>CM059193.1:67170873-68611133 GCA_030323885.1 Branchipolynoe longqiensis | reverse complement strand
CACCTACCGTTTTTCCGCACCCACCTACCGTATACGATCTAAAACTCCCCAAAAGTCGTGAGGTGTGCACTCCCCTAGCACACCTAGCGATTGCGATTCCCGACTAAAAACTCAGTTTTAGGGCTAAAATGGGCCGATTACGATTGCGATTCGCGATTCGAAAAATGAATCGGGGCGTTTTCAGTTTTAAGCGGGTCGGGTCGAGTCGCGAGTTTTAGTGCGCGAATCGTAAACGGTAGGTGTGTACTTGGCATAACATTTTGACTCGTGCACCAAAATAAATTTAGCATATTTTTATTTCACATATCTCCAGGGTTACCCCTTTTAAATAACTTACTTCAAACTCAAGTAAAATAAGTTATTCTTATAGGTGATCAATATATTATAAAAATGGCACTCACATCATTGGACGAGTTTTTTTTTTTGGTGATGGTTTATTTACCCTGTCCATAATGAGTAAGTCGCATCGCGGCTTGTTTTCATCGCTAAACAGCAATAGTCTCAGTTTGGTAGTAGCCTTGTCATCATAGTTAATAATGTATTTTCAAACAAACAAAAACAAATAAAAGGGTACTTGCATTTCATATGCTCTTTCTCCTTAGTGCAGTTATTTGTTTGTTATAGTGAATGTGCTGAGATCTGTAGTTTTTGAAGGTTTGTTTGGGGTTTTATGTCCTAGCAACATCTAAGGTCATATCAGGATGGGTGCCGACTTCTGACAGTGTGCACTCATGGCTACTTTATAGTTCTACCACCCCTCTTGGAGATCAATCCGCTGCCACCATGACCTGATAATCCACTGTCTGACCAGTCCTTGCCCTATCCTAGTAACGCTGAGCACACCAGGTTAGGAAGCGACATGTATAAATTTGTTAAGTCTTTGGTTTGACTCGGGGTTCGAACTCCCGACCTTCCGCACAGGAAGCCTGCGTTCTACCCATTCCACGATCGCGTCTGGAGGAGAGTTTTAGAAATGATTTATTTGTGGTTTCAGTTGGACGGTTTGCTTTTCTTTCCGGTTTTCTTTCAGTTCATCCGGGTGTTCGACTCATCCTGGATCTAATACTGGTGGATGTGCTACTAGTACTACTTCTCAGTTAGATCAGCATGTGAAGCTAAATCCGACGTCACGTGACTACTGTAACATTCCCAGTGGAAAGCTCCTGCACCTCTGACACGGTTGAACAAATATGTAACGATCTTATACTGTGGTTTTTTTGTAGAGTGCCTTATATTCAATTCAATTCAATTCTTTATTTCAGACTCAGGATTATGGTAGTTACATAATTTGGTCCATAGTAGATAGACATAAAAATTAATGTGAATATGATATAAGTAATAGTATGAATACTACCATACTAGCCAATATCAAAATGTTGATCTACATACAGTAGTTTGTACCAATGCCTCCATATGGCAGACGTAAATCTGAGATCACTCTCTTCTATTTTTACAAGTAATGACCCGTCCTGATATGACCTTAGATGTTGCTAGGACGTAAAACAACAACAAACAAGCAAACCATATAATTGCTCAGAGAGCCCCCTATTAAGGCTGTATAGTCCGATGGAAAAAAATAAATTAAATACTTTGGCCACATGATACAACACCAGGAATCACAGAGAAGAATACTGGCAGGGAAGATAGAAGGGAAAAGACCAAGAGGGAGAAGGAGAACAACATGGATGGACAACATCACTGAGTGGACAGCAATGAGCTATGCGGAATGTGTGAGAGGAACGAATGACAGGAAGAGATGGAGGTCTATTGGTGCCAACCTTCTTCGAGAAGACGGCACCCATTGATTGATTGAGTCCGATGAAAGCTTCCGATTAAAAAAACTCCAACTAAAACACCGACCCTGAATTGATCCTACATAGATAGTCAGCCTAGATACTGGTGCATTTATTAGAATTTGTTGCTGCATAGAAGTGAATACTAAGTCAATTTAATAGAACCCGCTGTTTCTGAAGCTTATGGTGTCTAGAATTCTTATGTGCACTCCAAAAATAATTTAGCATAAATTCCCTTCAATTAGTTAGCTATTTAATATAAAATTACTTCAATTAAGATAAGGATCAACCCAATATATTTATAACATACGGCAGAAACTCAAAACCATCAGACTATGCAACTTGAAACTGACATCATCAGTGTCATGTCTTTATTTCCATGTCTCAGTTTGTCGCTGAAACCTGGGGCTTTACGATTAACATTTATCTACCCATAGGGGCTATGCAAGGGTTGGGGTAAAGCTTGGTCACCCCCCCATAAGCTAAGATTCTGTGTATGAGGCATGCCATCCGCATTCACACCGATCGGTCCATTGAGCGATCCACATTCACATTCGCATCCAAACATATGGAAGCACCACCGTGCGTTTACATGCTTTTCCATTTGTTGTTGCACGGTGGTGCTTCCTTATGTCCGGATGTGAATGCGGCAAAGTGGATCGCTTAATGGACCACCGGTGCGAATGTGAATGCGGCATGAAATACCCTGTCTTTCTTGCCACAAATTTGTGAATGAAAGTCAAAGTTGCTGGTTTCTCTATGGGAAATGGAGACACATTCGCATTCGCACCGATCGCTACATGGAACGATCCACTTGCCGCATTTCGATTTGCATTCAGACATATGGAAGCGCCCCTGTGCATTTGCATGCTTGTCCATTTTTTTTCGCATTTGCATGCCACTTATATATGGAATCTTAATTTTACCCTCTCGGCAGGGCCGGTGTAATAAGTTCAAAACACTACCCCACAAAAAGACTATGGTAGTGTTTTCAACCTAGGTTCAAAACACTATGGTAGTGTTTTCAACCTAGTTGAAGGTATATTCAAAACACTACTGTGGGCACCCTCAAAACACTATCCTTAAGTTCAAAACATTACTCTAATTTAAGTTCAAAACACTACTCTAATATGTTTTTTAATATATAATTGCTGCATAGTCATTGTCATTTGTAGTAGGGTGAGGCAGTATGCAGTAGGGTGGGGCAGTGTGCAGTAGGGTGGGGCAGTGTGCAGCATATACGACTATTGTGTGCTTCAAATGCCGCAGCACCATTCGCGTATACTAATACATGGTGCAGATGCCGCAGTGCTATCAACATATGCTACTAATACGTGCTGAAATTGTCGCAGCACCTTCAGCATATGTGGTGCAGACGCCGCAGCGATATCAGCGTATACTACTAGTACGTGTATTCTGATATGACCTTAAATGTCGTCAGAATGTAAAACCCCCAGCAACCAAACCAACTAGTACGTGCTTCAAATGCCAGTACAAGTTGCGGCATTACAGCCCCCACTGCTGTGTTATGATAGTGTTTTGAACTTGGGTAGTGTTTTGGACATATGTAGGGGTAGTGTTTTGAACTTAACAGTAGTGTTTTCAACTTAGGTTCATAACATTACCGTTGTGTTTTCAACAGGGTAATGTTTTCAACGTCCTACACCGGTGCATATGGTGCAGACCTCAGAGGGTCATAGTAGTACTAGTAGGACTGACCATTGATGGTATGGCGGGTGTCACAATTTTATACCCACAAAAATGGTGATGGGGTGCATGTACTTGGCCTTACCTAGGGCAGAAAATAGTCTGTCACCCACCCTACCTCTCGTATATATTGAGCAGATGTCTGAAGTAGCAACTCGCCTTTACCATACTGTCTCCCCTCTTGCTTTCCCCCCCCCCCCCCCCTCTCTCTCTTTGTCGCTCTCTTCCTACATCTCCCCACCCCCATGCCACAAATCAAGGATCGAAAATAATGAGCAGTTACGTTATCAAGAAACGTATGATCAATAAACATCTAATCAGAAGATAGATAATCAAGATCTTGATAAAGATCGGCATGAGTCAGGTTCAGCAAGTCGTGTGCAGGGCGCTGGTAAATGAGGAAGGCTGGCTCCTGACATAGTAAGCAGTAGGTGAGTGCGCGACAAGATGAAGCCGGTAATTCTGTACAATTAGAGGAGGGATAAGTACAATGGAAGAGTATAAGAAAAACAGTGAACAGCATCAGCACTTAACCCAAAAGAGAGGAAACTGCTAATGGAGCTCGGGAAATCAGTACGGGAGCATGGTATAATTTAACAGCTGCACTACGCCAGGAGCCCACCTCCTTCAGATCGGGCAAGGGAACGTTAGCTACGAGACAGGCCTGAGCTGCCCCTCTTCTTAGACTATGGAGGGTCAGGGACATATGTGGTTGAAGGAGAGCACCCGCAGCAAGGGACAGCACTTGGGCCAGGGTCCTTGCGGAGAGAAACTCCCCTGAGGGAAGGAGGAAAGCCGGGGAGCCTGGCTGAGGGCATACTGAACGGGCATACCTAAGCCAAGCTGCCCGCGGACAACAGGGAGAGGAAGGGGAAGCAGGGAGGGAGAACAGGAGAGGCTTTGTCGGGCAAGTCTGAGATAACCTATCAAGTGTGAGATAACCTTTAATAGTTTGACATAATACGTTTCAATTAGCGGAGTGGAGCCAATTACAGCTGAGAGCTAGACCTTAATCAAACTAAAGTAATTAACCACAGAACCTGGTGTGTTTAACCGCGAGTCAAGGTAGACCAGGAATACTAGCACATCATATTTTCCTGGATTGAGCGGATCAACCTGATGACGATGGCAGAACTCGACGTAGACCTTTATGTGGAGAGTCTTGTTCTTCCAAGTTCCTGGCGCCAAGGAGTTCCTGATCGCGTTGATGAGTCTCAGATGTTGAATCACTGTGTAGCCTGGAAGATAGAACCCAAAATTTAAGCCTATCTTCCAGGCGTGGTAGTGAGAGAGGTTGGAGTTGGGGTTGGGGGAAGGTGGGTGGGGGGGGGGGTCGTTCATTAGAGGTCAAAGTTAACGATATCAAGTGACGGGCAAACTACAAGCCTATTCAGGTTACGGCGACTACACACTTTAAGCGCAATAGCTTTAGAATGTGGGGACGAGGAGACCCTACTCAGAGCATGTGCCAAGATCAAATCTACACCCGGTTTATATCTTATCCAAAGAGAGGTACTGGCAGAAGCTGCAATCAACCAAAGCTGCCTTGCGCATGCACATAGGAATGGCTCTTTCCCTGAGCCAGGGGCGAGAACATGTTGAGAGGTCTGATTATCAGTGTTAACCACTATCTCATAATTATGAGGATCTGGGGGAAGCAGGTGAGATAGGGCCAGCACTAGGTTGAAAGCCTCGAGTTGTGTAATCAGTGGGAGGGAACCTAATATATCTATTATTATTCAGGATACTCTAGCATATAGAAAGCTACAGGCAAGAAAGCTCCCCCACCCCAAAGCGTTGAATCACACTCAATGACCCACTCCGGTGGAGGAGCTTCCGGAAGGAGAACTACCTTATTGAAGTGAGTGGTGAACCGGATGAACCAGTCAAGGTCTTTCAAAATCTCTGGGGAAACGGATGTTGGCCTGCTGGGGGAAAACCTCTGAGAGCTGCTAAGATACGATTCATAAACCGAGTTGCTGGCTTAACGTGTCTTGCGACGTGCTGCAGCTTGCCTGCCAAACTTTGAATCTGCTTCCTTGAGGCAGTCGACTTGGACTTCCACGCCTTGCACTCAGTAAGAACCTCCTCGACCTTACCTTCTGGCAAAGTAACCGTCATAGCTAGCGCATCTACCAGGAAACCTAACCACACTAGGGACTGGTCTGGCGGGAAACACTTGTCTGGAGCCAGCGCCAGACCCAGGTCTGCAGTGATCTCCTGGAATGCACTAAAAGCTTCTTCTGCCCAATTTTTAGTTGACTCTACCCCGACGAAATCGTCGAGGTAGCAAAGTGCAAAGAAACCGCGCTTCCTAAGCAGCCAAACAACTGCCCTAGTAGTGCGCGCGCATGCTAACGCCAAGGTCTGACAGCCAAACGGCAGTGCTAACTCTACATAGGTTTTCCCCCCTACTTTAATACCTAGAAGCGGCGCTGACAGCGGACAAACCCGCAGCTGCCGATAGGCTCTTGCTAAATCACCTGACCACAACCAGGAAGCTTTCCCTACTTTAGTCAGCTGATCTGAAAGTGTTGAGACAGAGGGAGGAGAGAAAGAGAACGGAACACCTTGATAGAAACCTTTCCAAATCCCTGCATTCGCGCTACGGCCTGGAGGAAAACTGAGATCTATAATAATACGCTTTGAGAGCGAATTCTTCTTAGGGCTGGTCATAATTGGACTTATCTGACACCACGGGACGAACGGGGCAGAAGGGAACGGACCTGGAAGAGCCCCGAAAGCACATTCTGTTTCAATGAAAGTTAGTATATATGTGGATCTGACTCAGCCTGACTCGTGTGTTTCTTTAAAGTAGGGGTGGGGAGGCTTTGGGAAGAATAATCAATAGGCCAGCCAAACTCTAAGAAATCTACTAGCTGTGGGGGGCGGGGTCAGAGCAGGCACCAGCGGCTTCTGCACAGCTACAACACACTCGAGTGCATTAACTCGTGCAGACAAATCCTTAGATACCTGTAACGCCTCTCTTTGTAACTCTAGAACTGTAACCAAGTCTCCTGTAGTTGCAGGAGCGGGGAAGAGACCTGGGGCTGAAGGCGGGGAAGACCAAGCCTGGTGCCGAGGAGCAAGGCTAGCAAGCACCCTTGCAGCTCTACGTAGGGAGGCACAGCATAGCTGCGGAGGGAGCGGCGGCCTCCCTAGACGTTTGGCCGGAGGCATAGCTGACAGTCAAGCGGGCAGTCAGGTGGGAGTAGAGAGAAGTTACCAGAGCAAGTATCAAGTGAGAAGTGAGGCGGGGAAGGGCGGAGGTCACATGCTGCGCATACACACTTTGCCTTGTTCCCGAATTAACCATGTTGCCTCCACAACATAGGTAATTCTGAAACCAAAGCATTTGCTTAGATTTGATAACTATATTTTCAACGCACATATTGGTGCACTTATTAAGCATATTTTCTTGCATTAGAAGAACTATTAAATTTCTTTTTTTTAAACCGCTTACTGCCACAAGTTTTGCCAGTCTATGATATCTGACATTTCGGTGTGCACATCAAAATTATTTTTGAATATTTTAACTTCAAATACCTCCAAAGTTAGCCATTTGTAATAATAATTAATCCAAATTAAAGTAAAGCGGATTATGCGGATACTCTATTGTTTTGTTGTTGTTTTGGGTTTTTTGTTTTTTTATATTCTAGAAACATGGTAGAAACTCAAAAGATCATATTATTCAACTTTAGCGGAGCCCGATCTTCCCCATTAACACTATACACATTGAGTTAGAGCGTCCGTCTCCCGTGCTGGTAGATCGTGGGTTCGAGTCCCGGTCGAGTCAAACCAATGACTTTAAAATTGATACTTGTTGCTTCCTAGCCAGGCGCTCGGCATTATTAGGATAGGGCAAGGACTGGTGTGCTCAGTGTCAGGATAATGTGACTGAGTGGGATACCAGGTCATGGTGCCGGCGCCCTGGTTTCCCAGTGGGACAGCACTATAAAGTTGCCATGAGTGCGCACTGTCACAAGTCGGTACCCGTCCTGATATGACCTTAGATGTTGCTAGGACGTAAAACAACAACAAACAAACAAACAACAAACATTGAGGTTGCTGTAAAACGGGTGCATTGCACCGGGTCGTGATGGGTGTCACGTCCACATTATTTCAATTTGAAGTTGATCCTGGCGGCATCATCATCGTTAATTGCATTTAAATATAAAGGACGGAGGGGGGGGCGAGGTGGGGGGGGGGGGGTCATCATGTCATGTGGGATACTGGAACTTGTAATGCTCCATCAGCATTCTTCTCTAGTGAAACCGAGCGCGATGGCCGAATCGATAGAGCGCGGGCCTCGCGTGCGGGAGATCGGGAGTCGGTTCCTGGTCGAGAGTCAAAGAAGTGGCTTATAAAATTTATACTTGTCGCTTCCGAGCTTGGCGCTCGGCATTAATAGGATAGGACACGGACTGGTTAGCTCAGTGTCTGGATAATGTGACTGAGTGGGGTATCTGGTCATGGTACCGACAGCCTGGTTTCTCAGTGGGGCAGCATTATAAAGTCGTCATGAGTGCACACGTTACAAGTCGGTTCCCATCCTGATATGACCTTAGATGTTGCCAGGACGTAAGACTCCAATAACCAACCACTTGTGATGCATCATCAGCATTCTTCTGTAGTGCTACAGGGTGGCACGGTGACAATATTTCTAAATCGAGCTATTGATGAAC
Source organism: Branchipolynoe longqiensis (assembly GCA_030323885.1). Classification (NCBI taxonomy): domain Eukaryota; kingdom Metazoa; phylum Annelida; class Polychaeta; order Phyllodocida; family Polynoidae; genus Branchipolynoe; species Branchipolynoe longqiensis. Next base: position 68,602,948 of record CM059193.1, on the reverse strand, counting down.
ACCACACTGATGGGCACTGTGTGTATGTGTGTGTGTGTGTGTGTGTGTGTGTGTGTGCGTGCGTGCGTGCGTACGTGTGTGCGCATGTGTTAGAGCTGCTTGAAAGCATGGCATTTTCGAAGCCAAAATACTTATCTAAATTTGATTCTCCATTTCCACTTAGATACTGGTGCACTTATTAAGTATTTGTTGCTGCACAAAAGGCACCGTAAGTCAATTTAATAGGACGGGTTACTGCTGAAGTATCTGGTATCACAATTTGACATGTACGCCAACATTAATTTCCTTTTCTTCCTCCCCCATCCCTAAATTTTCTTGTGGATTTCGAACCACACGCGATGGCCGAATGAGTTAGAGCGTCCGTCTCCCGTGTTGGTAGACTATGGGATCGTGGGTTCGAACACTGGTCGAGTCAAACCAATGACTTAAAAATTGATACTTGTCGGTTCCTAGCCAGGCGCTCGGCATTATTAGGATAGGCAAGGACTGGTTGGCTCAGTGTCAGTGTCAGTGACTGAGTGGGATATAAGGTCATGGTGCTGCCGGCCTGATCTCCCAGTGGAGAAGCACTATAAAGTTGCCATGAGTGTGCACTGTCACAAGTCGGTACCCGTCCTGATATGACATCAGATGTTGCTAGGACGTAAAACAACAAAAAACAAACTTATTTTGTTGTTAGGTTTTCCTATTTAATTTACTCGAGCTTGTTAAATAAATCTAGCGCTGTTATTTTTGCTATCGACATGTATTTTGGGCAGGGGACGGATGTCATGTTGGCCCAAGATTGTGGTGGGTGTTTGTTTATAGAAGTGTGCGTGGGGGCTGGGGTGGGGGCTGAGGGGGGGGGATTCCTCACTATTTACGAGTCTTAGAATAGAAGGATCCACGGTTGACGGAGCATCCTTATGTGGTATATGACGAATCTGCGGGGAGAGGGGGGAGGGGGGGTAGGCGCGAGTTGCGATTGTGGTGTTTGATCGCTGGCGATAATTCTGGCCTTGAACTTTGGAAATATTATAAGAGCTACACGGATATACTATAGCCCGTTTCTAAAAAGTGAATTCTTTTAATTCTATTAACTGTATACCACCTGTTTTGTGCGAAATAAACACTGAATCAATGTAGTAACATAAATATACATACTTACTTAATGTATTCATTGTGTAATATATATACAATATCCCTACAGCATCTGGAAAGTCTTGACAAGTTTTGGAACTTCATCTGTCCCATTTCAACGCCTTGAAAAGCCTTGAATTTAACCTATTTCGGGTAATTAGTCTTGAAAAGCCTTGAATGCCATTAAACTATCCCCAATCTAAATTAGTCCGAAATATCCATTTGCCACTGTTTTTTCCCCCTGAAATCAAAATGAAAATAATCTTGAATTCTTATCGAATACAGCATTGAAAAGCCTTGAAATAGCCTTGAATTCCATATCTTCACTTGTGTACGGACCCTGGAACCGGGAGAGAATAGTTCCTCTGCACCTCCGGACTAATCAATCGCCTCTTGGTTCCCATCTGGCTTAGTTGGACTCAACTGGGGGGGGGGGGGGGGGGGGGGGGCTGGAAAAAGAAGAGAACATTATTTCAATGCGAGTTCCATCTATTCTGCTTATTATGAAAGTGTTTTTTTGTTTGTTTGTTGTTCTGTCCTAGCAACATCTAAGGTCATATTAGGATGGGTACCAACTTGTGACCGCACACTCATGGTGACTTTATAGTGCTGACCCACTGGGAAACCAGCCCACTGGCGCCATGATCCGATATCCCACCCAGTGACCAGTCACATTTTATCCAGATACTGTGCTAACCAGTCGTTGTGCTATCCTATTAATGGTGAGTGCCAGGCTAGGTAGCAACCAACAAGTATAAATTTTGTAAGTCATTGGTTTGACTCGGCTGTGATCCAAACTCCAGACCTTCCGCATGGGAAGCCTCTGCTCTACCAATTCGGCCACCGCGTCCGATCAGATCCAGTTTTTGTTGAAAATGGTGAAATAGGTCGGCTGCTTGCTGTTGAAGAGTGCTCCCGTAGCCATATCCGTTTACACGCGCGCTGACTCACTGTTACTGTTAGTGTTACCGTGACGCCCAGCATGGCACTTCCTTCATTTATCTGTCTGCGCGTCGTGTTTCGCCAGTCTGCATCATAGTCAGGACACTCATTTTGGGCCGAGAGTCCACGGCATCGACATATGGGTGCCCGGCGAGACAGACAGGACTGCTGGAGAAAGTGTTTAAACTCACCGTGGTAAGCTTTTCCGGATTAGTATTTGGCTTATGTTCAGTTAAAGTTGCATAGTCCGATGAAAACATAAAATTTTCAAAACCAAAAAACTTATCTCGATTTGATTCTATATATTCAACTTAGACTCTGGTGCACTTATTAAGCATTTGTTGCTGCATAGAAGGGCGTAATAAGTCAATTAATAGAAACCGTTACTACTGAAGTCTATGGTGTCAGAGTTTTGGCATGCTTGCCAAAATTATTTTGGCATGTTTTGATGTAAAATATCTGCAAACTTAGCTATTTAAAATTAAAGTTACTTCAAACTAAAGTAAAGTAGATTATAAAGATTAGTATAATATATTTATCTCAGAAAATAGCAAAAACTCAAAGGCATCGGACTGGGCTACTTTAATGGAAGCTAACTTACACCATAGTGCACCGGATACGGTGGCCGAATCGGTAGAGCGCAGGCCTCCCGGGCGGAAGGTCGGGTCTAAACAATGACATACAAAACTGATACTGGTCACCTCCTATTCGCTCGGCATTATTAGGAGATGGCAATGACTCATTGGCTTGGTGTCATGATAATGTGACTGAGTGGGATATCAGGTCCAGATACTGGCGGCCTGGTCTCCCAGTGGGGCAGCACTATAAAGTCGGCATGTGTGCGCAATGTCACAAGTCGGTATACGTCCTGATATGACCTTAGATGTTGTCAGGAGGTATAACTCCACCAACCAACCTACATTATAGTGCACAGTAGTACTTGTTTTCTTCAACGGACAGCTCTGCATTCAGACCAATGTTGTCCTGACATGGCAGGTGTGCTGTCATTGGAGAGACAGTCAAATGAAACAAAGACAGTGTGTACATTGTATAAATTGTTTGCATATGGCAGGGGTCCGTCATTTACAGAAGTCGCTGAAGACATGTACTATTGGATTCTCTGCGCGGCTTCAATCACTTTGAAACATACTCCATTCGCTTATTCATATTCACCATGCAGGGCACCTGGTGTACATTTTAAACATTCTCTCATCATTCTATTCCAGATTGTCACTGAGGAGAATACGTATATATCAGGGATGATATTTTCCCGTTTTTAATCGGATTTCCAGTATTTTTCACAGCCTGGGGGCATTTTTTATATAGGTGTAAACGGAAATTCGCCGTTGGGATAATAATCTCGGCTTGATTTCCGCTTTTTTTGTGTGTCTGAAACCACTATCATCCCTGTTTATATATAATATATATTACATACATGCAAACGTTCTACCAATATGCACACGCATACTTCAGATCCAGTTTTGTTAATCGTTATAAACTTGTTACGTTCTCCCACTATTCTATTTCAGGCTCGTCATTACATTTTTACACTTCTCCCATCGTTCTATTTCAGATCGTCCCTGACTGGCGGTTATATATAATACATACATGTGCACATGTTCTAACCATCAACATCTACACATGGACTTCAGATCTAATTTTGTTGTTTGCTGTAGATTGTTAACACTCTCTCATCGCTTTATTTCAGATGATAACTGAGCACTTATATATGTACAGGGACTTCAGATCTAATTTTGCTAATTGCTGTAAATTTTTTACATTCTTCAGATCTAATTTAGTTAATTACCATAATTTAAAAAAAGGATTTTCCCATCATTCTATAATAAATTATGTTTTTCCCACCAACATGGACACACAGACAGACTGTAAATTTGTCAAACCTTCATTCTATTTCAGACCGGTGGGCACATCGAATACACATACACACACACACACATACACACACACACACATACACACACACACACACACTTCGCACCAACATGTACACACGGACTTAGCATGTGAGTTCACACTCATGCATGTGAAAGACACCGGGAACGAAAGACAGCGAAACAAGAGGCGGTGAGAAGGAGCGAGGAAATAACGGGAAAGAGAGGAGGGCAGAGAGGGACCCTGCAGTGCCAGCGCATGCGCATGCGCATCACACGAGCGGTGTCTTCAGCTGGTTCTCGGCGTGTCCCCTCAAAGACTATGGAGGAGGAGGAGGAGGAGGAGGAGGAATTGACCATGCTGACTGACTTGGACCAGTGGGCACTGAAGGATGAGTCCACCGACTGCACATCCCCATCCCCCACCACGTCCCCGCTGCCCGAACGCTCCCCGCCGGGGCAGGTGTCCTCCTCCACGCTCTCGACGCCATCGTCATCGTTGTCGTCGGCTAGTCCCACTTCCGGTGTAGCGTCGAGCGGCGCGGGGTCAATGGCGTCGACGTCGGCGTCTGCGCCGCCGCTGCTTCCGCCGTGTCGTGTTTGTGGAGAGAAGGCGTCCGGGTTCCACTACGGCGCAAACACATGTGAAGCCTGTAAGGTAAGACTAAGGAGCGCTTTGGCTTTGGGTGATGTTGTGGGGGTTTCATGTCTTAGCAATATGTAAGGTCCTAGTGAGGACGGGGGACCAATTTAGGACTTCATAATACTGTGCTGTACTACTGTACCCCGATATCCCACTCGGTGATATCATCCGGGCCTTGTACTTGAGCTGTTGTGGGGTTTCATGTCCTAGCAATATTTAAGGTCCTGGCGAGGACGGGGGGCCGGTTGGTGAGGGTGTGAACCAATTTAGGACTTTATAGTGCTGTATTACTATGACCCGATATCCCATTCAGTGATATTATTCGCGTCTTGCCCTGTCTATCCTAGTGTAGTGAGTAGCCTGCACTGATCTCTCAGGTAAGGAGCCACATTGAGCTGTGGTGGGACTTTCATGTGCTAGTAATATCTAAGATCCTATTGAGGACAGGGGACCGGTTGGTGATGGTATGAACCAATTTATGACTTTATAGTACTGTGCTGTATTACCGTGACCCGATATCCAACTCAGTGGTATTATCCAGGCCTTGCCCTGTCTATCCTAGTCTACACTAATCTCTCAGGCAAGGAGCCACATAGGCAGGTAGGCGTGGATAGGGTGTTGACATCAGGGAGCCTGGGTAGTGTAATAGTTAGCGCACTAGCCCGGAATGCAAGAGATGTGGGTTCGATTCCCTCTCTGGACGCAATATTTACCATCTTCCACCCCACAACGACACTAGTAATGCTGTGTGTAATCTTTTGTTTGACTCATCAGTTAGAGAAGAGGAGGGGGGGGGGTGATGTCATAACGTCCCGTACTTCAATCGAACGCTCTACCCAGTTGGCTACCCCGTCTACTAGTACTAGATCTGGTGTAAGAATGTGTGATGGTGGGGTGACTCTTGTTAAGTTGTGTTGATTTTTTGGCCCTGTGCCAACAATTCTACACTGCAGACTAAAGTAAAACAAGAAAACATTTTAGCCTTTTTGAGGGCAGCTGGACTGTACCACCTCATATAGTTTACTAAATAGATTCTATTAATTATTAATAAAACTTTTCTTTTTCTATGGGAATCTGTTTCCCTTGGCCACAAATATATGATTGTGAGCATTTTTATTTAATGAGTGTCTATTGGCACATAATTGATTGGCTGCTTTTACATGTAAAAGCGATGGTTCAAACAAAAAACAAACATTTCTCGTCGTGAATATGGCCTATGCTGCCGACACTGCGTAAAGCAACCAGCAATCAATCAATCAACTTGTTTACATCATAGTCTGATGGTTTGGGCTTTCTGTCATGCTTTTTAAGATAAATATATTTATTAGGTTTGTCATTATAATCTTTACTTTAGTTTGAAGTAACTTTGATTGTAAATGATTAACTTTGGAGATATTTACAGTGAAGCATGCAAATTATTTTTGGTGTGCATGTTGATTAATTGATTGATTCGTTTAAAACTATGTCAGCAGCAATGACCATATTCTCGGCAAAAGGTTACTGTTAGCTTTTGTCAGTCTTGTCAATCACATTCACATACTTACATTAAAATCTTTACACAATTTCGAAAAGGTCAGATGTGTGTCAAATGATACCTCTGATGCAATTTTGAAGTGGTCAACTGACAGCAAAATCTAACTCACAAAATATAACCAGAATCACAGGAGGCAAAATAGCCCAGTTGTTTTAGGGATGGTTTGTTTGCGCTTCACATTGGTAGAGAGGTCTTGCGTGCTAGTTTACATTAAAGCTGCATAGTCCGATGAAATATCAAATTTTCAAAACCAAACCAATTATCTAGATTTGATTTTACATATCTAACTTAGATACTGATGCACTTATTAAGCATTTGTTTCTGCGTAGAAGGCAATACCTGAGTCAATTTAACAGAATCTGTTACTGCAGAAGTCTATGGTGTCAGAGTTTTGGCAAACTTGCCAAAACTAATTTTCCATGTTTGCACTCCAAATATCTAAAAGGTTTACCATTTAAATAAAAGCAACTTTGAACTAATGTAAAGTAGATAATAGTGATCGATCTAATATATTTATCTCAGAAAAAATACAGAAATATAAAACCATCGGACTATGCAACTTTAATGTTGATGCAAGGACAGGAAATCTATGCTGTCAAGCAGAATATGTCTGAGTGTTAATGGGCACTGACACAATTCACAACGAGACGGGAGTGGCATAATCTGGATTTAATCAGGAGAAACAGTTACAGAGGCAAACGAGACATTAGAACAAAACAGAACTTCGGCAATCTCAACCCTACCACGCCTCAACCGCCGCGAGCTACTGTCCTTTGTAGTTGAGGGGTGGGTGGCGGTGAAAGAATGGGTGTAGTGGTCGGGTTGGTATCCAGGCGTCGACTGCCGGTTGGTCGTTCGCTGGCGGTTAGGGTTGTTTCGTATGATGCGTTTTGAAACGATAGGTGGCGCCAGGGTCGAGGCGGCAGTGGAGTCGCGCTGGGGCGATCCGAGCGAGGGTGGTTTGTCCATAAATCATCAGTAGTGGTTGAAAGTCTACCACCCCACGTCCCGCTGCGAATTACCCATGTTAGCGCTAACATGGACAATGCACTCAGGGGGTAGTTCTCACTTGTGTGTAAGTCGAAATGCTGGGAATCATAGGTTTTGACAGTAACAGGTTCTATTAAATTGCTTAATATTCCTGCTATGCACCAAGAAATGTTTAATAAGTGCACCAAAATCTCAGTTGGATATCTAGGATCAAATCTTCTTAAATGTTTTGTTTAAAAATATTTGACGGTGTCATCGGAATATGCAGCTTTTATTGGGGTTCGTAAGAGGTCACATTGTTCCAGCTTGTCAAGTTTGTCGTACTTGTAGTCAGCATTTGCATGTTTAGAGAATCTTCCATATGACTACTGTTAATATTTAGCTAATTGATTTAGTTAACAACTAGTTCTAACTAATTAGTTAGCAGCCAAAAGATGTGGACATAATATTTTTAATCCCCCCCCCCCCCCCACCTCGATACCGGAACAGGCCACTTGACGTTTTTTTTGTTTTGTATTTTTTATAAATAAGAAAGGTGTTAGACTTTGGTCGGTTTTCCGGTACCGCATGTTGATTTTTATTTCCATAAGGGATGTAAACACGGTGGGTCATTCTCTAAAACTGGGCACTAAAGTGTGACATGGAAACCAAAAGTGAAAACCTTTCAAATAATAGCAAAGAAAATCATTCCAAATAATAGCAGAATCCATGTTTCTACAAAGGTTTACATGTTGTGCATGTGTCAGAGATGAAAAAAATATATTTCACTTTTTGATTTAGATCTTATACAAATTGATCAATACGTTAATATCACTCATGTAACATGAAAATCAAAGACACATGCAGAAATGAGATAATATAACTGAGTGGGATATCAGGTTATGGTGTCAGTGGCCTGGTCTCCCAGTGGGGCAGCACTGTAAAGTCACCATGAGTGCACACTGGCACAAGTTGGTACCTCTCCTGATATGATTTAAGATGTTGCTAGAACATAACAACAATGACAAAGTCCCAATGGAATGATTGATCATTGAACCAGTGTCTTAATTGGATATGTAGCAGGGATGACATTTTTTGTTTCTTTGATTTTTTCGGTCTGACCTGTTCTCATCCCTCCTATATATAGAGATGATAATTTCCTGCCGATTAGTGATATCCTGACTTTTAGGCAATGACCTTCCTTTTTAGTCCTATATACAGAGATGATAATTTCCCGCTGATTAGTGATTTCCCGACTTTTAGGCAATGACCCGCCTTTTTAGTCCTATATACGGGGATGAGAATTTCCCGCCCATCAGTGATTTCCTGACTTTTAGGCAAGGACCTGCCTTTTTAGTCCTATATACAGTGATGAGAATTTCCCGCCCATCAGTGATTTCCCCACTTTTAGGCAATGCCCCGCCTTTTTAGTCCTATATACAGGGATGAGAATTTCCCGCCCGTCAGTGATTTCCTGACTTTTAGGCAATGACCTGCCATTTTACTCCTATATACAGGGATCAGAATTTCCCGCCCATCAGTGATTTCCCAACATTTGGGCAATGGCCCCCTGCCTTTTCAGGTCTGACCAATATGTAGCATTCAATATAAGTAAATGTTTCGGTTTTTGAAAATATTATCCTTTCAATGGGTTATGCAAATGTCAGTCCCAAGTGTAAGAGACTTGTAGAACACGTAGCCACATAGTGTCAGGTGTGCCTAAAGGTTCTAACTATTTGATTATAGGTGTAGGCAGTGTGGTCCATCACTATTACTTTTGTTTCAAATAAGCTGATACAGACTCAATATGCATAGGCTTATTTAATGGAAGCAGTGGGTGTAAATTGCAAAGCATAGTTGAAATCAAAAATGTAAAATTATTTTTATATTGAAGTTGCATAGTCCGATGAAAGTATGCAAGTTTCAAAACCAAAACACTTACTGAAATCTGGTCCTACATGTTCAACTAAGATATTAGTGCCCTTATTTCTGTACAGAAGGGACCATTACATCAGTCTTGACCAATCCCTTCCACATTTTGACAAACAACTATTATAACTCAATGACATAATAACATTCAAGATGCACTACCACCACTGAATAATAACATCTTCAACCAGCATTGCACGCAATATAAACCACTATACATTTTTTTTTTTTTTAAATTTTTATTGAGGCTGTATTTATACTGTCCATAGCATGTAAGCCCGGGTAACCAGGCTTCTTTTCAATGTTGGCCAGCTGTAGTGTTGGTGTTGTCTTACCAAGCAGTAGCTGCTGATAAGTTATTTGATTGTCTGCATTTCAGTAGCAGATAGATCTGTTGGTACGTTTAGTAGCACATGCACAACATGGCACTATTAAAAGACTAACCATTAATAAAACCAAATCTAACTGATATACAAACACAGCATATGATTTAACCACTAGTGTACATTACTGCACACTCTATCTTGATGCATATACCTTGCACTTTGTTGAGTACCTATGCTGTACACTATACAGCATAGGTTGCACCCTCACTTTCTTTTTATGTTCAGAATGGGTTGTGCTGCACACAATGCAACACATTCCACTTCCACTATGTACAAATCAAATGTGATCGCTCCAGCGGCTGGAAGACCAGTGCCTCGGCACTGACAAAATATGTATTCAGATGAATAACAAATATTTACCAAAAAAAACAAAATATAATAAAGTCTGTTACTGTTGAAGCTTATGGTGTCCAGCATTTCAACGTGCACACCAACATTAATTTGGGGGTGATGTCATGTCAGTGTCATGGGGCTGATGAAATTGGGAAAGATTGCGCCTAGAGCGTGACTCGAATCCACATCTCTTTGCACTCTGTGCCAGTGTGCTAACCATTACACCACCTAGGCTCCCTGATATCTACCAAATTAAATTAGTCATCTGTAATAAAAGTTACTGTAATAAAAAAATAAAGTGGATTATAAAAATCAACCTGATATTTGTATCTTAACAAAAAAAAACACCAAAACATTCCAGCAACTCAAAAACATCGAATTTTTCAGCTTTAATAATAGTTGGAAATAAAATTGGTTTAAATACAGAGTCACTTATCATGGAGAAGATATCAGACCTTGGACCCATATAAAATGAGCCCGTCGTTACAAAAACTCATAAGGTCCACTATGTTGTGACATAGAACTATCTAGAAGAATGTGTGTATGTGTTTGTTTGGCATTTAGGTCCTAGCAACAGCTACTGTCATATCAAGACAGGTACTGACTTGCAACAGTGGACGCTGATGGTGAATTTTATAGTGCTGCCACACTGGTAGACTTGGCCACCGATACCATGATCCGATATTTAACTCTGTCACATTATCCTAATACTGCACCAACCAGCCCTTGCCCTGTCATATTAATGCCGAGCGCCAGGCAAGGTAGCAACATTTATTAATTTGATAAGTCCTTGGTTTGACTCGGCCGGGATTGGAACCCACGACCTCTTGCACAGGAAGCCAGCCAGCGCTCTTAACAATTCAACCATGCCACCCAGTGTATGTAAATGTCCCAACAACCAACTCGCACACACTCTCCTCAAACTTCAAAGAAGCCATCCAATCCGCACCTCTTGCTTCGACCCACCCACCCACACCTCATGTTCTTGGTCAGACAACTCAACAACAGCGAACAACAACTACTGTTAATCAGTCAACCAACAACAAAACCACTCTCATTTAAATAACTTTCCTCATGCACATCAACCTACCAGCCTCGTCAGGCATTTATATTCAGGTGTCTTGACTCTTGGGGCCCTACACCTTCAATAACTGTTATCGCTTGTTCATCTAATATTTGCAACTGCTTGACTTGTCGTTAAAGTCCTGTCACACTACGAAGCATCAAGCAAGTGTCCGCCGATGTAGGTGATTTTGCGCCAATACATCAGTGTACGTCGATATGCGTTACTCGAACGTTACGCGTTCGTTATGCATACGTCGATATACGGCGTCGCTCAATAAAGGGTCACAAAAGTTTTGCGCATGCATAAAACTTTTGACCTCCGACAACATGTGGCTTTTACGTCGGCCGTACGTTATGTATATGTTAGGCATACATTGATGTATGTTAGACGTATGTTAGACAAATGTTCAATACATAGCACTACGTTGACATACATCAGTCGGATGGAGAGCCAGTGGAAACGTACAGTCCTCGTATTGACAACGTATGGATAATGTACTTCTAATGTGTGTCTAACATACATTTTGCATTTCTCCACTGTGTCTTGACGTATGTAACATATATGGCATAGTTCTGACGATCGAAGTACTATATAACATTCCCCGGCGTTCTGTGAACGTACTGTGAGCATAATGCGAGCGTTTTTCTCCGGGAGGCACGTTGGCCATATGCTATATATACGTACAACTTTGCCCCCACCCCCCGCTCCGAAAAGTTCGACATATCTCAACTTTTGAAAGTGATTTTAGCCCTTGTCCACGCGCTTGTGCGATGCGTGGTAATGTGACAGCGCCATTACTGACTGCATAGCGTCATGTCCATAATAGCTAATGGTGTGTGCCTACAACTGTTTGCATACAACTGCATGCTGTGTTATAGACTACATCACGGTTCCGACTGCGGATGCGCTGAAAACGGCCTTGGGAGCAAAGCAAAGGCATACGGTCATTGAGTTTGCCTATATGCGCATTGAAAAACGTCAGTTTTATTCAAAATTAATAGACATCCCAAACCCTAACCTTATCAATTTAATATAATCTTTTTGTTAAACCTGTTTTCTATATGTGTTCCATGCGGTTTGTGCCTAGGTGGTGTGGTTTTATCAATATTTTACTTTTTCTGTATGGAGATTACTCACTGCCATTGACAATGCATTGAGTACTCTGGCTATGACTCTAACACTAGTCTGAGTGCCTAGATCTTTCTAAATCTAAATGCACATGGCATAAGATGTGCTGATTATATTGATGTAAATGCAATGCTGGATAACAGAGTAATATCTTAATTTATTATATATATATTTTTAGTTAGTATTCTATGTTTCAAACAAGAGCTGAGATGAGCTGAAACTAGCACATTTCATAGCTGCACCCAGTGTATTAGCATGTGCCATGTGCTTTTGGGGGGTTGTTTTGCTCTGACCCATCCCACGATGCACCGCGCTGCTGGAACCGTGATGTAGTCTATTCCCACTTCCGCTCTCTCGTTCTCCATCACCCATGCGCAATGGTGGCACGAAAGCCGGTGGTGAACCGATACTTGTGATAGGTGGCGTTGTGAATGGGTTTATTAATGTTTAAGTTCACATTGCATTTACAGTCTCTTGTCTGCATACTACACCGGCAGCAATTTGAGCCGTGGTTGTGTGATGATATCCCCCCACACCGCAGGTGATATCTAACACAATTCTAAAAACAACACTTGCATACCGTCCTACAAAAATCATAATAATCTGACCCAGATGTGATCATCAGATTACAATATATTATACACGGTTATAGTTTGTTTGTTTGTTTGTTGTTGTTTTACGTCCTAGCAACATCTAAGGTCATATCAGGACGGGTACCAACTTGTGACAGTGTGCACTCATGGCAACTTTATAGTGCTGTCCCACTGGGAAACCAGGCCGTCGGCACCATGACCTGGTATCCCACTCAGTCACATTATCCTGACACTGAGCACACCAGTCCTTGCCCTATCCTAATAATGCCGAGCGCCTGGCTAGGAAGCGACAAGTATCAATTTTAAAGTCATTGGTTTGACTCGATGGGACTTGAACCCACGACCCCACGATCTACCAGCACGGGAGACGGACGCTCTAACTCATTCGGCCATCCCGTCTGGTCATGCTGTTATAGGAGTTGCTATGAAGTTTTGTTTCGCAAGAAAAGAAAAGAAATTAATACTTCATATGGTTCTCCATGTTAAATTGTTTGACCCCTACTTCTTAAAACTACATTTGATATACTGGTTGGTTGGTTGGTTGGTTGTTGGAGTTTTACGTCTTGGCAACACCTACGGTCATATCAGGACGCTAGATATACTGTGAAATGTGTTCCTCTCTCTCCTATTTGTACTCATTTGATCCTATGCATTGATCTTAAGTTTATACATCAGAGTCAAATTTATTTATTTATTTAAAAAAAAAAAATCCCATGGTAGCAGTCTGACACTCCTCCCTCTGCTATTGATCTTTGCCACCTCCCCCAAATGAATATGTAAAGTTGCCCTAGAACTAGTTGGCTGTTCATACTTTTATTAGCTCAGTGGTTCAATAACATATAATGGATAGGTATGTGTTTAGAAATTGTATGCTTTAGAAATTGTTTGCTGCCTATTGGCCATCAGCTATGATTCTGACCAGACGCAGTGGCCGAATCGGTAGAGCGCAGGCTTCCCGTGCGGAAGGTCGGCAGTTCGAATCCCAGCCGAGTCAAATCAATGACTTATAAAAATTTATATTTGTCGCTACCTAGCCTGGCACTCGGCATGATTAGGATAGTGCAAGGACTGGTCCGCACATTATCAGGATAATGTGTCTGTGTGGGATATTGGGTCATGGTGCTGGTGGTCTGGTCTCCCAGTGGCGCAGCACTATAAAGTCGCCATGAGTGCATACTGTCACAAGTGAGTCCTCATATGTTGCTAGGACTTAAAGCTCCAACAAACAAACAAAAGCTATAAATAATTCTGCACAATTTCAATTCAAATAGCCAAAACCAGTAGAGCCAGTGATTGACAACTGGCCTCTCACTGTTTAGCCACCGCTTGGAGAGACACTACATGATGCCATGCGACTCAGTAAATTTCCTGATCGGTGGGCACTGGAGAAGATCATAAATACCAATACAGGAGGCAGCACTCTGTGACCTCCTGCAACACGACACCTGCCCCAAATAAGGCCAAATATGTTTTTTAATTGGTGGTCGTCCTTTTGATCACGCAAATCATGGTCGGGCGGGTGATTTTTATTTTTTATTTTTCTGTCATATGGCGTAGACATAATACGTAAGCAGATGCAATGTTCGAATGAGTTGAATGTCTGCCTCACATTCTGGTAGGTCATGGGGCCGAGTCAAACCAATTGATACAAAAGATGTATTTCTGCCAACCTGACGCATTTTTAACTTTAAACAAAATATATTAATGTGCAAATCAGGGGTGGGCGATCTTTCAAGCACGGGCGAGGACGATCACCAATTTGTTGTTGTTATTTGTCCTAAGGGTGAGGGAAGAGCTAGGGTGTTATTGTTAATTATATGTCTTCCGCTGGTCCCTCACTAAAGGCCCTGTCACACTACGATGTACGGCGTCAGCGCATGCTCAACGTTAGAAAATTTGCCAGTACGTCGGCATTCGTCTAACTTTTCAGCAGCGGGGGATAAAAATGGGTGAATACACACAACATACGTTACATATGCAGAACATGTCTCTGATGTATTGCTAGCGTATGAGAGCCTTCATGTGCCTCGCAAAACATTCACAAAACGCTCGCATACGCTCACGGAATGCTGACCAACATTACATACGCTAGAAGTATGGCGTATACGTTAAATACGCTGGAGATATGGCAGGCATACATTCGAAGTACGTTAGGAGTATGTAATGCATCCGTTGGCAGTATACGGACTGCACGTTCCCACCGGCTGAACGTGCAGTATACAGACTGCACGTTCCCACCGGCTGAACGTACGGCTAATGTGCAGCAATGTATACCAATGTATCCCTAGCGTACTCCCAATGTATGCCAATGTATCTCGAACGTACATGCAGTGTGCGTTCAACGTACGAGCCACACGCCGACACACGTTGGAAATTTTTAGCATGCACACAATTTTTTCGGAGCCTCGAAGCATGGCGATGTAAGGCGACGTATCCGGAATGTACCCGATGTATGCCCAACATATACATAACGTATGATGACTTACGCCGATGTGTTGGTAAAAAAATTGCATACGTCGGCATACGCTAAGGCTATACGTCGTAGTGTGACAGGCCCTTAAGGATTGAAGCTGAATCCCAGCATGCGGGTTCACAGCTCCAGGTTACACTCCAGGGCCTATATGCAGGAGTCGGAGGTATTTGGTGGCAGCGAGCCGAACGGTGGTAGCCGGGAATTTCCCGGGTAGCGGCGAAAAGTTGGATGCACGAGTCGGTGATAGGCCTAACACCAAAGGCTTAACCGGTGGTACCTTACCTCTCATAGAGAGGAGGTATAGCGAGTTTATTAGGTGGGTAAGGAGGGGGCAGGGAGGGGGAGGGGAGGAGGGGGAGGATGGGTGACGCAGGGCGAGCCGTGTGTGTGCTCCGGTTTCGGCACACAGTTTATTAGGCCCAAATCTGGAGCATGTCTCTGTGTGTGTCTGTGTGTGTGTGTCTCTGTGTGTGTGTGTGTCTGTGTGTGTGTGTGTGTTTCTCTGTGTGTGTGTCTCTGTGTGTGTCTCTGTGTGTGTGTCTCTGTGTGTGTATCTGTGTCTTTGTGTGTGTGTCTCTGTGTGTGTCTGTGTGTGTGTCTCTGTGTTGTGTCTCTGTGTGTGTCTATGTGTGTGTGTCTGTGTGTGTGTCTGTGTGTGTGTCTCTGTGTGTGTGTGTCTCTGTGTCTGTCTCTGTGTCTGTGTGTGTGTCTGTGTGTGTGTGTCTGTGTGTTGTGTCTCTGTGTGTCTATGTGTGTGTCTCTGTGTGTGTCTCTGTGTGTGTGTCTCTGTGTGTATGTGTCTCTGCGTGTGTGTCTCTGCGTGTGTGTCTCTGTGTGTGTGTCTCTGTGTGTGTGTCTCTGTGTTGTGTCTCTGTGTGTGTCTCTGTGTGTGTCTCTGTGTGTGTATCTGTGTCTGTGTGTGTCTCTGTGCGTGTCTGTGTATGTATATGTGTCTGTGTGTGTCTCTTTGTCAGAGACACAGAGACACAGACACACACATAGAGACACACACAGAGACACAGAGTCACACACACACAGACACAGACAGAGAAGGGTACAGATGCAGAGGGATTTCCCAAATCTATAAATAACTTCACGTGTAGCTATAATCAAAGTGTTATGCACTCCTGCTTAGCACTTGACACAGTTCCCGACGTCGGCGATAGCTACCTGGTAGTAGGCTGTACCACCAAAACCCGCTACCACCGACTCCTGCATATAGGCCCAGGTTACGTTGGGGTTGGTGCCACGCCCATTCCTATCCTTCAGTAAAGAACATATTCTTTAAACTCACATTGTACCTACAACCACACGTTTCTTGCTAGCCAAACTTGGTAGGATTCCTTGCCATACATTTTGTTTCTAATGTAGATTACAGTGAAATTGTCATAGCAAATATGTTATATCAGATAGAATACGACATCCTGTACCAGGGTGTATACGTGTGTATTCACCACCTTCCCGGCCATACTGACTTTCTGCTATGTAAGCTATAGCTGCGACCCTAGATGTTGCCAGGATATAAAACCCCAACAAACTACTACTAATATTGTAAGTTTAATGGAGTACCGTCACAAGGAGGAGCCATTCTAACATGCTGTGCTCACCGGGCGGAGTGGCCTAATCGGTAGAGCGCCGCTCCTCGTGTGCGGAAAGTCGGGAGTTCAGTTCCTGGTCGAGTCAAACCAATGACTTAAAAATTTATACTTGTCGCTTCCTAGAGTGGCGCTCGGCATTAATAGGATAGAGCAAGGACTGGTTAGGTCAGTGTCAGGATAATGTGACTGAATGGGATGTCGGTGGTCTCTCAGTGGGGCAGCACTATAAAGTTGCCATGAGTGCACACTGTCACAAGTCGGTACCCATCCTGATATGACCTTAGATGTTGCCAGGACATAAACTTCCAAAAACCAAACAAACAAACAACCGAACAACCAAACAACCAAACAACCAAACAACCAACCAAGCAACACGCTGTGCAATAACACAGCAGTACAACATATTTACAAATTGTTTTTGTTTTGTTAAAGGTTGACGAATGAAGAAATTTCATTCATCAGGAAAAGCAAACTGTAAATCATGTAGCCGCATGTATGATTAGATTGAGCATCGGTCAGTACAGTAATTGACACTTAATGCCGCAAGTGTTTGCATTTGGAAAAAATAATGGTTCTCGGGGGCCAGAACTTTACTCCTATGTTTCTCTTGTTTGTTTAACCACATAATGTGCGCCATATGGGGCTGTCACATTATGATGCATCGTGCAAACGTACGGCGATGTATGTTATTTTTTGCCGCTACATCGTTACGCATGCTTTAGGCATGCATCGGTATACGGTGGCGTGCGTCAAGGGGTCGGCGAAGTTTTGTGCATGCACAAAACTTTCCATGTACGACAACGCATGGGTGCTTATATAATGCCTACGTTAGGCGTACGTTGAGATAAGCTAGACACGCGTTAGAGGAACGTTGTTCTTGCGGTGTCCCAGGTTGACTTTCGTTCCTCTGATGGAGAGTGTTCAGTCCACGCGTGCTTATGTTACATTCCTCTGATGGAGAGCATTCAGTCCGCGCGTTGGCAACGTAACGCCAACGGATGACGATGTTCTAATGTATGCCCGACGCGCAGTTGGTGTTTCTCCACCGTGTCGTGGCTTATTTGACATATATGGCGCACATCTGTCGCTCGCTTGGCGCTCGCTTAACATATATAACATTCGCCGGCGTTCTGCGAATGTGCCGTGAGCGTTTTGCGGGTGGGTCAGGTGCCCCCCGCATGTTGATATGCGTTACTCAACGTCATGCACGCTGGTGCAACGCCGAATTGAGCTGGACTGTCATTGGACATGCATCGCTCATGCGCTGGTGCTATGCTCTGGTCATGTTAGTAGTAGTGAACCTCATATTGAAATGTGCGCCTTCATGTTTATTTATCTTATTTTAGTTTTATATGGGTTGTTGTTGTTGATTTTTGTTTCATGTCCTAGCAACATCTAAGGTCATATCAGGACGGGTACCGACTTGTGATAGTGCGCACTGATGACAACTTTATAGTGCTGTCCCACTGGTAAATCAGGCCAGGTTCTCTCTATCTTTTCCACCCCAAGTATTTTCATTATTAGGTATACCTCATGCGTTTGTCTTTTTAAAAGATTGGCATCAATAAATATTCTGATTAAACTTCTAATTTAGGAAAAACACTTTCTACACTGACATTTAAAGGGCATGTGGTAGATGTACACAGAGTTACTGACCAGACAATGTGAGTGCCGGAGGACTTTAATGCTCTGAAAGTCATTCTTCTTTTCTGTCTCTCTCGGGGGAATTTATCCATCAGTTCAAAGAACCGCGAGGCGATTGTAAGAAACCACTTATAGGCAAGAGAGGGGGATGTAAAATAAAGATAAACACGAAGCTAATCTATGAGATCTCCCCTGCCCTGCGAAATGAAGACTTGAAACCTTATAGCATTATTTTGGTGTCCTAGGGAAGGGGTTCCTACCAGAAGGAAACGATATGCCTAGACTGGATTCGAACCTATATTTCTGCCATTCCGGGATGAACTTATTAGTCTCGCCTGTCTAAGGTCCCTGCTACGATCCACCTACGTTCTCCTGTCAGTGCTTAACTATGCTCTGTGGCAATTCTCAAGTATCTTTAGCAGGGATGAAAGATCTCCGCGATTTCGCGGATTTCCGGGATTTTTCCTGTAGCTATAAGTGTATACTAATACGTTGCGCCCTTCCTGATATGACTTTAGATGTTGCCAGGATGTAAAATTCCAACAACCAACCAACCAATACATTATTTCACGCTGCAGCACCATCAGCGTATACAAATGTGTGGTGCAAACACCGCAGCACTAGCAGCGTATACTACTAATGCGTGCTTCTAATGCCGAAGCACTAGCAGCGTATACCAATATGTGGTGAAAATGCCGCAGCACTATCAGCGTATACCAATATGTATGAAATCCGACTTTCGGGAATGTTCAGCGATTCCCTGACAATGCTAACCCTAATGGATAATATCAGCATTTCCACTTTTTTTCCCGGAGACCACTTTCATCCGTGTTTAGCAATCAACCTACTCCTTGCCAAGTATTTGTTCAATCCAACTTTCTAATGTATTTTGTTATTTTTGAACATATATTTACCGCTGTTGCCATCACTTTAAAGCGGCATAGTCCGATGAAATATCAAATTTTCAAAACAAAACAAATTATCTAGAAGATGGCAATACTGCGTAGAAGGCAATACTGGGTCAATTTAACAGAACCTGTCACTGCAAAAGTCTATGGTGTCATAGTTTTGGCAAGCTTGCCAAAACTAATTTACCATGTTTGCACTCAAAATATCTCAAAGGTTTACCATTGAAAATAAAAGTAACTTTGAACTAATGTAAAGTAGATACTAGTTAGTGATCGATCTAATATATTTAACTCAAATTCAAAACCATCGGACTATGCAACTTTAATAATAAGTGACGATTATTTAATGGAATACACATACTCTCTCACACACACACACACACACACACACACACACACACACACACACACACACACACACACACACACACACACACACACACACACACACACACACAATCTAGAAAAGTGTTGTAAATTTTAATATGCCCATATTATTACAGTTCCACTGGTTAGTTCCATGAGTTCCCACTAACCAGAATTGACGCTACCCACGGTTTTTACCTCTGTCGCGCTAAACCAGAGGGCGCCTCTCCAACTCAAATACTTCACCACTTGTGGTGGCCGAATCGGTAGCAGGTGTCGGGAAGTCATGGGATTGAACCCCGGCCGAGTAAAAGCAAGGGCTTACAAAATTGTTACTTGTCATCCTTACTTAGCCTGGTGTTCGGCATTTCTAGGATTGGACAAGGTCTGACTTGCTCAGTATCAGGATAACGTGACAGAGTGGGATTTCGGGTCATAATCATAGCAGCCCGGTGTGGCGGTTTCAGCTCGTTCCCGTGCTCAGCCATGTCCCTCGCTTCTACGCATGCGTCAGAATCTAATAAACAAGGCTGTAATCTATTAACACGACCCGGGCGACTCGGGTCATCCGAATTTCAAATAGAACACGGCGAGTGGAGTTGACAAATACACGTGCCGTGTGCAAAAAAAGAATAACTTAGATTAATGAAATGGAAATATAGCTAAACTAGGCTATCATAAAATACTTTAAATCCTATTTTGCTGTACTTTTATCGGTTATTAAAAAAAAAAAGAAAAAATTGTCCACCCGAGCGTATTCGATTATTCGACCCGAGTTTGTAGGATGTGCGCATGCGCCAATACATGGCTCGGGTTACCCGAGTTCATGCGAAATCCACGCATGCGCAGAAGCAACGGGACACGGCTGAGCACGGGAACGAGCTGAAACCGCCACACCGGTGTGGGGGTTTCAGCCGTGTCCCGTACTCAGCCGTGTACCTATACCCAAACTCAAGGCATTGTCAATGGTCTTAAGTCACTAACCTTATAAATTTAACATAATGTTTTTGGTAAAGATGTTTTCTATATGTGTACCAAGCGATTTGTTTCTAGGTGGTGTGGTTTTAGAGATATTTCACTTTTCCTGGATTTTCTGTATGAAGATTGCTCACCACCATTGACAACGCCCTGAGTTTGACGGTACGCGCAGTGCAAAACATTAGTTTTAATCAAAATTAATTGAAATCAAGAACCCTAACCTTATAAATTTAATATAATCTTTTTGGTGAAGATGTTTTCTATATGTGTACCAAGTGATTTGTTAATAGGTGGTGTGCTTTTAGAGATATTTCACTTTTTCTGTATTTTCTGTATGAAAATGACTCACGACCATTGACAATGCCTTGAGTTTGAGTATAGGTACACGGCTGAGCACGGGACACGGCTGAGCACGCCACACCGGTATCCCAGTAGGGTAGTGGGCCTACATTAGTTACTCACAGCCCTGATTGTCTGACAGAGCTGCTGAACAACCCAATAGAAAAAAATGTCAGAAGCTGGGTAGTGGAAATGGCCAAATAGATTCTTAATCTAAGAAGCAAAATATATTCTTTTCCAACCTCTTTATATTTACCCGTGGAATTTGAGTCAAACCAATGACTTACAAAATTGATACTTGTCACTTCCTAGCCAGGCACTCTGCATTGTTAGGATAGGGCAGGGACTGGTTAATGTGGCAGAGTGGGATATGAGGTTATATCATAGTGCAGAGTGGGATAAGAGGTCATGCCCCAGTGGGGCAGCACTATAAAGTCGCCATGTGTACGCATTGTCACAAGTCGGTACCCGTCCTGATATGACCTTAAATGTTACCAGGATGTAAAACTCCAACAAACATACAAATTCATGATATGGGCGCGGTTTCCTCTAAGTTTAAAGTCGCCAGGTATAGCTTGCCGCGAAAACAAACAAACACGGAATAGTTCTAATTCATGCCACCTGGTGGTGTAGAGTGACCTAGATTGATTGGTCTCGTGGTGACTGGGGCCATATGCATGACGCAGTGTTAGCGAGCCAAAACTGTGTTTGGCTGGATTCCCCCGTTTAGCGGCGAAAAGTGGCACGCATGAGTCAGTGATAGGGCTAACACCACAAGCGTAATCTAGGTTAGGGTAACCCTGTTCCATTGCTGGTTTACTGGTGGTGTTAGGTATTGATTAGGACCGAATCTATTCAATGCTATCATATTTAGCAGAATAACATAATCAAAAAGTTATATTTTGTCAAATTAACCACAAAATCGAACCGCTATTAAGGCCGCAGCTGTCATATTTAACAGAATTACATACGCAATAAGTGAAATTTCATGAAATTAATCCTAAATTCGAAGCAATATTAACGTAGCAGCTACATCGGTGGTGATATTAATATTGTCGAATCGACGAATGTACACAAAACAAATAGCGGTGCTCGCCGGGAACAGACTCGGCAACAACAAGGCTAGCCGGTGCCCGGCGGTCGTAGCTACCGATTAGGCCCAAATCTATTCAATGCTATCATATTTAACAAAATTACATACTCTAAAAGTGAAATTTTATCAAATTAACTGCAAATTCGAACCGATAAAGGCGATATTAACGCTGCCGCTACATCAGCGGCGATATTAATATTGTCGAATCGACAGGCTCAGAGGGATTTTGCAAATCTATAAATATATTCACGTTTAGCTATAATGAAAGTGTTAGGCGCCTGTACATACCGCATGACATAATTCCCGACCTCGGTGATAGCTAAACGGTGTCAGCCTGTAACACCAAACGCCGCTAACACCGCATCATGCATATGGGCCCTGGATGATAACAAGCACAAGCACGTGCATGTGAAACCACTCGTCAACAATCGATCTACACTGTAAGAAGGTAAGGTTTTAGATTATGACTAGCTTAATCTATTTTCTGTTCTACTAGGCTAGATATTTGATTTGATGTATCTCAGTATTGATTCAATTCATGATTGCCATTCAATAATCCATTATTTGTCAGCAAAATTGGCGGGAAGACAAGTTAATTTTCTGTAAACAAACAAAATCCACCGTGCTTACCAGTGAAGCTAAAATCGCACTGCGGTGTCATCACTTTTCAGGATGCCGTTTTCCATCCGGCACGGAAATGCTAATTCAGGAGATTAATTCTGCTGGGAATGGGGTTATTTTGAAGTGCATTAAATTCAACAGATTAGGTTAGCAACACTATGACGCATAAGTATTAATTGTGAGATATCTGTGTAAAACCTCCATCTTCATAGAACCAAGTTGTCATAGAATATATTCAGGTAGCTTCTAACATTCTTTTCATATTACTAATATATGAAACACATTTTTCATAGGCCCATGGAACAATTGATACAAGCTGGGTGCAACAGACACGGAATGAACCCTTATCAGAAGGGATGGATGTGGTAAGTATATTTACATATGCTAAGAAGTCATATAGTAGATCCATCTACAGTCAGTTCCCATTTATCTGACCCTGTTGAATCAATACTAAAATTAGGTGTTGTCCTTAGTCTACTTATTTACAAAAGTATTATCTTTGCAGCTTTCTGGATTAGCCGTACCAGTGCGATTGAGTCTTCTAAAGCTGATTGTCACCAATCATCCAGAAATGATGGCTTATCTGACAAATGGACATGGTCCAACCCCACTTCCCGTGCCACCACACCAAGAACCTTTGGGTTGGTGTCACTGCAGCCACTGTGAGCAGATGCCAAGGCCTGAGGAACAGAAATGTTGCAGAAGACGGGATGGACCTTGTGTCCTTATCACTGCTGCTGATGCCATCAATACCATCGTTATAAATGTAGTTGTTTTAGCTGCAGCTATTCATAACCGTAACAATCTTTTTGCTCTAGCAGATGATATAAATAATAACAGATGCCTCAGACACATGGCATACCGACAGTATGTTCTATGGCGTTTTGGTCTTCTGTGTGCTGGGAACCGAGTAGTAATACCCAGCTGTGTGGTTATGCAGATACGGCGTAAATTTCCATCACCAGAAAACCAATACACTGGTTTCAGACTTAATAGATTGGCTTGGTATTCCTTTCTATGTGGGAACAAATGCTTAATAAATGCATCAGTATCTAATTTAGACATGTAGAATCAAATCTAGGTCTGTGCTTTGGTTTTGACAATTTGATCCTTTTATCAGACTACAGTTTTAAGTCTATTAGTTTATGAAGTTATTACATGCTTAATCTTGACCTTTTGAGTAACACTTCTACATTTATCAGTATTTTAGACTAATTTGATTTCACTGATTTCTTTTACTTTCCCCCCAAAACGAATCAAGTCAAGTTACTATGGATGGAAAATAAATACTGTTCATCAATGCTCCTCGTATTGGGAGATCAGACTAACTTTACCTGGTTTGGGGACAGTGCTGATGTTAGCTCTGTCCTTCTTGGGGTCGTCTCGGTGTTTTAGATCTGGACTGTCAAGCCGTTGGTATTTGTATGACAGTCCACGATATGCAACAACAACCTCCAAAAGGCTTGGAATGTATGGATATGACTTTGGCATTTTCACAGGCTGCGCTGTACTTTGTCTTGTACCTGGAATTACACAATAGGAAAACCCCATTACAAAAGAGTAGCTATGACCGATTGTATCACTAATCATTTAGTTCTTCTAAAAACAAAAAGAAATGGTACAAGTGTAAAATATTGTGAGATCCAGGGAAACATGTTCTGTGCAAAACCAGGGAAAGGTCCAGTTATTATCCATGTCAATTAACATAGGAATACATTATGGTTGAGAGAATATTTTCAAGGATTATCCATAGACAAACACTGAATTGAGTGTGATCCTTCCGAAAGAGTTCTCCTGGGAAGTACTGCGTGCACTATCTGCTTATTTTAAACCCAAATACTATCAAATGTTTTCACCATCTTGGAACTTTTTTGACCGGGTGCGGTGGCCGAATCGGTAGAGCACAGGCCTCGCACGTGGAAGATCGGGAGTTCGCGAGTTCGATTCCCAATCGAGTCAAACCAATGACTTAAAAATTGATACTTGTTGCTTCCTAGCCTGGTACTCTGCATTATTAGGATAGGGCAAGGACTGGTTAGCTCGGTGCCAGGATAATGTGACTGAGTGGGATATTGGGTCATGGTGCCGGTGGCCTAATTTCCCAGTGGGGCAGCACTATAAAATCGCCATGAGCGCATACTGTCACAAGTCGGTACCTGTCCTGATATGACCTTAGATGTTGCTAGGACATAAAACAACAACAAACAAACAATCTTGGAACTTTATTTAACTAAAAGGGAGTAAATCATTTCTAAATACTGAGTTTGATCGTCTTTTGTTGTCTGGACAGGACGGTTAACATGAAAGTTGTGGTCGATTGCTGCCAACATGTTCCTCATTGTATATATCCCTTGTAGCTGATGACAACATTAGAAAGGATATTAAGTGAATGTTGAATCTTTAAAACTTTAGCATATATTATCAGCTTTTTAAACATAGATCCAGCATGTTAGTATGTTACATTTAAACTGTTTAAATCCTCTGCATACTTGTGTGTTCTGACACAACCCAGTTTACCTTTGGCATCATTACAATACAGTTTCAATGGTAAAGGTGGACAATTATTAATTACTAATGGTTGGCAGACAACACATTGACCTTATTATGGAAATTGCCTATCCCTTCATAACTTCAAAACATACCTGAAGGCAAATCTCTTTGGGCAGTACATCAGCAGATGTGAGTTGAATACCTCAATGTGGCTTGTGTGGCAAGAAATGATATCGTATAAATGATAAAAGTGCACACTTTACATTTCTACATGAGTTGAATCTTGAACCCTGTTTTCATAACGGAAACTTGATAATTGCTGTTTATGAAACTTGCATAACAAGTATGTCCATGTACAGTATAACCAGAAAGTAAAGATTTATTCAACAAGGAATTTTATTTTGTATTAATTATATAGCAATATAAGTTGGATGTCTTACTGGAAATTCCTGATGTACTTGAAGTTGGTTGTCAGCTTCTTATTGTACACAATCTTTATTAGCTCTTTATGGGCTCTTGAACCGACCTCTATCCACGGCCTCTTCTGATCTTCCACAGGCATCGGATGCTTACATTTACCGCTTGTCTATTTCCCTGTTTCCACCGACACATATCTATTCGTGACATGTGGAAGTATTGTTTTCTAGAGTTCCTAAAATGAACATGACAGTAGGTTACCAGTCATAAAAAACTAATTGTTTGACCTATTACAATGTAGGCATCACTAAGTTAATTAACATATTTTTATTCAAAGTTAAATCTTGATTAAATGTCTAATACTTTTATTTGAGTTCAATGTATTTTTGATGATGTACCGGTAGGATAATGAAAGCATGAGATCACCTGAAGTTGTGAATTGGTTAGCAGATATACCTATTACTAGCAATGTTTAAGCACTAAATAAAATGTACTTTTAATAAAGTGAAGAACCATACCATCAGCTTTTCCTCATTTCCATCACAGTTTTCTGCACTTGCACAAGGGCTGGTCAAATCGAGAATAGTGGTGGTTGGTTTCCTGTATGGTTTTTTTTACTTGTTGCTAACTTGCCTAGATAATGCCACCTGGGTTATCATGCCAAGCTGCTAGTGACTTTGTATCTCACTGGTGATCATAGATGTTGTTAGGACATAAAGCCCCAAGAAACAAAGAATATATGTAACATTCATCGAACCAGACACGATGGGCGAATGAGTTGAGTGTCCATCTCCCGATCTAGTAGGTCGTAAGATTCTAACTCCTGGGTTCAAACCCTGGCCGAGTCAAACCAATGACATAGAGATTTATAATAGTTGCTACTTAGCCTGGGACTCTGCATTACTAGGATGGGGCAAGGATGTCTCTATTTTAATACTCACTCAGGAGTATTTGTGGGAGAGCATCTGTGATGACTTCACTGACTGGGGCACTCTTTTACGCTTTCTGTATGGCTCGAACGAATCCAACTTTCTCCATGAGCGTTCTTTTCAACTCAGTCTCCAGAGCATGAACGATGTGTAGACTTGTGATTCACCCCGTCCTTAGATGTTGCTAGGATATAAACAAACAAGCTTACGATTTGTTTGGTCATATAGTCCATGACCATATATGTCAGACATGATGCACAGTGGCCTGGTGAGTCATTACGGCCATCCCCACAAATGACCATCGGCTTCTGACTGAGGTCAAGCGAACGCTGCTTCTCCTTTTTCCATAAATCCTCAATCGCAGACTCAATATTTGTTTTCGATACTGTCAGAATGAGAAAGCAAAGGTATTTACAATGGTTAATTGGTTAAATTTCATTTGTCTCTATTTTTATTGTGGGTCAATTAGAATTATTTTAATATATTCAAAACTCTGGTAAACCATTAATCCATTAACACCTAATAATAGGTACCAGCAGCGAAACTGTCTGTGTCTCCTTGCACTAACTAGATCCATAGTCAGATTGGCACCTTTGGCAAGGGAATCAAATCGTCTATCTATCCATACCAAATTGTATTAGGTTTTAAATATTTTAAAATTCAATAGATGGTTTTAAACTTTAAAACTAAATTAAATCTGCCCTTATTGACATTTCTGATGTGTGGTAAACTGTATATGGATATAAAGCTTATTTTGGTGCCATATATAATATTCTACGATGTAGCTCACGGGAACGCAAGCCAATTAAAGATGGCCTGTTTTCAATCATTTTGACTTACACCAGTGATGAAGGAATATTAACTAAATACTGTCAAATGGATTTTACTTCAATACAAACTTACTGAACATATTCAATCCATCATGACCATCAGATAGAACATATGTTGATCTTTTAAGTCATGCAATTTCATTAAAATCCAATTCATACAGAAAGTGTTATGAACCTGTGAATATTGATAAAGAAAAAAGCACCATTCCTTGATTTTCACCACGCCTACCTGTCTATGCGGCTCCTTGCCTGAAAGGTCAGTGAAGACTACTACACTGCTAATACAGAGCATTGCATATGGTGAAAGGAATTCAAGTGCTATATCTCTGACATTTTTGTATCACCCCCGTCTAAAGGGAATAACAATTTGTGGAGAAGCACACCTTCTAAACTATCAAGTTAGGAACACATATTTAATAATATGAGCCTGAGTGGCCATTCTGGTATATAAAACTGTTCAAATGAACTTTAGTTACTGGTGGTGGTTGTTGCGGCCAAGAAATCCTAGGTCCAAGAACTTTGCAAACATTGCCATCTTCTCGTAACTATTGCCGGAGAGAAGTACAGCAGCAGGCACTAGAAGATTGCCTGCATACTGACAATGAACTCTAGGCTGTGATGCCATGCCCCGTCGGAATGTCCTGGTTGCTTTGCCTTTGTCCAGAAAGGGCATTGCCACACAATCACAAGGCATGTACCTCGCCTTGTCTCATGAAAGTTAAGCAAGCTCTGGCATGTTTTGCAATATTTGCCAATGGACAGTTTGACAAGGTCTGTCAGGCACTTGTTAAAAGCAATACACTTAGCTTCCTGCACTACCTCCTGTGGGGTCATTATTGTCTACTTGAGTTGTGTGTAGCAACTGCTCTCCAGCTGTTCACGAAGCACCCACTCTGGATCTTCCACGATTTCCGCATCACTAAAATGGTAACAAATGTCCCAATAAGAATAAATTGAAGGAAGATTTAGTTCCCTGTGAAAATTGTTGACCTAATATCTGTTAAAAGCATTGCCAGTAATAATTATATTAAATTGTATCTAGAAGTGTAATCAGACATAGAATGAACCAAGGACTCCAAGTATCATATACCTACACACCGACAGCTACCCAGCCATAAAGAATATAGGATCTATATGACCCCATATGGGTTACAATATGGGACACATTAACTCAAATAACAAATTTGTTACACAGCATAGGAACACTTATAGCTCAAACAGAAGTCACATTTGTCCTAGACTTACCTGTCAACAGACGCGCCATCACTGCTATCAAAGAAATGTGTCTGTGTCTGTGTTGGCAGACCTTCTTCACCCAAAGGGCTACAACTGAGATGAGGAAACACTGCTCCCCTGCTCCCCCTCATTCCTCAGCTTCGTCAATGGTGTTGATGCATGTAGTGGGGATCTCCTGTAGTGTGACGTGCAAAAATTATTGTAGAATTTCTATTAACCTTTTCAGCTGACATCACACTAACTTTGATAAAATGGTGCAAACAAACTTTATTTTAATGCCAACTGGATTACACCCACAATTTTATCGCATTTACCACTAAGCACATTTTGGCTGTTTATTGCACATATGTTGCTAGTGTCATGGGGGTGATGAAAATTGGAAATATTTCGCCTAGAGCGGGACTCAAACCCACATCTCTTTACATTCCGGGCCAGTGTGCTAACCATTACATCACCTAAGCCACTGATATCTACACGCTACCCATGCCTACCTGTCTATGTGGTTACTTACGTGAGAGGTCAGTGCAGACTACTACACTCGTCCCCCTAGAATTGTAAGTCTTTTAAATGGTCATTTAATACTTACAATTACATACATACAGGCAATGAATGCACGTACACATACATACACAGGGTAGGTTCAACAACCATACATGTAGCTTGTACAGGATCATGGTCATGGAAACCAGTGTCATGAGGGTGATGAAAATTGGAAATATTGTGCTTAGAGTGGGACTCGAACCCACATCTCTTTGCATTCTGGGCCAGTGTGCTAACCATTACACCACCTAGGATCCCTAATATCAACACACACCCATGCCTACCTGTCTAAGTGGTTACTTGCCTGAGATGTCAGTACAGACTACTACACTAGTAACATGGTTAATTCATGGCATTGGAAACCGCTTTAGTGTTGCCAGGATAGATTATCGTATACATCACCACTGCCTTTATTGAACCTACGGTCTCATAGAATTTAATATATCATGGCGTTGGTTTTGTCTCCCTAGCGACATATATTATTAACTAAAGACAAATATTGTGGGACAAATGTCTCCCTTTCTTCCGTTTTCCCTGCTAGCTGTGAACCTGATGTGTAAAATCTCTGTGAATTTATTATTGCTTGTACATAACAATTGCTTGTAAAACAGTAATTGTAATAAACTTTGTTATTTGTGCACTATCTCAGTTTCCAGCATCATGAATTATATGACCAATTAAATTGACCAAAGCTCTAAAGGAATGGAATTCAAGGAGGTAACAAAATAGAAGTGCAGCATATTAATAGGTATCCCAAGTGAAATTTTGTATGAGTTCGTAGTTTGATATAAATGATTCCATCTGTTAGTATATGCAATTCGAAATACAATGATACTTCATTTGTCAAAATCGGTCAAGTATTAAGGCAAATACAGCCTTTTTCAATTTTAATATTAATGAACTAAACTAAATTGAGAACTTACACATGAAACTTGACATCAATGCCATTTCCAGATCAACTGGTGCAGGATTTGACTCTGACCTATAGAAATAAATTAACAGTAAAGGCTGAGTAATAATAACTAAAATGTAATGTTGATATAACTATATATATTTATTTTTTTAACGGAAAAATAAATAAATGAATGCATAAAAAACCCTCTATCCAGTTTGTTTTGTTGAATGAATTAAAAAAAAGATAATTCTGGGCTCTTTTGGTAGTTTCTACCGATAGCTCTTGGCGGCAGCTAACTTATACAGCTACAGTGGATGGTGAAAAGTGTATCAATGAAAGTGACAGATATTGAGGTTCTTAATTTGAGTAGTTACATAATTACCATTGAGTAGACGCTCAGGTGTTTCGGGTAAAAATTCGGGAAAGATGAAGCTTCTGTCACTTGACTCATTCATGGACCTGGAGGGGAATAATAAACGGCATCATGAGTCACAAACAAAAACACTGATCATAGCGTTACCAAATGAATAGCCTACAGACAATAACTTTTGCTTAGATTCTAAATACAATGAAAATACATCGATCCAACAAATATTGATATAGTCAACATGTTACTACTGTTGCTATATTGCTGTAGGTAACTATCAGAAATCCTTTGTGTTACATGCTGGCAATAACAACAAAAATGGTAATGCTTTTTACGA
Organism: Branchipolynoe longqiensis; assembly: GCA_030323885.1. Taxonomy (NCBI): domain Eukaryota; kingdom Metazoa; phylum Annelida; class Polychaeta; order Phyllodocida; family Polynoidae; genus Branchipolynoe; species Branchipolynoe longqiensis. The sequence continues at coordinate 68,572,353 of CM059193.1, read as the reverse complement.
GTGTTATGCAGTCACTGATACCGTATTCATTCTCTAAGAGGTTTGTCCTATTAGAAAAATGCAGGATATTAAAAAAAAGTTGCCTAGCCTATTTTACTCATAAGTACCAATGATAAATGCTAAAGAAATACCAAACTCTCTAGAAAAAAAGCTATGTAAATATCACATGTTTGGCAGACTACTGTGCGTCATTCTCATATTTAAGAAAATGGAAGTAGACCTTAGCAGTATATCCTGTCATGAAGAGCTCATTTCAGAGGTTTGAAGTTGAAAGTTATCGGTTCTGTTAACAATTCGTAATTCCATTGGGTATAAAGAGTGCCACTTACACGCACTGATCGGTAGGGCCTACACGTAAACGTGATCGTTGTGTAAACATGAACTCCAAATGCATGGCGAGAGATGCAGCTATTGTTACATGATGTATAGGTATGTGTGAAACATTTTAGAATTTATTTGATCTCAATGGAACATATATCAATGGAAAGAGCTTGAATGCAACTTCATCCTGTTAGCCATCTACTTTTCATTAATAAATAGCAAGGAAGTTATGTCGATTTGAAGTTGGGAAAATCTGTACCATTTTGGCCCCTTTGGTGGGTATGTCTGTGGCCCCTTTGGAAATTTACATTACACTCCTCGTTGACAGATTCAAAACATTTGAGGACCCAGTTAAAGAAGGAAATTTTAGCTCCATTTTGAATAAGACGGCTAGTTAATAACTTAAAAAGTATCTGCACAGCAAAGCAAAATGTAACACAGTTCACAACACAGTGGTTGCTGTGCCGTTCAGGCCGGTAACCACGATTTCGGCCGGAGCAAAAGTCGGGTAAACCCCGCGATATGCACACAGTATATATGAGTGAGGCTCTCATGTTATTTGAAGCAAAATAATCTAATACTTACTGTTGAAGTGTGCTAGAGTGGCCATGGGTGTGATGTCCACTACATGGTGCCAGAGACAGAGTTCTAGATTTTTCTAACGCCTTTGCACCACAGTAGTTGGAGCAGTACATCCGATGTACCTGGAGCAGATGCTTTGCAAAATTGGCATGGCTACCCCCACAAACATTCTTTTGAGCTTCTCACTCCTCCATTGTATCTTATAAATTAATCCTAGATTGTTCATATGTTCTTTTTGAAGTGGTCCGACCCTTCTTCCGTGCTTGGTCTGAAACATAAACACCTTTCACCATCTCAGTTAGGAAGTACACAGAAACTGTCTGTCAAAACACCCTTGTGTTTTGACAGATACCTCAGTGTTGATGTCGGTCAGCGCACTGACCCAGTTCTGGCGAAGATGGCGTCAGGTCTCTTTTAATGAATCGACCACTCTCCAAACACATATTTGGTGATATAAACAGAAAAAACTAAGGAAAGTTGTGCTTGGAGAGCATTTGTCGGAGTACGGTTCCCGTCGCCACGAGGTATACCTGGCGACTTTAATCTCCAAAGTGCCTGTTTAATTCTGTTTCAGGGTTTCTTCCGGCGAAGTTTGGCGCGGAAAGCAAACTACAGGTGCGCAGGTTCAGAGACGTGTGAGATCGAACCCGGCAAGCGGAGTACCTGCGCCTACTGCCGGTACCAGAAATGCTTAGCCATAGGCATGTCAAAGGATGGTAAGCTTGCTCCTGTCAGCACCAATCTTGTACTTAGTAATGCTGTGATTTACCGTATGTTACCAGAGGTGCCAAGCCATAGGCATGTCAAAGAATGTTTAGGTTTCTTCTCTCGACACTAATTTTCTACTCGCATAATGCTAGAATTCAATATACAGTAAAGCTTCCCTAATTCGACCGACCACGGTGTAAAGTCAGCGGCTAGCAGCTGTGGTTGTGTAGGTAGGCTAAATATGAAATCACTACAGGCAAGAGAAAGGTAGAGTAGAAAGTGCACAGAAGGAGAGCTTACACCGTCAGGTTTATTACGATATAGTCTCATGAATCCAAGATGGCTATCACACCTGATTAGCTCCTCCAATCAGCACTAGGCATTCTGCAACCAACCAATGAACATCCAACCTGCCTGTATCCAAGCCTTGGTTGTTTACCATAACAATTGGGGGGAGGGGGTACGTGAGCAGAGCTCCCAAGGCTCTGTCACACTAAAAGTAGTGCCCCTCTCACTATCTATAACTATATAATGTTTATATGAAATCAGTAAAGGATGACCAGCACCACATAATACCTTAATGATCTGGCTTTATATACCATTTACCTTTTTATTATATACAATTGTAATTACCATAGACTAGTTCAAACCATCGTCCAATGTCTAAATATCGGGAAATTTTACAATGGGACCGACTTTAAATGGTCCATTTAGGGAGGTGGTCAGTTTAGGGAGTTTTTCATTTCATTACAATGATATTGCATGGTCGAATATTTGGGACCCAAATAAAGCAATCGATATAGGGGATTGGTCGATCTGTTGGGATGGTCGGTTAGAGAGGTTTTATTGTAGGCCCCTTATATGGATGCGGTATGCAATTTTGTGTTCAGATGCAGCAACGATCGCAATATGGACTGATTCAATTTACCGCATACGCATCCTTATGGAAAACTGTGGACGCTTCTGGACATATGTCACCATGCTAATGTGTCTACATTGATTGCTTCTCCCCTACCACACATCTGCATAATGTTGTATGCTGCGTCCCTGCATGTGGAATCTTAGCTGTATCTAGTGATTTATTGGATATTGCCACAGGTGCCTAGCCATTATACTTTCATCTCTTGAGCATCCTGGTAGCCCTCGTGGGTGGGCAGATTGATTTAAAATTGGCGGAACACGAATTCCTGATACCTATTTGAATTCATACCACCCGCCCACACGGACTATCATACATACCTACAGTGGCTACCACTAGTACCAGTGATAGAAATAAGCAAACAAATTTCACTTGTCCGTCTGGATTTTCACTTGTCCCAAGACCCCCAGGGTGGTGGGTGGGTAACCAGCATGCACCTCTCCGCCTTCTGCGGGGGGGGGGGGGGGGGCTCTCCCCCACTAGCTCGGAGGAATATATTACCTCAGACTGTAGCTACCAGGCTACCAGGCTACTCACAGCCCAGGGAGATAAAGCAGTTCCGGTTTCGAATCATTTGCATATATATATATATGGGACCGGGAGGTGGTCGGTTTAGGGAGTTAGAATATCCCTACAATGGTATTGTTGGGACCCAAATAAAGCGATCAATATAAGGGAGTGGTCGATCTGTGGAGGTGGTCGGTTACAGAGGCTTTACTGTATATATATACACTGGAGAAACAATTTCCTCCAGTGTGTGTGCCGCAAGTTGGGGGGGGGAGCAATTACCCAGACATCTGGGGTCGTGGAGGGGTGCACTCTACCAATGCGGCAGAGAGGAAATATAATGTGGTATTTATACTGGTATGATCCATTATACTTCACATATATACACCGACACACACACATACACACACACAGAAAGCCTACACCCGAGCCCCCATATCGCCCACAGCCATCAAGACAGGCCGCTACACGCATGAGAAGAAGACGCGTGACATTGAGGAGGTTAAGCGGCTGCAGAGCCGGGCGGCCACTGTCAACAAGGCACGCGGCCTGCCCGAGACGACGCAGCGCGAGGCCGAGCTCGAGCGCATCATCAAGCACATCACCGCCGCGCACCTCGCCCAGACACCGCACTCACCCGAGTTCTTCCAGAAGCTGCCAGAGAAGGAGGCCGAGTACCTGGTGTGTAAAGCAGCATTTCTTTTTTCCTTTTCTCTCTTTAAGTTAGTTGTTTTTTCTCTTCCTTTTCTCTTCTTTTCTCTCTCTTCTTTTTCTCTCTTATTTTTCTCTCTTCTTTTTCTCTTTCCCATCTTTTTTTTTTTCTTGTTTTCTTTTCCTCCTTTTATCTCTTTTCTCTCCTTTTTTTTCTTTTTCTTTTTTTATTATAAGCACACAAAAAAACCCTTAATCAACCATTTCTAGTTTTAATGTTCTTCTCACACCGGATGTTTGTTGCCGAATTGGTAAGAGTGCAGGCTTCCCTGCATGGAAGGTCGCGAGGTCGAAATGTGACAGTGTCAGGATAATGTGACTGAGTGGGATATCAGGTCCTGGTGCTGGCGGTCTGGTCTCCCAGTGGGGAACCACTGAGTTTGACAGAAACCCCAAACCACCGGACTGTGCAACTTTAAATAAAATCACTCCAAACTAAGGTAAAGTAGATTATATTGATCAACCTAATATATATTTGATATATAATGGATTATGAACATAGAAGGCATGAAGGAGGTGGGGGTGCCTGTATCGATGGTTATTTATTGCTACTTGTCTACTGATATGATCCAATGCTATGGCGATATGATATTCACTGCTGCACTGCCGATTGTGGCGCCACCTGATGGCGCCTATACAAGCGTCGGGGCAACGGCCAGCGCCACACTTTGAACTTTGAACTTTGTTGTTTGTATTGTCTCTCCGGAATAAGCTTATATATATTTTAAATAAGGCATAGACTCAAAACCATGGGATTATGCAACCTGACGTGGAGAAATATTTAAATTGCATGGGAGGACAATCAATGTTGCTCTTTCTCCACCGCTCCTTGCTCTATCGACTGTGCTGAACGTTTGCTTCATAGTATGGGACCTGGCGCGGTAGTCGAATCGGTAGAAGCGTGGGCCTCGCGTGCATGAGATTGGGAGTTTGGATCCCGGTCGAGTCAAACCAATGACTTATAAAATTGATACTTGTCGCTTCTTAGCCTGGCGCTTGGCATTAATAGGATAGGGCAAGGACTGGTTAGCTCAGTGTCAGGATAATGTGACTGAGTGGGGATATTGGGTCATGGGCAGCACTATAAAGTCGCCATGAGTGTGTATTGTTACAAGTCGGTACCCGTCCTGATATGCCCTTAGATGTTGCGAGGACGTAATACTCCTACAACCAACCAACCAATCATGGTATTGATATTTTGTGTGTAAAAAAAAGACTTTATGGAATTTAACAAAAATTAAATTGTCAAAAGAATGCTTGAGAAATGTCATACGCTTCCATATGTTCCCATTGAAAGGAACAAGACCATACATGTGTCATGTAAATTTTCTAATATATTTTGTTCCCCTCTTTCTCGCAGAAATTGTCATCCAAGTAGGCTATAATTGTTTGAATGTCTTATTATTCGTAAGATCTTTGCGTTTATTAGTTATGTTTGTAATACGTTCTTGTAGCTAACTGTCGATTCGTTGTTAGGCGTTAAACTAATACAATAATAATAAAAATAATAATAGTAATAGAATTTCTGATAATGATTGTGAACAGTGGTAGATTCTGTGCTGTTACAGACAGGTTTAGTGGTTTTAGATAGAATTCTTAATTGGGTTTTAAAATTAATATTATCATGTACCAATGTAATGACTAAACCCGTATCTAAACATGTGATAACATAAACATTGTCAGTTCCGTAACCGTTTTGTATCGTATGTATGCAAATTCTCACTTGATAAAAAAAAAAAGAGTATAAATTAAGTAGTATGATGCATACTTGCATTTTAAGAATTAATTTGAAAAGTGATTATTTTGCCATTTGTTTAAAGTTGCCTAGTCCGATGGTTTTGAGTTTCTGTAAAAAATCTTTTTAGATAAATGTATTAGGTTGATTGTTATATCTAACCTATTTTAGTTTGAGGTCACTTCTTTTGAATGGCCAACTTTTGAGATATTTGAAGTGACACATTGCTAAGTTAATGTTGGCAAGCATGTAAAAACTATGCCACCATAGGCTTTTACCGTAGCAGTAATGTCTCCACTTACCAGACGGGATGACCGAATGAGTTGAGTGTCCGTCTTCCCTTTTGGTAGATTGCGGGATTCGAAACCCATGGGTTGGAACCCTGGTCGAGTTGAGCCAATGACTTAAAGATTTATACTTGTCACTTCTTAGCCAGGCAGTCGGCATTATTAGGATAGGGCAAGGACTCGTTGGCTCAGTGTCATCTAATTCGAGACCAGACGGGATGGCCGAATGAGTTAGAGCGTCCGTCTCCCATGTTGGTAGATCATGGGGTCGTGGGTTCGAGTCCCAGTCGAGTCAAACCAATGACTTTAAAATTGATACTTGTCGCTTCCTAGCCAGGCACTTGGCATTATTAGGATAGGGCAAGGACTGGTGTGCTCAGTGTCAGGATAATGTGACTGAGTGGGATACCAGGTCATGGTGCCGGCAGCCTGGTTTCCCAGTGGGACAGCACTATAAAGTCGCCATGAGTGCACACTCACAAGTCGGTACCCATCCTGATATGACCTTAGATGTTGCTAGGACGTAAAACAACAACAAACAAACAAAACCGTAGCAGGTTCTATTCAGTTGACTCTGTATTCCGGAGCAACAACAACTTTATAAGTTACCAGTATCTAAGTTGGATATGTAGAATCCAATTTAGATGTGTTTTGGTTTCATTGGACTATGCAGCTTTAAAGTTAGATAATCTGGTGTTTTTTTGGTGTTTCTTTCCTGATTTATGATTTAAATACATCACATTGAAAATCATAACCTACTCTGGTTTAGTCAGGAGTAACCTTTGTTATAACTGACTAACTTTGCGAATATTTGGAGTGAAATCATGAAACATGTTTTGTTTTCGCACATCAGTTGAAGCTATGTGCAATATGCCATTGCTATTGCTATTTCCATATGGAAGCCAAAAGGTTTTATGGTTCTTAAAGTCGCTGGTTATACCTCACCCAGATACAAACGAATCCAGCATCTAAAGCTCTCCAAACATACCTTTGCTTAGTTTGTTCAGTTCATGCCACTGAACATGTTGGAGGAGAGTTGAGGTATGTTATGTTTGAATGACATCATAGGTGGGATTCCCTCATCACATGACCTAGAGGGGTTCCCCACACACAGGGGAAGCCATGGCAACCACCAAGATGGCAGCCACAGAAAGCTCTCAATTCAACTTTTAAAGTCTATTAATCTACATGATTTAATCAATTATTCACACAAAAGGTAGCTGGTTATGATAAATAAACATTTGAACTTCATATTTATCATTTTAGATTGCAATTTCTAACATTTCTTTCTCTATATGGTTGTCTAAAGGTGTCAGTGCTGCTGGACTAAATAAAACACAACAGAAGCAACCAATGTCAGCACTCTCCCCCTACATATGTAGTTGCATAAACTGAAAACTGGCAAACGTATGCTTGGAGAGCATTTGTCGGAGTACGGGTAGTGTCTCAGCGACCTATATCTGGTCCCTTTAAGGGGGAAACCCTCAAAAGAAATGTACGATACTATCTTAATTCGACATGTAGGACCAACTCTCTATGTGGGTATTTTGGTTTTGAAAACATGATTTCATTAGATTATGCAATTTTCAGTTATATGAGAAATAGAAAATAACAACTTTTAAACAGTTTCCCTCCCTTCCTCCCCTTTCTGACATCCAACATAATAACCGTCTTACCCCAATATATCACTTCTGAGATACCAAAATTAGTGCCCACCCAGCCACTAGTGAGGCTTCAGGCTGTGCTTGGGTGGGTGTGCAGCAAACTGTCACACTGCACACTGCTACCTACTCATATATACAGGAAGTGGTATTTTGATCAAATGTTGGATCTTTACTGTCACAATTTCACCGCAAATCCACATACGAGACAAATTAAAAAGCAAGAACTCTACCAAGTTTGGTTATCCGGTACTCATGGGTTCAAAGTGAGCGTAAAGTTGCATAGTCCGATAGTTTTGAGTTTCTATCATTTTCTGAGATAAATAAATCAGGTTTATCATTATAATCTACCGTAATTTGGCATGCGGTAACTTTTATTTTAAATGGCTAAGCTTGGGTATATTTGAAGCACAAACATGCCAGATTAATTTCGGCAAGCACACCAAAACTCCCACACCATAGGCTTATGCAGTAACAGGTTCGTTAAAATTCATGCAGTAATAGGTTCTTTTAAAATTGACTCAGTGTCCCCTTCTATGTGGCAACAAGTGCTTAATAAGTGTATCAGTATCTATGTTAGATATGTAGAATCAAATCTAGATACTTGTTTTGGTTTTGAAAATTTGATGCTTTATCGGACTATGCAACTGAATTTAACATATTGCGTCTATTATGAAGGATGGGTTCAGGGAGGGACACTCACCCTACTTCTGGTATCTAAGCATGCCGGGTCACAGCTTCAGTTATTCCTCTTAGCTAAGTGGGTAGCACTCTGGAAGAAACCATCCCCCCCACACACACACACACCCACACACCCACCCCTGGCGTGGTGGCCGAATGGGTAGAGCGCTGGCCTCGTGTGCGGGAGATCGGGAGTTTGGTTCCCGGTCGAGTCAAACGAATGACTTATAAAATTGATACTTGTTGCTTCCTAGCCTGGCGCTCAGCATTAATAGGATAGAGCAAGGACTGGTTAGCTCAGTGTTACGATAATGTGATTGAGTGGGATATCAGGTCATTGTGCCAGTGGCCTGATTTCCCAGTGGGGCAGTACTATAAAGTCACCATGAACGCACACTAACACAAGTCGGTACCTGTACTCCTATGACCTCAGATGCTGCTAGGACTTAAACTTTGGTGTATGTAACTCCTGTGGTATTCTTTTGTGAGATGTTTTATTTTTCCAAACTGGTCAGGACATAAAACCCCACCCTGCATGCTCTAAATTACTAACCGCCTTCCACCACCATTGCAAGTTATCAGCCAATGGTTACCATGTTTACCAGGAGAAGCGTGCGCTGCAAGAAAAGATGTTTGGGCCGATGAAGCCGATTCCACGCGAGGAATACCAGCAGATCTACAAGACTACTGGCATCGACATCGACGGGCGGCGCGAGATGATCTCACAGATCATCCCTGGCATTGAGCGCGCCATCAAGCGCTTCATTAACTTCGCCAAGGCACTGCCCGGCTTCAAGGAACTGCCCATTGAGGACCAGATCGCACTTATCAAAGGTGAGAGGGGGGAGGGACAGAAAGGGAGTGTGGGTGGGAGGCGCTGCCCGGCTTGAAGGAGCTGTCCATTGAGGACTAGATCGCACTCGTCAAAGGGGAGAGGGAGGGAGAGGGAGATAGAGGGAGGGAGAAGGAGATATAGAGAGAGAGAGAGCGAGAGCGAGCCAGTGGGAGGAAGGAGGAGAGAGGGGGGGGGGGGGGGGGGGGGGGGGGGGGAGGGAGGAGGGGGGGGGGGGAGGGAGAGGGAGGGGGGGGGGGGAGGGGGGGGGGGGGGGGGGGGAGAGAAAGGGAGGGTGGGTGGTAGGCGCTGCCTGGCTTCAAGGAGCTGTCCATTGAGGACCAGATCGCACTCGTCAAAGGTGAGAGGGTGGAGCGAGAGAGAGAGAGAGAGAGAGGGAGGGAGGGAGGGAGACAGGGTGGGAGGGAGGGAGACAGGGAGGGAGGGAGGGAAGGATGGATGGAGAGGAAGAATCATTGTTTCATCTTTTTTTTTTAAATCTTTTATTGGGAATGGGAGCTATTACTGGTTTTCCGCCATTTCCCCCCCCCCCCCCCCCCCCCCTCTATGATATTTCTATGCGCTTTTAAGAAGAAATTTTAAATATAATTTTATTGGGTGAATTCCTCCAACCCCATCCCCACAAAAAAAAGAACAAAAGATAACGTGATTAGATTTTAACTGAACCAAAAGAATTTGAAACGGATCCCTGGCATATTAAAGATAGTCTTTGTGAATTTGAAACAGATCCCTGGCATATCAAAGATAGTCTCTGTGAATTTGAAACATATCCCTGGCATATCAAAGATAGTCTTTGTGAATTTGAAACGGACAGAATAGTCTGTGAATCAGTAAAAGTTACTTAAAGCTGCATAGTCTGAATAAAATATGAAATTCTCAAAACCAAAGCCATTATCTAGATTTGATTCTACATATCTAACTTGGCTACTAGTGCATTTATTAAACATTTGTCACCACATTGAAGGGAATGCTGAGGCAATTTAATAGAACATGTTCCTGCAGAAGCCTATGGTGTCAGAGTTTTGGTGTGCTTGCCAAAATAAATTTTGCGTGGTTGTACTTGAAATATCTCAAAAGCTAGCCATTTAAAATAAAAGTTACTTCAATCTAAAGTAAGTTAGGTTATAGCGATCAATCTAATATATTTATCTCAGAAAATGAAAGAAACTCAAAAGCATTGGACTTTGCAACGTTAAGCAATCAAAGCAGAAAAAACAAGCTTGAAGCCAATCAAGCTGGATCTAACCTTAGATGTTGGACCAGACGGGATGGCTGAATGAGTTCAGTGTCCGTGTCCTGTTCTGGTGGATCGTGGGTTTGGACCTGGTCGAGTACAAAAATTGATACTTGTCGCTTCCTAGCCTGGCGCTCGGCATTGTTAGGATAGGGCAAGGAGCAGTGCAATGAGGAAGACCAATCGTCCACGATTGAAAATTCCCCTGCTTAATCAACTAATCTACCAACAACAAAAAAGCTAAGAGACTGCCATCTCCATGCTGTCTCTCCGGATGCATTTCACTGTCTATGTAATAGATGTCTTTTGAAAGACAAAAGGGTTTTATGATCGATAAACTGACTATTTATGTGGGGTTTTATGTATATTTTCTCTTAGGATTTCTTTTCTGGGTGGTAATTAGATTTGTTTTTTAAAGCCACTATCTTCCAGGTGTGTCCTAGGGCATGCCATCTATTCCTGGCTGATTGTCGAACCGCTTCAAGGCTTGCTTATCTCGATTAGACTGTTATTGGTATATAGTTTATATCTATACACACACATATATATATTTTCGGCGGTACAGTGAGTGTAGGCAGGAGCCCCCCTCCTGCCTACACGGAAGTGGTGCATGCACAGACTTGTGGCGCCCCGCAAAAGATCTGAGGTTCATTAAGCTGGAACAGTAGATGACTAGATCAAAGCTCCTCCCGTCAATGACTGAGGGAGGAGCTAGTGCTGAGGAGCAGATGGAAACTTCCGACCTTATTATACTCGTATAATGGCTTATACAGCATATGTAAGGCAAGGACTTGTTAGCTCAGTGTCAGGATAATGTGACTGAGTGGGATATCGGTCATGGTGCTGGCGGCCTGATTTCCCAGTGGAGTACCACTATAAAGTTGCCATGAGTGTGCACTGTCACAAGTCGGTACCTGTCCTGATATGACCTTAGATGTTGCGAGGACGTGAAGCTCCAACAACCAACCAACCTTGTTACTTCCTCCAGAGGGTGTGTTGATGGTGGAAATGTTCTGATAAGCATTTTCTACAGAGTTCTTTCAGTACTGTCAGAATGCAGGTGGAAATCATCTATTGCGCTGCCCCTCCCCCCCCCCCCCTCACATTCAAGATGCAGCACAAATAGATGTAATGTCAGGTTGTGCAATGTTTATATCATTTTAAGTCTACCAGACCGATTTCACCGTTTATAGATTTCCCCATCCCCCTTCCGCCTCCTTTCTTTGCTGTAACCAGCCATTAAATTTCAGTCTTCTACCGTAAATAAAAGATTCTCTTCCATCCAGAGTAGTACTAGGAGTGAATGACAACGCTGCTTAAATCCAAGCAAAACTGCTTCAGCAGGAATTAAGTAGTTCCAGTGCACGGTGTTTAGTTATATATATAGGCTTAAAGTTGAGAAATTGAGCGAGAATGAAACAAAAATATATAAAATAAAACCCAACAAGATGGTGGTCACTAGATGCTCTCGAGATCAACTTCTAAAACCTATGAATCTACATGATTTCATACAAATTATTCACTCAAAAATAGCCGGCTAGGATGAACAAGCATTGGAACCATGTATTTATCACATTTGATTGCTAATTCATGGGGTAACTGAGTGGGATATCGGGACATGGTGCCGGGGGTCTGGTCTTCCAGTGGAGCAGCACTATAAAGTGTATTTCCGTGGACTGTACTTGGTGCTGTGCCATTAGCAAATTCTGTATGGCTTTTGGTGAATTGTCTTGTAAAGCCTTCATCTACAGACAAGCAAGAGAGTAAGCGCAACATTGATAAACACTGCCAACATATTTTACGCCATTCATATTTATTCACAAGATACCATATATGTCCCAATAGACGCGCACTGCGCAAGTGCAGACACATGGATGCGCATCTATTCAAAGTTAAAGAATGTCATGGATTTGTTTTTGTCGTGCCTCTGAAATAAAATGGGATTGTCTTATTTTATGTGTATTCAGTCTGAATATGGTTGTAAATTTTTATTTGTTTTTGTCGTGCCTCTGAAATGAAGTGGGATTGTCTTATTTGATGTGCATTCAGTCTGAATATGATTGTAAATTTGTGGGTGCTTTCAATCGTGAAATGGGGTGTGTGCTTCTATTGGGTAGCGCGCTTCTATTGAGACATATATGGTAGGATAGCCGAATAAGTTGAGTGTCCCGCTCCGATTTTGGTATGTTGTGCGTTTCAAAACCCAGAGTCAAACGAATGACTTAACAATTTATGCTTGTCATTACCTACCCTGGTGTTCGGCATTACTAGGATAAGGCAAAGAGTAGTGGAATGAGGAAGAAATATTGTCTGTGATTGAAATTTCCCCTGTTTAATCAACTAATGTCCAACAACAACAAAAAGATCAGGAAAAAAAATATCTGTACTAAACCAAAATGTTTTTCTACTAGGTAAACCGGTCGGGATGGCCTAGTGGGTAGCGCTCAATTCCCATGCGGGATGACCTGGGATCAATCACGGGTACTGGTAAAACCAAAGACTCGATATTACTAGGAATGGGAAAGGAGTAGTTGGCTCCGTGACTGAGAGGGATACTTTCACATGTCATGGTGCCGGAGGAGCCATATCCCATTGGGGAAGCACTACGAAGCCACCATCAGTAAGCACTTTCACACATCGATACCCGTCCTGATATGACCTTAGATGCTGCGAGGATTTAAGCCTCATTAAAAGCGCATCTGATCGCTACTACAGATGTTCTCTGTGATGTGTAGTGTTAATCTCACAAGTGATAAGGCGTGAAAGCATGTTCTAGTCGTTCTGTTTATAAATAGATTTACTTAGACGTTGCATATGCATAAGTGAAACTGGGATGTTATTTTAAGGGTGGTGCAATGTTTTCATCATTTTAAATTAACCCATTTTGCAGTGCCAACCTTTCTTGCGTTTCGCCTCTGCTTAATTACTCTATGTATGTGTATATATATATATAATAATATATGAGCCTGTCTCAAAAGGTGACAACTCTTTTTGAGGGGTCCATTGTAATGATTGACACAAAACAGCACAGAAGCAGTTACACTGAAAACACAAGGACATTTGCTTCAAATCAATATGTATTCTATCGGGATTATGAAACACCATGTAAAAAACAAATCAGTTTATCCTGAGCAAATGCATAAGCAGATAGTATGTTGATTGTTACAATGGACAAAGTTTTGTCCCATATTTCTTAGCACCTTTTGAGACAGTCTCATATACATATAATATATACATGTAGGGCCTATCTATTTTTGTGTGTGGAGGGACGCGTGATATTTACTTTAAAACATCGTTTTAATTTCTAAAGTAACAAAACTAGCAAGTACTGCACAGCATACTTTTATAGTCATTATTCGTCCTGATATGACCTTAGGTGTTGCCAGGACCTAACACTCCAACAACAAACCAACCTATTATCACTTAATTAGAATTGGTAAACATTCAACATTTACTATAAACATGTTGTAAATCTGTCACGTGTGCAAACAATAGGTTCATGGAGCACCAAATGTATTTTAATTGGGATAACTTTACAAAATTCAACTACAAAATTCAACTACAAAATTGAACCATCTAAGTGAAAATGATGACAATTTTGCACTGCCTCTCATTCTTATCAGGAGGGTGATTATGTACAGAACTCTCTTCTAAGGATGTTTGCATGACCTTTTACATTTAAGTCATTAACACAAGGGCAACGATCATACAAATGGCCTAGTTCCTTACCCAGATCGTTATTTTTATTATCAAAAATGTCGCTGTTTATTTAATGCCCCCCCCCCTAAAAAAACTAGACATATGCAGTAACTGCTATTTATTGATTTGCTGTAAGATCTAAGCGCATGACATCTTTGGTCCTGCATCGCTGATTTATCAACTAGGTCATGCAGCGTTGGTATGACAACCTGGTCATGCAGCGCTGATACAGAGGAACGTGTATGTTGAGAAATTTGCGAATATGCCACAATAAAATTCAATAATCCCTAAAGAAAATGATCTATGCCTATATCACTAATATTATATATATAACATCTGTATTTTGATATTAACACAGTACCTATTTGGCGGTAAGTGAGTCAGGATAATGAGCAAGGCGAGCGGTGGCGCCACCATCGCAGCTGAGGTTATGTAGGTTGGAGCAGTAGATGACTTGCCCGAGGCTCCACAACCTGATTACTGGTGGGTGGTTGTGAGGAGCGAGTGTGGAATTCCGGCTTATTATACTCGTATAATTCTTATACTGCATTTATATAATATATGTGATATGTATGTTCATGATATATATATTATATGTATGATATATATACTTTTATAATCTGGCATTGAATGGCGATTCACTTGTGAAAAAGTCCACTCGCAAGTGGCGCCGCCGTGGCAGAATTGGGAACTAGGGCCTCAAGACAACACAGAGACTGTAAGTGAATAGTGTATGTGGTTATATTCTCATAATTGCAATATGTACTTGTATACACAGCGTCAAAAGTATTAGTTGTGGCGTTGTGTGTGAATATTTAGTTCTGGGCCTCGAAATTGGACTAATTATTGCAATTTGCTTGTCTTTTTCTCGGGAGGGGGAGATGTTAGTGTGTTCAAAACTGATCTTCGATTATTGGATTCTTTTTCTTTTTCTTCCTTATATTGACAAGGCCCCTTATGTCGGTTCAGGTTGAAGTGTTATAATAATAATAATGATACATGTATTGTATATTAAATCTCTACAAAAAGAAGCCCATCCAAAAGTAAACTTCTTTGACTTTGAAGTATACTTCAGATAGCAAGTCTGTTTCTAGATAAAAGATTTAACCCATCCTGTTCTGTACAGTAGGGCTGAAGAACAACGCATTAGAAAAAGGGGCGAGAGGCTAGGTAAATGAAATTAGCTCATAAATTCTTAATTTAAAAATCAAAATATATTCTTCACATACATCTTCATATTTACCCGCAACTTCTGATTTGAAATATATAATAAAACATATATATACTTTAATGGACTTTAAAAGTAAAGTCGACAACGTTCAGTGGTCGCCATCTTGTCCTTTTGCATTCTCTCCCATTTCACCAACTCTGTGCCAATGGAGATAAATATTAGATATTGGAACCAGGAATTCCACTTCCTGTTCCATACTAAAACAGTTTTCGCTCGTATTTAGACTAGGTTGTCATTCACCCCTACTCTAGGGAGGGGTGAATATTTGATCTAGTCTTTTTCCTGGTCGGTGTTTAACACACACAAATAAACAAGCAGAAAAACCAACAACCTGTATTCAAGATAACAAAACAGACCGGGCGTGGGGCCCGAATTCGTAGAGCATGGGCCTCGCGTGCGGAAGTTCGCGAGTTTGGTTCCCGGTTGAGTCAAACCAATGACTTAAAAATTGATACTTGTCGCTTCCTAGCCTGGTGCTTGGCATTATTAGGATAGGGCAAGGACTGGTTAGCTCGGTGTCAGGATAATGTGACTGAGTGGGATATCGGGTCATGGTGCTGGCGGCCTGATTTCCCAGTGGGGGAACACTATAAAATCGCCATGAGTGCATACTGTCGCAAGTCGGTACCCGTCCTGATATGACCTTAGATGTCGCTAGGATGTAAAACAACAATAAACAAACAGCTAGTCTTCCGGGGAAAAAACCCCCAAAAACCTTATTGTAATTGACAATAAATATACACATGTTAGGCTCTCCGACAGAACTTCTCATTATCGATCTCGTGTCAACTGAACCGTTCAATGTGATGCTTTGACCGTTCGTGTTTTAATTGGAGGAGACGCGTAGTCCACCATTTTGGGTAAACTGAATGGCGACGCTCGCCAATGCGCGTGCGCAGCTTTCATTTGTCGATGACCCATTTTTTGGCTGCACGGAAAAATTCTACCCCGGCTTCTTCAAGGATTGATTGACCGGGTGAGCATAGTTTCCTTCTACCTAATCGTTTGTGCAGTGTTACTTAGCATATTAAAATATGTCATTGTCGCGTGTTTTCTGGGTGCATTTTTCTTCTTTTTTTGTTTCACCCTCACCTATGGTAACAAATAATATAGCAAGAATATACACTTTTTTTTTTTTAATCAAACAAAATTACGTGTGAGAAATTTATGAGTTCCAAGAGGCTAGCTAAGCTCCTGAAAATATGGTACAGATGTTTATATCTAGAGATAGCGACAAGATTTCACACACATAACCAAGTTGAATCCGCACTGCATGACCACTTGACCACCTAATCTAATGACCTACGCAAAACTAATACCCACTGCCAGCGCCTAGTGCAATGTGTGTGTATATGTATACTACTATATATAATGTCATATGTATATACTTATATAATATATATATATAATTTATTTCTAATATGGGTGTTGTGTATTATATCTATAATACCAAACGATGGTTAAGTTTTAGGGTTGTCCTAACTGCTAAGCCTCTGTTAATCGGCGCTGCCAACGTGCATCATCGTACTCCACTGATGCTTCGCCATGTATGGGTTGTGAATAGCATGTTTTTTGTGCCTAACACATTTCATATTAATTTTGAATTAAAAGCAAAATTGAATTTCATATTAATTTTGATGATTTTTTACTAACTTTGGTCACTTCGACCAGACTGTCATTGTGACGGCCAAAACTAATATTAGTCCAGGGATTGATGCGGAGCCTAGTTTTAGCCCATGCTGTATATATATATATATCACCCCCATATTAGAAATAGTTTGTCTGCATTATATTTTTAATTTGTGTAAGAGGTTATTTGATGGAGGATGGTTTATTCTAGTACTGCTTTGGCAAACATAATTTGCACGCATGAATTGTGTGTAAAACAGGTTCCTCACGTCCATTTTTTACAGGTTCGCGGTTTAAAACCAGTCCTATTATTATATATGTACCCTTTAATTTAACAAATTAGAATGGTCTTTTAAATATAATTAATTCCAATCCTGCTATACACTGTAAATGCTGAGGGGGACCCCCCCTATCGAAATGCACATATGTCCGGATGTGTACCTTGTGTATTGTACTAGTTTATGTGAATATGGTATGACATGTAAATTGATGTTACCCAACGTGATGATGTTAATGTATCCTTTGTTGCGCTTATCTTTCCTTGCGGCATATGGATCTTAATCTGTTTGTACCTTAGTCTAATGTTTAACTTGAATTTCGATTACTCTCGGTTTATCTAGCCATTCCTCTTTGTATTCGGTCTATTTGTTTCTTATAATCCAGTGTTTACACATGATATTTTGTTGGGAAACAATGTATATCAATCGTCTATATTCTAGTTGTGTGGAGTGTTTTTGCAAATGGGAAACATTGCGCCTAGAGCGGGGTTCGAACCCACACTTCTGCTATTCCGGGGCTTGGCGTCCTAACTATTTGGTCATCTAGGCTTCCTGGTGCAGTTAACCTACCCATGCCTGTCTATGCATTTCACTCGGGGAGGTCAGTGAACCTTACTGTATATATAAGTCAGAATAATTAGAATAGTCAAACCTAGTAATTGACAGGTCTGTCACCATAGCAACATATTGTCACTGTTTTATGAATAGACTAAATCCCACGTGACCACAAATCAAATTGTGTCGAAGTGTATGTAACCTCAGTCCTAGGAGGTGAGAACATGGGGTGGGGTATAATTAATGTTAACACCTGAGGAAGCGTCACGTGACCAACTCATCAAGTGTCACGTGACCCTCTAATCAAGTGTCATGTGACCCACTAATCAAGCATCATGTGACCCACTAATCAACCATCACATGACTCACTAATCAGGCGTCACGTGATCCACTAATCAACCGTCAGGTGAACCACTAATCAAGCGTCACGTGACCCACTAATCAGGTGTCACATGACCAACTAATCAAGCGTCATGTGACCAACTAATGAAGTGTCATGTGACTCACTAATCAAGCATCACATGACACTTATCGAGTCGGCCTGGCGTTGGACTAACCAGTAATTGGCAATCGACCAGCTTTTCTTGTTTGCTGCTAGTTTGACCTTTAAATCAGTAGTAGCCAGTGTGGCTGAAATGCTTCGTTACGGGTATTATAACTTATATTGTCTAATGTTGGTTATGTTAAAATGTGCGTGTATTGATTTTGAGGCTGATCTTTGAGGGGGCAGGAGGGGGGGGGGGGCGGTGGGAACTGTTAGAGGAAATACGGTATTCTTATCTCGTGAATATTTTATTACCCATAGTGTGAAATAAGCCATATTTAGCGGTATAATAACATTGCTACGCCCAAAATGAACAACTCTGCTAATGCATTACCAATACATCACTTCCGAGATACCAAAGTCGGTGTTCACCCAACCGCTAGGTAAAGAGCGCTAGTCATGCATCAATGCGGACTGCTATGCATCCATACAGTAAGTGTGGCATTCTCTGTGGCGGAGTGGTTAGAGTGTCTGACTTTCTTCTAGGTCGGATTCCTAATCTGAAGGTTGGTGGTTCGATTCCCCGTGCCCCCACCTCTGCCAATTTGGATTTCCACCGCTGTGTATAAATTACAGCGACATCAAAGGCCAGTTGCTCTCATACCATATCTATGTGGTGTGGAAGGTTAAAAATCCCTTGGGTCGGTAAAATTGTAGACTCAGGCTTTCTATCGACAAACTGTCTAATGGTGAAAACAAGTCTATTCAGACTTATCCATGATAGGTATTATAAATCTTCAAGAAAAAGTAGGGTTTTTTTGTCTGTTGTAAAATAATTGCTAGCAGGATTTCACTTAAAGTCTACATTAGAAACTAACGTAGGGAAAGAACCCCGTCAAGTTTGGTTATCAGGAATTATGTGTTTGTCGGTTCAAAGTCAGTTTAAAGTATAGAACCTATGGTGAAGGATAGGGCTGGGAAGAGTGCCATACACTCACTTCCGCTCTTGTAAATATGCCAGCTCGCAGCCTCAGTCCTCCTTCTGGAATCAGCAGACAGTCAGTTAATCGGAAGACATGTATTGTTGTTTTAAACTAAATTTATTAAACTTTTTTTTTTAATCCTCCAAAAGAAACTGTTCCTTGACATCTTAATCTCCCTTTTATCTCCCGTGGAGTTTGTGGCTGAAACCCATTGATGCTTAACGTTTTGTTGACAACCAATTGACCCGTTTCGCGCCCGTGGTGTTTGGGTGAAAGCCGTTGATAATTAATGTATCCTTGACAACCAATTGGCCCTTTTATCGCCCATGGTGTTTGGGTGAAAGCCGTTGATGTCTAACGTTTCCTTGACAACCAATTAGCCATGCGAGACCGACAGCATGAACCATCCCCTAACTAAAGCTTCTCTCGCTGGCTGCTAGGTTCGCGGTTCGACTACTGGTTCCTGCTGCACTACCGCAGCTTCAATGTCAAACACCGACTGTACACATACTCGACGACGGAGAAGAAGGAGACGACAGACATCGACCGCTGGTCGACCATCACCAGCCTCACCTACCTGGAGCCACTGTTCGTCGCAGCCGGCAGGGTGCAAAAGATGTACCTGCTGACGTCAGAGGTGGCAGTCCTCAAGGCCATCGCAGTCTTTTCACCAGGTGAGAATTAGGTTGTTGTTTTTTAAAAGCTGCATAGTCTTCTGAAAGCATTACATTTTCAAAACCAAAGCAATTATCTAGATTTGATCTTAAAATTGAAGGTCATGGTTAGGGTTAAAATGCAGGTAGATGGCACGCTTAAGTACAAATGGCCAGTTAGACTGACCGCTAAAATGGCACCAGATATGGTTTGCATTTCATTCACTGTTCGAAGAGCCCGGTTTTGGGTTCTTAGTAATTTAGTTTGATTTGTTTTTGACTGGCCGAAGAAGTGAAATAAGACCTCACAACCCAGCCAGGCTACTGCTTGCGACCACAAAAAAAGGGGTGGTCACAGGATGGTTCTCACCGTTCGCTGACCTCTTTATGACCATTTTGGTCGCAAGGAGGTCAGCACTAAAAACTTCCTTGTGACTAAATGGTGGCCCAGAGGTTGGCGACCATTGCTCTGGTCGCAAGGAGGTCGCAAGGCAGTGGGTTCTTTGGTCCAAAGTGATCGCAAGCAGTAATGTGACTGGGACTTTAAGAAACAAAGTTGACCATCTTGTCTGCACCGAATCGGTAGAGCGCAAGCTTCCCGTGTGGAAGGTCGGGAGTTCGATTCCCGGTCAAGTCAAACCAATGACTTACAAAACTGATACTTGTTGCTACCTAGCCTGGCGTTTGGCATTACTAGGATAGGTCCAAGGACTGGTTAGCTCAGTATCAGGATAATGTGACTGAGTGCGAAATCAGGTCATGGTGGCGGCCTGATTTCCCAGTGGGACAGCACTATAAAATCGCCATGATGAGTGCGCATTGTCACAAGGTGGTGATATGACCTTAGTGATATATATATATTTTTGTAAATATTTTATTCATCTGAACACATATTTTCTCAGCGGTGAGGCACTGGTCTTCCAGCTATTGAAGAGTTCACATTTGGTTTGTTCATGCTGATGGAAAAGTGGAATGTGCTGCATTATGTGCAGCACACCCCATTCTGAACATTATAATATGACCTTAGATGTTACACAGGAAGTAAAACTCCATCAACCAACCAGCCAACCATTTTTGTCTGCATAAAACACCCCTAGCTGCTTTTCGGAAAGAGTAGCCTGTGTAGCGGCAGCGGATTTCCTCCAAGGAAGTATATCAGAATGACCATATGTTTGACGTCCAATAGCTAATATGAAAATCAATGTGTTCTAGCGGTATCGTTAAATAAAACAAGCTTTACTTTTGTCTGCCCCACAGACCGCAGCGCCACCCCGGCCGGTGCCCACCAGGTGGAGCGCATCCAGGCCGGGCTGCTGAAGCTGCTCACCTACCAGTTCTCACGCCACCACCCCTACATGCGCAACATGCTGGCACGTGCCATTGCTGTGCTCGTCGAACTGCGCACGCTCGACAACCTGCAGCGCAAGGAGATAGAACGCTCGTGCAGTGACTACACGGTCGACATTCCCTCAGTTTTCCTGGAGCTCATCAATGTCTTGTGATTGGTGGAGCCCGAGTTGTTCCAGATTGGAGGAATGAGAATTTTCGGGGAAAAGGTGTAAGCCCCAAGAGAAACAAGAATGTGAATGGGTGGGTGTGTTATCTTCTGGTTCTTGCTCATGAAGGATTACTTAATGAGACGATTAAATTGCCAGTTTATAAAAAAAGAATGTACTTAGAAAAAATCCAATTCTCATCCATGTCGTTTAGTATGAGACGACCCGATGGTTATGGTTGGGTTCTGCTGGTATTCGGTCTGAGGGCGGGTCATGTGACTGATGGTGATTGGACTGCTGGTGAGGTCATGTGACTGATGAGGATGGGAGATATATATATATATTTATATCCAATATATATATTTGTATCGATGGGAATGGGGGATATATATCTGTTGATTGATGAGGATGGAAGATATATATAGTTGTGTTGATAGTAATGATGAGTATATATATACATATATATATATATATATATATATCTTTTACCTCGATACTACGCCTCTGGCTACTCGTAGTCCAGGGAGAAGGAAGCACACCTGGGTCCAGCAGTTAGTATAATCAGCTCACAGCAGGAGGATGTTTGTGAGCAGCTCCGCCAGTTTTTCTATATTAACTACAAAACCAACCAGATTAGTATTTCAAAATTGATACGTTGGTTCAGTTCATGTTAGCATTCACATACAAAGTTTTTTTTAACTTTTCGATAAGTTATTACTGTTTTACAGCTTAGTTTTGATCGTATTACATATGATCGTTAGAACAATGCATCCATTGTTCGGTTAATTTTTAGCCGCCATTGCCGAACGTAGAGATGTTTGGCTGGAGCCACCTACATCGCTAGGATTTATTCCTGGGTCTCGTAAAAATTCCCCAATTCTCGTTAAAGCATACCTCCGAGTCCTATAGTATTTTCTTCAACTTGTTGGCGAAGAAAGCCACAGGTTTATAGGTACTTAGAGTTTATAGGTACTTAGAGTGTGGGATGCTACCTCTACACTGGTCCCTACCCCTCGTTTGGATCAGTTGGTTTACCATACCATCATCCTGTGACAGTCTATTAGCCACACGCCTGCTGTTAGTACTAGCATGGGAAACACAACCAGGGCTAGCGGAAATAACATCAACAGCAAAAGACGTGGTCAGATTCCCAAGAGAAAGGAACAACCTACAACATAAGGGACCACTAACAGTCCACGGAGTGTCAACAGCACCCCTTTTAGCATTCTTTTTTTAAGAAAACATTTAGACCAATATGGTTTAGACAAAATTATGAAAGAAAAACTTATTTCACATGCCGGGAGGAAAGGAACGGTGAGATTATACACAAGTTATTTAAAGAAATGGGGAATTCATTGCCTTCTAAAAGGCCAAATATTAAGATTTCTAAGAATCCTAGAAGATGAAGGATTAGGATTTGGTGCAATTAATGCAGCAAGATGTGCGCTTTCAATTATTCTACCGAGAATAGATGGACAAATGATTGGAAAACATCAGTTGGTACACTGGTTCATTACATCGGTGTATGAAAGAAACCCACCCAAACCCAAATATTATAGGTTTTTTGATGTGTCAATTGTATTTAAGTTATTCAAGTCATGGCCAAGCAATAGACATTTATCAATGAAGGAACTAGGATTTAAGATTTAAGTTAGCAGTGCTATTACTGCTAGTGACGGGACACAGAGGCCAAACGATTGTGGCACTCTCACTGGATGGACTAGAAATAGATAAGGATGAGGCAACATTCGATTTAGAGACATTACTAAAGTCGAATCGCACAGGGGACCCATTGTCCACAGTACACATAAATAGTTTTCCGGAAGATAAACGGATATGTGTAGTTTCAGCCATTAGGGCGTATATATCCAAGTCACACAGAATTAGGAATTCCAGACAGCTACTAATCAGCTTTATGAAACTGCATAAAGCTATCTCGAGACACACACTCGCAAGATGGACCATCAAGGTGCTTAAACAGGCAGGAGTCAATACTGGACACTACGCATCCCACTCAACGCATGGAGCCATGGTTTCCAAGGCAAGCCAATTAGGAATCTCGGTAAAAAGAATCCTTGCACACACTGGGTGGAAGATGGCTAGATCGTTTGCAAAACATTACAACAAACGACTTAAAAAAACAAACGGCCTGGCGACTTGCCTACTCACCAACTAAAGACGGGTGAGAAATAAAATTAATATTTTGCACTAACAACATAGTATGGTTACAACATTAAAATATAAAAGGATAAAAAATTAGATTACGTAAAAGTCTCCCTGGGCTACGAGTAGCCAGAGGCGTAGTACCAAGGTTAAATAGTATAGTTATACGAATCTTACCCGATGGATAACTGGTGTTTTCCCGAGGTACTAGCCTCGGATAGTAGTGGGTCAGGGCCCAACCACCCTACCTTACCACAACTATCACGTTTCGCTAGAACGAAAACGAAAACACAATAGTATCCATAAATAGTTCAGATAATCTTTTATCCTGTAAAGTATGTAAAGGATTGTTGGACCCGGATGTGCTTCCTTCTCCCTGACCCATGAATATCCGAGGCTAGTACCTCGGGAAAACACAGGTTATCCATCATCTGTACCCAGGTAAGATTCGTACAACTATACTATATAAATATCTATTTCACATCAGCATGTATACATGTATGTATACACACAAATATATAGCTATATACACATATATATTCAAATATAGGGACGTGGTGGCCGAATCGGTGGAGCGCAGTCCTCCCATGCGGAACATCAGGACTGAGATTGTCGGTTGAGTCAAACCAATGACTTAACAAATTTATACTTGTTGCTTCCTAGCTTGGCGCTCGGCATTACTAGGATAGGGCAAGGACTGCTTAGCTCAGTGTCAAGATAATATGACTGAGACGCATATCAGGTCATGGTTTGGTGGCCTGGTCTCCCAGTGGGGCAGCACTATTAAGTCACCAATTTTGTAAGTCATTGGCTTGACTCGACCGGGAATCAAACTTCCGATCTTCCGTTTATGGGAGGGCTGTGCTTTACCGATTCAGCCACCGTGTGTGTTTGTGTGTGTGTGTTTGTGAGAGTCAGTGATGATCCTAGGAATACATGCATGATGATGAATGTCACCCAACTGAATTGTGATAGGAAAAAATGGTGTTGTAGCTGTTGATTTTTGCGCATGAAATTATCCGATAGATTCGTCGTCCAGAGATTAGCTGGGATTAAAGCAGTGCCAAATGATATACCGACTATTCCAGTGATAAGAAATCCGAATAGATGTACAATGTGCCAGTTAAATTGTTGAAGCCGCATAGTCCGATGAAACCATCAAATTTAAAAAAACAAAATGTGTATCTAGATTTGACCCTTAAATACTGGTGCATTATTAAAGCTGCATATTCCGATGAAAACATCAAATTTTCAAAACCAAATCAATTATCTAACTTAGATACTGGCACACTTATTAAACATTTGTCATCACGCAGAAGGTAATTGGAAACACGAACACAGCAAATATAGTTATGGCTCTTTATTACAAATTTAAGTCTTTTATCAGTAGTCTCTTTGGTAGTTCTGTGATGTTGATGAGGCTAGACACGCTTAGAACCCTACATCCCCTTTTTTAATTGTGGGGTTGGTGGGATGGCAATTTAAGGTAGATGTAAACCTGGCTCCCGTGTCGAAAGTGAAATAATCTAGGTGAGAAGTCGCTTTTATAGAAGAGATTAAGGTTTTGGCCGAAAGGCGGCGTAGTTTAGTTCAATAATACGATATAGGTGGAGCTGCGGGCGCCTTGTTTACTGGGCGATCGGGTGCCGGAAGTGCCAAAAATAAATGCTAGTCGGCATTAATGGTATATAGTTCAGGTTAGTTCAGTAAGGAGCCACTAGTCGGCGACAATATCGGGGCGGCCTTAGTTACTGGGCGCTTGGCTGTATTCGTGTGTCCAATGACCCACGATGCCTTAGCATCACTGACAATAGACTACATCACGGTTCCGACTGCGCATGCGCTGAAAACGGCCGTGGGAGCAAAGCAAAGGCGTACGGCCATTGACTTTGCCTATACGCGCATTGAAAAATGTCAGTTTTATTCAAAATTAATAGAAATCCCAAACCATAACCTTATGAATCTAATATAATCTTTTTGTTAAACATGTTTTCTATATGTATTCCAAGCGGTTTGTCTCTAGGTGGTGTGGTTTTATCAATATTTTACTTTTTCTGTATGGAGATTGCTCACTGCCATTGACAATGCATTGAGTACTCTGGCTATGGCTCTAACACTAGTCTGAGTGCCTAGATCTTTCTAAATCTAAATGCACATGGCATAAGATGTGCTGATTATATTGATGTAAATGCAATGCTGGATAAAAGATTTAATATCTTTAATTTATTATATATATTTTTTTAGTTAGTATTCTATGTTTCAAACAAGAGCTGAGATGAGCTGAAACTAGCACATTTCATAGCTGCACCCAGTGTATTAGCATGTGCCATGTGCTTTTGGGGGGGGTTGTTTTGCTGTGACCCATCCCACAATGCACCGCGCCGCTGGAACCGTGATGTAGTCTATTGGAAACACAAATACAGCAAATATAGTTATGGCTCTTTATTACAAATTTAAGTCTTTTATCAGGACAGTCTCTTTGGTAGTTCTCTGATGTTGATGAGGCTAGACACGCTTATAACCAAGTGAGTTTGATAGCCTGGCCGTAGCTGAAGAGCTGGTAGTCTTGGGAACATAGGCGTGTACAGCATTAGTGGTCCAGTGACCAAGTGTCTTGATGTCCTGTAGGGGGACTCCATAGTTCGAGAAGGTCTGAACACCGCCCCTGCGAAGGCTGTGCAAGGTGAAGGCGCCTGGTGCTTTGTGGCCCACCACGGACAGGGCATGTCTCAGGACGGCGGTCAGTGCCTTGGTCGTGATGGGTGATCCATCGATGGCGACGGATGCCGGCCCATTGGGGTCGGGGCTAGTGGTGTTGGCATAGCAGGCCCATGCCCGACCCGGGCAGTAAGTTTGGAAGTCCAAATGCGGATGTTAAGTCTGTCGGGCGAGGGGGTAACGTCTCTTGCTCGGAGTGTGTGAGCAGCCGGTTGTGCACCCCTGGTTATCAGGAGGTTGCTTTGGCGAAGCAGCATTACGTAACCTATAATGAGGGACTTGGGTAGAATGGGTCCATCTGCCCTGGCCCTTCTTAGGTAGTCCAGAACTCATATTAGGTCCACAGGTGTTAGAGGGGGTGCCTGAGCCGGGACATGTTGGGAGGCCTGGTGGACGCCTCGCTTTGCCAGTGCCACTAGGTAAGTGTCGATGCCGGCTGTGTTACCTCCAAGGGCTATCACACATGCCGCTGATATAGTTCATGACCGCACCTGTGGAGCTTAGCTTGGCCCTGAGGTCCATTATGTAGGAGATAATGTCGTACTGAGTTGGCTCCATGGGGAGTGCCAGGTGGGTTTTCATGTATTTAATGTATTTCATTGATTCAGCCTTTTTGTTCTTCCAGGTGTTTGTCGCCAGGCCCTGCCCCGGCAGATCCATGAGGCGTTGGTGGTGTAGAGGGGTGTAACCTGGGAGAAAGAGGCAGATGGTTTAGTTTCGAGTAGGTTAGAGAGCTGGGGTTATGAGGTCGTCATGGGTGACCTGAATACTTTGCAGTTCATGGTTCGCCACAGACTCCTCAGCCAGATGCCTTGCCGCAGGGTCAAAGTGCATCCTGCTGAGTGCGTGCGCGAGTGGTATGTCGACTCCGGCCTTGTGTCTTATTACAATCTCGGTGCTTTTATGGGCGGCAAACAACCAGATCTCGTGAGCGCACGCGCAGATGGTCCCGTCCTTGCCGGTTCCAGATGTCTGGGACTGTTGTGAGGCGACGTTGTCTGTGTTAATATGTATAGTATACATGTGAGGGTCTTCTGGGGCGAGATTTTTTAGGGCAGCCACCAGGTTGAGTGCCTCTAGCTGGGTTATGTTGTGTTTCTTCTTGAGCAGTGCATCGTAATATTTGGCTGCATAGAAGTGAGAGTGAGAGTGTGAGTGGGCCCCATCCCCTTGTAGCGATGAGTCGCATTCAATGATCCAGAGTACTCTGTCGGTTTCTGGTAGGAGGACGAGGCCGTTGGAGATGCTGGCATAGCTGAGGAACCATTTGATGTCAAGGAGTAGGCCGTCTGGGATCTGGTGTTTTCCCCTATCTGGTGTCCCCTGCAGGGCCTCGAGGATTCTTGACATGAAGCGCCTGGCGGGGCAAGCACTTTCAGTCACTGAATGTCCCTCCTGGACGTGTGCTTTCGGTTAGTCCATGCTGTACACTCAGTTAGAATGTCTGTGAGTTTTTCATTCGGTATCTGGATGGTCATGTCAGTAGTCGATACCGAGAATCCCAGCCACTCGGCCTCGGTGGATGGGGGCGTGTATTTGTGTGTCGCTAGTGCCTTGAGGTTGAGTCTATGCGCACGGCTGAACACGGCACATGGCTGAAAACGCCACACCGGTGAGCGGGGCGTGTGTTGCCAGTTCCAGGGCCGCGTTCAGGGTACGTTTCTGCGACGTCGCGGTGATGCTCTTTGGCCTAATACCGTTCAGAGTGTGTCTCGGCGACGTCTCGGAGACGCCTCTCTTTTCAGACTGGAGATGAAAAGCGCCTCGAAAATGGCCGCCACATTCAGTGCTTTCAGCCAATTACAGCGCAGCTTGTCCATTGCAAATGGCCGCTGCCTATGGGGGTGGCCATTTTCGAGGCAACCAACTGCTTTTGTAGTTCAGACTGGCGTGACGTCATGCCCGTCGCCGAGGCACCTCCGAGACGGACCCTGAACGCGGCCCTGATGCCACAGTCACGACCGTTGATTTAGGGCGGCCTCAGGTATTCTTGGCAACGACCACAACGACTTTTGGTGCTGCCTGTGCGGTCCTCCTCGTGGTTTTCCTGGTAGAAGGCATCTCGTCCTGTACTTGAGTCAATTTAAGGTAGATGTTGTAAGCCTGGCTCCCGTGTCGAAAGTGAAATAATCTAGGTGAGCAGTTGCTTTTATAGAAGAGATTAAGGTTTTGGCCGAAAGGCGGCGTAGTTTAGTTCAATAATACCATATAGGTGGAGCTGCATGTTTGCATTTAAAATATATCCAAGGTTAGTTATTTTAAAGAAAAGTTACTTCAAAATAAAGTAAGGTCAATAATAACGATCAACACAATCAACCTAATGTATCTATCTCAGGAAATGACAGAAACTCAAAACCACCGGACTATGCAACTTTAAGCTCCTTCTGAACTGTAGAGCTAGTACTTGCCGGAAGTAGGTTTGTCTCACTAGCCGATCACTCAGCATGGGGCTGGGTAGACTAGGACTAGCTAGAACCATTGAATTATATGCAGCACTTTTTGCAACTGCTATATCTGATAATTTGATATATGTATACATAGGCGAAACACATCATATTTGTATATTTCTGCCTCGTATTATAAACTAATGATTGATATTCTTTTGTACTATTTCAAAATGATTGTTTAAAGTTAGTTTTATGCACCATTCCCTTTGCTGGTTAATATGTGGAATTCGGGAGAGGCTGGTGTTTATAATTATTATTATCCTCTTCTTTGATGCAGGCTTGTGGTAGCCTATACAAAGCTCGTAGCTCTCAGCTCTAGTGGTATGCAGCCTAGAAATCGTACAGGAATGTTTCTCTGGCCAAGGCCCTGTCCAGCGCATTCTTGAATTGATTTATAGTAGCTGCTTCCACCGCTTCTTCCGGTAGCTCATTCCACATGTTTATCACTCGATTAAACTGATGTAGTCGACCTTGAGCTATACACTGCTGGGCGCCACCTGTATATGATTTTCCCAGCATGTCGCAGTTCTTTTGACCCTATTCATCAAACATTTTAATTTGATTCGGTCAACTTTAATTCCTGACAATGGAGATGGGGAATATTGAGGGAGAGGGAGATTTATTAGCAAATAGCTGGAAATTGTGCACTATGGGGAGACTTTTTTTTCTAAGATAGGGGTAGTAGTGGTACTGGAGGTGGCCAAATTATCGATAGGTGGCAGGTTTGTAAGGAGGGATTAGATGTGTTTCATGCCGTGTGTTGTCACTAGGGGGCAGGTTTCTGAAGGCGGGAAGATTGGTGACTTATTGATTGCTGATGGGTCTAATGCCATGTCAGCAGCAATGGTCATATTCAGAGCAAAAAGTTAGTGGTATTTATTCTGTCTAATAATATTTTGTTAATCACATTCATATGCACTAATGTAGGGATCCCAATTTCCACAAAATCGCTGATTTCCCCAAAGACTTTCCAAATCAGTGAGAGAGAAAATCTTGTCTGCAAAAAAAACTTTTAACTATTTGTTAGTCTTGAAGTCTTAAAACGTTGGAGTTTTAATCAGTGAGAGAAAATCTTGTCTGCAAAAAAACCTTTTAATTATTTGTTAGTCTTGAAGTCTTAAAACCGTTGGAGTTTTAATCAGTGAGAGAGAAAATCTTGTCTGCAAACAAAACTTTTAATTATTTGTTAGTCTTGTAGTCTTAAAACAGTTGGAGTTTTAATCAGTGAGAGAGAAAATCTTGTCTGCAAAAAAAACTTTTAATTATTTGTTAGTCTTGAAGTCTTAAAACAGTTGGAGTTTTAATGCCAGAATATGTGCCAGTAGGTACCAGATTGCACCATTTTAATCGTAGGTTTTAACAAATTTCCAGTGGGCATGCCCCAGACCCCCCCCCCCTAGTTTTTCAGGGATTTTTTAAGTTTTGTCACTGGGACCACTGGATATGCCTACAATGAAATTTAAATAAAAATCTGAAATGGTCAGATTTCTGTTAAATGACAGCCAGAATGATCTGAGATGCAATTTTGAAGTGGTTAAATTTGTATCAAATAACATAAAAAATTAACTAGAAAACAGTCTGAAAATACAAGAGGTGATATAGTTCAGTTGTTCTTAGGAATTGTAAAATTTGTTCATACATTAAATTAGTAAATAGGTCTTGTATGTTATTGTCGTGGGGTTGTTGAAAATGGAAAATATTGCGCCTAGAGCATCTCTTTGCATTCCGGGCCATTACACCACCTAGGTTCCCTGATATCACCACACTACCCATGCCTACCTGTCTATGCGGCTCCTTGCCTGAGAGGTCAGTGCAGACCACTACACTCGTCCCCCTGGAATTGTCTTTTAATACTACAATTATATACATACAGGCAGTGCACTTACACATACACAGGGTAGGTTCAACAACTATACAGCGCGAGCTTGGACAGGATAATGGTCACGGCAACCAGTGTCATGGGGGTGTTGAAAATGGGAAATATTTGCGCCTAGAGCGGGACTCGAACCCCCATCTCATTGCATTCTGGGCCAGTATGCTAACCATTACACCACCTAGGCTCCCTGATATCACCACACTACCCACGCCTACCTGTCTATGCGGCTCCTTGCCTGAGAGGTCAGTGCAGACCACTACATTATTTATATTAAAACATTGTTGGCACAATGCCCTTAAATCTACATCTTCAAGCAGAATGTGGCTTAGTGTCCATAGAAAGGAAGAACATGTGCTTTCCACCACTATGGGGAAGGTTTATAGAGGGGGGGGGGGAGGGAGGGGGGATTTCTGTAATGAGATACTGCCAGGGGTCAGGGAAAGCGAGAAAGATGCGCTTCATGCTTCGAAGTGTCACTAGGGCAGGTTTGTAAGGAGAGGAATGTGTTTTATGCGGCGAGATGGCACTAGGCGACAGGTTT
Organism: Branchipolynoe longqiensis; assembly: GCA_030323885.1. Classification (NCBI taxonomy): domain Eukaryota; kingdom Metazoa; phylum Annelida; class Polychaeta; order Phyllodocida; family Polynoidae; genus Branchipolynoe; species Branchipolynoe longqiensis. The sequence continues at coordinate 68,541,401 of CM059193.1, read as the reverse complement.
GTTAGGATGGGAGGGAGATGGGCTTTATGCAATAATGTGCCACTAAACATTTTAGCCTTTTTGAGGGCAGCTGGACTGTACCACCTCATATACTTTACTAAATAGATTCTATCAATTATTAATAAAACTTTTCTTTTTCTATGGAAATGTGTTTCCCTTGACCACAAATATATGATTGTGAGCTTTCTAATTTAATGAGTGTCTATTGGCACATAATTGATTGTCTGCTTTTACATGTGAAAGAGATGGTTTGAACACAAAACAAACATTTCTCGCACTGAATATGGCCTATGCTGCCGACACGGCGTAAAGCAACCACCAATCAATCAATCAATCAATCAATCAATCAGAGGTCGGGTTTGTTAGGATGGAGGGAGATGGGCTTCATCATTTATGCAATGAAATGTCGCTAGGTATCGGGTTTGTTAGGACAGGAGGGAGATGGCCTTTATGTAATAAAGTACCGCTAGGGGTGGGGTTTGTTAGAATGGGAGGGAGATGGGCTTTATGCAATATAATTCCGCTAGGGGTCCGGTTTATTACAATGGGAGGGAGAATGGTTTTATCATTTATGCAGTGAAGTGCCACTAGGTGTCGAGTTTGTTAGAATGGGAGGGAGATGGGCTTTGTGCAATAAAGTGTCGCTAGGTGTAGGGTTTGTTAAGACGGGAGGGAGATGGACTGTAAGCAGAGGTTACTTGAACAAAAGTGGAACTTGAAGGCGACAGTGTTGTTATCCTTACTACTAGCCTAAAATAAACATATTAACTTAGATTTGCATATTTAGATATAGCCTTTGCAAATAGGAAAGCATGCTTCGGCATAAACTGCCTACAGGTTATGTGAGCATTGCTTGCACATTACTTAAACTATGTAATTTCTGTATCTATACGGTTGGCAATAACACTTAGATCTGAAATAATGTCGGTAGCATATCGTGGAGGTTATTGCAATTGAAGGCGGGGTGGGGGGGGGGGGGTCAAAGCTAGCTAGTGATATGATGCTGCTGGTATTGTCATTACATCAATAAATTGGGGTGTTTTTTTTTTCAGTCTAAGTCATATTTATTCATGTACGCAAAATAAAAAAATTAAATCATTTAGTCGGAATTTGGGGCAAGCAGGCATTATTTTTGTTTTCATTTGGTTGAAGAAATTTGGATGGGTGGTATTCTTAATTGAGAAATTTGTTGTTTAATTTACCGGGGGGAAACTGAGCTTAAATGTTTAGAACCAACCTGCCTCCATATCCTTTGAAATTGAGTTTGGTATGTGCCAATCCAAGAATTCAAATAAACATTTGAGTCAAACTCTAAAAGGTTTCATTTTTTATATTCCTATTTTTGCATTGTTCATTGCTCCATAACTTTTTCATCACAAGCAAAGTGGAATTAGTGACAATTAAAATTACCTTCATGTAAAAATCTTTTATTTTAATTACATTTTTGGATTTACAGGGTTTTGTGCCTAAACTCTTCATATATATATGTATATTTTACCTCGGTACAACGCCTCGGCTACTCGAGGCCGAGGGAGAAGGAAGCAACATCCGGGTTCCGCAATTAGCATATTCCGCTCATAACTGGAGGAACGTTACGAGCAGCTCAGCAGTTTTTACCACGGATTTACTCACTTCTACTGTAAGTACCGGAACATAAACTGGCATATTGGTTTATGAATGTTTATAGCACACGCTTATAAGCTTTTTAAGACAAAGCTTACTTGTATGAAGTAACATTTACAAGCGTTGTGTTTATCCGGTGCCGTAGTTTTGAGGCATCCATTTTATTTTTGCCGCCCGTTGCCGAACGGAGAGACATGTTGGCTGGAGTCATTTCGTCGCTTAGATAGCATTTATTTTTGCCGCCCGTTGCCCAACGGAGAGACATGTTGGCTGGAGCCATTTCGTCGTCATGATAGTTTTTTCTGAGGCGTACCTCCGAGTTTCATAATATTTTCTCCAACTTGTTGGCGTTGAAGCCACAGGAGGGAGAAGTCTATGATACAGAGAGTGTGGGTGGGACAGTACACTGGTCCCTACCCCTCGATTGGTTTCGGTTCGGTTCTCTGACCGTTACGCTTTCGTTATACCTTAGCTTACTCACGCCTGGTATAAAACTGGTGTAAATACAGTTTTATTACCCTATAAGGGCTATATGCCCCTCTAACACTGTTCCACTGGTTCAGTTATTCCTTGAGTTCGTGCTAAACACCCTTTTTTGGTTGTTTTCAGACGACTCGAGATGGCCGCGAAGCGGGGTAGCAAAGGTGCTCCACACACGCTAAGCGAGGGGGACGCGACCCCGGGTCTCTTATCGGGCGCGTCGGGCGCGTCACGTGACCGCTCCCCGGAGGCAGGGCCTTCCCAACCAGACCCCAGTGAGCAGATGGTGCGGCTCATTCGTGAGCAGCTGCAACAGCTGATCCCAACACCGCCGCCTAAAACGCCCACTAAACGGGGCTCACCTTCCGACCAATCAGACTGGGAGGACTTATCTGAACCCCAAACAACGGACTCAGAGATCATCATCGGGAAGAAGCGGCCCCATAAAAAGTTTTCATCCGAAGGCGACGACTACTACCAAGCCCGCAACAAAACAAGGAAGGTCAAAAGGACCAAGAAGAAGAAGTCTAAGTCCAAAAAGAAAAAGAAAGCAAAATCTTCCTCCTCAGATTCGTCCAATGACTCGACGACAACGGATTCGGAGTCTGATGACCCGCACCCAGGCACTTTCGCGGATATCACCGAGAAAGTGGCCAAAAAGATCCGAGCGGACAAGAAAAAGCGAATCAACACCTGTTCGCTTATGCGCAAAAACCTGAGGGGCCATTTTGATGCCTTTTAAACCGGCAGAAACCCTCACAAAACTGGCCGAACAATACACTGGCATAAAAGGTATTCCTCAGGCGACCATCAAAGAAATGGACGATGACGTGAAAATGAGTGAGGATCGCAAGAAATTCGAATCGTGCTTGCACATAGTGCACAAAGGAGTCCTGATAGCCCTCTCGGCCATCATGCCAGTTGCTAACCGCATGATGGTGGGTAACAAGTTCACAACAGTTACCCCTGACATGAACGCAGCCATCGCAGCTCTGACTGCCACTAGCAACTTCCTCTCGTACCGCAGGTTCGAGAACGTGTTTAAATCGGTCACAACCGACGCAGGGAAAGAGGTTGCACGTTCAAAGAAGGTTGTGGACAATGACGGCAAAGAGTATACACTCTTCCTGGCTCCGAAGCCCATAAAAGGAAAGCCACTAGACAACACCAAGATGTTTGGGGGTCAACTCCAATACCTCTTTAAACAGGTCGAAACGGCCGCCAAGCAGTCCAACCACCTTGACAGTAAGAAGGACACTAACCCCTCGAAATTTAAGAAATCCAGATCGGATTTTCGAGGGCGCAGGACCGGCTTCTCAGCGAACCGATTCGGGAACCGGAATCAATACCAGCCGCGAGGAAGAGGCCAACGGAACCAGTACGGCTGGAACGACGGCAAGCGCCCCTTCAGGAGGGACAACCCCTCCCAGAAGCAGTTTCCCAAGCCGGGGAACAAGTAGACCCTGCAACACAACCCAGTGTAAGACCCTTTTGTGCAGGAAATGTGGCTAACCATATTAGACAGTGGGAACAACTCACACAAGATCAGACAATCCTAGACATTGTTAGAGGGGTCTTCATTCCATTTATAGAGACCCCAATACAAAATAAAGTACCTTTCCCCTACCGCTTAACACCAGGCGAAAGACTGGCCTTAGATCTAGAAGTAACCAAATTTGAAACTAAAGGTATTATTACTACCGTTCAACATTCAGAGGGAGAATATATTTCAAATATTTTCTCGAGGCCAAAACCTAACGGAGACATTAGGATGATCCTCGACTTAACTATTCTAAATACCTTAGTCGTATATAAACATTTCAAAATGTTCTCTCTAGAGACAGCCCGTGACCTAGTAATGCCGGGAGCCTGGCTTGCAAGTGTAGACCTGAAAGACGCCTACTATACTATACCAATCTATGAGTCACATAGAAAATTTCTTAGGTTCATTTGGCAAGGCAAACTTTACCAATTTACTTGTTTACCTAATGGTCTAGCCTGTGCCCCACGTTTGGTTACAATGTTACTGAAACCCGTATTTGCTGAAATGGCCAAGAAAGGCCATGTCATGTTCCCTTACATTGATGATTCATTTATTGTAGCACGAACTGAGGACGATTGCCATTTAGCCATAACAGACTTACGTAACACTTTGACCCACTTGGGTTTTTTCATTCACGAGACAAAATCGGTTCTACAACCTACCCCCCTTTTGAAATTCTTGGGGTTTATTATCAATACACAACAAATGACAATTTCCTTAACATCAGACAAAATTGACAAATTTACTACTACATCCTCAGATCTATTGAACATAAAAAGACCAAAAATAAGGCAAGTAGCAGTGCTTATCGGCTTAATGGTGGCTTATGCGCCAGCCGTATTATACGGAAAGGCACACATTAAATCACTCGAAATAGATAAAAAAATATCGCCCTAACTAAAGCCAAGGGCAATTTCGAATGCCTAATGACAATTTCCAAAGCAGGACATGAAAACATCCAATGGTGGATGAAACATTTAATTAATTCCCATAATCCCATCCGTATGGATGAACCTAACACAACAGTCACTACTGATGCATCATTAGAGGGTTGGGGCACCCACAGAGATAATGAAGCCACAGGGGGCCGCTGGCTAGATAATGAAATTGAAGATCACATAAACGTCCTAGAATTAAGAGCCATCTATCTAGGTCTCACAAGTTTAGTAAAAATACAAAAACTTACTGTCCAAGTGTTAACGGATAATACTACAGCAATGGCCTATATCCGTAACATGGGAGGGACAAAGTCCTCGGCTTGCAACACCATCGCAAAACTCATCTGGGATTGGGCAGAGAAACAACACCTTTGGATAACAGTAGCTCATATCCCAGGTACACTAAATACATTAGCCGACAATAAAAGCCGACATTTCCATGATCATTTAGAATGGTCACTCAGTCCCGACATATTTAAGACAATCTGTCATAAATGGGGAATTCCAGACATAGACCTTTTTGCCTCTCGTAGGAACAAAAAACTTGATAAATATGTATCCTGGCATCCAGAGCCACGCGCTTGGCGAGTGGATGCCTTTTCTCTTATTTGGAATAACGCATTTTACTATATTTTTCCATCATTTAGCCTAATCAGCAGGGTAGCCAGGAAAATCAGGCTGGACAAAACCCATGCAGTACTGATAGTCCCGGACTGGAACACTCAGCCATGGCGAGCGATAGTGCAGTGGGAAGCCAACAACTTTTTAAGATTCCCAAGAGGGCCAATAAACCTACAACATCAAGGAAAAGTGACAACCCTCGGGGACGTGTCCACAATCCCGTTACTGGCATTCCTTTTCGAAGAGCGTATTTACAAAAATACGGACTTGATAAAATCACCCAAGAAAGGTTGATTTCCCATGCGTGGAGGCCAGGAACTGTTAAAATGTATACCAGTTACCTTAAGAAATGGGGAGTATATTGTTTAATACAGAAGGTTAAACCGATGGCTCCTACTGTCGCGCAAGTAGGCCGCTTCCTGCGCATGTTGGAAGATGATGGACTTGGTTATGGGGCCATAAATGCGGCGTGCTGCGCACTCTCCATTATTGTGCCAAGAATAGAAGGACAAACCATTGGCAAACACGAAGTCATTCATTGGATCATGAGATCAATCTATGAAAGAAACCCCCCAAAACCGAAATATAATCGGTTTTGGGATGTTTCTACAGTATTCAAGCTTTTCCAATCTTGGCCTGAAAATAAATTTCTCACTATCCAACGGTTAGGCTATAAATTAGCAGTATTATTACTATTAGTAACAGGACATAGAGGACAGACAATTGTAGCCCTCTCCTTACAAGGCCTTGATATTGATAAGAAAGAGGCCACGTCAAACAGGACAGGAGATCCACTCTCCTCCATCCATCTCGATAGCTTTCCACAAGATAGAAAACTTTGTGTAGTTGCCGCCATTAGGACATACATATCCAAGACTAAGGGAATACGTAATTCCAAGCAGCTTCTAGTGAGCTTTATTAAGCCACATAAAGCCATCTCACGCGACACACTCGCCAGATGGACTATTATTATACTCAAGTTGGCCGGCATAAACACAGAACGCTATGCGTCGCACTCTACAAGAGGGGCTATGGTCTCCAAAGCAAGAAAGTTAGGAATCTCAGTTCGAAGAATCCTGATACACGCCGGCTGGAAGACGGCCAAGTCGTTTGCTAAACACTACAACAAACGAGTAGAAAAAACCGAGCGGGGTGGCAACCCGCCTACTCACCAACTAACAAGATCGGGTGAGATGTACAAACTTTTGATATTACTACTGATACGATAATATGTTCATCAGATAATTGAGGATAAAAATGAGGCTACGTAAAGGTCTCCCTCGGCCTCGAGTAGCCGAGGCGTTGTACCGAGGTAAAATAGTATAGTTATACGAATCTTACCTGGGTACAGATGATGGATAACTCTTGTTTTCCCGAGGTACAAGTCTCGGGTAATCGTGGACTAGGGCCCACCCGCCACACCCTACCACGATTATTACGTTCGCTTGTGCCAAACGAAAACATCAGATTTCCATCATTAAGCTCGTTTTTATCCTGAATAATTAGGTGAAGATTGCTGAACCCGGATGTTGCTTCCTTCTCCCTAGTCCACGATTACCCGAGGCTTGTACCTCGGGAAAACAAGAGTTATCCATCATCTGTACCCAGGTAAGATTCGTATAACTATACTATATATATATATATATATATATTTATATATATATATATATTATACTTATATTTATATATATATGGGTTATTCTCCAAAATTTGGTGTCCATGTTACGATGCTGATAATTAAGTCTTTGTTTTATTGATAACAAGTCAAATAATTATTGTAGCCTCTGTCTATTAGGCATGTTAGCAGTTCTACATGTATTGAATTTATCCGACAAAAGATATCAAAATTATTATTGTATGATTTCGCGCTAGAGTGAAAATGTGAAAAATTACACATTGACACCATACATGTAGCCAAACTTTTTTTCAACTTATTTTTCAGCTTTTTTCTTGTAAGTCATAACCATGTCTGCTTAACAGTAATCAAGAAAATCCTGTCTAACTATGTTGTATATGTTAAAATGAGGTTCTGGATGTGTCTTTGATTTTCATGTTACACAAGTTGTATTAATGTATTGCTCAATTTGTATAAGATCTAATTCAAAAAGTGAAATAAATTTTTTTCAACTCTGACATATGCAGAACATGCAAACCTTCATAGGACATTGGATTAGGCTATTATTTGGAAGGATTTTTGCTATTATTTGGATGGTTTTCACTTTTGGTTTCCATGTCACACTTTTGTGCCCAGTTTTAGAGAATGACCCATATACACAGTGTACTTTCTTATTTTTTCGGGGGTGAGGGTGGGGGTGGGTGGATTAGCAAGATTTAATGGGATCCTACATTTGTCTGTATCCATTCCTGATGTGGCTTTTGTTGATCTGTTCTCTCATCATCTCACCTTCATTAATCTACACTTGGGAACAGTCTTAAGCACCGCGTTAAAAAAAGAAATATATTAAATATGCAATGAGGAGGTATTATTTGATCTATTCTCTCATCATCTCACCCTCATTAATCTATGCTTGGGAACTGTCTTCAGCATCAAATTTGTTCAATATATTTTTAATTAAATACAGTGTTTGTACAGAGTCCAATTATCCAACTTTCGTTGGATATTCATGTATTTGTCGGATAAATTCAGATTTTAACAATAATTTTGCATTATTTTTGGACTAATCCACCATACTTTGCTTACATTTCTCATTCAAAACTTAACTTGAATGTAATAAATTCTTTGGAATGCTAATGAAATAACTTACTTTATTCAGAATATATATTGTTAATTGTCTGACAACGTTTTTTCATATTTTAACTACTAGAGGAAAACTAAGAATTTGGTTGCACAAAAGTAGGACTTTTATCTCTGTCTTGGTACAAACACTTTAAATATGCAATGAGGAGGTATTATAAGATAAGTGTATTGTATTAGATTGCCTTTGTAAATTCTCACCGATCAAACTTCACCAAAGGGGCTTGTTATTTGTGGGTTTTATTTGTGGTAATGTGACTGACTGGGATATCACGTCACCATGGTATCCACAGCCTGGTCTCCCAGTGGGGCAGCACTATGAAATTTATATGAGTGCGCACTGTCAAAAGTTGGTCCCTGTCCTGATATGACCTTGGATGTTTTTAGGGTGTAAAACCCCAACAAACAACTAATCCTCGCCTCACAACGATCCAAGATAGAATGTTGATCTTTTACCCCCAATGATGAACAGGGATGAAAGATCTCCGCTATTTCGCGGATTTCCAGGATTTTTCAATGATCAGATAACATTTTCAAACATCCAGGATTGTTGAAAGCGTTACTAGAATATATGGGTCATGACCATTCATAGCCGATTGTCTGAGATAATTTCCATATAGAAAGCTCCAATGACCGAGATGTGTATTTGTGTCCTACCTACACGAGGGTCAGATATCTCAATATGGTTCTTTGTTACTTAACTCGGATTTTGAACCGCTGACATCGAAATTAGACGGGTATACATGCATTGAACAGCTTAGTCACATTTCTACTGTTTGTAACAATTCTTTGAAGATATGTAAGATTTATTAAGTTATGATGTCACTCCTTATTAAACAAATCCGAATTTATTGTTAACTGCTTACTTGTTGAAAATGTATAATTTGTACAAAATAAACAGATGTCAAGACGAATGTTGTCTAGTTATGATGAATGACTAGTGTAGTCATATTTGATTAATATTGCACTACATAAACAGCCGGTATGATCACTGTTATTTAGTTGTAAAAGTACATGGAAGGGGTGACCTAACGCGGTGGCTGGATCGGTAGAGCGCAAGTCTCCGGTGTAGAAAGTCGGGAGTTCAATTCCTGGTCGAGTCGAACCAATGACTTACTAAATTGATACTTGTCGCTTCCTAGCCAGGTGCTCAGCATTACTAGGATAGGGCATGGACTGGTTGGCTCAGTGTCAGGATAATGTAAATGAGTGGGATATCAGGTCATGGTGCTGGGGGCCTGGTCTCCTAGTGGGGCAGCACTATAAAGTCACCATGAGTGTGCATTGTCACAAGTCGGTACCCATCCTGATATGAACTTAGATGTTGCCAATACGTAAAACTCAAATAAACAAACAACATGGAAGGTGAATTTGATTTTTGCAGCTAGAAGTCCGAAATACTAACTAAATGAACAGTTGGCTATGCAAATGTATCTTTTAGTTACACAAGCATAGTATAGTTGTTTTTGATTTGTACAGCTCAAAGTAGTGCTGAGTGGTTGATGAGCTTTGCGTAGTCACACAGCCTGTGCATTACTAATGGCTGAATCATTGATGAGCATCAGGGAGTATGACTCGCATAGTGTCACGCAGCCTCATGGCCTGTGTAATACTTAACTAAGTGCTGAATCGCTAACGAGCTTCACAAAGTCTTCAATAGTCTCATGGCCTGGGTAGTGCTGAGTGGTTGACTAGCTTTGTGTTCTCGCTCATAGTCTCATGCATTATGAAATTACCAAGGTGAGTGGTGGACTGGCCTCACAGTATGTATCGAGTGACCGGACGTGGTGGCCAATTAAGTAAAACGCGGGCTTCTGTGGAAAGTCAGGAGTTTGATTCTCGGTCGAGTCAAACCAATGACTTACAAAATTTATACTTGTCGCTAACTAGCTTGGCACTCTATATTACTTGGATAGGGCAAGGACTGGTTAGCTCAGTGTCAGGATAATATGACAGAGTGGGAAGTAGGGTCATGGTGCCATTGGCCTGGTCTCCCAGTGGGGCAACACTAGAAAGTCACCATGAGTGTGCACTGTCACAAGTCGGTACCCATCCTGATATGACCATAGATGTTTTCCGGACGTAAGACTACAACACATACACACACACACACTAACTGCTGAGTGATTGAGGATTCTCAGGGACTGCATTACTTAATAAGTGCTGAGTGGTTGTGAAGTCTGATGCAGTCTCACAGCCTGTGTGTTACTAAATGCTGAATGGTTGAGGGATCTCATGAAATCTTTCAGCTTGTATATTATTTACTAAGTGCTGAGTGTTTAACGCGCCTCACGTAGTCTTGTGCAGCTTCATGGCCTGTGTATTATTTACCAAGTGGTAAGTGGTTGACAAGTCTTGGGGTCTATGTATTACTTAACTAAGTCCTGAGTTGTTGATGAGTCTTGTGGCCTGTGTATTATTTACCAAGTGCTAAGTGGTTGACAAGTCTTGGGGTCTATGTATTACTTAACTAAGTGCTGAGTTGTTGATGAGTCTTGTGGCCTGTGTATTATTTACCAAGTGCTAAGTGGTTGACAAGTCTTGGGGTCTATGTATTACTTAACTAAGTGCTGAGTTGTTGATGAGTCTTGTGGCCTGTGTATTATTTACTCAGTGCTGAAGATCTTGCACGTCTTCGCGCCCTGTGTATTATTTACTAAGTGCTGGTTGATGAGCCTCGCGTTATCTTGTACGTCTTCACAGTCTGTGTATTATTTACAAAGTGCTGAGTGATTGATGAGCCTCGCGTGGTCTTGCACGGCTTCACGGCCTGTGTATTTTTTTTACTAAGTGCTGGTTGATGAGCTCTGCGTTATCTTCTACGTCTTCACAGTCTGTGTATTATTTACAAAGTGCTGAGTGGTTGACGAGCCCCCAGGTTGAGGACGCAGCGTGTCCGTTTCAGGGTCGCGCATGCAGACCTGGGCAATTTCACACCACCGCTGGACCAACACCGAAAAGGGACTGCTCATGCGCGCCTGCAATGGAAGCATCCTCCACAAAGATGACATCATGAAGCTCAACGAAGGGAAGTTTGTCGACGAGTTTTTCCGTTGTGTTGGCCTGCTGCATCCGCTGCACCTGCAGGTGCCTGAAATGGCCCTGCTCATTGGCATTTGTGTACTATCAACAGGTGAGTGACCATTATGTATATATAGGGGTGGTTGCGCATGCGTGCATGCAGCATTTATTATCGGATCACGTCCCAACTGTATTTCAAGCTGAATAGTCCGATAAAAAATCAAAATTTTCAAACCAAAATAACTATCTATATTTTATTCTACATCGCTAACTTTGATACTGGTGCACTTACTAAGCATTTGTCACCACATAGAGAATACTGAATCAATTTAATAGAACTGATTACTGCAGAAGTCTATGGTGTCAGAGTTTTGGTGTGCTTTCCAAAATTAATTTGGCATGTTTGCACTTCAAATATCTCAAAAGTTAGCCATCTAAAATAAAAGTGATTTCAAACTAAAGTACAGTAGATTTTACTTTATAGCGATCAACTTTGTTTATCTCAGAAAATGCCTGAAACTCAAAACCATCAGACTATGCAACTTTTATGTTTCATAATCAGATGGTTTTGGGCTTCTGTCAAAATTACTTTTCTAGTTAAATATATTAGGTTTACTGAGTACTCCAGTAATTAAGCTGGGTATCTCGGATCAAATCCTAGGTAAGTTTTTTAACGTCGAAAATGTATTGCTTTTATCGGATTATGTAGCTTTAACCTGTGACGAAAATAAACCGTCCACTAATCCCCACAACATTAAAAATAAAATCCATAGTGGCTTCATTAATTTATGCATTGGATGGAATTAGTGCCAATATCACACTGGAAATATCTGTTCTTGTCTGGTCACCGAATTTCAGCAACAATGAGTCTTGTCAGTACTTGGATGGGTGACCACCTATGAATATGAGATCCGATACAGACTCAGTAGTGGAAAAGTATAAGTATAAATCTGAAAACCAAAGCGACATGTCCGCGTTTCTTGTCCAGCATTTACATCTACAACAAAAATTAACAAATTTAACAAATACACACAAAAGAGAAGAGGATAAACAGACAAATAAACTGCAAATAAATTCAAAATACTAGGGGTTGGAGGGTCGGGGTTAGGTAGTGAGGTGGACTGCTTTTATTCAACACCAATGATCAGTTTCGAAATGGTGAGATTAAAAGCATAACTTCTAAGTTCGACTCTTTTCTGAAATCATGAAAACTATTGTAGTTTGCAGCAACAGAGAGAGCTTATACGTCAGCTCCAAATTTGGGGCGTCTTCATCTTTTATAATTGTATATTAAAACTAGTGAATCTGCCCGTGAGCTTATACCCCAGTCATACTACGCTTGCGATCCTTTGCGACCACCATAAACAGGTGGTCGGAAAGTGGTTGGCGATCGGTCAGCGAATTTCTGGTAAAAAGGGGCACCAGTGTCTGAGCTTAAATTAATTTTTTGATTCACGGTGTTGGTTGGCATGAATTCTTTGCATTGCATAAATTATTTCGATCAGTGTGAATATGTCCAGACCTAACAATCCAATAGATTTTGTATATACAGTAAAACCTCTCTAACCGACCACCTCCACAGATCGACCACTCTCCGTATCGATCGCTTTATTTGGGTCCCAAACGATCGCCCATACAATACCATTGTAATGATAAAACTCCCTAAACCAACCACCTCCCTAAATGGACCATTTAAAGTTGGTCCCATGGTCGGTCAATTTAGAGAGGTTTTACTGTAGTCATATTGACCAGTGATGTCACTGTCACATGACTTGCGCTTGGAAAGACCCTGGTTGACAAAACAAAGCAGATGGGTGTCGCTTTGCATAGAAACAAATAGAGAGAAATAATGCTTTTAATTGATCATTCTCACCACTGTTTAAACTGTCAACCCTGTCAAATGCACTGGGTCTCAGCTCACTGTCGCTTTGTCACTACGCACCCCTGTCAAATGCTTCAAAGCGGTGTAAACAAATAAATAGATAATTAAAACCCGCAGAATCCTAATCATGGAACACCTACCTCCAAGCAATCTCAGATAATACAGGAACTAAATACAGGAAACAAATGTAAAGTGTTAAATAAACATGCTGGTGGGTTTTTAATTACATGTCTCTGTAGTTCTGTAGCTGATTTGACTGGTTTTACATCCAAAATACAGCCACCAGATGGGATGGCCGAATGACTTGAGCGTCCATCTCCCTTTTTGGTAGATCTTGAGTTTCGAACCCACAGGTTCGAACCCTGGTCGAGTCAAACCAATGACTTAAAAATTGGTACTTGTTGTTTCAAAGCCAGGCGCTCGGCATTATTAGGATAGGGCCAGGACTGATTGACTCAGATTCAGGCTAATGTGACTGAGTGGGATATCAGATCATTGTGCTGGTGGCCTGGTCTCCCAGCGGGCAACACTATGAAGTTGCCTTGAGTGCACACTGTCACAAGTCGGTACCCATCCTGATATGACCTTAGATGTTGCCAGGATGTAAAACTCCAACAATCAATCCAAAACATTAAACTTCTAACAAAACCACAAAGGGCTACTAGAGCAAATAATGCGCCACTACTAAAGTAGACCAGAAGCCAAATAAAAGCTCATGAGAGAAGCACACTGGAAATGGCTGGCAAGGTGTGGAATGCCCAAACGGTAAAGGAACGACAAATTCCTGACCTAAAAACTTACAAAAAATATCTGTGCAAAATAAGGCTAGGAAACCCCCAGTAAGCTGCACTGCAAAGGGGCATGTGATATGTCACGGCCCACCAGCGGGACGCCCAATGGAAGGTAACCATGCCAAAAGTAGCCAGATAACACACGACACAGCTACGTACAAGCCTATGATATGTAAATAGGAGTAGGCTAGTCTAGTAATAAGAGTAGAAAAATAAATACATATATACCAAGAAAATAAAAAAAACTAACATAGGCTATTAACCATACCAACCAATTATCTATCTGCTACTGAAATGCAGGCAATCAAATACCTTATCAGCAGCCACTGTGTGGTAAGATAACACCAACACTACAACTGGCCAGCATTGAAAACAAGCCTGGGTACCCGGGCTTATATGCTATGGACAGTATAAATACAGCCTCAATAAAAAAAAAGACAGCCAGATTGAGAGATGGGGGGGGGGGGGGCGGTTTAACAGAACATTCAAACTGGAAAAAGCAGCGAATACACATCACTAAGATTCTGCCACTATCATGACGATGTGTACTTGTTTAAAACTTCCAAAACATTGTGAATAAAGAAATAAAGAAACTAATAAATAAATGGCTGTAACCATATCCTAGCTACTAGTACTACCAACTCTGGTTACAAGTTACTTCTGCCAACCAGCTGATGCACATGTGTGGGAGATCTATGATGTCAACATAAACACTTACCATGTATATAGGTTAGTTTAGCAGCCCTTTCTGTGGAGCAGTCATGGAGTGTCGGGCTGCGTGAACTTTGATGTAGTCCTCACCTACTCACCTTTCATATGTCACAATCTGTGTGAAGTGAAGAATTTGTGAATTTATAGAAGATAGACAAGACACTCCAGCCTAAATAATATTTGCATAAGTTGTTACCTATTTCAATTTTACTTGCAAAAATCTATTTAGATTGCACCAAAATTATGTATGAGTATATTTCATCAGTTCAGTAAATCAATTATTTGTGTGTTTTTTATATTGAGAATATTAAACTAATCCATTTACTTACATACCTTGTATGATATGACTGTATTATGCATGTCATCTTGTTAAATTAGATTTCATTTAAAGTCCCAGTCGCACTACAGCTGGCGACCATTTTGACTACTTTGCCACCACTTTGGACCAATCAAGCCAGTCACCGGCGACCTCCTTGCGATGAAAGCAATGGCCGCCGACTTCCCGGCAAAGAGGTTTTTAGTGCAGTCGCTACAACCTCCTTGTGACCACTGAGGACCACTTTGTGACTTCTTCGTCACCAACCCTTTTTTTGTGGTCACAAAGTGGTCACAAGTGGTCGCAAGCATTAGTGTGACTGGGGTGTTAGAAAAAGCCATATCGGTCAGTACTTTAACCACAATATATATTTTTTTAAACAAATAGGTCAATTAAATATTTGCTATATTGCAGAGACTACATGCATTTATGCATTCCCATACTAAGTCCTCTAACCCCTGAGATATTCGATGTGCAACTGTGCAAAATTAATTTTGGCAAGCATGCTAAAACTCTGACGCCATAGGCTTATGCTGTAACAGGTTCTATTAAAGTGACCGTGGGATGCCTGTGCATGTACATACACAGGTACAACTGTCTAATGGTGAAAACAAGTCTATTCAGACTTATCCATGATAGGCAGTATAAATATTCCAGAAAATGTACATGTAACTGTGCCTGTAGATGTACCTGTACTTGTGCCTGTACATGTACTTGTGCCTGTACATGTACCTGTGCCGTAAATGTACATGTACCTGTGCCATAAATGTACCTGTGACTGTACATGTACATGTGTATGTACATATACCTGTGCCTGTGTCTGTACATGTATATGTGTCTGTGCCTGTATATGTACCTGTGTATGTACATCTACCTGTGTCTGTACATGTACTTGTATATCTACATGTACTTGTACCTGTGTCTGTACATGTACCTGTGTGTGTACATGTACTTTTACCTGTACATGTACTTTTACCTGTACATGTACCTGTGTCTGTACATGTACCTGTGTCTGTACTCTGTGGCTGTACATGTAATGTGTCTGTACATGTCCTTTTACCTGTAAATGTACCTGTGTCTGTACATGTACTTTTACCTGTACATCTACCTGTGTATGTACATGTACCTGTGTATGTATATTTACCTGTGGCTGTACATGTACTTTTACCTGTACAAGTACCTGGTGTATGTACCTGTGTCTGTACATGTACTTTTACCTGTACATGTACTTTTACCTGTACATGTATCTGTGTATGTACATGCACCTGTGTGTGTACATGTACCTCTCTATGTACATGTACTGTGCATGTACATGTACTTTTACCTGTAAATGTACCTCTGTATGTACATGTACTTTACCTGTACATGTACCTGTGTATGTACTTTTACCTGTACATGTACATGTGTCTGTACATGTGCTTTTACCTGTACATGTACCTGTGTATGTACATGTACTTTTACATGTATGTAGCTGTGTATGTAAATGTACCTGTGTCTACATGTACATGTGTCTGTACATGTACCTTTCCCTGTACATGTACTTTTACATGTACATGTACCTGTGTATGTACATGGACCTGTGTATGCACATGTAACTGTGTGTATACATGTACCTGTGTATGTACATGTACTTTTACATGTACATGTAGCTGTGTATGTAAATGTACCTGTGTCTACATGTACATGTGTCTGTACATGTACCTTTCCCTGTACCTGTACTTTTACATGTAGATGTAGCTGTGTATGTACATGTACCTGTGTATGCACATGGACCTGTGTATGCACATGTAGCTGTGTGTATACATGTACCTGTGTATGTACATGTACTTTTACATGTACATGTAGCTGTGTGTGTACATGTACCTGTGTCTGTACATGGACCTGTGTATGTACATGTATGTACCTGTGTGTGTACATGTACCTGTGTATGTACATATACCTGTGTATGTACATGTACTTTTACCTGTACATGTACCTGTGTATGTACATGTACCTGTGTATGTACATGTACCTGTGTCTGTACATGTACGTTTACCTGTACATGTACCTGTGTATGTACATGTACCACTGTGTATGTACATGTACTTTTACCTGTACATGTATCTGTGTCTGTACATGTACCTGTGTCTGTACATGTACTTTTACCTGTACATGCACCTGTGTTTGTACATTTACCTGTGCATGTACTTGTACCTATATATGTGCCTGTGCCTGTAATGTGCCTTTATGTGTACCTGTGTATGTACTTGTACCTGTATATGTGCCTTTACCTGTGCATGTATATGTGCCTGTACATAATAATAATAAGAAAACATTTATATAGCGCCCGATCCAGCAAGCCATTCTCAGGCACTTTACATAACAAACAAATATACTTGTACCTGTGCATGTACCTGTGCCCTAAATGTACCTGTGCCGTAAAAGTACCTGTGTCTGTACATGTACTTGTACCTGTGCCTCTATATGTGCCTGTACTTGTACTGGTGCCTGTGTATATGCCTGTACATCTGCCTGTGCCTGTACACGTGCCTGTACCTCTGCCTGCACCTGTGCCAACCTGACTCTGTGTTCCCACTGGTTGCAGAGGACACCCAGCTGCAGCAGCCCGTGCGCGTGCGCGACCAGCAGGCCGTGCTGCTCGAGGCACTGCGCTACTGGTTCGGCAAGGTGCGGCCCGACGACCCGGCCATCTACGACCGGTGCCTTGGGTGCCTGTCCGAGATGGCGCCGATCCGCCGCCTCTCCCCGATCTCGACCGAGACTCTCGCACAGCCCGACGGGATCCACGTGCCTGACCTGCTGATCGAGATGTGGGCCTCCTAACCGCACGGACGACGCCTGTTTTGGTTGTTTTTTTATTTTCATTTTGCGTAATTTAAAGGGGGGGGGGGGAATTGTTTCTCTACTATGATTTCTTTTCATTTTGCATAACTTAGCAATTTTATTTTATGTTTCTCTCCTTTTATTTCTTTGCTTTTTGCGTCACTTTTCTTTCCTTTATTTTTATTTTTTTTGTTTATCTCTTGTTATTTCTTTTCATTTTACGTAGCTTTTTTTCTCCTTTATTTTATCTTTTGTTTCTCTCCTTTTATTTTGCGTAATTGATTAAATCTGTTGTTTCTCTCCTTTTATTTTGCGTAGCCTTAGGTCTCCGTCCAGATATGACCTTAGATGTTGCCAGGACGTAAAAGTCCAACAAACAAACAAGCTTAATTTTAAATTAAAAAATAAAAATTTGTTTCTCTCCTTTTGTTTCTTTTTATTTGTTTTTGATCTGTTATTTCTTTTTATTTTGCATACCTTTTTCCCCTTTATTTTTCTCTCTATTTTCCTTATTCACGACACGGAGACAGATGTATCTATATGGTGGTTTAATTAGGTCAGAAGGGCTCACGAAAGTACATGTTATCATCATCGTTCAGGTCAAATCTCCGCCCCCCCCCCCAACAAACCTCCACATGTACATGTATGTATGTGTATATATATATGTATCTATATAGACACACTTTGAGGCTATGCAACAAACCTGTTTCTCAGGCAGTATCGCATAAGATTTCAATACCACACAATCTTCATTTATATTTGAAAATTTGAAGAACTAGTCAAATATATAATTCTGATAATAATAATCGTATTAGTTATTACATAAACACAGAATACGGTAGTTGGATTGACTATGTACTTTGGCCACTCCCTAATAGACCTACCTTTGATTTAACCAAAGACCCTATAATACTAAGACGGCTCACTCAGCCTGTACTGTGTAATCAAAATGATCAAACCCACCACTTGGTGCACTGGCTGTTCTCTTGGTTAAACAGGTGCTATATTATATGTATAAATGTATATGTGAAAGATGTGTGATGATGGCGATGCTGATGCTGATGATGATGTGTATATGTTCATAGCAATTTCATATTGATGTGTATTCATACTTACCTATCTCATGTATAATATAATTGTATGTGTTTACATGTGAAACACCAACCAGCAGCCGGGCTGATCAAACCCACCACAAGGTGGCACTGCAAAATTTACATGGGAGAGATAGGGAGTGAGCCGTCTTATTATTAACTTAAAATAAAATTATGGCTAGAGCTTCGGAACAACTGGTCTGAGATGAGTAGATGGCGGTTGGAAACTGGGGGGGGGTTGTTTGTTTGTTGTTTTACGTCCTAGCAACATCTAAGGTCATATCAGGACGGGTACCGACTTGTGACAGTGCACACTCATGGTGACTTTATAGTGCTGTCCCACTGGGAAACCAGGCCACCGACACCATGACCTGGTATCCCACTCAGTCACATTATCCTGGCACTGAGCATACCAGTCCTTGTCCTATCCTAATAATGCCGAGCACCTGGCTAGGAAGCGACACGCACCAATTTTCAAGTCATTGGTTTGACTCGACCAAGGTTCGAACCCACGATCTACCAGCACGGGGGGGGGGGGCATTCACCCGCTTCAGGGCAGGTTAATGGTTACCAGGCTGCTGTAACTGCTCCACCAGGACCGTCCAATGTGCAAGCTTGGGGGTTGCGGGTTCAAATCCAAAACAAATCAATATAGAAAGATTCCATAATAATATTTGTATAAATACTTTATAATAATATTAGTAGTAATAATAATATTAAATAATAACAATAATAATTCCATCACACTAAATTTCCACGACCACTACATCAGTTAAGGGAGTCACAGGCAAGTGATATGTTCACTTTGAACAGGAGTACCAGACAACAATAAATATCTAATGAGTACACCAGTAGTTATGTTATGTTAGATATATAGGATCAAATCTAGGTATGCCCTTGCCAGAGCTTTCTCCAACTAAATGAATATTAAAATTAAAACTACCACCGCCCCGAATTTCATGAACCAAATAATTTTCGTTTGTTTGAAACGCACTCACCCACCCCAAATTCTGACAAAAGAGGTGCCTGAGAAACTATGTTTCGCTTTTTTTTTTTTTTTTAAATTGCTTTCTTTAAAAAAAAGTAAGTCATGTTTATATTGGAAATAATCTCTTAGGAATTAACTCGTGTTAACTTTTTATATTGTGTCTCAGCTGGAATGCTCGGAGTCATTTAAAATATTAATTCAAGCTTCTGTATATTTAGTTTTGAAATTATTATTTTTAATGGTTAAAAAAACACTAACTCACTGACATTTTGGAGCAATGCTTCGCTCACTAAGAATTGTGAAGAGGTCGGGATTTGGTTCTAACCCCCGGCCCCTTTTTGTTCTTTTTTGTTTTTTTTACATTTATTTCTCTCTGTACATGTACCTGTGGCTGTAGATGTAATGTGTCTGTACATGTCCTTTTACCTGTAAATGTACCTGTGTCTGTACATGTACTTTTACCTGTACATGTACTTTTACCTGTACATGTACCTGTGTATGTACATGTACCTGTGTGTGTACATGTACCTCTGTATGTACATGTACACACCTGTACATGTACAGGTGTGTAGTTGGCTCATTGTGAGATAATTCAATTCAGTTGGAAACCGGCTCATATTGCTAGATGCCCGGTATCCCAATTAGGCAGCACTATACAAACCGGCATCAATGTACACTGAGATTCTTATCCGCAGATAGTATTGCCACCATACACATGAGACCTACTTCTAACAACAACAAAAAGTAACAAAGAAAAAGGAATCAAATCCGGCCGAGTAAACCCAATGACTTAAAAATGTTCTACTTGTACTACCTATCCTGGTGCTCGGCAGGGAACAGTGGAATGAGGAAGACTACTTGTCGGTGATTGAAACTTCCCTTGCTTAAAGCTGCATAGTCCGATGAAAACATAAAATGTTCAAAACCAAAACAATTATCTAGATTTGATTCTACATATCTAACTTAGATACTGGTGCACTTATTAAACATTTGTTGTCACATATAAGGGAATAATGAGTCAATTAATATAACCTGTTACTGCAGAAGCCTATGATGATAGAGTTTATCTCTGAAAATGAGAGAAACTCAAAACCATCGGACTATGCAACTTTAATCAACAAATGTTATTTGTGGACTTTCATTTGTTTTTGTGTGTTTAAAAAAAATATTTAAGTAATGAAAAAATAAGTTTAAAAAAATCAATGATAGAAAAATTCTGATATAAACTGATGTTTTTAGAATATGTGCGAGGCTAACATTTCAATCAGTTCACCTGGTGTATATCGCGATTTTGTGCGACATTATTTTTTCTTGGGGTTGCTTTCCCCCCAGGTAGTATCTTGTTTGGAAGGGTGGGGGTGGGGGGTGACGGTGAGGGTGGAGGTGTTGTGTTGTGAGGGTTAAAAGAGACTTGACTTTCAAATATTGTTCTGTCCTTGATGGATATTAGGCATGAAAAGAAACGGTTCTCCAGTGAACGTGAGATCGGTACATGGAAGATTTACAGTAAATATCAAATGTATCACGGTATTATGGGGATACAAATTGTTGAAATTTGTGGTATGTTACTTTGTGATTGGGAGTCGAATACTCGTGGTTGAGAGACAAATAAGTGTTCACACTTCCTGTAAGTTATCAGGGATGAAAGATCTCCGCGATTCGGCGGATTTCCGGGATTTTTCAATCCCGCAGCACCATCAGCGTATACTAATTATTATTATTATTATTTTTATTTTTATCCTCTTCTTTGATGGTGCTGACGCCGCAGCACTATCAGCCTACACTAATAATATTAATAATTGCTTCAAACGGTGCAGCACTTTCAGCGTATACCAATATATTTAAAACCCGACTTCCGGGAATTTTCCGCGATTCCCTGACAATGTTAAACCTATGGGAGAATATCAGCATTTCCGCTTTTTTCCTCGGAGACCACTTTCATCCCTGAGTTATACACAGCGGTGGAAATGTTTTTTTGCGGATTTGTTCCAATTTGTTCCACATCTCGCGTCATGTAATTTCACAATTGTTTTCAATTGAGTCATGTAACTCTCATTGAGGATGGAATATAATTTTTGGTTGTGGATTTTCTGTTCACTTTTTAGCTTGGTGTTTTGAATTGCATGCAACTGTCATGGGGAGGGTGGGTGATCCAAATACAGTAGAACCTCTCTAACAGACCAACTCCACAGATCGACTACTCTCCTATAATGATCGCTTTACTTGGGTCCCAAACAATCGCTCATACAATACCATTGTACCGATTTTTTTTAAAACCTCCCTAAACCGACAACGTCCCTAAATGTACCATTTAAAGTCGGTCCCATGGTCGGTCGATTTAGAGAGGTTTTACTGTAATGGGAACATTCTGCCCAGAGTGGGTTTCGAACCCACACCTGTTGCCATTCCGGGGTTAGTCCTAACCATCTAGCCCCCTATGCTGAGCTGTCTATGTGGTTCCTTGCCTGAGAGGTCAGTGCAGACGAGTACATCATTTTCCTTGATATATTTTCTATTTCTCTTTCGTTTAATTATAATCTGAATGGAAGTGTGGAATGGTTTATCTTTTGTTATTTGTTACATGTTATTATGTATATCAATCAATCAATAGTTCCGACCTCTAGGCTAGGGTTGGATGCAATGGTTCTCCACTTGTCCCGATGGTGTGCTGTTCTCATAGACTGAATAATTCAAGCCTGTCCACTGTGAAATATTTGTAAACCATGATGTTCTTGGTCTCCCTCTCCCTCTGCTGCCATTCACCTTCCTTTCCAACAATGTACGGTAGATTGAACTCTGACGAATGATGTGGCCAAAATAAATAAGTTTCTTTGTCTGTATAGTGGCAAACAAGCTTTTCTTATTTTTAATTTTTCTGAGAAGTATTTACCCATAGTAAGCAATTATGTATATATCAACTTCTTATAGTGGTGTAACTCCGAGGGAAGGTTTTAAATGAGTACATGTGTCGAACACCATTAGTGCTTAAGCATTTCATCATTTGTACACACTTATACGCACGGTTTAGTGACAACAAATAACTTTCTAAATTTAGACTACTACAAAATGCTTATTGAATCTAAAGTAAAGCCTGTTTTATTGAACAACGCCTCTAGAGTACATTGATTTTTGTTATTGTATCATCGGCTATTGGACGTCAAACATATGGTGATTCTGACATATTTCTTTGAAGAAAACCCGCTGCTGCCACATAGACTACTCTTTCCGATAAGCAGCAAGGGGTATTTTATATGCATTTTCCCACAGAGAAGACATCACATACCACAGCTTTTGATGAACCAGCTGTGGACCACTGGTTGGGACGGAAAATAGCCCAAATTGCAAATGGGTCCACTGAGCAGGATCGAGCGGCTTATTGAATCTAACCATGTGTTTATAATTATATACACTCATGACCAATATAATTATACACCTGTGTATTTTTGCAATTTTATATTATTTGTAATTCTAATCGTAACTTTTATAAACAAAGGGTATCTAGATGGTTTTCTCAGCAGATGGATATGACCTGCGATTACCGTATATGTTGCTAGAACGTTAAACCCCAACAAACAAAACCTGTGTTTAACAGTATAGGCCTACTTATATGCAATTGCGTATGTGTATTAACGGACGTTTTAATAAAAGATATAATTAATTAAAACACCAGTTTCTGTTTTCTATTCGACAAAATAATTATCCGTACACTGCACATGCGTAGACTTTGTCTACAGCTTGCAATTAGGGAATTATCTGCAACGTTATTTATTAATTAAGAAAAACAATTAAAAATCTCATTTCACAAAGAGTGATTTTTACTTTCATGTTTAGTGTTGAACAAGTGTTAATTTCGGGACGAAATAAGATTTATACCGAAGAATATAATATAACTTCCTCCTCCACATGCACCCATATATACATTTTAAAGAAGTAAATACTTTCGGTGGCATCCGTTCATCATGTTTTCAAACTGTCTTAAAAAGTGGATAGTGAGTGAACTATGTACTGGATATTTTACCCCGTCCTCATATGACCATATGTTGCTAGGACGTAAAACCCCAACAAGGAAACTGTAAATTCGGTAGCAGGGTACCGGCATATATAACTTAGCCAGTCCTGATATGACCATAGATGTTTCTAGGACGTAAAGCCCCAACGAGCAAAATACATAAGTTCTCTGACAGGTTTCATCTATAACCACTATTCTTTTTCCATCCTTTAAATTAAAATAATTGTGTCCCCCAGTTTGGATAAAATATCACCAGTTGGGGTGGCCTAGTGGGTAGGGCTCGTCAAGAAGGTTATGGCCTCAATCCCAGGTCGAGTCAGACCGAAGACATGAAATTGATACTTGTTGCTGATTGCTTAACGCTCGGCATTACAAGAATAGGACATGAAATGGACATCGACCCAGTGTCAGGAGAATATAGCCGTGTTTACACGGGGAATTGTGAAACGATCTAGACAAAACGATTTATATGAAGCGTTTTAGAGGCGCGTTTACACTGACAGAGTTTTAAAGTGTTTTGGCGCCGGGAACCAGCAGCCTTAGGTCCGCCTGTAGCCGGCGAGCACTGCTATTTGTTTAGTTTACACTTGGTGATTCGACGCCGATGCAGCTGCTACGTTAATATCGCTTGGAATTTAAGGTTAATTTAATTAAATTTCATTATTTGAGTCTGTAATTCTGTTAAATATGATCGCATTCAATAGATTTTGGCGTAATCGGGCCCTAACACTGGTGGGCACCAGCGATTAGTTACTGCTCCCCCTGTAGCCGGCAAGCACTACTATTTTATACTATCGCCGCCCAGGAACCAGCTGAATCGCTTCAAATAAACCACCTCGCGAGGTGGTATAGATGAACCGTTTCATATGAATCGATTCAGCCCTAAAACGCCTCAGAGTCCCGTTTACACACCAAATGTGAGTCGATCTAGGCAAGTCGTTTTATATGAAGCGTTTTAAATCGCCCGTGTAAACAGGGCTTTAGACTGAGTGGGATATTGGGTCATGCTCTCAATTGAACTTTATCTCAGTGGGGCAGCACTATAAAGTAGCCATGCGTGCACTGTCACAGGTTGGCCGGTATGCGTCCTCAGCGGTAACCTCAGATGTTGCTGGATCATAAAACATCAATAAACAAAACCAATTTATAATAGGAACCATTGTTCTGATACTCGACATCTGTTTTTGTTGTGGGAGGGGGGGGGGGGTGAATATGTTTATTCTGCTGTCAGTGCCGAAGCACTGATCCTCCAACCATTTTTCAATTCAGGATTATTTACACAAAAAAAGGTGTAAGAGTAAAGTATACAATAACTGTTGAATTCACAATTTGCAGCATATAGCACAATGAAATTCGGTAACAAACAAGACCCATAGCAATATGGCAACAGTAGGGTCACATGAATCGATCAATATTAGTCACAGCAATGTGAGTATTTACATGGTATTTAGAATGTATGCAGAAGTTATCTTCTGTATTCATTTGGTAAAGTTGTATTAAGTTGTAATGTAGGGTCTGTTCAGTTGGAGTTAGGCAAGCAGGATATAATGTCAGTTTGTTAGAAATACTCTAGTGTTACTCTATTGTGGTTAGTTATGCGAGTTTATGAATTCTGCTCTTGAGGTGAGGTTGTTATGTAATACACTAGACCAGCTGTCGTCTGTGAAGCAGTGGCACCAATCCCAGTGAATTTTGGTCTTACAGTTTACATTTGTATTTGGACTGTCTCTGTCATTGTATATGGTTGACTGGAAATAACGGATGAACAGCAACACATATATAGGGGGGAGAAAATTGAACTCAATACGGGTATTCATAGTTCCGCTGGTCCCTCTGAAAGGACCGAAGCTGTTACCTGGCATGCTGGGTCACAGCTTCAATGATACGCACAGAAGTTGGGGTTGGTGGCACACCCTGCCCTATCCTTCACTATAGATCCTATGCTTTGACACACTTTTTTGCACCAATAACCGCATGCCTTTTGATGACCAGACGTGGAAGGATTCTTGCCTTCTAATGTAAATTACAGTAACATTATCCTAGCAAGTATTTTACATTAGATAAAATATCATTTCATGGATGTGTATCCCCCACCTTCTACCGCATAACCTGTAGCTGTGTTCTGGCGTGCTGGGTCACAGCGTCAGTCCTTCCTGAGGGACCAGCAGAACTCTGAACACACATTTTGAAATGTACCCGAAGGTGGCCTGTATTAGTACTATTACTCACAACATTGACTGAAGATCGCCAAACCAAATTAAAAATAACCATATTTGTCATCAAAATGCACCATTTTGTATCATTTTGTTCACAATTTTCCAGAGGAGCCTCCCACTGTGGGAGAGGAGACCCCCACTCCTGCACCCTCCTCCTTCGGCTACGCTATTTTTCCCTATTTATAATTTAGTGTATTAGAGAGATCTCCCTACTCATATTCTTATCTACTTAATTGGCACCTCTGATAAAAGATCTCCAAAGAAATCTAATAGTTGAAACAGAATATATATATATAAATATTGAAACATAATATATCTATATATTATGTTTCATGTATGTTGAGGACATCCTTCCAAATGATACAGAAGAACCAAAACCTGCTTCAGGGAATTCTTCTTTCCTGAAAGAGTCACTCATGTGTGAAACAACACCCCCCCCCCCCTCCCCTCACCAAGTTATGTTGTGTAGGCCCTGAGTATTAAAAACCGAGTCACACTCCTGCTTGCGACCACAAAAAGGGGTGGTCGGAACAAGGTCACAAAATGTTTACAAGTGGTCCTCAATGGTCGTTGACCTTGCATTCATTTTGGTCACAAGGAGGTTGCAGCTACTACACTAAAAACCTTGTGACCACAATGGTTGCCCATTGGTTGGCGACCATTGCTTTGGTCATAAGGAAGCTGCAAGGAGGTGGGTTCTTTGGTCCAAAGAGGTCGCAAGCGGTCACAAACAACGGTAGTGTGACTGGGGCTTTTGGAACTTGAGCGAGGCATTGATATGTTGGAGGGATCAAGACATTGTCTATAGATAGTATAATTATGACGTGGCTCTGTGTTTCTCATATTGCCCAGGTTAGTCTAACAATGATATCTCTCCAGATCTAGATACATAGGTCTAAAAATATGTTATCCGTTCTCTGTGGTTAGAGTGTCTGACTTTTTTCTAGGTCAGACTCCTAATCTGAGGGTCGGCGGTTCGATTCCCCGTGCCCCCAGCTCTGCCAATTTGGATTTCCACCGCTGTGTATAACTTACAGCGTCATCAAAGGCCAGTTGCTCTCATACCATGTCTATGTGGTGTGGGAGGTTAAAAATCCCTTGGGTCGGTAAAAAGTGTAGGCTCGGGCTTTCTATCGACCAGCAGTGGAATGAGGAAGACCAGTCGTCTATGACTGAAATTTCCCCTGCTTAAACAACTAATGGACCAAAAACAAAAAAAGACCTAACTAAGCCTGTAAGTAAGTAGGCCTAAGTAAGTAGGAAGAAAGATGGCTACAGGAAGTGCATTTGTGGAGCTTAGACAATAGGTATACAAGGAAAGGAGACAAATTATTTGAAAGAAATTGTTGTTTTTTTTACCAAATTTATTTGTTGTTGGTAATACAAACTTTTTAATTCTAAAAATATAACAATTGTGTTAATGCTACAAGTAGCATGTCCTGGTTCTTCCTCGCAGTGCACCGCCCTGACTTGTGGCTGATCAGCTCACACGCGGCTTGGAACACAGAGAAGTCCATCTACACCGACTCGAACGGAAAGACCATCAGTGTGGAGAGCATGTTGATCATTCACAGTGAGAGTACCCTGCTGGAGTTGAAGCGCATCGTCGTGATGCTACAGAAACTACGCCTCACTGAGGAGGATACCGCTCTAATGATGGCCATCACCCTTATGACGACAGGTTGCTTTTCTTTCTCCTCTTTTTTCTTCTCTTTTTTTCTTTCTTTCTCTTTTTCTTTTTCTTATTTTTTTCTTTTTTTCCTTTCTCACTTTTTTCCTTTCTTTTTTTGTGTGTGATGAATTTATTTACCCTGCTTATAATGGATAATTAAGTGTGTTAACACTTGTTTTCACCGCTGGGCAGCACTAATCCAAATTGATTTAAATCTTGTAAATAATGTCTTAGCGATAATTTTGGTTTTGTTGGTTCTTGTTTCTGGCTTATAACTGTTTGTAGATTGCAAACAGTCCAAAATCCAGTTTTCACTATACTTTGTGTTAGTCAATTTAAACATCATCTTTTTTTCTAGGTTACATTTTTTTTTTTAATACCGGGTAGTTTCTTAAGACAATTCATATTTTATTTCAATTAAATCTTTCCTCTATTTCTTCTTCCATTCCTTCTAAAAGATGCATAGTCCGATGTTTTTGAATTTCTGCCATTCTCTGTGGGAAAAGATACACCCAACCTTTTATATGGCGATATCTAGATATACAAAAATTCACCCCTACGTAGAATAGCAGTGAAAAAGAACCCATTACAAAAAGTGGGGAGAGGCTGGGCAAATGAAATCAGCACCTCAATTCTTAATGTGTATTCTTCACATCTATCTTCATATTTACCCGCTACTTTTGATTTGAAAAATATAATAAAACAAGTAGTTTAATGGATTTAAAAAGTAAAATCGAATAAATTCTGTGGTCGCCATCTCATCTTTTTGCATTCTCTCCCATTTAACAAATTATGTGCCAATATAGGTCACCTTTAGATACTGGAATCAGGAATTCCACTTCCTGTTCCATACTAAGCCTTTTTCGCTCCTATTTAGACTATGTTGTCATTCACCCCTACTCTAGGTATTTTAACAGAATACATTTGTTTTGTAGAGCTATATGGTATGATATATGTCCCAATAGAAGTATGTTACCCAATACAAGCACACCCCCACCCCACCCACCCCCCATTTCAAGATTGAAAGCATGCACAAATTTACAATCATATTCAGACTGAATGCACATCAAATAAAACAATCCCACTTTATTTCAGAGGCACGACAAAAACAAATCCATGAAATTCTTTAACTTTGAATAGACGCGCATCCATGTGTGTGGACTCGGTCAGTGCGCATCTATTGGGACATATATGGTATTTGAACTTTTCTGAAAGTCTATCTAGGTAGGAGTGAATATTTTATCAACGATTTTACCTGATATCGGCAACAAAAATCAAGTTCATGGCGAGAATACTATTTACATGAAACGATGACTGCATAACCTTATACGCCTCTTTTTATCGGATTCCTCATATGAATAATAAGGTCTGCTGATAATTGTTCTTTGCTTGCTTCTCCTTCCATATTCCACAGGGCTGGTCGAGTTGCAGGAACCCCAGAAAGTGAACAGGTGTCAACAGACGATGGCGGAGGCGCTGTACTACCGCCTTAAGTCAACGCGCCCCGACGAACCCTTCGCCTTCCTCCGGGTGATCACGTGTCTCACCGAACTCAGGTCCGTCATCCCCAACTGCCCGCAGGCCATTAAGGACTTCACCGAACTCAGCAACATACCGCTGCCCCAGCTTCTCATCGACATGTGGATGGGGTGAGAAGAGAGGAGAGTAGAGGGGAGGACAGGAGGGTGAATTCAACCAGCCCGAACTCCATTCAAGTTGCATAATCCAATGAAAGGTTTATATTTGTTAAACCCGAAACCCTTATCTAGATTTGAATGCCAGGACCCATATGCATGGAGCAGTGTTAGCGGCGTGGGGTGTTAACCGTCTAACACAGGGTAGCTAGCACCGGTTATCGGTGTCGTCGAGAACTATGTCACGCCGTATGCATGGGCGCTTAAACGGTTTGTGTTATCTAAACGTGAAGTTATTTATAGATTTGGGAAATCCCTCGATTCGACAATATGAATAACACCGCCAATGCGGCGGCGGTGGCGTTAATATCGGTTCGAATTTAGGATTAAATTGATCAAATTTCACTTATTGCGTATGTAATTCTGTTAAATATGATAGCATTGAATAGATTTGGGCCTAATATATTGCTGCCGTTGCAGCGGCGGCGACAGTATGGATAGCGACGTCGATGCGGCGGCGATTTGTTTACTTTACATTCGTCGATTCGACAATATTAATATCACCGCCAATGCGGTGGCAGCATTAATATCGCTTCGTTTTTAGGGTTAATTTGATGAAATTTCACTTATTCCATATGTCATTCTGTTAAATATGATAGCATTGAATATATTTGGGCTTAATATATAGCCGCCGATTCGGCGGCGGTGATGTTAGTTTTGTTGATGTGAGACAGTATGGATATTGACGTCGAAGCGGCGGCGGCGATTTTTTTTTTTTAATTCGTCGATTCGACAGTATGAATATCGCCGCCAATGCACCGGAGGCGTAAATATTGCTTCGAATTTAGGGTTAATTTAATGAAATTTCACTTATTGAGTATGTACCTAGAGTAGGGGTGAATGACAACATATTCTAAATAGCAGCAAAAAAGGCTTAGTATGGAACAGGAAGTGGAATTCCTGATTCCAGTATCTAAAGGTGACCTATATTGGCACAAAATTTGTTAAATATGATAGCATTGAATAGATTTGGGCTCCATCCTGACACTAACCTAACACTAACACCGCTGTAAACCTGCTATGGGCTGGGGTTAGAATCTCCGAGTTTAGCGACAAGTATCAATTTTGTACGTCATTGGTTTGGCTCGGGCGGGATTAAAACACCTAACCTTCTGCATGGGAAGCCTGCGCGATTACCTATTCGGCCACTGCATCCGGTACATATATACATATATATTCCATATATATATTCCATATATATATATTCCATATATATATATTCCATATATATATATTCCATATATATATTCCATATATATATTCCATATATATATTCCATATATATATTCCATATATATATTCCATATATATATTCCATATATATATTCCATATATATATTCCATATATATATTCCATATATATATTCCATATATATATTCCATATACAGATTATGGCGGTTTAGATACTAGTTCCTCCCGCAGCACTGTCTCAGGGTTGGGGTTGAATCTTTTATCTAGTTAGATACTAACTCAGAACTTGCCTAAATTGCAGATTGCACCGGTGAAGCGATACTAGAACTATCACAGCAAATAAAGGTTGTTTTTGTTTGTTTGACGGTGTTTCACCTCCTAGCAACACCCATGGTCATATCAGAAGAGGGCAGCCATTTGCAATGGAAAAGAAGAGCTCTGATTGGCTGAAACCCCTGAATACGGCGGTCATTTTCGAGGCGCTTTTTGTCTCTACTCTGAAATGGGAGACGTCTCAGAGATGACTCGGAGGCGTACCTGGAACGGAAATAAGCCAAAAGGCATCTCGGAGTCATCTCGGAGACGTACCCTGAACACGGCCCAGGCCGCTGGCACCATGACCTGATATCCCACTCAGTCGCATTATCCTGACACTGAGCTAACCGATCCTTGTCCTATCCTAATAATGTCAAGCGCCTAGCTAGGAAGTGACAAGTATCATTTGGTGAGTCATTGGTTTGACTTGGCTGGGATTTGAACTCCCGACCTTCCGCACCGGAAGCTTGTGCTCTACCGATTCGGCCACCGCGTCCGATTCAGCGTCGGTGGTGTAAAAAAAAAAGGTAGTCTACTACATGGGTGACAAAAAAAGCAGTATGCAAATGTCAGGAAAATAGACAGTACAGCAATTTGGAATTACCAAAATATTCGGCGACTTCCGGAAGGAAAACGTGTCAATACAGGACATACGTCTGTGTAATATAAATGTGGAGCAACTTTTTTTTGTGTGGGTTTTTGTGTGGGTTAAAACAAAAAATAGATACCCTCTGACTAGTATATAAGATGCGTTCAATTTATTAATGTCTGTTGTGAGATTATGTTAATTCACTACACTACAGGAATGTCATCACATTACAATGAGAAATGAAAACTCAATCATTTTGCTGAGTTCATTGTCAGCATTTATACCTTATCCACCATTAACGATATCGCAAATATATACTGTACATTTTTATAATATGATTTATTGCTTCTTTAAAAAAAAGAAGAGAAACAAAAACTAAAGTCTTTCATCCCGAGCTCTTCTATAAATATTGTCAAACTTAGCATATCTTGAAGTTGCATAGTCCGGTGGTTTTGAGTTTCTCTCATTTTCTGAGATAAATATATTAGGTTGATTGTCATAATCTACCTTACTTTAGTTTGAAGTAACTTTTATTTTAAACAGACCCGGTATAGGCTGCTGAGACATGACCCATACTCCGATAAATGCTCGCCAAGCATACCTTTGCAGGTTTTCAGTTTATGCAACGGTATATGTGGGGGGAGAGTGCTGATATTGGTTGCTCCCGTTGTGGTGTAGTTAGTCCAGCAGCACTGACAAGGCTTTTAGACAACCATATAGAGAAAAATGTTCGAATTTGCAATCAAAATGCTAAATATAAAGTTCAAATGTTCATTTCTCATAACCAGCTACATTTTGTGTGAATAATTGATTAAATCGTGTAGATTAATGGACTTCAAAAGTTGAATTGAGAGCTTTCTGTGGCTGCCATGGATTCCCCTGTGTGGGGAACCCATATAGGTCATGTGATGAGGGAATTCCACCTATGATGTCATTCATACATCACAGACCTCAACACTCCTCCCACATGTTCAGTTGCATGAACTGAAAAAACTAAGCAACGGTATGTTTGGGGAGCTTTTGATGCTGGATTCGTTTGTTTCTGGGTGAGGTATACCAGGCGACTTGCTAACTTTAGAGATATTTGAAGTGCCACCATGCACAATTTATTTGGGCGAACATGCCAAAACTGTTGTGTTCTGTAGTGACATGTTTTATTTGATTGCCTTAGCATTCCCTTCGGTGTGGCGACAAATGTGTTATAAGTGAACTACCCAGATAGCACACAGCCGTCGGCCCGACGGCGGCCCGACTGCGGCAGCTCTGGCGGCCCGACGGTGGAAACCGCCGTCGGGCCGACGTTGTTTTGTCCAACCTCCCGCCGTCGGGGCGACGGCGGCTGCCGCCGTCGCCCCGACGGCAACACACGCCATCGACCCTAAGGCGACAGTCACTCTAGTGTCAATACGTCCAGGTTCAAAAATATTAGTTTTATTCAAAATTAATAGAAATCGAGAACCCTAACCTCATAAAAATAAATATAAATATTTTGCACCTGTACGTATTGACACTATAGTGACAGTGTCTTCTCGGAAAAACCAAGATGGCGGTCCTTCGTCAACATTCCGTACCGGGTAGTTCAAATCGTATTAACACGAATAATTCCATTAATACATCGTAATAAACAAACCTGTTAAATAATTCCTTAAGATTCCTGGTATTTCTGGAATTATTGGTAGAAAAAGAACACTGATCAACGATCGCACGTGTTCCGCGGGGGACTCGAGCCGGAATCCAAATTTAAAGAACTGCGCATGCGCGGCCCACCACCGTCGGCTCGACGGTGGCTCGACGGTGGACCAGACGTGGAAAATGAATGCAAACCTGCGGCGGCCCACCACCGTCGGGCCGACGATGGCCCGACGGTGAATCAAAAGTGGAAAGGGATTGAACCCTAACGTCGGAACACCACCGGCGTCCCGACGGTGGCCCGACGGTGGCCCGACGGTGGCTCAAAAGTGGAAAAGGATTGATAGCCAATGTCGGGACACCACCGTCGGGCCGACGGTGGCCCGACGGCTCAAAAGTGGAAATTTGGATTGAACCCTAATGTCGGAACACCACCGTCGGCCCGACGATGGCCCGACGGTGGACCAGACGTGGAAAATGAATGCAAACCTGCGGCGGCCCACCACCGTCGGGCCGACGATGGCCCGACGGTGGCTCAAAAGTGGAAAGGGATTGATTCCCAATGTCGGAGTACCACCGTCGGCCCGCCGGTGGCCCGACGGAGGAAAGTCGATGGCGACGGTGCGACCAATAGCCGACATCGGCCCGACGGCTGTGTGCTATCTGGGTAGTATCTAAGTTTGATATGTAGAATGAAATCTAGATAATTGTTTTGGTTTTGAACATTTGAGGTTTTCATCCGACTATGCAGCTTTAAATTATCAAAATGGAAGAAATAATTGTTTAATTCCATAAGTTCTCGTTATGAATATGACCTTTGTTGTCAGTATTTCCTTAAATCTCGATTACTTACTTACACATTCATTAATTCATAAAGCAGTGTTTTATGTTGTCTTATTGTCGTTTCTTTACACGTGTGATACCACGTGTGATACCACGTGTGATACCACGTGTGATACCACGTGATCAGTGCCATGGCAAATGTTAAACCGGTGATGGTACAAACGGTTCGTTGTGATGCCTGCAATTTGCAAACCACTTAATATCAACTAAGTATATTTGTATTTTTGTGTAAACAAAATTGTTTGTTTTCTCTCATTTATTCAATGAAGAAAATGTTATTTACAAGGGTTGTACGTTATTAAGCATCCCTAGCTAGTTTTGCATGTTAACATTGTTTTTAACTGGTAGATATATGTTTTCTATGCAGAAGTGTGGTTGTTTGTATGTATTGTTGTTGTTAGTTGTCTAGAATCACTGAATTAATTCCAATATGTTCAGACAATGTTCTGAATAGAGTGCCTTAATTTTACATCAGGATTTGATTGATTGGTTATTTGTTGTTGTTTTACGTCCAAGCAACATCTAAGGTCATATCAGGACGGGTACTGTCTTGTGACAGTGCACACTCATGGCAACTTTGTAGTGCTGCCCAACTGGGAGACCAGACCGCCAACACCATGACCTGATATCCCACTCAGTCACATTATCCTGACACTGAGCCAACGAGTCCTTGCCATATCCTGATAATGCTGAGTGCCAGGCTAGGAAGTGACAAGTATCCATTTTTAAGTCATTGGTATGACTCAACCAGGGTTCAAACCCATGAACTCATGGGTTCGGATTCCCCTATCTCCCAAAACAGGAGCCAGACGCTCTACTCATTCGGCCACCCCATCTGGCACCTCAAGATTTGATAATTATGCATAGTATGTTAGACGACTAATCAGCCAGGTAATGAACCCAAACATCCGGTGCAATCAGCATATAGCCTTCAATGGCAGTCTATTCACAGCAAAACACGGTGAGTCTAGGATTGTTAGGATTAAATAGATTAGCCAGCATTGCTCCCGTTGAATATCGGTTTCTTTTATTTATATTTTATTTTCACACATACACTACCCGTTAATCTCTAATGCGTATCATATAGAAATGAAACACAGGATTTAGTGTGTATTTATATATAACATGTATATATATATATATATATATATATATATATATATCTAAATATATATGTAAATATATATATATATATAGTATACACACACGTGTTTGTGTAATATATATGGGATACATATATTGTGCGCGTTTAAAGGCGCAGAAGGGAATTTTCTTGTATATAAATATACTTTATTATTGTACCGATTATTCTATGTCCTGCCTCCTCCACACCATTGTTGTGACCGGTGGCGCCACCATGCTCCATCCCCGCAGGCAACGGCCGCGGGAAACCTCACTGATATATGGGTCACTCTCCTGAAAACTGGCCAGAAGTGTCACATGAAGCGTTAAAATCTAATATTTGAATTTTTTACATTATTTGGTTGCAAATGAAAACTGGAAATCTCCCCTTTACATCTTTATCAAATATAAACTGATGAGATAAAAAATAAAGGTGTAATCCATATGGCAGTAACACATGTGTTGCCCAGATGTAACACATGTTTAGGACACCACACAATCTGCTTAATACAAATCTAAGCAGAATTAAATAATTTCATACTGAGAAGCATATTAATCATGGCATAATATACAGAAATATGTAGTGCTTATGTTGATTTTTTTGATAAATTTAAGCATGCATACATGTTAATAAATACTTCCTTTTGATTTGGGAACTGTTTGTTGTTTGATATATCGATGCAATACAAGATGTTAGTAAGGATCCAACCATGTCCCATATGTCATGTTACAAATGGCTGATGGTAAAATGTTTTTTTTGGTACAAAAACACTTCATAACTAAAAAGACCAAAGTTGCACACGGTTTCTTTTATTTCACTTATTTCTTACATCAAATCTGAATCTGAATCTGAAATGTATAAGGAAAAAAATAAGTAGGACGTTTTCTTTATTGATGTTTTAAAATCCCATCCCATGCTGACCAGTTTTCGGGAGAGTGACCCATATATATATATAGAGAGCGAGAGAGGGAGAGAGGGGGGGGGGAAGAAAGAGAGTGTCTGTACACATACATGTATCAACTGACTTTCTTTTTGATCGGTACCAATGCAAATATAGCGTTGGCAAAAGAGGTATTTCCTATTGATCATGTGACAATGTAACCTATGCACTTGGATACTAGACTTGTCCCGTTCTACCTTCTTCTATCCATTTGTCATTAGTTGTGATGTTTTATTTGGCTGCAAATCCTTAGCAAGTTTTTTTTTTTCGGAAGGGTCAACTAAATATGAGTTATGAAGTAGAGCTGTGTCCACCTTGTTGGAGGTTTAAGAAGGGCGGTCTGTGTGTGTGTGTGTGTGTGTGTGTGTATGTTTGTGAGTGTGTGTGAGTCTTGAGTGTGTGAGTGTGGGTGTGATGGTAGAAGATTGAGATGTGGACTTTAGATCAATGAATACGTTGCTAGCAATGGTAGATTTAGATGAGAAATTGTTTGTTCTTTATTGGATTGACGCTTGTGTGTGTTTGTGTGTGGTGTGTGTGTGTACATTTAGATCCCAAATAATTTTTTAATGTGAAATATGTCAATCTGAGAAGGATGAAATCTGAAGATTGGTTGGTTGTTGGAATTTCATGTCATGGCAACATCTAAGGTCATATCCGGACGGGTACCGACTTGTCACAGTGCGCACTCATGGCGACATTAGAGTGCTGCCTCACTGGGCAATCAGGCCACCAGCACAATGACCCGCTATCCCACTCAGTCACATTATCCTGACACTGAGCTAACCAGTCCTTGCCCTATCCTATTAATGCCCATCGCCAGGCTAGGAAGTGACAAGTATCAATTTTGTAAGTCATTGCTTTGACTCAAGCGGGAATCGAATTTTCGATCTCCCGCATGGGAGGTCCGTGCTCTATCGATTCGGTTACCGCGCCCGGTCAATCTGAAGAGGGAGAGGGAGGAGGTGTTTGCAGTCGAGGCTGCGCTCTGAAAAGGATCGGCTGATGAGATTGAATAATTAAATTGTCATGGTTGTCCTCTCATCCCTCGCGGTGTGGGGTTTGGTATGTTATGAAAGTGTGTTTCGGAAACTAGATATGGAGTCGCGTGGGAAATTTGTGTGTGTGTGTGGGGGGGGGGGGGGGAGGGGTTCAACTAGATTATGCCAAATAAAAAAAGAAATTGATCATCGTCCTTTTGATCACATAAATCAGGGTCGGGCGGCGTTTTTTAATACAAAAAAAAAATGTTCTGTGTTTTTGACACGATTTCAATGGAATTATATAAACATCAATTTCAGTGCATGCACATGGTGTTACAGTGTTTACCACTATCCGTACATAGTTAAATACAACGTCTGGCATATGACGTAGACGTAATACATAACTATGTTGAACAGAGTGTGTGCTTACAAAAGTTGAATTGCTGCTAACCCGATGCATTTTTAAACAGTTTTAACCAAAAATTACAACAACAAAAAAACTTCATCAGGTCGGGCGATTTTTCAGGCACGGGCGGGGACGATCACCAATTAAAATTTATTTTTTAAATGGCCTTAGCTTCAGATGACGCAGTGATGTCGCGTCCAGGAAACAGAACAGTGTCGCTTAAAGGAGAGCCGTGTACAACTCCGTATGAGCCATCTACACTCATTGGCAGGTCACGACACCCCACTTTCCAAACATTGTTTTCACATCCACTGCTGTACCACGTTTGTCATTTAAATGGAAATTACTCAGTTGTATATTCCTATTTGTGTGCGTTGGTTTATTGCATTGGGTATGCAGGTATTGCAATACAATAGGGAGTTTGACGCCCCTGCCCTGCAGAGTTGTAAACCACTGCCTTGTGGTACAGGTTCTTGACAGAACCGAAGGCTAAGGGAGCAAACCCTGAACAGAAAACCATGTCACTGTGGCAGTATCAAGGGCGGTTGATGTCTGGAACTCCCAACATCTCCCGACCAGCCACTGCAGGGACAAATAGTTTTGCGCCTGTCCTGACATGTTCTTGCCAGTGTGAGATCTCTATTTGCTCCCCGAGAGAGTGATGTTGGTAACTTGCAAAAGCCAGCAGCACTTCAACACTTTTGCAGGCAGCTTTCATGAAATGAGAGTGGCAGTCAAGTAATGAAAGCAGTCTTTGTCGCATCGCGACCAACAGCATGATGATGATGATGATGATGATGACTCAGTTGGAACCCAAATCATTCAAAGTAGCCTGATCTCCGGAAATCAGATTTCAGTCTAGCTTCAAATAATATTCATATATTGGCTCATCGTGAGCAGGGAGCCGAGGCCCGAGAAGTGTGGGAGGTGGGGGGGGGGGGGTTCTTCCCGTCCGGTGCTTTATAAGATTATGTTGCTTTTGTACTAAATGAAAAGTGTGTGGATATATCCTACAATTATATGGGGACTTCATGGCTCTGTCCACTTCCATACATGTGCAAAGAAAGAAAATGGTTCTTTTTCCCATAACGAACTGGCATTAGGGGCCCAATAGGGCTCAGATCAGCCAGACGAGGATCTCTAAGCTAAGTTAAAGCTGCATAGTCCGATGAAAACATCAACTTTTCACAACCATAACAAGGATCTAGATTTGATTCTAGATATCTAACTTAGATACTGGTGCACTTATTAAACACTTGTTGTCACGTATAAGGGAATACTGAGTCAATTTAATAGAACCTGTTACTGCAGAAGCCTATGGTGTTAGAGTTTTGGAAAGCTTGCCAAAATTAATTTAGCACTTCAAATATCTCATAAGTTAGCCATTTAAAATATAAGTTACTTCAAACTAAAGTAAGGTAGATTATAGTGATCAACCTAATACGTTTATCTCAGAAAATGAGAGAAACTCAAAACCGTCGGACTATGCAACTTTAATCTCTAAGTTCAGCTAGGTCATAGTTGTTGATGACCTGAATTCCCCTGCTTAAAGTTTCTGCCATTTTCTTAGATGAAATCATTAAATTGATCACTATAACAGATGTTACTTTAGATGGAAGTAACTTATTTTAAACGACTAACTTTGGAAATATTTTAAGTTTAAACATGTACAATTATGCTTCAGCGGTAACGGGTGTTAACAAATTAGCTTTTTTTTTTTTTGTGGGTACATTAGTTGTTTAAGCAGGGGAAATTTCAGTCGCAGACGACTGGTCTTCCTCATTCCACTGCTCCTTGCCCTATCCTAGTAATGCCGAGCGTCTGGCTAGGAAGCGACAAGTATCAATTTTTAAGTCATTGGTTTGATTCGACCAGCATTCGAACCCATGATCTACCAACACGGGAGACGGACGCTCTAACTCATTCGGCCATCGCGTCTGGTTAGTATCTGAGTCCAGCAACTAACGCCTACACCAGTATCTAAGTTGGCTACATAGGATAAAATCTAGATTTGTTTTGGTTTTGAAAAGTGTATGCTTTCATCGAACTATGCACCTTTAATCCTTAATTGTAAGTAGAAGTAGAATAAGAGTTGATACCTGCGTTTGCTTGACCTCTTTATTGTTCCATATATGGTACAGTTATCCCTCAGTGTGGGACATTGTTATTGAACATACACAAACATATTTTTGTATAAAACGACGAGAGTGCTTCTTTATAATACACATACTGTATTAATGATTCTCTGTTGTACAAAGGCTTCCCGGTGATTGGTCGCGATGCTGCTGAGGAAAGTTCCAATGTGTGTGTTGTTAGATTTTGTGTGAATATACTTTTGATATAACACTGCAACAACACAGAAAATGTTAACTCTTGGCATTGAGCTGTATGTGCATTAGCAGTAATAGTTATTAATTATAGGGATTGTGTATATATATATATGTATATATATATATAACGGATTATACGAGTATAAATTGTAGGGGAACAATGTGTTATTATTCCTCCTTATGCGCTTTGGTTGAGTGCCCCCCCCCCACCCCCCACTGGTGGGATTGAATTATTCGTGTGCCCCCCACCCTTGCGCCTCTTCCTTCTAGTTCATTTGTACTAAGCAATATATATATATGGATATATATATGGATATATATATATGGATATATATATATATATATATATGGATAGTGATAAACCCCACTCGCTCGGAGGAATTTGGATGTGTCAGACGTGTTTCCCACCTTACCCTGACCCCGTAGCTGGGCAGTGTATGCAACTATGCCCCACGCCACACGCCGCACCTCCTCACGCTTATACTGACATAGCAGTTTTGTGCTTCCTGCGCGGAGTCTCATCCCGGGTCGGTCGGGGCCGACTGCAAGCATACCTGCACCAGGAGTGAGGCGGACATGGCAGGCCAACGCCAAACACATGCCTCCAGCAAGGAGCAGGACCAGAGTATGGCTTCCGACAGGCTGGAGGTGACTCAGAGTTTGGACCCATTCCTGGAGGAGCCATCACTGGAGGACCAGAGTGGGAAAGAGAGCGAGCTGAGGAGGAAAATAGCAGCAGCAACGGCGCGCAAGAGGGAGCGCATTCTCCAAAACCAGCTGGACAAGATTGAAGCAGAGGTCGAAGCCCTGAGCCTGTCAGGATGCAGCGGGAAGGCCGCCTGTGAGAAGAGTTGGACATCCCACCGCAGCCGCGAGAGGAGCGGGACACGCCGGCACAGCGTTGACCGGAGTGCGACCCACCACCAAAGGTCAAGATCACCCAACTCGGGGGAGTTGGCGCCTTCGGAGGAGGACGAGATAGAGGCATGGACGGCCCGCAACTCCAAGCACCGCTCAAGACCGAGGAGGAAAAAGTCATCGCACCGCCACCGTCACTGCCACTCATGAAGCAACAGCAGAAGCAGCAGGTCTAGAAGATCCAGCAAAGAGAGGCGGGTCCACTGTAAGTACAGTCTAAAAACCTTTTCTGACAAAGAGGCGAAAGATATGAATTTACATGACATCGTGCTGGCTAATTTGAAGTGGGAAGTAGCATCTAAGACTATGTCAGCGGCTGATAAGGATGGGGTCATGAAGCACATGGGCTACATGATCATGAAGGCCTCGGCCGATTCCTACCCCAATAAGGCCTATCAAGGTTATGACAAAGATATTCGTCGCATTGCCTTTAATAAGGGGATGCCCGCTTTTATCGGGGGGAACATGGAACTATGGAACGTTTTGCGGTGGAGAAGCGTTCCCACCACGCCTCAGGCAGATCGGGGGCCCACCCGGCGTGGCGCAGGGGGATATGCTGCAAGGGCCCCTGTGACGCCTGGAACAGTGCTGCCGGGTGCGGCAAGCGGGCCGGCTGTGAGGACCACCGCAACTGCCACTACTGCTGGGACCCGTCACACTGAGGTCCTAACTGCAAGGCCCGGGGCTCAGGAGCATTCAAGCCGTCTAGGCGATAGCAGCCAGCACCCGTCTCGACCAGGCCGGGCTCTGACAGCAGTCGTCACATAGAGGGGGCGGCCTGCATTGAAATAGTTGGCTGACACACCCCCTTAGCCGATCTAGCCGCTGGCGGCACTAACATTGATGTCCATCTTGACGCCTGTTTTGATATGCCCGTATGCCAAGATAACACAGTCACCTACCCCAAATGTATTGGTCGTGATAATACGGGCAGCCACACTGACCCCGATGAAATTGTGTTCCATATGATATGGCCGGTGTCCATGATATAAATGTTGACGGCGGCAGCAATGTTTTTCATGATAAAACTCTTGGACACTCTGATTGTATTGAGGCTGGCTATGGACATGGCATGACCGTTTGTCGTGATAGAAATGTTGACCGCAGAGTGTTTGTCATGATAGAATTGTTGGCCACATTGATCCCAATTCAACTGTTAATGCTTGTGTCAATACAAATCACCTCAATAACACTGTAATAACTGACTTTAACCCTATTGAATTTGTAAGCCTAACCTCTCACGCCATCGGCGCCCCTGTTGCTCAACCTTCCCATGACCTATGTTCCCATTATGTCCATCTTGACGTGCGGCATGATAGTGGTAATGCCGTTGTCACCTCTAGGGGCTGTGGGGAGGGAGTGGAGCCTGGGGGGTTAAGTGGTGTAGTGGGCCGGGGGGTTAGTGACAGTGCCAGAGGTAGCATCCCATGCTGAGTGAAAAAAATACACAGGGGGAGGGCGAGCAGTGGCTCTCATTTGTTAGGTGCGAGACGGCGGTCCCCCTCTACCGGGTCAGCACACACTATATAGATGGTCAGGTGGTGAAATTTGTGGTCTACGATGCCTGCACTAGAGGCCGTTGCAAGTGCTCACATTGTGTGGATGACGTGGTCGCTCAGCTCCTCCCCTGCCGTTTTCTTTGCGGAAGCCTTCTTACAGGGCGATAAAGATCCCGGTTGGGATTATGTCATGAGAGGGGTCATTTTTGGTTTTCATGTGATAAATGATGGCTGTGACTCGGCCTACAGGAGGCGTAACTATGGCTCAAGCATGGGCGAGCTGACTCATGCCGCGATGCTGGAAAAGCTCCACCACAAAATTGAGACAGGAGTGCTATCTGTCAGGGAAGCCCCCGAGATATGCACTCACCCGATAGGTATGGTGGCAAAACCTGACTCAATAGGTTTCAGGACCATTATCGACTGTAGCTCCCCCCATGACACATGCATTCATTTATTTACTGATAAGTGCGTGACAAAATGTGCGTACAAAAGTATTGATGACGTGACCGATAACATGTTAGAGGGGGAATTCATGTCGGTAGTGGACATCTCTGACGCCTACAGGATGGTGAATATCCACCTCCAGTGCTTGCCGCCAGGGCCTCTCATGGGAATTC
This sequence comes from Branchipolynoe longqiensis, assembly GCA_030323885.1. Lineage (NCBI taxonomy): Eukaryota > Metazoa > Annelida > Polychaeta > Phyllodocida > Polynoidae > Branchipolynoe > Branchipolynoe longqiensis. The sequence continues at coordinate 68,498,840 of CM059193.1, read as the reverse complement.
ACAAAGGGTGTTACTACTTTCCTAAGGGACAACATATTATGCATGGGGTTCAGTTCTAGTCCTTTTGTCTTTTCAAAGCTCTCAGACTTTATGGTATGCATGGTTCGTAGGGGGCACGATAGAGTAACCAATTATTTGGACGACTTTTGCTCGCTTACAAGCACCTTTGAGGAAGGGGTTATAGCCCAGTCAGACCTGATGGGAGTGCTCAGGCTGCTAGGGTTTTTAATCAGTTTAAAAAAACTCATCCCCCAGCACATTGTGTAGATTCCTCGGTATCATGATTAATTCGATAAAGATGAACCTGAGCTTACCAGATGACAAACTGCAGAAACTACTAGCATGCATATGCAGCCTATTCGGCAGGAAGCGCGCCACCCGCATCAAAATTGAAAGCTTGGCGGTGTTGGTGTCGCATTGCGCTAAAGTAGTTAGGGGCGGCTGCACTTTCACGCGCCGCATTTACAACTTATGTGGATCAGTTAGGCGCTCCCACCACAGAATCTCCCTAAGCCGAGAATTCAAAGCGGACCTTAATTGGTGGCTCGAGTTTGCAGCCACTTTTAACGGCTCCGCCAACATCTGCCCCCGCCACTCCCAGGCTCTGTTTACTTACAGTGATGCCAGCGGCTTTGGCTTTGTGGCTTTCCATGCGGGAGACTGGCTGGCGGGTGGGTGGGGGTGGTTCATGGGGCGGGGACTGCCCGACCTCGGTCACCACGCCGACCCCCCCTTTGATGAATGTATTGATAGCACTGTGGAGCTAGCCCACATAAATGCGCTTGAGTTCTGGCCCATCCTCTGTGCGGCTAAATGCTGGGTGCATGGCTGGGGGGATAGGAATGTAGTGATGGTCACCGACAATACCACTGTCATGCATGCTTTAAATTTTGGCAGGTCAAAAAACGTGCTTATAATGAATTGGTTATATGAGTTGTTTTGGCTCGCAGTAAAATTCAATTTTGACGTTTCATCTGTCTACATTAAAAGCAGCGACAACACGATATGCGACAGCCTCTCCCGCCTTAATGAACATGATGCGAGAGTGCATCTGCTCGCGGCTATAGCTCTGTGCCACATGTGCTGTAGCCACATCTTCCACTAATAAATTCCATTTCAGGTACAAACAAGCTCGAGAAGGAGTGTAATGAATTGATGGGCCAGTAGAATTGATGGCGCCCTCGAATAGGTTGTGCGCCAGTTCAAGACTTACAAAGTATTTAACCTTCTGCAAACATTATGGCCGTCACCCGTCGCCATGCGATTCATGGCAGGTGTGCCTCTACTTGACATGGCTGGCTAAAACGATGCGCTATGCTTCGATCCGATCATATCTCAGCTATCTTAACTTACACCTTAAAGTGTCTGGCTGGCCAGCTACAGACTATGACAACTTCAACGTCTGCAGGTGCCTGGCGGGGGCTCGCAGGTCCCTGGGCGATTCGCCATGCCAGGTGGTCCCTATACGGCCAGCCCAGCTGGCCGTCATGCTGGCCCACCTCTCAAGCTCACCGGGCCACACTTCCTTCGCAGCGGCCATAATAACTTCATTCAGGGGCCTGCTCAGGAAAGCCCACATCACCTCCTCGGACTCTTCCCTCCTCCGGGAGGACTTCACCTTTCATCCTTGGGGCATGTCGCTCTGGGTGAAAAAATCAAAAACCATTCACTTCGCAGAGAGGACACTGAACATCCCAATAGCCAGGGTCTCTCACCCGCTTTTCTGTGCAGTTAGGGCGGTGGAACTCCACTTCGCCCAGGTGCAAGCACTCCCCTCCGCCCAGCCCTTCCGCACCCCGACTGCTTCAGGCTCAATGCCCATGGAGTATTCCGACTATTCCGCAGTACTAAAAAGACTGTCGTCTCTCAGGGCTTGACCCCGCCCTCTTCTCGAGCCACTCGATTAGGAGGGGGGGGCCACTTATCTACTTATGGCTGGCAGCTCGATCCAGGAGATCAAGACTAGGGCAGACTGGGCGAGCGATTGTGTGTACCTGTATTTGCGTGTCCCCCTGCACTAGAAAAACTGCCGATGATCTTCGGGTAGCCAACCTCCTCCCTTCCGTCGGCTCCCCTTCCTAGCCCTCACTCCTCAATCATGGCCCTGCCGCTCACTCATCACTCATCCTTTTGAGTTCTTTGCTTGGGTGTAAGTTACTCCCAACTCATATCACATACCTGTCTCTATCTCTATTATACCTTATCTCTTCTCTTCCTTTACATAGATAACGTAAGAATTATTGGATAGTGATAAACCCTTTATCGCGTGTAATAATGTATATAGCGTCTTGCACCCCCCATGTCCAGGTGGGGGTGGGACCCCCATCATGCACCGCTCCGCCTCCTGTGTGGGGCCTAGCCTCCATTCCCTTGGAGGAATTTTTTATAAATAAAGGAGTTGGGGTCTAAGTTACTCCCAACTCATATCGCACACTTGTCTGTCTCTATTATACCTTATCTCTTCTCTTCCTGTACATAGATAACGTAAGAATTATTATATATACAGGGATGAAAATGGTCTCCGGCATAAAACGCCGAAATCAAGTAGAGATTTTTAAGCCGATGGCGAATTTCCGCGAAAACGCGGATTTCCCCCCATAGGATTAGCACTGTCAGGGAATCGCGGAAAAATCCCGGAAGTCAGGTTTCAGCTATCCTTGTTGTGACGGTATTTCTGCCCATATCTAATACATTCTCGTTTGGGTTTTATGTTCTAGCGACACTTTTGGTCATATAAGAACGAGATTCGAACTAACCAATTGTTGTCATATAGTGATATCCATCCATACTCCTTGGCATTTTGTTTAACTTTAATCGGTATATATTAAAAAATCGAGGAAATCCGCGAAATCGCGGAAATCTTTCATCCATGTATATATAAACATACGTACATAAATAATATACAGCAAAACCTCTCGAACCAACTACCTCCACAGATCAACCACTCCCCTATATTGATCGCTTTATTTGGGTCCCAAACGATCGCCCATACAATACCATTGTAACGATAAACAATCCACCTAAACCGACCATCTCCCTAAATAATCATTTAAAGTCGGTCCCATGGTCGATCGATTTAGAGAGTTTTTACTGCATCTGCACTGTAAGTTATGGGAATACAAACATGGACAGTCACCTGCAATTCCTCTAAAGTTGTCTTACCTGCACATAACCTAATAGGGCCTATGCTATATATAACTTTAAATCCTTGCAATTCAGACAAGTCTGAGATTCTATTTTGAAATAATAAAAATAAGTATATTTCAATATAAATTTCGAAACGTTGCCGTGTCATCATAATCTGTCAGAATTTATTAGGTTACGGAGACAATGGACGCAACCATTATCGGAGGAAGTAAAAAAAAAATCATGTAAACAGAGAAACTACTACGGACTCAAATGGATTTACTTTATGTCATTTAATATGCATGTCATATTAGAACGATGTTTACAAAAAAAAATTCTGATCACGTATATATTCTAGTTGATACTCTTTGTCGCATAGCAAATATAAATCATGTAAACTAATATTGACTAGAACTTTCACTTTCACATGTGCCATAAAGTCCACCCGATTGACAATTATATATACATGTTTATGTTTTTTTGATGAGGTGTGTATTCCAGTTGCTTACTTTCCAATGTAGCAAAAGTTGTTGGTGATATTGCCGATTACATGGGTTCTGTCTTTTTCATTGTTACTTTGGACCATTCCACGCTTGTTATTAAATTGAAAATCATTAGAAATCAGTGGCGATATACTATCAATATTTTCAATTAATTCATTGCGATAGTAGGGTAGAAGATAAAACTATTGCCATTTGTAAAATTCCTATATCTAACTCATCCTTTGTAGCACCATATGTAAGATTATTTTTGGTATCACATCGATTCCACTAATAAAGGATTCCAATTAATATTTTAATGACTCATCTTTTAATCAATTATAATTGTTTTACAAGAGTTGAATACATACATCAATTATAAAAGAAAATCTGTTACGCAATGTAAAGAAAACCCACGATTCTATCTTGTTGATGAGTTTATTACATATTACCGTCACATAGTACATGCTCCCAGTGAATCATATTTACCATCATGTATATATGTTATATTATATCAATTATTGTACTACTTTTCGATATATATCAATCATCTTATTACTTTATTTTTATATATCGATCATTTTATATATAACTATTTTATATAAATACAAAATTAAAAACTGAATCATGACGCTGTACCGAAGCTACCATCATGTATATTTATTATACAACTTAATTATGTCGATCAGTTTATTATATTTCAAATTATGTCGATCAGTTTATTATATTTCATTGTCGTATAGACAGTAAATACTCTCATTGAATCACCAGGCCCTTATGCATGATGCGGTGTTAGCTTACACTCAGTGTGTTTGCGCTAACACCGCTCCTTGCGTACTGAGTTTTCGCTGCTAACCTAGAAATCTCTGCCAAAACCAGTTTTGGCTCGCTAACACCGCGTCATGCATACAGCCCTGGCAGGTTCAGCCACATTTACCATCATGTATGTTTATTATAAAAACCTGGTTATTTCATTATGTCGATCAATTTATTAAATGCAATTGTTGTAAAGACATGGCAAACGCTCAAATTGAAGCACCAGCCTCAGGCACATTCACCACCATATCTCTATATCACCTACTTAATTCATTATGTCAATCACCAGGCATAACCATGTACAGTGGTTATACAACTTCGTCAATTCATTATGTCGATGAGTGTTATTTGTTTGGGTTTAATGCCCTAGCAACATCTAAGGTCATTTCCATGGCATACAGTCATCATGCTGAACCATATTGGCGCACAATTTCTGAATTGTTGTTGATTCGGCAGCGGAAGCCGGAGACCCCTCGCTCACGTCACCAAGCGGGTCCGTCGGGAACTAGGCCCTCCTCCCTTCCCCCCGTATGACCCACATTCAGCGCACATCAAACCAGATGGCTTCAAGTTTACCACGCCCGCCCACCCTCTCTATTTTAGCAACCACTGCGTGGGGGGATTGGCTCGTGGGCCTACCTCATCGCGCTCCCAGGTCCTTGCCCTCTCGGCTCCCCTTAATATTGAAGGCATTGACTGACTTTACCATTATTGATATGTAATCCTCAAACACTGTCCATAATAATAAACTTTTCCTTTTATCTCCTAACTGGTCTCCGGCTTCCTCTGCCGAATCTACCACCATGTATATCTGCTATACAAACCGGTTAATTGCCCGTGTTGATCAATTCATTGGCACTTAAGCGTAGTAAACACTCACTCAATCGTGGATATTTTGTTATACAACACAGCTTAATTCAACAATGTAATCAGTTCATGGCTTTGCTTTGGGGGCGGCAGGTGTGTGTAGTAAATATGGAGATGGGGAGAGGGAGAAGGGGAGAGCGAGAGGGGGGGGGGGGGAGAGCGAGGGTTTGTTTATTCTTGATGCTTGTCCTCGCAACATTTAAGGTGATTTCAGGATGGGTACCGACTTGTGACATTGCACACTCATGGTGCCTTTATAATGCTGCCCCACTGGGAGAATAGGCCGCCAGCACCATGACCCGATATCCCAGTCACATTATCCTGACACTGTGCTAACCAGTCCTTATCCTATCCTATTAATGTCAAGTGCGGGGCTAGGTGGCGACAAGTATCAATTTTATAAGTCATCGGTTTGACTCGGCTGGGATTCGAACTCTCGACCTTCCACACATGTGTGTGTGAGTGTGATAATGGGGGTAGGGATAGATTATTATATATAGTATTCTATGTATCACATTTAAAGCACAACCACACTCCGCACCCTTCCGGCAGGTTACAACAATTTACGGAATATGGGCTGAAAGCACCTGCTGTACAATGTCAAATCAATAATTTTCACACACGAATCATGTAAACCCCACCCCCCAACTCCCGACACCTCATGCCTATGGAAATAGTACTCAAAACATTCCATATGAATTGTGAAAATTGGTGAACAATGAACTTTCTGGTAGCAGAGGATCCAGACACTGCAACATGCCAGACGTGAAACATTCCATATAAATTGTGAAAATTGGCGAACAATGAACTTTCTGATACCAGAGGGCCCAGACACTGCAACATGCCAGACGTGAAACATTACATATAAATTGTGAAAATCGGCGAACAATGAACTTTCTGATACCAGAGGGTCCAGACACTGCAACATGCCAGACGTGAAACATTACATATAAATTGTGAAAATTAGCGAACAATGAACTTTCTGATACCAGAGGATCCAGACACTGCAACATGCCAGATGTGAAACATTACATATAAATTGTGAATCGGCGAACAATGAACCTTCTGGTACCAGAGGGTCCAGACACTGCAACATGCAAGATGTGAAACATTCCATATAAATTGTGAAAATTGGCGAACAATGAACTTTCTGGTACCAGAGGGTCCACACTGCAACATGGCAGACGTGAAACATTCCATATAAATTGTGAAAATTGGCAAACAATGAACTTTCTGATACCAGAGGGTCCACACTGCAACATGGCAGACGTGAAACATTCCATATAAATTGTGAAAATTGGCGAACAATGAACTTTCTGATACCAGAGGGTCCAGACACTGCAACATACCAGATGTGAAACATTCCATATAAATTGTGAAAATCAGCGAACAATGAACTTTCTGGTACCAGAGGGTCCAGACACTGCAACATGGCAGACGTGAAACATTCCATATAAATTGTGAAAATTGGCGAACAATGAACTTTCTGGTACAATCTTAGACTCGCTAAATAGTGGGCTTTTGTCGGCATATATATGTGCAGAAAGTGAAATAATCTATGTAAACCTGTATACAATAATACTTGTAATATATGTGATGACTGCTTAAATATCCTACAGTTCAAATTAGGTTAGCCTTTCAGCCATATGTTACTAATTTAATTATTTAAGACACTGCCAGATACCCCCCCCCGCATAAAAAAAAACACCCACAAAAAAACCTCGCATCTCAATGCAAGTCAGTTATTTCGCATAAGTTGACAGTGTCGTTCTGAGATGTGTGACTAGATTTACCCAAATACATGTACACGGATGAAACTAGTCTCCGGGACAAAAAGCGGAAATGCGAATATTCTCCCATAGGTTTAGCACTGTCAGGGAATCGCGGAAAATTTCCGGAAGTGGGGTTTCATATATATTGGTATACGCTGATAGTGCTGCGCCGTTTGAAGCATGTATTAGTAGTATACACTGATAGTGCTGCGGGATTGCAAAATCCAGGAAATCCGCGGAATCGCGGAGATCTTTCATCCCTGCATGTACTTCCTTGACCTGATCACTACACCATTCCAAAAGGTTTAATTTTGGCACAAGTTGCTGGTAAACTCGCGAAATAAATAATGGTTGGCTAGGTCCGAGGTAATCCACAGAACCGCAAATACTCATTCATCGCTATATAATATAATAATTATAATCCTTCGGCCAAGACTTGATTTGAGTTCATAGGGAACGCGAGAAAAGAAAACCTTGAAAATTTATAAATTTATTCAGTATGTTATCAGCCAATTCTTCAGGAAAATCGGTGGGTTGGGGGAGGCATGTCCTCCCATAGCAATATTTTATATTAATCATATTAAACCGAAAAAACACAAAATGTTGACTATAATATATATATAAATATATGTGTGTATACACACACGCGCACACATATACATACATACACATTTGAGTAACTTTTCTGAAGAGTATTTATGTGTATATATTACACATACATTTATAGAATAAAAAAAAGAGCCGGAAATCGGCCACAAAGTGGAAATTCACATCCCTGAAAGTAGCTAGACTGTCTTCGAAAACTCCTAATTAAGGCTAATTGTCAGGCTATTCGGGTAGACTCAACTGCTATTTACAGGGATGAAATTGGTCTACAGCAAAAAAAACCACAAAATTCAAGTCGAGATTATTACACCGACGGCGAATTTCCACGAAAACATGGATCGTCTCTCATAGACTTAGAAGCGTGGAAAAATGCCGGAAGTCATGTTTCAGCTGTCTTTGTTGTGCCTATATTATCGCCCATACCTAACTTGTTCTTGTTTGGACTTTATGTTCTAGCAACATCTAAGGACGGGATTTGAACTACCCAAATGTTGTCATATACATCCTGATTCCTTGGAACTTTATTTAACGTTAATCAGCAATTATTTAAAAAATCACGGAAATCCGCGAAATCGTGAAGATCTTTCATCCCTGAATTAACCCCACCACGGTCAGGGTATTATGTGGGTTTCTGACTAAAAAAAAACCTGGCCGCCCCACGGACTTTTATTCTCTTGACCCTTCCCTCTCCCCCGTCCTGATATGACCTTAGATGTTGTCAGGACGTAAAATTCCAACAACCAACCAACATTCCCTCTCCAATCAGAATTAGGAATTTAAGAATAGCTTAGCATATTCATTTTCACCAAAAATATACAATTAACATTTAAATTTGTTTAAATAGTTTCTTTTATCTACTGCGAATAAAAGCCTTTCTGGCAATCGGATTGTAAGAAAACTGGACACAGTGCTGTTCAATAGCACCAGCCTCATTCTATGGGAACTTGAGTAGAGACTTGAGTTCGACCGGGCTGGCAAAGCCTTTCAGGCCCGGTGTGTCGGCTTCATCAGACTCTCGGCTTCGACTGCTTCGTAGAGGCTTGGAAGTACGGAAGTCTTTGAATGAAAGCTGCACTTCGGCTCCACTATAATCAAGCACACATCCAGAACATCACTTTAACATACACAACAAATTTAAGGAAGACTTTACTGATTACAGTTAAGAAACAATATTATGTCTTACACAATTTAAAAAAAAACAAAGAACAACCTAAACAGTTTGAGTAAAAGCATGGTGTCGATTATGGACAATCTTTATTGCTGTCTTGGCTAGCAATTAGATGCATACCGGTTAAAGTTTGAAATCTGGACCAACAATGAACCAATATGGCGGTCAGGCCAGCTGGCCCCTGACCCACTCGCCCCGTGCCTTGCAGTACATGGGTGAATACCAGCCCTATATAGAAGTTGTCAAAAATGTGGGGAAATGAAATGAGAGCCTAGTTTTACAATCTAAGAAGTATTTCCCCGCTACCTTTGAGTTATAAAATATAATAAAACATCCAGTTTAATAGAATTTAAAAGTGAAATCGATGGCGTTCTATCGCCGCCATATTGTCTCCCATTTCACGAACTCTGTGTCGATAGAAGTACCCATTTGATATTGGAGGCAGGCATTCTACTTCCTGTTCCATACTAAAGCTATTTTCGCCAGTATTTAGACTATGTTGTCGCTCAACCGTGTATTACAAGAACGGGGTGAATCTTTTATCTAGGTGTCGATGTGTCAATTTTCACAAAATCATACAAGCAGCTTTATACGTTTTGTGAGATAAAATACATGTAGTATTACCAAAATACTTACCTGCCAACAAGTTTGCGAGTGGACGGGGAGTCGAGTTGGCGGAATGCAGCCTGCCGCAGGCGGGGACTCCTCCTCAAAGGCGACCAGCCCGGCGACATGTTCTCCCGGGCCCGCCCCAGCAGCCTGCAGGGCCATAAAAGGGGTCAGATGATTATGCAGTGCTCACAACTGAGGATTTGCTAGCAGCCCGTCCGGCAGTAATAGGAGATACATGACCCACCAGTGCTCTTCTGGGGGAGCCTCCTGGGCGATAATAGGGGTTACATGACTCAACAATGCTCATTAAGGCTTCCCCAGCAGTTTCCCGGGCGATAGTAGGGGGTACTTGAATCAGCAGTGCTCATTAGGGCTTCCCCAGAAGTCTCCTGGGCGATAATAGGGGTTACATGACTCAGTAGTGCTCATTAGGGCTTCCCCAGCAGTCTCCCGGATGATAATAGGGGGGGTTACATGACTCAGCAGTGCTCTACTATACCAAGGCAATTCCCAGCAGCTAATTGCTGTAGAGATTTCGGTGATAAGGGTTTTCCTAGAACTTGCATTTCCCTTCCAAGAAGATGCCATAATGGTTGCTACAGCTAATTTTCAACCCCCTCCCTCCCATTTACGGAACACAATATTTGCTAGTTCTGTGAATTTCAATTATCGACAATTATGCATAATTAGTCTGGTTCTATTACCATGTCTGCATTTTGGAAAGCACTGGCATCAAAGTGGCCAGAATTGACACTTTCCCCGTTAAATATTTAGACCGTGATCTAGTATTCGCGAATATATCCATTGCTACAGACACAGCTTAGTTAAAACAGCCACCAATCAATCAATCAATCAATCAGCCAGTCAATCAATCATTCAGAATAGGGTACTTTTTGAAGACCTCTCCACTGCTCATATCAATGAATCTTTAAAGACCATTTAATTAGCTTTCACCATAATACATAATAATAGATGTGGAGCCATCTGGACCTATTGTTAATCCACGACTGTCAGTGAGTAGCCATTGAAAGCCAGTAAACTATAGTAGCATTTGTTAATAGCCAACCGTGAAAGTTATTCTTTCACTGATAGTTGCCTGTCTGTATATTAGCCAGCACCAGTCAAGAACTAGGGCAAGGTTGTTGACTAAGGCAACAAGTGGATTATAAATATCAAACTACTCTATTTAATTTTCATATATGTCAGAAAGTGAAACCATCAAATTATGCAACTTTATTTCGCCGACTTTACCTTATTGGCCTCAAGCAAACTTTTGACATCCAATAGCCGATGAAACAAATCAATGTGCTCTAGAGGCGTCGTTAAATAAAAAACTAAAAAAAACTCAAGCAAAGTCAACAGGTCCAGATCAGTTAAAGTTAATAATCAGACAGCAATATAACCAAACTGAAACCGAATAATCTGTTAGTGGCATGCAATTAAATGAAAAGTGTTAGTGAAAATAACATAAATGAAACCTTAAAAGCGATGCTCATATATATAAAAAAAAACATTTTTACAAATGTTACACCAAATTAACGAGCCTTTCCTCTTTGGAAACATGTCCTATATTTTGATATTTGACCAATGTAAAACTCAAAATACTCTGTCCAATGAGGACCTTTCATGAGCCATTTCTCTCGCTATACACTTGGTGGCAGCACCCATTCCTGGTCCAAGTCGGCCATCATGGTTGGATAGAAGGGTGTAGGTGTGTGTGTGTGTGTGTGTGTGTTGGTGGTGTAGATGTTTGTTGTTTTACATCCTAGCAACATCTAGGTCATATCAGGATGGGTACCGACTTGTGACAGTGCACACTCATGGTGACTTTATATTGCTGCCCCACTGGGAGACCAGGTCTCCAGCCACATGACCTGATATCCCACTCAGTCACATTATCCTGACACTGAACCAAACCAGTCCTTGCCCTATCCTGATAATGCCGAGCGCCTGGCGAGGAAGTGACAACTATCAATTTCTAAGTCATTGGCTTGACTCGACCAGGGTTCGAACTCACGATCCCACGGTCTACCAACACGGGAGACGGACGCTCTAACTCATACGGCTATCCTGCCTGGTAGTGGTGTAGATGTGTGGTGGTGGTGGTGGTGGTGGTGTGTGTGTGTGTGGGAGGGGGGGTTAGGGATGTGGTGGGGGTGTAGGCATGTGTGTGGTGGGGGTGTAGGTATGTGTGTGGTGGGGGTGTAGGTGTGTGGTTGAGGTGTAGATTTGTGTGGCGAGGGTGTAGGTGTGTATGTGGTGCGGGTGTCGGGTGTGTGGTGGGGGTGTAATATAGGCAACTGGCGCCATCTAGTGTGTGTCACAAACGCCGGTACATTAGCAGCGCAGAGAGGCCAGAATTTAATAGGTCTTTGGAGTTCTACGTCCTGGCAACATCTAATGTCATATCAGGATGGGCACCAACTTGCAACAGTGCGCACTCATGGTGACTTTATAGTCCTGCTCCACTGGGAGACCAGGTTGTTACTCAGTCACATTATCCTGACACTGAGCCAACCAGTCCTTGCCCTATCCTAATAATGAGGAGCCCCTGGCTAAGAAGTGACAACTATCAATTTTTAACTCATTGGTTTGATTCAATCAGGGTTCGAAACCGTGGGTTCGTATCCCACGATCTACCGAAACTGGACAGATGCTCAACTCATTCAGCCATCCAGTCTGGTCACATCTATCACATAACTTGTAATTGTGGCACCTCATTAGTTACATTCACCAACACAACTACAAAGATGGAGAATTTTCTGCTGTTCTGGATTTACAGCCATTTTTGCAGATTCAGACAGATGTGCAGATCTGCAGATGTGAATTAAAATGAGCAAACAATAGTATTTCCAGCTATAATCTGATCAAATATCGATATCTAGAACATATGATAAAAGATGAAGATAACAGCCTATTTTCTGTGTAACATCATGTAAAAATGTTATCTTGATTATTTCATTTTCATGTTTTCAAACAGCTGTAGGTTAAGAAAGGTAGTGCGGTAACAACCCCTATAGGTTATGGGATGGTGAAATGAAATGAAATTAAATAAAGCGAGGTGAGAAGAGGGGATGGGACAGGAGAGGAGAGGAGAGGAGAGGAGAGGAGAGGAGAGGAGAGGAGAGGAGAGGAGAGGAGAGAGGTGAAATGGAGGAAGGGGAGGGAGAGGAGAGGAGAGGGGAGGAGAGGAGAGGGGACGGGAGGGGAGGGGACGGGGAGGGAAGGGAGGGAAGGGGAGGGAAGGGAAGGGACGGGAGGGGAGGGGAGGGAGGGGAGGGGAAGGGAGGAGGGAGGGGAAGGGAGGGGATGGGAACGGAGGGGAGGGGAGAGGAGAGGAGAGGAGGGGAGGAGAGGAGAGGGGAGGAGGAGGGGGGAGGAGGAGGGGAGAGAGGAGAGGGGAGGAGAGGGGAGGAGAGGGGAGGAGAGGGGACGGGAGGGGAGGAGAGGAGAGGGGACGGGAGGGGAGGGGAGGGGACGGGAGGGAGGGGAGGAGAGGGAGGCGGAGGGAAGGGGACGGGACGGGGAGGGGAGGGGAGGGAGAGGGGAGGGGAGGGGGGGGAGGGGAGGGGAGGGGAGGGGAGGGGGAGGGGAGGGGAAGGGAGGGGAAGGGAGGGGAGGGGAGGGGAGGGGAGGCATACAAAAAATCATCTCTAGGAATACAACGAGTTGAGAGAATTCAGAAAGTGCAGGATTGAGAGACGGCAGGAATCTGAATACCTCTTCCGGAAGAGCCTGCGTGCCGGCGTTGTCATGCCATGTGAGCGGCCACCAGTTCGCCGACTAGATCCACAAAAATAAACATTCAATTGTTGCTTTCTTAATTTAACTATAAGCGTAGAATCGTCGGGTATGTTTGAGCTTCCGGATGGTATGCCCAATAAACCACTAAATAAACACGGCAGTGGTATTCCTGGGAATATACCCAATAAATCACTACAAAACCAAGGTGATTTTCTTGCTGGTATATCCTATAAATCCATATATATAAACATGGTAGTGATATTCCCGCAATATATATATATAAGTATACCCAATACACCACTATGAAAACAACGTAGTCTAAGTAACATTTTCATTTTACCTATGTAGCTATGATATTCCCGCAATATATACAAGTATACCCAATACATCACTATGAAAACAACGTAGTCTAATTAACATTTTCATTATAACTAAGTAGCTATGATATTCCCGCAATATATACAAGTATACCAAATACATCACGATGAAAACAATGTAGTCTAAGTAACATTTTCATTTTAACTTAGTAGCTATGATATTCCCGCAATATATACAAGTATACCCAATACATCACTATGAAAACAATGTAGTCTAAGTAACATTTTCATTTTAACTTAGTAGCTATGATATTCCCGCAATATATACAAGTATACCCAATACATCACTAGGATAACAACGTAGTCTAAGTAACATTTTCATTATAACTAAGTAGGCCTACACCCAATACATCACCATGAAAACAAAGTGCCCTCAGTGGTAAGATGATCATTATCTGGTTACTGCCTTTTGATCTATAGCTAACACATGTTTTGACACCATCTGGTTACTGCCTTTTGATCTATAGTTAACACATGTTTTGACACTATCTGGTTACTGCCTTTTGATCTATAGCTAACACATGTTTTGACACTATCTGGTTACTGCCTTTTGATCTATAGTTAACACATGTTTTGACACCATCTGGTTACTGCCTTTTGATCTATAGCTAACACATGTTTTGACACTATCTGGTTACTGCCTTTTGATCTATAGCTAACACATGTTTTGACACCATCTGGTTACTGCCTTTTGATCTATAGTTAACACATGTTTTGACACCATCTGGTTACTGCCTTTTGATCTATAGCTAACACATGTTTTGACACTATCTGGTTACTGCCTTTTGACCTATAGTTAACACATGTTTTGACACTATCTGGTTACTGCCTTTTGACCTATAGTTAACACATGTTTTGACACTATCTGGTTACTGCCTTTTGATCTATAGCTAACACATGTTTTGACACTATCTGGTTACTGCCTTTTGATCTATAGTTAACACATGTTTTGACACTATCTGGTTACTGCCTTTTGATCTATAGTTAACACATGTTTTGACACTATCTGGTTACTGCCTTTTGATCTATAGCTAACACATGTTTTGACACTATCTGGTTACTGCCTTTTGATCTATAGTTAACACATGTTTTGACACTATCTGGTTACTGCGTTTTGATCTATAGTTAACACATGTTTTGAAACTATCTGGTTACTGCCTTTTGATCTATAGTTAACACATGTTTTGACACTATCTGGTTACTGCCTTTTGATCTATATCTAACACATGTTTTGACACTATCTGGTTACTGCCTTTTGATCTATAGTTAACACATGTTTTGACACTATCTGGTTACTGCCTTTTGATCTATAGTTAACACATGTTTTGACACTATCTGGTTACTGCCTTTTGATCTATAGTTAACACATGTTTTGACACTATCTGGTTACTGCCTTTTGATCTATAGTTAACACATGTTTTGACACTATCTGGTTACTGCCTTTTGATCTATAGTTAACACATGTTTTGACACTGTACCATAAATACACAATATACTAGATATAACCTCAGTCCGATCGAACCAATGGATAGAGAAGCTTGATTGTTGGAGGGTTTACTTCCTAGGAATATCTACGGTCATATCAAAATGGAGCCAGAGAGAAGAGTCCTCTTCTCATGTAAATGTGGTACTTGTACTTTGCTTCTTTTTTTGGGGGGGGGGGGGTGCCCAAAACACTTGTAAACATCACAAAATGCAAACATTGCCATATTAAAGTCGCATAGTCCGATGGTTTCCAGTTTTTGTTATTTTCTGAGATGAATAGATAAATTGATAATTGCAATTTACGTTACTTTAGTTTGAAGTAACTTTAATTTTAAATGGCTAACTTTTGAGATATTTGAAGTGCAAACACATCAAATTAGTTTTGACAAGCACACCAAAGTTCTGAAACCATAGGCAGCTGCGGGAATAGGTTCTATTAAATTGATTTAATATGCCCTTATGTGAGTGCATCAGTATCAAAGTTGGATGTGTAGAATCAAATCTAGATAACTGGTTTGGTTTTGAAAATCTGACGCTTTCATTGGACTATGAGGCTTTAAATATGTAGTAACATTATTTGAATTAAAAAGAAAAAATTAAACACACAGAAAGTGTTACTTACCGGGATGGTTTTGCCGGTGAAGTGGAAAACACTCCATCATGTTGACTGCGGACAGCTGTCAACAGACGGAGAGGCTGTCGGGACGGGCTGCTCCCTGGCGTACTCACTTCCGACAAGGACTGCCCTCTAGTGGCCCTTCTGTGCGGTGGGACCTGCTGCTCAGCTGGAGTGAAGATGTTTACGAATCGCTCGAATAGCGTAGAGGTTATGGATTCACTTGTACCCTGAGGAGGACCTGTGTGTTCGAAAAGAATGGTTCACGGTTATCGTTGTGGGGAGGCATTACTAGCTTGCAGTCCTTGTTGAAAATTTTCCTTACATGGGCACTTGGTCTGCTGTAATTTGAGAACATGGGTAATAATTCAACCAGAGCCAGTTGAAGAAGCTGAAAACAATGCATGCAGCAAATAATATTGATTACAACACTGTTTTATAAGGCGTTAAAGCCTTGGTGGTCACACAGGGTACTTAAGCAGAAGATTAACATAGTTTTTTTCAATGGTATGGATCAATAACTTAGGAAATTGATGGTGGTGGGAGAATACTTGGCTAATTAGCTATGATGACCTACCTGAGTTTGCCTCTATGAGACTATATTTGGCTTATCCGAGTGCGTGGCTACGCTGCTATATTTATCTAGTAGGCTATGATCGTTTGTAACAGTGCATACTCATGGCGACTTTTTATGTGTTCCTCACTGGGAAACCACGCCGTCAGCACCATCACCCAATATCCTACTCAGGCACGCCATCCTGCTACTGAGCAAACCAGTCCCTGCTCTATTCTACTAATACCGAGCGCCAGGCTAGGTATTGACAAATATCCATGTTGTAAGTCATTGTCCTGACTCAGCCTGGGTTCGAACCCACGACCATCATCACGGACAGCCAGCCAGCACTCTTACCGATTCAGTTTAGATGGCTATGCAGTCTATTAGTCTATACATCATGCTATACTTGGTTAGCTAGATGTGAAGGGTCACCTGAGTGAGTGTCTATGCTGCAAGAGCTGGCTAGCTGTAACTGCCTACCAAGGGATGATAGTCGTTTCAGGCAAACAAAAAACACAACGGAAATCAAGTCAAGATTATTACCCCGACGACAAGTTTCCGTTTAAACCTATATATAAAGTGCCCCCAGGATGTGAAAAAAAACCCAGGAAATCCGCTTACAAACGGAAAAATATCATCCCTGCTACCTGCGTCTATGATTCAATACGTGGCTAGCTATTTTTTTTTTTACTAAATGTATTTTATTCAGCAAATAATGTCTTTTGTCAGCGCCAGAGCACTGGTCTTCCGGCCGTTAATTACAATTTGTTGGTACATAAATGACAATATTAGTTGCAATAATAACCACATGAAAAACCTGTTCGATAATAGAAGCATAATATATAAATTGACTATTTGTCGTAATAGTAACTGCATGCAATTCCAGTTCAACATATGTATTATGCACTTGGTGAGCATGCATCAATAAATGTACAAGATGACTCTAGAATTGTCTTTAAACACTTCTTTCTTCCTTTGTTTTCTCTCTTCTCTTTTCAAAAAGATATAACATATCTACAATACACATATATATATACTATATTGCAAATATGCAAATCAGTGGATCCAATCACTAGAGCTATGACTCTCTACCTGTGTCTATTCGTCTATGGTGCCATACTTGGCTGGCTGTAACTGCTTACTTGTGTCTGTAGATCCATGGTTCCATACTTCGCTAGCTGTGAAGGCCTGCGTCTGTGCGTCCATGGTTCCATACTTCGCTAGCTGTGAAGCCCTGCATCTAGTGTTGTGTTGTCTATGGTTCCATTTTGGGCTAGCTGTAACTGCCTACCTGCGTCTGCATTTATGGTTCCATTTTTGGCTAGCTAACTGCCTACCTGTGTGTCTGTGCATCTATGGTGCCATACTTGGCTAGCTGTGACTGCCTACTTGCGTCTGTGCATCTATGGTGCCATACTTGGCTAGCTGTGGCTGCGTACTTGTATCTATGCATCTATGGTGCCATACTTGGCTAGCTGTAACTGCGTACTTGTGTCTGTGCGTTTATGGTTCCATACTTGGCTAGCTGTGGCTGCGTACTTGTGTATGTGCATCTATGGTGTTATTCTTGGCTAGCTGGGAAAGCCTACCTGAGTCTGTCCGGCGTCGCTTGCCCATCGGCTGCTCGTCCGGGTCAGGCTGGGAGCGTGCAGGCTGGACCAGGCGTGGCCGGCGCACCGGCCCACCCATCTCCTCCATCACGACTGCCTCCAGTTGCGCCACCTCCCAGTCCTCCAGGTACAGATCGAACACCGGTGGCATCAGGCAGAGGAAGTCAACGCTGCAAACAACAGGCGCATGGCAAGGCACCAAATAAATCAGTGTGTGAACTCAACGCAGACTCAGAACATGACTTGCACAATACGTATTAACTCACCTGAAGGGACCATCGAATGGGTTGTTTGTTTGGGGTTTTACATCCTGGTAACACCTAAGGTCATATTAGGATATGCACCAACTTGTGACAGTTTGTTGTTGTTTTACATCCTAGCAACATCTAAGGTCATATCAGGACGGGTACCGACTTGTGACAGCGTGCACTCATGGCAACTTTATAGTGCTGCCCCACTGGGAAATCAGGCCACCGGCACCATGACCCAATGTCCCACTCAGTCACATTATCCTGACACTGAGCTAACCAGTCCTTGCCCTATCCTATTAATGCCGAGTGACAGGCTAGGAAGCGACAAGTACCAATTTTAAAGTCATTGGTTTGACTCGACCAGGAACCAAACTCCCGACCTTCCACACGCGAGGCCCATGCTCTACCGCCGCGCCCGGTCACTTGTGACAGTGCACACTCATGGCAACTTTATAGTGCTGCCCCACTGGAAGACAAGGCTGCCGGGATCATGACCCAATTTCCCACTCAGTCACATTATCCTGACACTGAGCTAACCATTCCTGGCCCTATGACTAGTAATGCCAAGTGCCATGCTAGGTAGCAACAAGTATCAATTTGATAAGTAATTCGTTTGACTCAGCCAAGATTTGAACTCATGACTTTCCACACAGGAAGCATGTCCTCTTACCAATTCGGCCACCGCGTCTGGTCATATAACTAGGATTCATAAGCATTAGGCAGAATATAATTTTCCATCATTGTGTAGGTATGAGCGTGTACTGGATATGCACAAATACCCGATGCTAAAAATAGAGGTGAGTTGACACAAAATTCTAGACGTGTTTTCTCAATACAGCACACATTTGGAATGAATAACCTAGCACAGCCAGAAACATGAAATCCATTCAAGCATACAAATAACACATTGATAAAACAAAATGATCTACCCAAGAAACCAATGGAAAACGTAGTCACTAGAGGGTGTTGGTGGGTCGACATGCTTCCCATCACAAATGGTAATTGTGGACCAGGAAGTTACGGTGGGAAAAAAATTACAAACCATACAAGACAATAAGCAACAAATTAATGACTGAAGTCTGACTGGGTGCGGTGGACAAATCAGGAGAGTGTGGGCCTCGCGTGCGAGGATCAGGAGTTTGGTTCCCGGGCGAGTCAAACTAGTGACTTATCAAATTTAAACTTGTTGCTTCCTAGCCTGGCGCTCGCCATTAATCGGATAGGTCAAGGACTGGTTAGCTCAGTGTCACGATAATATGACAGTGGAATATTGGGTCATGGTGACAGCAGCCTGATTTCCCAGTGAGGCAGCACTATAAAATCACTAAGAGTGCGCACTTTCACAAGTCAGTACCCATCCTGATATGACCTTAGATGTTGCCAGGATGTAAAACTCCAACCAACCAACCAACCAACCAACCAAAAGTTTGTTCAGCATTGAAAACAAGGTCTACCATGTTATGGACAGGGCAGATAAACCAGAAATTAAAAAAAAGAAAAAAAAAAAGAATATAGTGAGAGGCAGTAAAACCTACCGCTGGTCCGGCGGGTGGAGGAGTTGCGGCAGCAGCAGCGAGATGTCGGAGCTGTCTACGATGAGGTCGGACATTACCTCCAGGATACCGAGACCTACACGGAATATCGCCACCACACCTGCAAACATCCACCCCTGTCAGAATCTCTCTTAGAACAAAATGTATGAGAAGAGCCCCTTGTATATATATATATATCCACTACCTCCCGTGCAAGTTAAATTGGACCTTTAAATTTTAATAAGAAAATATACTATTGTCATTTAGAGGTGAGCGGTGGCAAACAATGGGAACATAATGTCTAGAGCGAGACTTGAACCCATACTTCTGCCATTCCGGGGCGAGCGCCTTAACCATGGGGGCTACCTAGGCTCCCTGATGCAACCACCCTTCCCCCACCTACCTGTGTATGCGGCATTTTACTTGAGTGGTCAGTGACACTATGGATTTGATCATGAAAATAGTAGAAAGTCCGTCTTTCCGAAAGAGTTAAAAAATGTGTTCCAATTACATGAGCGGGAAAATGTAATTTCAAGATTTTCCCACATATTGCCTTTTTCTGGTAAAAGGAGGGGAGGGGGGGTGGCACCCTGTGAAATTAACATGGCCAATTAGATTTTTTTTTTTTAATGTCATACCATCTAGAATAAAGAGGTCCCAGATGGAGAGGACGGTCTCCCAGCAGGGCAGGCCAGTGTAGAATGTGAGAAACCATGGCGTAGCAAACATCATGGCTGACACGTCATGCTCGTCCTGAAAATAAAAACAAACAAAAAACAGCCACCATTTAGCAGCAGAAAACATATCCTGGCGATCAAGTATGCAACCACATAGAAATTATAGTTAGCATCAAAAACATGGCCACCGTTCAGCACTAGGAAATGTATTGTGGTGATAAAGTACACAAAGACGTAGAAATTATAGTTAGCATCAAAAACATGGCCACCGTTCAGCACTAGGAAATGTATTGTGGTGATAATGTACACAAAGACGTAGAAATTATAGTTAGCATCAAAAACATGGCCACCATTCAGCACTAGGAATGTATTGTGGCAATGAAGTATACAAACGCGTAGAAATTATAGTTAGCATCAAAAACATGGCCACCTTTCAGCACTAGGAAATGTATTGTGGTGATAAAGTACACAAAGACGTAGAAATTATAGTTAGCATCAAAAACATGGCCACCGTTCAGCACTAGGAAATGTATTGTGGTGATAATGTAAAAAAAGACGTAGAAATTATAGTTAGTGTAGTGGTCTGCACTGACCTCTCAGGCAAGTAACCACATAGACAGGTAGGCGTGGGGAGTGTATTGATATCAGGGAGCCTAGGTGGTGTAATGGTTGGCGCACTGGCCCGGGGTGCAAAGAGATGTGGGTTCGAGGCCCGCTCTAGGCGCAGTGTTTCCCATTTTCATCACCCCCACGACACTGGTGCCGTGACCAGGATCCTGTACAAGCTTTGCGCTGTATGGTTGTTGAACCTACCCTGTGTATGTATGTGTTAGTGCATTGCCTGTATGTATGTAATTGTAAGCATTACAAGACTTACAATTCCAGGGGGACGAGTGTAGTGGTCTGCACTGACCTCTCAGGCAAGTAACCACATAGACAGGTAGGCGTGGGGAGTGTATTGATATCAGGGAGCCTAGGTGGTGTAATGGTTGGCGCACTGGCCCGGGGTGCAAAGAGATGTGGGTTCGAGTCCCGCTCTAGGCGCAGTGTTTCCCATTTTCATCACCCCCACGACAGTTAGCATCAAAAACATGGCCACCGTTCAGCACTAGGAAATGTATTGTGGTGATAAAATACACAAAAGTATAGAAATAATAATAACACCGGACACGGTGGCCGAATCGGGAGAGCGCAGGCCTCCCATTTAACTACATACCTTCATAACAATTACAGCGGGCATACAAGATAGTGTATGCCATTGAACAAGGTTCAGTGGTCATTGTAGCAAGTTCTAGTTTGTTCTTAACTCCCCTATCGTGGTTTGTACTATGTAGCGATATATTACTATTATTAGCCACTGCTATACTAACATCATTGGTTTACTGGAGTTTTGTTGTGTCCGAGCAAAATCTAAGTTCATATCAGAACGGGTATCTACTTGTGACAATGCGCACTCATGGCAGCTTTATAGTGTTGCTGCACTGGAAAACTGTGCCGCCAGCAACATGAGCCGATGTCCCATAAATAAAATAACTTCTTTAAAGAAATAGCTCTCACACAGAGCAGAATTACGCACAAGAGAACGTATCTTTCCAACAACATATTCAATTAGTTTGTTGTTGTTGCTTTACATCCTAACATCTAAGGTCATATCAGGACGGGTACCGACTTGTGACAGTGCGCACTCATGGCGACTTTATAGTGTTGCCCCACTGGGAAATCAGACCACCGGCACCATGACTCGATATCCCAGTCACATTATCCTGATAATGTCCTAACCAGTGTCAATTTTATAAGTCATTGGTTTGACTCGGCTGGGATTCAAACTCCCGACCTTCCGCACAGGAAGCCTGCGCTCTACCAATTCGGCCAACGCGGCCGGTCAACATATTCGAGACGGACTTGATTTGTGTGTACTACAATGTCAACTCACTCCCGAATATTAAATTTGAGACAACTCTTGTCAAATCAACTAAGAATTTGACCTACCAGCTTTGTGGCAATATGTGGAAGTCTTTGCTTAATAAGTCTCTGGAAGACCATCACGTGACGCTGAATTCTGGAAGAAAGCATTTAAGAAAACAGATTATAATACTGCTTGATTTTTTGAAAAATACACCAGCCATCGCCCCACCTGTTAGGTCAGACATTTTATTGGTTAAATTTAACATTCTTAGATTATGGAGAGCAGACTATTGATAATCCAATACGATATCCTAATATAAAGAGACTTTTATGAATGAACTCGCCGGTTTACGAATTTGCCAGTCATTTCAGAAATTCTAGCGTAACAATTAACCAGGGGGTCCTATGAAATTCAAAATATAATTGAACATTTAACACATTTTATTTTTTTTACACATAAGAATTGAACGGCTAAGTGGCGACTTACTTCGTTAATCTTATCTTATCACAGATTGGCCGTTACCTGAACACAACGACAAATCGAGTTTTATCTTAAGTTTTTTTTATCGTTTATTATTCAATCGGCCATGCATAGAACACATATGACAACAAGATACGAGTTATATTTACACCAAAGGCAAAAGCGAGCGTACATTGGTTGTAATAACTAGCATCTCTAAATTGTGTTGATAACGCATTCTCTGTAGTGAAATAATAATAATAATAATAATAATTTGTTTATGTTTTACTATGGTCAGTTTTGCATCAACATGTCAAATCCTAATTGATTTGTTTGTTTGTTGTTTTATGTCCTAGAAACATCTACGGTGATATCAGGAAGTGTGCACTCATGGCGACTTTATAGTGCTGGCCCACTGGGAAATCAGGCCGCCGACACCATGCCACAATATCCCACTCACTCACATTTTCCTGACACTGAGCTAACCAGTCCTTGCCCTATCCTATTAATGCTGAGGGTCTGGCTAGGAAGCGACAAGTATCAATTTGAAAGTCATTGGTTTGAATCGACCGGGAACCGAACACTCAACTTTCCACATCTGAAGCCCATGCTCTACCGATTAGGCCACCGTGCCCAGTCAATCCTAATTCTAATTGAGATAAGATTAGATTAGATTAGAGTATTTCATGTATACGCTCAGTCCAAGTCGGAGACTCTACCATCAAACTGAAAACTAAAAGCCATGGGGCATGAGACTAGTGATCTTGTGATCGGTGTCGACCTTAACCTTGGCCAGTAGTCATCCTCTGCAGCTCGAAAATCCCACACTGACACTGACGTGCTTGATGTTAGTATAAGTAAAATAGGAGGATTATAAAGTCTAAACTTTAAAGTTGCACAGTCCAATGGTTTGGGTTTCTACCATAATGTTAAAATAAATTTATTCGATTAATTATAATCTACCATAGGGTGAAGGACATTTTTATTATAAAGAACTTTCTTTGGCGACATTTGAAGTGAAAATTACCCATGTGTAATCAACTAATGTACAAAAATAAATAAAACATGCACAAGATTTCACACACACCAAAATGTTGGACACCATATGGTACCATCAGCACTAAAATATATTAAATTGACTTAGCATTTCCTTCTTTTTTTCTCTTTTCTAACGATGCCTCTAGGGCACATTGATTTTTATCATCGGCTATTGGACGTCAACCGCATGGTCATTCTGACATATTTCTCTGAGGGAAACCAGCCGCCGCCACACAGGCCACTTCCCCTGACAAGCAGCAAGGGATCTTTTATATGCACTTTCCCATAAACAGGACAGCACATACCACATCCTTTGATGAACCAGTTGTGGACCACTGGTTGGAATGGAAAATAGCCCAAACTGCAAATGGGTCCACTGAGCATGATCGATCGGATGTCCCACACCGTCAAAGGTGGACATGCTACCGCCTGAGCTACGTCCCGCTCCGCTTAGCATTTCCTTCGTTGCAGCAACACATGTTTACTAAGTGCAACGGTACCTAAGTTGGATATGTAGGATCAAATCTGGGTCAGTGTCTTGGTGCAGAAAAGTGTAAGCTTTAATCGGGTTATGCCGCTTTAAACCTCATTCTCACCTCAATATGGCAATGCGCATTTGAACTCCTCCCATCTTCGTAGAACCTAATCAGGTCAACACAATCTGAGGCTATCTGTGATAACATACACAGGTCAAGAACAACCGTACATATATACATACACCGAGCTAAATCGCACCAAAGGTGAACGTGTTGGAGAATTAATTTTCTACGATACAACATGAAAACTACAATAGGCACACCCACTTGGCAGCGTTAATTTCCCCCCCCCCCCTCTCGTTTTAAAGGAGTGTAGTCCAATTAATGCATCAAATTTTCGAAAAATATACATTTACCTAGGTTTGATTATACATATCAACCTTAGATAATGGCGCACTTATTAAATTTAAGTGCTTATTGCAGTTTGATGTTCCTGTGCTATGTTTGAAGATGGGTAAACAGAAATAATGTCTAAAATGTCTAAATGTACACCAAATCAATTTGGCATGTAAAATATCTCCAGTTAACACTTTAAAATAAAAGTTACTTCACACTAAAAAACGAGATTATAACGATCAACCTAATGATCTAGTTAGCTATATGTATATTATATATCCTGTAAAATCTCTCTAACCGACCACCTCAACCACTCCCCTATATCGATCGCTTTATTTGGGGTCCCAATAATACCATTGTAACCATATTCTAACGCCCTGAACCGACCACCTCCCTAAATGGACCACTTAAAGTCGGTCCCAAGGTTGATCGATTTAGAGGGGTTTTACTGTATATAGCTAAATATATACACACTATCGGATTATTCAACTTTATTAGGGTGCAGATATATGTAGGTGCCGCGAGGGGGCGTCCGCCCGGCAATTAACACAACAGCTGGGAGGGGAGTGGGTGGGGGGGGGGCACTCCACCAACGCGCATAGAGGAAATATAGGGTGTACATGTTACCCATACATTTATACTCGTATAATGCGTTATACATCAGATAAGCTGCAATATTGAATATATGTGTTTATTTGAAGATGTACGGTCAATCTAACCCCATAGTTATCGATAAACACACAAAATCTTAAATGAAAAAACCAAACACCAAAAATCCTTCGAATTATGCAACTTTAATAGGATGGCGATGCACAAAACTGCACCATGTGAGAATCTTGAATAAATCATGTGTTCATTCATGGCTTTACGGTAAAACATAAGCGTTAACAACATTTGCACGCAGCCTTGTCCCGGCTATATAGCGTATCACATGGGCAATGAGGACCAGAGAACAGCAGCACCATGCCCATTGAAGAAATCCTCCACGAGCACCTGGGCGAGTTTGGCCGTGTCCAGCTGCTGTTTTTAATCATCACCTTTATGCCGAGTGTCCTCATGTCAATGCACATCATGGAAATTGTCTTCACACTCCACCAACCAGCATTCTCCTGCCAGCTTCCAGGCCTCGATCACAACGCCTCAGCAATATTGACCGCAATGCACATGGAGGAGAGACTGAGCATCATGTCGCCGCTTGTCAAAGGGGACCGAGATATGACGCAGAGAGATCCCTGCCTTGTCTACGAAGCTAACTTCACAACTGTGCTAGGGCAGATGGCAACTGACCGCAATGCGACTAATTGGGACTTCACGATGGCCGCAAACGCGACAGATGGTCTGCTGAAAACAAAGGAATGTGCAGTGTGGGATTATGATGAGCCGCCAACAAGTCTTGTGTCACAATTCAAATTGCTGTGTCACCGGGCTTGGTTAAGAGGGCTCACAAAGTCGGCACAGCAAATGGGTCAGGTTGTCGGTTGCGTCATCGGTGGTGCCCTTTCGGACTACCGGGGAAGGCGTCCGGTTGTGCGCATAACCCTGGTGCTCAGCGGTTGCTGCGGGTGACCATGTCCTTCAGTCCGATGCTTGGTATGTATTTGGCAACAAGGCTTGTGAGTGGTGCCGTGGACATCATCTTCTTCACCACCTCCTTCGTAATGTGCTCAGAAATACTTACCATCAGGAAGAGGCCCTGGGCAATGATATCGACTTCCAATGGATTCGCCATTGGCTGCATGATGACCCCTCTAATCTGCTGGCTCCTACCAAACTGGAGGCACATATCGCTGGCGACAACGATAACCTCTTTGCTGCTCTGTCTGCCCATCTTTCTCTTGCCCGAGTCACCACGCTGGCTCCTATGCATGGGTCGAGAAGAAGAAGCAATGGCCACCCTCAAATGGATGGCAAAGGTGAATGGAAAGCACCCATTGGATGTTACCCCTTCTGATGTGGACATGCGGAATGAGATGCAAACTGGACCCGGTGCAAAGTTCTTCTTGAAGCACCCACTTGTCGTCTTCAGGCTCGCCATCAATATGTACTTGTGGTTCAGCACATCCCTGGTCTATTATGGGATTGCGTTGAATGTCGCAGGGCTAGCGGGGAGTATTCACATCAATGCCATGCTCATGGGTGCCATTGATATACCTGGAAACTTCCTGATTGCGTACCTAGCGAACTCTTGGCTGGGTAGACGGGGATATGGCTTTGTGTTCTTATTGATGTGTGCTACCGCTCTTGTAGTCGACGTGGCATTCTCTCAAAAGAGCATCTTCCGCACTTTGTTGGCGATTGGTGGAAAACTGGCTGTTGGAACAGCTTTCAGCCTGATGTATTTACTGACCCAGGAATTGTTTCCAACAGGCATGCGTGGCATGGCTTTGGGCACCTCCTCCTCCATGGCAAGGGTGGGAGCAGCTCTCTCCCCATTTATCGCTCAGCTCACCGGTCATGTACCTGCCATTACATTCGGATTGGTGGCCGCAGTTGGAATGTTGGCAGTTTGGGCACTGCCCGAAATGAAAGGACAACCGCTGCCAGAGACACTAGAAGACATACACAAAAGAAGGAGCCTCTGTCCATGCCTAGAAAAACACCCCCCTGAGAATGAATTGAGAGCTAACTGTAAATATGTGTCATTGCAACAATTGTAGATAAAGTGATAGAGTTAAGTGTTTGTTGGTTGGTTGTTGGAGTGTTATGTCCTGGCAACATCTAAGGTCATATCAGGATGGGTACCGACTTGTGACAGTGCACACTCATGGCGACTTTAATAATAATAGTGCTACCCCAATGGGAAATCAGAACCCCGGCACCATGACCCGATATCCCACTCAGTCACATCGTCCTGACACTGAGCTAACCGGTCCATGCCCTATCCTATTAATGCCTAGGAAGTGACATGTATCAATTTTAAAGTCATTGGTTTGACTCAACCAAGAACCAAACTTCTGCATGCCAGACCCGCGCTCTATTGACTTGTGACAGTGTGCACTCATGGTGACTTTATAGTGTTGCCACACTGAGACATCAGGCCGCCGGCCCCATGAACCGATATCCCACAGTCACATTCCATGATTCCCTGATAAGGTAATAGTGCTAAGCATATGAGAAGCTGTCCGTATTATGTAAATCCATGACATCATCATACCTTTTTCTAACATGTGTTTATTTCCTTAAACAACAGCCAGTACATTATCTATATATCAGCTCCAGGGTACATGATGATGCATTACATCTTATTTGTCTATAAGGAGCAGTGGGAAGACAACCACATCTGATTCTAATGTTGATTGCAGTGAAACTGTACTTACTAATTACTTGGTAGAGCTCTTACCCACTTCTGATTCTAATGTAGATTGCAGTGAAATTGTACTTACTAATTACTTAGTAGAGCTCTTACCCACTTCTGATTCTAATGTAGATTGCAGTGAAATTGTACTTACCAATATTTTACAATATTCACCACCTTCCCTACCATGCCGCATTTAAGTTGGAGCTGTGACCCGGCGTGCTAGGTCACAGCGTCCGTCCTTTCTGAGGGACCAGCGGAACTCGGCAAATACATATTGTGAAGTATGAATGCTCTTCTACTTAGAGTTAGACATATATATCTAAGTTAAAAACCGTCAAATTTTAATTACATTTAAAGTAATAGGCCTAAAAGTAAAAGACATTGTAAAAGATGTGTAAAATGATTAACATCGCAGATTGGGACCAATGAATAGACAGACCTCAGGAAGATAACACGTCAGAAGTAGAAGAGCATCTGTATTTGATCAAATCTCCAAAGAGCTTGTAAATGTAACATGCCTCTCCATATGCTTGTCATAGTAGCCCCGCAGGTACTTGTACCTCTCCAGGAGCGAGACGAGACCCCAGAAGGCATCCTCCTCATCATCCATCACCATCAGCAGGAGTCCGCCCAGGTATGACATGCCTGAATGCGATAAATGTAATATGAGTGAAAAAGTTCCCAAACAGTGAGATCATCACCCATCACCATCAGCAGGAGTCCGCCCAGGTATGACATGCCTGAATGCGATAAATGTAATATGAGTGAAAAAGTTCCCAAACAGTGAGATCATCACCCATCACCACCAGCAGGAGTCCATCCAGGTACGACATGCCTGAATGCGATAAATGTAATATCAGTGAAAAACTTCCCGAACAGTGAGATCATCACCCATCACCACCAGCAGGAGTCCACGCAGGTATGACATGGCTGAATGCGATAAATGTAATATGAGTGAAAAAATTCCCGAAAAGTGAGATCATCATGCATCACCACCAGCAGGAGTCCATCCAGGTACGACATGCCTGAATGCGATAAATGTAATATCAGTGAAAAAGTTCCCAAACAGTGAGATCATCACCCATCACCACCAGCAGGAGTCCACCCAGTTATGGCATGGCGGAATGCGATAAATGTAATATGAGTGAAAAAGTTCCCGCAAAGTGAGATAATCATCTATTACTCTCCAAATAACAACAAATTGCTTCACAGAAAAATGGGATGCATATATGAATATATAAATATTTGGTTTTCAAATGTCAAATACCTTGGCAATATCCTACTTGCTTGTTGTATCGGGCATAAGTGGCGAGTATCCGAAAGAGCGCTGCCCTGCCTTCGAGTCCCTCCGATTGCCCATTAATAAACATGCGGTGCGTGGGGTAGGAGCGATCTGTAAGTATTGCGTCACAGGACAATTCATTACATAAATTATTTTATTTTAAGACGGGATGTCTGAATGAGTTGCGCGTCCGTATTTCATGTGGAAAATCTGGGATTCGAACCAGGAGTTCAAACCCTAGTTGAGTCAAACCAATGACATAAAAGTTTATACTTGTCGCTATCTTGCCGGGCAATCTGTATTATTAGGGTATGGAAAAGAGCACTGGAATGAGGAAGACCAATTGTATGGGATTGAAATTCCCGCTGCTTAATCAATGAATGTAATACCAAAAAAAAAAAAATAGCTCTAGCATAGATCTATGAAATTAAAGTTGCATAGTCCGATAGGCAGGGATGAAAGTGCTCTCCGGGAAAAATAGCGGAAATGCTGATATTCTCCCATAGTTTTAGCATTGTCAGGGATTTGCGGAAAATTCCCGGAAGTCGGGTTTCATATATATTGGTATATGCCGATAGTGCTGCGCTGTTTGAAGCATGTATTAGTAGTGTACCCTGATAGTGCTGCGGCACTTGGAGCATATATTAATATTAGTAGTGTACACTGATAGTGCTGCAGCCTCAGCACCACACATTAGTATACGCTGATGGTGCTGCGGGATTGAAAAATCCTGGAAATCCGCGGAATCGCGGAGATCTTTCATCCCTGGATAGGTCTCGTTTCTGCCATAATTTGTCAAATAAACATTAATTTAGCTACATACACATACAAAAACCTAAAGGATATCATCGAAATCATCGCTGGATAAAGATGTAAACCATTAATGATCCAACCAAAATTCTCAACATTTTCAGTCGTACAAAGCCTACGGCTATGACGGGTTGTCAAATCACGTATGATATTCATGATTTAATCAAATGTTGATTACCTTAAACCACTGTCATGTTCTGTGGATAATATGTTGACGTCTACTACTTTCCAGTTGGGAGACAGGGGGAGCTGGAAAGGTAATACTCTCAGTACTTCCAGAGAGCATGTATATAGATGAGAGGGACAACGCCCGCGAAAATCGGTAACACAGGCTACAGTGGCGCTCCTGGCGATTATTGTTGAACAAGCCTTGAGTTTGCTGGTATGCGCAGTGCAAAACATTAGTTTTCTACCAAAATTAATAGAAATCTAGAACCCTAGCCTTATAAATTCAATATAATCTATATGTGTTCCAAGCAGCTTGTGTCTAGGTCATGTAGTTTTAGAGATATTTGACATTTTCTGTATGAAGATTGCTCACCGCCATTGACAATGCATTGAGTTTGCCATACGTGCAGTGCAAAACGTTTATTTTATTCCAAATTTATAGAAATGCAGAACACTAACCATATAAAGTTAATATAATCTATTCATTGAATATGTTTTCTATATGTGTACCAAGCGATTTGTTTCTAGGTGGTGTGGTTTTAGAGATATTTGACATTTTCTGTATGAAGATTGCACTCGACGATTGACAATGCCTTGAGTTTGCCAGCTGTGTCATAAAGTGTTCAACAACCACCACTTGGAGCGCCACAGTCGGCAGCTGTTACACGTTCTACTATGACAGTTGTCCCTCTCATCTATATACACGCTCTCTGCTACTACCTTGAAAATGTCGAAAACTTTACACGACCCATAAAACAAACAAAAAATAATATACCAGCAAAAGACATACCAAGGTCAAGTAAAATTTGGCGGAGACAGTCGAGTGTGATGTGTCCCTCCTCTATGTGGCGTCCAGCACCATTTGCGTCAAGCTCGTCCAGCTCCCAGAGGAAGGCGACGGCGTCTGGCCCGCTGTACTCACTCACCCCGACATCAACCAGCTGCTCCCGTACATGCCCCAATTGCTCCTGCAACAGATTTATCAAAGCTTAAAGGCTGGACTCTCCACAGGAAGACCCCGGTCGGTTGCCATTTATGACCCTGGCCCTCGCTCCACCCTTAATTAGGACAGGTGTACTATTCCGTGAGGTCACGTGATGGCGGCTCCAGTGTTGATGTACATGGCCCTCTTCTTTGTCCACCAATCAGGACACTTATTGAGTGGTCAAATTTGGTGGCTGTTTATAAACACCAAGTGGACAGTTGCTATGGTGATTGACCTGTCAATCACTGGTGCTATTTGAAATGAAATTGTGTAGAACCATGGTTTATATTCATTATACAAAACACATAGATATTTTTAGTGTACTGATTTTTCCTTAAAGACATGGAGCTAATATAAGAATGAATAGCCAGCTCATTCTAAGGTAATTTTCCACATACAGTAAAACCTCTCTAAATCGACCGATCATGGGACCGACTTTAACTGATCCATCTAGGGAGGTGATCGGTTTAGAGAGTTAGAATATCCTTACAATGGTATTGTTGGGACCCAAATAAAGCAATCGATATAGCGGAGTGGTCGATATGTGGAGGGGTCGGCGTACAGTAAAACCTCTCTAAATCGGCCGACCATGGGACCGATTTTAAATTGACTATTTAGGGGGGTGATCTGTTAGAGAGATTTTACTGTATATATATATATATATTGGGAGATATGGTAGAAATCAACTGGGTTTGAAGGTAGGGGGGAGGGGAGTGTGAAACTGTTGCCATGGACTGTTTTTATAATGTGGTCTTTAAATGTTGTACTCTCAGCAGCAGCGTAAACTGGTCAGTTGCCATTTCAGGCAAAAAAAAGCGGAATTCAAGCCGGGATTATTATCCCGACAGCAAATTTCCATTTACACTTATATCAAAAATGCCCACAGGCTGTAAAAAAAACCCAGGAAATATCCCTGCATTTTAAGACCCTTGCCCTCCCATCACCCTTATTTAGGGGAGGTGTCCTATTTTCAGGTCACATGGTCAGAGCTGCTGTGTTGAATTTGAAAGTAACTTTGGAGAAAAAGATGATTGAGTTGGCGATAATATGGTGACAATAATGAGATGAACATACTGTGATAGTCTGTGCTGACTGATCAGTGGAATAGAGCTAGGATAATGCTAGGAGAGTACTGGATGAAACCCGACTTCCGGTACATTCCCTGACAACGCTAAGCCTAGTTTGCAGAAATTCACCCACACTCACCATGGGGGAGGCCCTACACCAACCAACTATGGTACAATGTTCAACGTCTGACCGAGTGACCACAAAATATATACTTGTCCAATACCTTGCTTTGCGTCAGGCATAACTGGGACAGGGCCAGTGGAAGGAGGAAGACCAATTATCCGTGATGGAAATTTCTTAAACACCGAATCAAAGTTTGTGTGTTTTTCACACAAAAATATGAAAGCTGCATAGTCCAATGAAAACATCAAATTTTGTAAACCAAAACAATTACCTAAACTTGATTCTACATATCGACCTTTAATACTGGTGCACTTATTAAGAATTTGTTGCCACATATAAAGGGATACTGAGGCAATTTAGTAGAATATGTTACTGCAGAAGCCTATGGTGTCAGAATTTTGGTGTGCTTGCCAAAATTAATGTTGCATGTTTGCACTTCAAATATCTCAAAAGTTAGCCATGTAAAACACAAGTTACTTCAAACAAAAGTAAAAGCAGATTATAACGATCAACCTAATATATTTATCTCAGAAAATGACAGAAACCCAAAACCATCGTACTATGCAACTTAAAAAAAGCAAGTTAAAATTTGTTTTATCTCATTAGACTGCCACCTTGTAGTTGAATGCTGAGGAAGCGCGAAGTGCATCAGCATCGAGAAGCTTTGTCCACATTGCTGGGCGCACCACCGCCGGCACGCCCTGGCGCAGCAACTTTTGGATCTAAAATGACACAAGGACGCGAGTTACCGACAGTCTAATCACCCATTGGTGGCAGGCGCCACTACAAACAATTATGCAGTTGTGTGTTGACATCCTGCAAAATGGACCTGGGGAGAAAGAAATAGTGTCTGGATGGCTTCTATTAAGTTAGCCATTTAATATAAAAGTTACTTCAAACTAAAGTAGGGTGGATTATAATATAATAATCAATTTAATATATTTATCTCAGAAAAAAATGACAGAAGCTCAAAACCATCGGAATATGCAACTTTAAGAAAAGTTTTCCCAACATCTAAGACTGCACCGTACAAATATATGTGTGATGAACTGATGATTGATGACGGACTAGGTTAGGTAATTGAAAACTGACTAGGTTAGGTAATTGAAAACCGACTAGGTTAGGTAATTGAAAATTACTTTCGACTTATAAAGGAGTTTGCCTGAATTTTACGTCCAGGCAATATTTTTAAGTTGGGCTCCGACTTGTTACAAAGCACACCAATGGCGAATTTATAGTGCTGCCACACGGGAATACCGTGCTGCTGCCGATACCATGATCGACCAGCTAGCACTCATTCTACTCTGTAGAATTTTACACACAAAAAAAGGTAACCTAAAATTCCAATTTCCGGTCCAACTGACTTTCAGAGAATAAAGCCTATTAATATTATTATTACAAACATTATTAACAAATCCGCACTCGTGTAGTGCTAAAACTTTATCTTAAAGAGTACTGATTGACTTCATTTCATTAACAATTTAAATTCGTGTTTTACAGCATGGCGGTTTTCTTCATTCTCTGCATAATCCGATGAAAAAATAATATTTTCAAAAACAAAAACTTGCCTGGCTTTGATCGTTTGTACTCAACTTATATAGTGATGCATCTATTTATAATTTATTGCTGCATAAAAGTGAAGACTACGTCAATTTAATATTACCTCTTACTACTGAAGCCAATGAATGATATACAGAATTTTTACGTGCACGTCAAAATTAATTTAGCATCTTTTCAGTCCTAAATTTGCCATTTATAATAAAAAAGTTACTTCAAACTATTACAAGGTAGATTATAACGATCAACCTAATATATATTTAACTCAAGAACTATTGTACTATCTAACTTTAAGTTTAAGATACTTATGGATAAGAACTACTTTTCGTGCTGGGGGGTCGTTAAACAAACAAACAATGATAGTCGATAGATAAAAGATTCACCCCATCACAGAGTAGCGATGAATAAATATGGGCGAAAATAGCTTTAGCATAGAACAGGAAGTGGAATTCCTGGTTCCAGTATCAAATGGCTACATATATGGGCACAGAATTAGTGAAATGGGAGAGAATGCAAAAAGACAAGATGGCGACCACAGAATGCTTTTGATTTCACTTTTAAAGTCGATTAAACCACATGTTTAATTATATTTGTCAACTCAAAAGTAGCAGGTAAATGTAAAGATGTTTATGAAAAATATAATTTGCTTATTAAATTAAGAATTGATGTGCTCATTTCATTTACCCAGCCGTTCAGTACTTTTTCTAATGGGTTGTTTTTCACGACCACTGCAAGTATGGAGTGAATCCTTTATCTAGAGCATTGGAATATGAATGCAGCTGTTCCACGGTTTATGTTCAGTTCCGACATACCTTGATACTGGGACATCCATGCATAGACTTCCAGTCAGGTTGTGACATAACACGTCTCCATTGAGCCAATAGCTGTTTGTCTTCATTTAACCTAAACCAATGTAAGAAGAGGCAGTAAAACATCTATTTTACTATTTTAAACAGAAATATAATGTAGAATCTGTAATAAAACTAATCAGAATGATCTGCAGTTCGCAGAAGAGTAATAGAGGTTGGTTGTTGGAGTTTAAGTCCTGGCTACATCTAAGGTAACATCAGGACGGATACCGACTTGTGACAGTGTGCACTCATGGTGACTTCATAGTGCAGCCCCACTGAGAAATCAGGCCGCTAGCACCAAGACCTGATATCCCACTCAGTCACATAATCCTGACACTGCCCTCTCCTAATAATGCCATGCGCCTGGCTAAGAAGCGACAAGTATAAATTTTAAAGTCATTGGTTTGACTCGACCGGGAACTGAATTCCAGATGTTCCGCACACGAGGCCCACGCTCTACCGATTAGGCCACCGCGCCCGGTAGAGCAATACATGAACAATAGTTAGAGCTAATGATGTTCTGATCACTTGATCTATACTCAGGGTGAAACTGATAATGGAGTCGGGGAAAAGTGGAAATTGACGGCGGGCCGAGTGATAAGAGTCATAACAGGAGAAAGCTTTTCACCCAGGGTTGTCCGGGAAATACTGGGGTGGTAATTACTGGGTGGTATTTCACGGGAAATACCACCCTGTCCATTACTCCCAAAGTGGGAAATACCAGGAAATAACTTTTTTCACATTATATTTTAAAATTTAGTTTTTATATTTTGTGCGATATACTTACTTAGTTACTGGTACCATTCCTTCATGCTATGATAATATTAGGTACCGGCAGCAAAATTTCAAAATATGCACAGGGTACAATATTGTTATTCCTTCCTGTAGACGTTGAATTTACAAACCCAAATCCAAAGAGAGTTAGGATATATATATATTATTGTTTTTGAGATAATCAATTTTAAAGAATTAATATATAAACATGTATTAATGTCCAATTAAAAGTGGAACTTTGACCAAGTATAATAAAAAGAGGAACCATGCCAGGTGTTTTCTGCTAACCAATTTCCATTGTACATATATAAAGGAATTTAAACTGCCAATTGCTAAATCAGTTCGTCAAGCAGATTTTTAAGACGATGTCAAAAAGTGCAATTCGTAACAACAAAATCTTTCTCATTTGGCCAAATAGCCATTTTCAAAGCATGGTATTTTCTTGAAAAACTGCAACAATACTGAATAAATGCAAAATAGTTCACATATTCATAACAGTGTAATAATCTATTTTTTTCCAGACCTCTATCTGCATAGAATCAAAAGATATTTGCATCCAAAAATGTGAAAAAGTGTAATTGTTTGCATGTAAACAGCATCTGTAAGTGAAATTTGTTCAATTTTCCTATCTTTGAAAGCTCATTGCAGCTAAACAACCTATTGAATCTTCCTCAGATTTGGCATAGTATTACAATAACCATTCCCTGAGACTAATAGATATTATGTATATCAATATTATATCCAAAAATATGGAAAATATTGAATTTTGATTGAACATCAAAAGATAAATTATCAGAAAACCAAATATATTAATTTGATCAATCTTTAAATGTTGATTGTAGCTTAACCAATTGGTGTATCATCCTATAAATTGACAGTGCATATCATCTGGAGGTAATACACATTATCGTTTCAATATTCTATCTAGAAATACAAAATGGGCATTTTGATTGCATATACAAAAGAAAAGTGTACACAATCAAAAATATAAATTTGGTCATCAAGCTTTGAACACTCACTGTATCTAATAGTTGGATCTCCTTCAAATTTTGCACACATAGCATATGGGTTGGTGTCAATATTCTGCCTGCGGCTCCTTGGACTACCTGGCACTATAGTAAGATTGGTATCATTGGAAAGGTAATTAAATTGTCTTTCTATATATACCAAATCTTATTAGTTTTAAAATATTTTTTAATTCAGTAGATGGGCTTTAAACTTTCAAAATTATTTAAATTGCAGAATTTGACCTGATTGACCTTTTTGACCTGGGGCAAACCATATATGGTTAGAAAGCTGAGGGCATTGCACTTCTTCTGATACCATCCCTGACTTTCTACGAGGTAGTGCAAGGAAGCACGAGCCCATTAAAGATACCTGTTTTCACAGACGTTTTCATTTACATCAGTAATGAAGGAATATTCACTAAATACACTCATCATACAAATGGAGTTTACTTAAATACAAACTTACTAGATATTCTATCCGACAACACCATCGGATAGAACATATGTTGATGTTCTAGGTTATATATAATTTCATCTAAATCATATACATACAGAAATAGTTACAAGCATGTGAATATTGTTGAAAAAAGCACCATTCCTGGACTTTTAATGGGCGCTGCCGGTACCTAATAATATAAATAAAGAACTTCACATGTACTATATATTTATTGCACATAATTTTCATCTCATTAGCAGTTTTCCAGTACATGCATACTATTGTAAATATAGATAGACTACACAATATTACCAGTCAATGTCTTCCTTCCCATGAAGGTACCACATAACCAACTTGGAAGCTGGTTTGGGAGTGTGTGCTCTCTCACCTCGTTGTAGATGTGGTATTGGGGATGCTGCTTCCATAGTGCGGTGACTGGGCGTGGCCATATCTCATCGAGAATCTCCTTGTATTGGTGTGGTGTAATGGGTGGAGGGCGTGGGTCGGCTGCTAAGTTGTGATGTGTGTGCCCTAGTGTGTGTAGTTCTGCAGTTTCATCATGTTGTTGGGGGGTGGTGTTTGCTGTTGTTGCTGTGTCGCTGTGGCCGTGGCTATGTGTGTTGGGCTTGCCCGCAGTGGTGTGTTGGTGTTGGGTGTTGTTGTTTACACCGGAAGTGCCACGTGCGTCGGCCATGTTTGTTATGATGGGGTGGTTGGGGTGGGAGCCGGCATCGGTGGCGCCATCTGTGCCGTTAGTGCGATGGTACTTGTTGGCGCACCAGTCGTACACGCGCGCTCTCCTGTCGGGCAGGTCTCCGTGGGATGTGCTGAAGCTGCATTCATTTCCCCAATTCCATAGGTCGCATGGCTTCCCATCTGCCTCCCTACTGAAGTCCTGCCTGTATTCTTGTTGATTCGTGTTGTGTTGTATCGGGTCTGCATTGGCGCCGGTGCCGCATTTTTTGGTGGAGCCGTACTGATCCTGACTCCCTCCGCCAAGGTGTCTCGCTGCACGTCCTTGATAGAATAGCTGTCCGCCAAGCAGTACAGGAGTTGGCCATCCTCCATCATTGAAAATACGTGCTCGGACCACATGTTGTCCACTCCCACTTGGTTGCCATGATGGACATGTGCTTGATCATTGGTTCCCTCCATGATCGTGGGAGGGCAGGGTCTCTTATCATTCATGACAGTGCAGCAAAATACTCTGGCCATGTTGCCTCTCCAACACCAACCATTACTTTTTTATCGCCACAGATTATGTAAGAGTGAGGAAGCAAGCTGACTTTACCTCTTTTCTTTCCTAGTGCCACTCCTGCCGTGTAGTTGGCGTGTAGTTGGCTTTTGCGTGCGGGTACGGTGTGGGTCGAATGTTGTGGTGGATGTACTGCGTGTACGGTGTCTGGTTGTCTCGACGGTGGGTGCGACCACGTGGTGTGACAGTGGCTGGGTGTCGTGTGTGGGAGTTTCTGCAGTTGTCGTAAGTCTGCGGCAATTGCTTGGTGACTCCGTCATGGTGGACATTTGGGCCATGAGGTCGGTCCTGAGGTCATTCATTTTTGCCGTCATTTTGTATGGCCTGCAGCATGCTGTCGGCTATTGGGCACTCAACAGCCTCCGCTATTTCGTCGTGAGTTGGTGATGCCCATTGTGGGCCTTCCGCTTGCGTCTTACCGGTTGGGTTATTATTTTCGGCTGTGGTTTTGTTCGTATTGTTTGCATGTGGCATTCCTCTGGTCTTGGACTGAATGTCTCCAGTGCCGCTTGTGAATTACATGCGTGCAGCTGAATTTTGCGGGGATGTGTTGTCCGGTCGGCTGGTGAGTTCGTTGTGAGCAAGGCGCAGGCTGCAGTCATGTGATGTGTTTTTGGCGGGGTAGCTACGTCACCCGATTGCTCATTAAGGTTTGTTGTATTCGGAAGGTGGCGCCACCATAGTGCGGCGGCCGCTTGGGCAGTGATGTAGGTATGGGGTGGTGGTTCAGTCCTTTAAGTGTAGGTGGCCAGTCGGGTCGGCGCCCTGAGTTTATGGAGAATTCGGGGGTCGTTAGTTCAGAAAGGAACCGCCGACAGTGGTGGTTTCTTACGAGAATTTGGTCCGACAGGTGGTGCCACCCGGTGGTTCCGACTGGAGGGTGCCAAGCCGCTGCTGCTACGCATAACATGGACAATTAATTACATATTGTGTTCCCAAACTGTTCTTTAAAAAACACCTAAAGTTAGTAAAATAAAAAAATAAAAATTATGATGTAAATCATGAAAGTTTCAAGATTATACTTTCTAAATAAATTTTATTTCAGGTATAAAATAATAATATTGTAATGCAATCAACAATGTTGGCAGCCCTGTATATATATGTGTGTATGTGATATATACTGATATATTACACACGTATGTATTATATATATATATAAATATATATATAGTACAGTTATACAAATCTTACCTCGGTACAGATGATGGATAACTGGTGTTTTCCCGAGGTACTAGCCTCGGATAGTCGTGGTTCAGGGAGAAGGAAGCACATCCGGGTCCAGCAATCTTTTATGTACTTTATAGGATAACAAATTATCTTAGTATTATATGGATACTTTAGTGTTTTCGTTTTGGCACCAGCGAAACGTGATAGTTGTGGTAGAGTAGGGTGGGCGGGCCCTGACCCACGACTATCCGAGGCTAGTACCTCGGGAAAATACAGGTTATCCATCATCTGTACCCAGGTAAGAGTCGTATAACTATACTATTTTAGCTCGGTACTACGCCTTTGGTTACTCATAGACCAGGGATTGATTGATTGATTGGTGGTTTCTTTACGCCGTGTCGGCAGCATAGGCCATATTCACAGTGAGAATTTTTTTTATATTTTTTATTCAACCATCGCCTTTACATATAAATTATAATTTAAAAGCATACAATCAATTATGTGTCAATAGACACTTATGAATTTTTAAAAGCTCACAATCATATAATTAAATAAAGTAGATGAAAGAATTAATTGATAAAATTGTTTTAATGAACTATATGAGGTGGTACAGACCAGCTGCCCTCAAAAAGGCTAAAGTGTCTTCTTGGTTTACTTTAGTAAAAAAGGTCATGCATGCTGTTTGCAGTGTAAAATGGTTGGCGCAGTGCCATAAAATCGACACAGTTTAGTCAAATGTGCTTGACTGTCAATGGGGACTGACATCCAATACATTCAGGGGGAGGGCCCCCCTTGAGCAGGAAACGTGTTAGCCACAAGTGGCCAATATGGCAGCGGCTAAGGACCACTTGGTCCCGCCGACCCCCCACATGAGACTGTGGTGATTTTCTCACACAGCCCGTTCAATTTCATGCACTTTGTTAACGTTTTCACCCCACTCATTTTGCCATTTGGATTTGATGTGGGTGTCTATTAGTGGTTTCAGATCAGAGTGTGATATCAGACACGGTTCAACATCATAGTTCAGAGTCTCCTTTGCAACCCAATCAGCTTGTTCGTTTCCGTGGATGCCGGCATGGCCAGGCACCAAACACAAGTGGATGTCATATTTATCTGTTGCCACGAAAGGGTGGTCCGTTTTTAGCCCAGCAACAGCTTGCAGGCAGGAAAACTATTTAGTGTAGTTGGATAGTTCAATGAATTCCAACGCGAGGAGTGCTCGGGCTCTGATTGGGCATGCGAACGCCAAATTTCTTGCCCTGGCAAATCCCGCAACAGCTGCCCAGCTTAGGTCTTTTGAACCATCGGCTTCCTCAGCGACCACGGGGGGGATGTTCTGGGACCTGGGTATCCTCCAATACATCCAGATCCAAGTACAAAGCCTCCAAATGAGGTTTCATCCGGCTTGGCTTCATACTTGGGGTCGTTGAGTATCTCAAACACACAAATATACACAGGATTTAATGCATTTGTTTTTAATTTAACAACATATTGCATGGCCAGTTTGGTCCTCCTATTGTCAAGTGATGGTTCGTTGGCTTTGATGCTTAGGCTCTGAACTGGAGAGGTGCGAAAGGCACCAAGGGCCAGACGCAGCCCCTGGTGATACACCCTGTCCAGCAGCCCAATATACGATTTCCTTGCGGAACCGTATATTATGCTGCCATTATCTAGCCGTGACCGAACTAGGGTTCGGTACACGTCGAGCAGAACATCTCTGTCCGCTCCCCACTCTGAACTGGACAACACCCTCAGAACATCTAGCGCTTTCAGGCATCATGTTTTGAAGTACTTGATATGAGGCATGAAAGACAGCTTTGTGTCGAAAGTGAGACCCAAAAATTTGGTTTCTTTGACAACTATTATGGGATCCCCATCGAGGGTCAGCTCTGGTTCTGCATGCACTCTGCGTAACTGGCAGAAGTGCATGCAGACTATCTTGGCCTTGGAAAATCTGAATCCATTCAGAACTGACCATCGGTGAATCCCATTTATACACAATTGAAGGTGTCTCTCAATGATATTCATACCAGTACCTCCGTAGTACAAAACAAAATTGTTCAAGAAAAGACTACAGGAGACCCCATTTTAACAGCGGCAGCAATACCGTTGACCTTGACTCCAAAGAGAGTCACTGCCAGTATGCTGCCTTGGGGTACTCCCAATTCATGCGAGTGCAGACTGGAATATGTAGTCTTGACGCGGACGCGAAAATGCCTGAGCGCCAGAAAATTCTTAATAAAATTTGGCAGATGACCACAAAGGCCGATCACATTGGAGACCCTCCATAATGCCATGCTGCCACGTTGTGTCATAGGCTTTTTCGAGATAGAAAAAAAGACAGCCACAACGTGCTCCTTCTTAAGGAAGGCATCTCTTATGAAGGTCTCCATGCAAACCAAATGGTCGAGGGTGCCGCGGCCTCGTCTGAAGCCACATTGGAGGTCGGACAAGTGATGTCCTGACTCCAGTAGACAATGAGGCGTTTGTTAACCATACACTCCATGGTTTTACAGATGCAGCTTGTGAGGGCTCTAGGACAATAGTTGTTGGCTTCACTCTTGTCTTTACCAGGTTTGGGAATCAGTATTACTGTTGTCTCCCGCCAAGAGGCAGGGACGACACCCGCCTCCCAGATGTTGTAGCAACAGGTCTCAGCGCAGGTTTGGGGAGATGTTGAAGGAATTGGTAATGGATTCCATCAGGTCCAACTGCTGTATCATACGAGCTTTCTCGAGAACACCTCAACTCACCCGTGCTGAATGGGGAGTTGTAGTGCGCCCTGCCGTCAGAGGAAAAGTCCAAGAGCTTACACTCTTGGCATTCCTTGACGGCCAGAAAGCCTGGGAGGCAGCTTGTAAAAACGAATTTCTGGCAAAGGCACGAGCCAATTCTTATTTCATTGAGTGATGTGAGAATGGTGCCATTGTGCCTCAAGTGCTAGACTACAGAAGGATCATCTCCCCATCGCTTGATTTCTTCTGATCATCGTCCAGACTTTGCCCGATGGCGTGCACATGGTAATGCCAGAAACAAATCATCTCCAGCACTGCCTCCGCGCTTCTTTGATTGTTCTGCGAGCCCGCAGAATTCTAAAGAGCCCCAGATTTTCAGCAGTCGGTCTCCTGTAGAATCTATGCGGAGCTTTCTTTCATTCCTTAATAGCCCCCCCTACAGCTGTCATCCAACCATGGAGGCGTCAGACGCTTGGGAGTTGCAGAAGTCTTCGGAACAGTTTTCTCTGCGATCCACCTTAGCATCTCAGTGAAAGAATTGTAATGGCCCACGGCCCTCCGACTCTCACCATGCCACGCATACACGGAAGAACGCCAAGATCCAAT
Source organism: Branchipolynoe longqiensis (assembly GCA_030323885.1). Classification (NCBI taxonomy): domain Eukaryota; kingdom Metazoa; phylum Annelida; class Polychaeta; order Phyllodocida; family Polynoidae; genus Branchipolynoe; species Branchipolynoe longqiensis. Next base: position 68,456,149 of record CM059193.1, on the reverse strand, counting down.
ATGAGCACGCTTCACCTTGGTTTATTGAACCAATCTGCTCTCCGCGGCGTCCACAGTCATCTGACCCGCCCCCTGACTGGCCAGGTCCCACATCGACTCTATAGGTGGAGGGGGGAGGGGGGGGAGCTAGCCACACGTAGTAGAGGGCAGCCCAGTCGGGGTCTGCCCTGTGTCTAGCCTGCCGCCACCTAGTGCAGTTCAGTGTAACTGTGTAGGTGTGCGGCATAGTCTCCGCTGCTACAGAGTGGTAGTAGAGCTCATGTACAGACTACTACAGAATCAATGTCACTGATGTCTGGAGTGAACTCGTCATGGCATAGGGTCCGGAAGGAGGGCCAGTCAGCCTGACGCAGCCGCCAGCCCCTCTCTCGCTCTATGGGAGAAGTCCCCTTGCAATTACGAATAATTGGAAAGTGGTCACTCCCGCAGAGGTCGTTCCAGACCCTCCATGAAAAGTCCAGCACCAGCCCTGGTTCAATAATGCTGAGGTCGATGCAGAGTATGCTCCGTAGGCGGGATGCAAATATGTGCATGAACCATCGTTCAGTACACACAGTGCATAACCGTCCACAAGGGCCTCAATCCTCTTGCCCTTTGCGTTCCTACTGCTCCATCCCCACAGTGGGTTGTGGCCATTAAAGTCACCCATAAGTAAATATGGGGATGGTAACTGGCTCACAAGAGCATCCAATTCTTGTAAAGTGAGAATGGAGCTCGGAGGAACAGAGAGTTATAGTCTTATGTAGCCTCAGACGAACAGCTACAGCCTGTAGTGTTGTGACTAATGCCACTGGCGTACCTACAATATCAAGTCTAACCAGGATGGAGGAGCCGCCAGCGGCTCGGTCTCCATCCGGTGCGGACGTGTCAAAATTGAAAATAGTCTCTATCTTTCCTGAAATCTTTGGTGCTTCAAAATCGAATGTAACAACGAATATACCGTGCATGTGCTTCCTGTGCGGTGCCTTTCCCCGACTCGACTCTGCTGCAGATGAGGTCGCAAAAAGTTGTACGAGTTTTATCGGTCCGCCGACACTGGCACCCCCGGCGGATTGTAGGGTACTTAACATCTTAATTTATTATATATATTTTTTTAGTTGGTATTCTATGTTTCAAACAAGAGCTGAGATGAGCTGAAACTAGCACATTTCATAGCTGCACCCAGTGTTATAGCATTAGCCATGTGCTTTGCGGTTGGAATGGCGATCTAGTCTATTGCAAAAATAAATGCTCCGTTTGCAGATAAGGATAGCTGCACATCCACATTGCTCAACGTCAACAGTGTAAGTGGCAAATTTCAAACAGATGCGCGCTAGTTCCTCGCGTACGCCTAGACAGTCAGGCTACCCATACCGCTCATGTACGCCTAGACACTACGTTATACTAAAGTCTAAACTGACTAGTTCATTTCTGTGGCAATGTAAATGTCCAATCAATCATTGGACCAATGTGGCAATCACTAGCACTACTTTACTAAATCAGTAAGTTATAGCATTTACATGCTAACTCTGCCATGGTCAGTGTGTGTATGATAGCCCATTATAAACTTAAGCCAACATAGATTAGTCATTAGAAGGAGCCCCTGCTCAGGCTGGTGTTGGTTTGAACAAGAACTTTGTTAATCCTAGGTAGGTACATCAAATCCCGCTTGGGGCGCTGTGGTATAGCTGTCTCCACTACTGCAGCTGAACTCTGTGACCTGGTTTCTATATGCCTATATACAGATAAGTAAAATTCGACAATCCTCAATATTTAGTTATTTTTCTTTCATTTGATACCTATATTGTGTATGTGTCCATTTGGTTAGACACTACAGTGCTTTTAAATGTGTGTGTGTGCATCGGCAGCATTGTTAGAATTCCAGGATTAAGCATGATCTTTAGAGTTTTATACCAGACCCCACTTGTTCTGTTCCTGTTATTTCCAGTCAACCATATATGATGACAGTGACAGTCCAAATAAAAATTTAAAATGTAATACCTAAATGCACTGGGATTGGTCCCACTGCTTCACTGGTCACAGCTGGTCCAGTGTATTATTAACAACCCCACCCCAACAACATAATTCATAAACTCACATAACTAACTACACTAGAGTTACACTAGAATATTTCTAACAAACTGACATTTATATACCGCTTGCCTAACTACAACTGAACATTAAAACTTACTACAACTTTACCAACTGAATACAGAAGATAACTTCTGCTTACATTCTAAATACTATGTAAATACTCACATTGATCTGACTAATAATAGTAATATTGATCTAGTTATATGACACTACTGTTACCATATTGCTATGGAACTTTTCGGTTACAGAATTTCATTGCGTTACATGTTGCAAATTGTGTATTCAACAGTTATTGTATACCTTATTCTATATACCTTTTGTGTAAATAATCCTGAATTGAAAAATGGCTGGAAGACTAGTGCTTCGGCACTGACAAAAGACTTATTCAGCAGAATAAACATATTTACCAAAAAAACTAAAGAACTTGTAAGTTGTGGTATTACTGAGATTCTTAAAGTTGCATAGTCTGATGGTTTTGAATTTCTGTATTTTTTCTGAGATAAATATATTAGATCGATCACTAGTATCTACTTTACATTAGTTCAAAGTTACTTTTATTTCAAATGGTAAACTTTTGAGATATTTTGAGCGCAAACATGGAAAATTAGTTTTGGCAAGCTTTCCAAAACTCTGACACCATAGACTTCTGCAGTAACAGGTTCTGCTAAATTGACTCAGTATTGCCTTCTACACAGAAACAAATGCTTAATAAGTGCATCAGTATCTAAGTTAGATATGTCAAATCAAATCTAGATAATTGGTTTGATTTTGAAAATTTGATATTTCATTGGACTATGCAGCTTTAAGAATCTATGAATTATGTTGTAAGTAATGTCTGAATTCCAGGATTAAGTCTTGTCTTTAGTTTTAGTAGTTGTTTTAAATTATAGTATGTAAATAATGTTTGAACTTACGGTTGCCATGGAAACCCACATTGTTTTGTGATATAATTTTTTTATATCAGCTTTGATAAGCTGAGGTGATTTGCCATACCAAGATTATGGCAAGAATCACCTTGACCTTGATCAGGATCTGACCATTAATAAAGAAACTAAAAAGAAATGTACCTATCCTGGAACACAAATGTTGAAAAGGTCACAACTTAAAAGTCTTAATAGCTATAAGTATAACCAATAGAGGGGGTGTAATGACGTCACAAGACAACTTTCGGTCACCATATTGGATGACACACAGAAGGCTTGCAACTGCCTACCCTGTGCTTATTTACTGATTTGTTGGTTTATTTGTCACTGTTTTGAGCAGTTTGGCCTAAGAAGTTGTTGCTAAAGTGCTGTAAGTAAACACATTGGATGTAAACTGCCCAGAACCTCCCATAACTCTGTTTTACTGCATCTGCATGCATTCACAACATGGTTAGGGAGGGTGTTGTAATCGAAGATGGCAGCTTGCTGACCGCTGATTGCTAAGTAATGACGTCACGTCCACTCCCTCTAGACTATAGTCTACAGATAGGAGAAAATATTAATTTTTAGGAAAACTAAATCGTAGATAACTTTGGAACGACTAATCATATTTACTTGAATTAAAAAACCCTTTCATCTATTCTGTGAGATATGTCTGTCTACCGAGTTGCAGTACTGTGCAACAATTTCACAATTTTCATGTGATGTACCTATCCTAGATTCTTACGAGTCGAGACTAGTGTAGGTACCCTAGAATCCACCGGGAGCGCCACTGTCACCGGACCAATAAAACTCGTACAACTTTTTGCGACCTCCTGAGCGGCACAGGCATGTCGGAAAATGGCACTACACTTGAAGCACAGGCACACTGCATTCATTGCTACATCCGTTTTTGAAGCACCAAAGACTTACGCACAGATAGAGACTATTTTCAGTGTTGTAGGACATTTGAAAGGGATTTTACTAAGCCATAAAAGTCTTCAGATGCAAAAATCAGAGGTAAGACTGTCAGGAATGTGCGTGTTAAGTATCAGAATGTGAAACTTTAGCATTTTTTCTTCCTAAAAATGGTCATCGAATGACTACAACTGGAATCGCAAATCTAGAATCTGGCGGCCAAAAGTTGGTGTCAGGCAGTTTTGACTGGATTCTCTAGGTCAGAATGTTATGGCTGGGGTGAGTGAGTCATCACACAGCCTATTATGCATCATCACAATTTTTTGCTGTTGTTGTGGTAAAGTATTTATTCATCTGAATATGACATTTGTCAGCGCCGAAGCACTGGTCTTCGGGCCATCTTACTATTGGAATTGACATTCTAAACAATCTAAGTTTGGTCAGTGCTGTATTAGTCACAGCACCGATCCTGTAGAATTTAGGGAGTGGCTCCTGCTGTATAATGTACAGCACCAGTCACTGCGGTTCATTCAAGAATGGGGAGCAGCACCGAGTAGAAGATGTATACCCGGGGCAACTCAAACAATCGTTGTGGGTTACATGTTTTCTCTTATAAAACAAGCAAAGTTTATAGTTAACAAGACATTTTGTCTGTCTTATATAATGTTCAATGTGTTTAAACAGATTGATAGTTGTGTAGGATGTTCGGTGTGTTGATGGTTTGTTCATGATGGTTAATGGTGGTGGCAGGGGAGGGTGGCCCATTTGGGTGGGTGGATGCATCTGCTCATCACCCAATTTTCATGAAAATTGGTCAATACATACAAACAGGTATACGAAAATGAATATGGTAGATTAAAAAATTAATATCCTCAAATAATAATAAATATTCATGATTATCGGCCGGAGCGAAAGTCGGGTAAATACTGTGATGTGCACATGCCTAATACTCATTGGATAATAGGAGTAGAGCTTAGCGGATTGCACCAATGTAAAGAGCTCATTCTAAAGGTTTTAAATACAAAGTTTCATGTTATTCTATAAACAACTCACGATTCTACGGACACTAAACAGACATGGAGGTGGGAGTGATTGTATTATGGTTGCCATGGAAACCTACATTTTCCTGTGATCTAATTTTTTTATATCAGTTTTGATAAGCTGGGGTGATTTGCTATACGAAAAAGACCCTTGCCCTTGCCTTGGTGTGAAGTTTGATCAGGATCTGATCATTAATAAAGAAACTACAAAGAAATGTTATAATTAGTCTATTTAACAGCCCTAAATAAGGCACTTCTCTAGTGCATTAGCTAATAGTATTAGTAATACAAAAAATCTTAAATTCAACAAACTTCAAATACACATATATATTATATCTCATTCAATTTTTGGAATATCTTAAAAATTCAAAAAGCATATTGCTTTTGATTCATTGGAGCTTCCAATGAAATTATAATTTGGATGTTTGGAATAATTTGAAAATGTTAGTGGGGTACCTAACTAGTGTAGACTGGAGTGTAGTCGTGACAAACGCAGACGCAGTCCAGAAAAATACTGCTGCTACAAACCTTGAATATTTATGACATCGCTCTCCGTCTGGTTTGTGATCCTCATCGAAAATCGCGAATCCATAATAATCAAAGTCAATAACATGTGGCGGGCCATCTCCAATACTGTTCAAAGCCATCTTCAAATAAAGTTTACTAGTTTGTCATGCTTGTTGCTGGTTGCGGCCATTTTCAAAACTGGCGCTGAAGCGCAGAAGTTGCACTCTGACCGCAACCGCTGCAACTATATATATTTTCACACTACTGACCTTCTGGATCCGATAAATCTTCTTACAATATAGAATCCATGTATGATCAGGCAGTGTGAAACTTAAGTTGAAGAAAGTATATTTCTTTTCGTATATATCACTGCTAAATTTCTATCTGTATCCATTATAGATTAATTAATGACTTGATATACTATACACATATTTCTATTGCCTTGTAGTGAATTTCATATGCATATTAATAATCTCTATTCAGTTCACCAAATATACACGAGACTTATAGGACAAATTACGTGCTGGACCAAGCGTCAGATGTCAGAAGCAATCGAAAATAGGCATATGACCAACTCTACACCGATCGTTGTAGCTACAACAAACATGGCCAACTCAGCACAGGTTTGTTAAATCATGCAACTACTCTTATTGTAATTGCGGATGAATTAAATATTTCATTACACTTTTATCGAATTAATCGCAGAATAGACTAATTTATACATTATTTGGGTGAAATATTAAACTGTATTAATGGTTGTACACTACACTCTGCAGTAACAAGTATGTCCTGAACACTCAAGTTTTTAGTCGTGACTAGCTCAGACTACTAACTACTCATCTACTGTAGTACTGAGCAAGTGAGTAAGGAACTGACTTTTGCCAAACTGTGGCCATACCGATATTGATTTGATTAATAGTATGATTTGTTTCTTGTTTATGACAAGTTTTTCAGGCCCCCTTTAGGCTTTACCATCTAGCCAAAATTAACTATTAGCTTAGCCTTAAGCCGGTGTCGCAGTTTGAGCGCCCTGCCAGTTTGAGCGCCCTTCTGTTGCTTCTGCGCATGCGCGGATAGAGACAACATTAAAACCACCCTAACTATCACAGTAATTTGTGATTTGTGGTGCTTTGAAAGCAAATTTCTCTTGTTTCTATTAAATAGTTCAGATCTTTCTCTACAATTTCACATTCAGCTTTTTTTTAAATAGCCAATTGGAAGTTCTTGAATTTATTTTGCGAAAATAGTTTTTGAGGCCATGATCTGGTAAGGCTAACACTGGCACTGACACTCAGAATATCCCAACTTTCACTATTATCTCTGTTTTAATACTTTCAGAGTAAATTGCTCTTAGGTTACATTAAATACTTCAGATCTTCCTCTTCAATTGTGCATTAAGATATTTTTAATCGATCCAATGAAAGCTTTTAAATCTATTTTACAAAAAAAGTATACAACCACTGGCAGGGCGCTCAAACTGCGACACCGGCACACACCTCCCGTATACGATCTAAAACTGCCCGTTTCGCGACTAAGTTTGAGTTTTAGTCGTTAGGTGTGCGACCCCCTAGCACACCTGAGGCTTCGGATTCGCGTATAAAACTCAGTTTTAGGGCTTAAAACTCGAATCACAAGAGATTCGAAAAACGAATCGGGCCGTTCGAGAAACGGTATATGTGAGCAGTCAGTCGTATCCTATACGGTATATGTGTGATACCCACCGTCCGTTTGCCGTCCAAGACTTCCATTCTCTTACCGCTTTTTCCATTCCCCACATTTCCCCCTCTTCCATTCCCCACATTTCCCCCTCTTCCATTCCCCCCTCTTCCATTCCCCCATTCCCCCTCTTCCATTCCCCCATTCCCCCTTCTTCCATTCCCCCTCTTCCATTCTCCCTCTTCCATTCTCCCCTCTTACGTTCCCCTCTCTTCCATTCCCCTCTCTTCTATTCTCTCTCTTCCCTTCCCCCTCTCCCATTCCCCCCTCTTCCATTCCCCCTCTTCCATTCCCCTCTCTTCCATTCCCCTCTCTTCCATTCCCCTCTCTTCCATTCCCCTCTCTTCCCATCGTCCGTTTGCTGTCCAAGACTTCCATTCTCTTACCCGTTTTTCCATTCCCCACATTTCCCCCTCTTCCATTCCCCCCATTCCCCTCTCTTCCATTCCCCCCATTCCCCCCTCTTACATTCCCCCCATTCCCCCTCTTCCATTCCCCCTTCTTCCATTCCCCCTTCTTCCATTCCCCTCTTCCATTCCCCCTCTTCCATTCTCTCCTCTTGCGTTCCCCCATCTTCCATTCCCCCATCTTCTGTTCCCCCGTCTTCTATTCCCCGTCTTCCGTTCCCCTGTCTTCCATTCCCCATCTTCCGTTCCCCGTCTCCATCCCCCTGTCTTCCATTCCCCCATTCCTCCCTCTCCCATTCCCCTCTTCCATTCCCCTCTCTTCCATGCTCTCTCTTCCCTTCCCCTCTCTTCCATTCCCCCTCTTCCATTCCCCTCTCTTCCATTCCCTCTCTTCCATTCCCCCCTCTCCCATTCCCCCTCTTCCATTCCCCCTCTTCCATTCCCCTCTCTTCCATTCCCTCTCTTCCATCCCCCCCTTCCGTTCCCCCCTGTTGCGTTCCCCCCTCTTGCGTTCCCCTGTCTTCCGTTCCCCCTCTTCCATTCCCCCTCTTCCATTCCCATCTCTTCCATTCCCCGCTCTCCCATTCCCCTCTTCCATTCCCCCTCTTCCATTCCCTCTCTTCCATTCCCTCTCTTCCCCTGTTGCATTCCCCCTCTTCCACCATTCCCCCTCTTCCATTCCCCTCTCTTCCATTCCCTCTCTTCCATTCCTCCCTTGCATTCCCCCGTCTTCCATTCCGCCCTCTCCCATTCCCCTCTCTTCCATTCCCCTCTCTTCCATTCCCTCTCTTCCATTCCCCTCCCCTTGCGTTCCCCCGTCTTCCGTTCCCCCTCTTCCATTCCCCCCTCTTCCATTCCCCCCTCTCCCATTCCCCCATCTCCCATTCCCCCTCTTCCATTCCCCATGCCAGAGGGGGAATGGAAGAGGAGCGAATGGAAGAGGAGCGAATGGAAGAGTGGAATGGAAGAGAGGGGAATGGAACAGGGGGAATGGATGAGGGGAAATGAAAGGGGGGATTGGAACAGGGGGAATGGAAGATGGGGGAACGCAACAGGGGGGAACGCAGCAGGACGAATGGAAGGGGAGGGAATGGAAGAGAGGGAATGGAAGAGGGGGAACGCAAGAGCGGGGAATGCAAGAGGGGGAACACAAGAGAGGGAATGGAAGAGAGGGGAATGAGAGAGGGGGAATGGAAGAGGGGGAATGAGAGAGGGGGGAATGGAAGAGGAGGAATGGAAGAGAGGGGAATGGAAGAGGGGGATGGAAGAGGGGGAACGCAAGAGGGGGGAACCCAACAAGGGGCACACAGGAGGGGGGAATGGAAGAGAGGGGAATGGAAGAGGGGATAATGGAAGAGGGGGGAATGGAACTCGTGAAACGGACGGTATATGTGAACACCCCAGTTTTAGCAGTCGGCATATGTGTGTTGTCCGTGTTTTCAGTTTTAGTGGGGAAACGGGTCGGGTCGGGTCGCGTTGCGTCGGGCAGTCAGTTTTAGCACGTGAATCGTAAACGGGAGGTGTGTGCCAGGCATTAGTCTTCTTAGACCTAGTTCGTATATAATATATCATTATATAATAATAATATATGTAACACTGACACTGTCCACAAGTTAATTGAAGTTTAAAGTTGGCCGGTGTTGCAGTTTCCGCGGCACACCAGTTTGCGAGGGAGACATCGCTTCTGTGCATGTGTTAAAATTGAACAGCATCATCCCTAACCTTATAAATTTAATATAATGTTTTTGGTAAAGATGTTTTCTATATGTGTACCAAGCGATTTGTTTCTAGGTGGTGTGGATTAGAGATATTTCACTTTTGCTGTATTTTCTGTATAAAGATTGCTCACGACCATTGACAATGCCTTGAGTTTGACAGTATGTGCAGTGCAAAGCATTAGTTTTATTCAAAATTAATAGAAATCCAGAACCCTACCCGTATCAATTTAATATAATCTTTTTGGTACACATGTTTTCTATTTGTGTACCAAGGGATTTGTTTCTAGGTGGTGTGGTTGTAGAGATATTTCACTTCTTCGGTATGAAGATTTGCTCACGGCCATTGACAATGCATTTGAATGGATGTGTCGCTCGCAAACTGGTGTGCCACGGAAACTGCAACACCGGTATACCTTGCCGGGAAAACAAACAAACTCGGAATAGTTCTAATTTGTGCCACAGGGTGGTGCATGCTTAGTACTGAACTTTTCCACTTGGTGGTGTAGTGACCTAGATTGGTCATGTGACAGCTGTTGTGAAAATGGCTGGGTGAGTGGAGTATTTTTTGGGGTCCATATATATACATACATACCTTGTATACACGTTGTATATATATATGACATATATACTATTACTAGTGCATATATAAAATGTATATACTGCATGGGCATCGCATGATTCCCTCGCGACACATACATTTTATATAGCCTCTGGCTAGCCGCAGGCTAGGGAGAGGTAAGCACATCCGGGTCCAGCAATTAGCATAAGCAGCTCACAGCGGGAGGACGTTCGCTGAGCTGCTCCGGCAGGATTTAACTACTACAACACTTTAACTAACTGTAAGTATTGAGAAATTGCGTTAAACTTCTTAAGGATACTTTATAGCATCCCATTATGAAAGTTTAGAACTTTCTCAGGTCCAATTTGGACATGTTTTGGTGTTTTAGAAAACACAAGGATACAACCACGCTCATGTTGAGAACCGAAACCGATACCGCTTGATATAGCGAAACCTGTATAGAGACAGGCAGAGATGTTAACCCGAGTTGCATCTCCTAAGGAAATTCCTCCGAACCCTAAAGAGGGTTATGTTGGGGATGATCCTGGGTTTCTTTCATAGACTCCCCAGACCGGTTTTTGAGGCGAGCCTCCGAGTTTCGTAATATTTTCTTCAACTTGCTGGCGCAGAATGCCGCGGGTGGGAGAAGTGTACGAAACAGAGAGAGCGGGCGGGCCAATGGCCGCCCCTCCGTATGGTTGGTTTCACTACCGATAAAACCTACGGCATACCATTAGCTTAACGCCTGTATACAGAACGGTGTAAACATGTTACTCTATACCATAATAATAATAATAATAATACCTCAACCCAGATTCTGGGGTTCACATTGTGACCATGTTGAGATGATACCGGTATTAAGTAACTTTTTTGTTACAGAAACCGATGGCCACCAAGCGAAACAAGGTTTCGCCGGCAGCGGCAGAGGGTCGCGTGCCCTCAGGGTACGATTCGTCGCCTCCACAGACGGGGCCACCGTCACCACAGCCAGGAGCTGGTCCTTCGGATAAGGATAGCGGGGAGGATGACCTAGAAGAAAAGATCATCAGAATTATGGAGAAATACAAAACTCAGCCCACGACACGGGCTTCCTCTCCTCCCATCCCAGATGACTATTGGGAAGACTTTTCGGATGATGAAACAGAATCGGCATTTGAGGTTCCGAAACCGAAAGTGAAAAAGCGCAAAAGACTCGCAAGCAGTTCAGGTGATGAATTCACCAAAGTCAATAAGAAGCGGGTTAAAAAGACCAAGAAAAACAAAAAGAAGAAAAAGAAGAGCTCATCATCTGATGATTCAGATGACTCGTCCTCAACTGAGTCCGACTCAGAGACCGAAAGAGCGGGTGTCTATGCTAGAATAGGCGCAAAAGTTAAGAAGAAATGCCCTTTGGGAAAGGCAAAGAGGTTGCGTACTACAACCATGATGAGGGAAACGCTAAAAGGACACTTCCACACGTTTAAACCCGCTGAGGTTATAAACAAACTAACAGAACAAATCTCGGGAATTAAAGGCGTTCCCGAGTCCATCAGTAAAGAAATGGATGCAGGCATCCACCTCTCGGATGAAAGACGGCGTTACGAGAACGCTTTGTGTACCATTCATAAAGCAGTACTCGGAGCTCTGACATCAATAACTCCTGTGGCAAACCGAATGCAAGCTGAGAATAAATTCTCATCGCTTGCCAGAGTCATGGATAAAGGTATTGCGCTGCTTACCGCAGCGTCGAACTTTATGACTTTCCGACGCTTCGAAAACGTCTATAAGTCAGTGACCACAGATGCTGGCAAAGAAGTAGCCAGGTCTAAAAAAGTAACGGACAATGACGGTAAAGAATATACACTTTACCTCCCCCCAAAGCCAGTGCTAGGCAAGCCACTGGACAAAACAAAAATGTTTGGGGGACAGCTAGCGCACCTCTTCAAAGCAGTGGAAGTAGACACTAAAAGCGCTAAGAACACCGACAGAAGTAAAAAGTTTGACAACCCCAGCAAATTCCGACGCTCCCGCCCGGATTTTCGCTTCCGCCGAGGAGGCAGGCCGGCACGAGGAGGTCCCTCCTTCGGGTTCAATCCCAGAGGACGAGGCAGAGGAGAACGACAGACCACGGGGTGGAACGACAACCGCGGGTACAAAAGGGAGTTTACACCCAGACCCCAGTTCCCGCGGCCAGGAGCCAAGTAGAGTCGACGACACAGACATCGACCCTCAACATGGTGTCTGAAGAGACGCAAACATATGTAAGCAAGTTTAAGGCAGGCAATATCCTGAACTGTTTACAAAACTGGTGTAATATCACAACTGATAGCGAAATTTTGGACATTGTTAAAGGGGTTCAAATACCGTTCACAGACATACCAAAACAGAAAAGAGTTCCGTTCCCATATAAATTCAATACAGAAGAAAAGCTACAAATTGATATTCAGGTTTCTCTTTTTGAAACAAAGAGAATTATTGAACGAGTACAAAACACAGAAGGACAGTTTATTTCTAATGTTTTTTCTAGGCCAAAACCAAATGGCGAAATTCGCATGATTTTTGGATTTAACAAAATTGAATGAATCGGTTACATACAAACATTTTAAGATGTTCTCATTAGAAACGGCGAGAGATTTAATTACGCCGGAAGCCTGGCTCGCCAGTGTAGACTTAAGAGATGCGTATTACACAGTCTCCATTTGCAAAGAACACAGAAAATTTCTGAGATTTATTTGGAACGGTACCCTCTTCCAATTTACATGCATGCCTAATGGACTAGCTTGCGCACCCCGACTTTTTACAAAGTTATTAAAACCTGTTTTTGCAGTCATGGCTAGAATGGGACACACAATGTTCCCATACATAGATGATTCATTTATTATGGCGGAATCCTTTGACAAATGCCAAACAGCAGTTAATGATTTGTGTGATTTATTAACAGAATTAGGTTTCTACATTCATGACAAGAAATCTGTCTTCGTCCCGAATAAGGAATTAAAATGCTTAGGGTTTCTGATTAACACCAAAACCATGACCGTATCTCTAACGGAACAGAAACTACAGAAGTTTCATGACACGGCCTCCCAGCTGCTTGACATATCCAGGCCAAAGATTAGACAGGTCGCCGTCCTTATCGGTATAATGGTCTCGTATGCACCGGCTGTTCTTTATGGAGCGGCACATATCAAGTCTCTAGAAATAGACAAGAATAGAGCGTTAGCACGCACAAAAGGTAACTTCGAAAGACCAATGAACATTTCCCAAGACAGGTGAAAGACATTTTTTGGTGGATCGAGAATATTAATAACTCTCCCAATCCCATTCGAATGGGTCAACCCAACACGGTAGTTACTACCGATGCTTCATTACAAGGTTGGGGAGCTCATCGAATGATGTAGCGACAGGTCGGAGATGGTTAGAAAACGAGAAATCAGACCATATTAATGTTCTTGAATTAAGAGCGATTTACTTGGGCCTTTTGAGTCTAATTAAAATACCTAAAAATAGTGTTCAACTTCTTACAGATAACACTACAGCTATGGCATATGTCAGGAATATGGGAGGTACAAAGTCAAAAGAATGCAATAACTTGGCACAGAGTATCTGGAACTGGGCGCAACAACATCAAATATGGTTAACCATAGCTCATATCCCAGGGTCGCAAAACGTCCTGGCTGACAAAAAGAGCAGAGTTTTTCACGATCACTTAGAATGGAAATTAAACACAAAAATTTTCAAAGAAATTTGTCAACAATGGGGGTCACCTACGGTAGACTTATTTGCATCAAGAAATAATTTTTAAATTAACAAATATGTCTCATGGCACCCAGAACCATATGCTTGGCACATAGATGCTTTCTCACTGATTTGGGAAAATAAATTTTATTACATTTTCCCCCCCTTTAACATCATTACCAGAGTGGCACGAAAGATAAAGATGGACTGGTCCCACGCCATCCTGATCGTCCCCGAATGGGACACACAACCGTGGCTAGCGGGACTAGTCTCGACAGCCAAAGACTGCCACAGATTCCCAAAATCCCGAGGAAATCTAACTCACCAAGGCCCTCTGGAACATCACGGAAACGTAGCAACAACACCATTGCTTGCATTCCTTTTCTGAATAAATATCGAGAACAATTTGGATTAGACAAAATTACACAAGAACGGTTGGTGTCGCATGCATGGAGAAAAGGAACAGTAAAAATGTATACCACATATTTGAAGAAATGGGGCATTTACTGTCTTATTAAAAAGGTTAAACCTATGAACCCAACTATTGCCCAAGTGTGCAGATTCTTTAGATTTTTAGAAGAAGATGGGCTAGGTTACGGCGCAATTAATGCTGCCAGGTGTGCTCTCTCGATCATTCTCCCCAGATTAGGGGGAGAAACAGTAGGTAAACATCACGTAATACACCGGGTACTAAGGGGGATTTACGAACGAAACCCACCTAAACCAAAATATGACCGATTTTGGGATGTATCACTGGTGTTCAAAATGTTTAAGGATTGGCCACATAACAGGTTTCTAGATATTAAACAATTAGGTTTTAAGTTAGCACTTCTGTTACTGTTAGTCACAGGTCATCGAGGCCAAACTATAGTGGCACTTTCACTCGATGGACTGGAAATAGACAGAAAGCAAGCGACTTTCGATTTAACAACATTGTTAAAATCTAATCGCATAGGCGACCCTTTGTCATCAATTAATATAACACAATGGGGGACATCCGGGGTAGTTCATTTGTTGACACTAGATGGCGCATCGGTACCAGTGGTCCTAAACGGCCATTGACAATGCACTGAGTTCGCCGGTACGCGCAGTGCAAAACGTCAATTTTTATTCAAAATTAATAGAAATGCAGAAGTCTAACCTTATAAATTTAATATAATCTATTCGTTGAATATATTTTCTATATGTGCCCCAAGCGGGTTGCTTCTAGGTGGTGTGGTTTTAAAGATATTTAACTTCTTCTGTATGAAGATTGCTCACACCCATTGACAATGCATAGACTTTGCCGCTACGCACAGTGCAAAATGTTAGTTTTATTCAAAATTAATAGAAATGCAGAAGCCTAACCTTATAAATTTAATATAATCTATTCATTGAATATGTTTTCTATATGTGTTCCAAGCGGGTTGCTTCTAGGTGGTGTGGTTTTAGAGATATTAAACTTTTTCTGTATGAAGATTGCTCACTGCCATTGACAATGCATTGAGTGTGTCGGTACGCGCAGTGAAAAACGTCTATTTCATTCAAAATTAATAGAAATACACAACCCTAACCATATAAATTTAATATAATTTATTCGGTGAATATGTTTTCTATATGTCTTCCAAGCGTTTTGTGTCTAGGTAGTGTGGTTTTAGAGATATTTCACTTTTTCTGTATGAAGATTGCTCACTGCCATTAAGTTTGCAGTGTGACAGTGTGCCGAATAGGCCCACTCGTTCAGTGGCGACGCTAACGGCACGAATTTGAACTAAAAAGTCGGAGGTCCCCCATTCAAGGATAATCCAAAACTGTGTGTAGTATCGGCGATTAGAACATATATATCCAAGACACAAGGAGTTAGAAACTCAAGACAATTATTGATAAGCTTTATTAAGCCACACAAGGGCATTTCAAGGGACACACTCGCCCGTTGGACAATTAATGTGCTAAAGATGGCAGGAGTGAATACGGACAAATATGCGTCACACTCAACAAGAGGAGCCATGGTGTCAAAGGCACGTCTGCTAGGAATTTTGGTCAAACGCATACTAGCGCATTATAACAAGCGTTTGGAGAAGCCCAGTGGGGTCGCTCGACGACTGCTACAGCATTAAAAGGTCAAAAGGTGAGAACATAAGCCTAGTCACAAACACCGTGATTATAACAATGTTCCATATCACAAAAATAACCAGAAAATAACATAACACTGACAATAACAATTAAATATCAGGATAAAATGATATTACGTAAAGTCTCCCTAGCCTGCGGCTAGCCAGAGGCTATATACCGAGGTAAAATAGATTAGTTAGACGAATCTTACCTTGGTATAGATGATGGATAACTATTGTTTTCCCGAGGTATAAGCCTCGGCTAGACATGGGTGAGGGCCCACCCTCCACACCCTACCACGTCTAGACTGTTGCTTGTACCAAGGAAATATTAGTATTTAGAATTTGTTATTAGAGATCATTTTATCCTGAATTAGTAGGTAAAGATTGCTGGACCCGGATGTGCTTACCTCTCCCTCACCCACGTCTAGCCGAGGCTTATACCTCGGGAAAACAATAGTTATCCATCATCTATACCAAGGTAAGATTCGTCTAACTAATCTATATATATATATATATATATATATATATATATATATATATATATACACATACACAATCACACACCTTGTATATATGATGTCGTATATATATACAAATAGCCTGAACTGAGACAAGTAACTATGTGTGGTCTCTGTGGCCTAGTGGTTAAGGTTATAATCTGAAGTTGTTTGGTCTTGTGGGTTCAAACCCCATATGTTTCACTGCTTTTTACTTTCAACAACAAAATGTTTTTCCTTCTATATGTGTTTCTGATTGAATTATGCAATGTAATTGTAGTAACATATATTTCACATTAAAGCAAATATATTTCCTGTTTGAACTACTCTAAAGAAAATTGAAAATACATCAGTTTTACTCTCCCTTCTCTCCACTCACCCATCCATTAAAACAACAGCTGCCAACTACAGGCCCAGCCTCAGACTCCCCACCCTACCCCCACCATGACCTCAGCACTGACCCACTTTTCACCCAGCCTCAGCACCCCCCACTGACCTCAGCACTCTGCCTGGCCCAGTTCAGGTGCACTGAGTCTACAACTCTCCCCCCACATATCTGGTTATATAAACATAAAAACTAAGCAGAGTTGTGCTTGGAGAACATTTGTCGGAGTACTGTTCCCATGGCCACGGCCACGAGGTATACCGGGCCACTTTAAGTTAGTAATCCATATAACTTAAAGTTAAAGACTATATATCTTATAATAAGCATAATATAACATACCATGACATATGTTTACCAAAGGCAGAGTTACTAATGTAATATAAGTCTCACTGTGAGACGCACATATACCATAGCCAGAACAATCTATTTCAGGTATGAGACTTTCCTGCCAATCAGCAGTTTCCAGACTTTTAGGCAATGACCCGCCTTTTTAGATATATCATGTTCTCATCCCTGATATTTATTCAATCTTATTTTGTATGTAGTTTATAAAATTAATATATTGCCAAAGATTAATTTCAAACAAGAGAAAGATATTCTACTAAGTGCGCTATTTTTCTTATATACGATAACATGTCATATATCTGTAATCGAAAGAAATTCTATTTTTCTTATATATAGTATAACATATATTTGAATTCGAAAGAAATGGCAACTTTAAGCATAGCATTATGTCAACATACAATAGGGTGCAATGTTTAGCTCATATATCTCTTTTCAGACAATTGAAGATCAAATGAAAGTAAGAGGCTGGAAGCGTGACTCAGATGTGAGGGAATTATATTTATCCAGGGGGTAAGGTTATTAATATTTGAAAGAGCATGCGCAAGTGTTTACATTTAGAACTATTACCAATTGCAACCAAAATCACTTACACCATAACCTATTTCATATTTAATTTTGAGACATGCCTCTCAGTCAAGTAAAATTCAACACACCGATATCACCAATAGTCCTAAGCTTATATAGTTTTAGTGCAATAAGTGTTACAAAGCTGTTATGAGAGCTATAGATAATAAGAGTTAATTTGCGTGAAAATGACTGGTGTGAACAAAAAAAACACCATAGTATAACAGTTCATATTCTATTATTCCAATTAAAAAACAACTAATAAACACATTTCTTTCTTACAGAGAATTAACGAGCGTTATAGACCTTGGTCGATTCAAAAACCTCACTTTCCTATGGCTTAATAATAATTTGGTAAGTAACTACGGCGATGAATCCGGGACACGTACCCTTTAATAGGTAGCAAAGGTGTTCAATCTAACACTTTCATTAATTTTAAAGTAAAACAAAAGGTCATTACATGTATGGTCATGCTTATTCTTCTCTATCTTCTTTATCCTCGATATCTTCAGATAGGTGAGACTGACTTTACTTTCCTTTCCAAATGAACCACTTATATATTATGAGATGTATATGTGTTTGTGCATGTTTGTTGAGGCTTATGTCCTAGCAATACTTAAAGTCATATCAGGAAAAGTGTCGACTTGTGACAGTTTTCACTCATGGTGACTTTATAGTGCTGACCAACAGAGTCTCAGCAACCACTCTTATGATCCGATATCACACATGGTTACATTATCTTCATACTGAGCTAACCAGTCGTTGCCATATCCTACTAAGGCTGAGCACCTGGCTAGGTAGCAGAAAGTATGCCAGCTTGTTATGGTAAAAAAGAACTATTTCTTGCCCTGAAGTCATATAATTGTGGGTGTCCTCTCCAATGTCTATCCAGCCTTATCTCAAATGCTTCTAAGCAGTAGGCATTGGTTTTTTTCCGGTTGCAATTAGAACCTATGCCCTTTCACGCGGGAGGCCAGTGGCCTTTCCAATTCTGCCGCGTACCAGTAATAGCTATGATAGGCTATTCATGCACAACACATATTTCTTTTCTTGAAGAGTTATACTCCCTATCATGGATATGTGTGAATAGTCTTGTTTTCATCATTAGACAGTTGGTCAATAGAAAGACCGAGTGTACACTTTTACCGACCCAAGGGATTTTTAGCCTTCCACACCACATAGAGATGGTATGAGAGCAACTAACCTTAACTGACGCTGTAAGTCATACACCGTGGTGAAAATCCAAATTGGTTGAGGTGATGGCATGGGGAATCAAATCACCGACCTTCAGACACTCTAACCACTCCGCCACAGAGAACACCACAACAACTATAGTAAGTCATTCATGCACAATGTATGTATAAACTTGATTCTGCCATTACCTAATTATAAATGGAAATAATATCAGCTCAAGAAAATGCAAAGAAAAATCACCAAATGAAATATTCTTCTTGGGTTTTTTAATCTTCCTTTTGTATATAGCTGCGGACGATAAATTTCCTGACATTGAACTGTCACCTGTCCGAACTCCACCTCAACCACAATTTGCTGAATTCCGTGACCGGGGCTATCAGTCATCTCATCTGTCTCGAGAAGTTAATACTTCACAACAATCAACTGCAGAACCTGGAGGTTGTTGTCAGTGAGTTGCACAAAATGCAATGCCTGGATGCCCTTAGTAAGTCATTACGTTCTGCCCTTCCTCTTTTTTCTTTCGCTGTTTGAATGTTCTGCAATAAGTCTTGTTCGGTACTGTATTTGTTTGTTGTTGTACGTCCTATCAACATCTAAGGCCATATCAGGACGGATTAGGTATTGTCGTGGGGGTAGGGGTGGGGGTGGTGTTGCAACAGATAGGAACATCATACCGAGAGCCAGATTCACCGTTCTACCATTCCACAGCATGCGTCCTAACCATTAATCTGTCTGTTCTCCCTGGTGCAATACACATATCCGTACCTACCCGTGTATGTGGTATTTCATCTGGAGAGGCGCATACAACTCACAACAGTTCAAATGGGGCTGTAATTTGATGTTTAAAAAAATAATAAATAATAACACGCAAACATCCCCTTTATAGTTATACACACTGCATGAACCTTAATTAGCACATAGCCAATCATAAATAACAAAGACAGATAAAATAAGAAAGTAATCACAAATGGGTATAAAAATGGATATAACCACTAACCAACTACAGTAACAACTCAAAGCCTATGTTGATCTAAATCTAAACTTATCTAGATTTAGTTATCTCGACCTAAATGCATATCATGTCAATTCTTTATGTTTTATTTTTTTTGATACATTATTTATTCTGCCCATAGCATGTAAGCTCCCGTGAGGGTGCTTGTTTTCAACACTGGACAGCTGTGAGGATGTTATGGTGTATGCCTGGGTTCCGGTTCAGGTGTAGCAGGAAATCGCAAACCCTGTAAATCGCAAACCCCCACTTGTGATTTCCTAGGAAATCGCAAAACCCCCATGCCATATATGGGCATGGGGGGTTTGCGATTTCCTAGGAAATCACATATCCCCCCTGGAGATCGCAAACCCCCATGTTAATGATACAGATAGTTGTTCTGGCTTTTCTTATTGATGTAGTCCAGTATCTTTGACAACAAATTGACCTGGTCCCCTACCCTTCTTGTGCGCAGTGAATAATGGCCCTTGCTGTGAGAGGCATGAAATTAAAAATAATCAATTAATCCATCTCGTGAGGGATCCCCCTTATATGAAAATAAATGTGGCAGCCTATGTATGTGCAGCCTATGTATGTGTAAAGTGACTGATAGTTTTGTAGGGAATTGGATATTTGTTAGTTCAAAGTGTTTAAAGAAGTTGTGCTGGCTTTTCTTAATGTTGTAGTTTAGTATCTTTGACAAAAATTGATCTGGTGCCTTATCCTTCTTGTGAGTCATCAATAGCAGTGAAAAAGGCCTTTGCTGTGACAGCATGACATCAAATCTAATCAATTAATCCATCTTGATCCTCCTTGAATCCATTTTATCCCCCAGATCTGGTAGAAGTTCAAAATCAAACATAGGCCTATAGCTGCCCTACTTGTGGTGATAAATGCTACAAAGCATGGGGGGGTTTGTGATTTCCAGGGGGGGTTTGTGATTTCCTAGTAAATCGCAAACCCCGGGGTGTGCAATTTCCAGGGGTTTGCGATTTACTGCCACACCGGGTTGGTATCCGGGACATCCACCAGCATTTATTTAAGTAGTTATTATCTATGTTAGTTTTTTGGGTGTTTTTTTGTGGGGGTATAACTTCCTATCATATAACTATTATCGTAGCCGAGTATGTACATCTCGTGAGATGGTAATAGGCTTGTGGATGAGGATGTGTTCCCAGAATTTGTTTGTTTTGTTTGCAGCTTTCCTTTCACTTGTGCCCTGTCCCTAGTTAGTGCCTAGATGTGCCAGAACACATCCATACTCTTCGGGACTATGACCAGGTGGGTCGGCTGTGGTGTTAAATTGTTAACCATAGTTCTAACGGCATTGTCCCTGACTTTTGGTTTTACCACCTTCCTTTCACCCGTGCCCTGTCCCTAGTTGGTACCCTGGTGTGCCAGAACACACCCGTACCTTTCGGGACTGCGACCTGGCGGCGGGTTGTGGTATTTTCTCATGCCATAGTGTATTATAGGTTGGGTTCGATGAGCATGATTGGTATGTCCGTACCTAACGTCATTTGTGCCAGAACACATACCAAGGTGGACTATGGCCTCATTTCTTCTGATCCTCCCACTACTCCAGATGGCTGTGTATTTATAGGTTTGATGTGCACCCTCCTCCATGGCCTGTCCTTGGCATGTGTGCTCTTTCACAGTTTGCCTTGACTGCTCCCGGTCAGGTGTTATTTGGTGCCCATATGAATGTGTATGGATTTTATTTGTTCTTTTTTAGGAATTGTTTATAGAGCTCCAGATTCTTGATTGCTCTGACTGAAGGTGGTTGTTTGTTCCAGGCTTGCGCGGCCATGACTAACACACTTCTCTCATGTATTTTATTCATGCTTATGGTTTCTTTTAGCACTGGTGAGCCTGTATGTCTGATGTTTCTACCAGCACTCACTGTGATACCTTGTGTGGTGTAGTGGTGTGCAAGTAGCTTGGGGTGTAGTTCTCTTCTATTTGTTAGTAGTTTTGTGTTGCATTTAATGTGGAGTTCCATCATTGGGAATCTTTTGTGGACCTGGAGGCATACCTTTAGTGCTCTGTTCTGTAGAACTTGTAATTTATTTAGCAGGTTTGCATTCCCTCCCATGTAGATGACGTCACTGTAGTCAAAGTATGGTATGATCATACCGTTGTATATTTTTAATGCCATGCTTTCTGTCATGTAGTATCTTAGTTTTGCTAGTAGTGATATTTTATAATTTGCTTTCTTTATTGTATTTGTTTGCAGGTGTCATAATTTAGGTGCCTGTCTAGGTCCACTCCTAGATAGCGATAGCTGTCTACTCACTCGAGTTGACCTTCCCCAGTTGCCAGTTTAACTTTAGGTTTTGGGTGTGCCTGGTACCGAACAGTACCGTTTTGGATTTACTTGTATTTATTGTTATTTTGTTTATTTGGCACCATTCGCTTAACTTCAATAGTGTTTTATTTAGGGTTGCTTCTAGTTCCTCGGGTGATTTGCTGGCCGCGCAGACCATCAGTGTATAAAAGCAGGTGTTCTGTTTCTAACCAATTATTGAGGTCATTTATGTAAATTAGGAATTGGAGGGGGCCCAACACGGACTCCTGTTTTCCCTTTTATCCCCATTCAGGTTAATTTATTTTTTAATGTGGTGTGGTAAACCATGTCAACGGCTTTGCTATAGTCTATAAATGCTGCCCCCACCATGTTCTTTGATTTATATTGCTTGCAATGTCATTAGTTAACTTAGCTATGGTTTTAGTTGTTGAGTGATTATTTTTAAAACCTGCCTTGGTTGTTATTTTGGATTTGGTGCTTGTTTAGGTAATTTGTTATGTGTCTATGCATTACCTTCTCCATTAACTTGCCGGGTACTGGTAGGATAGAGATAGGCCTGTAGTTACCTAACAAGAAATTGTGTTAAACTGGAAAGGTTTGTATACAATGACTGCTGAGCCTTTTCCATTATGTGAATAAGAATGATAAATGAATAATGTAAGAAAAATCACCATGAAAGTGACTCTTACTCTAGATCTAAGCACTTTTTAGATCTAAATGCAAGTGTCAAATGTGTTGATAGAAATTCATAGATATTGATCACTCTGCCGTTTAAGCAAATGTGCTATCATATTTGCAATTTCTAATCAATTTTACAGTACTTTGTGACTGCTTGTAGTTCTTTCCCCCGCCACTAGGTGGTGGGCATTACCTATAATTTATCCATGTTGAGCGACGGAGAATTTCAGTGACAATGTGGATATGCTAGCTTTAAAACAGGAAGTATTCACTAATAGTTGTGTGAAATGTGTCTATTATTACATTTCAGGCATACCTATATGAGGAGGAACCATCTGAAGGTCTATATGATTAAGTCTCTGTGATTTAATTATTTTCACACAGACGAATAAATGCGTTCCTTTCACACCTATGCTCATGCTGCACGTTACTGATAAAGATCAGATTCGAACTTTGTCTTTTCATGCATCTTATTTTGGCAGTGTCGGCTCCTCACGCTTTAAAATTAAAATACAGCAAAGATTCAAAATATAAAAAACATGCACGCTATTTTCCATTTCTATAAGGCACTCCTTCTAAGTGTGCTATTATATGCATGAAAGCATCACAATTCTTTAATTCTACTTTACGTTTATTAGTGGTCAATTAGCATTTCACTATTACGAATGCACGAATGTTAAATAGTGGAAATGAGTGAAGTCAAGGATGGTCGGAAGATTAGTGCCTCGGCACTGAAAAAAAGACTGTTTTCAGATGAATAAAAATGTGTACACAAAAAAAGTCCGTATACAATAAAACTTCTTTAGCCGACCACCTCCACAGATCGACCACTCCCCTATATCGATCGCTTTATTTGGGTCCCAACAATGTCATTGTAACCATATTCTAACTCCCTAAACCGACCACCTCCCTAAAGGGACCGCTTAAAGTCGGTCCCAATGTCAGGTGATACAGAGAGGTTTTACTGTATATGCGTATTGCGTAATAGGCGAACAACGACGACATAGTGCCTTGTGACTGTCTCCTTCCACGCTTTCCCGACATAAACCAATGCTGCGTTTTATAATTCTCCATGTAGACTTGTTCAACAACCAATGCTGTGTGTTTTATACTTTTCCATGTAGATTTATTCAACAACCCGGTAGCGCAGGAGCGCGATTACCGTATCTACGTTATCCACCATGTCCCGTCTCTGCAGCTGTTAGACAGACGTGGTTAGTAAACCTTAGTGCTTCATTCCCGCCGAACCAGGCACGTACATGTGTAGTATGATTGGCTAATACTACAACAGCACCCGAGTATCTAAGAACACTAA
This sequence comes from Branchipolynoe longqiensis, assembly GCA_030323885.1. Lineage (NCBI taxonomy): Eukaryota > Metazoa > Annelida > Polychaeta > Phyllodocida > Polynoidae > Branchipolynoe > Branchipolynoe longqiensis. The sequence continues at coordinate 68,432,228 of CM059193.1, read as the reverse complement.
ACCATCTGATAGCTAGACTTGTAAGCAAATTGAATAAATCATTCCATGATCAAGTTTCGATATTTCCTGTCCATCGGATAGTTTGTGATGTATAAGGATTATGTGAGTATAAAGCTGCATAAGCGATGTTCCCTATATTATTATTATTATTAATCACTGCTACGTTGTGTACTACTCTATGGGTGACCCATCCATGTGACCGGTGGCGCCACCACAGGCCCGACCATCACCAGTGGCGTGAATATTTTCACTCGCACACTAAAACTCATACCCTCACCACCACCACCCAAAACCAGTTGTATTATCAAAGACCCTATAATACTAAGACGGCTCACTCAGCCTGTACTGTAATCAAAATCATCAAACCCACCACTTGGTGCGCTGGCTGTTCTCTTGGTTAAACAGGTGCCATATTGTATGTACAAATGTATATATGAATGTGACATATGTGTGATGATGGCATTGATGATGATGATGCTGATGTGTATTTGTTCATAGCAATTTCATATTGATGATTATTCATACTTACCTATCTCATGTATAATATAATTGTATGTGTTAACATGTGAAACACCAACCAGCAGCCGGGCTGATCAAACCCACCACAAGGTGGCACTGCGAAATTTACATTACCATGGGAGAGATTGGAGTGAGCCGTCCTAGTATTATAGGGTCTTTGGTATTATGTATATATATATACACACACACATGTTCTCAGTTATATAAGCCACATATCTTTGTAATACCTACTGGTCTTGTGTTTGTGTTAGAATTTCTACATGCGCACACCACACAAACACACATGGGCACGCATAGATAAAGTATTCACCCCGTGCTTGCAGTACACGGGTGAATACCAACCCTATGTAAAAGCTGTCGAAAATGTGGGGAAATGAAAGCCTAAATTCACAATCTAAGAAGCAACACTTGTTCTTTTTAGATGTCTTCATATTTCCCCACTACCTTTGAGTTGAAAAATATAATAAAACATATAGTTCAATAGAATTTAAAGGTGAAATCGATGGTGTTTTATCACCGCCATGTTGTCTTTTTGCATTCTCTCCCATTTCACCAACTCTGTGCCAATATAACTAGCCATTTGATACTGGAGCCAGGCATTCTACTTCCTGGTCCATACTAAAGCTATTTTCGCCCGTATTTATACTACGTTGTCATTCACCCGTGTACTGCAAGTACGGGGTGAATCCTTTATCTAGGGCGCGCAGTACTGATCTTAGGAAAGGAAGAAAATGTCCTGTCCATTCCCATTTCCCGATTGCTTCAAACTGACACTTCCTGTAGAGGAAACGAATGCCGTCTTTTCACCCCAGTTATGCCGCTGTCCTAACACAGACTCCCCGTTGCAGCCATCACGGAACATGAGCGCAGAGAAGGCAGGCATCGGTACGACCAGGTGAACGAGCACATCAAGGAGAACATCGCCTTTGGGCTCCGATCTCAGGGCCCGCCCTCCGTGTACTACCACCATGAGCAGAATCCTCAGCGCTACACCAAGCCAGGCACGAGTCGGATTCATTCTTATTTAGGCTAAACAAATATATATATATATATATTAATTTTTTTAATTAAAAAAAAAATTCTTTTTATTTATTTTTTAAATAGAGAGGGAGGGTGGAGTGAGAAATGGAATGGGGAGCTGAGAGTGGGGGGGGGGGGGGGATGGACAGGGCATTGAGGGGAAAAGAATGGAGAGGGATTTGAGGGGTGATAAGGGAGGGAACTGGGAATGGGAGGGAGCAGGGTCGAGAGTGTGGGGGAGGGGAAATCGCCCGCCCGACCCAGATTCTTTTTTTAAAAGGACGATCACCAACTTAAAAAAAAATTATTTGGCCTTTAAAGGATGGAAGGGAACATCTCCTGCGATTTCCTCCTTGGATAATCGCCGATTTCTGATAATTAGTAAAGTATTTGGATAATTTTACACCATTTAGAGGCATAGGGTGGAAGGACGATCACCAACTTTATAAAAAAAATAAAATAAAAAAAATTGGCCATAGCGGCATATTTCGAGGATGGAATGAAACACCTGCGGTTTCATGAATTTCCGCCTTTTCGGATAATCTCTGATTTCTGATAATGAAGAAAGTGTTTGGACAATTTTACACCTTTTGTGATATACATGTGCGGGCAATGTCTTGCATTCTTTCCGTCTATTGATTAGTTTTCACAGATTACTAAGAACATATGATCTCACTTGGTAGATTGAAATAACCATATTTTGTTGTAGTTGGCTTGATTACTTTTATTAACAAGAAATATGTTTGTACTTTTTTTCTATTGCAGTGACCTTTGAAATTGGAAATAACTTTTACAGAAACCAGTAAGTGTATCCTTTAGTATGGTATTCTGTAGGCCTAATACAGTATATGTATGTTTAACATTGCACACTGCTAATCTAGTAAACCATTACAAATTAAAAATCTGACATATGCACCTACATTAATTAACTTACCATCCGGGTTATTGCTGCTGCATTATCACCATTCTAAAGTATGTAATGCAAATAATTAAATATAATAGATGAAAGGAAGTAACACAAAGCATAACACTGTCGCCATTCTCATACACAATCCCATTACTAACATTGAGCATCACCAAAGACCTGGGGACCAGAAGGGATGGCCGAATGAGTTGAGCATCTGTCTCCCGTTTTGGTAAATTGTGGGATCAACCCCCGGGTTCGAACCCTGGTCGAGTCAAACCAATGACATAAATATTGATACTTGTCACTTCCTAGCCAAATGCTTGACATTATTAGGATAGGGCAAGGACTGGTTGGCTCAGTGTCAGGATAATGTGACTGAGTGGAATATCAGGTCATGGTGCTGGTGGCCTGATTTCCTAGTGGGGCAGCACTATAAAGTCGCCATGAGTGCTCACTGTCACAAGTCTGTACCCGTCATGATATGATCTTAGATGTTGACAGGACAACATTCAACCATTCTAGAACTGGTGTTTTCAATGTGTTTGTGCTTATGCTTGTGCCAATTAATCTCTTCCCTCTGCAGGCCACACTTCGCCACTGACGAGCAGGCGATTAACAGGCGTATTTTACGGTGGTCTGTTTCGGAGTTCTCCCACTTTGACTGGAGCAAAGCACCACGTGCCGAGGAACGCCGACTTCCCCAAAACAGAGATATTACACCTCAGATAATCACCACCCAGTTCAGATGAAACAGCCGGATGTAAGGCTTATTGGTATATATTTAATAGGAACAAATTTTTAAAAAGTGTATTGAAAACCCTTAGCTTATATGTATTATATTTGAAATGGGAGTTTGTAGGCAGGGAAAGACGGTCTAGTTGATTAATTATGGACCGTTTGTGTTGTGTACACTAGTATACATATCTTCTATATATTACACAATGACTAGCTTTGACCTGTGCTGTGCACAGGTCTAAGCTAAGCTGCACATCCATCCCTGGACCAATATTGTGCTGAACTGTCATATATATATATATACATATATATATTCAGTCTGATTATTTCAGGGATGAAAGATCTCCACGATTTCGCGGATTTTTCCTGTAGCTATAAGTGTATACTAATAAGTTGCGTCTGTCCTGATATGACCTTAGATGTTGCCAGGATGTAAAACTCCAACAACCAACCAATACGTTGTTTCACGCTGCAGCACCATCAGCACATACTAATATGTGGTGCAAACACCGCAGCACTATCAGCGTATACTAATGCCTTCACGGCGCAGCACTATCAGCGTACACTACTAATACATGCTTCTAACGCCACAGCACTATCAGCATATCCCGATATGTGCTGCAAACGGTGCAGCACTATCAGCGTATACTACTAATACGTGCTTCAAACGGTGTAGCACTATCAGGGTATACCAATATGTATGAAACCCAACTTCTGGGAATTTTCAGCGATTCCCTGACAATGCTAAGCCTGTGGGAGAATATCAACATTTCCGCTTTTTTTTCCTGGAGACCACTTTCGTCCCTGCTATATATATATATATATACGTTCTGTGCTATATTCCAGACTTCAATATAGTGCTGCCATCTGGTGGAATCCATTTGTACCATTATGCAGGGATGAAAGTGGTCTCCTGGAAATAAAGCGGAAATGCGGATATTTTCCCATAGGTTTAGCACTGTAAATGTCAGGGAATCGCGGACAATTCCCGGAAGTCGGGTTTCATATATATTGGTATACGCTGATAACACTGCACCATTTCAAGTGTGTATAAGTAGTATACACTGATAGTGCTGCACCGTTTGAAGCATTTATTAGTAGTATATATTGATCGTGCTGCGGGATTGCAGTAGGGGCCTACAGGAAGAATCCCGGAAATCCGCGAAATGGCGGAGATCTTTCATCCCTGATTATGTGGTACACCATGTTGGTGGCACTATCTGATGGAGTTAATACTCACAGTAAGCTTGTAAAATGGATACCACTCTGGTCGAAGTAACCAAAGTTAGTAAAAAAAACATCCAAATTAATATTAAATGTGTACAATAGGCACAAAACATGCTATTAACAACCTTACATGGTGAAGCATCAGTGGAGTACGATGATGCGCGTTGGCAGCGCGCGTGACATCTATCGGCAGAATCTGGAACCACTATTCGGGTACATTCCCCGAGTGCCTATGATTTCACATGCTATCTCTGTAAAGAATGCTTAGAAAAATAATAAAATGATGTGATTATATTCATCGCAACAGGATTCAAGCTCTTATCCGTGTAATATATGTATTCTTTTAAACAACTATATTGTATTTTTCTTCTCGAATTTCACAGCTGCTCTCTTTACATATTACACCCCTCTTAGTTAAGCTAGTGATATCTATTGACAGAATCTCAAACCACTCTATTCGGGTACTTTCCAGCTTAACTGGCAGGTTGGGGTTTATTAAAGCTGCATAGTCCGATGAAAACATAAAATTTTCAAAACCAAAACAATTATCTAGATTTGATCCTACATACCTAATTTAGATGCTGGTGCACTTATTAAGCATTTGTTGTCACATAAGGGAATACTGAGTCAATTAATAGAACCTGTTACTGCAGAAGCCTGTTACTGGTGAGAGTTTTGGCAAGCTTGCCAAAATTAGTTTAGCATGTTTCCATTTCAAATATCTCAAAAGTTAGCGATTTAAAATAAAAGTTACTCAAACCTAAAGCAAGGTAGATTATAATGAACAACCTAATGTGTTGATCTTATTAAATGAGAGAAACTAAAAAAAAACATCGGACTATGCAACTTTAACAAAGTAGTGATCAGAACGACCCTAAAACTTAACCACCGTTTGGTATTATATATAGATACTTCAGTACGTGATCACTGCAACTACCTAATAACAATGACAATCGGAATAATATGACCATCCCCAATAAAAAAAGAAACTTGTCAAACTACAAGAATGTTGAATCAATGTTTTTGCATTAGTAACAACACAGGGGTTTCGTGCATTTATATATTTTTATTTAGGAAAAAAAGAATTCATTTGGATATAATAATTATTATAATATTGTAAGCAAAACACAAAATATGACCAGATTGTTGAAGATGGAGCAGAACAGATAACGTATGACTGGGCACATTCTCTTGACAATGTTTTCAGGCAAGGGGTTATATAACCCAACGTAATGCTGTAAAACGAAAGTCTAATATAAAACAATAAAATTACGCATAATTTCTACATTGTAATTCTTTCCACCAATGCACCAATTCCCAGGAGCTCTTTTTGTTTTTGGTTGTTGGAAATGTCCTTTTAAACTTGATCGACCTAATGTACCTACTCAGTACGTGCTAGTCGAGTTCATTGTAATTAATGTAGTTTCAATTTGTGCTGTACAGATTAGCACTTAATGTAATAGGCAGTCCGTTAAAAATGTACACTTGATTCGATTGAAATAAAATACCAAAACATTGTTTTAGTAAACATTAAAGTGTCTACACACGAGCATCAGCAGTTTGTTTTATAAAGCAAACATTGGGCGAACTGCAAAACTTGCTCATGAAAGACTTTCAAGTTTTTCAATAAATAGAAATATCATTTTTTTTATTAAAAATACAGTTTTGATAGAATATATGTGCGAAAAAAATAGCGCATTTGATAAACCATTTAAATACTAGAACTAGTTGAACATTTTTTTGTTAGTTTTAAATTGCACCATGATTTCTCTGGGTAACCTCTCGAGGGTTTATAAAAAAAAAATGTATGAAGTGTCACAAACTGACACTGCATGGGTTATGGTTGCACGGCTGAGGGCTTTGCGAAGACAGACACCTACATATATGCACTTGCCCGGCCAATCCAGTGGCTGTCTTTATAGTCATATTAGCTTAATCTATATTTTCAACAAATTTTGGTAAGACCTTTCTTTTCTCATGATTTTTGAGTCTGCAAATCGATAGACATTTGTTTCGGTGTTCCACATTATTCTATGTAGAGATGCAAGCCAGCATTCTATTACTTTTTTTTAATATAATGAAAGTTGATTTATATAACTGGGTGTATACCATACTGTCCTGCTTTAGGCCCGAAAATGAGGCTCCTTCCAATAAGTTGGTTGGTTGATGGGGTTTTACGTCCTGGAGACAGCTAAGCTCCCAATAGGGAGCAGGTATATTTGAATTCGCAATAGGTGTGTATACCCTTCTGTATGTAACCGTGCAGAAATGGGTCCGACGGCCGACTTTGTTCGTTGGAATTTTACATCCTAGCAACAGCGAAGGTCATGTCGAAGCATCCAAAAATGTATATGAACAAATTTAAAGATTTAAAAAAAAAGGTGGAATATATGATTAAATTGTAAATATATCAAAAGTATTGTAAATATATCTATTCTGCTGAATAGGGAATTCAAGCCGCAAAAGTAGGGAAATTAGTCAAAAACCTGCTTGGCTTGCACCTCAGTAATACACTCACATTCTTAGCGACTCTTCTACCCCCAAATCACATCACATTCCTGCTGTTTACCTTGTTTGTAACAATTTGCAGTACCACCTTTCAGCTCCTATCTAAATGCAACAGCAACACACATGACAACAGCTAGGGTCTGGTCAACCCATACACCGAAAGTAGGGAGCATTATTGACACACATTGAGACACCGCATGTCTATTGTTAATAACACATATTGAATTATGTCGCTATAATGAGATAAGAGGAAGGGCATCAACTGTTATTGTTTCGCCTCTTCTTCGTGTCTTTTGCCAGCCTCTTCTGCCATGGCTCCTCTTTTTTTTTTAGTAATCATCTGTCAAATAAATAAACATACATAACCAGTCAGGGTATGCCGTGTTCACATTTATGTTTGGAAATGGCTTTATTATATCTAAATGTTACAATATTTCTTTTGTTATGTACCTTTTAATCGGAGTATCGTTCATTTCCCCCCCCCTCACCCAATTGTTAAATCTCTTTTTTAAACGTGTGCAATAAATAAAGTGATAAAATCAACTAGGCTTCTTCGTTAGGTTTCATTCTTTTCTTTTACTGCCGAATAAATAAATTATTAAACACCCCTCTCTTTTGTTACCATGTCGAATAAATTAACAAAAGAAGTTAAAGTTCCATGGTCCCATGGTTTTGCGTTTTGGTCATTTTTCTGAGATAAATATAATATATTGATCGTTATAATCTACCTTCTTTCAGGTTAAAGTAAATTTGATATTAAATGGATAAGTTTTGAGATATTTAAAATTCAAACATGTAAACTTAGTTTTTGCAAGCACGCTAAAACTCTGATACCATACACTTCAACAGTAACAGGTTCTATCAAATTGTCTCAGTGTTCCCTTCGATGTGGCAATAAATGCTTAATATGTGCATCAATATCTAAGTTAGACATGTAGCGTCAAATCTACATAATTATTTTGGTTTTGAAAATTTGATGCTTCATCGGACTATGCAGCTTTAATAATCTAGGGTTCTTAATTACATTCCAGATGTCTTTATTATTCAAATATGGAGGTCTTGGCGCATCAGCTACATTTAAATCACAATGTTATACAATTTCCATTCACATTAAAGCCATTCATTTACAAGCCGATAATAAGTTGATTATATATCCTTGTTCGGAATAGCCTGTTTAAAAAAAAAAAGTTTTCTCCGCCCCCCCCCCCCGGATCTAATATTCCACGAGTTTTTCACGAAAATGGCACTATCAAATTCAAATTCAATAGCAAATCGCCCAAGTTAAAATCAGTTTTTTTTTTTCAGAGAACAATTCTCATAAAAATAATGTAATAAATCTAACAAACAAAATTGATAGGAAAGAGAACATTTTGCAGGATATGTGGCACGATGAAAGGATCACTTTTCCAAAACAAAAATACTTATCTAATTTGATTCTACATATCCAATTTAGATACTGGTGCACTTAATACTTATGATGCATGTCTTGCTGCATATATTATAAGGTAACAAACACTAAGCCAATCTAATAGAACATGTTACTGCTGAAGCCTATGGTATTATACTTTATACGATAAATCGAATGTATTTATCTCCGAAAATGGCAGAACCCCAGAACCATTGGACTATGCAACGTGAAATACAATGAAAATCAGGAAAGAAAGTGTATCAACAAAAAACGAGCCCCAGCAGAAATCTCACTTTCGGTAAACTTTCCACGAAAATAAAAATCTCACATGTCACAAATTATATAGCGAAATAGCGAATGGTAGACAGGAAGTGTGAATGCTTATTTGTGTCTCATGTTTGCTTGAGTGCAAGTAAATAAGCAACACAAGGAATAATTAGTAGTATGTGGTGAATAAGGGGTCAAATTTCCCTGGATCATCAGCCCATGCCTTTTCTAATCTGTTCTTGAATGAATTTATTGACTCGGCATCAATAACATTTTGTGGGAGACTGTTCCATATATTTATGATCCTGTTTGAGAAACTGTGTTGCCGTAACTTTGAAATGGCTCTGGGTTTGACTAGTTTGAGAGTATGGCCCCGACTGACTTCTCTTTTATTCAAGGTGAAAAATTGGTTCATATCTATTTGATCAAATCCTTTCATAATTTTAAATACTTCAATTATGTCACTTCTTTTCCTTCTGTAGGAAAGGGTAGGAAGTTTCAATTCCATAAGCCTTTCTTCATAGGGTAAGTCCTTTATAACTGCAACTAATTTTGTTGCACGTCTCTGAACCATTTCGATCTCCAGAATATCTTTCCGAAAAATTGGGCTCCAAATTTGATAATTTGATATATGTAGTCCCTTTTTCGTTTGTTTTAAAGCTGCATAGTCCGATGAAGCATTAACATTTTCAAAACCAGGACACTCATCTAGATTTGATTTTGCATATCTAACTTAGATACTGATGCACTTAATACGCATCTGTTTCCACATGTAAGGGAATACTGAGTCAATTTAATAGAACATTTTACTGCATAAGCCTATGGTGTAGTTTTGGCAAGCATGCCAAAACTAAATTAGCATATTGCCACTTCAAATATATATATATCAAAAGTTAGTCATTTTAAATCAAAGTTAGTTCAAACTGAAGTAAGATAGATTATAAGAATCAACTTATCCCAGAAAAATTACAGAACCTCAAAACCATCAGACTATGCAACTTTATATAATACCCCAGAAAAATGCTTGGAAATCAATTGAAAATGGAGATCTGTCAGCCCTGACAAATTATCAAATGGGAAAGCTGGTCTGGCATTGTTATTTTACGTCCTAACAACATCTAAGGTCATATCAGGTCGGGTACCCACTTGTGACAGTGTGCACTCATGGTGACTTTATAGTGCCGCCCCACTGGGAAATAGGGCAGCTGGCACCATGACCCGATATCCCATTCAGTCACATTATCCTGACACTGAACTAACCAGTCCTTACCCTATCCTATTAATGCCGAGCGCCAGGCTAGGAAGCAACAAGTATCAATTTTTAAGTTATTGGTTTTACTCGACTGGGAACCGAACTCCCGACCTTCCGCATGCGAGGCCCGCATTCTACCGATTAGACAAATACGGTTCTGAGTGAAGGCTACTTACCCTGCTGGACACGTCTAAAGGATGGAACAGCTCTTCTGGTCCCGAAATGGGTTGTCGGTGATCGTGAGGCCCGTCACCAGACCGTCTTCGGTGGAATTAGCACCAATGAAGGCCACCATCCTGTAGGTAACAAAATTCAAACAGCAAAGGATGAAAGTGGTCTCCAGCAAAAATCTTGAAAGAAAGCTGAAATCATCCGAGATTATTACACCGATAGTGAAATTCTGCGAAAACGCAGATCATCTCCCATAGACTTAGCACTGTCAGGGAATCGCAGGGGAAATGCTGGAACTTGGAAGTCAGGTCATACCTGACTTACAAAATTGGTATGTGCCGCTACCTAGCCTGGCGCTCAGCATTACTAGGATACAGCAAGGACTGGTTTGCTCAGTATCAGGATAATGTGACTAAGAGGATGCGACCTGGTCTCCCAGTGAGGCAGCACTACAAAACTGTTAATGTTGCAAGGACATATATCGCATCCTATTGCTTATTAAGGACCTTAATAGTTGCTTATTCAAAAACTAGGCCTAAGCCTAAGGTAAAATAAATACACTGATGTGTTTTGTTTTTGTGTCATATCACCAACTACATGTGATTTTCTTACGTCATCAATCATATTTTAACTGCCGTTAAATTACATTATTACCCCCTGCTCAAATTTTTAACACACGAAAGAAAGAAAATGCTTCAATTGTTTTTTTTTTATTATGACCTAACCATAACCCTGAATATTGCTTGAATTAAAAATTACCAATGTCAATGTGTGGAACAGTCACCTGTTCCAAGATATTGTAGCGGCCCCGACTCGAGCATTGAGTAACCTTTAATGAAGGATTGACAGCTACATCATTCACCTCTGAGTCTTAATCACTAATGCCTGGCACACACCTCCCGTATACGATGCACAAGCTAAAACTGACTGCCCGACGCGACGCGACCCGTCACAACCCGACCCGACCCGACCCGTTTCCCGAAAACATGGACAACACACATATACCGTTTGCGATCCAAGTCCTCATCCATTCCCCTCTCTTCCATTCCCCCTCTTCCATTCCCCCCTCTCCCATTCCCCCTCTTCCATTCCCCTCTCTTCCATTCCCTCTCTTCCATCCCCCTCTTGCATGGGGAATGGAAGAGGGGGAAGGGAAAGGAGGAACGGAAGAGAGGGGAATGGAAGAAGAGAGGGGAATGGAAGAGGAGGGAATGGAAGAGAGGGGAATGGAAGAGGGCGAATGGGAGAGGGGGGAATCGAAGAGTAGGAATGGCAGAGAGGGGAATGGAAGAGAGGGGAATGGAAGAGAGTGGAATGGAAGAGGTGGGAACGCAACAGGGGGAACGCAACAGGGAGGAATGCAACAGGGGGAACGGAAGGGGAGGGGGAGGGGGGAATGGAAGAGGTGGAATGGAAGAGGTGGAACGGAAGACGGGGGGAAAGCAAGAGGGGGGAACGCAACAGGGGGAATGGAAGAGAGGGAATGGAAGAGAGGGGAATGGAAGAGGAGGAACGGAAGCTGGGGGAACGCAACAGGGGGGAAAGCAACAGGGGGAACGCAACAGGGGGGGGGAATGGAAGAGAGGGAATGGAAGAGAGGGGAATGGACGTCGGGGGAACACAAGAGGGGGGAATGGAAGGGGAGGGGGGAATGGAAGAGAGGGGAATGGAAGAGAGGGGAATGGAAGAGGGGGAACAGAAGAGGGGGAACGGAAGAGAGGGGCATGGAAGAGAGGGGAATGGATGAGGACTTGGATCGCAAACGGACGATGGGTATCACACATATACTGTATAAGATACGACTGACCGCTCACATATACCGTTTCTCGAACGGCCCGATTCGTTTTTCGAATGTCTTGCGATTAGAGTTTTAAGGCCTAAAACTGAGTTTTATACACGAATCGCAAGGCTCTGGTGTGCTAGGGGGTCACACACATAACAACTGAAACCGACTAAAACTCAAACTTAGTCGCGAAACGGGCAGTTTTAGGTTTTATACGGGAGGTGTGTACCGGGCATTAGTCAAGTTAGTAGGTATGTGTGAATTTTTTTAGAACGCATTTGATCTAAATGGAACATATATCAATGGAAAGAGCTTGAATTGAACTTCGTCATGGTAGCTATATAATTTGTTTAAATAGCTAGAAAGTTATGTAGATTTGAAGTTGGGAATATCTGTATCATTTTAGCCCCATTGTTCTATAGTAAAACTGCTTTTAAAAAAAGAAGATTTAACCCAAATTCGAGCAAGCAGGGGGAAGAGCTCTGAGTGAACTCAGTGGCTGGGGTGGTACTTTCTTGACATCAACTACTGTGCGAGCTCAAAATGCATCTGTGCTTCACACAATCTAAATGAAAATTGGTAAATAGATAGAAAACATGTATGCGAAAATAAACATGGTAGTTTCAAAAATGAATATCTTCAAATTTGGGTGATTTTCAAGTGGTTTTAGAAGAACGAAAAAAAAAGAACGAATTCAGAGCAATTTTCAATATTTAAATTCTACTATGTTTTCTTGATGTTTGTTTGTTGTTGTTTTACTTCCTAGCAACATCTAAGGTCATATCAGGACGGGCCTTTTTCTTGATGCCTCTAAGGCATTTGATAGAGTGAATCATGCAAAACTGTTTGAAAAACTAGCGCAGTGTGATAGTCCATGCTATTTAATCAGGATATTAATATTTTGGCATTCACACCAATCAATGCCATGTCGGAACCATTCCAAGTCAGTAATGGTGTATGTCAAGGAGGGATATTGTCCCCCTATTTATTTAATATTTATATGGACGACTTGTCGAAAAGGTTAAATCAGTGCAAAACTGGATGTATTAAGGGATTATTACGTATGCCGATGACTTGGTAATATTCTCACCATATATTAGAATAGAGGACTGCAAATCCTACTTAATATATATATATGCTCTGAATATGGCATCGAAGCTGATATCAAATACAATGCTATTAAAAGTATGGTAATGATCATTCAGTCAAAATTTGGCAAGGATACTGTATTTCCTGATTTTGTTTTAACTTGTGCTATCCTATCAATCTCTACTGAAGTCAAGTACTTAGGACACCTTATGACTGATGACTTTAGAGATGACATGAATATTAATAGACAGTGTTGCAAGTTATATGGTCAGGGAAACATGCTCATCAAGAAATTTCATGTGTACAACTGATGTCAAGGTCAATTTATTTAGGACTTTCTGTACTGCCATGTATACTGCACTGCGCATTAGAAAACTGAATTGAGCATATATGACATTATGAGTCAGAAAATGCTATAATACAGGGACTTGTGAATAAATGTGCATAACGTGTAATATAAGGATTATATGTATATAAATCGGTGGGGCCGACTTTTATTACTTATTTGCTTCTTCTACACTGCTATCTATATTTATATTCGAACTATAGACCATTTGCTCCGGACCTATCGGCGCCACCGTCGCCGATCCGCCCACCAGATCGCCATTTGCCTCACATATTTCAGCTGTATGTATTGTACGGTAAGGCTTTTTTGCTCGGCCAGAGCCCGAGAAAACTAAAGATGGCTTCCACCACGCTAGTACTATGCTCTGTTGATTCTTTTTACAGTTCGTACAGCTAGGCGAATTTATATACAAGTAATAGTATGAATACTAACCATTATCCAAATGTTGGTTTACATACAATAGTTTGTACAATGCCTCCATATGGCAGAGGTAAATCTGAGACCACTCTCTCCTATTTTCCAGTATTATAGCATTTTCTGACTTGTCAAGTCTAGTAATAAATTTGAATATTTGATTCCTGTTAACAGCGTGGAAGGCTGGCACATAAATATTGGCAAATAGCTTAGTAGCATTGTGATTCCTAGGTAGACGCAGTAATAACCTCATAATGTCATTATATGCAAGCCAAATCAGGTCACAAGATTGACCTAATTCATTTGTGGCCTCCCTGCCTAATGACTTCCTCAAAGTAAGTGTCCAATGGTAGGTACACGCCTAGTCGCCAGCGCGATACATTCAAAATAGTGTGTTTTCATGAAGTACATACCCACAACTAACTTACTCCCTATCAGGGATGAAAGTGGTCTCTGGGAAAAAAAGCGGAAATGTTGATATTCTCCCATAGGCTTGGCATTGTCAGGGAATCGCTGAAAATTCCCGGAAGTCGGGTTTCATACATATTGGTATACTCTGACAGTGCTGCGCCATTTGAAGCAGGTACTAGGAGTATACACTGCTAGTGCTGCGGCATTTGCACCACATATCAGTATACGCTGATAGTGATGCGGCGTTAGAAGCATGTATTAGTAGTATACGCTGATAGTGCTGCGGCGTTTGAAGCATGTATTAGTAGTACTAGTATACGCTGACCCTGCTGCGGCGTTTGAAGGCATTAGTAGTATACGCTGCTAGTGCTGTGGCGCTTGCACCACATATTAGTATACACTGATGGTGCTGCAGCGTGAAACAACGTCTTGGTTGGTTGGTCGTTGGTCGTTTTATGTCCTGGCAACATCTAACGTCATATCAGGATGGGTGCAACGTATTAGATTACACTTATAGCTACAGGAAAAATCCTGGAAATCGCGGAGATCTTTCATCCCTGCCCTATGCATCCTCTGTGGGAATATTTGCTGAAATACTTCTGGTTTTGGCAATAATTTTGATTCAGATACATTTTGATGTGTTTTTTATATATATTAAATATTTCTGATTTTGAGGACTGAAGAATTTACTTGAAAAATGGGTCACTCTGGTCAACTGGTTTCACACGTAAATTTCAAGCAGCCGTCCAAAAATATACAGTGTGGATTGTTCTGCAACCAAAGCAACCATGATAACTCTAAAACTGTTTGTATTTCATGAATTTTGATTGCAGCATGTGAAAGAGCACTCCAAAATACCCCTATACAGAAATTCTCATTGTCCTAAGTGCAAGCATTAAGAATATATCAACATTTTCCATCAAATTCTATTCACAAAAGTTGGATCTGTTGGCCTACCCTAATTACTTCACCATTGTGACTGTCATACAAACCCTATTAGTAGTAATAGTCAAAATTGTACGGCATTATGATATGATATATTTCAATTTTTATGTATCGTACCTACCAATAGAGCGAGTGCACATGACGTCAACACTCAGTGGTCAGCCATCTTGGATTACACTTGATACCACCTATGGCGCCCCCTGTTGTACACCAAGAACAATACGGCCACCACTGGGCCCTACCCGATCGGCGGCCGAACTATGGTGGCGCCACCTAGCGGGTACTGTCTGAACCGGTCTAATTCTTTGACAGAGCATCCAATGTGTCGACATACGGCGAATCGGTAAATAAACACAATGTAAACAGTTGCAAGCCTTTTGTATGTAATCCAATGTGGCCACCGGAAGTTGTCTGGTGATGTCATTCCACCCCCTCTATAGGTGGTGTCAAGTGTAATTCCAAGATAGCTGACCACTGAGCGTTGACTTGACGTGACGTGCACTCCCTCTATTCTGTATATAATATATATAATATATATCATTATATGCTTCCCCAAACTGCTAGTAAAGCCTAGTTGATGCACCAATATCTAACTTGGGTATAATGAATCAAATGACAAATGTAGATAATTATTTTCGTTTCGAAAAATACATATTTCATTGGACTATGCAACTTTAATCTAGTAGGTATGTTGACATCCCCGCGATGCGTTGCCGCCGTGTTGTCCCCGATCGCTGTGATCGTGAGTGCGCAAACGGGTCTCGACATGTCCACCAAAATCGCTTCTCATTGGCTAATGGATGGGGATACCGGGGAATCCTGATGATGTCATATATAAGGAAACCTCCCTCAACGTCCTCGATTTTGAATTTTGCATTTCTGTTGATTCGTTCGTTCGTGACACCATTTCAAACATTTGCACTCATTTTTGGATGCTGAAATCAGTTCAAAATCACTTTGGACGTAAAAAAAAAATATGTCATACCAAATATTATCACGATCCTATACGTAGAACGTGGTTAATTTTGATTAGGAAAGTGTGATGGGTGTTGGGTCTCACCTCTGCTTCGCGCGACCTGGGGCGCTGACTTTCGGACTACCGGATGCCCAAATCGGACGTAAATAAAAAATATGTAGACCCAATTATTAATGCCTTTTGTCACTTTCTACCAAAGATTATCACGATCAGATTCGTCGAAAGATGTTAATTTTGATTCGGAAAGTGTGATGGGTGTTGGATCCCACCTCTGCTTCGCGCGACATGGTGTGCAGGGGAGGAGGACTTCTGACAGTCTCACCTCTGCCTTGCACGACTTGTGATTAATTAATCAAATAATTAGTTAATTAAATAATTAATAATACAAACTCAGGCTTTGATGCACCTTAAAAAGGAACTTTTCTTCTCTTTAATCTATTACAAAAACCATGTACATATCATGACAACTTTTTTTTTCTTTCCCTTGAAGATTTATACTGCCTATCATGGATGCTTTTGATTCATTGGAGCTTCCAATGAAATTATAATTTGAATGTTTGGAATAATTTGAAAATTTTACTGGGGTACCTAGTTAAAGTCGCCAGCTATCCGCGGCGTGGAAAACAAACGAACTCGGAATAGTTCAGATTTTGTTTCGTACACGGCACGTGTATTTGTCAATTCTACTCGCGGTGTTCGATTTGAAATTCTGACGACTGAGCCTGTTACCGGCGAGCGGCATTAACATCACGTCGATTTTTGGTTTAATTTAACCAAATTTCAGCGGCAGTGTTAATATTGCTTCGAGTTTATAGTTAATTTGACCAAATTTGACTTTTTGAGCATGTAATTCTGTTAAATATGACAGCTTTGAATAGATTTGGGCTTAATTTATTGCAGCGCATACTGGGAACCAGCAAATCTTGTTACTGTGTGAGCCTGTTGCCGGCACAATTTCAGCCAATCACAGCGCAGCTTTTGCATTGCAAATGGCCACCGCCTATGGGGGCGGCCATTTTGAAGACAACAAACTGCCTTTGCAGTTCAGACTAGCAGTGCCCTGGTCCCATACTCTCCCCACACATACTTGGTTCATTTAAACATAAAAACTAAACAAGATTGTGCTTGGAGAGCATTTGTCGGAGTACGCTCAGTGTCCCAGCGAGCTATAGCTGGTCCCTTTAAGGGTCACACCCATTCCCTTTGTTTCAGTCTAATTACAGGACAAAAAAGCATGTGATTTTAAATAAATAAATAATCATAACTTTCTTAATACTAGACCAATATGCACGATCTTGGTGTTATTTAAAAGCATATTTTTGGCTCTTTACAATG
Source organism: Branchipolynoe longqiensis (assembly GCA_030323885.1). NCBI lineage: Eukaryota > Metazoa > Annelida > Polychaeta > Phyllodocida > Polynoidae > Branchipolynoe > Branchipolynoe longqiensis. Next base: position 68,414,915 of record CM059193.1, on the reverse strand, counting down.
GTTGAGTATCATTTCTGTACGGTAAAAATTGTTTGTAACATACCTAAATCTAGCATCTAACTTCTAAGCATGTTGAATGATCATTATTATGATCGTGATGTTCATTTTGAATCACTCAATCAGGCATCGCAGCCAAATTTTGCCCACTTGGCACTTGTTTGTCACTTCGACACTTGATCATCATCATTGACAGTCACAGTGTCATTGTTCAACAATGATCAAGTCGATCGGCTACTTACTCTTCAATCGCTTGAGAGACGGGAATCCGCTCAAGGTCCGCTTCCTGCCGCAGTTGGACAATCTGCTTTTGGAGGCACTGAACTTGAGAAGACATCGTAAGCAATTAAACTTTGAATAATCCGCAAGTAATTTCTCTTAGCACTGCGGACTTGATGACGCCAATTCGCTGATCACCGGCTTGAGTGAATTGAGAACCATAAAGTAAATTCAGACCCAGCGAATAGGGTACGCTGATTTCCTTCGTGTCCCCTGCAAACGGCAACGGCCGTAATCGATTAACACGACCCGGGCGACTCGGGTCACCCGAGTCGTCAGAATTTCAAATCGAACACCGCGAGTGGAGTCGACAAAAACACGTGCCGTGTGCAAAACGACCCGACGCCAGTAACCCACCTCTTGGCTGGGGTTTGCGAGGAATGATGACGTCACACCTCTGCTGGTACCTGCAGCTACCACTACGAGTCCTATACGTTGTTTTAATGCTTTTTTTAAATAACCCAGAGTGTCAGCTTATACGATCCTAAAATACTTTAAATCCTATTTTACTGTACGTATATTGGTTATTAAAACAAATAATTAGGTTTTAGATTAAGCCACCATTTTTCCCACCCCGAGCACGGAGAAGCGTATTCGTTTATTCAACCCTAGTCTGTAGGATGTGCGCATGCGCCAGAAAGTGGCTCGGGTGACCCGAGTTGATTAATCGATTATGAACAAAGGCAAGTACCCGTTTGTAATCCTTTAAATTCAACAGGCGTTTCTCATTCTTTAAGTACTGATATTTTGTATGCATACTAAATTTCAAATATAGTTCAAGCAGGCAGTGGAGTCAGTGATCCGAGTGTGTGAGCGAAGAGATTGCAAAGTCGCGTCTGCCGACCATTTGCTGCTGAACCCTTCTCCAGCCGGTCGAAACAAACAAGTAAATGCGATATCCTGAGGGAGTTATATTTATCAACATTTACGACGAAATAACCAGCAAATGAATGTTTTAGGTCCTCAACAGGTAATGTAAATGTTTATGTGTGCATACCTTGGATATAGTATTGCAAAGCTAGTTACAACTTTTCTCAGACTAAGTAGTAACGTTACATGCTGTCAACACTGACACCCAGACTAGTCAGAGCAGAGGCTGAGCCAGAGGCAGAGGAGTCAGAATCGTGACACTGTCACTGATATAGTGATATAGTGATTGGTAGACAGGAAGTGTGAACACTTATTTGTCTCTCATTTTTGCTTGAGTGCAAGTAATTAGCAACACAAGGAATAAATTAGTAGCATGTGGTGAATAAGTGGTCAAATTTCCCTGTATCATCAGCCTATGGCTATGCTTTTTCTAATCGGTTCTTGAATGAATTTATTGAGCCGGCATCTATAACATTTTGTGGGAGACTATGTTATTAATTGTTGCGAGTCAGTTATGACTTAAATGTAATATAGTGACTAACCAGATACAGTTTAATATGAATAAGCAATGCTTAGGACCGACACCCCCCCCCCCCTCCCTACAGCTACACACACAGTTTGCCTATTTGTTTCTGCTGCCAGCACAACGTGCTTGAACACCAGCAGTGCTGGTAGTACACGGGTGAATGACAACCTAGTGTAAATACAGGCGAAAATAGCTTTAGTATGGAACAGGGAGTAGAATGTCTGCCTCCAGTATCAAATGGATACTTCTATAGGCACAGAGTTGGTGAAATGGGAGAGAATGCAAAAAGACAAGATGGCGGCCGTAGAACGCCGTCGATTTCACTTTTAAATCTTATTAAACTAGATATTATATTATATTTTTCAACTCAAAGGTAGCGGGCTAATAATAAAACAGATGTAAAGAATAATTGTTGCTTCTTAGATTGTGAAATTAGGCTCTCAATTCTTTGACCCGCATTTTCAACAGCTTTTACATAGGGTTGGTTTGCACCCCTACTACACTGTCTGCAGCAGTACGGGGTGAATCTTGTATCTAGTTATGCTTAAGTTAATTTACAAATTCGTTTTTGACTAAGTTAAATGTAATATAGTAAGTATGTGACAAATATTTCAAAGTCAACAGATTCCAACATAAAATATATCACTGCAAAGGACTTGGGTGTAACCTTCGACTCCCAACTCTCCTTTCAGAACACATGAGGACTATCATCTCAAATGCTAACCAGAGAGTAGGAATAATTAAAAGAACCTTCCATCGCCTCAACAACAACAATTTTCTCATTCTATTTAAGTCTCTTGTTAGGCCAATTTTGGAATACTGTCCACACATTTGGAGCCCAATTTTTCGGAAAGATATTCTGGAGATCGAAAAGGTTCAGAGACGTGCAACGAAACTAGTTGCAGTTATAAAGGACTTACCCTATGAACAAAGGCTCAGGAAATTGAAACTTCCTACCCTTTCCTACAGAAGGAAAAGAAGTGACATAATTGAAGTATTTAAAATTATGAAAGGTTTTGATCAAATAGATATGAACCAATTTTTCACCTTGAATAAAAGAGAAGGCAGCCGGGGCCATACTCTCAAACTAGTAAAACCCAGAGCCGTTTCAAAATTAAGGCAACACAGTTTCTCAAACAGGATCATAAATATATGGAATAGTCTCCCACAAAATGTTATAGATGCCGGCTCAATAAATTCATTCAAGAAAAGATTAGAAAAAGCATGGGCTGATGATCCAGGGAAATTTGACCACTTATTCACCACATGCTACTAATATATTCCTTGTGTTGCTAATTACTTGCACTCAAGCAAAAATGAGAGACAAATAAGTGTTCACACTTCCTGTCTACCAATCGCTATAACGGTATTGGAAAGTCCTTTCTAATGATACTTAAATCACTATCCTGTGACAATTATCAAGGAAGTTGTGACACTTTATAAAGTTGAATTCTGTGACTCATCTCATGACTCATGAGTCTTGGCACGTGTGAAAAAAACGCTATAGTTTTTAGTTAATATAGCTATGTGAGTATTTATTTTAAAAGGATTTGATCTCAATGGAACATATTCCAATGGAAAGAGCTTGAAGAGACCTTAAACTTAGTAGTCATATAGTTTTTCTAATGTAAATATCAAGAAAGTTACATCGATTTGAACTTGAAAAATATAACTCTCTTGGCCATCTATCAAACGTCCTTAAAATTTCACAACATGTAGAGAACTAATAAAGGAACAATATGTACATAGTTTGATAGGACATTTTAATCAACTTTGAGTGATTTGATGAAGATTTTTTTTAGAAAAGTAAAACTTGAAATTCAACCATCAACTTTTGAAACTAATACTGGTCCAATTGAAACAATTAAAAAATGAGGATGTAGATAAATATGTGGTCTATGTCATGAAACCAAGAGTTAAATTGTAGCTAGAAAACCTACCTTTTGGTGACATGAAAGGTAACACCTACTGCAAAGCATCTCCGCGCAGCGGAATGGAGCTAGCGTTATCGTCCTTGGCGAACCGCTTCGCGGCGATCGGCGGTTTTCGTACATAGCTAGTTAATACTAATTACTATGTGACTCTGTCAGACTCCCGTCTTGTGCATTTAATCTAAAACATAATCTTGAGCAAAATATAATTGTGTTGAACTACCATTCATGACACATGAAATTCTGTTGTCTGCCTCCACAATGTCTTCACTACACTCCGCATGACAACCACAACATTCACTGGTCACAGACAGATCATTATTATGTAGTAGGGATCAGTGACAGCAACATCATCCACTTTGGGCCATTTGAAATACTATTTTCAGCTTGCCAGTCACCAAATTGGTCTCACTTCTTCAGCTTCTTGCTTCGGATGTCGTGAATGAATTTACTGTTTTTATACTGATTTAATAGCAAAAAGCTTGCTCTTCAGTTTGATAGGGGATGAACCTGGAATGTTTGTCTTTGACACTGTGAAACCTTTTCTTCAACTTTTCCTTTTGAATTTTCCTTCACTTCTGTCACATGTATCTCACCATGTTTGTTCTCAAAATTAGGCTCAAACTATCTTCTGTTCTGCCATTGGTAGATATTTTTAGTAACTGTTTAACAAGCCAATCACTGCGATGCAAAAGACATTGGAGTTCAGTGCAAACTCTTGCTAGCTTTCATGCAATCCTGGCTGAGTCAGCGACGGCAGCCTGTTTGGAGTAGCTATTACTAGATCAAATTTGCCACTAGATATTCGCACAGCGGCGGTGCGAATAGAGGTATGTGGTTTTCTTATTTGCACAGCGGCAGACAACCAATCAAAGCGCATGATTCTGTGGGGGTGAGGGGGGGCGTAGCATGTCAGTACAGGGGCGTCCCACCAACACCAGTATCCTGAGTATACATATAATACCCGTTTGAATCCTGTGATAACTTGTTTTTATTATGGAGATCTGGCACATCTCTCCCTCCCGAGATAGGAAATACAAAAAATGAAAGGTGCCCATTTAATAATACCCAGGTCTAATTTAAAAAAAATTAAAAAGTGCCCAACCCACCCCCAAGTCAACGTAATATTTTTTTTTAACTACCCCCCCCCCCTTCAGAGATACAAACCTTTGTCAAACTCTCACTTTTAATTACTTTTTTTCTTGTGTGTCCATGAGTAACGAAAATCAGGGAATTTAGGGCATTCCTTCAACACATTTCCATTAGTTTATTCTCGTTATCTCTATTGCTGTGGGTGGAATTTAAAAGTCGTCTGATTTGATATTAAGTGCATTTTTACGGAACCTGCACGTTTATGTAATAAGGGCCGTTCAAATATTACGTACCACTATCTTTTTGGTCAAAATGAGACCCTCCCGCCACATCCTCCCATGTAAGGTTCCATGATGTTAAACTATACACGCCACATAATTCTTGGTCCTACATACACCCCACCCCGTAAGCACTACGTAATATTTGAATGGCCCCTTACCGGTTTGGGTATCTTTTACAGCGGTTAGCTGGGATGAACGTGCCCCAGCCGACGCCTCTCCAGCAGGTAGATCGCGACAAAATATACCAGTGGATCATCGAGCTCGCCAGCCCCGACACCAGGGAGAATGCTCTCCTTGAGCTCAGGTACCAGTCAGACTCTAATGATGAATATCGGTCAGTGGGAATCTCCCAAGAGTAACCTTTGCAATTGTGGTGGCTGTAAATTTGAGAACTTTCTAAAGTAAAAGTGTATAATAGATGTAGATTAAACACATTATACCTGGGAATTATATTCATCCAAGCAACAAAACGGGGGTATTTTTAATATTTATTATTATTATTATTTAAATGTGATCAGTAACATTGTAGCCTTTTTCTTTGCCTTGCCGTAGCCAAATATTGTTGAAAACAAAGTATACTACCCCAACAATTGTATAGTTCTGCTCAAATCGAGTTGAGTCAATTCTCCTTTGTTGTGGAGAATAATCTTTTCTTTTTGAATATTTGTCTTAAAAAGTACAATTTAATCATTGTGACAGTTCACGTGGTGTATATTTCATGGTAACTAGGGTTATGTTCGAGAACTTGGGCATTGCACCTCATAGAGAGCTCAACCTCTTCGTTTCTTGAATTCCTTTCTTTCCTATGGTAGCAAGGTGTTGTAAGGGGGTAAGCAGCTCAGTGAAGGAATGGCAGTAGCAGTAGGTCGGGTGTGGGTATGGTTTTATGCTAAATTGGGGACTCCTCTAATATTCCCTCAAAATCCAACTTCCCCCTCATAAATATTAATATTCCCTCATACATGTTAAGTAGCTACATCAACAAGACTGGGAGAGCAAGTGCAAGTCACTACCGTCGCATGCCTACTCAAACACGATGCATTTCCTGGTAGGTGACCCACTTAGGTTGATAGCAGAATTCTGATTTTGAAAGCTATTCATGAATCAGGGATGAAATATCTCCGCGATTTCTAGGATGTCCGCGATTTTTTATATTCACCGATTAGCGTTAACCAAAACGCCAAGGAATAGGGATGTATATGACAGCAATTGGTTAGTTCGAATCCTGTTCATATATGACCTTAGATGTTGCTAGAACATAATATCCAAACAGAGGTAGGTATGGGTGATAATATAGCGACGACAAGGGTAGTTGAAACCTGACTTCCAGCATTTTTCTGCGATTCCCTGACAGTGCTAATCCTATGGTAGTGTCATGGGGGTTGATGAAAATGGGAAATGTTGCGCCTAGAACGGGACTCGAACCCACATCTCTTTGCATTCCGGGCCAGTGTGCTAACCATTACACCACCTAGGCTCCCTGATATCAACACACTACCCACGCCTACCTGTCTATGTGGTTACTTGCCTGAGAGGTCAGTGCAGACCACTACACCTCGTCCCCCTGGAATTGTAAGTCTTTTGATGCTTACAATTACATACATACAGGCAATGCACTAACACATACATACACAGGGTAGGTTCAACAACCATACAGCGCAAAGCTTGTACAGGATCCTGATCACGGCAACCAGTGTCATAGGGTGATGAAAATGGGAAATATTGTGCCTAGAGCGGGACTCGAACCCACATCTCTTTGCACTCTGGGCCAGTGTGCTAACCATTACACCACCTAGGCTCCCTGATATCAACACACTACCCACGCCTACCTGTCTATGTGGTTACTTGCCTGAGAGGTCAGTGCAGACCACTACAGTAGAAAACCCACGTTTTTGTGGAAATTTGCCGTCGGTGTAATAACCACAGCTTGGTTCTGACGGAACCCGCTAGGTGGTCCATGGTTTCGGCTGGATTTCCGCCTTCTTTTTTCTTCTTTTTTTCCCTTTCTTTTTTTTTCTTTCATTTTTTTTTTTGCATGAGACCACTTTTATCCCTGGTAAATTCAGAATTTAAAATAAATTGGGCCGAGCATCTAGCTAAGCAATTTAGTACTTCGAGAAGTATGTGGGCCTTTTCTCCTCAAAATATACAGTTAGTCAAAGTCGCTTACCAGGCGGGTGAAAGAAGTGAAATAAAGTCGGAAATTTCGTCAGCTTTCTGAAATGGTTAATGATACCCATAAAATCCGTTTCGTTACAAATTGAGTTATTATTCTTTTATTTTAATAGTTCTTATGGCTGTAGAACGTATTTTTGTTCTTTCTCTTACCTACATAATGATATAAAGGTTTCAGACGTTATGAGCCCATTTTGAGTAATATTTAAGTGTTTGGTATTTTATTCAATGAAAATACCTTTCACCAGTTACATCTAATCTTTAAAATGTACTTTATAGTGTGTTGAAAGTTTTAAAAGTTACGTTTACTGTTGTGTATACTAACACTGGATTCACGCATTAATCTCCATCATGTCGATTTATCCGAATGGAACGTTGCCCCAGTGAGATAATTGCTAGCAAAATTATAAGCATGGACTAAGAAAGATGGTTTTACAATGTGTTAAATGGGAATGGGTGAATTTCCTTAGAGCTGCATAGTCTGATGTTTTAGAGCTTGTAATTTTCTGAGATAAATACATTAGATTGATACTTATTATCTATACTTGAGTTTGCCATAATTTTATTTTTAAATTGCTAACTTTTGAGCTATTTAAAGTATAAATATGGTCTGCTGGTTTTGAGTTTGTCATTTTCTGAAATAAATACATTAGATTGATAATTATCTACCTTACTTGTGTTTGACTTTTTTTGTTTGTTTGTTTAATTGCTAGCTTTTGAGCTATTTAAAGTCTAAATATGCCGAGCATGTCAAAATTCTGATGCCATAGACATCAGCAGTATCAATCCATGCGTTAAATTGGCTTAGTATCCCATTCTATTAGTTTTGAGAATTTGATGCTTCATCGGACGATGCAGCTTTGATGCGCGAAAAGGAAGAAACAAAGCGGGGATGGAAGAAAAGGCGTTTATTTTACGCCTCAACATAGTATACAGAGGAAAGCTCATGGGGAGCAGAATAATACAATAGGAGATGAAGGCTCATGAGGAGCAAGCAAAGAGAAGCAATAAAAGGGGGCTCATAAGGAGCAAAGGGAATAATGGCTCATGAGGAGCAGGGGAAATGTACAAGGTAATGAGAGTTCAGCAGAGTCAGTGTCTGAGGGAGGTCAGTGAGGGGGTGCCGAGGAGCCCTCCACCAGAGAGAGAGGAGATAGGAGAGAGATGGGTGGGTGGGTGGAGAAAATGGAGTAGAGCTGGAAGGCGGCAGGAGGGCGAGTACCTGAGGGAGGCCGGCGGGCGGCCTTATAAGGGGAGGGGGACGGGCGACAGCAGGTGAGGTGTGAATGCTGCCGGCGCGGGGGAGGGCGTGAGGCGGTGAGCAGCGGGCGTCGGGTGAGGCGCGACAGGGGGGCGGGGGAGGGAGCGGCGGGCGTCGGCGTCGGGTGAGGTGTCAGCGCAGCGCGACAGCCCGTGGCGGGGAAGGGTCTCTCCCTTTCCTCGCATCAAACGTAATGCTTCGCATTACGACCATTATTTGGTGCCTGTGATGTTTGTAGAAACCACCGCGACATTATATTTCATAGACCGTTAGCCAACTTCTCCAGTTGACTGCCAGGTCGCCTCCCAAGTTTAGTGACGGTGGTGGTTTGAGTGCTGTTAATGCAGACGTTATTGTTGTATGTTCTGATATCTGACACCATGTAATGTTTGTAGAAACCACCCAAACGCCTTGACTTGTTCAACGACTGAATTTAATCCGAGACCTGTCATATGAGATATATTCGATTAAACAACTTGGATCATCCGAATAACTTTTTGGCGGATGCGCAGGACCTCGTGTTGCATAAACGAACACGCTCGCAGTTGAAAAAATGGTGGCTTAATCCAACACTTTAATTTTTTTTAATAACCAATATAGCTTCAGCAAAGTAGGATTTTAAATTATTTTATGATTACATAATTTAGATATACAGTAAAACCTCTCTAAATCGACTGACCATGGGACCGACTTTAAGTGGTCCATTTAGGGAGGTGGTCGGTTTAGAGAGTTAGAATATCCTTACAATGGTATTGTTTGGTCCCAAATAAAGCGATCGATATCGGGCAGTGGTCAATCTTGGAGGGGTCGGTATAGAGAGGTTTTTACTATGTCCATTTTAATCTGGATGGTCTTTTACATTAAAAAATAAAGTAGCTATGCAGTACATGCAAGACACAGGAAGCAGCACAAATGCTGCTAGCACCCCCAGCCAAGACGTGGGGCACTGGGGTCGGGTCATTTTGTACACGGCCCGAGTATTTTTAACTTCAACTCGTGGTGTTCTATTTGAAATTCTGGCGACTCGGGTGACACAAGTGGTCCGGAGCATCATAATCGAAAACTGTCGGTCACGTGAACACTTGTGGGACACAGCCCGGGGTTACGTTCCTGACATTCCTTACGTATATAGATATAGATATATAGAACAGTGACTTGATTGGCCCTGTAAATATGAATCTAACCACAAATTAGATCAAAGATTCACCCGATATTACTTGTAGTACACGGGTGAAGACCAGCCTTATATAAATACGGGCGAAAATAGCGTTAGTATGGAACATGACCTAGAAACTGTGGCTCCAGTATCAAATGGCTACATATATAGGCACAGAGTTGGTGAAATGGGAAAGAATGCAAAAAGACAAGATGGCGGCCGCAGAACGCCGTCGATTTCACTTTTAAATTGCATTAAACTAGATATTATATTATATTTTTCAACTCAAAGGTAGCAGGCTCTCAATAATACATATGTAAAGAATAAATGTTGCTTCTTAGATTGTGAAATTAGGCTCTCAATTCTTTGACCCGCATTTTCGACAGCTTTTACATAGAGTTGGTTTGCACCCCTACTGCAGCAGTACGGGGTGAATCTTGTATCTAATCACAAATGTGCTGCTTAGCTTTGCATGTCAGTGAGAGCGCTATTAATTCAACAGATTGCTGTATGAAGCTAAAGCTGATAAAAATTGATCAAGTATTGTATGATTTTGATCATATTTGTAATCGTGTGTTATTTTCAGAATAAGTGCAACGGTGGTCGTTTAGAAATAAAATCGATGCATAATTCCAGTTTGAAGATTCATCGCTAAATAGTCACTTTAATCGGAGTATAATGTTAGTAATTAATGTACAATAATAGATAAAGACAGTCGGTACAAATGGCTTAATCAAAGATAAACGGTCAAAATGTAAACACAAATGCCGATTCGTGTAACAAATGGTCGCATACAACTGACGACAAACGCCAGTTAAAATTAATTCTCATGGAGAGTTGAATACATTATTTAATAAGCTCAAGTTATTTAATGATCTTATGTCGCAATCGTTTTTTCGACAACATCGCCAATATGACTGATTGACCAGACACAGTCCAGATTAAAGCTGCATAGTCCGATGAAGCATCCAATATTCAAAACTAAAACAATTATCTAGATTTAATTCTACATATCTAACTTAGATATTGGTGCACTTATTAAGCATTCATTGACACATAGAACAGAATTATGAGTCAATTTAATTGAACCTGGTCCTGCAGCAAGCTATGGTGTCAGATTTTCGGGGTGCTTGCCAAAACTAATTTTGTGTGTGTATTTGTACTTCGAATATCTCAATAATTAGCCGTTTAAAATATGTTACTTCAAACTAAAGTAAGGTAGATTATAACAATCAAATTAATATGGTTATTTCAGAAAATGACAGAAACTCAAAAGTATCAGAATATGCAACTTTAACGGAGGTTGCTCAATTAATTTTTAGCATTTTATTTCGTCTATTATAGATTGATGCATGTTTCTTAAAGTTGCATAGTCCAATGGTTTTGAGTAGCTGTCATTTTCTGAGATAAATATAGTTTGGTGTACTTTTGTTTGAAGTAACTTTTATTTTAAATGACCAACTTGGGATATATTTGAAGTGTCAACACACCAAATTAATTTTGGTGTGCTTGTCGAAACTCTGACCTCCATAGACTTCATGCGTAATGGGTTCCATTATATTGGCTTAGTATGTCATTCTATGTAGCAACAAATACTAAGTGCAGCAATATCTAAGTTATGTAGCCTGTAGGTTCAAATCTAGATAAGTGGTTTGCACAGGTGGCAAGTCTCCCGATTTGACGGAAGATCTCCCTAAATAGTGAAATATAGCAAAATAACCCAATCTCTTGATCTCCCACTTTTAATTTGTAATCTCCCGCCAAAGAATCATTTTAGCTTTTTTTAAACATATATTTTTTGTTATAATGCACCATTTTGTATTACTTTTCAATTTTGTCTGGGGATAGCCACCCCACCCTCCCCCCTTCAGCCACGCTATTTATCCCTATTTACAATTTGTGTATTAGCGATATTTCCCTCCTCACACTCTGTATATACTTGGCACCTCTGTGTTATGTATCAGAGGTCAGAGGTCACCTCAGGTCACGACTGAGGCATGCTGGGTATAAGTGTTCTAAATAAAGCATTATGCCCCAGTCACACCTACCCGGACGAGCCCCGGATTTTGAGCTGGACTAGTCGCCCGGACAACCCCGGATAAAATCGCTATTTTCGTCGTTTTTTGCCTGGCGCTCACACACACCCGGCCGGTGCGATCCGGGGGTGGTCTGGGGCTGTTTTGCTGCTGCTACTGCTACTACCATGCCGGATCGAGCCCGGATGTCCCGGACCAGCCACGGATGAGCAACGGACCACCCCGGATGACGGTCCGGGGCTCGTCCGGCCTCTGATCCGGGTAGGTGTGACTGGAGCTTTAGGTCGCACAGCTCACGGTGTTCACTCCTTCATTACACTCTGGGTCTGCTTTCCAAACTGTAATACTTTTATCAGACTATGCGACTGTAACCTTTGACCTCCCCCCTAATAGTTCAATCTTTGCCCTGTGGTTGATGTTTTGCTTTCTGTATTGTCAGTAAAAAGCGTGAGGTGGTTCCGGACCTGGCCCCGATGTTGTGGCATTCGTTTGGTACGGTGGCTGCGCTGCTCCAGGAAATCATCAACATCTATCCGGCCATCAATCCCGCCCACCTGACAGTCAGTACACAGTTACCGGTCCTTCATAATTATCAACATTTTCACAAGCGTACAAAACATACACTTTTTCATGGCGCCGTCACCTAGCACACACACAAAATGTACAATTAAAATGTTGATATTGTAGTTAATAAATTTGAGATAATGCTACTTTATTTATGTGGGTGATGTTGCTACTGTCATATCCAGAAAAAGAAGCAAGTGGCAGACACTAACATAGTATATATATATATATATATAAGGGTTCTAAAATGGTGCAGAATAATGCAAGCTAGGTAATTTTTACACAGGGTTCGCACATGTCGCCGAAAGTCTTAAGTGTTCTTGCAATTAGCTTTTTCGTTTGGCTTCCCTCGATTGTTCTTGAATTTAACTGGATGTTGTTAAATGTTATTTTCACAAATTGTCAAGTGCATTAATAACATTAATATTGTCATCCATTTTTTTTTTTCTGAATGTAGATTGCGGTGAAATTGTCCTAGCACAAATCTTAGATGATAAAATACCATGGTGTATGCATATTCACCATCTGTCACCATGTAACCAGTAGCTCTGACCTGGCATGTTGGGGCACAACTGCAATCCTTCATGAGGAACCAATAGAACTAACATGCAAATGCATTCAAATGGTCTTGAATCTGGAGACCAGACGGGATGGCCGAATGAGTTAGAGCGTCCGTCTCCTGTGTTCGTAGATCGTGGGTTCGAACCCTGGTCGAGTCAAACCAATGACTTAAAAATTGATACTTGTCGCTTCCTAGCCAGGCGCTCGGCATTATTAGGATAGGGCAAGGACTGGTGTGCTCAGTGTCAGGATAATGTGATTGAGTGTGATACCAGGTCATGGTGCTGACGGCCTGGTTTCCCAGTGGGACAGCATTATAAAGTCACCATGAGTGTGCACTGTCACAAGTCGGTACCCGTCCTGATAGGACCTTAGATGTTGCTAGGACGTAAAACAACAAACAAACAATCTTGAATCTGGTCGCCAATTTTGTCTATGAACTCTGATTGGACCATGTGTGCGTTAATGATGACGTCAGTGAAAACCCATTAAACCCTCCAACCGATGTTATGGTTCCTCAGGGAATTACAGGATGGACGTTTGTGATTTACAGTAAAACCTCTCTAACCGACCACCTCTACAGATCGACCACTCTCCTATATCGATCGCTTTAGTTGGGTCCCAAACGATCGCCCATACAATACCATTGTGATGATTTTAAAAAAACCTCGCTAAACCGACTGCATCACTAAATGGACCATATAAAGTCGGTCCCATGGTCGGCGATTTAGCGAGGTTTTACTGTATATGAATCTTTGCTGGGTGCTATTTGAAGAGTAACTTTCCTAGTCTCAAACCTCCAGCACTAATCACTTAAGAACAACAGTTTCCTTATGCGGTAAGAGGAAGCACGTTTTGTTCTTGCTATCTTTTGCTGGTGTTTTTTTCCACGATTCTATGTTAAACAAAATTAATTGCTGATTTGTTTTATCTTGTAAAAGAATGAAAATGACAGCGATGAATGTCTCCTAACATAGAAACACATCAGACAAAGGATATTGCTTAATCACTATTATGTAACTTTAACATCACTTTCCCTGTGTCCATATGTATGTGAAATGCTTACATATATTTATAAAGGGACATATTTAATTCTAGGTAAAGATTTCAATTGCAGATTTGTCATAGCAATGTATTTTGCATATGTGTGAACTTTGATTTAAAGTTGCATAGTCCGATAAAAACATCAAATTTTCAAAACAAAAAAACTTATCTAGATTTGATTCTACATATCAAACGTAGATACTGGTGTGCTTATTAAGCATGTGTTGCTGCATAGAAAGGCATAATAAGTCAATTAATAGAAACCGTTACTACTGAAGTCTATGGTGTCAGAGTTTTGGCATGCTTGCCAAAATTATTTTGGCATGTTTTGACATCAAATATCTCCAAACATAGCCATTTAAAATTAAAGTTACTTAAAACTAAAGTAAAGTAGATTATAACGATTAGCATAATATATTTATCTCAGAAAATAGCAAAAACTCAAAAGCATCGGACTATTCAACTTTAATGTATCATTTGTTGCTCGACTGGAAGATCACCCCTTGGGGAAGCCATACAATTACTTTACTACATGTTTGTGGTTAAATCAAACTCAAGCCATTCAATATGTTAGAAAGTACGCCTGTTTGAATAGATATAAGACTTGTCTCCATGCCTCTGCATTTATTATCACCCTGTAACACTGTGCTTGTAGGCTCACCAATCGAACCGCGTGTGTAACGCGCTGGCCTTACTACAATGTGTTGCCTCTCACCCAGAAACGCGCTCAGCTTTCTTACAAGGTAACTTATGTTAGTAGTTTTGATCGGGCCTTTAAGTCTAACATCACAAAAAGAAAACTTGTTTAATTAAGAGAAAATGTAGCTTGAAATCATGATTTTGCAAATCCAAAGTTTGTTGTAATACACACATGCGCATGAATATTTTATATATGCAATTACCTATGTGATCGGAAATATAGTGTTTGTCTAATAAAAACAGTATATTAATATGTTCCAAAGTTTGTGCGCCAATAGAGATGCATAAATAACATCTACGCCAAATTAAAGTTGTATAGTTCAATTGTTTTTAATTGTCATTTTTTTTCTGAGATAAAGAAATTAAATTGATAGTTATAGTCTACCTTATTTCAGCTGGAAATAACTTTGAATTTAAATGGCCACTGTTGGAGATATTTAAAGTGCAAATATGTGAAATAGATTTGGCCAAGCATGCCAAAATCTCTGATCTCATATGCTTCTCCAGTAACAGGCTTAAATTGACTCAGTATTACCTTCTATTTGGCAAGAATCGCTTAATAAGTGTATCAGTATCTAAGCTAGATATGTAGAATCAAATCTAGATAATTATTTTGTTTTTGAAAATTTGGTGCTTCAACGGACTATGTAGGTTTGAACCAAATTAGGCCAAATTGTCTTACACCGTACATGTGTTTATTTGTTGCAGCGCGTATCCCACTATTCCTGTATCCGTTCCTGCACACGGTGTCCAAGACACGTCCCTTCGAGTACTTGCGCCTTACGAGTCTTGGGGTGATTGGTGCGCTTGTTAAAACCGACGAACAAGAGGTCATCAACTTCCTCCTCACTACCGAGATCATCCCCCTGTGTCTGCGCATTATGGAGTCGGGATCAGAACTGTCCAAGACGGTAAGCTTTGTATTGGTCTCAGTGCATTATACCGCGCTAACCTGCACAAAGGGATTATAACTGTCAGTACAGTTTCTGTTTGTGATTGCCAATACTCATTCCGATATCAATTAATATTTGTTGGGGGTAAACATTTTAATTCGTCTGAATAGTCTATTTTCAGCGCCAATGTTCTGACTGGTCTTCCAGCTATGTGTGACTCCGATTTTTTTTTTTTTTGCAAATGAATTTTGTTCATATGTATCTTTTGTTAGTGCACTGGTCTTACCGTAAGGCCAAATATATGTTTTTTAAATTGGTGATCATCCCCGCCCATGCCTGAAAAATCGTCCGCTCTTGAATTTGTTTAATTTATAATGTTTTAAAATGCATTGGGCTAGAAACAATTCAACTTTCGAAAGCACAGAATCTGTACAACTTAGTCACGTTCAGCTGAACTACCGGACCTAATAAGACAAAGCTTTCGGCGTCGGGTAATACCTACAAGTACTTCCATACCTTTAGGACACCATTAGCATGGCAGACTAGGAAGCATGAAGAAATCCAACGTTTAATTATTAATTCACTTCACTCGGAAAAGAGAGACAAGAAGGAAGAGATATAATTTGAAAAATGTATTAAATAAACAATCAGAACCTATGAGGACAGGAGGCTAATCAAATGGGTGGTGTTCTCTGTGGCGGAGTTGTTAGAGTGTCTGACTTTTTTCCAGGTCGGACTCCTAATCTGAAGGTCAGTGGTTCGATTCCCCATGCCTCCACCTCTGCCAATTTGGATTTCCACCGCTGTGTATAACTTACAGCGTTATCAAAGGCCCGTTGCTCTCATACCATGTCTATGTGGTATGGGAGGTTAAAAATCCCTTGGTTCGGTAAAGTGTAGGCTCGGGCTTTCTTTCGACAAACTGTCTAATGGTGAAAACATGTCTATTCAGACTTATCCATAATAGGCAGTATAAATCTTCAAAGAAGAAAAGAAAAAAAGACCCATGGAACTTTGTGTCGACAGGGGCGGTGGTCAAGGTGCGGGCTGGTGGCAGAACCGTTCATGTCGAGAGGAAGGCAGAGGTCAATCAGCACTCCCTCTACCCCCCCCCCCCCCATTAGAAGAGGGTGGGGAAGCGAAGTTGGGAGGTAGAGCTATAGTGGCAGAATGACAGGAAAGCGAGATGTGAAGAGCAATAGACTAGCCTCGTTTGCAAATTACCCATGTTAGCCTTGGCAACATGCTTAACTAAATTTTTTTTTTTTTTTAAGCCCACCAAATGTCAGTTGTTGTAAACAGCACCAACTATAAGCTGCCTACTACGTTGAATAGATTGGAGTAGGGTGGTGTGGGTCAATTAATTAATTATTCTTTAATGTACTACTAATGCTGAGTTATTTAAAGGAAACTGCATTCTCAACATTTATTTTCTCTTTCAGGTTGCTACTTTCATTTTGCAAAAGATTCTGTTGGACGAGACTGGACTGTCATACATATGTCAAACCTACGAGCGATTTTCCCATGTTGCGATGATTTTGGTGAGTAGCCGACTAGTTTTACTGGCAAAATGTACTCAATTTCTATAAACAGTGTTTGTACATAGTCGGTTTATTTTACTTTTGCTGGATATTGACATATTTGTCGGATAAAGTCAGATTTTCAATAATTCTGCAATACTTTTGGACGGCCGTTTGATTTTGCTTACATTTCTTGGTCAAAACTTAACTTGAATGTCATAAATTCTTTGGAATGCTAATGAAATAAGTAACTTTATTCAGAATATATATTGATAATTGTCTGACAGCTTTGTTTTTTTTCATATTTTAAGTACTGGAGGAAAAGATTTTGGTTGCACAAAAGTAGGATTTTTATTTCTGCCTTGGTACAAACACTGTTTAAACACGCTATGGTTGTGAGGTACCCATAGATTCAATTTATCACAGAAGTGCAAACTGACAGTCGCTGTCGGAAACAATTAGGACAATAGATTTGCACCTTACACAACGCAGGGTTTGTATGGGTCCTTGAAAACCTGGAAAGTCATGAAGGATTCAGGGCCTGGAAAGTTCTGGAATTTGTCTAAAGATCCTTGAAAATCATGGAAAACGAAAAATCATGACTATATTTTTTAAAGCTTATATTATTATTTGTTAATCCTAAATATCTGGGGTGTTATGTGCATATGTTCTTTATTCATTAATCAGTGATGCTTTGTATTTAAAGAGATTTTTGTGGGTTTGTTATCTTGCTTCTTGATTTTTATAATAAATCTATACGTATGTTCATTGTTATTTGTTATTTTTAAAGACTTTGCATTGTACACAGTGAATCAATTATGAACATGACTGTTTCAGAGTGCTTTAATTTAATAAACATCCTTAAAATGTCCTGGGATTTTGTATGGAACGTCATGGGATTTAAAATGTGAATATGAGTATGAACCCTGTAACACTACTGATCCTCAGATAAACAAACCTAACTCTGAATATGAATGATTTTTTTTTTTTTTTATTCTTTAAAAAAATTGTTATTATTATCATCATCATCATCATCAACCAGACGGGATGGTCGAATGAGTTGAGCGTCTGTCTCCTGTTTTAGGAGATCGGGAGATCCGAACCTCTAGGTTTGTTGGTTCGAACCCTGGTCGAGTCAAACCTATGACTTAAAAATTTATACTTGTCGCTTCCTAGTCAGGCACTCCACAGTATTTGAATAGGGCAATGACTGGTTGACTTGGTGTCAGAATAATGTAACTGAGTGGGATATCAGGTCATAGTGCTGGTGGGTGGTCTCCCAATGGGGCAGCACTATAAATTCACCATGAGTGCACACTGTCGCAAGTCGGTATCCATCCTGATATGACCTTAGATGTTGCTAGGGCGCAAACTAATAAACAGTCGTCATACTCTAACCGAATCTATGACCTGTTGCTGTCTTCCCCGATTGGCTCGTTCAGGGCAAGATGGTGCTGCAGCTGGCGAAGGAGCCGTCGGCGCGCCTGCTGAAGCACGTGGTGCGGTGCTACCTGCGACTGTCCGACAACCCGCGGGCCCGCGAGGCGCTGCGCCAGTGCCTGCCCGACCAGCTCAAGGACACCACCTTCGCCACCTGCCTCAAGGACGACAACTCGACGAAGCGCTGGCTCTCCCAGCTCCTCAAGAATCTCGACACGCCCGGCGCGCCCGCCCCCAACAGTATCCCGCTGCCCCCGCAGTGAGGCGGGGTGGGGTAGGGGGCGGGGGCGGGTGTAGGGGGCGGGGGCTTGTTCCACACTCGGCAATAGACAGACATAGGGGTTTCTCTACAGTTCTCACAATGTGTTCTCCATTTTTTCGACATCGTTGGTTCAGGTATCAGGGATGAAAGATCTCCACTATTTCTCGGAATTCCACGATTTTGATAACCCCTGATTAATGTTCACAAGATGCCGTTGGCCAATATTGCACTGCTTTCCCGCAGCGCTATCAGCGTATGCTAATAAGTTGTTCAAACTCCGCAACACTGTCTGCATAAGCCAACGCTCTCCTGCACCACGCAGCACTGTCAGTGTAGGGAAATACCGTTATGCACCAGGCTCATAATGAATGAAACCGGACTTCCGGGAATTTTCCACGATTCCCTGACAGTGCTAAGTCTATGGGTGAAGATCCGCGTTTTCGCAGAAATTCACCATTGGTTTGCCTTCTCTTAATGATAATAATTACTAGGTTTAATTAATATAAATAATGTTACTCCAATAATAGTATTATTGGGGCACCATTATTTAGCATTACCATAGATTTTCGCTATTTTTGCTGGAGACCACTTTCATCCCTGAAATATAGTCTGCACTTTTCCAAATCTTCATCCTTATATGACCTTAGATGTTGCTAGGACGTAAAAGAACAACCAAAACCAAATTAATCGATGGTATGGCCGTATGGTGTTGAAACTGTGATTGTCGCAACAAAACTGGCTGCCTTTTGACTGGAGTGTCTGATTTGACCATGTATGTATGGTTGGTGGAGTTTTACGTCCTAGCAACATCTAAGGTCATTTCAGGACTGGGGGAGCCATGCATGTAGATAGCGTGCTTCAGTCGAGGTGTTTCAACTGGTGTGTTATTTACTGAGGCCTGGTCGCTGGGGGGGGGGGGGGGGGGGGGGGCCCTCACCTATGTATGACCTGTCTGGATAGTATTGGGGGTGGTGTGTTCATATTGTTGTCAGTTCTTCAATGCACATTTCCAACAAGTCACATACATATTACCTAAACGCCGGTTGTAAGATAACACTTAAGCTATCCTTGCTTGTAAAACTGCGATGTCACATTGTGATATTTCAGTCGCCCGGTTCGGAGTTAATTTCTGTGACACCACTTGTGGATCTGATGACGCAGGTGCTACTGGATGAGCCACAGATTGTGACATGACGTCAACTGAGATAGAGGCTATCATGTCTTTGTACAGCTTTCTTCTTAATCACTTACATAGAAAGTTAGTAAGCGCGGTCAATTGTTGTAACGTTGGTTTCAATGGGAGTTAGATTAAGTGGATTAAACCATGGTAGCAGGACTCGCCCATAGTAATTAATAGCGTACAATCATTGGTCATGGACCAGACGGGATGGCCGAATGAGTTAGAGCGTCCGTCTCCCTTGCTGATGCTAGGATGTAAAACAACAACAAATCATTGGTCATGGTCATTAGTAGTTATTGTTTAAGGAACCATGTTTTCAGAACAGTTATGACATTACCAAGTCTAATCTTTACAAAGTGGTTAGAATGAACATCAAATTGTCCCACCTCCTACACTCAATTTGGTCGCCAATTTCCAAAGACTCTTTAAATAGTTTTTTCCCCGTCCTGATATGACCTTAGATGTTGCTAGGACGTAAAACAACAACAACAAACAAACAAACAAACAACAACTCTTTAAATAACAATTGACGTGATGGATATGTGTATAAAAGCGTGTGTAATGTATTCTCAGATATGAATGAAAGCACTTGATAGAAGTGAGTTGTGTTCACCCACTTTATGTAGGATAATGATTTGATAGAATGAGGCTGCTAAATAAAAGACTAACCAGAAAGTGTTATACTAAGTGCAAATACAGTTGTTTCTTTGGTAACCTCATTAATGCTGATGAGAAGGCTTTGAGGGTAAACATATTAAAAAGTATGAATCAACTTGTGGAGTTGTTTCTAACAAATATTGGAGTCGTGTGATGTGGTCAGAGGAGGGGTAACGGATTACATGATAGCCATTTATGGTCTCCATCTTGTAATTCTGTTGTCATCATTTTGTAAACGATAATTCTCCTTAAGTATTGAAAATTAAATTCCATTTTACGTTGCACAAGTTGCTTATAAAAATTAAATTTAAAAATGGTAAACATCTCAATGGAGTGAGGCTCTTGAGGGTTTAAAAAAAAAAAAAGCACCAAAGCAAAAGGTACTATGGTTCAACAAAATTAGAACTGGTCTCTGCAAACTAAATGTATAATAAGTAACTGATTCAGTGATGGAGACATGTGTGCCAAGTTTGTTAAGTTGTGCATTGTACTAGATTTTGTGCTCGTTTGCATTTATTTACCGATTGTACTTCATTGAATCCAGTTAACGTGTTTTTGATGGTTAAACAACAAAAAGCATACTGTAATTTTTGTGTGTAAGATTCAGTAATGTTACTGTTACTTACCATCGTACCAGAGAATGCACACAAAGACAATTTGCAAGAAGGGCTGTTATTTTGTAAAAATCCGAGGATAATCTGTAATGTTCAATGCTGTTAATATAGCCATTCCACGCTTGTATAGGGAGCGTTGTAAATATTGCAGAGGCACTGTGTAATAAAAAATAAATGCATATCATTTGAAATTGTTTGTGTTATTTACGTCTTTATGTTCAAAATTTGTATAGTGACATTAACCTCTTGCTGAGTCGTGTATGTATTTGATATACTGTTTGCCAAGCCATGCACCACTCTAGAATTGTCACCTATTGCCTACTGTACCGGACGGGGTGACCGAATGAGTTGAGCGTCTGTCTCCTGTTGTGGGAGATTGGGGGATCGGAAACCATGTGTTTGAACCCTGGTCGAGTCAAACCAATGATGTACAAAATTGATATTTGTCACTTCCTAGCTTGGCGCTCTGCATTAATAGATAGGATAAGGACTGGTTTAGCTCAGTGTCAGGATAATGTGGCTGAGGGATATGTCGTGGTGCCGGTGGACTCATTTCCCAGTGGGGCAGCACTATAAAGTCGCCGTGAGTGCAGTCACAAGTTGGTACCCGTCCTCATATGACCATAAATGTTTCCCGGCTGCGGTCGCAGTGGCCGAATCGGTTGAGCGCAGGCTTCCCGTGTGGAAGGTCAGTAGTTCGATTCCCGGTCGAGTCAAACCAGTTGCAAAATATTCTGATATTCGGCATAGGGGGAATCCAAATGTTCTATTACTGATCGGTGTATGTGACCAGGTGCATGTATATATATGTATGGGGTTGGTGGTGCCTGAGTGGGATGTAAATAGACAGTGGTGCTGGCAGGTCTGGGTGTGAGTACACTCAGGGCCTACCCCCTCTGCTGGGATAGGGATCACCACACTCAAAGGTCAAGGTTGGTGGTGGCCATGGGGCCATACAGCTTGTGGTGGTGGGCAGACCACTGGTATCCATGGGGACCAGGAATGCTGGATCCCTATTGGTAGGGCCAAGAATGCTTGTTTCCCATTGGGGGAAAGGGGTGGGGTGATACTCTACAATGAACCCATGTAACCATATAAATAATAAACCAGAGAGCTTGACTCTCTTCTTCTTTACACTTTATACTCTTCCTTTCTCTTTGTCTTTATTTATTTCACCATCGCCTGCATGCCTACACAGCCACAGATTCGAGCATTAGACGTTACACAATGACACAAAATGGGACTTCTTGCTTCCTAGCCTGGTGCTTGGCATTATTAGGATAAGGCAAGGACTGGCTAGCTCAGTGTCAGGATAATGTAACTGAGTTGGATATCAGGTCATGGTGACATCTCCCAGTAGGGAAGTGCCATAATGTCGCCATGAGTGTGCACTGTCACAATTAAATCGGTACCGTCCTGATATGACCTTAGATGTTGCCAAGATGTAAAATTCCAACAACCAACCATTGACGTCAGCTTGGGTGTGTACAAGTTGGAGAGTGCAAGTGCTGGCCACTCACCACCACCTAATTGGGCACGGATAACGTTGTCGGCATGTGTGGGGTATATAAACGGTGCTTAAAGGGGCTGTCACATTAGGGTTTTTTGTGGGAGCGTATGGCGGCGTAAGCGCGTTACGTCATATACGTCGGCATACGCCGTATACGCTACGCATACGCTACTCATACGCTACTCATACGCCGCCAGATGCCGGCGTATGTGAAGCGTATGAGGCATACGCCGCCATACGCTTTCATAAATCCGTCCGTCCAAATTTTTTTGTGCATGCTAAAAAAAACCCGACCTATGAGGGCGTATGGCCCATACTGTCAAAAAATGTCACAGCACGCTCCCATACGCTCCTCATACGCTCCTCGTACGCTCCTCGTAGGTTCCACATACGCTCAAAACCACCCGAAAGGTCACCAAATGTCATCATATGCCGGCACGCGCAGGACCTACGTAGGTTTTCAATACGCTCCCGCCATACGCCGTAATGTGACAGGGCCTTAATTATTATAATGAATCATACAAACTAACGTAATGGACACTCGAGTTGTCTTTGAAGGACTGCCGGGTGTCCTCATTCGTAAATTATATCACCAAATCTTCTGGTTAGTAGGTTACGCCTAGTTAGTTCATGTATTTAATTTATCACCCAACTACAGGGGTGAAAGATCTTCGCAATTTCTGAAATTTTGTTATATTCACCGATGGCCGCGCCCATGGCAAAATGCCAATATTTACTTACTATATGTTAGTTCCATTCCCACTCTTATATGACCTTAGATGTTGCTAGAACATCAAACCCAAATGAAAAAAATAGGCATTGATGATAATAAAGACACAATGATAGTTTCCACTTGTCTTCTGGCGTTTTCCCATGATTCGTTGACAGTGGTAATCCCATGGGAGAAAAGAACCTCGCGTTTTAATGAAAATTCGCTGTTGGTTATGCTGGAACCCGCTAGGTGGCCCCAAGGTCTCGGCGTAGTTTCCACATTTTTTCAGGTCATGCGGATTCCGAGGGACCCCAGTTTGCAGGGACACTTCCATTCAAATGCATTGTTAACGGCCGTGAGCAAATCTTCATACAGAAGTCAAATATCTCCCAAATTACACCATCTAGAAAAAATCGCTTGGTACACATATAGAAAACATCTTTACCATAAAGACTCTATTAAATTTGTAAGGTTAGGGTTCTTGAATTCTATTAATTTTGAATAAAACTAATGTTTTGCACTGCGCGTACCGTCAAACTCAAGGCATTGTCAATGGTCATGAGCAATGTTCATACAGAAAATACAGAAGAAGTCAAATATCTCTCAAATTACACCATCTAGAAACAAATCGTTTCGTACACATATAGACAACATCTTTACCAAAAACATTATATTAAATTTATAAGGTTAGTGACGATGCTGTTCGATTTTGACGCATGTGCAGAAGCGATGTGTCCCTCGCAAACTGGTGTCCCTGGGAAACCGCAACACCGGCGACCACTTTCAATTCATCACCCCAACTACTATTTATCATTATTTCTAACCGAAACCCGATTAAAAATAACAAACTGTCATATTTAATCGAAAACTAGTGTTCTGGTGCTGACAAAAGACATTAATCAGTAAATAAAATTACATTTACCTTTTCTTAGAAAATGTAAGGCCTACCGGGTACTGCAACAAAAGACGTAGTCCTCCATATTCACCCTATTCATGCACGACCTAATTAGGCATCAGAACGAGGCTGAGTAAGCGTTTCTATTGACCAATTTCATGTGACGTCATCACGGGTATCTAGGTCAGTGCACGCGGTTTTTGGCTGCAGGATGACTGTCACACCCCAGCAAAATGTCGACCGTCACGGTGGACGCGCGCGAGTTGGTTTAGCTTTCTTTTTTTTTTTACTAAATACACCATAAATCGAAGGAATCTTATGGAATTATTTTAAAGGATTGTATGTTAATATGTTTTGTTTATTTTGTTAAAGTTTTGTAATTGATAAATATATCAGTTAAATGTGTTAGAGTGATCATTAGTTAGAGTGCTTGAACCTAGTATTAGCCAATAGTACACAAACACTAAGTTACATTAAATCCCTCCTTGTTTCAAGTTGCACAGCCACATAAAAACATTTATTCATGAATACTCAGCCTGGTTTGATGGAGCATATAACTCTCCCCACCACTCCTACGACGGACCACACCTACTCCAGCTGTGCCACTCCACCAACCATTGGAGCCAGCGGCCTAGATGTGCCACCTTCTGCCAAGCCCATTCCGCGAGGCCCTCCCACACCACCTCGGAACATCGTCAATCACACTCCACACCCAGTTGCCATCACCTCTTCGTCCAGCCTCCCCACCACCACAATCACCTCCTTTTCCACGCACAAGAACAACAACACCATTGCCAACAGGTCAGTCTCCCCACCCCGTGTGCCCACGCTCACCGAAACCGACAAGGACCCCAAGTCCAGCGACGATGAGTCCGTTGACACACGCCCAGTAGCCACAGCCCAACCAACCCCCGACTCCAAATACCCCACCAAGGCGGACTCTTGGTCCAAGGTAGTTCGAAAGAACAAACGCAAGATGCCCACAACCGCTACACCTCCACAAACCGAGTACCACGGTGATAGTCGCCGCCCCAAGAGGTTCCTCGCCCTCTTCCTCTTCAATGGCAAGTTAGAAGACACGCTGAAGGAACTCGACAAGTTTGATCGCACCCAAGGCACTACCCCTCTCTCCCTTGATAAATACCCTGACCACCTCGTCATTGGTGCCAAGACACAGTTTTCCCTCGACAGACTCCAAGCCTCAACAACTTTTACGGAGATGCGTGGATCAGCCAAGACGCACCACTATGTCATCTCTGGCCTCCACCCACGCATAAACCCCGCCGACCTGATCGGACGACATTCCATTGTCAGCGCCTCCCGGATAAAGAAGGGAGACATTGCCACTTACTGTGCCAATGTCTTCACTGACCATCCAATAGACACCACTTGCCGGCTTGACTGTGGAGCCTACGGTCTCCTACGAATCGCCACTCCTCACCTTAGACCAACCTTTTGCACCACCTGCCAACAATACGGCCATTACAGCCACAAATGCAAAGCCACTGCCGCTGTCTGCGCACGCTGTGCCGATCCGTGGTACATTGCCGCTAACTGTGAGGCACCCGTCTGGTGCTCTGCCTGCAAAGGTAATCACAAAGCCAAGAGTACAGACTGCCCAGTGCGCATCCAGCTGTGGAAGCGGCTAAACCCACCCCTACTTCCCCCTCCTGCCTGCCCCACTCCCCCCACCCAACCTGAGGCCCCCCCTACTGCTGCCCTGCCTGTCCAACCTGATGCCCTCCCTTCCACTGCCCCTCCTTCTCCCTCTGCTTCCTCCTACCCACCCCTCACCACCTCCAATGCATTGTCCCTCCACCCCAGCCGTGCCCCTCTGCCCCCCTCACTCCTCTCCCTCAACCTCACCGCCCCCAAACCCAAGATCTGCCACCCCTACTCCTCCCACCCACAGACCATCTCCATCTCCACTCAAACTGTAGCCATTGCTGACTCCTTCACCCAAACCACCTTCCCCTCCATACCAAACGACCCCCCTGCCTCCGACCCAAATCCCACCCCTATATTCCTCCACATTCTTAATGCATCACTTTCCAGCATAACACCCAGAATCTCAGTTGAGGCCCTAGCCTTCGACTTAATTAACTGGCTCCAAGTCGACTCCAATATCCACCATCTCCTTCCGCATGTCCCAAAAGACCTGCCAGCTTCTTTTTGTGTCGCCCTGAAATGGAGGTACACAATAATGCCCCCACCAGCCCGCACTCCCATCCCCGTTCCAGTAACAACTCTTTAACCATTCTCTCCTGGAACTGTGCCGGACTGAAATCCAAGATGGCTCTTCTTGGCAACACCTTAAAAAGAGAGAAAATTGACGTCGCACTTCTCCAAGAAACCTTCCTCATCGATACACCCATATCAAAGGCTACACCACATACCACATCCCCGCAGTAAAACGCGCAGCAGCAGGCAGACCCTCACGAGGAACCACCACATTTGTAAGCAACCACATCCACTCCACCAAGATCCCACCCAACAGATTCAACCCTCATGCTGACACCCTTCGCATACGTCTCCACCTAGCACACTCCGTCATGGATGTATACAACATTTACAACCCTGTCAACACTACTTATACTCTAAACCACATCTTCCGGGCCCTCGGCAATGGCACAGATCACCAGGTTGTCATGGGAGACTTTAACACCCACCACTCCTCCTGGGGACGCAACAACATCGATTCCCCTCGAGGCTGTGTCCTCCTAGCAGAGATCCTCGACTCAACATCCCATTCTATCCTCAATGATGGCTCGCCTACCTACAGGGCAAACACATCAATTGATCTCTGCATCACCGACTCCTGCCTTGCAGCCGCAGCTTCCTGGGAGCTCACAACACTATACTCAGACCACCACGCAGCTCTCCTCCGCACCAATGCACCCAAAGTCACCCACCCCCCACCATCACACAGATTCAACCTAAACCACGCGGACTGGGCAACCTTCAACCTTCGTCTAAAAAACTTAATAGATCTGAACCCACCTATCACATGTGATGAGTTCACAACACTCACTTACCAAGCAATGACAGACACCATAAAGCAAACCATCTCCTGTAATCACACTGGCCGCACCACCTCCAATGCAATGAGGAGAGCAAAAAGATTCTGCAACAAACTCCTCTACAAGCTACGCACGAACCCCAACCGAGGCACTGAGAATCTCGTTAAAATAGCCACCAGTTGGGCCAAAGATGTCGAGCTTGCCGAATCAGACAGGAAGTGGTAACTCTGGTGTACCAAAATAAACTCTCACACCACCTCCAGACAACTCTGGGGCAAACTTAACAGCATCCAGGGGAGACTCACCACCCCCCCCACTCTACCCACACCCTGGCCAAATTGCAGCAGAACACAACAAAATGTTCACGGACAGAACAGACCCTGCAATCAACCTCCCTTATGCCCACCAACAAGCGCTCACCAGGAACTCCACCTGGAGAGCTGACCTCATAGACATATCAACAGCCACAGCATCCACCCATAATCTTGACACCCACCTGACCAGGGCTGAGCTTGACTGAGCCCTCGGCAACACCACAAAGAAGACAACCCCGGGAGCCGACGGAGTCCCTAACACTGCATGGACAAAGTTATCTGCCACTAACAGGGAAACTCTCCTCCCCCTCCTCGACAATATCTTCTACAACACGGACATACCCCAATCTTGGAAGGATGCTGATATCATCCCCATCCCCAAGAAAACCCCGGGCGAAGTCAGACCCATCTCCCTTCTCCAATCCCTCGGGAAGGTTAACGAAAGAATTGTCCTCGCCCGTCTCCAGATGGTCACAGAAGACCCCACCACTGGCCTACCTGAGGAGGTCATCGGCTACCCAGGAGGACGAGGCACCCAGCACGCCGTCGCCACCCTCATTGAGAGCATTTCCTATGGCCTCGGTAATGGACACGAAACAGCAATCATCTTCCTTGACCTCGAGAAAGCCTTTGAGATTATCGACCACAACGTGGTACTGACATCAATGGCTGATCTTGGCATTGCCTGCCGGCCTCTTGCGTATCTCCGAAATTACCTCCAGAACAGGTGAGCCAGAGTATGTGTCCAAGGCACCTCTTCTCCCTACCTCCAACTAAAAAATGGCGTCCCCCAGGGTGCAGTGCTCAGCCCCCTCCTCTTCAATGCAGTGATGGCATCTCTCGTTAGGAGGCTTAAACATAACCTAGCCACCCGAGAGATCAAAGACACAACCATAGTCTGCTACGCAGATGACATCACCATCACCTACTCCCATGCGATCAACGCACAGGATCTCGCTGAGCAGGTGCTCCACCTGGTAGGAAACGCCTGCCGGGACCTTGGACTAAAAATCTCCCCCACCAAGACCAAGATCATGCACATGTTCAGAGGTCAACCACTTCACCCCCTCTACCTAGATGGATCCCCTATCGAATGGGTCTCCACCTTCGACTACCTAGGTATCCGTCTAGACCGAGACCTGAACATGAGAGCCCTCTGCCGCCACTTGGCCACCAGAATGACCAACAGACTCGTCCTCATGAAGAGGATCTCCAGCTTCTCCTGGGGCGCCCCGGACAGTGTTCTCGCACTCTTCTACCGCCAGGCAGTCCGCTCCCTCTTAGACTATGCTGCGCCCACACTCGCTCTCATAGCCCTCGGGCTTGACAACCCCCAAACTCAACTACCCAAGAACAAGATCTTTTTGAACGAGTTCCGGAAACTTGAGAACATCCAACACCGGGCTGCCAGGCTTGTCCTCCGTGTTCCCGGCACCACCAGGATCGAGATCCTCCTTGAATCCGGCCTCCCTCCCCTCCACCTCCAAGGCAAAGAACTTCTCACCACCCATCTCACAAGAACCCTTTCCTCAGGCCTTTCAACAACAATCCGCAGAGCCGCGGCCTACCTCCGAGATGGGACCCGCGTTCACCCTCACATCTCCTACCGTCTCAAGAACGCCATCACCACCCTCAAGGACTCCCACGGACTCCACATTGTAGACTTCGCCCTGACCCCTCACAAGCCACCTTGGGTTTCCATCCCAGTGGAAACCCGAACCACCAACCTAGTTGCTGCCAAGGTGGCTTACACCACCCCAGAACTCCACTCCCTGGCTCTCGAGGCCATAACTCAGGCGAAGGTGGAACTTCTCACCACCCATCTCACAAGAACCCTTTCCTCAGGCCTTTCAACAACAATCCGCAGAGCCGCGGCCTACCTCCGAGATGGGACCCGTGGTCACCCTTACATCTCCTACCGTCTCAAGAACGCCATCACCACCCTCAAGGACTCCCACGGACTCCACATTGTAGACTTCGCCCTAACCCCTCACAAGCCACCTTGGGTTTCCATCCCAGTGGAAACCCGAACCACCAACCTAGTTGCTGCCAAGGCGGCTTACACCACCCCAGAACTCCACTCCCTGGCTCTCGAGGCCATAACTCAGGCGAAGGTGGAATTTCCTCTCGCAAAGACTGTCTACACCGATGGCTCCCTTAACTCAACATCAGGTAGAGCAGGAGCCGGAATCTTCATCCCCTTCTCCAACACAAAGAACACCACCAGGGTGTCAGACTTTGCTTCCACTCTCGATACCGAGCTCGCCGCCATTCACTTGGCCCTCCACAACTCAAGTGCCATCATCATTACCGACTCTCTGAATGCCATCAAAGAGATCGCCCACCCAAATGCCCGACACTCCCTTGCCGATGCAATCCAGATTAAAATCTTGACCAGACATCAGGCACACCTCAACACAGTCCTGCTATGGGTCCCCTCGCATATAGGACTGTATGGTAATGACCAGGCCGACTGTGCCGATCTAGCCGGTGCCAACCGAGCAGACGTAGAGACAGCCATCCTTCCATCCATCACAAAACTGGCCGCCGCTGCTTCTCGAGCCACCACCAAACTCTGGGAACGAGCTACACAGAAGGAACAAGTACGGTACCCTTATTCAATAAGCTGGCTCTAGTACACCCTGGTCAGAACGAACATCCCCCATCCAGTCGGTCTTCCTACTTCTACCCAAGTCGCCATCAACCGCTTCAGGACTGGCTACCGCCGTTGGATTGATGTCCCCAACCTCCAGCGCTGTCCCTGCGGAACTAAAATCTTTAATGTGGCCCACATACTCGCCTCTTGTGGCGCCATCGACAGATCTGCCATCAGCGACTTCATGGAGGATGCTGACCGCCAACTCAGTGACAATAGGGCCGCTCTGGCTATCCTCTCCAGGATTTCCAAGTCATCCTGGAATGCACTTGCTCGCTTCTACCGCCAGAACGCAGACATCATCAACACTGTCGGTGGCCCAGATCATGACATCGGGGACTAGCAGGCCCCACCTCATCGCCATAGCTGACTTGGTGCCACTACTAACTAACCACTAATTTTCACTGGCAACAAACAGGTAACCCCACCCTCTGCCTAACTAATCCCATCCTCACTTCACTTCTTCCTCTGGCCTTGGCCGGACTTACGATGCATACCGGTGAATTTGGAGGGACTGAAGTTTGGATTCTGGTCGAGTCAAACCAATGACTTATAAAATGGGTACCTGTTGCTGCTCAGCGCTTGGCATTATGAAATCAGGACAGGGACTGGGCGCACAGTGTCAGGATAATGTGACTGTGTGGGACATCGGGTCATGACGCCGGCAGCCTGATTTCCCAGTGGGGCAGCACTATAAAGTCACCATGAGTGCGCGCTGTTACAAGTCGGTGCACATCCTGGTATGGCCTAGGGTCTTACTGGGGTGTAAAACTACACCAACCACCCAGCCTCCCCCGGCCCTCTCAGAGGACTGTGGTTGGACTCTTAGGCTGCCTTTTTCCTTCCTCCCCCTCTCCCCCCTACCCCTCAATTCCTCTGATCACTACCCACAGGAAGCCAACTCCCGACCACATGGGACTGCTTTCAGTGGTGCCCATTCAGTGCTGCAGATTTGCAGCCTTCAGCACACCAATGCGACTGAAAACTCCCCAAAACAACAACAACATATATAGAAAACAGGTATGCAAAGATGAATATGTTACTTTAAAAAATGAATACCCTCAAATTGGGTGATTGCGAGAGGTTTTGGTCGACAAAAAAGTATTCACATTACTTTACGTACAGCGGCGCCTCACAGACGCGTAAGTGCCCTCGGTCTGGTTTCAACATGGCCGCGGCGTGAATAGGGTGAATTTTGTATTAGGCCTATACAAAGACCCTATAATACTAAGACGGCTCACTCAGCCTGTACTGTGTTATCAAAATGATCAAACCCACCACTTGGTGCGCTGGCTGTTCTCTTGGTTAAACAGTTGCTATATTATATGTATAAATGTATATATGAATGTGAAAGATGTGTGATGATGGCGATGATGATGATGATGCTGATGATGATGTGTATTTGTTCATAGTAATTTCATATTGATGTGTATTCATACTTACCTATCTCATGTATAATGTAATTGTATGTGTTTACATGTGAAACACCAGCCAGCAGTCGGGCTGATCAAACCCACCACAAGGTGGCACTGTAAAATTTACATTACTATGGGAGAGATAGGGAGTGAGCCGTCTTAGTATTAGAGGGTCTTTGGCCTATAATAGTGTTTGTTGGTGGATGGAGTGATTTCAAATGGGCTTCAGCCGTCGGCTTTGACCCATTTTAAACCTGCGAGGACTATCATTTATTTGTGTATGGTGTTTGTTGGTGGATGGAGTGATTTCAAATGGACTTCAGCCGTCGGCTTTGACCCATTTTAAACCTGCGAGGACTATCATTTATTTGTGTATGGTGTTTGTTGGTGGATGGAGTGATTTCAAATGGACTTCAGCCGTCGGCTTTGACCCATTTTAAACCTGCGAGGACTATCATTTATTTGTGTATGGTGTTTGTTGGTGGATGGAGTGATTTCAAATGGACTTCAGCCTTCAGCTTTGACCCATTTTAAACATGCGAGGACTATCATTTATTTGTCTATGGTGTTTGTTGGTGGATGGAGTGATTTCAAATGGACTTCAGCCTTCAGCTTTGACCCATTTTAAACCTGTGGGGACTATCATTTATTTGTCTATGGTGTTTGTTGGTGGATGGAGTGATTTCAAATGGACTTCAGCCTTCGGTGTTGACCCATTTTAAACCTGCTAGGACTACCATTTATTTGTCTATGGTGTTTGTTGGTGGATGGAGTGATTTAAAATGGACTTCAGCCTTCAGCTTTGACCCATTTTAAACCTGCTAGGACTATCATTTATTTGTCTATGGTGTTTGTTAGTGGATGGAGTGATTTAAAATTAGCTTCAGCCTTCGGCTTTGACCCATTTTAAACCTGCGAGGACTATCATTTATTTGTCTATGGTGTTTCTTGGTGGATGGAGTGATTTCAAATGGACTTCAGCCTTCAGCTTTGACCCATTTTAAACCTGCGAGGACTATCATTTATTTGTCTATGGTGTTTGTTGGTGGATGGAGTGATTTAAAATGGACTTCAGCCTTCGGTTTTGACCCATTTAAAACCTGCTAGGACTACCATTTATTTGTCTATGGTGTTTGTTGGTGGATGGAGTGATTTAAAATGGACTTCAGCCTTCAGCTTTGACCCATTATAAACCTGCTAGGACTATCATTTATTTGTCTATGGTGTTTGTTAGTGGATGGAGTGATTTAAAATTAGCTTCAGCCTTCGGCTTTGACCCATTTTAAACCTGCGAGGACTATCATTTATTTGTCTATGGTGTTTGTTGGTGGATGGAGTGATTTAAAATGGTCTTCAGCCTTCAGCTTTGACCCATTTTAAACCTGCTAGGACTATCATTTATTTGTCTATGGTGTTTGTTGGTGGATGGAGTGATTTAAAATGGTCTTCAGCCTTCGGCTTTGACCCATTTTAAACCTGTGAGGACTATCATTTATTTGTCTATGGTGTTTGTTGGTGGATGGAGTGATTTAAAATGGACTTCAGCCTTCAGCTTTGACCCATTTTAAACCTGCTAGGACTATCATTTATTTGTCTATGGTGTTTGTTGGTGGATGGAGTGATTTCAAATGGTCTTCAGCCTTCAGCTTTGACCCATTTTAAACCTGCGAGGACTATCATTTATTTGTCTATGGTGTTTGTTAGTGGATGGAGTGATTTAAAATTAGCTTCAGCCTTCGGCTTTGACCCATTTTAAACCTGTGGGGACTATCATTTATTTGTCTATGGTGTTTGTTGGTGGATGGAGTGATTTCAAATGGACTTCAGCCTTCAGCTTTGACCCATTTTAAACCTGTGGGGACTATCATTTATTTGTCTATGGTGTTTGTTGGTGGATGGAGTGATTTCAAATGGACTTCAGCCTTCAGCTTTGACCCATTTTAAACCTGCTAGGACTATCATTTATTTGTCTATGGTGTTTGTTAGTGGATGGAGTGATTTAAAATTAGCTTCAGCCTTCGGCTTTGACCCATTTTAAACCTGCGAGGACTATCATTTATTTGTCTATGGTGTTTGTTGGTGGATGGAGTGATTTCAAATGGACTTCAGCCTTCAGCTTTGACCCATTTTAAACCTGCTAGGACTATCATTTATTTGTCTATGGTGTTTGTTGGTGGATGCAGTGATTTAAAATGGACTTCAGCCTTCAGCTTTGACCCATTTTAAACCTGCTAGGACTATCATTTATTTGTCTATGGTGTTTGTTAGTGGATGGAGTGATTTAAAATTAGCTTCAGCCTTCGGCTTTGACCCATTTTAAACCTGCGAGGACTATCATTTATTTGTCTATGGTGTTTGTTGGTGGATGGAGTGATTTCAAATGGACTTCAGCCTTCAGCTTTGACCCATTTTAAACCTGCTAGGACTATCATTTATTTGTCTATGGTGTTTGTTGGTGGATGCAGTGATTTAAAATGGACTTCAGCCTTCAGCTTTGACCCATTTTAAACCTGCGAGGACTATCATTTATTTGTCTATGGTGTTTGTTGGTGGATGGAGTGATTTAAAATGGACTTCAGCCTTCGGCTTTGACCCATTTTAAACCTGCTAGGACTATCATTTATTTGTCTATGGTGTTTGTTGGTGGATGGAGTGATTTAAAATGGTCTTCAGCCTTCAGCTTTGACCCATTTTAAACCTGCGAGGACTATCATTTATTTGTCTATGGTGTTTGTTGGTGGATGGAGTGATTTAAAATGGTCTTCAGCCTTCGGCTTTGACCCATTTTAAACCTGTGAGGACTATCATTTATTTGTCTATGGTGTTTGTTGGTGGATGGAGTGATTTAAAATGGACTTCAGCCTTCAGCTTTGACCCATTTTAAACCTGCTAGGACTATCATTTATTTGTCTATGGTGTTTGTTGGTGGATGGAGTGATTTCAAATGGACTTCAGCCTTCGGCTTTGACCCATTTTAAACCTGCTAGGACTATCATTTATTTGTCTATGGTGTTTGTTGGTGGATGGAGTGATTTCAAATGGACTTCAGCCTTCAGCTTTGACCCATTTTAAACCTGCGAGGACTATCATTTATTTGTCTATGGTGTTTGTTGGTGGATGGAGTGATTTCAAATGGACTTCAGCCTTCAGCTTTGACCCATTTTAAACCTGCGAGGACTATCATTTATTTGTCTATGGTGTTTGTTGGTGGATGGAGTGATTTCAAATGGACTTCAGCCTTCAGCTTTGACCCATTTTAAACCTGCGAGGACTATCATTTATTTGTCTATGGTGTTTGTTGGTGGATGGAGTGATTTCAAATGGACTTCAGCCTTCGGCTTTGACCCATTTTAAACCTGCTAGGACTATCATTTATTTGTCTATGGTGTTTGTTAGTGGATGGAGTGATTTAAAATTAGCTTCAGCCTTCGGCTTTGACCCATTTTAAACCTGCGAGGACTATCATTTATTTGTCTATGGTGTTTGTTGGTGGATGGAGTGATTTAAAATGGTCTTCAGCCTTCAGCTTTGACCCATTTTAAACCTGCTAGGACTATCATTTATTTGTCTATGGTGTTTGTTGGTGGATGGAGTGATTTCAAATGGACTTCAGCCTTCAGCTTTGACCCATTTTAAACCTGCGAGGACTATCATTTATTTGTCTATGGTGTTTGTTGGTGGATGGAGTGATTTCAAATGGTCTTCAGCCTTCAGCTTTGACCCATTTTAAACCTGTGAGGACTATCATTTATTTGTCTATGGTGTTTGTTAGTGGATGGAGTGATTTAAAATTGCTTCAGCCTTTGCTTTGACCCATTTTAAACCTGCGAGGACTATCATTTATTTGTCTATGGTGTTTGTTGGTGGATGGAGTGATTTAAAATGGACTTCAGCCTTCAGCTTTGACCCATTTTAAACCTGCTAGGACTATCATTTATTTGTCTATGGTGTTTGTTGGTGGATGGAGTGATTTCAAATGGTCTTCAGCCTTCAGCTTTGACCCATTTTAAACCTGCGAGGACTATCATTTATTTGTCTATGGTGTTTGTTGGTGGATGGAGTGATTTAAAATGGACTTCAGCCTTCGGTTTTGACCCATTTAAAACCTGCTAGGACTACCATTTATTTGTCTATGGTGTTTGTTGGTGGATGGAGTGATTTAAAATGGACTTCAGCCTTCAGCTTTGACCCATTTTAAACCTGCTAGGACTATCATTTATTTGTCTATGGTGTTTGTTAGTGGATGGAGTGATTTAAAATTAGCTTCAGCCTTCGGCTTTGACCCATTTTAAACCTGCGAGGACTATCATTTATTTGTCTATGGTGTTTGTTGGTGGATGGAGTGATTTAAAATGGTCTTCAGCCTTCAGCTTTGACCCATTTTAAACCTGCGAGGACTATCATTTATTTGTCTATGGTGTTTGTTGGTGGATGGAGTGATTTAAAATGGTCTTCAGCCTTCGGCTTTGACCCATTTTAAACCTGCGAGGACTATCATTTATTTGTCTATGGTGTTTGTTGGTGGATGGAGTGATTTAAAATGGACTTCAGCCTTCAGCTTTGACCCATTTTAAACCTGCTAGGACTATCATTTATTTGTCTATGGTGTTTGTTGGTGGATGGAGTGATTTCAAATGGTCTTCAGCCTTCAGCTTTGACCCATTTTAAACCTGCTCGGACTATCATTTATTTGTCTATGGTGTTTGTTAGTGGATGGAGTGATTTAAAATTAGCTTCAGCCTTCGGCTTTGACCCATTTTAAACCTGCGAGGACTATCATTTATTTGTCTATGGTGTTTGTTAGTGGATGGAGTGATTTAAAATTAGCTTCAGCCTTCGGCTTTGACCCATTTTAAACCTGCGAGGACTATCATTTATTTGTCTAT
Source organism: Branchipolynoe longqiensis (assembly GCA_030323885.1). NCBI lineage: Eukaryota > Metazoa > Annelida > Polychaeta > Phyllodocida > Polynoidae > Branchipolynoe > Branchipolynoe longqiensis. The sequence continues at coordinate 68,378,469 of CM059193.1, read as the reverse complement.
GGTGTTTGTTAGTGGATGGAGTGATTTAAAATTAGCTTCAGCCTTCGGCTTTGACCCATTTTAAACCTGTGGGGACTATCATTTATTTGTCTATGGTGTTTGTTGGTGGATGGAGTGATTTCAAATGGACTTCAGCCTTCAGCTTTGACCCATTTTAAACCTGCGAGGACTATCATTTATTTGTCTATGGTGTTTGTTAGTGGATGGAGTGATTTAAAATTAGCTTCAGCCTTTGGCTTTGACCCATTTTAAACCTGTGAGGACTATCATTTATTTGTCTATGGTGTTTGTTAGTGGATGGAGTGATTTAAAATTAGCTTCAGCCTTCGGCTTTGACCCATTTTAAACCTGTGGGGACTATCATTTATTTGTCTATGGTGTTTGTTGGTGGATGGAGTGATTTCAAATGGACTTCAGCCTTCAGCTTTGACCCATTTTAAACCTGTGGGGACTATCATTTATTTGTCTATGGTGTTTCTTGGTGGATGGAGTGATTTCAAATGGACTTCAGCCTTCAGCTTTGACCCATTTTAAACCTGCTAGGACTATCATTTATTTGTCTATGGTGTTTGTTGGTGGATGGAGTGATTTAAAATGGACTTCAGCCTTCAGCTTTGACCCATTTTAAACCTGCTAGGACTATCATTTATTTGTCTATGGTGTTTGTTGCTGGATGGAGTGATTTAAAATGGACTTCAGCCTTCAGCTTTGACCCATTTTAAACCTGCGAGGACTATCATTTATTTGTCTATGGTGTTTGTTGGTGGATGGAGTGATTTAAAATGGACTTCAGCCTTCAGCTTTGACCCATTTTAAACCTGCGAGGACTACCATTTATTTGTCTATGGTGTTTGTTGGTGGATGGAGTGATTTCAAATGGACTTCAGCCTTCAGCTTTGACCCATTTTAAACCTGCTAGGACTATCATTTATTTGTCTATGGTGTTTGTTAGTGGATGGAGTGATTTAAAATTAGCTTCAGCCTTCGGCTTTGACCCATTTTAAACCTGCGAGGACTATCATTTATTTGTCTATGGTGTTTGTTGGTGGATGGAGTGATTTCAAATGGACTTCAGCCTTCAGCTTTGACCCATTTTAAACCTGTGGGGACTATCATTTATTTGTCTATGGTGTTTGTTGGTGGATGGAGTGATTTCAAATGGTCTTCAGCCTTCAGCTTTGACCCATTTTAAACCTGCGAGGACTATCATTTATTTGTCTATGGTGTTTGTTGGTGGATGGAGTGATTTAAAATGGACTTCAGCCTTCGGTTTTGACCCATTTTAAACCTGCGAGGACTACCATTTATTTGTCTATGGTGTTTGTTGGTGGATGGAGTGATTTCAAATGGTCTTCAGCCTTCAGCTTTGACCCATTTTAAACCTGCGAGGACTATCATTTATTTGTCTATGGTGTTTGTTGGTGGATGGAGTGATTTCAAATGAGCTTCAGCCTTCAGCTTTGACCCATTTTAAACCTGCGAGGACTATCATTTATTTGTCTATGGTGTTTGTTGGTGGATGGAGTGATTTCAAATGGACTTCAGCCTTCAGCTTTGACCCATTTTAAACTTGCGAGGACTATCATTTATTTGTCTATGGTGTTTGTTGGTGGATGGAGTGATATAAAATTAGCTTCAGCCTTCGGCTTTGACCCATTTTAAACTTGCGAGGACTATCATTTATTTGTCTATGGTGTTTGTTGGTGGATGGAGTGATTTAAAATGAGCTTCAGCCTTCAGCTTTGACCCATTTTAAACTTGCGAGGACTATCATTTATTTGTCTATGGTGTTTGTTGGTGGATGGAGTGATTTAAAATGAGCTTCACCCTTCAGCTTTGACCCATTTTAAACCTGCGAGGACTATCATAGTCATGTGTTTCGAGGTGTGAGCGTCCCTTATAGTGAGTGGGCTTGTACTAAGTTGTAGACCCGCCCATGTCTTCACCTGAGCGGGCATTCCCCAGGACTGCGGAGAGCACGTCGCTATGGTTGTGAACATCCATGTCAACTACTTATTAGGAGTGAACTAGAGAACAGATTTCATCTCTAGTTCTATGTTCTTAGTAAGGCAGCTGAAATGGACATTAAGACATTTTTTATTCACAATTTGTATACATTATTCCACACATATATACTATTCTGTTAACAATACAAATTACAGGAACGGCGTAGCCATTAATGATTGTCTTCCCACTGCCCCCTATAAACAAAATAATCCATAGAACAAAATCATGAGCCTGGAACTAATTCATAACAAAAGACTGGACTGGGAGTAAATTTATAATTTATTTACATCTTCAAGATTATTCGTAGCAAATAGGTTTGTACATCAATCATTTGTAAGTATACAGAAGTATTATACCACTTGTCAGTTTAAGTCATATCATAAGAACACACAGGCTATGTTATTAAACACACACTCAAAGTTCCGGGTTCGATTCAACCGAAAAACCTCTAACACTCAGCCCTAGTAGCCATATCGTAAGTACAAGAGGGAGGGAGGGTGGGGAAAAACCGCCTTCCAGGTGTTTACTGTATGAGTGCCAGGACCAGGTGAGTTGGAGAGCCTAGGTATTTCCACCTCTATATATACTAAGGGTTTCCTTGGAGATTGTTGTTGACATTTGATTTGAGTGCTTGGAGACATGAATGTTTCTTGACTACCGGACCTAGCAACACAGATGCAAAGTCCTTGGATCACAGATTGAATTGAGTGGTTATGGCAACGCATACAAGTTTTGTTTACATCACTTGGCAACACCAGTTTGAAAGTCAGAGACCTTCTATGTTGTGGGTTCAGTCATTCCAACAGAGTTCTTTGGCATTTTTAATACAGAACAAGAAATATGAATTAAATCTTAGTTTTTAACATTAATGATGATTTATATAACATACATAGATAGATCTTGGAATTCTGATTCTTTGAGATTGTCCATTAATAGTTGGAGATCAATTTGAATTTTATTTAAGTTCAAGTTTACAAATTTCAGTAGATACATATCAGCAAGGTATTAGATTTCTTTGAAACTAAGAGACCATTATCTCTAGAATATGAGTTAACCCAGTTACTGATGATTATGTAACATACATATATAGAACTGGGATTTCTAATTCTTTGAGATTGTCCATTAATAGTTGGAGATCAAATTTGAATTTTATTTGGGTTCATGTTTATAAATTTCATTAGATACATATTAGTAAGGTATTTGATTTCCTTTTGAAACTATGAGACCATTATCTCTAGAATATGGGTTAACCCAGTTTATCTATTATAATGCTTTAGAAGCTCAATCTAGTTAGTAGATAGAACTTAATCTCAGTTTGAACCCATTTGTCAGTTTACAAAAGAACAAAGAAGGAATAAATCCTAGTCTAAAATTACTGATGAATTATATAACATGCAGATATAACTGGGAGTTCTAATTCTTTGAGATTGTCCATTTAAAAGTTGGAGATCAATTTAAAATTATTTACGTTCTTGTTTAGAAATTTCAGTAGATAAATATCAGCAAGGTAATTGATTTCATTTGAAACTATGAAACCACTATCTACAGAATATGAGTTAACCCAGTTTATCTATTATTTTTGCTTAGAAGCTCAATCTAATTAGTAGATAGAACTTCATCTAAGTTTGCACCCATTTGTGAGTTTACAAGAGAACAATAGAGATGAATAAAATCCTAGTCTAGACTTTACTGAAGAATTATATAACATGCATAGATAGAACTGGGAATTCTAATTCTTTGAGAAATCCACTAGCAGTTGGAGATCAACTTATATTAATTAATTTCATAGTTTATGACATTTTTATATATTTCCTTTTTATATGTTATCATAACAGTATCTCCAGAATATGAGTTTAACCAGTTATCCATTAGATTACTTGTAAGCCCAAACCAGTTATTTAGAATACGTCACACTATGTAATAGAATTACTTGGTTAATCAGGAGCCAAATGAAATAACTGGGTTTTCTAAATTAAGGTTAATAACTTTTTGTTTTTGATTATTTCTTTGCCTGTCAGCATAGTGTACAGAATAATAAGATCTAAGCTGTGAGTTATGCCAGTTCTTATGTTTTTAACTTGTTCTGTTTTGGCAACCAAGTAATTCAGTAGATGTGAGGTGACCAATTGTTATGAATTACTCATGTTACTACATAACATGCACAATATACAACTAACCTGCAGACTGCTCTTTAAGGAAATAAAGACATACACAACATTCCTTCCCCCTTTATATTTTGACAGGCAGCAAGTGTAAAACCAGAGTCATCATGTGTCATTTTGTATTCCGTTATTTCAGCAACAAATTTATTGCGTTTTATTGCAAATCGATTTATTATCTAACTTCCTTTCGCATTCATCTTGGGTTATGTGTTTGGCCATGGTAAACCGGCCTCCTCAAAGGTAGGCCTAGGGTAGAGACATTCACTTGCCAAATTTAGAATCTGTGGTGTGCATATATATACATGTAATTATGTTTATGTGTGTATATATATATAAATGTATATATAAGTATATATATAATGATGTATATATGTCGGCAAAAATAGGCAAAATTCTACGACTGGAAGACCAGTGCCTGTGCACTGACCAAATTTGTATTCAGAGGGAAAAATATTTACAAAAAAAACCACCAAAAAACTGTTCAAAATCTTACTAATGTTTGTTATAGTCAGTGTGATGCGCTTGTAACTAAATATAATAATTTTGAGTAATATTATGCTGAAGCACTAGGTAAGGCAACCTTAGGCTACCAAAACAGTGTGCTGCATGGAAACAGTGTGCTGCATGGGGTGTAAGTGTGTGGTATGTGGTTGGGGTGTAAGGGGTAATGGGGGTATAGGTGTGGGGTGTAGGGGGTATAGGTGTGTGTGGTTGGGGATGTGGTGGGGGTTTAGTGTTGTGGTGGGGGTGTAGGTGTGTGGTGGGTGCTAAGGATGTATGTAAGGAATACGACACGCATCACCTGGGCTACGTCCCACAAGCGGTCACGTGACGTTACCGCCCGCAGGTGACATGCTTGGAATAAACGGCGGTGGTTGATCAGCACTCAAGGCGTTCGGGTGTGCTTTCATTACATTATGGTGGGGGGCTTAAGGATGCTAAAGAGTGTGAAGTGCCGCTCTGCAAGACACCACTACACCTCCACCACAAACCACCTACACCCCCACCACACACACCGTCAACACCCACCACACACACATACACCCCACCACATCCCTACACCCCCACCACACCCATAAATCCCCATACACCCCCACCACACACACCAAAATCCTCACCACACCCCTACACCTCCACACCACACCCACCACACAAACATACGCCCCCACCACACACCCACCATACACACCTACACCTCAACCACACCATACCCACTCACCACACCCCAAAACCCAAATCACACACCCCTAAATCCACACACACCAAAATCCTCACCACACCCCTACACCTCCATCACACAAACATACACCCCCACCACACACACTACCATACATACCTACACACCCACCACACACCCCTAAATCCCCCCAGCCCCCACCACACACACTAATATCCTCACCACACCCCTACACCTGCACCACATACCCCTACACACCACACAAACATACGGCCCCACTATACACCCACTATACAAACCTCAACCCAACTACACCCCCTCAATCCCCACTGCACCCCCTCTTATTTACAGACACTTGATAGTAGAAAGAACTGCTTCTAATACTAATAGTCTATCCAACCAAAGCATTACAGAGCTCGGCATGGTGCGCCATCTGACGAGAGACTCATGCAAACTGAAAGGTCCCCATTATGCTCAGACTTTCCACGATGTTTAACACACTAGTTTAAACTCCCTCCTTTCTGACTGGCATTCAGTGTTCTCACTTTGAGATTTCCTCAGTGTCAAAATTAGCCTAATTTTACTGTTGCCTGCCCCTTCCTAGCCGTCCTCCTCCCTAATTTTCTGATATTACACAATGTGCATTGCCAAAGACCCTATAACACTATGACGGCTTACTCAGCCTGTACTGTGTAATCAAGAGAACAGCCAGCGCACCAGGTGGTGGGTTTGATCATTTTGATAGCATTTAAAAATAAGAAACGCTTGTTTGCCACTATACAGACAAAGAAACTTATTTATTTTGGCCATATCATTCATCAGAGTTCAATATACCGTACATTGTTGGAAGGGAAGGTGAATGGCAGCAGAGGGAGAGGGAGACCAAGAACATCATGGTTTACAAATATTTCACAGTGGACAGGCTTGAATTATTCACAGTCTATCAGAAAAGCACACCATCGGGACAAGTGGAGAACCATTGCATCCAACCCTCGACCAGAGGACGGAACTATTGATTGATTGGAATGTCAGAAGAAACCCTGCTGTCGTTTGGTAGGTGTGTGGTGGTAGTTTAGGAATGTGGTGGGGGTTTAGGGATGTGGTGGGGGTGTAGGTATGTGTGTGTTGGTGGTGTAGGTCTGTGGTGAGTGTGTGTGATGGGGGTGTAAGTGTGTGGTGTGTGTGTGTTGTAGGTGTGTGTGGTGAGGGTGTAGGTGTGTGGCAGTGGTGTAGGTGTGGTGTGTGTGGTGGGATTGTAGGCGTGTGGTGGGGGTTTAGGGATGTGGTGAGGGTATAGGCATGTAGTGGTGGGTTTAGGTGTGTGTGGTGGAGGTTTAGGGCTGTGGTGAGGGTGTAGGTGTGTGGTCGGTGGGCTAGGAATGCTAAAGATTGTGAGGTGCCGCTCTGCAAGATCCCTACAACTCCACCACAAACCACCTACACCTCTACCACACACCCCCTACACACCCACCACACACACCTAAACCCCCACCTACACCCCAACCACACACACCATCAACCCTCAGAGGTGTGGTGTGAGAGCGCCGACTGAGGTGGTTGAGGAGGGGAGAGGGAGTGCGGGGGAGGAAGAGGGAGTGTGGGGATGGAAGGGGGAGGAGGAGGCAGAGAGGGAGGGGGAAGGGGGAGGGAGATGTGGTGTGAGATTGCTGGGTAAGTTGAATGAGGAGGGAGATAGGGAAGAGGGGATGGGAAGGGAGGGGAAGGGCGGTGAGGCCGGGGGAGTGTGGGACGGAGGGAGGAGGGGGTCGAGGGGGAGGGAAGGGGAGGGCGGGGGAGGTTGGGGGAATTACGGTGAAGCCGGGAGGAGGGAGGAGCAGAGGGGGAGAGGGCGGGGGAGGGCAGAGGAATGAGGGAGGGTTGGGCAGAGGCAGGTGAGGAGCAGGCAGTAGGTGCAACATTGGCCAAATCCAAATGACAGGCAATCTCAAATTGTATTTTAAAGTCACTCTCTCACCTTGTAGGCCTATGTGTTCACATGTGAAACACCAGCCAGCAGCCAGGCTGATCAAACCCACCACAAGATGGCACTGCAAAATTTACATTACGATGGGAGAGACAGGGAGTGAGCCGTCTTAGTGTTATAGGGTCTTTGGCGTTGCATAGCTAAGAAAAATTAAGATACACTTACAATCTAGCTCATGTAGGCCTAGGCCTAATGACTGAAATGATGCGAGTCACTATACTAGAAGCTAATTAAGTTATATAAGACGATATGGTAGTCTACACCTTATCATAACTTGCCCGAATGGCATAGCGTACATCCGAGCCACACCTGCATCTATATTATATATAGATGCAGGTGTGGATTTAGGCTACATTTATATATATATATATATATATATATATATATATATATATATATATATGCATGTATCCTAAATCACCGTAGCATGACTACCTCATGTTACAGTTCGTCATCCAAATTGACCCTTCTCATACAGGTGCCACACCCTCTATTCACATACCAGACGGGATGGTCGAATGAGTTAGAGTGTCCGTCTCCCGTGTTGGTAGATCGTGGGTTCGAACCCTGGTCGAGTCAAACCAATGACTTAAAAATTTATACTTGTTGATTCCTAGCCTGGCACTCGGCATTATTATGATAGGGCAAGGACTGGTTGGCTCAGTGTCAGGATAATGTGACTGAGTGGGATATCAGGTCATGGTGCTGACGGCCTGGTCTTCTAGTGGGGCAGCACTATAAAGTCGCCATGAGTGCGCACTGTCACAAGTCGGTACCCATCCTGATATGACCTCAGATGTTGCTATGACGTAAAACAACAACAAACAAAAACAAAAAAACACTATACACCGGTAATACATTGGTGCATAGGTTCCCAAATGCGCACTGTCTATGGGAACCCAATGATTGCACTAAAATTAGTGATCCAACGTCGCTATCCTGCGTCAAACTCCCTGGTTCGCGGGCTGGCCCCGCCCAATGAGGACACGTCGGCAACATTCCCTCCGGCAGGCGGCGGCCCGAGGTGATGTCAACCGTGACGGGCCGGGGGTGTATGTGTGCAAGGGTGGGACAGGAGGAGCGACAGCACACACATATTCTGCAGTATTAAGCGACACACGCTTCAGTCTAGCCTGTCCACACAGTTCGCGCTTAAAGACTTAACGACTACAGTTTGAGATGAAGAGGTAAGCCATACACACTTTTTTGTTTTAAACATTGTTGTTTCTTCTACTAATGGCAGTATGAAACGCTGTGGGGATTAGAACTTGGTTTGAGAACAGACAGTTGAATTAGTCCATTTAGGTGCAGGAGAGGTGTCCGATCCCCTGTGCCTATGACACGTAGGCATACACACCCCGACTGCACCCTGCACCTATAGAGGCTTCCTCGTACCTAGAGGGTGTGTCGCAGCAGTACCCCCCCCCCCCCCCCCCGCCCAAACCACCACCACTAATAGTAATACTAATAGGTAGCAGCCACCTCCTGTACCCAGACGGTAAAAAACACAATGTAAGAATTCAATTTAAAGTTAGCTAGTCATATGAAAGTATCGAATTTTCAAAACCAAAACAATTATCTAAATTTGATTCTACATATGTAACTTCAATATACTCATCCACTTATTATTAAGCATTTGTTGCAGCATAGAAGGGAATACTGAGTCAATTTAGGAGAATCTGTTACTACAGAATCTTATGGTGTCAGAGTTTTAACGCGCTTGCTAAAATTAATCTTGCATGTTTACACTTCAAATATCTCAGTAGTTAGTCATTTTAAATCAAACTTACTTTAAACTAAGTTAAGGTAGATAATAAAGACCAACCCAATATATTTATCTCAGATAATGACGGAAACTCAAAGTCATCGGACTGTGCAACTTTAAGCAGTTATTGCTCGATGTTGACTACTTACTGACCCTTTCCACTGACTCGGCGATCAACCCCCCTTATGGCCCTGTCACATTATGCCAGCGCGACGCCAACGCGGAAAATCACTTTTTTACGTCGAGAAGCGTCAAACTTTTTGCCGTAGGGGGACAAAGTTGGACATATACATACCGTATACACAGCGTATGGCCAACCTATGACCAACGTATGCCTAACGTACCTTCCGGCAAAAAATGCTCGAATTACGCTCACGGTACATTCACAGAACACCGGTGAATGTTATATACGTTATTCGATCGCCAGAACTACACGTCATACGTTATATACATCAAGACACACTGGAGAAATGCTGAACATACGTTAGATTATGTTAGGCGTATGTTATCCATACGTTGTCAGTATGTGGACTGTACGTTCCCACTGCCTTTAAAGTAGGTCAACGTAGTGAACAATGTTTGACTAACGTACGTCTAACGAACATCGACATACGCCAACGCTTACATAACATACAGCGGACGTAAAATCCACACGTCAAACATTGTCATGCGTCAAAAGTTTTGTGCATGCACCAAACTTTGCTGACCCCCTGACGTGCAACGCCGTATCTCGATGAAGGTCGACTTACATTGACGTATAGCAACGCGTGCCTAATGCGTGCATAACGCATACTGACGTATCCCAACGTAGCGGCAACAAATCATATACATCGACGTACATTGGCACGAAGTGTCATAATGTGACAGCACCATAAACATCGGCGACTGCTCAGCCACCGCTCAGCCACCGCTCAGCCACCGCTCAGCCACCGCTCAGCCACCGCTCGGCAACTGTTCGGCGACCGCCGCGTCAGGAACATCAACATTTTGGCCAGCGAGTGGTCGGCGATCACTTGGCGACCACTCGCCCACCGACCACTTGCCAACTGCGTCTTTGATTCAACGTAGTGAGTCCGTCGCAGGGAGGTCGGCGCCATTTTGGAGGTGGCCGTAGGTGTGACTGGGGTATGAACCGACTGAAGGCCTAGCATGACTTTGGAAATATATAAATGTATGCTGAATATGATACACCATAACAATATTACAGAAATAAATGAACATCATATATCTATATCAAACATATACATCTATAGTTTATGAAATTATTTAATTAGCATTACAGTATGTTGTCCTCTATACCTAAAATGGACAGTCACTCATACCCCAGTCACACCACGCCTGCGTTCGCTTGCGATCATTTTGCGACCACATTGCAACCACCTAATGACCGGTGGGCAAGTGGTCGACTGGTCACACCGACCGCCGGTCGATTACCGAATGGGTTTTTGCTTCAATGTGGCAAGGCGGTCATAAGGAGGTCGCCGGCTTTTCGGTCGTACGATGGTCACAAGCAAACGCTGGCCGTAGTGTGACTGGGGCATGACTCACAATTCGTCTGGTTTATATATATATAAACTGGAAGTTGCAGCGATACAGAAGGCGCCAGTGTTGTTTCACTCCCCCTGAACTGCAAAGCCACTATATAGGAGTGGGCAGGTACACTCCCATACGCACCAGGTATGGGAGTGTACCTGCCCCTATATGGGCAGGTACACTCCCATATAGGAGTGTACCTGCCCACTCCTATATATATAGCCTATATATATAGGTTATATATATAGGCATTGTTACTACTCTGCAACTACTCTGCACCACTGTAGGCTCCTGGTTGGAGCCTACAGGGGTGCAGAGTAGTTACAGACCTACTCTGCAATAACAGAGCATTGTTATCTAGTATTAGACACTCACTTTGAAACCCTCATTATGCAGGGAGGCCATTAACCAACTAGGCCAATCTCGTGACCTCTTTAGCCTCCCCCAACCAAGTAGGCCTACTGTGCAGGGCCATAGAGGGGAAGGGGAAATGAGGTGGATGTTGCCCCTCCCATCTATGTTGGATATTCAATGCTGTTTGGTCAATTCTATAAATATAATTAACGTGGCGACAAGTATATATGTACTTTTTAACTTTATAGCCTATATATATATAGCCTATATATATATAGCCTATATATATATATATATATATATATTAGTTACGATGAAGTTTCTGGAAAGACTAGCTCTTTGTTCGCCTGTTTCAGAGCCGTGGTGGCCATATTCTTAGCATATATATATAGGCCTTATATATATATATAGGCTATATATAGGCTATATATAACCTATATATATATATATAGCCTATATATATATAATATAATAGTTGCGATGAAGTTTCTGGAAAGACTAGCTCTTTGTTCGCCTGTTTCAGATCCGTCGTGGCTGTATTCTGAGCATATATATATAGGTTATATATATAGGCTATATATAGGCTATATATATATAGCCTATATATATATATATATAATAGTTACGATGAAGTTTCGGGAAAGACTAGCTCTTTGTTCACCTGTTTCAGAGCCGTGGTGGCCGTATTCTTAGCATATATATATAGGCTATATATATATATATAGCCTATATATATATATATAGCCTATATATATAGCCTATATATATATATATATAATAGTTATGATGAAGATTCTGGAAAGACTAGCTCTTTGTTCGCCTGTTTCAGATTCATGGTGGCCGTAGTCTTAGCGGCGCTTGTCGCACTGGGTAAGTTTGTGAAATAATTAATTATTAGGTTTTATACTTGGAATAATATTATTTGTTAAATTTACCAAAAACAACGTGGATTACCAAACAATGACAATACGAATAACAAAGTTAAAATATTACCCCGCAAGGATGGCATTCTGTTTGAATGCCCAGACGGGTTGGCAGAATGAGTTGAGCGTCCCTCTCCCGATTTGGTAGGGTCATGGAATTCGAATCCTTGGGTTCGAATCATGGTGGAGTCAAACCAATGACTTAAAATATACACTTGTTGCTACATAGCCTAGTGCTCAGTATTACTAGGATTGGGCAAGGAGAAGTGGAATGGAGAACGTCTATTGTCCACGATTGAAATTTCCCCTTGTTAATCAAATAATGTTAAAAAACAAAACACACAAAAAAGTGCTGTAAGTTAGAGTATGGCGCCCGTACATGTTACTAGGTGAGTGGACGCTGTGTTGGAGCCTGTATGACTGTTGCAGCGATACAGAAGGCGCCAGTGTTGTTTCAAACATTTATCGTTTTTACCTGCCCACTCCTCATAATAGTCGCCATTTTTATATTTCGTGTATATGCAATCCAGGCATAGCTGGGAACTGACAGGAACTGGGCCGCATTCAGAGTGTGTCTCGGAGGCGACTCGGAGATGGCCGTGACGTCATGCTAGTCTGAACTGCAAAGCCAGTTTGTTGTCTCGAAAATGGCCGCCCCCCATAGGCGGTGGCCATTTGCAATGGAAAATCTGCACTGTGATTGGCTGAAACCACTGAATGTGTCGGCCATTTTCGAGGCGCTTTTCATCTCCAGTCTAAAAAGGGAGGCGTCTCCGAGACGTCACCGAGACGCACCCTGAACGCAAATAGGCCAAAAAGCATCACGGAGACGTTCCGCGGCCCCTCTGAGATGCACCCTGAAGGCGGCCCTGGTAGGGGTCAAAATGCGCATGGCGGTTTGAGTTGTGTCAGTTGGTTGAGATACAGACCTACACTGAACCCCTCCCCCGATCATTCTAACAATAAACAAATATATCCTTTACCTAGTTACCACATACGAATAGGTAAAAAAGTACCTATATAATAACACATACTGGAATTGGTTTGTTTTAATAATTGTTATTACCGTCGTTGATATTTCAACTGTGGGACACTTTACCGTCCTCATTCAACTGTTCCCTGCCATAAGCTAGTATTAGTATAGATACAAGATTCACCCCGTACTGCTGCAGTAGGGGTGCAAACCAACCCTATGTAAAAGCTGTCGAAAATGCGGGTCAAAGAATTGAGAGCCTAATTTCACAATCTAAGAAGCAACAATTATTCTTTACATCTGTTATATTATTAGCCCGCTACTTTTGAGTTGAAAAATATATAATATCTAGTTTAATAAGATTTAAAAGTGAAATCGACGGCGTTCTGCGGCCACCATCTTGTCTTTTTGCATTCTCTCCCATTTCACCAAATCTGTGCCGATATAAGTAGCCATTTAATACTGGAGCCACAGTTTCTAGTTCAGGTTCAATACTAAAGCTATTTTCGCCCGTATTTAGACTACGTTGACGTTCACCCATGTACTACAAGTACCGGGTGAATCTTTTATCTAGTATTAGTAATGCCAATTTTGTCAAAATTAAAACAACTACTTACATTTGATCCGATATATCCAACTTAGATACTAGTGTATTAGCTAATGATTTGGGACAGCATATACAGAATAACCAGTGAATTTATAAGTTCACCCCTTTAGACACTCACTTTGAAACCCTCATTATGCAGGGAGGCCATTAACCAACTAGGCCAATCTCATGACCTCTTTAGCCTCCCCCAACCAAGTAGGCCTACTGTGCAGGGCCATGGAGGGGAAGGGGAAATGAGGTGGATGTTGCCCCTCCCATCTATGTTGGATATTCAATGCTGTTTGGTCAATTCTATAAATATAATTAACGTAGCGACAAGTATATATGTACTTTTTAACTTTAAGACATTGGTTTGACTCGAATCCCACGATACCACATGCAAGCGCTAAATTCATTCGATTAATTATGGAATTCTAGAACTGAAACCAAACATTTGATATCGAAAATGAACCATAACGTTAGTACTAGAGCGACATATGAAACTGAACTGGAGCAGATAAGCAAACACTAAACGAAATATCCAACAATTAATATTGCCACTCATATTGTTAGGGTTTGGTTTAATTTGCACAAGTTGCAGTCTTACTTATTAGCAGAGAACTCTTTTGCAGCTGCCGCTGAGAATCCCCTGAGTAAAGGTGAGTTAAATTTTACTTTACATCAAATTATAAAATGTTCTTCCTGATTCGTAATTAGTGTATTGGTATATACGGCTAAAATGTGGCCTATTTGTCAAACCATGTAATTGAATTGTACATAGACTCTTAGCACGAGAAACTCTATTGAGGGTAAAAGGAAATATAATTGTCATATGCAATGTTTGACCTAGCTCGACATGATGCAGTGATGTTTGGATGATGTCACACTCACATTGCGCCGATGTTAGATGTGCGGGAGGGATGCGTCGGCTACGTTAGATCAATGGTGCGTTACATCATAGTGATGCACAGGGAGGAGGGCTTTGCGGCTCACGCCGGCGATGTTGGACTGATGCCAGCCTCTCGGTTGGTCGACGTCGACTCATGCGGGGGAAAACGGTTGCGTCGGACGTGACAACGTTAAGCGACGCTAAGCGGCCGCTACTGTTACGCTAGGCTGACGTCGCGCACTGGGGTTTTGCCAGCCTCACGTTTACATAATTAATAATTCCTTTGACCTCTCTCGTTGGCACGACGCTATACCAACATTACGCTCCTGTCGACTACGCAGCATTGACGTCCAACTTGGCCACGTATTTGCATATTACGTCAAGATTTTCTATGTGTTAAATTTATTTTCATGTTGTCCCTACGCTGGCGCGTTACGTCATAGTGTGACAGGGCCATTACCGCACGAAAGTCAATTGGGGGAATGAAGAAGTAGGGTCTATCTCGAAACATAAAGCCTAGATTCCATTAATGTGTAATATCACTTGCATGCGATGTGAGACATGCGATGTACGTCAAGCGTAAGCGACATGTATTTGCAAGATTAAGCCTATATATCTACCGTATATGTCCCAATAGACGCGCACTGCGCAAGTGCAGACACATGGATGTGCGTCTATTCAAAGTTAAAGAATTTCATGGATTTGTTTTTGTTGTGCCTTTGAAATAAAGTGGTGTTGTCTTATTTTATGTGCATTCAGTCTGAATATGATCGTAAATTTTGATTTGTTTTTGTCATTCCTCTGAAATAAAGTAGGATTGTCTTAGTTTATGTGCTTTCAGTCTGAATATGATCGTAAATTTGTGCATGCTTCCAATCTTGAAATGGGGGGTGTGCTTCTATGGGGTAGTGTGCTTCTATTGGGACATATACGGTATGTGGCATAGCCATAACTCACATCACACAAACCCGGTAGTTTGGCCTACAGCAGCAGCCCCAGGTAGTCTGTCCTGAAAGAAAATAACAACTAAACTCGTGTACGGCATGGAAGGGCCTAGTTCCTCCCACATACCTGTCTCGGTGATAAGGCTGCTAATTACAACTTATTTAAAAATGTGTTGGAAGGCTGGGTTATGGAAATAACTCCATGGCTTTACCATCTATAATATATGCTAAATATATTGTTCAGATACTTATAATCTACCATACCCGGCTACTTTTACAGTGAAAAATTGATCAAATCATGGAGCTTAATAGATTTCAAAAGTCCAAATGAGAGCATTCAGTGGCAGTCATCTAGTTTTTTTTCCATTCTTTCCCATTTCAGTAACTCTATGTAACTATAGATAGGCACTTCCCACTGGAAAAAGAACATCCACAACCCATTTATAGTTGATTCATACCAGGGCCTTTTTTTTGCTCGGAGTTAAAGTTGCATAGTCCGATGCTTTTGAATTTCTGACATTTTCTGAGATAAATACATTATGCTAATCATTATAGTCTGTGCTAGTTTAGTTTGAAGTCATTTATATTTTAAATGGCTAACTTTGGAGATATTTTATGTCAAAACATGCTAAATTAATTTTGGCAAGCATGCCAAAAACTCTCGCACCATAGACTTCAGTAGTAACAGGTTCTATTAAATTGACGTATTACGACCTTTTATGCAGCAAAACATGCTTAATAAGTGAACCAGTCTCAGTATTATAAGTGTTTTGGTTTTGAAAATTTGATGTTTTCATCGGACTATGCAACTTTAAACAAGGTTGTCATTCACCACAGGGGCGTAAAGTTTTACATTAATGCACTGGAAACACAGGTAAACAATTTCTCTCAATGTCATAGTTCCCCCGCCCCCACCCCCATACTATACCTTTTATGAGATTCACTTTTTTTTTCAATTGTGTGCTTAAAATTATTAAATTTCCTGTAAGCATGCGCAAACAGTTATCTGCTTATGCTTTTTTTCTAGCTATGTCCTAGATAAAAGATTCAACCCGTAGGCCTGTTTGTAGTAAGGGTGAAAACCAACCCATTAGAAAAACTGGTGAAAAATATCTATATGCTGGGGAAATGAAATGAGCAGATAAATTCTTAGTTTAAGAAGCAAAATATATTCTTTATATAGGTCTTCATATTTACCTACTACTTTTGATTTGAAAAACATTATAAAACATGTAGGTTAATGAACTTTAAAAGTGAAATCGTCAGCATTCTATCGCCGTCATCTTGTCTTTTTGCATTCTCTCTCATTTCATCAATTCTGTGCCGATATAAGTAGCTAGTTGATACTGGAACCAGGAATTCCGCTTCCTGTTCCATACTCACGCAGTTTTCGCCAGTATTTATACCCCTGTCACACTATGACATAACAGGCCAGCGAGTGGGGAAAGTAGAAATCACTTATTTACGTCGAGATACGTAGAAATTCTCGGCGTTTCAGGGCCAAGTTGGGCGTCAGTGCAATGTAGTGGACTTAGGCGAAACGTCGATCCAACATAGTGGTAACGCATGAGAACATTAAGAAAACGCTCACAGAATAGGCTTGCAGAACGCCGGTGAACGTTATATACGTTATTCGATCACCAGAAGTATGCATTTATACGTTAAATACGTCAAAACACAGTGGAGAAATGCTAAACGTACGTTAGACATACTTTAGATGTACATTTTCAATACGTTGTCAATAGGCGGACTGTACGTTTCTGCCAGCTTGACTTATGCCTGACATAGTTCAACTTATGTATAACATACATGTAACATATGTCTAGCGTACTCGACATATGTCTAATGTATATATAGAATATGCTAACGTATAAGCCACACGTTGTCTTATGTCGAGCTACGTCGAAAGTTTTGGGTATGTCCAAAACCTTAACGTGTGTCACCTTATCTCGACATATCTCGACATAGACTTAATGAACGCATAACGTATCTCGACGTTCCTCGACGTAATGGCCAAATTTCACCTACATCAGCTTACGCTACTGCGTTACATCGTAGTGTGACAGCCCCATAATACGATGTTGTTATTCGCTCCTGTACTACAAGTCCGGGGTGAATAGCTACGTCCCAGCCTCTCCTGAGTATGGGTGAATATTGTATCCACTAAAGGACATAGAGAAAGATCTGCGTTACTGGTAGTTTATGGATGTTCTATTTGCCAGGGTGTGGGCAGGTAAGCGTGAGTGAAACAGAACGTGACAGACTATTTTCGTCCGGGTGTCGTGAGTGCTATCTAAGTGTACAGCTACAGGTGTTGGAGAAGTTGTGCATGTGGGAATAGGTGTGTCCATTGGGGCTAGAAACTATTGGATGGAACAACAACAATGCATTCTCTTTATTTATATGTACCGGTATCCTTGTACTAGTAAAGCCTAGGTCACACCTACCCGGATCAGGGGCCGGACGAGCCCCGGACCGTGATCCTGTGTGATCCGTGGTGATCCGGCGTGATCCGTGGCTGGTCCTTGGTGATCCTTGGCTGGTCCGGCCTCATCCGGGGTCGGCCCCGGATTTTTTTTAATGTTTAAAACATCCGGGGCGATCCAGGGAATATTGCAATCCGGGCTCGATCCGGCATCATCCGGGGGTGATCCGGGTAGTCCGGGGGTGCTCCGGGGGTAGTCCGTGAACCGTCCGGGGCAGTCCAGGTGTTTTTTAAACCGGATGAGCCACGTTTTAGCCACGGTTTAACCTGGACCAGCCCCGGACTAGCCCAGACTAGTCCAGACATAGCCACGGACCATTCCCGGACTGCTTGGATAAGAACCGGACGAGCCGGATGAGCATGGATTAGCCACAAATAGCCCGGTTTACCACGGATGAGCCCAGGATGAGCCATGTTTTTGTATATATATATATATATAGCAGGAGCAAGTCCGGTGTTGCAGTTTCCATGGCACACCAGTTTGCGAGGGACACATCACTTCTGCGCATGTGTCAAAATCGAACAGCATCATCACTAACCTTATAAATTTAATATAATGTTTCTGATAAAGATGTTTTCTATATGTGTACCAAGCGATTTGTTTCTAGGTGGTGTGGTTTTAGAGATATTTCACTTTTTCTGTATTTTCTGTATGAAGATTGCTCACGACCATTGACAATGCATTGAGTTTGATGGTACGCGCAGTGCAAAACATTAGTTTTTCAAAATTAATAGAAGTGCAAAAGCCTAACCTTATAAATTTGATATAATCTGTTCGTTGAATATGTTTTCTATTTGTATTCCAATCGGTTTGTGTCTAGGTGGTGTCGTTTTAGAGATATTTCACTTCTTCTGTATGAAGATTTGCTCACGGCCATTGACAATGCATTTGAATTAATGTGTCCCTCGCAAACTGGTGTGCCGTGGAAACTGCAACACCAGGACTGATCCGTGACTACTCTGTGGATACACCTGGTAGTCCGGGGGTGATCCGGTTCAGTCCGGGGCGATCCAGACTCTGGTCCGGAGCTAGACAGTGGCGCGTCCTGGTAGGTGTGAGAGCGAGCCAAAAAACTACCAAATATCCGGGGCTGTCTGGGACAGTGCGGGGGAATGGTCCGGGGGTGGTCCGGCTACAAATCTGGAGCTAGTCCAGGTAGGTGTGACTTGGGCTTTAGAACGAGTATAATGTCTGGTATATATACCCACCATGTTTGTGTGGTAATCGCTGAATAAGCATCATGGCAATGGCTATGTTTAGGATACCCTGCACCTTTATTATTGGATAAATTATAGGTTTACTTTTTTCTTTTAGCTGGACTAAAGTATCTGGTTTGTATATGATCTTAACCACATTTCCACATGAGTAGACCACATAAGGTAGGGTCTGGCATAAAGGCCACAGAAGTTGGAAAGGTCGGTTGAATTTCCGCATGCGGTACTCACCTTTTAGTCTGGTTCCCTAGCCTTTGTTTCGCTTATCGCGCCACTCTTCTGGAAACACTGAGACACCACCAAGTGGCCAAGATGGGAACCCGACTACTCACCTTTCTGTTCGAGAAGGCTGAGTCATGGTCGTTCAACATTGTCCTATTCTTGCTCATCCAATCAGCGCTCACCCCCCCCCCCCCCAGAAAGTGGGTGGGAGGGTGGGGAAGCGAAGTGAACAGCAAGAGGCAGCGAGGTGGACTCAGTTGAGACTGTGAAAGGAGGAGTGAGGTAAACAATAACAGACAGCCTCGTTCGCAAATTATGCATGTTAGCCTCGCCAACATGCTCAATTCATTTGAGGTATAGCAATTATACACAAAACTGTATGTCTAGTTCTACTCATTATACCTATTCCACTAACCGAATCGGGGTAATTGTAGTGACCTGGGTACCTCTTTTATTCCATGCTATCCATTACCTAATTAACTGTACTCTCATCTCCACTAGCCGACCAACTCCCTTCTGATGTTACCCATTTCCACCAACAATTCTCCTTAACACCAGCCAAAGTGTAATAAGACAGTCGCCAAACTAACGATATCTTAACGGACTATCTTAATCAAACATAGTCAAAATTAATCAAAATTACAAGGCCGTAGCTAGGAATTGTTGTTTATGATCCAGATCAATTCTTGGAACAGACGAGTTCCGAAGGCGCAATCCACTATAGGAGGGATCGGGGGTACCCCCCTCTGCCCCCCCCCCCAGAAATTTGTTTAATATGTAGGCTCTGAAATGCCATTTCCATGCATTTCGGGGTGGTTACATGCTTAAAATGTAAATATAAAAAACCAGTAAATTGTCACGTTATTTGTGTTTAGACTTAAGCTGCGTTTACACGGGCAAAAAGTAAAACGATCTAGGCAAAGCGTTTTACCTGAGGCGTTTTAGTGGCACGTTTACACGGTGTGGCGGTTTCAGCGCCCGGTCAGTTTCAGCGCCCTGCCGTGGCTTCTGCGCATGCGCGGATTTACGTATGTTGCGGCGAGCACTGCTATTTGTTTTGTTTACACTCGGCGATTCGACGCCGATCTAGCTGCTACGTTAATATCGCTTGGAATTTAGGGTTAATTTAATTAAATTTCATTATTAGAGTATGTGATTCTGTTAAATATGATCGCATTCAATAGATTTCGGCCTAATCAGTCCATAACACTGCTGGGCACCAGTGAATAGTTACACCTGAGCCTGTATCCGGCGAGCACTGCTATTGTACACTATCACCGCCCGGGAACCAGCTGAAACGTTTCCTGTAAACCACCTCCAGAGGTGGTATACGTGGAACGTTTCAGCTGGAACGTTTCAGCCCTAAAACGCCTCAGAGGCGCGTTTACACGGGCAAATGTAAACCGATCTAGGCAAGTGGTTCCAGCTGGGGCATTTTAACTCGCCCGTGTAAACGCAGCTTTAGCATGAGTTGGTGTTTTGCTGTTCTTGTTGTTGTTGCTGGGTATTCTTTTGTTGTTTGTGTGTGTGTGTGAGGTGGGTATTTGGGGGGGGGGGGCATGGCCCCGAACTATGCCTGATTAATTGAGGAGGAGGATTAGTACTCTTTGTATGAATAGTATAATAAACGGCTGTCTGTAAAGGCCCAGTCACACCTTACCGGACTCGGGTACCGGACACTGTCCGGTGAAATACGGCAATGTCCGGTACATGTCCGGTACCCATCTGGCGGTGTTCGGTGGTGTCCGGCGGTGTCCGGTACAAGTTTTGAACATGCACAAAACTTCTAGCGGACACCGCCGGACTGACGTGTCCGGTTGGTGTCCGGTATGTCCGGGACCCATCCGTACATGTCCGGTACCCATCCGTTGGTGTCCGGTTGGTGTCCAGTTTGTCTGTTTTGTCCGGTACATGTCCGGTATCCAGCCGTCATGTGTCCGGTTCTCGTCCGGTACATGTACGGTACTTGTCCGGTCACCCGGCTACAATTGACCCAATTACGCTCCATTTCGGTACATTTCAATACCTTTTGTCACCGGAGAGCACCGGACTAGACAATTCTTTGTCCGGTGGTATCCGGTACTCAATCAGGTAAGGTGTGACAGGCGCTTAAACAAGATGCCACACGTTGAACCACATGTGACCCCATTTGCAAAGTGGAGCCTAATCGACCCAGAACAGGGGTCTTAAAGGGGCCAGGTATAGATTGCTGAGACACGACCTGTACTCCTACAAATGCTCTCCAAGGATACGTTTGTCGGTTTTCAGTTTCTGCAACTACATATGTGGGGGGAGAGTGCTGACATTGGTTGCTTCTGTTGTGTTTTAATTTGTCCAGCAGGACTGACTCTTTTAGACAACCATATAGAGAAAAAATAAATTGAAATTGTAATCTAAAATGATAAATATAAAGTTCAAATGTTTATTTATAATAACCAGCTACTTTTTGTGTGAATAATTGATTAAATCATGTAAATTAATAGACTTTAAAAGTTGAATTGAGAGCTTTCTCTGGCTGCCATGGGGTCAGAGTGTTGACAATCACTCAAAATTACTTTGGCAGGTTTGCACTTCAAATATCTCCAAAGATAGGCCTTCAAAATCAAAGTTACTTCAATCTAAGGTTATGTATATCATACCGATTAACTTTAATATATTCATCTAAACAGACAGAAACTCAAAACAATCGGACTATGCAACTTTGATTACATGTTCCCAATGCTATTATGTAATTACTAATTATCCCGCGATGCCATTGTGGATTCCATCAGCTTACAACCACGGTTTGAAAAGTCTCAGCACATCTTAGGAAATGCTGAAGAATGCACTTCACTAAGGATAGTTCCGTCTCACCAACAACAGAAGTAACATACAGATGTGGTGCTTTCATACAACCGATAGTTACCGCTATGGGTAGTATGTGAGATGCATGAATCCCCTCCTATTATTCACATAACTTCCAGTGGTATATACCACCCGTTAGAATAACACCTTATATATGGCGACTCCCCCCCCCCCCCACACACACACACCAGTCATGGAATTTTGCAATCGAGAGGCTCTGAAAGGCCATCTCCAGGAGAATACATGGGGGGAGGGGCGTCTGGTGTTTTTTTTTTGTTTTTTTTTTTTTTTTTAGCAACCAACCCCTTACCTCCCCGCTAGCTACGGCCCTGTCATATTAAGGGAACCAGCCACCCTTGACAAAAGCCCCGCCCGAAGGGTAGATTTGAGGTGTGGAAGCGCCAACTGGTGGTGGGGAGGGTTGGAAAGGTGCCCACATAGAGGAAGGAACCTGTGACAAACTACTTCAGTCTAGATACTCCCGCAGCATTGTCTTTGTGAAAGAGCTACCGAACAACCTGTCAGAAAAAGTACAGGAAGACTTGGTGGTGGTGGGGGGCTTGGTGGGGGGGGGGGGTATGGCATGACGCTCGCAAGAATTTGCAATTTAATATGCTAAACATATGGTTCCAATGTTTGTTCATCATAGCCCGCTACTTTTGAGTGATTGTGCTTGAATATCGCCGACAGCTTTTCGGGGGAAGGGGTGTGGCTTGGGGTGGGGGGAATTAACCCAGATACAAGTCTACCTTACTGATATAGAAATTAAAATGGCGACAGCCAGTCAGAAATTAAAAAGGTGACCATGTCAGAAATTGAAAAGGAATTAAAGAAATAGAACTAAAGTTAGCAAACTGATATCCATGTGTAGTCTTAAAGTTGCATAGTCCGATGGTTTTGAGTTTCTGAAATTTTCTGAGATAAATACATTAGGTTGATCGTTATTATGTACCGTACTTTAGCTTGAAGTAACTTTTATTTTAAGTGGCTAACTTTTGAAATATTTGAAGTGCAACCATGCAAAATTAATTTTGGCAAGCTTGTCAAAACTCTGACCCCATAGGCTTCTGCAATAACAGGTTCTATTCAATTGCCTCAGTATTCCTTTCTATGTAGCTACAAATGCTTTAATAAGTGCACCATTATCTAAGTTAGATATGTAGAATCAAATTTAGATAATTATTTTGGTTTTGAAAATTTGATGTTGTCATCGGACCATGCAGCTTTAAGTAATGAATCAGCAAGTATTTTAGATGAACACACGAGGACAAACATAAATTCCATAGGCCTATCGGGTTCCAACAAGATATAACAAAATAATAATTATTTAAAGGGATCCGGTATAGGATGTGTTGCATATTGTACGTGTCATGGTGACTTTATAGTGCTGTCCCACTGGGAGGCCAGGCCACTGGCATCATGACCCAATATCCCACACAGTCGCATTATCCTACTAATGTGCTAACCAGTCCTTGTTCTATCCTACTGATGCCAAGTGTCAGGATTGGTAGCGATATATATATATAAACCAATGACTTATAAAATTGATAGATATATATATATATATATATATATATATATATATATATATCAATTTTATAAGTCATTGGTTTGACTCGGCTAGTGTTCGAACTCCCGACCTTCCACATGGAATGCCTGCGCTCTTGCCGATTCGGCCACTGCGTCTGGTCCAGTGAAGGGTTAAGCAGCATTCCTACATGTTATTGTTATGCTATTAAAGTTGCATAGTTTTCAGTTTCTGAAATTCTACTTTACTTTACTTTGAAATAGCTTTTATTTTATAACGCTAACTTTGGAGATATTAGAAGAGAAAACATGCCACAGTAAATTAGGCAAAGCACGTCAAAATGCTGGCACCATTTAGGCTTCATTAAGGCCCTGTCACATTACGGCGTATGGCGGGAGCGTATTGAAAACCTACGTAAGTCCTGCGAATGCCGGCCTATGATGACCTTTGGTGACCTATCGGGTGTTTTTGAGCATATGTGTAACCTATGAGGAGCATACGAGGAGCGTACGAGGAGCATATGAGAGCGTACTGTGACATTTTTTGACGGTTTTGATTGGCATATGGAACCTATGCGTAGCGTATGCATAGCGTATGCGTAGCGTATGCATAGAGTATGAGCGTATGAGTAGCGTATGAGTCAAGATCGATGTCGAGACCTATGGCATACGCTGTGCATACGCTAGGAGTATGCTCCCATACGTAACTCATAGGTTATGCGTACGCTACATACGCTAGAGATACGCCGGTGACGCAAGTTGAGTGTATGCGTAACCTACGCCGGCGCACCCCTAGCATACGAGGAGCGTACATCGGCGTACGAGGAGCGTACACCGGCATATGAGTAGCGTATGAACCATACGCTCCCATAGGTCGAGATTTTTTTAGCATGCACAAAAAAATTTGGACGGACGGATGGGAGAAAGCGTATGGCGGCGTACAATGGCATACGCCAGCATAGGCCGGCACATGATGGCCTATGCGTAGCATATGCGTAGCGTATGGCGGTGTATGCCGACGTATATGACGTAATGCGCCTACGCCACCGTACCCTCCCGCAAAAAACCCTAATGTGACAGCCCCTTTAGTAACACATTGTATTAAATTGTCTTAGTATCCCCTTCTATAGGCCTACATTGGCAAATGTTTAATGAGTGTACCAGTATCTAAGTTAGACATGTATGATCAAATTTAGGAATGTGTTTGGTTCTGAAAACTTGATAATTTCATTGGACTATGCATTCCGAAAGTTTCAAATGATAGTCACCGTAAAATGAATTACTCTTACAAGCTTATATTATAACTAACTGTATTAGCTTGATTCTGGAAGCCATGTTGTCAACCCTTTATTTCCACAAGGTGGCGGCACACATAGGCAATAGATCAGCGTTGATATGGTGGCCCATAAAGGCGCTGTCACATTACGGCGTATGGCGGGAGCGTATGGCGGCGTAGCGGCTTACGTCATATACGTCGCCATACGCCGCATACGCTACGCATACGCTACGCATACGCCGCCAGTGCCGCAACACGCCGGCGTATGTGAAGCCTATGATGCATACGCCGCCATACGCTTTCATAAATCCGTCCGTCCAAATTTTTTTGTGCATGCTCAAAAAAACGCGACCTATGAGGGCGTATGGCCCATACTGTCAAAAAATGTCACAGCACGCTCCCATACGCTCCCATACGCTACACATACGCTACGCATACGCTACGCATACGCTCTTCATACGCTCCTCATACGCTCAAACACACCCGAAAGTGGCACCCGATGGCGTACGTAGGTTTTCAATACGCTCCCGCCATACGCCGTAATGTGACAGCCCCTTAAGTAAAGCATATGTCATGACAGGCGGTTTCCATATTAGCCACTGACCCCCATGGACAACTTGATTATACAGGTCTCAAAATGTTATCTTACGGGGAGATCATTGGTATCGTGGTGGGCTGCCTGCTGCTTCTCGCCACGATCGTCATGGGAGTCGTCTGGTGTTGCTACTGCTGCGACTGTTGCAACCGTATGGAACCGACTGACGTCATGGATCCCTATGATGCCAATGTATACCAGCCAAAGGTGAAATGCTTCTTTGTTATTAACAACAGCAAACACAAGTAAATCAATAAATGGGCAATAAGGAAAGGTGTTCGTTCTTCGAAATTAAATTTGTGTTACCACCCAAAGGTGAAATACCGATATGCGTTTCTATGTCATTCACATTATTATTTCCATTGTCATCATAGGCATTATACTTCCATAATTGACAATTGAAAACACAAGTAAATGGGCAAAAAAAGGGTTAGTGCGGGACATTGAAACCTGGAAAGTACGGAAAAATTGAAAATATTGAGTTTTTAAAAGCCTATATTCGCCGATGTTCCCAAGCAGTGATGTTTTGTATTTAAAGTGATTTCTGTTGGTTTCTTATTCTGCTTCTTGGTTTTATATTAAAACTCTAGATTCACTAGTTAATTGTTATGCTTATTTACACTTGACTTCTTACACAGTTAATCGACTATAAATACGTCTGTTTCAGCGTATGTTAATTTAATCAACTTTTTAAAAGCGTTCTGGAATTTTGCACTGAAAGGTCCTTGAAAGTCCTGGAATTTGATATCAAAATGAGCATGAAGCCTAAGTAATAACAGGTGTCGTTCTTCAAGGCTCAATGCTAGGCTAATTACTCTTTCAATTTAATTACTCTATCAGCCAATTGTGAAATACATGTACTTCTTTGATATTAACACTGGTATTCCCTTGTCATCATAAGCATTGTGCGTACATAATAAGACAACAGAAGACACAACTAAATGGCCAATAATAACGGGTGTTCGTTCCTCAAGGTTCAACACCGTGCTACTTACTCTTTCCGTTGTACTGAACCTATTTAAATGATTTATTCTCGTTTTAACTGTATTTCTTTTAAATGGTTGCTGCTGCCTCACAGATGATGCAGGTTCAGCCCCAGGGGATGGCCCAGCCTCAGATGGTGGCCAAGCCTCAGATGGTGGCCCAGCCTCAGATGGTGGTCCAGCCTCAGATGGTGGCCCAGCCTCAGATGATGGCCCAACCCCAGATGGTAGCCCATCCCCAGATGATGCAACGCCCCGTTGCTCAGCAACAAATGGCCCAAGTCTTCAAGCCGCCTTCATTCGTTCCCTCAGTTGTCCAGTCTTCCCTGGTTAGTCATCCATTAGAAATAGTCCAGGCTATTGGTTAAAGTTGCATAGTTCGATGGTTTTGAATTTCTGTATTTTTTCTGAGATAAATATATTAGATCGATCACTAGTATCTACTTTACATTAGTTCAAAGTTACTTTCATTTTAAATGGTAAACTTTTGAGATATTTTGAGTGCAAACATGGAAAATTAGTTTTGGCAAGCTTGCCAAAACTCTGACACCATAGACTTCTGCAGTAACAGGTTCTATTAAATTGACTCAGTATTGTCTTCTACGCAGAAACAAATGCTTAATAAGTGCATCAGTATCTAAGATAGATATGTAAAATCAAATCTAGATAATTGGTTTGGTTTTGAAAATTTGATATTTCATCGGACTATGCAGCTTTAAACTTATGTGCATTTTATGATAAAAGCATGGCAATTGGTACACTGGTAACTGCACATATTCCTTTGATATGCATACAATCAATTAATTGTTATTGTTATGATCGTGTATTTATGCTGCCCATAACGGTTAAGTCTAATAACTATGGTAAACATTTCCAGATATGGAGTCACCCAGAATTGTGCCCTCTCCACTTAGCAATGGTTGCTATGTAACCAATTTCCATAGCAACCATGTGCTAAACGCATAATAAGTGATATATAAACACCATAAAAACTAGAAACAAGATTCACCCCGTACTGCTGCAGTAGGGGTGCAAACCAACCCTATGTAAAAGCTGTCGAAAAAACGGGTCAATGAAATGAGAGCCTAATTTCACAATGTAAGAAGCAACAATTATTCTTTACATCTGTTTTATTATTAGCCCGCTACCTTTGAGTTAAAAAATATAATATAATATCTAGTTTAATAAGATTTAAAAGTGAAATCGAGGGCGTTCTATGGCCGCCATCTTGTCTTTTTGCATTCTCTCCCATTTCACCAACTCTGTGCCTATATAAATATCCATTTGATACTGGAGGCAGGCATTCTACTCCCTGTTCCATACTAAAGCTATTTTCGCCCATATTTAGACTACGTTGTCGTTCACCCGTGTACTACAAGTACCGGGTGAATCTTTTATCTACATAAAAACATGCAATTTGCCACTGATATAAATACAAGCATTACAGACATATATTGAAATATGGAGACAGCATATATTGAAGTATGGAGACAAATATGCCAACAAATTCATTAGCACAGAGGATAAGATTGCGGACCATGGACAGAGAAGAGAACCTTCTCATTTACACGCTTGGAACGCTAGTAGTCATGTGATTTTCCGTTGTGTATTACCACATTGGCCCATATATATATATATGGAAGACCTGTAGGGAGGGACCAGTGTAGTTGTTCCTCCGTGTGGCGTGTGCTACTCTGCGGCGGGGTCATCAAGGCGCTAACCCCATTGGCCATCAATGCATTAAGCTTATAACATATACCAATACCGGCATCTATTTTTGGATCTATATTTACATTCCCTAAATATATCTAATTCAAATAAAACTCTCAAAGTGAGATGCTGGTGCATAGTTATCGTACAATATAACCGTAAATTGGGCCTATGGGCTTAATGCCTTGATTGCTCACCCGCAGAGTAGCGAACATGCAGAGGAACACCTACACTGGTCCCGATGACGTCATACTTTATGCCAAGTCTAAAGGCGCTGTCACACATCACCGGATTGGGGAAATGGAAAGAAACTGAATAAAGTCTGTTGATATCCGGCAAAGTCCGGTTTGTGTCCGTTGCATATCCATTGATATCCGGCCCAATCCGTTACAAGTTTTGAACATGCACAAAACTTGGAACGGATGCTGACGGATTGACGTCTAGGGTTCTTGTCCAATTTGAGTCCGTTTAGTCTGCTTACCGTCCGTTGGCTATCCATTCATGTCCATTTCATGTCCGTTCGTCCAGCGGCCTTTGACCCGATATCGCAACATTTTGACACATTTTAATACATTTTTTTACTTATCATGCCCGAACACCACTGGACTAGACAATTCTGTCTGTTGCTCAATCTGGCATAGTGTGACAGGCACTTAAAGGACTACTTGTTCCTGGCTGGGAACCAAGCTACCCCACCGGGTTCTGTTACATGAAAGAGTGCATAACACCAAAGCCTTTTCACTTTTTTCAATGTATTCATTCACTGTCCTAATTCAAGACTTATTAGACAGAGTAAGTGTCAGGTTATTTTCCCTGATTTTATTTTGTTAATGATGGTCCATAACACGCATAGGAAGATGGTCACGGTTCATTAACAATTTTATTCATCTTTGAAAAAGTTCTTGCTGACATTTGATACTTTCTGAATTTAGATTTAGAAAAGTCTAAGCAGAAAAATTTCGGTAAACATTTATTCGTCAAAATATACACGTTTTCAACCCCGAAACACTGATTTTCCAGCCATGTGCATTGTAGATATTTAACTATAATATATGCAGATGCATTTACAGGCATGTGATTTCTTCGTTTTTAACCGGAAACCGTTTTTTTTCTGGCTGCCGAAACCGGAATTCTGTTTTTTTTTTTAATTCCGTATTTTTTTCCTGGCCACCGAAACACCTCTGAAATACACTATTTGCATCCCTCTCATGACTCAGTGGGATGCTGTGTGTCCCAACGATAACCTAAACAATATTTCAGGGTTTTTTTCCTGCACCCAATCACATGCCTGCGCTGACATCAGTTTTCCTGTCTCCATAATATTTCAATTGACGGATTCTGGGTTTGAACAACACATTAGCTATTACATATATTGTTTGCTAGTATATTGTGTGTGCTTAATACCATCTTCGTTTTATTCCAATATCAGTAGGAGTGTAGGGCCTACATACTTATGGCAAGTTTATGATATATAACCCTAAGTACCAACATCACAGTAGTCATGAATTCCTCTTTCACAAAATTACAATATGTAAAAGAAAGAAAACCAGTCAATGTTTAATAAACTATTTATATTAGTTGTGCCATTTTCCACCCCTACCCCCATAACGTGTGCCATTTTCACCGTGTCATTTCTACTCTTGCTTTCATTTCATCAGTATGGCCAGTCCCGTCAACCGCAGCAGTCACAGATGTTTGTTGGTTAAAGTACTTGGGTGAGCATTTGAGTTTTTTCCTTGGTTCCCACGCATCGAAGCGTCGGGACACATTTCCTTTGATACGCATACTATCAATTAATTTGTATTGTTGTGATGGTGTATTTATGCTGCCGAAAACGGTTCTCTATATGCAATCATTCTCCCACACTTCCCTACCCTCTGTGAGTTTGTTACTTCTACAGTGTTGTTAGTTTGGTTACATGTAGTTAATTTCCCTGACTCCGATACGTCATGGCAATGCTGATAAACAGGCAAACTATAAATTCATATATATCAGAGACAAGAATTGTTTAAAAATAATAAGCATGAATTTGAATTAATAATCTAAAGTCAACAGTTAAAGTTGCATAGCCGGTCCACGTTTCCTTTGATATATATACATACTATCAATTAATGCTGATTAAGAGGCAGTCAAAATACAAATCTATGCATGTTAAAGACAAGAACTATTGACAAATAGTAAGCATGGGATTTAACTAATCTAAAATACAAAAAGATATAAGAAGTGAAATAGCATTGGCATTGTATGCAATCAAATATTTACTTACACATTCACGCCTTCCCGTCTCAGCAGTGGTCAAGCACTACACAAACTAAGTGGATTATAACAAAGACCCTATAATACTAAGATGGCTCACTCCCTATCTCTTCCATGGTAATGTAAATTTCGCAGTGCCACCTTGTGGTGGGTTTGATCGGCCCAGCTGCTGGTTGGTGTTTCACATGTAAACACATACAATTATATTATACATGAGATAGATAAGTATGAATACCCATCAATATGAAATTGCTATGAACAAATACACATCATCACCAAGTGGTGGGCTTGATCATTTTGATTACACAGTACAGGCTGAGTGAGCCGCCTTAGTATTATAGGGTCTTTGATTATAATCTGAGCTCCATATTCCTATGAAGCATCGGATTGTCAAAGCCACAATAATCATCTAGATTTGATTCTGCAGATCTAACTTCGGCCCTAGTGGTGCCACATAGAAGGGAATGCTGAGTCTAATTTAATAGAACGTGTTGCTGCAGAAGCCCATGGTGTCAGAGATTTGGTGTGCTTGCCAAAGTTAATTTGAAGATCCCAAACATTTACTACAGATGGGCGCGGGGGGATATGATTGAAGTATTCAGATATCTCCATGGTATCTACAAGACAGGCAGCCCCCTTATCAGAGACTCCAACACCAGGACCAGGGGACACTCCCTGAAGCTGAGGAAGCGGTACTCCAGTCTGGACCTGCGACACAACTTTTTCAGCTTTAGGGTGGTTGAACTGTGGGATGACCTGCCAGAGAGTGTCGTAGCAGTGGAATCGGTGAACTGTTTCAAGTCCCGACTGGATGCATACTGCTCAAGCATTACATATATCTTGGAGCCAGTGACAGTTGCTATGATCCACCACACCTGAATAACTGTCTCCATTTCTATTAATTAAGAGCGGCTAATAGGTCCAAGGCCTATTATAGCTATATCCTATTGATTGATTGATATGGTTGCACTTCAAATATTTCAAAAATTAGCCATTAAAACCAAAGTTACTTCAAATTAAAGTAAGGTAGATTATAACAATCAAGGTAATATATATATTTATCTCAGAAAAACGACAGAAACTCAAAACCATATCGGACTATGCAACTATAGTACGTCAATATTTTCCAGGCATGGTCGTCAAATGAACGGAAACTAAAGGACAGCGGGGCTACAACCAGTGAACTGGCAACGTCAAACAACGGTGTGCGGCGTGAACAATCAGAGGAATGTGTTCATACTATCTGGAACGCATCTGCAGAACTATTATTACACACAAGGAATATTTGTAGAATTATTGCAATTGGCAAAATCCTGATCCGTTCATACACTTAGGAACATAGCGTCAATTCTTATTCAAATACTAATAAGTAATATCTTGGTGTCAGTTATTTATCAGATTTTCATAAAAGGACATATATGTATGCATTTATATAGGTCTTTGTCTCTGTGATTTTTTCCCCCAACATAAAATGATAGCCTACATTATTCATATGGGGGTGTCTTTCCGCTATACTAATGAATGTAGGCCCAGATAGCACACAGCCGTCAGGCCGACGTCGGCTATTGGTCACACCGTCGGGCCACCATCGGGCTGACGGTGATGGTCCGACGTTGGTTTTCAATCTCTTTCCACCTTTGAGCCACCGTCGGGCCGACCATGGAGGTTCGCCACTGGGTTTCAATCTTGTGCACCTTTGGGTGACCGTCGAGCCAACGTCTGGCCGACAGTGGTGTTCCGCCACTGGGTTTAAAACTTTTGCACATTTGGGCCACCGTCGAGCCATCGTCGGGCCGACGGTGGTGGTTCGCCGCTGGTTTCCATTCATTTTCCACATGTGGGCCACCGTCGGGCCGACGGTGTTGATCCGCACATGCGCAGTTTGTTAAATATGGTTTCCGGCTCGAGTCGCCAGCGGAACACGTGCGATCGTTGAGCAGCGTTCTTTTTCAACAAATAACTCCAGAAATCGCAGGAATTTTAAGGAATTATTTAACAGGTTTGTTTATTAATATGTGTAGATTATTTTGTAAAAGTTTTGTAATTTATTACGACATATTAATGGAATTATTCGTGTTAATACGATTTGAATTATCCGGTAAGGTTTGTTGACGGTTCGACCTCGATTCAGTTCGAGTCGCCAGCGGAACACGTGCAATCGTTGAGCAGCGTTCTTTTTCAACAAATAACTCCAGAAATCCCAGGAATTTTAAGGTATTATTTAACAGGTTTGTTTATTAATATGTTTAGATTATTTTGTAAAAGTTTTGTAATTTATTACAACGTATTAATGGAATTATTCGCGTTAATACGATTTTAATTATTCGGTACGGAATGTTGTCGAAGCACCGTCATCTTGATTTTTTCCAGCAAAATGGACAAAACAACGTCGGCCCGATGGCGGCTGCCACCGTAGGCCCGACGGCGCCTGCCGCCGTAGGCCCGACACAATATATTTATTCAAAATTAATAGAAAACCTTTAAAATTTAATATAATCTTTTTGGTAAAGATGTTTTCTATATGTGTACCAAGCGATTTGTTAATAGGTTGTGTGGTTTTAGAGATATTTCACTTTTCACTATCACAAACACTAACCCATACCCATACAGAAAAAGTGAGGGTCGTTTTCCCAAACGACCCTCAACCTCCCCGCCGTCGAGTCCGGGTCGACTCGATGGCGGAGAGGTTGGACAAAACAACGTCGGCCCGACGGCGGTTTCCTCCATTGGCCCGACGGAGTGGCCGCCGTCGGCCCGCCGGCTGTGTGCTAACTGGGGCAGGCCTATTTAGTACCCTAAATGAATTTTTATTGTTGTATGCCTAATTCATTCAATAGATATGAAACACTGTGCTTAATAAGTTCCTTATTAACCTAATTAGGAGTATATGCTTCCCTCGTAAATGATAGAAAAAAACAATAATCAGGACTTTTTATGATTATAGAAGAGATTTTAGTTGTTTCCAAGACATTCATATGACGATAATATGTTTATGTTATATGCTTACCGAGATACACTATGCAAAGCTTGCTTAACGGATGTTTCAGTACCAGATACATGAAAAATACTAACTGTAGGCCGACTACTTGACCTTAATTCTTTTTAATCTTTATTTCCTTTATAGTAAATTTTGATTTAACTGAAATGTCCTTATATATGCCGACAACTATTAACATTGTCTAATTTGCAAAATTGTGCATTTTAAGATAACCATACCCATATACACACGGACCTAAATCAACTTCTAAATAAATGTACTCTGTGATATGAGGCCCAATGTGCCGAGAATCGTTACCTTTGTTAAAACTTAGTACAATAAGCAGGTACTGGTGTTTAATTTATGGATTTTTTTCCCTTACTAGATTGCTATTTTGTACAAGGTATGCGAGCATTTTGACAATTGAATTGGGCGTATTTGCACAGACTCCAATGACTAAATGCTACCCATATGTATTGTATCCATCGACAAAGTTCTTATTGCCAGATACTGACCGCATTAATGAATATCTGCTCATAAAAAATAGTCCCCGAATTATAACCACATACATATATTTGGAAGTTCAACTCACAATTAAAGTTGCATAGTCCGATGACGACATCAAATTTTCAAAACCAAAACATTTATCTAGATTTAATTCTACATATTCAACTTAAACACTGGTGCACTTATTAAGCATTTGTTGCTGCATAGAAGGGCATAATAAGTCAATTAATAGAACCCGTTACTAGTGAAGTCTATGGCGTGCTTGGCAAAATTATTTTGGCATGTTTGGATGTCAAATATCTCCAGACTTAGCCATTTAAAATTAAAGTTACTTCAAACTAAAGTAAAGTATATTATAATGATTAGTATAATATATTTATCTCAGAAAATAGCAAAAACTCAAAAGCATCGGACTATGCAACTTTAAGCCATGTATACACAAAATAATTGCTTGTCGAACACGTAATAAAACAAGCTTTAACCCGTTTATCAGGTTTCTGTTATTAATTATGTCATATATTTTGGATCAGTGTGTCATAAAGAAATATTCCTTTTCGTGTTTTTTAACGGCATATCCAGGTCTTTCTGTAAAGATTCCCCATATTTAAAGCTGCATACTCCAATTAATTTATCAAAAACCAAAACACTTATCTAGATTGGATCGTACATATCTAACTTAGATACTGGTGCAGCATTTGTTGGTGCATACAAGAGCACCCTAATTGAATCTAATTGAAATGTTTACTACTGAAGCCTATGATCGAGTTCAGAATTTGTACATGCTTGCCAAAATTAATTTGGCAGATTTTAACTTTAAATATATCCAAAGTTGGCCATTTAAAATAAGTTACTTCAAACTAAAGAAAAGATTATAATGATCAATCGAATGTATTTATCTCAGTAAATGGCAGGAACTTTAACGCATCAGACTTTGCAACTTTAATAAAGGCACAAGTATTGCCAATAAAATATTATTTATCTCTGCCATTTTGGATTTCCACCGCTGTGTATAACTTACAGCGTCATCAAAGGCCAGTTGCTCTCATACCATGTCTATTTGGTGTGGGAGGTTAAAAATCCCTTGGGTCGGTAAAAGTGTAGGCTCAGGGTTTCTATCGACAAACTGTCTAATGGTGAAAACAAGCCTATTCAGGCTTATCCATGATAGGCAGTATAAATCTTCAACAACAACAATGATGAGAAAGGATTAAGGTAAATATGTTGATGCGTGGAAATAGGGTAATTTGAACAGATACCAGCACTACCTTCAACCCACGGTTGTTGCCGTACATGTGGGTTGGAGGGGTAGGGTTAGCCAATAAGGGAATGCATTATTAAATATGTAAAAGTAGTCCCTCCACGACTTGCCTACATAGCGGGAGGGTGCAGACAGTAGGCCGACTGAGAATGGGAGGGAACAAGTAGGCCGTGTCTATTTGCTCTATGGTGACCAGCCGGCAAGCCAAAGACACAGACAGAGCAAGAGTAGAAAGTGAAATGCTGGCAGGCTCCCCCTCCTGGAACTCTTTTCTGACAATATCAAGGAGCATGGCCAGCAGAGAGGAGATAGAGAGGTGTGGACAAAGTGCGGTCCGGATAGCAAGTGATGGCACTAGACAGCCGTTTAGACTTTTGATGGTGCAACACAGCGCTAGACGACGTTAAGGCCCTGTCACATTACGATGCATCTCGCAAGCGCGCCGCCAACACATAAAATCACTTTTTTACGTCGAGATGCGTCAAACTTTTTGGAGTGGGGGGAAAAGTTGGACCTCAGGGCAACTTAGTGGACGTAAGTGTAGCGTCGGTCCGACGTAGTGGTAACTTATGTCAATGCATGAGATAAAAAAATATATAAAAGTTTGGCACAATGTGTGGCTAATGTGCCTCTCGCGTGTGCAGCGTTTACCTACCGTTGCCATAATGCACTCCCAACATTCTGCTAGTGACCATTAAACGTGTTGCACAACGTATGAGAGCGTAGTGCCAGTGCATGAGCGATGCATGTCCAACGACAATGCAGCGCATTTTGGCGTTGGGCCAGCGTGCACCCAGTACATTGGCATAATGCGTGAGTAACGTATGCCAATGTAAAGGGGGCACCCGACCCACCCACGCCGTGGGTATAAATAAGGCTCTCTCCTCACAACACCTCCAGCATGCCAGGGAAGAAGACCTCATCAGCACCCAGCCAGTTTGGCCAGGGACGCGGAAAAGGGAAAGGGAAAGGCAGGAAGAGGATGACGGGGTAGACATCACCATCTCCACCACAATCTCCAGCATCTCCTCCTGTGGGGTCTCCTCAGTTGACATCGCCATCTAGCCAGCCCGAGGAGACGATGGAGACACAGTCCATGTCTCCGTCGCCTCCTCAGTCCCGCCCCTCGTCCATCGCCTCCACCTCATCAAAACATGCAGCAGGGGCCTAACAAGAGGAGGGTGAGGAAGTGCGACTGCACTCTGACCGCAGCAGACAAGGAGCTGATGCTGGAGTTCCTGCAGGACAACCCCGTCATACGGAACGTGGATGGACAAAAAAGGGAAGCTTTGGGAGGACCAGGGCGAAAGGATGGGCAAACCTGTGGGGCATCTCCAGGGCTGGTTCAAGTCCCTACGCGATTGCAACACGAGGCTGCACAAGAAGAAGAGCGGTGACGGGCCTCCCGTGCGCACCGAGAGAGAGCAGTTGATCATGGACAAGTTTGGCTTCCTGAGTTCAGTCGTCAGGCACCGGCCTGAGCCCTGCGGAACTGTAAATACTATATATTTTACTGACATTGTAACTTGCAATGATGTGGATTTGATTCATTATAGACCTATATTCTGGATATTTCTATGTATATATTTTAATGGGATTATAATTTGCAATGATGTGCTTTTTTGTATTCTTTATTTCATTTTGGCTAATCAATTTGTATTCCTGTTACTTATAGTGCTTTATTATTGTGTCTTGCAGGTGCTTGCCGCCATAGACGCAGCTCAGGGTGATCTAGGGGCTGCAGAGTCAGCCTGCGCTGAGCTGCAGATCGGGCTGGTCGAGCAGCCGGGCAGACCCAGACCCTCAGCCATGGCCTGAGGCAGGGTGAAGGATGACAGCAGTCTGCTGACAACTCTCCAGCAGCGCCTCGATGAGTCATGGGAGCTGTTGGATACCCTGAAGCCGGTTGCATCATGGGGCATGACAGTAGGGATGGCCTTTGGTAATTTCATCAGGGACGTGATGGAGACTATGTCCAAGGCCTAAGAAAAGAAGGCGCGGGCCGGGATTTATCGCATCCTGTCGCTGGATGAAGAGGTAGACAATGATGAGTGACGCATGCACGTGGAACGGTCCAGGTCCAACACCTCCACGGTGTGTCCTGTGTGGCCCCCGTCTGCGACGTCATGGCAGTCGACGTTGTCGCACGCGTCCTCCTGTCCATAGCCGCGCAAGATGTACCAGCCGTATCCCCACCAGTGGAGACACCAACCACCACCAGGATCCCCATGGGCATCACAGAGCCAGGGGTATATGCAGCAGTACATGATGCAGCTGGTGCTGCCTGTGCCGGCGTTGCACCAACTGACGGGACCGATGCAGCACCAGCTGATGGCGCAGGTACTGCATACTGCAGCTGGTACTGCAGCCCCAGGCTCTGTTTGGCCAGCAGCCCATGGGTCTGCCTCCTCCGGTGGGGATACCTTCACCACCTACAGCATGTCCAGCACCTTCAGCAGCATCACCTCCGGCAGCACCTGCAGCACCGCCACAACCGACCGGCAGCTCCATCATCGGGGCGTGGGTTTCAGCCCAAGCGGTCCTGAACCAGTCCATCCGTACTCCGACAGCTGCGGAGAGTTTGCTGAATCTGTCCGGGATTTCCAACTTGAACATTGAGGCGCAAGAGCTGTTTGCTCCTGTGGGGGACACACCACCAAAGGCCCCAGCGGTTAAGTGACTAATGTTGGTGCTGTATATATTTATTGTTTGTAGTATGTAAATATTGTAGCCATATGTATATGTATATTTGTTATAATGTAATTATAATTTGCCTCTTATACACAATTTATAAAATGTTTGTGTAAATAAAACTATATGATTTTTATCCAGTCTATTTCTTTGAAAACATTATTTATCCTTATTATACAAATCCCCCAAATGCAATGTGGTAAAAATAAATTAAATGAAACTTAAAATAATTTAGGCCTTTGCCCAGTTAGCCTACTTTGCAAAAACTAATCTGACATGTAACTGTAAATAAGAATCCTGCCCCCCCCCCCCCTTATGACATGTTAAATTTGGCCCTTAAAAAGTAAGTAATCGTCCCCATAAAGTAACCTTCCCCAGCCAAATTAATAAGTGACATGTAAATTTGTCAGTGTAAAAGTAATCTTCCCCACCCAAGTTAATAACTGACATGTAAATTTGTCAGTGTATGTAATTGGGCCCAGAAAAAATTTAAGATACCTACCCCACCCAAATTAATAACTGACATGTAAATTTGTCAGTGTATATAATTGGGCCCAGACAAAATTAAAGATACCTATCCCACCCAAATTATTAACTGACATGTAAATTGGTCAGTGTATATAATTGGGCCCAGAAAAAAATTAAAGTTACGTTCCCCACCAAAGTTAATAACTGACATGTAAATTTGTCAGTGTATATAATTAGGCTCAGAAAAAAAACTGACATGTAAATTTGTCAGTATATATATAATTGTGCCCAGACAAAACAATTCTCCTAAATCTTCCCCACCCAAAGAAATAACTGACATGTTAAGCTTGGTTCGGTATCAACAACAGATATTGATACCTTTTTATTTAAACCAATAGAACTATCATATTTCTTTACATACAAATATCACAAATGACAGAGATCACAGTACAATAACAGCACAGTACAAAGACATCGCTAGATCATATTGTCCTGCCATTCAACTGAACCGGCTGGGGAGTTGGTCCAGTCCATGAGGAGATTCCGCTGCTCCTTTCCTGCCCTGGAGCCAGTCTTCATGCCAGGTACTTGAGCGGCCAGGTCTGGCAGTTTTAGGCCCTCTCCATGCTCTGGGGATGATTTTGTGGTTGCCATTCTCTTCACGGTCTAGCTGCTGTTTCTGGAGCATTGGATACCGCTCCTCATCATGTTGTGTAGGATCATGCATATGGTGACCATCAGCTTCACGGTGGAGGGGAGGTGCTGCATCGTGGTGAGCAGAACCTGGAATCGGTTTGCCAGGATGCCAAACGCATTCTCCTCGACTCTCCTAGCTCGGGAAATCCTGTAATTGAAGATGCGTTCCTCATGTGTCATACCCCTCCGGCTGTACGGCTTCATCATTGTCGGGCGTAGGGCGAAGGCATCGTCACCAATCAGGAAGTAGGGTGCAGCATCCTGGCCGTTCACGATACGCTCGCTGGTAGGGAGACCGAAGGTACCCTCTTCAATGCCCGCCTTCAGCTCAGAGTCATTGAAAACCTGCACGACTGATGCCGAACCCTTTCCACCGACATCCGCCCAGATGAACTTGTAGTCTGCATCAACGAGTGCCAGGAGAATTATGGAGTAGAATCCCTTATAGTTATAGTAGAGGGATCCACTCTTTGGGGGACACCAGCAGGCAATATTCTTCCCATCTAGTGCTCCGCATGTGTGGGGGAAGTGCCACCTCCCCATGAACTTTTCCAAGATGGCACGCCATCCATCAGGAGTCATGGGGCAGGTCATCATCTCGTCAAGGTATTCAGCGATGACTGCTTTACACACCTCTCTCATGATGATTGATGTGGGGGACCCTCCACCCAGACTTCATGGAGGCATACTTGCTCCCAGAGGCCAGGTGACGCAGAGTAAGGGCAAGCTTCAGGCCAGGCTCGATTGGCTCTCTGAAGATGGTATACTTTTTAGTTATCCGAGGACCCACTCTGGCTAGCATTTCGTCGAACATCGGGGGAGGCATCTGCATGAAGTTGATGAAAGAAGCTGTGTCCTCATTACGGAGTTCCACCAGAAGCTGGTTGTACAATCCAAACTGTCGCCGCCTCCTGATCCATGCTCTCATCCACACTCTTCTCAGTCGACATTATCTCCTTCTGAGATGGTAAAGTATCAATTGGTTAACATTATGGTGATGTTGGAGAATGGATCGTTGGTATTCCTGCAGGAGCCTTGCAGGGACATCCATCATCTCCGAAGGGCTGAGCTGTTCTGGTCAAACATGAAATCCGATCCCTTTATATACGCCAAGCCAAAACCCTCACAATACATTCGCAAAACGCTCACGGCTCGTTCGCAAAACGCCGGCCAACGTTAACCGAGCGCCAGACGCGTGCCCTATACATCAAATACGTTAAGACACGGTGGAGAAACACCAACCACGCATCGGACATACGTTATGCATATGTTAGAACAATGTTGACATACGTTCCTCCAACGCGCGTCTAACGTATCTTGACATACGCCTAACGTAGGCGTAATGTAAGCACCCATGCGTTGTCGTAAGTTTTGTGCATGCACAAAACTTTGCCGACCCCCTGATGCACGCCACTGTATGTCGACGAACGTCGAAGTAGATTGATGTATATCAACGTGCGCCTAACGCACACAGAACGTATAATGACGTATCCCGATGTAGCGGCAAAAAATCACATATGTCACCGTACATTTGCGCGATACGTCATAATGTGACAGCCCATTAGACGGCGCAAGCCAACACTCCCATTTAGACTTTACGTCAATGCTTGACGGCGCTATGTTGAACTTTCAAGGTCAGCGCTTCCATTAGTCGGCAGTTCAGACTGACACTCAGAATATCGCAACTTTCACTGTTATCTCTGATTTTGAATCCTTCCTCTTCAATCGCGCATTAAGATCTTTTTAATCGACCCAATGAAAGCCTTAAAATTTATTTTGCAAAAACTAAATGCTCCGCATAGACATAGCATTGCTGCAGCACTCATTTTTTTACTGCGTTGACATTGAGAATATAGGGTATGCACCTACGTCACGCAAACCGGAAGTGCGGCCATTGTGGCGATAGTAACCACAATAATAACACACTGTCACACTGCAAACTCAATGGCTATGAGCAATCTTCATACAGAAAAAGTGAAATATCTATAAAACTAACCCACCTAGAAACAAATCGGTTGGTACACATATAGAAAACATGTTTACCAATAAGATTATATTAAATTTTTACGGTTAGGGGTCTGGATTTCTATAAATTTTGAATAAAATCGACGTTTTGCACTACGCGGGCGGCGAAGGGTAAAATACGGCAATGCTATGTCTATGTGGAGCATTTATTTTTGTAAAATAAATTTAAAAGCTTTCATTGGATCGATTAAAAATATCTTAATGCGCGATTGAAGAGGAATATCTGAAGTATTTAATGTAACCTAAGAGCAATTTACGCTGAAAGTATTAAAAACAAGAGATAATAGTGAATGTTGGGATATTCTGAGTGTCAGTGCCAGTGCATTGTCAATGGCCGTGAGCAATGTTCATACAGAAAAAGTGAAATATCTCTAAAACTACACCACTTAGAAACAAACTGCTTGGTACACATATAGAAAACATATTCAACGAATAGATTATATTAAATTTATAAGGTTAGGGTTCCGGAATTCTATTAATTTTGAATGAAATACACGTTTTCCACTGCGCTTACAGGCAAACTCTATGGGATGTTTACTGGTTGATATCGCCACAATGGCCGCGCATCCGGTTCGTGTCGTCACGTGAATACCCTATATAGGTCGATGTTGGTGACTGTGTGCGCCAAAGCATTCAGACTTTCATGGCCACGTTCCACTTGTAGCACTCTCCACCATTTTGTGCCGTCACACGGCGCCAACCGTCGTAAAGTTGACGGGGTCACACAACATCAAAACTATAAAGGGGCCTTGAGATGGTGCAACATAGTGCAAGCCAACGCTCCCATTTAAACTTTAGGTCGACGCTTGACAGCGCAACCGTTGACCAGCAGTTGAACTTTCAGGTCAACGACCCTGGTTCTGCAGCACTAATTTTTTTACTGCGTTGACATCGAGACAGAGAGCGTGTATATAAACAGATTATATACACGCTCTCTGATCGAGAATAGGTCCATGTTGGTGACTATGCGCCAAAGCATTCAAACTTTCATGGCTGCGCTCCACTTGTAGCATTCCCCACCGTTTTCATAAGCATATTCAGCGCTAAACCGATCGACCCAACTAGCTATGTTGCGACCCAACCAGCCATGATTGAACTTGTTTGAGCTCGTTTAAACTTGTTTCCGGTGTCGTATTTTCAGCGCCCGGTCATTCTCAGCGGCCCGTCGTGGTCAAAAGACCCGTGGCATCGCCGGCTACAAGCTCAGCTGGTGCCCGGCAGTGTTAGGGACCGATTACGCCGAAATCTATTGAATGCGATCATATTGTTGTTTTGGGGAGTTTTCAGTCGCATTGGTGCGCTGAAGGCTGCAAATCTGCAGCACTGAATGGGCACCGCTGAAAGCAGTCCCATGTGGTCGGGAGTTGGGTTCCGGTGTGTAGTGATCAGAGGAATTTGGGGGCAGGGGGGGAGGGGGGCGGAGGAAGAACAAGGCAGCCTAAGAGTCCAACCACTCCTCTGAGAGGGCCGGGGGAGGCTGGGTGGTTGGTGTAGTTTTACACCCCCGTAAGACCCTAGGCCATACAAGGATGTGCACCGACTTGTAACAGCGTGCACTCATGGCGACTTTATAGTGCTGCCCCACTGGGAAATCAGGCCGCCGGCGCCATGACCCGATGTCCCACACAGTCACATTATCCTGACACTGTGCGCCCAGTCCCTGTCCTGATTTCATAACGCCAAGCGCCTAGCAGCAACAGGTACCCATTTTATAAGTCGTTGGTTTGACTCGACCAGGATCCAAACTTCAGTCCCTCCAGATTCACCGGTATGCACCGTAAGTCCAGCCAAGGCCAGAGGAAGAAGTGAAGTGAGGAGGATTAGTTAGGCAGAGGGTGGGGTTACCTGTTTGTTGCAGTGAAAATTAGTGGTTAGTTAGTAGTGGCACCAAGTCAGCTATGGCGCTGAGGTGGGGCCTGCTAGTCCCCGATGTCATGAACTGGGCGACCGACAGTGTTGATGATGTCTGCATTCTGGCGGTAGAAGCGCGAAAGTGCGTTCCAGGATGACTTGGAAATCCTGGAGAGGATAGCCAGAGCGGCCCTATTGTCGCTGAGTTGGCGGTCAGCATCCTCCATGAAGTCGCTGATGGCAGATCTGTCGATGGCGCCACATGAGGCGAGTATGTGGGCCACATTAAAGATATTAGTTCCGCAGGGACAGCGCTGGAGGTTGGGGACATCAATCCAACGGCGGTAGCCAGTCCTGAAGCGGTTGATGGCGACTTGTGTAGAAGCAGGACGGCCGACTGGATGGGGGATGTTCGTTCTGACCAGGGTGTACCAGAGC
This sequence comes from Branchipolynoe longqiensis, assembly GCA_030323885.1. Classification (NCBI taxonomy): domain Eukaryota; kingdom Metazoa; phylum Annelida; class Polychaeta; order Phyllodocida; family Polynoidae; genus Branchipolynoe; species Branchipolynoe longqiensis. The sequence continues at coordinate 68,335,148 of CM059193.1, read as the reverse complement.
CAGCTTATTGAATAAGGGTTCCGTACTTGTTCCTTCTGTGTGGCTCGTTCCCAGAGTTTGGTGGTGGCTCGAGAAGCGGCGGCGGCCAGTTTGGTGATGGATGGAAGGATGGCTGTCTCTACGTCTGCTCGGTTGGCACCGGCTAGAGCGGCATAGTCGGCCTGGTCATTACCATACAGTCCTATATGCAAGGGGACCCATAGCAGGACTGTTTTGAGGTGTGCCTGATGTCTGGTGAAGATTTTAATATGGATTGCGTCGGCAAGGGAGTGTCGGGCATTTGGGTGGGCGATCTCTTTGATGGCATTCAAAGAGTCGGTAATGATGATGGCACTTGAGTTGTGAAGGTCTTCGAGGGCCAAGTGAATGGCGGCGAGCTCGGTATCGAGAGTGGAAGCAAAGTCTGACACCCTGGTGGTGTTCTTTGTGTTGGAGAAGGGGATGAAGATTCCGGCTCCTGCTCTACCTGATGTTGGGCTAAGGGAGCCATCGGTGTAGACAGTCTTTGCGAGAGGAAATTCCACCTTCGCCTGAGTTATGGCCTCGAGAGCCAGGGAGTGGAGTTCTGGGGTGGTGTAAGCCGCCTTGGCAGCAACTAGGTTGGTGGTTCGGTTTTCCACTGGGATGGAAACCCAAGGTGGCTTGAGAGGGCTCAGGGCGAAGTCTGCAATGTGGAGTCCGTGGGAGTCCTTGAGGGTGGTGATGGCGTTCTTGAGACGGTAGGAGATGTGAGGGTGAACGCGGGTCCCATCTCGGAGGTAGGCCGTGGCTCTGCGGATTGTTGTTGAAAGGCCTGAGGAAAGGGTTCTTGTGAGATGGGTGGTGAGAAGTTGTTTGCCTCGGAGGTGGAGGGGAGGGAGGCCGGATTCAAGGAGGAGGATCTCGATCCTGGTGGTGCTGGGAACACGGAGGACAAGCCTGGCAGCCCTGTGTTGGATGTTCTCAAGTTTCCGGAACTCGTTCAAAAAGATCTTGTTCTTGGGTAGTTGAGTTTGGGGGTTGTCAAGCCCGAGGGCTGTGAGAGCGAGTGTGGGCGCAGCGTAGTCGAAGAGGGAGCGGACTGCCTGGCGGTAGAAGAGAGCGAGTACACTGTCCGGGGCGCCCCAGGAGAAGCCGGAGATCCTCTTCATGAGGAGGAGTCTGTTGGTCATTCTGGTGGCCAAGTGGCGGCAGAGGGCTCTCATGTTCAGGTCTCGGTCTAGACGGATACCTAGGTAGTCGAAGGTGGAGACCCATTCGATAGCGGATCCATCTAGGTAGAGGGGGTGAAGTGGTTGACCTCTGAACATGTGCATGATCTTGGTCTTGGTGGGGGAGATTTTTAATCCAAGGTCCCGGCAGGCGTTTCCTACCAGGTGGAGCACCTGCTCAGCGAGATCCTGTGCATTGATCGAATGGGAGCAGGTGATGGCGATGTCATCTGCGTAGCAGACTATGGTTGTGTCTGTGATCTCTCGGGTGGCTAGGTCTTGTTTAAGCCTCCTAACGAGAGATGCCATCACTGCATTGAAGAGGAGGGGGCTGAGCACTGCACCCTGGGGGACACCATTTTTTAGTTTGAGGTAGGAAGAAGAGGTGCCTTGGACACATACTCTGGCTCGCCTGTTCTGGAGGTAATTTCGGAGATATGCAAGAGGCCGGCCGGCAATGCCAAGATCAGCCATTGATGTCAGTACCACGTTGTGGTCGATGAGCTCAAAGGCTTTCTCGAGGTCAAGGAAGATGATTGCAGTTTCATGTCCAGTACCAAGGCCATAAGAAATGCTCTCAATGAGGGTGGCGACGGCGTGCTGAGTGCCTCGTCCTCCTCGGTAGCCGATGACCTCCTCTGGTAGGCCAGTGGTGGGGTCTTCTGTGACCATCTGGAGACGGGCGAGGACAATTCTTTCACTAACCTTCCCGAGGGATTGGAGAAGGGAGATGGGTCTGACTTCGCCCGGGGTTTTCTTGGGGATGGGGATGATATCAGCATCCTTCCAAGATTTGGGTATGACAGCATTGTAGAAGATATTGTCGAGGAGGGGGAGGAGAGTTTCCCTGTTAGTGGCAGATAACTTTGTCCATGCAGTGTTAGGGACTCCGTCGGCTCCCGGGGTTGTCTTCTTTGTGGTGTTGCCTAGGGCTCGGTCAAGCTCAGCCCTGGTCAGGTGGGTGTCAAGATTATGGGTGGATGGTGTGGCTGTTGATATGTCTATGAGGTCGGCTCTCTAGGTGGAGTTCCTGGTGAGCGCTTGTTGGTGGGCATAAGGGAGGTTGATTGCAGGGTCTGTTCTGTCCGTGAACATTTTGTTGTGTACTGCTGCAATTTGGCCAGGGTGTGGGTAGAGTGGGGGGGTGGTGAGTCTCCCCTGGATGCTGTTAAGTTTGTACCAGAGTTGTCTGGAGGTGGTATGAGAGTTTATTTTGGTACACCAGAGTTTCCACTTCCTGTCTGATTCGGCAAGCTCGACATCTTTGGCCCAACTGGTGGCTATTTTAACGAGATTCTCAGTGCCTCGGTTGGGGTTCATGTGTAGCTTGTAGAGGAGTTTGTTGCAGAATCTTTTTGCTCTCCTCATTGCATTGGAGGTGGTGCGGCCAGTGTGATTACAGGAGATGGTTTGCTTTATGGTGTCTGTCATTGCTTGGTAAGTGAGTGTTGTGAACTCATCACATGTGGTCGGTGGGCTCAGATCTATTAAGTTTTTTAGACGAAGGTTGAAGGTTGCCCAGTCCGCGTGGTTTAGGTTGAATCTGGGTGATGGTGGGGGGTGGGTGACTTTGGGTGCATTGGTGTGGAGGAGAGCTGCGTGGTGGTCTGAGTATAGTGTTGTGAGCTCCCAGGAAGCTGCGGCTGCAAGGCAGGAGTCGGTGATGCGGAGATCGATTGATGTGCTTGCCCTGTAGGTAGGCGAGCCATCATTGAGGATAGAATGGGATGTTGAGTCGAGGATCTCTGCTAGGAGGACACAGCCTCGAGGGGAATCGATGTTGTTGCGTCCCCAGGAGGAGTGGTGGGTGTTAAAGTCTCCCATGACAACCTGGTGATCTGTGCCGTTGCCGAGGGCCCGGAAGATGTGGTTTAGAGTATAAGTAGTGTTGACAGGGTTGTAAATGTTGTATACATCCATGATGGAGTGTGCTAGGTGGAGACGTATGCGAAGGGTGTCAGCATGAGGGTTGAAACTGTTGGGTGGGATCTTGGTGGAGTGGATGTGGTTGCTTACGAATGTGGTGGTTCCTCTTGAGGGTCTGCCTGCTGCTGCGCGTCTTACTGCGGGGATGTGGTAAGTGGTGGAACCTTTGATATGGGGTGGATCGATGAGGAAGGTTTCTTGGAGAAGTGCGACGTCAATTTTCTCTCTTTTTAAGGTGTTGCCAAGAAGAGCCATCTTGGATTTCAGTCCGGCACAGTTCCAGGAGAGAATGGTTAAAGAGTTGTTAGTGGAACGGGGATGGGAGTGTGGGCTGGTGGGGGCATTATTGTGTACCTCCATTTTGAGCTGTCAGGGCGGCACAAAAAGAAGCTGGCAGGTCTTTTGGGACATGCGGAAGGAGATGCCTGGATGTTGGAGTCGACTTGGAGCCAGTTAATTAAGCCGAAGGCTAGGGCCTCAACTGAGATACTGGGTGTTATTCTGGAAAGTGATGTACTAAGAATGTGGAGGAATATAGGGGTGGGATTTGGGTCGGGGGCAGGGGGGTCGCTTGGTGTGGAGGGGAAGGTGGTTTGGGTGAAGGAGTCAGCAGTGGCTACAGTTTGAGTGGAGATGGATCTGGTCTGTGGGTGGGAGGAGTAGGGGTGGGAGATCTTGGGTTTGGGGGCGGTGAGGTTGAGGTCGAGGAGTGAGGGGGGCAGAGGGGCAGGGCTGGGGTGGAGGGACAATGCGTTGGTGGTGGTGAGGGGTGGGTAGGAGGAAGCAGAGGGAGAAGGAGGGGCAGTGGAAGGGAGGGCATCAGGTTGGACAGGCAGGGCAGCAGTAGGGGGGGCCTCAGGTTGGGTGGGGGGAGTGGGGCAGGCAGGAGGGGGAAGTAGGGGTGGGTTTAGCCGCTTCCACAGCTGGATGCGCACTGGGCAGTCTCTACTCTTGGCTTTGTGATTACCTTTGCAGGCAGAGCACCTGACGGGTGCCTCACAGTTAGCGGCAATGTGCCCCGGAGCGGCACAGCGTGCGCAGACAGCGGCAGTGGCTTTGCATTCATGCCTGTAATGGCCGTATTGTTGGCAGGTGGTGCAAAAGGTTGGTCTGAGGTGAGGAATGGCGATTCGTAGGAGACCGTAGGCTCCACAGTCAAGCCGGCAAGTGGTGTCTATTGGATGGTCAGTGAAGACATTGGCACAGTAAGTGGCAATGTCTCCCTTATTTATCCGGGAGGCGCTGACAATGGAATGTCGTCCTATCAGGTCGGCGGGGTTTATGCGTGGGTGGAGGCCAGAGAATTACATACTCAAATAATGAAATTTAATTAAATTAACCTTAAATTCCAAGCGATATTAACATAGCAGCTCGATCAGCGTCGAATCGCCGAGTGTAAACAAAACAAATAGCAGTGCTCGTGGCAACGTTCGAAAATCCGCGCATGCGCAGAAGCCACGACAGGCCGCTGAGAATGACCGGGCGCTGAGAATACGACACCTGTCCAAAGGCTAGGGGACCAGCTTGGAAAGTGAGTGATAATAGATGAAAACCCCATGGCCTCTGCCCATGCAAATGAATGCCAGGGGACCAGGCTAGACCTTCACAGAGCTAGCAGTGTAGTCAAATATTATTTGTCTAGTTTATTTCGTTTATTTGTCAGACATTATCACATATTTATGTATCTTTTGCACAGATTCAATTGTTTGAAGTATATTTGAAATTGATCTACATTGATTTCTGTTTAAATCACACAATATCACTACTTAATGAATGGGAAACTCATCCTGCAAGGGTATGCTCGATATTACTCAGTGGGAACGCATTTGTCGTCGTTTCGTCGCTGTGGACCCTTCTCACCGTTTTGCGCCGTCACTGGGCGCCGACCGGTGTCGTATTTTCAGCGCCCGGTCATTCTCAGCGGCCCGTCGTGGTCAAAAGACCCGTGGCATCGCCGGCTACAAGCTCAGCTGGTGCCCGGCAGTGTTAGGGACCGATTACGCCGAAATCTATTGAATGCGATCATATTTAACAGAATTACATACTCAAATAATGAAATTTAATTAAATTAACCTTAAATTCCAAGCGATATTAACATAGCAGCTCGATCAGCGTCGAATCGCCGAGTGTAAACAAAACAAATAGCAGTGCTCGCGGCAACGTTCGAAAATCCGCGCATGCGCAGAAGCCACGACAGGCCGCTGAGAATGACCGGGCGCTGAGAATACGACACCGGTGTGGCGGTTTCAGCGCCCTGTCGTGGCTTCTGCGCATGCGCGGATTTTAAGACATATGCAAAACACCCGTGGCCTGCTGGCTACAAGCTCAGCTGGTGCCCAGCAGTGTTAGGGTCCGATCAGGCCAAAATCTATTGAATGCGATCATATTTAACAGAATTACATACTCAAATAATGAAATTTCATTAAATTAACCTTAAATTCCAAGCGATATTAACGTAGCAGCTAACAATGTAGCAGTAAACAAAACAAATAGCAGTGCTCGCCGCAACGTGCGAAAATCCACGCATGCGCAGAAGCCACGACAGGCCGCTGAAACTGACCGGGCGCTGAAACCGCCACACCGGCGTAAAGTTGACGGCGTCACACGCCATCAAAACTATAAACGGCGCAACATGGTGCAAGTCAAAGCTCCCCTTTAGACTTTACGTCGACGCTAGACGGCGCAAGCGTTGACCAGTTCAACTTCCAGGTCACCGACCCTGGTTGAATTAACGAACACGCTTCTCCACCCTCGGGGGTGGAACAATGGTGGCTTAATCCAAAACGTTTTTCATATAACTACAACAAAATAGGATCTAAAGTATTTGATGATTGTATAGTTTAGCTATAATTCGACTTTTGCACACGGCATGTGTTTTTGTAGACTCCACTCGCGGTGTTCAATTTGTAATTTTAGCAACTCGGGTGACCCGAGTCGTGTTATCGAATACGGCCCAGACGACACGGAAAACATTAACAGGGCCGCGTTCAGGGCTCTCGGCGACGTCTCGGCGATGCTTTTTGGCCTATTTGCGTTCAGGGTGCGTCGCGGCGACGTCTCCGCGACGCCTCCCTTTTCAGATAGGAGACAAAAAGCGCCTCGAAGATGGCCGCCGCATGCAGTGGTTTCATCCAATCAGAGCGCAGCATTTCGATTGCAAATGGCCGCCGCCTATGGTCCGTCTCGGAGGCGCCCGTGACGTCACGCTCGTCTGAACCACAAAGGCAGGTCGCCGTTAGCGACCATGTGCGTCAAAGCATTCAGACTTTCACGGAGAAGTTCAACTCGTAGTACTTCCCACAGTTTTGCGGCATCACCCGGCTTCAAGTTGACGGCGTGTAAACAGGCCTTTAAGCAATCACCATTAACTACTACTCCTGCTGTTTCCTTTTGTCGTTGCCAAGTTGCCAACCACAGAATGTAGGCCCCTACCGGTTTGTTTGTTGTTGTTTTACGTCCTAGCAAGGCCCCTACCTACTTTCTTTAGAGCAAATTCAATTATTCCACTTTCCTGCAGATCGAGTGTGTAAGGTTTTTTTTCAGTATTAGAAGGAGAGTGTGGGGGGGGGGGGGAGGAGGAAGGGACATTCATAGTCAGGACCTTTTCAACCTTTGTGAACAAATATAAATGTAGATTGCATTGCCGTTAGCTTACATCTGCCATTTTAAACAATACGATAGGAACAAGCAAAACGAAATAATAAATATAACATCTTAATTTTGTTTAATCTGTTTTATCTATCATTTTAGATACAATATAAATACATTTTGTCTGAGACAAAACAATGTCGAATCCATTTTGTATATATATATATTTCTTTATACTTCGATATATATTGCAGATATTTACACGTTGGTCTTTCCTCACCGCAAAAGCATTCCCACTCTCGCTTACTCATTGCATACGTTGACCAACTTAATTACCGACAATGACCATGACAAAAGAACTGTTGGAAGTCCTGAAACTCGTGAAAGAATAGCCACAATATTGCAATATGAAATCTTCTGACCACATCAACGAGAATCACTCTTTTAATAGGGATGGAAGTGGTCTCCGGCAAAAAAAAAATTGAAAAAAAGCCAAGACCTTGGCGCCATCTAGTAGGTTCCGACAGAACCAAGCCATAGTTGTTACACCAACAGCAAATTTCCACGACACGCGGATTTTCTCCTATAGGATTAGCACTGTCAGGATCTTTAACGGCCTAAACAATACTAGATTAGGTGGCAGCACCTGTGACCTAGTGACGTCATATTTCAATAAACTGTAGATCGCCTCACCCTCTCGCAGGGGTTTAGTAACCTCCCCGCTTTCCCCGTTCCTCCCCATACACACATCTAAGCACTACCTGTATTTACACTCTGCTGTGACTCCATATCCTATACCCATTTACCCCAACGTGGTCTCCATTCACCCGACATGAACGATGCGTATATACAACCTTAACTCACCTCACTCAGTCCTCACCGACATTAGTGGATGACCTCACTTATAAATAATCAGTGTCCAAGTGTGGAGCAGACTCTTCCTGCAAAGTACCAATAAGGTGGCACTGATAGCGAGAATAGATTTCATGCACAGAATACAGAAAATCTAACACTGGCTTAAAGCTCAGATTCCTTATACGCGGTATGCGGCATGCGAATATTGTATATGCGCCGTAGATATATGCAAACCCCCAACATTTGTTGGGTTTTTTCCTCCAAATTTGTGATGGAACAGTATTGGTTTCTATGGAAAACGCAGCAGCATTCGCATTCGCATGCCGCACCGATGGCTACAGGACCGATTCAGTTGCCGCATTTGCATTTGCATTCGGAGGCATGGAAGCACCCCTATTCACTTAGATGCTTTTCCATTTTTTGCCGCATTCGCATGCCGCATACCGTGTGTAAGGAATGCTAGCTTTAGCCATGTAGCCATAGCAATTAGGGGTCAGAACATTCTCCCCACCTCACCCCTTAAATTAAAAATGTTTTATCATGAAGAGCCATCGTTTAAAAAGAAATTATTACTGGCTGCTTGAATGACAGATACCCGTATTCAGAACAGCACACAATCCTGAGGTATACAACTATTTAGATTTGCTGAAGTTCGATATTATTCGTTAAAGTTGCATGCACAGTCCGATAAAAGCATCACATTTTCAAAATCAAAACACTCATCTAGATTTGAATTTACATATCCACCTTAGATTCTGGTGCACTTATCATAGTTACTTCAAAATAGATTATATCAATCAACCTTATATTTATCTAAGAAAATGACTCAGCCTCAAAAGCATCGGACTATCCAACGGTAATATTTTGGAAAAATTCAAATGACTTTCCGATAAATAGTAAAATGACATTGGGCTTCCACAAAAGACTACATATGCGTGGCAGCCGTCGGTTCCTCGTGTTGTATGCACATCTACTATCCACTTGGTTCTCAGCCTTGGAATTTCAACCCATCGCACAGCTGACTTCATCTCCACGTCTAGAGCAGACACACATTGTTGTATCTCACCGATAAAAACATTTTTCACCAAATAAAACTAAAAGCAGTTAGCTTAACGTTGAATCGCCCGATAGTTTTCAGTTTCTGTCATTTCACCAGATAAATATATATTAGATTGGTCATTATAATCTACCATATCTTAGTTTGAAGTGATTTTGGTATAAAACGATTAACTTTGGAGATATTTGATTGTTGTTTGTTTGTTTGTTGTTTTACGTCCTAGCAACATCTAAGGTCATATCAGGATATAAACATGAACAAATAATTTTGGCATGTGGTTAACAAAAAAAATGTTACCCCCATAGGCTTCAGCAGCAACAGGTTCTATTAACTTGACTTAGTAATGGCCTATGTAACAACAAATAGTTCATATTAATAAATGTAACATTATCTAAGTTGGATATTGTTGGATTTCACCTGTTAGTTGACATGGTTAGTCCCGCCTGCAGTACTACCGGATATGGTTAGTTCCGCCTGCAGTACTACCGGATATGGTTAGTCCTGCCTGCAGTACCACCAGATATGGTTAGTCCTGCCTGCAGTACTACCAGATACGGTTAGTCCTGCCTGCAGTACCACCAGCTACAGTTAGTCCTGCCTGCAGTACCACCGGATACAGTTAGTCCCACCTGCAGTACTAGTGTATACGGTTAGTCCCTCCTGCAGTACTACTGGACACGGTTAGTCCCACCTGCAGTACCACGGGATACGGTTAGTCCCACCTGCAGTACTACCGGATACGGTTAGTCCCACCTGCAGTACTACTGGATATGGTTAGTCCCTCCTACAGTGCCACCGGATACGGCTAGTCCCTCCTGCAGTACCACCAGATACAGTTAGTCCCGCCTGCAGTACTACCGGATATGGTTAGTCCTGCCTAAAGTACTACCGGATACGGTTAGTCCCGCCTGCAATACTACCAGATACAGTTAGTCCTGCCTGCAGTATTACCGGATACAGTTAGTCCCTCCTGCAGTACCACCAGATATGGTTAATCCTGCCTGCAGTACCACCAGATATGGTTAGTCCCGCCTGCAGTACCACCGGATATGGTTAGTCCTGCCTGCAGTACCACCAGATATGGTTAGTCCCGCCTGCAGTACCACCGGATATGGCTAGTCCTGCCTGTAGTACCACCGGATACGGTTAGTCCTGCCTGCAGTACCACCAGATATGGTTAGTCCTGCCTGCAGTACCACCAGATATGGTTAGTCCTGCCTGCAGTACCACCAGATATGGTTAGTCCTGCCTGCAGTACCACCAGATATGGTTAGTCCTGCCTGTAGTACCACGGGATACGGTTAGTCTTGCCTGCAGTACTACCAGATACGGTTAGTCCTGCCTGCAGTACCACCAGATATGGTTAGTCCTGCCTGTAGTACCACGGGATACGGTTAGTCTTGCCTGCAGTACTACCAGATACGGTTAGTCCTGCCTGCAGTACCACCAGATATGGTTAGTCCTGCCTGTAGTACCACGGGATACGGTTAGTCTTGCCTGCAGTACTACCAGATACGGTTAGTCCCTCCTGCAGTACTACTGGATATGGTTAGTCCTGCCTGCAGTACCATCGGATACGGTTAGTCCCGCCTGCAGTACCACCAGATACGGTTAGTCCCACCTGCAGTACAACCATATACGGTTAGTCCCACCTGCAGTACCAACGGATACGGTTAGTCCGCCTGCAGTACTACCGGATACAGTTAGTGCCGCCTGCTGTACTACCATATACGGTTAGTCCTGCAGTATTACTGTTGATTCCTTAACACACTGCCATGCCACTCCTCTCTTAGTTCCCTGTCCTGCCTTCCTGTGTTCCAGAGAATAATACTTGCCCACCAGAAAATAGAATACGCATTACAATAGGTGGCAGCACCTGACCAACTATATTGCAGAAGTGTAGGTGTGAATCTAGATGCGTATTTTGCTTTAGAAAATTTGATGCTTTTATCAGACTATACACTCCGCAATTCACACGGTATCAGCCATTCAAGCTAGCCTTCACCTACTCAATCGCATTTGCCTGGTGATGTAACATTATCTACTCCGTGCGCAAATCTTTTGTACCATCCAAACACACAACCCCAAAAACTAACAGGCCTTACACACACACACCCAGCATACTTTATATTATATCTGAAATGTTAAAGTCCTCAAAGTTCTGTTGTGGCTGTCCCATTGGCTGAGCCATTGCTGGCTGCATCTGCTGGCTCGGCTGCGCAGGCACCATACCGGGCTGCGCCATTGTGGCTGGGGTGGGTGGCCGGGGTCCACGTTGTTGCTGCACCATCATCATCTGTTGCTGCTGCTGCTGCTGCCGTATTTGTTGCTGAAATGAGAAAATATGTAAGTAGCTAAACCACGTAAGTTTGTGCTCTTATCATAGTAACAAAATACCGCTCTGGTCCTTACAAAGATTCTGACCATAAAATTTGTCACCCGGTATAGTCGTCTGAGATGACAAACAAACTAAATGTAATGTATGAATGACATTCTGGTGGGGTTCCCTCATGACCTAATCTGGTTCCCCACAGACGGGGGAACCCCAGGAAACCCCTTTAGGTTTCACACTTGCACACTAGCCATTGCAGACACTGATTTTGACACTCTCCCTCCACATATTCAGTTACACAAACTGAAAATATGTGCTTGGCGAGCATTTGTTGGAGTATAGTTCCAGTCTCAGCAGCCTATACCGGTGTCGCGGTTTTAATTCTCTGCAGGTTTAAAACCTACACTTTCCCCCTGCGCATGCGTCAAAATCGAACGGCGCTTTCAAACTGCAGCTGCTGCGGTTTGGTAGTCGCCGAAATGGATACACTTTTACAGCAACTTTAATTTGTTAAAAAAAAAGTAAAATCAAAATGGATTGTTACAAAAATCAGGCTACATCATAGGTCAACATCATAGCTTTCATTGATATAAGGCTCATTCTGATTAGTCGAGGCTCAGAAGATCAGCAACGTTTTTTCTGGGGAGTCACAAATGCATCGCCAGTTTGCTGATATGGATATCAGCCCTAAACGTGAAATGACTGATTGTTTTGTGTGGAATTGAATGTTTCTTAACTGAAAATACTTAACTATGGCTAGTTTGTCTTAAATATATTCATTATATCATTATTATTGTATGTGTGCATCCATGTGTATGCCAAATTGTTCTGCATTTCTATTAATTTTGAATAAAATCGAAGATTACTCGATGGTCTAAACCTGCCGGAAATGCCGTTAGATTTTGACGCATGCGCAGGGTGAAAGTGTAGGTTTTAAACCCGTGGAGATTTAAAACCGCGACACCGGGTCCGATTAAGGACCAATTAATTCAAATAGAAACTTGTAGTAAATGTGAATATCATTAAAACCAGACCAGTGGATATAAAAGAATGCTCTTTAAGATCCTCTCACGACACTACTACATGAATTAGCCATTTGCTTGTTTCTATCACTTATTAAAAAACCATCTCTGTACAATGTGTAACTAGCAAATTTTGGGAATTGTCAGAACTCTTCTTCACATCGTGTTAATTATTTGTATGTTCTTCATTAAATTAGGTTCTTTGGTGTATTTTTGCTTCAAATGATATTAATCAGAGGTGAGAACAGGCCAGACCTAAAAGGTGAGCCATTGCCCAAAAGTTGGGAAACTGCAAAGCGGCGGGAAATTCTCATCCCTGTACGTAGTCCAGATCTAAAAAAGGCGGGGAACTGCTGATGGGCAGGAAATTCTCATCCCTGATTAAATAAGCAGGTCATTTAACATTGCAACAATCACCGTCTATTTCTAAATACATGTTGTGCAATTTAATACAGAGTATTACAAGTGAATGATGGGTGCCTGATGCTGACCTGCTGCTGGTTGAGGAGGAGGTGTCTCAGCTGCTGACTCGTGGTTTGTGCTTGCTGCTGTAGGCGCTGCTGGCGCACCTGCTGCTCCTGGAGCACCTGGCGCTGGGCTGAAAATGACAAAGAGAGGGGGGGGGGAATCAATAACAAGTCATCCGAAAGCTATAGATATTATTTGTTTCCAGTGATAGAAAAGTAGGCGTGCATAGCCTTTTGCTCATCTGTTGTAAGATAATGGCATATAGAGCAGGGATATGATTTCCCCCTCCCTTCCTCCACGGATTTCCAAGTTTTTAATAATGAAATTTGCCATTCTTGTGAGTTGTGAATTTCCAGTGACAAAATATTTGGTGTGGGGGGGGGGGGGGTAACGCATACGTGTATAGAGAAAGGGAAAATGTATATTTTTCTGCTGAAAATACTACTTTTAAGACCTTTAGCATGTTTAAATTGCATTAGCTTCCTGGGGAGCTTCTCAAGGGGCTCTCTATGGGACTCTGCCCCGGACCCTGTTGGGGGCCTTGATGGCCCCCAAACCACAGGCCTGACCTTGTTACAGAGTTTTTGTGCTGACAGTGAATCACATCCCTGATAAAGGGATGAGCGTGATATCTGGGGAATGAAGTGGGAATCTGTAGCTCACTGTACACAGGCCGTAACAATACCAGAACGCTCAACAAGTGGAGCATGCACTGACTAATCAAAGGAATAAAGCTAGGAGTCTGCATAGGGTGTGCTGTATGAAAATCCACTTATGGTAATTCCCCTGTAATTCCACAAGGGGGCTAAGCGTACTCTTCAGGACACCAACAGCTTGGTCATCTATTTCTTTATCCAAACTGCCTACTTTTACTCTTGAAAAAGTCATAATCGTACCAAATAGTTGTTGCTGTCGCTCCTGCTGCTGTTGTCGCTCCACCTCTCTCTTCTTCCTCTCCTCCGCTTCTTTGATTTGCTGCACCTTAAACTGCTGTTGTTCCTTGAACTGCTGTTGTTCTTTGAAGTGCTGCTGCTCCTTGAGTTGCTGCTGCTGTTGCTGCTGCTGCTGTTTGAACTGCTGCTCTTGCTTGGCGATGGCCAGGTTCTGTTGTAAAGTCTGTATTCGCTGCTGAAGTTCCATCTGAAGGAAAAGAAAACACCCCAACGTAAGCCTCACACAATGCTCTGCCATACGCTGGCGCAACTAAGGTGGCAGTGTCATTACACTTGATACTGCAGGAGGGAAGGTGGGGGAGGGCCACTTTTACCGAGGGTACTTACTGCCCATAAGTAGTATTTATTAGTACATATAGTCAATATGAACAAAAATATATATATTTTTTAGTACATATAGTCAATATGAACACAAATATTTAATGTCCAAAATGAAGAAAAGGAACAATTAAACATGCTACGCATTCACAATGCATTAAGTCAGTTATTAATTAAAGAAAATACATTAATCCATGTTGTAAGAACTTGTGAACAGACCTGAGGGAACTATGGGTTTGCTTATTTATTAGCAGTGTACAGCTTCGCAAACAGGGCAAGCACAGTTCGGTAACCCACAGTTCGGTAACCCACAGTTAGGTAACCGAATATACATTCAGAAACCATGAGTTGTCAGAACGGCCAAAGTAAAGGAACAAATTGACAACTTCGGAAATGTTATCTTTTGTGTCTGGTATTTTAATGCTCAAATATTTACCATAGTCATTTGTGGGAACAAAAAATGTATGTAGTATTATATTCCTTTTTTTAATGAAAAGATTGACATTTTAAATGTCTATAATAATGGGGCTAATAATAACAATAGAAATAATACTATTACTAGTAAATAATAACAATAATAATAATGCTACTAATAATTGTCTGAAATCTTTGTCTTTGTCACTGTGAAATCTTCAACTTTTACTTTTGAATTTTCCCTCACTTCTATCACATGTACCTCAGCATGATTGGTCTCAAAATGAAGCTCAAACTGGCTTCTGTTCTGCCATTGGTAGATTTTTTTTTTTTTTAGTAATCACTGCCATGCAAAAGACATGGGGGGTTCAGTGGCAAATCCTGCCAGGTTTCAGGCGGTCTGGCTGAGTCACTGATGGCAGCCTGTTTGCAGTAGCTACTAATAATGAAGGGAAAGGGCAATGTAATGGGTGGGTTGGACATGGATAAACCAGAAAGGTCCCATCTCACTAGCTACATATTGTGGTACCTAATTCAGAATAGTTTGTTCAAATAGTGATTGAAAGCGTGACCTAATGTGCTTATACTGCTAAGTGTGTGTCGGGGGGGGGGGGGGGGGGGGCTCTCAGCAGTATCCTTCATTAGAGGCCCAACACTTTAAGCACACTTTGAACGAGTAAAGCCCTGTTTACACGGGCGATTTAAAATGCTTCATATGAAACCACTTGCCTAGATCGACTCACATTTGGCGTGTAAACGCGACTCTGTGGCGTTTTAGGGCTGAATCGATTCATATGAAACGGTTCATCTATACCACCTCGTGAGGTAGTATAGATGAAGCGATTCAGCTGGTTCCCGGCAGTGTTAGGGCCCGATTAGGCTGAAATCTAGTGAATGCGATCATATTTAACAGAATTACATACTCAAATAATGAAATTTAATTAAATTAACCTTAAATTCCAAGCGATATTAACGTAGCAGCTACATCTGCGTTGAATCGACGAGGGTAAACTAAACACATAGCAGTGCTCGCCGGCTACAGGCGCACCACAGGCTGCTGGTTCCCGGTCGCCGACACACTTTCAAACTCGCTCGGGTAAACACACCACTACATCGCTTCATATAAATCGATTTGTCTAGATCGTTTCACAATTCCCCGTGTAAACACGGCTTAAGTACATGGTTCCAGTTAGCCAAAATTTGCAGGGTTATAAACTTGGCAGCGTTATTTATCACCAAGCATTTGTTTCTAATATTTCAGAACGTACAATGAATAACTAGAATAACTGGAAAAAGAAAAAAAAGAACCCACAGTAGGCCTGAATCTTTAGCTGTAAGATTCAAAATACTGATTCACAGTCTTTACTGTCAAAGATTGAATCAGGGACTGAAGATTCACAACACTGATTCACAGTTACATACAAAGAACTAAGGCTGAATCATCACTCACAGATCCACACCGATGATTCAGAGCCCACTCCCAATCTGTTAACGCTGAATCATTGGCACTGATTTACAGCTGCAAACTGAGTACTAAGACTGAATCACTGCCACAAGATGACTGAAGCAGATTCAGAGCACACATCCAATGATGGAAGACAAACTGTTGAGATGTTGACAAAAGCAATTCAGAGTAGTCTGTTAATGTGGCTGAATTATTGATTCAGAGCCTACCTCCAATGTGATATGGCTGAATCGTTAACGAAACATTGACAGTGACAATTTAGAGCCCTCATCCAATACGCAACACAGTGGAATCGTTCATCAAGAAATTCAGAGACAGATCCAACGCAACGACTAAAATCACTAATGAAAGATTCAGAGTGTAAGATTCTGAGCCATCCTCCACTAGCACATGGCTGAATCATTGAGAAAGGTTTACAAAGCGAGTCAGAGCTGACAGATCTAACATAGACAGAATTCCTGAAACCAATTCAGAAGATGCAACCAATGCCAGACTGACCGAGGAGACTGACAAAATGTGCACAGAACCAATCAAGAACCCACAAACATGGTCAGAGTCTGAATCGGTAGCAGAAGACAGCGGAAAGTATTTCACCGTTGCAATACAAAACCAAAGACAAGTAAATTGAGATAAAAAGGTTTCCCGAAGGTACCTGATAAGCTGTTTGTTGGTAGGGATAGTCCTGTAAAACAAGAAATTGTAGCTCTCATTTTAAAAGGCAGTACTCTGCTATGAGTATAGACATGGGTCATTCTCAGAAACTGTAAAACATCTTTGGTTTCCACGTTACATTGTTGATGATTTTGCCTTCTTTTTGGGGGATAGTAAGTCAAATAATTATTGTTGACTCTGTGTTTTAAATAATTATGTTAGCAATACTATATGTATTTAATCTAGCCCATAAAATGTATCCAAAATATGCTTATATGAGTTTGTGCTGAACTAAATATAAGAAGATTTGCATATCGACACCATACATCTACACACACAAATTTTCAACTTTTTTTCTTGTAAGAAACAATTTTCTTGCGAAATCAGTAACATCTTGTTTGAATTTATTGTGTGTTAAAATGATGTTATGGATGTGTGTTAAAATGATGTTATGGACGGATGTTACACGGTTAATTTCAACAGCTTTCTCAGTTTGTATAAGATCAAAATTAAAAAGTGAAAATTAAAAAAATGTCAAGCCTGACATATGCACAACATTTAAATCTCGATATCTATATTGATTCTACTATTAATTTTTAATGTTTTCTGTTATTATTTGGAATATTTTCACTTTTCGTTTCCACGTCACGTACATGAAATAAGCTTCCATAACCTTTGGCATTGGAAATCATCATGCTTAGCAATTTTTTCACACACATAGACAAATGCTGTCCGATATTTTAGGTGGCGTGTGTAATTATTAATATAAATCAGTACTCATACTGTGAACAATGTATTTGGATTTTCATTTACAAATTACCACGTTTTTTCAATGTCATATTCACTACCATTTAAGACTCTTTTGTCAGAATTATTTTGCGAACACACAGACAAACACATTCGTTTTTATTTATATATAGATGTATGCATATCATTTACAAACAAGATTCATGTACGCGTGTCGAATTGTGGAATCCATTAGTACACAATTAGAAAGCTATCATTGTACTTCTAATGCTAATAGTCATCTGACACGAGGTTCCATATGCATCTAACAGATGACCATATCCAAATGTTAGTCTGCTTGGTGATGTAACGTTAACGTTAATCTGCTTGGTGATGTAAAGTGAGTAAATACTCACTCACTCACCTACTCTATCACTCACTCACTCACCTACTCATCTATCACTCACTCACTCACCTACTCACTTGCTCACTCACTCACCTACTCACTCCATCACTCACTTCCTCACTCACCTACTCATCTATCACTCACTCCCCCCTCCCTCGCTCTATCACACACTTCCCCACTCACTCACCTACTCACTCTATTACTCACTCACCTACTCATTCTATCACTCACTCATGTACTCAATCTATCACTCACTTCCCCACTCACTCACCTACTCACTCTATCAATCACTCACATACTCAATCTATCACTCACTTCCCCACTCACTCACCTACTCATTCTATCACTCACTCATGTACTCAATCTAGCACTCACTACCCCACTCACTCACCTACTCACTCTATCAATCACTCACATACTCAATCTATCACTCACTTCCCCACTCACTCACATACTCACTATATCACTCACTCACGTACTCACTCTATCAATCACTCACATACTCAATCTATCACACACTTCCCCACTCACTCACCTACTCACTCTATCACTCACTCACCTACTCACTCTATCACTCACTTCCCAAGTCACTCACCTACTCAATCTATCACTCACTCACCTACTCAATCTATCACTCACTTCCCCACTCACTCACCTACTCACTCTATCAATCACTCACATACTCAATCTATCACTCACTTCCCCAGTCACTCACCCACTCAATCTATCACTCACTCACCTACTCAATCTATCACTCACTTCCTCACTCACTCACCTACTCACTCACTCACCTACTCAATCTATCACTCACTTCCCCACTCACTCACCTACTCACTCTATCACTCACTCACCTACTCAATATATCACTCACTTCCCCACTCACTCACCTACTCACTCTATCACTCACTCACGTACTCAATCTATCACTCACTCACCTACTCACTCTATCACTCACTCACATACTCAATATATCACTCACTTCCCCACTCACTCACCTACTCACTCTATCACTCACTCACATACTCAATCTATCACTCACTTCCCCACTCACTCACCTACTCACTCTATCACTCACTCATGTACTCAATCTATCACTCACATCCCCACTCACTCACCTACTCACTCTATCACTCACTCACATACTCAATATATCACTCACTTCCCCACTCACTCACCTACTCACTCTATCACTCACTACCCCACTCACTCACCTACTCACTCTATCACTCACTCACCTACTCAATCTATCACTCACTTCCCCACTCACTCACCTACTCACTCTATCACTCACTCACCTACTCAATCTATCACTCACTTCCCCACTCACTCACCTACTCACTCACTCACGTACTCAATCTAGCACTCACTTCTCCACTCACTCACCTACTCACTCTATCACTCACTCACATACTCAATATATCACTCACTTCCCCACTCACTCACTCCATCACTCACTCATGTACTCAATCTATCACTCACTACCCCACTCACTCAATCACTCACTCACTACCCCACTCACTCTATCACTCACTCACGTACTCAATCTATCACTCACTTCCCCACTCACTCACCTACTCACTCTATCACTCACTCACGTACTCAATCTATCACTCACTCACCTACTCACTTTATCACTCACTCACCTACTCAATCTATCACTCACTACCCCGCTACGCCTCAAGGAACCATGGAAATGACAAATATAGTGAAACCCCATTATAACACCATTAGTGAAATTCATAACAAAAAGCCATCACGAAAAAAAGCCGGGTCATGCCAAATCGAGGCTCAGTTGATTGTATTACTTTGAATTATAGAATTCCAGGTCTAATGAATCATCGTGTTATATCCGAGTTCGCGTTAAATTGGGGCGCGTTAAATCGGGGTTTCACTGTATCAAACTGGCAGAGAATACCCCATTACTTAGTATTTGACTGCCTAGTAATGAATGACATTTGATGGAAATTGTTGACAGACATTGACAGGCCTTCAAGTTAAAACCTGGTGAGGAGCACTTTCAGTATTTTGTCAACCACGACCAGGTTCCCAACTGAGCCCCAACCGCCATAGTTTCATTGAAGTTCAAAACGATACGACGGCCTAAGCTTGGATGTGTATTCTGAAACCTACCGCACTATTCAAATGGTCCTGCTCACTGAGGTCAGCCAGGTTGACCCCAAGCACATCTTGGCCCGGGATGGGGCAGGACGGCCCCTGACCACCAACTATGCCAACATTATTGGACATCTGCAACATATCCAGAACATTGAGCACTGGACGCCGTGCTTGCACGTGACACATCACTTATTGGATATAAAAGTAGATACTCACGCAACATTACAAATGGAATGGGAGCTGTTCATTAGAGAAGAGTGCAGCAAGTCATTTTTCCACGTGATAAACAAGTGTCAACCCTATAAAGAAGTGAACATCCTAAGTGTCAACCAACAATTATTAAATTTGCTTCCAAACCAAAATTCATTTCACTGCGCAATAATATTGTCGTGGGGGTGATGAAAATGGGAAATATTGCGCCTAGAGTGGGACTCGAACCCACATCTCTCTGCATTCCGGGCCAGTGTGCTAACCATTACACCACCTAGGCTCCCTGATATCAACACACTACCCACGCCTACCTGTGTCAGTGCAGACCACTATACTCGTCCCCCTGGAATTGTAAGTCTTTTAATGCTTACAATTACATACATACAGGCAATGCACTAACAGATACATACACAGGGTAGGTTCAACAACCATACAGCGCAAAGCTTGTACAGGATCCTGATCACGGCAACCAGTGTCGTGGGGGGTGATGAAAATGGGAAACATTGCGCCTAGAGCGGGACTTGAACCCACATCTCTTTGCATTCCGGGCCAGTGTGCTAACCATTACACCACCTAGGCTCCCTGATATCAACACACTACCCACGCCTACTTGTCTATGTGGTTACTTGCCTGAAAGGTCAGTGCAGACCACTACACTATTATAATAAATTTCACTCTTCGATAATTGTTGCAGACACAAGGAAGAACGTGGTTTATTGAGAAAAAAAAAACGAACCAAAAAAACGCTGAAATATATGGCGAGGTTATCTGTAAATAATGTTGCTCCAATTATAGCAATTAAATTTGCCTCCAAACGACAATATCAACAAAAAGTACTGTATAGCAGCTGGAAAGAACCGTGGTGAATCGTTTTCAATATGACACCTGTAGATCAAACTCTCCGTTGATAACCCATTGTAAAGATCAAAAAGAAAATTAGGTTATTACAACATGAGAGAAAAATCATTTCACTCTTCAATAATATTATAATAAATTGTTGCAGATACAAGGAAGAAAGTGGTTTATTGCAAAAAAAAACACCCTTAAATGTATGGCGAGGGTATCTGTAAATAATGCTATGGCATTCATATGCTAGTTTAGTAGTAATTAATTACATTCTTCAATATAATAATTCCAGGATGAAAGTGACTGCAGAGACAAAATGAAGGGAAATTGACAGCCACAACAAAGAGTGAAATGTTCTCCAAGGATAGTCTGTATTGACTGATCAGGGGAATGGAGCGAGGATAGTGCTAGGAGAGTAGTGTGTGAAACCTGACTTTCCCACGATTGCCTGATACTAAGTGATAGTGTTAAGCCTACAAGAGAATGTCCACGTTTTAGCAGGAATACCAAGGCAAGCTATGCTCAAGATATCCATTTTATTGTTATTGGGTATTGTCACTGAAACTGAAAGAAAACGTGATTTTATTTATTTGTGCTGTTGTGTGTACCTTTAAACTTTTGTCACTCTGACGGACACAACAGGTGATGAACGTTACCACATTTTTAAGACACTAAAACTTCATAAGAAATTAATTTTCCTTGCAATTTTTTTTTAGTATACGCAGTTAGGTTCTTATATATGCCTCCTGCAACTTTGATGACTCGTTTAGCGGATTTGATTTACTAAAAATTTTCCACTCAATATTACAATGTCACATTTTTGGTTAACATTTTGATGTGTTTTTATTAGAACACAGATGTCCATAACATAAGTCTTTAAATAAACACTACCAAGTTGTCTGAGCTATGTGATATCAATACACTGAAAGCTGTGCTAATATAACATGAAATGTAGGTGTCTGCAATCTCTCCGGTATCGTATTTTAATACATAAATATATTCAGGGATGAAAGTGCTCTCTGGGAAAAAAAGCGGAAATGCTGATATTCTCCCATAGGTCAGGGAATGGCAGAAAATTCCCGGAAGTCGGGTTACATATATATTGGTAAACGCTGATAGTGCTGCGCCGTTTGAAGCATGTATTAGTAGTGTACGCTGATAGTGCTGCGGTCGCAGCACCCCATATTAGTATACGCTGATGGTGCTGCGGGATTGAAAAATTCCGGAAATCCGCGAAATTGCGGAGATCTTTCATCCCTGTATATTTAAAATATATAAAATTGTGTTCTTATTTATATGGGTCAGGATCACGAACGAGGCCAATTGGGGAAAGTTGTCGGCGTCGAGCATGGATGTCGGCATCGATCGCTATAATTATAATTTAGCATTGACAGAGGTGCTGGAAAGTCCTTAAAATTATCCTGAATGTAAAGGTCGAGAAAATACAACAACTTTATTTGTTTCTAGGATAATTTAATATAAAACAAAGAAATGCATGAGACTTTAAGAATTGTGATCCCGACATCTGTTAAAGTTGTCGGCGTCGATCATTGGATGTCACCGTCGATCGGTATAATTATAGTTTAGCATTGACAGAGGTGTTGGAAAGTCCTTAAATTTATCCTGAATGTAAAGGTTGAGAAAATATAACAACCTTATTTGTTTCGAGGATAATTTAATATGAAACAAAGAAATGCACTACACTTTTAAGAATTGTAACGTTGACATCTTCAATTGACCACTGATTGGCCCGTTTTCGTGAGGCTGACTCATATATAAATTTACCAGTGAATTGTTAGTAAATGTTTGTTTTGTTGTTTTATGTCCTAACAACATATCATAGGTAGATAGGGTGTAGTTCCTACAGACATAAGGGAGTCCTACGTGTATTATTTTCATCCGAGTGGAGAATTTTGATTCGAAGTTCACACTGCTGATTCTCACTTTAAAAGCGGTAGATTGCTTGGTAATAATAAATACAGTGTCCGAATATAATGTCCGAATAAGTGCTTTGTGTCCTATCCTGATGAACAGACCTGACCTAATGAGTCGTATACATGTGCATTATTTTCGTTCGACTGGAGAATTGTCAGTAAAATGTCCTACTGCTGATCGGTAAAAAAGACAGTGAAATATCCTCATGAGTGCTGAGGTGTGACCTTCTATCCTGGTGAACACACCTGAGTAGGTGGTTTGTTTGTTTGTTTTTTACATCCTAGCAACATCTAAGGTCATATGAGGACGGGTACCGACTTGTGACAGTGCGCACTCATGGCGTCTTTATAGTGCTGCCCCACTGGAAGACCAGGGGGCCAGCACCATGACCTGATATCCCACTCAGTCACATTATCCTGACACTGAGCCAACCAGTCCTTCTCCTATCCTAATAATGCCGGACGCCAGGCTAGGAAGCGAGAAGTATCAATTTTTAAGTCATTGGTTTGACTCAACCAGGGTTCGACCCCACGACCCCACGACCTACCAACACGGGAGACGGATCCTCTAACTGCCTTAGTAAATGTAATCATAGATCCTTCAGTAAAGCTGGCTTACATGTCTTCCCCCCCCCCCCTCGCCCCCCCTCCACCCCCACCATGACAAAGAACTAAAACAGCTTTACAATTACACGTCCCCTACCGCCATCGTGTCCAAGGTGTGATGAGAATGATACTGGGAGTCAACCGTTTGTGTGTGTGTGTAATGGGAGTAGGGTACAATGATGATAATCCTGATCGATTATGTTTTATGAGGAAATCTACCCCCAAACACGAGGAAGACCTTTTAATTAAGGAAAGTTAGCATCTCTAATAATAATCTTAAATCCGCACATAGGCATGAACCAAGCTTCAACTGACTTGGGAGTTTGTTTGTTTGTGTGTTTGAGTTTTATGTCCTGGCAACATCTAAGGTCATATCAGGACCGGTACCGACTGCCTCACCGGGAGACCAGGCTGCCGGCACCATGACCTCATTTCCCACTCTCATTATCCTAAACACCGAGCTAACCAGTCCTTGTCCTATCATAGCAATGCCGAGCACCAGGCTAGGTACCAATTTTGAGAGTCATTGGTTTGACTCAGCTGGGTTTGGAACTCCTGATCTCCCATATATATAGTAAGCCAGCGCTCTACTGATTTGGCCACCGCATTCCATTCAACTGATGGATGACCATCTTGTGAAATATAGTCGAAGGCTCTTGGCGTAACCGGTGCGCTTGTGGCGCTCTGCCAGGATAACACGTAAAACCATGCCACAGCACCAGTTTGTACAGTCAAACCCGTCTTCAACAACCATGTAAGTAATCAGTGAACCACTGATGACAGGAGACCCACTATATCTGGACAATATTGGTCTTGATGGAGAGTTATCTGTTAAAGACAGGTACTACTACAAGTAACCTGGTGGAAATGAATGCATATTGCCCCAGGAATAACTTTGCAATATTGCAGTGGTGTGTCTTTGATATTTAGGGGCCTAGCTTCGAGGGCTAGCTGCCTAGCTGGTAAGACAACACCAACACTACAGCTGGCCAGCATTGAAAACAAGCCTGGGTACCTGGGCTTACATGCTATGGACAGTATAAA
This sequence comes from Branchipolynoe longqiensis, assembly GCA_030323885.1. Classification (NCBI taxonomy): domain Eukaryota; kingdom Metazoa; phylum Annelida; class Polychaeta; order Phyllodocida; family Polynoidae; genus Branchipolynoe; species Branchipolynoe longqiensis. Next base: position 68,311,022 of record CM059193.1, on the reverse strand, counting down.
TACAGCCTCAATAAAAAAAAAATTAATTTAAATTAAAAAAAATATATATGCAGGTACGCAGCTCCAATAGCCGATGTTTATTTTGTGGGTGTGCTGGTGGTGGGGGTCGTTAAACAAACCAATTAAAATGATAGGATGAGGACTAGTTCCCTCAGTATCGGGATAATGTGACTGAGAAGATCGTACGATTTCTCAGTATAGCATCAATTTCCAATTTCTTAGTTGCAAGCCTTCTTTTGAAGGTGGGTATAAACCTGTAGACCCATTTCATTGTGTATGCGCGCGCACCTTGGCTGCAGAGCGAATGCGCACTGCCAGTGGGTTTGCTGGTACGTGCAGTGCAAAACGTCTATTTTATTCAAAATTAATAGAAATTCAAAACCCTAACCGTATAAATTTAATATAATCTGTTCGTTGAATATGTTTTCTGTATGTGTTCCAAGTGGTTTGTTTCTAGGTGGTGTGGTTTTAGAGATATTTAACTTTTTCTGTATGAAGATTGCTCACGGCCATTGACAATGCATTGAGTTTGTGGGTACGGGCAGTGTAAAACGTCCATTTTATTCAAAATTCATAGAAATTCAGAACCCTAACCGTATAAATTTAATATAATCTGTTTGTTGGATATGTTTTCTATATGTGTTACAAGTGGTTTGTTTCTAGGCGATGTGTTTTTAGAGATAGTTAACCTTTTCTGTATGAAGATTGCTGATAGCCATTGCGTTTGCAGTGTGACAGTGTGTCTAGCTTGGTCTAGGTAGCGGGGTACCAAGCTACAGTGTGTCGCCCTGTAGCCAAGCAGTGCGCGCACTGACCTAAATACCTATGCTGACGTCATAGGAAATAGGTCTATGAAACAAATCAAAACCACTCGTGTAGAACAACACCACGCAATGGGAAGGGTAGAGCAGGACACAGGTCTCATACTAAAAAAACGGGAGGGGCTTCTCGTTAAACAATTTTTGTTTGTTTGTTGTTTTATATCCTAGCAATATCTAAGGTCATGGCAACTTTATAGTGCTGCCAGGCCACCAGCACCATGACCCGATATCCCACTCAGTCACATTATCCTGACGCTGAGCTAACCTGTCCTTGCCGTATCCTATTAATACCGAGCACCAGGCTAGGAAGCGACCAGTATCAATTTTAAAGTCACTGGTTTGACTTGACCGGGAAGCAAACTCACGAGCTTCCGCACGCAAAGCCCGCGCTCTACCGATTAGGTCACTGCGCTCGGACTTTAAACAATTAGGACTCCCATATACTTCATAACAACTTTCTCACAAATAAAATTTTACACCTCAAAACAGACTTTATCAAAAATATGAAAATGGCTCCCTCTAACTTGAAAATTGACTGAAATATCGATAAAAACAAAAGGAGGTATTAACACAGAAACAATCATATAAGAAGCCACGGTGTTCAATAAGTACAACTTGTAGAGTGTTCTAGGTAGTGATATTTATAGGGCGTAGCGGGAGAGCGAGACTTACCTCTGGCGGGTTGCCGTACGGGGGACGAGGCATGTGTGGACGCAGACCGCGGTACCCGAACTGGACATTAACAACTCTATCAGACAAGTACCTTACTGGGACCCAGCGCATAACCCAACAACCCAGCAACCCATGCTGACCAGCGAGCAATTGAAGAGAGGCCAGAGGAGTCGCGATAGGCACTATTGCCATGAAAGCAGTGTCGGAGTTCACTTGAGTAGCAGACCATGTTATAAGTGATTCCAGTCGTGCTGTGTCAGTTGTAGGTTACCTCATAGACAAAAGCTTCAATTCCAGGTTGAAATGCAACTGGAAATTTCTGAGTGTCCTTTCTGTTATAAGCTCCAAGTAAATCCCTGTCTAAACCCCTCTCTCTCCCAGAGAAGGTAGAAGGAGGGGGGGGAAAGAAATGTGTAAGAAGCTCAAGGTAGCAAGCATAAAAGCTATGTTAATTATATTGCACAGGGTTTAAAGACTTGGTCTCAGTGGCAGGACAAACCGGTCAGTTGCCAATCTGGCCCTCCCCCAACCTTATATGAAACCTGCATCCTATTTCGAGTCAAGTAGTGCTGCCTGCAGTGTCGATGTTCATGGCCCTCTCCTTTGATCGATTGATTGATTGATTGATTGGTGGTTTCTTTACGCCATGTCGGCAGCATAGGCCAAATTCATGGCGAGAATTGTTTGCTTTTTATTCAACCATCGCCTTTACAGAGTGCGAAGGCGTACAATCAATTATATGTCAATAGAAATGTGAATTTAAAAAGGTCAGTTATATAATTCATCGATAAGGGAAATAAAATTATAGGGAAATAAAATTATAGATAAAAGTTAACGGTCATTAATTGATCAAATGGGGTTAATAGACAATGCGGTACAGACCACCTGCCCTCAAAAAGGATAAAATGTTTTCTTGTTGTATGTTAGTGAAAAGGTCATGCATGCTGTCTGCAGTGTAAAATTGTTGGCACAACTTAATAAAAATGTGTTTGAGTGTCAGTGGGGACTGACACGCAGTACATTAAGGGGGAAAGAGTCCCCCATGAGCAGAAAGGCTGTCTCCTGTGCCCACCAATAAAGACACTGAGTTGCCCCCTAGTGGTTTCGGACCATGTGCTGGATGTTTATAAACACTGAGTGGACAGTTGCTATAGTGACTGACCTGTCAATCACAGGCTCTACTGGTTTTGTCTACTTGAATTGAAATTGTGTAGAATCATGGTCTATAACCGTTAGCTATGTGCATGACCTGAATGTTCATAAAGACATCGAGCTAATATTTGGCGGAATAAGCGACTTATTTGAAGGTCATTTTTCACATACATTCGGAGATATGGCAAAGACCAGTTGGGTATGAAGGCAGGGGGCGCAGATGGGGGATGAGGAAGAAGGCTTTTTTTTATAGTCTGACTCCGGCCGTTGAGGGTTTCAGTACACATTACTGGTTAACCCCACAAACATGCAAGCATCTGAATAGAGTAGCTTCAAAAGGAATAACCGCTAACTCATAAATGCGTCAATTCATATAGGGAGTCCTTGTTTGTTTGTTGTTTTACATCCTAGCTACATCTAAGCTCATATCAGGACAGGTACCAACTTGTGACAGTGCACACTTATGGCGACTTTATAGTGCTGACCCACTGGGAAACCAGGCTGCCAGCACCATGACCTGATATCCCACTCAGTCACATTATCCTGATACTGAGCCAACCAGTCCTTGCCCTATTCTAATAATGCCAAGCGCCTGGCTAGGAAGCGGTGAGTATCAATCTTTAAGTCATTGGTTTGACTCGACCAGGGTTCGAACCAGCGAACCCATGGTCTCGGATCCCCAGATCTCCCAAAACAGGAAATGGACGCTCAACTCATTTGGCCATCCCGTCTGGTATAAGAGGGAATGTTTCCAACTCTGAGATCTGGCGTCAGCGTGAGGGCCCGCATGGATTACTTGATCCAACAGAAACCAGTGGGAAGAAAGCCCAGAAACCCAAGCAAAACCATTACATGCCATCCAAGTGGAGAGAGCAGGCATTCAATATGAGTGGCATCTCTTCTCATCAAGTGAACATTACAGACTCCTTACAAGAGCGAAATACACTGTGCAAACAACAAAATCATTAAAGTGCAACATCCTTCAATATTATGATTCAAATGCCAGCAGAACTCAGTGATTTAAAAGTATGTAAATATATTAATGCAAGATACAGGTAAAATATGCATAGATACTGAAAAGCTCAAAGGAGTGAGATTTTTGTTTTATAAGTGCAGCATTGGTGTAAGTTAACATTAACAACAATAATTAATGTGCTAATCAAAGATGTAAGTAAGGATTGTAGTTGAGTCACCTTGCTGCTTACCTGTTGCGTGGTGGTGTTCATTGGAGATGGCTGCACAACCGAGAAGGTTGGGCCTGTTGGGGCTCCAACGCCCTGCGGTGTCCCCTGTGGTGCGCCCTGTGGTACGCCTTGTGGACCACCGGGCATGCCTTGAACGCCCTGTGGAACGCCCTGTGGAACTCCCTGTGGAACACCTTGTGGAATACCCTGCGGACCGCCCTGTGGAACTCCTTGCGGGCCGCCCTGCGGACCGCCCTGCGGACCGCCCTGCGGACCGCCCTGCGGACCGCCCTGTGGAACGCCCTGCGGAATCCCCTGTGAAACGCCCTGCTGAACTCCTTGTGTCACACCTTGTTGAACTCCCGGAGCTCCCTGTTGAGGCCCCGGTTGTCCTTGCGATCCTGGTTGATTGGGAGGTCCATTCGGTCCAGACGGCCCACTGGTCTGTGTTTGGCCTGGTGGGGTGGGATTGGGACCGGCTGGACCACCAGGCATGCCGGCCATACTGGGGTTAAGCTGCTGCGATCCAGGCATCTGCTGTGGTCCTGACTGTCCAGAGGCACCGCCAGGTTTGCCTGGCTGCATACCTGGGGGTGCCATTCCTGGAATGTTGGCCGAGTTTGGCATCACTGCGCCACTCTGCATCTGAGAGTTTGTCTGTTGAAATAGAAAATTTACAGTGAATATTTACACTCACAAGCACTCATTATGCATTACAACTTGTCTGTCAGAGCAATGTGCATCTTTAAAAAAAAGAAGATTGAAAACTGAAAAGATTTTCTAACCAAAATTGCACTTACGACAACACTCATGAGCCCAACATTAAATACTAAAAAAGCTTTTCATCCCAAAATTACACTTACGACAATACCCACGAGTCCAACATTAAATACTAAAAAGCTTTCCAAACCAAAATTGCACTTACGACAATCCTCATGAGCCCAACATTAAATCAAGAAAAGCTTTTTCAAACTAAAATTGCACTTACGACAATCCTCATGAGCCCAACATTAAATACTAAAAAGCTTTTCATCCCAAAATTACACTTACGACAATACCCACGAGTCCAACATTAAATACAGAAAAGCTTTCCAAACCAAAATTGCACTTACGACAATCCTCATGAGCCCAACATTAAATACTAAAAAGCTTTTCATCCCAAAATTGCACTTACGACAAATACCCACAAGCCCAGCATTAAATACAGAAAAGATTTCCAAACCAAAATTCCACTTACAATAGCCAAGAGTCCAGCATTAGATAAGTTACTAGGATTTTGAAAGTGTGAATAACCTATTAGACATACCTTAATGGTCTGCTGCATTGTCTTGTGTTTGGTAATGACGTTGCGGATGCCATTGACGAAGCGTGCCTGGTCGTTCGGAATTAGCCCCATGAACTGTTTGCGCCGACTGCTATATAACAACATGAGCACCTTCACTTCACTCTGAGCAGGTGGTGGGAAGTGCACATAGCCGGCCTACAACAGGGATGTCCACTTTTAATTTCAAGCACACTACTTGTATGTGTGCATTACATTATGTAATAATGACATAACTATAACAGAATGCATTGAATAAACACAGTTTGAATAGAGGGGGAGGGGGGGGGGGAAACATTACTTGGGTACATATTCAAGAAATATCTCTGCAGAGATTTTGAGAGCTGGACATGGAATAAAAGGTTTTTTTTTTGTTTGTTGTGGTTTTACATACGGTATTAGCAATGTCTATGGTCATATGAGGATGCATACCGACTTGTGACAGTGCACACTCGTGGCAACTTTATAAGTGTTGCCCCACTGGGAGGTCAGGCTGCCAGCACCATGACCCGATAACCCACTCAGTCACAATATCGTGATACTGAGCTAACCAATACTCCAAAGTGAGCGAATAGTCAAGAAGAAAACAAGGAATAACAAACCACTAGTAGTAACCTGCATAACTTGCAGAGAGGAATTAACAATCTAGCAAGCATAGTTTATCCCATTATTAATAACAATCTACTTACCCAAACTACTTCATGTAGTCAAAAACACACCCCAGGTATTTTTTCTCGTTTTATTTAACGACGCTTCTAGAGCACATTGATTTTCATATAATCGGCTATTGAACGTCAAACATATGGTCATTCTGACATATTTCTTTGGAGGAAACCCGCTGCCGCCATATAGGCTACACCCCACGTGTTAACCCTATAAGCACTACCGGTACATAACCACACTCTAACAGGATAAACAAACCATTCTACTAACATTGTATCCCTAGCCCAAACAAGGTGACAATTAGGCAATTCACACTACAGGTATGCAAACCTGTGTGTGGAAACCATGCACCTAACCACTCGATAACTGACTGCACTAATCAGTACACATACACACAGACGTTAATCAGCCCATACCACCTCCGACCCCAGCATGTTCAATTTGACACTACTCTTGCATACAAAATAAATACATATATGCCAAGAAAATCCCCAAAAAACTAACATAGGCTATTAACCATACCAACCAATTATCTATCTGCTACTGAAATGCAGGGAATCAAATACCTTATCAGCAGCCACTGTATGGTAAGATAACACCAACACTACAACTGGCCAGCATTGAAAACAAGCCTGGGTAACCGGGCTTATATGCTATGGACAGTATAAATACAGCCTCAATTTAAAAAAAACAAACAAAAAAAACCATGCCTATAACAGATTCTGTTATGTGTACACTTCACTCGCACCCAACTGTAAAATTTTCCGATCCGGCGACTTTACACAACGTTAGCTTAATGTAAATATTTACTACAATCTATAATTACTATCTCAGATGTGAATTTTCAAACTACAGTAAAACCTCTCTAAATCGACCGACCATGGGACCGGACCGGCTTTAAGTCCATTTAGGGAGGTCGGTTTAGGGAGTTGGAATATCCTCACAATGGTATTTTTGGGGACCCAAATAAAGCGATCGATATAGGGGAGTGGTCGATCTGTGGAGGTGGTCTGTTAAAGAGGTTTCACTATATATCATATGCAGGTCCTGAAATGAGTAATATTGTCATTTCAGTTGACTTGGACTACCTCCGAAGGGCAATATCAGACTATATACATATGTTTGTAAATAACTGCATTGTCACATGGCTGGAAGACCAGTGCCACGGCGTTGACAAAAGACTTTATTCAATGAATAAACTATATTTACAGCAACAAAAGATGGTATAATGCAAATCACGTGTGAAACCAAAAAAAACAGAAACTAGCTTAGAAGCAGTTTATATTACTTACAAATCCTGAGGTCATGACCTTATACAGAGCCTTGAGCGTTTCAACATCCTGGTTATTGAAGATGAAGGTTACGGTCCGTGAACTCCTGAAGAGTGCGTGAAGTGGCTGCAGCAAGTTTTGTGGGATCAACTGCATGATCAACTTGGTTGGCCAGTTATTGGCATTTCTGTAAAAGAACAAATTGAATATAATTTGTGCACATTTCTAACAGGTTACAAACATTCTTCTTTCGATCCTCTCATTGACTACAATGATGCGATATACTGCCTACTAAACCAGGAAACAAGAGACGAAGCTGCAAAGACTATCGAAATAGAGCTTTGTTTGTTAGCTTCTTTGTTGTGGTGTTACGTCCTAGCAACATCTAAGGTCATATCAGGACGGGTACTGACCTGTGACAGTGCGCACTCATAGCGACTTTATAGTGCTGCCCCACTGGGAGACTAGGCTGTCAGCACCATGACCTGATATCCCACTCAGTCACATTATCCTGACACTGAGCCAACCAGTCCTTAACCTATCCTAATAATGCCGAGCACCTGGCTAGGAAGCGACAAGACAAGTATCCAATTTTTAAGTAATTCACTAGACTCCACCAGGATTCGAAGCCATGAACCCATGGGTTCGGATCCAAAATCTCTCTAAATCGGAGACAGGTGCTCACCAGGAAATTGGCGACCACTGAGAACCAAATAGACTTTCTTGCGACGACCTGCTTTTTCCCGGTCGCAAGCCTAGTGTGAGAGAGAATTATTGTAGACTAACGATAATAACTTCGGATGACTGCATGCACCCACACACAGTAGTTTGCACTGCCCCCTCTGCAACACGTCACCCTCCTTGTGCGCCACCCACAACACCAGTTGTGCCAAATCATATCCTTTGCATGGACCACATCATGTCAATGTCCTTTGAGTGTTTTTTTTAAACAATCAAGTTTGCCTCTCCCACTGCTCTATACAAAGTTGATACAAGTGTAATTTTCATTGCTATGTTGCCTACAGCTACCATTTCTTGTACTATTTGTCAACTAGTCTAGACACATATTCCCTCAGGAGTCCAACAGGGACCAATCTGAATTATACATGTTTTTAATATTACATTCATTAGCAAATATTTGAGCAAATAATTGTATATGTTTGGAATACCTTTGAACTGACAGTGAAAATGTGTACAGTAAAACCTCTCTAAATCGACCGAACATGGGACCGACTTTATACGGTCGATTTAGAGAATTACAATAATGGTACAATGGTATTGTTTGAGGGGTCGTTTGGGACCCAAATAAAGTGATCGATATAGGGGGGGGGGGGGGTGATCGATCTGTGGAGGTGGTCGGTTAGGAAGGGTTGACTGTATATTCAAATGTATAAATATAATAAAAATAATTAACAAAAAAAAAAGAACAGTCTCCTGTCTGTGGGGAACCAGATGTCTTGTGGTGAGGGAATCCCACCCATGACGTCATTCGTACATTACATACAGAGTCCCCGTCCTGATATGACCTTAGATGTTGCTAGGACGTAAAACAACAACAAACAAACAAACAAACATACAGAGTTTATTTGTCATCTCAGCGGACTATACCAGGTGACTTTATAATATAGTTGGTGTAACAGAACGATGAAGCCTCGTTATTTCAAACTCAAATGAATAACAAAATGAGCTTATGTAAAACAATGCAATTATAGTGTAGTGGTCTGCACTGACCTCTCAGGCAAGGAGCCGCATAGACAGGTAGGCGTGGGTAGTGTGTTGATATCAGGGAGCCTAGGTGGTGTAATGGTTAGCACACTGGCCCGGAATGCAAAGAGATGTGGGTTCGAGTCCCGCTCTAGGTGCAATATTTCCCATTTTCATCACCCCCACGACACTGGTTGCCGTGACCATGATTCTGTACAAGCTATGCGTTGTATAGTTGTTGAACCTACCCTGTGTATGTAAGTGCGTTGCCTTGCCTGTGTGTATGTAATTGTAAGCATTAAAAGACTTACAATTCCAGGGGGATGAGTGTAGTGGTCTGCACTGACCTCTCAGGCAAGGAGCCACATAGACAGGTAGGCGTGGGTAGTGTGTTGATATCAGGGAGCCTAGGTGGTGTAATGGTTAGCACACTGGCCCGGAATGCAAAGAGATGTGGGTTCGAGTCCCGCACTAGGCGCAATATTTCCCATTTTCATCACCCCCATGACAATAGTGTAATATATAATTAAAGTACAACAATACTCACACATCCGGGTCTCCAGTGCCAACTGAGACGTGGCAGGAGAGCGAGCGGGGCACACGGCTATCTGGCACTTTAGACTTTTCATGCCACTCCAAGATGCCTGTGGGATAGACAAAACACTCAAGCTCTTTGCTGATCAAAGTTCAATGTTCCATTAGCAGAGGTGCCAAGAGTGTGAGCGGGCAGATCTCCCAAATACACAAATTGTAAATAAGGAGAAATAGCGTGGCTGAAGGGGGAGAGCGCGGGCCCCCCTCCCCCCGCCCCCCCAATGCAGCTGTGGGGTGGGTGGGTGGGAGCGTCCGGCAGAATTTCTTCGGGAAAAAAGGTGAGACAAAATGGAGTATTCTGATGGAAAAATAGGTGTAAAAACCAAAACCCTAAATAAAACCAAACTAAAATAATTCTTTGGTGGGAGATTAGAAATTGGGGTTATTTTGCAATATTTTAAAAGATCTCCCATCAAATCGGGAAACGTAGCAGATCTGCATTAGTTGCAGAGATTACAAACTAGACCTTTTCCGCAGCCTTGGCTTCAAATATTCAAGATGGCACTCAGGGATGATAGTGGTTTCAGGCACATAAAAAAGCAGAAATCAAGCTGAGATTATTATCCCGATGGCAAATTTCCGTTTACACCTATATATATCCAAAATGCCTCCAAGCTGTGAAAAGAACCCACGGAAATCTGCTCAAAAATGGAAAAAATACCATCCTTGGAACTGTATCCGTGTGATCCACATGTAACTAACTACCCCGCCCAGGAGAGGAGTCCCGCAAACAGATTAGAATGACTTCTTGAACTCTGCGATACATAGAAACCTCGTTTGAACTGGATATTGCTTACACATATGATATTCTGGAACATGTTAAAACTGTATGCAAAATGCCTCCAAGCTGTGAAAAGAACCCATGGAAAGCTGCTTAAAAATGGAAAAATACCATCCCCGGAACTGTATCCGTGTGATCCACATGTAAATAACTACCCCGCCCAGGAGAGGAGTCCCGCAAACAGATTAGAATGACGTCTTGAACTCTGGGATACATAGAAACCTCGTTTGAACTGGATATTGCTTACAAATATGATATTCTGGAACATGTTAAAACTGCCCCCCCCCCCCCCCCCCCCCCAGTGTAGCGCACACTTCCTTACCTGTCCAGATGACGCGTCGGGCCTGTTGCTGTGGCTGCCCTTGTGATTGCGAACACAGTGTTATGTCAATATCATTCGGCATCATATTGCTTGCACCACCTTGTCCGGGCTGCATGCCTGCCTGCACCGCCATACTGTCCGCACTAGAGATCATATTCGCCATACTGACAGCACCGGGCACGCCACCCGGAACCCCCCCAGGAATCCCCCCGGGAATCCCACCGGGCACACCGCCGGGAATGCCGCCAGGAATGCCACCGGGGAATTGTTGAGACTGTCCGGGCTGCACATGCTGAGGAGGCATGCCCATTGTCTGCTGTGCACCGCCCATTTGTTGCATGTGCTGGCGTGCAAATTCTTGATGCTGCTGTTGGTGAAGTTGCTGTGACTGCATGGTGTTGAAGTTCTGTTGGTTGGCCATTTGACCCTGTTGTTGTTGTTGTTGTTGCATCTGTTGCACTTGCTGTGCCATGGATACATTCTGTTGGGGACACTGCATTGGGCCTTGTTGTGAGGTGGAGACTTGCTGCTGGCCTGAAATTCAAACATTCATAGCTACCATGAATATTCCAGTTTGCCGCCCACCTCTGCCAATTTGGATTTCCACCGCTGTGTATAACTTACAGCGTCATCAAAGGCCAGTTGCTCTCCTACCATGTCTATGTGGTGTGGGAGGTTAAAAATCCCTTGGGTCGGTAAAAGTGTAGGCTCGGGCTTTCTATCGACAAACTGTCTAATGGTGAAAACAAGCCTATTCAGGCTTATCCATGATAGGCAGTATAAATCTTCAAGAGGATGGAACTATTTCCTAGATTGGGCAATTAATCCAATGACGTCATACCAACTGTTAGATATGAGCCACAGAATTAAGCACATAACATACCGCCGTATTTACGGATACAAGTCATGATAGGCTCAAATGTACGAATATCCACCTTGCTAGACTGACCTCCCACTCTCCCAAACATGCATCAAAAGCTGAAAAATGTGATGGCAACAGTCAGGCCAAGGGTTTGGGTTTCAACAAATTTATTAGATTTTAATATACAAGGATGAAAGTGGTCTCCAACATAAAACGCGAAAATCAAGCTGAGATTATTACACCGACCGCAAATTTCTTTGAAAACGCAATCCCCCCTCCCTTAGAAACTAGCACTGTCAGGGAATCGTGGAAAAATATCGGAAGTCAGGTTTCAACTATCCTTGTACCTATATTATCACCTATATCTAATTCGTTCTTTTTTTTGGTTTTATGTTCTAGAAAATCTAAGGTCATATAAGAACGGGAGCCAAGTGTTGTCATATATATCTTCCTTGACATTTTGTTTAACATTAATGAGTAAATATAAAAAATCGCGGAGACCTTTAATCCCTGAATATATTAATCGAAGCGAGGGTATACAACCAAATTTAAACTGATGTCTTTCTTTAAGAAATAGCAGGGATGCATGCACATGGCAATAATATAGCTTAGAAATACCTTTTATCTGTAAGTTGGTGTACCCCATAATCTTCTCTGCCATTTGTTTCGCTGCAGCATTGGGGCCGCCTGGTCCACTTGTCTACAAACCGAATGGGCGAAGAGGAAAACATGGATATTAAATTGAATTCATCTAAAGAACAAATACATGGAGCGGCACGTAACTCAGACAGTACAGTGTCCACATGTGATGGAGTTGGTCATCCGATCGATCCTGCTCAGTGGACACATTTGCAGTTTGGGTTATTTTCCATTCCAACCAGTGGTCCACAACTGGTTCATCAAAGGCTGTGATATGTGCTGTCCCGGCTGTGGGAAAGTGCATGTAAAAGACCCCTTGCTGCTTATCGGAAAGAGTAGCCTTCGTGGCGGCAGCAGGTTTCCTCTGAAGAAATGTGTCAGAATGACCACATGATTGAGGTCCAATAGTCGATGATAAAAATCAATGTACTCTAGAGGCGTCGTTAAATAAAACAAACTTTCTAACGAACAAATACAGTCAACACCTATTCTATTCTCATTAAAAAATTATATTAGTTCAACTAGACTTACCTATAAGGAATCTACAAATACGACGGTAAGGATCAGGAGAGAGGGAAAAGCTTGCGCAGCCCAGATGTAGCCTCAGTATTCATAGTTGTAAGGGAACAACAAACCCAATTACCTATCAGGAACCATCCCCCACCCCCCTCCTCCAGCCATCCCAAATATTGGTCCCCTGTTTAAATGATTTACCCTCGAGTATTTTCTGACCGTAGTTATAAACTCTCGGTAAATTTAGTGTATAGGTGGGCAGGCCTTTGATCTTTACTGTTGTATTTATAGATTTGTAAGAATCTTAGTAATACTTCCAACTTGATAGATAGAATTTATTTGAAGTAATAACTGTCCAATTATTTACATTTGTGCATAAGCAAGAGTTAGCAAGGATGACAATTCCGAACCATAACGCGATCTGTAAATAGATGTGCATTGCTAAGGTTTTTAAATCTATAAATTCACAACTCTAGCTTCTTATTTTCATCTGTTGTGCCTGTTCTTTAATTGTGCCTTCCTGCACGTGGGTGCGAATTGGAAGCAGGAATAACAAATGGTATGGTGTAGCATATATGGGTTATTCTCCAAAACTGGGCACCACATATTTGTCTCCATGTTACGATGCTGATAAATAAGTCTTTGTATTATTGATTGCAAGTCAAATAATTAATGTAGCCTCTGTCTATTAGGTATGTTAGGTATTGAATTTATCCCACAAAAGATATCAAAATTATAATTGTATGATTTTGCGCTGGAGTGACAATGTGAAAATGTACACATTGACATCATACATGTAGCCAAACTTTTTTTCAACTTATTTTTCAACTTTTTCCTTGTAAGTCATAACCATGTCTGCTTAACAGTAATCAATCAAATCTTGTGTGACTATGTTGTATCGGTTAAAATGAGGTTCTGGATGTGTCTTTAATGTTCATGTTATGCGAGTGATATTAATGTATTGCTCAATTTGTATAAGATCTATTTCAAAAAGTGAAACTCATTTTTTTTAAACTCTGACATATGCACAACATGCAAACCGTCATAGGACATTGGATTAGGCTATTATTTGGAGGATGTTTGTTATTATTTGGAAGGTTTTCACTTTTGATTTCCATGTCACACCTTTGTGCCCAGTTTTAGAGAATGACCCATATACGCAAGAAAAAATAATCAGTTTTCAAACCGAAGGAATTAACACTAATAGAACATGTTACTGCTGAAGACTATGATGTCAGAGTTTTGCCAAGCACCCCAACATTAATTTAGCATGTTTGCACTACAAATATCTCCCAAGTTAGTCATCTTAAAGCAGTTACTTCAAACTGAAGCAAGGTGGATTATATAATAAACCTAATATATTCATCTCAGAAAATGACAGACACTCAAAGCCATCGGCAACTTTAATGTCACAGCTGATGGTTAATTAGTCAGCCGGTGTTTGCACTGGCTTATACCATCAAGTTCTCTGAGGGGTACAACAAAGCTATGACGGCAGACCTTCTCTAGTTGGGAGGCTATATACGTATTTCACGTACCGTCAGCATAGATAATTAGATGTGTGTGTGCGCAACTTGGCTGCAGAACAACACCCGGTTGCACTGCAAACTCAATGGCTGTGCACAATCTTCATACAGAAAAAGTGAAATATCTCTAAAACAACACCACCTAGAAACAAACCGCTTGGCACACAAACACAAACAGATAACATATTTAACGAACAGATTATATTAAATTTATATGTTTATTGTTCTGTATTTCTATTAATTTTAAATAAAATTGAAGCTTTGCACTGTGTGTATCGGCAAACTCAATGGCTGTGCGCAATTATTTTGCAGCCAAAGTGTGCGCGCATACACAATGTTTGTAAACATTGAAAGGGGTCTATATGATACCTGTTGCTGTTGCTGGGGTAGCTTCATGGCGACTGCTGCGTTGCCACGAGGTCCACTGACTCCTGGTACAGAAGCCATGCCGGGCCCAGACGCGGTCACAAGTGCACCTGTTATAACAAGATATCATGGTTAATCATCGGTAATTACCGTTCAGGCAGCAACAGGTTGGTATTATCCCTTTGGGGCCGGGAGCACCTGAATACACCCGCAATTGGGGAGCGCTGTATTTCTAATATGATCTACACATTTTCCAGAAAACATTTCTAGAAATGTAATTCAACTACAGACGCTCCCGGGCTGTAAGCACATGGAACTTGCAGGTGCCTGACTTTTTTAGTGTTCCCGGCCCCAAAAGCTTTTTTTCTGGGGGTAGATTAGTTGATTAAGCAGGGGAAATTTCAATCGTGGACAATTGGTCTTCCCCATTCCACTGCTCCTTGCCCTATCCTAATAATGACGAGTGCCAGGCTAGGAAGCGACAAGTATCAATTTTTAAGTCATTGGTTTGACCCGAGCAGGGTTCGAATCCATGGGAGACGGATTCTCAACTCATTCGGCCATTCCGTCTGGTTAAATCTGATTTTTGAACGATGACAATTATATTATATCTATTAAGAAAAGAAAATACCAAGTTCTCATGCATGTTCTACAGAGAGCACCAATAATCCAGCATCCAACAAAACGATATCAGACTTATTACATTATCAGTGAATAACTATTAACTGTTAACTATTAACATGACAGTGATATTGATAATGCTCAAAGCATCCAAAGCAGTTGTACATGAGAAAAGTCAACAATACGGTTGTGCATATATATGTACTACATATCTTTTCAGCAGTACAAGTGAGTGTGGCTAAGCGATCGTTTGACGCATAACAGACAGGTGGCGCCACGGGCGGACCGGCGGTTGTGGTAGGATAAACCAGGGGCTAAATGTATGAGCCACCGGTTATCTTCGCCGGAGTTAAGGGCGGCCGACGGGGTAGCTATCGTCGGTGTTGGTATATGTGTCACATGAAATGTATGTGTGCCAAGCGCGCACTTGTTAGCTAACCTGTGCGTTATTTATAGATTTGGGGAATCCCTCTGGGAATGTACCCGGCCATCTTCATAGGAGTCAGGAGGGACCACCCCCTTCCTCCCCCCCCCCCAACCCCCTCCCCATTCCCGTGACGGGACAGGGCTTGGTTGGTTGGTTGTTTGTTTGGTTGTTGGTTGGTTATTGGTTGGTTGTTGGTTGGTTGGTTGTGTGTCTGTCTGTGTATGTGTCTGTGTGTGTATGTGTCTGTGTGTATGTGTCTGTGTGTGTGTCTCTGTGTTTCTGTGTGTGTCTGTGTTTGTGTCTGTGTGTGTGTCTCTGTGTGTATGTGTCTCTGTGTGTGTCTCTGTGTGTCTGTGTGTGTGTCTGTGTGTGTGTCTCTGTGTGTGTCTCTGACACAGAGACACACACAGCAACAGAGACACAAAGACACACAGAGACACACATACAGACACACATACAGACACACACAGACACATGCAGAGACACACACATAGACACAGAGACACACACAAAGACACACACATAGAGACACACAGACAGAGACACACACACAGACACACAAATAGACATAGACACACACACATAGACACACACACAGACACACATACATAGACACACATAGAGACACACACAGAGACAAAGAGACACACATAGACAAAGAGACAGAGACACACACATACAGACACACACACACAGACACACATACAGAGACACAGAGATACACACACAGACACACACAACAACAGAGACACAAAGACACACACACAAAGACACAGAGACACAACACAGAGACACACACACATAGACACAGAGACACACATACAGACACACAGCAACAGAGACACAAAGACACAAAGACACACACACAGACAGAGACACACACATATACACACACGCAGACAGAGACACATACAGAGACACACACACAGACACACACACACAGACACACATACACATACATAGACATAGTGTGACAGCGACTTAACACCGATGATAAACCACCTACAAGTTGGGGTTAGTGCAGGCGACGTTAACCCTCGAGGGGTTTGCCTAACCCGTGCACATACATTGTCACTTTTGGCCTCTAACCGGGGAATTCCGGACTACGCTCGCGTTATGACCGCTAACCCGCCCTCATACATTTGGCCCCTGTAGATGACTTAGTTCAGGCTCCTCCAGTCGATGACTGAGGAGGGAGGAGAGGCTTGGGAGCAGGTTGACGGTTCCGGCCTTATTAAACCGTATAATGCTTATACAGCATAATATATATACAGTAAAACCTCTATACCGACCCCTTCACAGATCAAACACTCCCCTATATCGATCGCTTTATTTGGGTCCCAACAATACCATTGTAAGGATATTCTAACTCTCAACGGACCACCTCCCTAAATGGACCAATAAGCTAAGTTAAAGTCGGTTCCATGGTCGGTCTTTAGAGAGGTTTTACTTACTATATTTGGGCAGAGGGCTGCTTGAGGGGACTGAGCGAACCCATGTGTATATAATCGGACATCTGGGAACAAGGTACGGTCATGTGTTAAAGCCGGTTCCATGGTCGGTCTTTAGAGAGGTTTTACTTACTATATTTGGGCAGAGGGCTGCTTGAGGGGACTGAGCGAACCCATGTGTATATAATCGGACATCTGGGAACAAGGTACGGTCACGTGTTAAAGTCGGTTCCATGGTCGGTCTTTAGAGAGGTTTTACTTACTATATTTTGGCAGAGGGCTGCTTGAGGGGACTGAGCGAACCCATGTGTATATAATCGGACATCTGGGAACAAGGTACGGTCACGTGTCTCTACTACTTGACCCACTTGAGCTTCGTTTTTTTGCCTAGCATATATATACATAGCAGGCCCGCATTCTGGATACGCCTCCAAGTCAACTTCGAGATGGCTCTGCGACATCTTTTTGCCCTATATGCGTTCAGGGTGCGCCTCGGAGATGTCTCATTTTTCAGACAAGAGGCAAAAAGTGCCTTGAAAATGTCCGCCCGATTCAATGATTTCAGCCAATCAGAGCTGTTCTTTTCAATTGCAAATGTCTGCCCCTATGGGGGGCCCATTTTCGAGGCACCATACAGTTGTTCAGACTAGCGCGACGTCTGGAATTTCCCCGAGGCGCCTCCGAGGCGTACCTTGAATACGGCCCTGAATTATTGTTCCCGGATGAAAGTACTTTTCGGTTAAAAAATACCCCCAAAACCCCACGGAAACCAGGCCAAGACAGATGACCCCCTAGTGGGTTCCGGCAGAACCAATGGCGAATTTCCACCCCATATGATTAGCACTGTCGGGGATTGTGGGAAAAGTGCCGGAAGTCGGGTCTCAACTGCCCTTATTGTGACTCTATTATTAGCCATGATAAACTTTCTTGTTTCAGTTCTCGCAACATCTAATGTCATCCGAAGGGACTCGGAATAACAAATTGCTGTCATATAATTGGCATTTTGTGAACATTGATTGGTGAATTTAAAAAATCGCCCAAATCGTGAAATCGCAGAGATCTTTCATCTTTGTTGATGATAGAAATCTGAGATAGGATAACAAAGTGGGTAGGATGGCCGTTTCCTGTGTGACAAGGTTGTGGGATAGATCCATGGCATAGGTAAATCAAGGCCTCACAAAAGTGCTACAGAAGACTGGCTATATGATCGAAATTACTAGGATAGGGTAAGTATCATTTGGTCAGTATCGGGATAACATACTTTATTATATATAAACAAAAGCGTTGCATGATGGTTGGTTGATTGGTTGTTGGAGTTTTACGTCCTGGCAACATCTTAGGTCATATCAAGACGGGTACCGACTTGTGACAGCGCGCACTCATGGTGACTTTATAATGCTGCCCCACTGCGAGAACAGGCCATCGGCAGCATGACCTGATATCACACTCTGTCACATTATCGGCGTGTATTTTCAGATATAAATTGCTTTGCACAATTTACCTTGTTATACATACCTCATTAGAGCTCAAACTAGGTCAATGGACCAATAAATTGCACTAATATACCGGAATATTTTGTTTTGATTATATAAATAGCATCTTACATATAAGTCCAAATAAAATTTAAAAAAGTGGGAGATCGTCCTTTTGAAATAAGTCAGGGTCGGGCGGGAGGTTTTTTATTTTTATTTTTATTTTTTTCAGCATTTCACTGACCCTCCTCCATTCTCTCCACCACCCTCATTCACATTCCCCCCACCCCCACATTCCAACACCCAACCTCCTCCACTCTCGACCCATCCCTCCCCTTCCCAGTTCCCTCCCTATCTCAAATCCCTCTCCATTCCTTTCCCTGACTGCCCTGCCCATTCACCCCCTCTTCGCACCCCTTTCTATTTCTCACTCATCCATCCCACTCTCCTTTCCATTTCCCCTCCTGATATGACCTTAGATGTTGCTAGGACGTAAAACAACAACAAACAAACCTTTCCATTTCTCACTCCACCTGCCCTCTGAATTCAAGTCTTTTTAAAGGGACCAGCTATAGCTCGCTGGGACACTGCGCGTACTCCGACAAATGCTCTCCAAGCACAACCTTGTTTAGTTTTTATGTTTAAATGAACCAAGTATGTGTGGGGAGAGTAGAGGACCAGGGCCATGTTAGTCTGAACTGCAAAGGCAGTTTGTTGTCTCCAAAATGGCCGCCCCCATAGGCGGTGGCCATTTGCAATGGAAAAGCTGATTGGCTGAAATTGCGGTGCTCGCTGGCAACAGGATCAGAAGGATTTGCTGAGCCTGTTACCGGCGAGCACCGCTATTTGACAATATCACCGCCGCATATGTGTCAATATACTAGAGCCAAATCTATTCAATGCTATCATATTTAACAGAATTACATACGCAATAAGTGAACTTTCATGAAATTAACCCTAAAATCGAACCGATATTAACACCGCCGCCGCATTGGCGGCGATATTAATATTGTCGAATCGTCGAATGTAAACACGGCACACGGCTGAAAACGGCACACCGGCGCATTAGGCCACCCTGTGGCACAAATCTAAACTATTCCGAGTTTTGTTTGTTTTCCACAAGGCGGATAGCTGGCGACTTTAAACAAATACATTTTTTGGGTTAAATTCAGGGGCGGCGATCTTTCAGGCATGGCCTCTCCCTCTCCCGACCCGCATCCCAAGCCTGACTGCAAACAAATTCCCTATTTCCACTCAACTACATATATATACTAATATACACAATACTAATACTATGCAGCGACTGTTTGGCATACATGACCATGTAAAAATGAACATTACTAGAATCTTTCATACACATCCTCTTTAAACAAACAGTTGATCTAAGCAACTTGATCTAAGAAATAAGCCTGGACAAAACTAATGCACATGATGACACAGCAATACCACGCGTAAGGTTATTTTCTACTTTGGCTGGGTAATGTAACGTTGTGCCCGACTCACAGCTCCAACAACCTTTGTGTGAAGGAAAAAGACCTTTGGACCCACTCGTCACCCGAAAGGAAACAGGTCTGTGCAAACGCCACGTGTGACATGAATTCCTCGGTTAAACATTGAAGATAGGCAGGCGTGGATAGGGTGATTGCATCAGGGAGACTAGGAAGCCAAATGGTTAGCACGCTAGCCCCGGAATGCCAAGAAGTGTGGGTTTGAATCCTGTTCGTGACACAATATTTCCCATTTTCATCATCTCCATGACATATAATATGCCGACTTCCTTGTTGGCACCACGGCCTTTGTTCGAGATGTGTGTGTCTTGCTGTGTTCAAATACGAGGGATTCTATCATTTTTAGCACAAATGGCGGTCTCAGAACTAAAGTATTATTTTTCCACGTATATAGAACCTTGGGTTCTTCTTCAGTGCTGGGCCTAATTGGTTGGTCCCACACATTGTAAATTTTTCTTCTAAATTAATTCTCCTTTTAATACCAAATGAAGAAAATTCCTTTCATTATACCCCAAAGAAGAAATGACAGCAATCCAGTGGGAAAAAAGTGTTTGGTTGATTTTTTTATTGCAAATATAGATTCATTTGTCACGCAAATATGACAGCTAAAAATGGGAATGGTGAAACTGTACTGCTTGTGTTGGAAACTACTTCATAGCAGACCAAAACATTCAAACATAGCTAGTTTATTTGCAAAGTTGTAACATGCAAAAATGTCAGAAAGCTAATTTTAGGACTGTTGATTGTCTCTGTGTAAAACAATGATGCTTGAAAGTGAGCATAACGCATGTTTCATGAGGTGTGATGTCATGAAACACGCGTTCACCTTCAATTTTCACAATATCCAAACCGTGCAAACCAGGAAAAACCCTGCTGCTATAAATAGCATAGCATCATAGATGCCTAGTTCTGGACACAAAAGTTATATTATTTCCTAAAATGCATTAAAAACTTTGTGTCATGACTGAAACACGCCTTATGGCGAAAATTTCCTAAGTCATTATTGAGTGTCAAATGAAACATGCATTACATGTTACATGAAACATGGGTTACAATTCCAAGAACATCAGAAGTTAGGGAAATGTTCCAAGATTACTTTGAAATATGTCCACAGCATCAAAATCTATCATCACGAAGGAACAACTTTTGCTTTCCATGTCACGCATGTTTCAATGTCACAATTTTGTATGTTCTCTGTTCTACTCTCAAGTGGACGAACACTCATAAAATTGTACTCAGTTACTCCGAGTGACTGCTGTTCAAAACCTAACTAGGAAATAATAAGGGTCTTGTTCTAAATATTACATAGTGAAGGTTTCTGTGTCAGACCGAAACATGCGTAACATTCTCCACTTGGTCATGTTGCAGTCGGGGTCCAAAGTGGTTTAAAAAAAATGATGTCTTAAAATTGGATGTATGTGGAACACAACAAGCCTAATTGGGATAAGCTGTAACATATTTCAGTTTTTACCTCCGATTTCCCCTTTTTAGGACCAGCACTGAAGAAGAACCCACTTAGTGAATCTAAATTTCTTTTTTTAAATGCAGTTGCATAACTGTAAAAGATGCTTAACATATTTGAGAATAATGAACATCAAATTCACAGGAAATTATGTAGAAAAATGTGTTCCCGTGACAAGAAATCAGATGTCCCACTTGAAAACAAATTAATTTCTATGGCTGTGATATGTGCTGTCCTGTCTGTGGGAAAGTGTATATAAAAGACGCCTTGCTGCTTATCGTAAAGAGTAGCCTATGTGGTCGTAGCAGGTTTCCTCCAAAGAAATGTCAGAATGACCATATGTTTGACTTCCAACTGCTGTTGATAAAAATCAATGTGCGCCAGAGGTGTTGTTAAATAAAACAAACTTTTTAGGTGTGTGCGTGCGCAACTTGGCTGCAAAACAATACCAGGTTATAGCTTTGTTTACATATGGTCTGGAGCTTTGCAAATAACGGTGTGGTGGTTTCAGTGGGTTCCCGTGCTCAGAGGTGTCCCTCGCTTCTGCGCTGCTTCTGCGCATGCGCGGATTTCGCATCAACTCGGGTCACCTGAGCCACTTATTGGCGCATGCGCACATCCTACAAACTCGGGTCGAATAATCGAATACGCTTCTCCGCGCTCGGGTGGACAATCTTTTTTTAATTTTTTTTATGACCGATAAAAATACAGCAAAATAGGATTTAAAGTATTTGATGATGGCCCAGTTTACCTCTATTTCCATTTAATTAATCTAAGTTATTCTTTTTTTGCACATGGCACAATATTTGTCAACTCCACTCGCCGTGTTCTATTTGAATTTCTGACGACTGGGATGACCCGAGTCGCCCGGGTAGTGTTAATCGATTACGGCCATCCTTATTAGATTCTGACGCATGCGCAGAAGCGAGGGACACCTCTGAGCACGGGAACCCGCTGAAACCACCACAACGGCACTTCAGTCCAAGCACACCAGTACCACAACAGCTACAGGAAAACAGTCCATCAGGACACCGAGGAATGCTTTACATACAGCTTCAGTTGTTTGTTTGTTTCCTGGAGTTTTGCATCCTGGCAACATCTCTGAGGTCATATCAGGACGGGTACCGACTTGTGACAGTGCACACTCATGGTGACTTTATAGTGCTGCCCCACTGGGAAATCAGGCCACCAGCACCATGACCCAATATCTCAATCAGTCACATTATCCTAACACTGAGCTAACCAGTCCTTGCCCTATCCTAATAATGCCGAGCGCCTGGCTAGGAACCGACAAGTATCAATTTTTTAATCATTGGTTTGACTCGACCGGGAACCTAACTTCCGACCTTCCGCATGCGAGGCCCGCGCTCTGTCGATTAGACCACCGCGCCTGGGCGTCGTGCTGCAGGCACATACTGACTGACATAGCAGCCGCATACATCTTGCGTGCTATATCTTCAATTTCACGACCACATTTAAAGTTGCATGGTCCGATGAAACATACTTTTTTTCCAAAACCAAAACACTTACCTAAATTTGATTCTATATATCCACCTTAGATATTGGTACAGTAGCTAAGGATTTATGACAGCACATACAGAATAATCAGTGAATTTATTACCCTATCCCTTTGAACACCTACTTTGAGACAGCCATCAAGAAGGCACACCATTAACCAATGAGGTCAATCTCATGCCTCCTTAGCACTGCCCCTCATTCCAAGAACCTAATCAGGTTCCAGGATGTCTAGTAGAAGTTTGCTGCCACCATAGCCTGGGCTGATTTAAAGTAGCATGGTCATACACTGACGAATAATTAGTAAGTCATAACGATCAATTTGATAGACTTATCTAAGAAAATAAGACAAAAATTAAAACGCCAAGGGACTATGTCTATTCAACTAATGGGGCTGTCACACTACGACGTAACGTGGTAGTGTAAGCCGATGTAGGTGAAATGTGGCCATCACGTCGAGATACATTACGCGTTCGTTAAGTGTATGTTGAGGTACGTCGAGTTACATCGAGATAGGGTGACACGCGTCAAGGTTTTGGACATACCCAAAACTTTCGACGTAGCTCTATGTACAGGCCGTTATGTTGGGTTACATTGCGATTACGTCGAGATACGTTAGATGTTTGTTAAAGCTATGTCGGTCTACGTTGAGCTTCGTCAACTTACAGCAGACTGACGGAGAGCCGGGAGGAACGTGCAGCCTGTGCACTGCCAACGTGCTGTTAACGTATCTCGACGTAGGTCTAACATGTCTCTGATGTGTGTCTAAAGTTAGTCTAACGTAAGTCCAACATGTCTTGACATATTCGACGTAGTTGACAAACGGCTGGCGCACGCGCAATGTATGTATTGTGCATGAATGTTCTTTGAACGTAAGCGAACGGGCTGTGAACGTGGTGGACGTTTTGCCTTTGCGAATATAACGGCATCCACGTCGAGCGCTCGCTGTCCTTATGCTGAGAACACTGGACTATCGTTAGACTGATGCTGCTCACTCGCTGGCCTGACATCGACTCACGTTACAAATTACATCAGAGTCACACGTAGCTACGTTAGGGCGGGCGTAGTTATGCAAGTCCTACGCTAAGGTTTTGCTAGGCTGACGCTGCATGCGATAGAGGCTTGTTAGCTTTACATTACGCCTTTTTTTTTTACGTTCTAACTCGTTGACACATGGTACAACTATGTTGGACCGACGTTTCGCCTACTTCCACTACATTGCACTGACGTCCAAATTTGCCCTGCAACGCGGAGAATTTCTACGTATCTCAATGTAAATAAGCGATTTCTACGTTCCCCACTCGCTGGCCCGTTACATCGTAGTGTGACAAGGGTATAACAAGAGGAACAGTGAAGTCTTTATCATCGTACTGCATAATCTTTTAATATATATTTTTTTTTAATCAAACTTGCCTGCGTAGTTTCCTTCGCTGTACACACTTTGTGCCAAATAGACCCTGTGAGGGTATCATAAAACATGGTTATATAATAATGTTATTTGCCTACACAATCTGCTGTATTTCATGTATGTGCCATGAGTGTGTGAGTCTCAGGTGATAGCCATACAGTTCGTCGGGCATGAAATGTTTTGCAACAAAAGTGCGCGCGCATACACGTTCGGTGTTTGTAAATATTGAAATAGGCCTATACCATAAATACCAGAGATACATCTGATCATATTTTTCAAACAAATTTCGCATTTTAACAGATAACATAAACACTTTTCTGAGAACAAAGATGAGCGATAATAAGTGATGAGCCTTTGAGCAACACTGGAGAAATTATTGTTCCCCATGAAGGTCTCTGTTTCCTATTCTAAAGTGTCACAGAATTGTGTCTTGCAAAGTTAATGTAAAGGTTTAATCAATACACATGTATGTATGCATGCATGTATGTATGTATGTATGTATGTATGCATGTATGTATGTATGTATGTATGTATGTATGTATGTATGTATGTTATGTATGTATGTATGTATGTATGTATGTATGTATGTATGTATGTATGTATGTATGTATGTATGTATGTATGTATGTATGTATGTATGTATATATCTATGTATGTATGAATGTATGTATGTATGTATCCAACATATAATTACTATCTTATAAAGTTATATGTGAATTGTCAAACTATACCATATGTAAGTCTTGGAATAATTAATATTGTTATTTCAACTAACTTGAGCTAGCTGCTGATCACAATATCAGACTACATATACATATATTGTAAATAACTGTATTGTCACGTGCCATGGTGCTGACAAAAGACTTTATTCAATGAATAAACTATATTTACCACAAAACAAGAGTGTTATCTGTGCACTTCAAAACAAACGTGATTTTAATCACCCATTAGTCTTAGCATACCAATCAGTGTAAAATAAAATTAATTTGCTATTTCCAGTCGTTGCAAGCATTGGTTATTATTATAACAATTATTATAACTGTCACTCGGTGACACGCATTTTCTCCCCCATGACACCGATGAAAATTAAAATAGCAAAATTGTGTCCGAGATGAAAATTAGCGCTGCTCATGACTGAAACAATATACTTCTATAATGATTCGTAAAAAATATGATCTATTTCTAATTACAGATAATTAATTTTCAGCTGAAAACAGTGAAGAGGGGGTGTAGGTCTGTGTGGTCTAGGTTGACGGTGTGTGTGGTTGGGGCGTAGATGGGTATGGTGGGGGTGTAGGTTGGTATGGTGTGGGTGTAGGTGTGTGTGGTGGAGGTGTAGCTGGTTTGTGGTGGAGGTGTAGGGGTGTCTTGCAGAGCGGCACCTCACAATCTTTAGCATCCCTAAACCCCCACCACCCACACCTATACCCCCACCACACACATAAACCTGCACCACACACCTACAACACCAACACACACCTGTGTGGTGGGGGTGTGGTAGGGGGCTTAGGAATGTAGGGGGGCTGTAGGTCTGTGTGGTGGGGGTTGACGGTGTATGTGTCTGGTTGAAGTGTAGGTGGGTATGGTGGGGGTGTAGGTGTAAGTGTGTGTGGTGGGTGTGTGTGGTGGAGGTGCAGGTGGTTTGTGGTGGAGGTTTAGGGGTGTCTTGCAGAGCAGTAATCCACAATCTTTAGCATCCCTAAACCCCCACCACACACCTACACCCCCACCACCCACACCTATACCCCCCCAACCACACACCTACACCCCCACCATACACATCTACACCCTCACCACACACACCTACACCTCAACTACACACACCGTCAACCCCCACCACACACACCCACCACACACATACACCACCAACACACACATACCTACAGACACTCCTAAACCTTCACCACACACCTACAACACCAACACACACCCGTGTGGTGGGGGTGTAGGGGTATAGTGAGGGTGTAGGGGTGTGGTATGGGCTTAGGGATGTAGGGGGGTGTATGTCTGTGTGGTGGGGGTTGACGGTGTATATGTGTGGTTGGGGTGTAGGTGGGTATGGTGGGTGTGTAGGTGTAGATGTGTGTGGTGGGTGTGTAAGGTGTGTGTGGTGGAGGTGCAGGTGGTTTGTGGTGGAGGTGTAGGGGGGTCTTGCAGAGCGGAACCCCCCAATCTTTAGCATCCCTAAACCCCAACCACACACCTACAACCCTAAACTCCCACCACACACACCTACACCCCCACCCCATACATGCCACCATCATCATCATCATCATCATGCTGTCAGTCGCGATGCAACAAAGACTGCTTTCATTACTTGACTGTCACTCTCCTTGTGCGCTTGTACATCTCATGAAAGCTGCCTGCAAAAGTGATGAAGTGCTGCTGGCTTTTGCAAGTTACCAGCGGCACTCTCTCGGGGAACAAATAGAGGTCTCACACCGGCAAGAACATGTTCAGACAGGTGCAAAACTATTTGTCCATGCAGTGGCTCGTCGGGAGATGTTGGGAGTTCCATACATCAACCGCCCTTGATGCTGCCACAGTGACATGGTTTTCTGTTTAGGGTTTGCTCCCTTAGCCTTCGGTTCTGTCAAGAACCTGTACCACAAGGCAGTGGTTTACAACTCTGTAGGGCAGGGGCATCAAACTCCCTGAGGTATTGCAATACCTGCCACCACACAAACCTATACCCCCACTACCCCCTACACCTGCACCCCCCCCCCCACCACACCCATCAGAGTTTGGAAATGGCAAAACATGCAAGACCTTGATCCTTCACGTGTCACCACCTGCCGGCAGTATATTGCAAAAGGCGTTGTAACGAAAGTCCCCCATTGTAATCATGAATTATAGAATCACTCATACATGTGTCCGAATGTTGTTGATTTTATGTGGACAGTGATAGATTTTACATTCGTGACAAGACCCAATATATTTAAACTGTTCTGTCTACACAATCAAAGTGGCTAATGTCTGAACTTCCCCCTCACCCCCACCCCCACAAAGTTCTTTCACAATCCCCGCAGGTATCAAAGCCATATCTCTCATAATAGTTTGAAAGTGAACTTAGACATTCACATAACAGTGTAAAACTCAGTGTGCGAATGTTTCTGTAATCCTCTATGGCCAATAAAAGAACAGCACAATAATTACCAATATGGGAATAGAATATGCAAAACATTAAGGATGTGAATTGTGATTGCTGACGGCATCTGCACTTTGTTGGTCTGTATCTACCTAAAGCTAAGATTCCATATACGTGGTATGCAGTGTGCGAATGTGACAAAAAAACACCTTGTAAATGCACAATGGTGCCACCATATGTCCAAATGTGAATGTGAATGTGAATGTGAATGTGAATGTGAATGTGAATGTGAATGTGAATGCGAATGCTGCTCCATTTCCCAGCCAGACAGTCAACGGCCATACCACACCCGACGCACACCCCAGCCAGCCTTCAACAAGTTGGCCGTGTATCGCTAGTTTGTTGGGGGTTTTACATCCCAGCAACATCCATGGTCATATCAGGACGGGTACTAACTTATGACTTATGTGCACACTCATGGCAACTTTATAGTGCTGCCATGCTGGCATCATAATCCGATTTCCCACTCAGTCACATTATCCTGATACAGAGCTAAACAGTCCATGCCCTATCCTAATACTGCCGAGCACCAGGGTAGGTAGCGACAAGTATCAATTTTGTAAGTCGTTGGTTTGACTCGGTCATGATTTGAACTCGCGACCTTCTGCACAGCAAGCCTGCACTCTACCGATTAGGCCACCGCGTCCAGTATTCACCGAGTAAATCACAACATATATGTAAATGACGGAAGTTAAGCAAGACCACACAGACAAAAATCACTGCTCACTCAATTGTTACCCGAGAACTAGAATAGTTAAGATAAACAGGACCAAAACACAGAACTTAGAGAGCAGATATTTATAGCAAATATTGACAGAGTCGCAGACAAGCCCAGAACTAGAATAGTTAAGATAAACAGGACCAAAACACAGAACTTAGAGAGCAGATATTTATAGCAAATATTGACAGAGTCGCAGACAAGCCCAGAACTATAATAGTTAAGATAAACAGGACCAAAACACAGAACTTAGAGAGCAGATATTTATAGCAAATATTGACAGAGTCGCAGACAAGCCCAGAACTAGAATGGTTAAGATAAACAGGACCAACACACAGAACTTAGAGAGCAGATATTTATAGCAAATATTGACAGAGTCCTCTCTTTCACGCTGCCCACCATGTCCGGGGGAAGCGGAAGTCAGAAGCGTACACTATAGCCGTGTTTACACGGGGAATTGTGAAACATTCTAGACAAGGCGATTCATATGAAGCGTTTAGAGAGATGTTTACACGGCGGAGTTGAAAAGTGTGTGGCGCCGGGAATCAGCAGGCGCCTGTAGCCGGCTAGCACTGCTATTTGTTTTGTTTACACTTGGTGATTCGACGCCGATGTAGCTGCTACGTTAATATCGCTTGGAATTTAAGGTTAATTTAATTAAATTTCATTATTTGAGTCTGTAATTCTGTTAAATATGATCGCATTCACTATATTTCGGCGTAATCGGGCCCTAACACTGCCGGGAACCAGCGATTAGTTACTGCTCCCCCTGTTCCCGGCACGCACTACTATTTTATACTATCGCCGCCCGGGAACAAGCTGAATCGCTTCAAATAAACCACCTCCCGAGGTGGTATAGATGAGGCGTTTCATATGAAGCGATTCAGCCCTAAAACGCCACAGCATCGCGTTTACACGGCAAATGTGAATCGATCTAGGCAAGGCGTTTCATATGAGGCGTTGGAAACTCAAGTGTATGACATCACTGCACGCGCATAACCTATAAATAGACACCACGCCATGTGTCCTAGTTTCAGAACTAAACAGTGCTAAAGCCAGATCACTGTCATGCACGTGAGGTCGTAGCTCGGCATTAAGCGGACGAGATGGCCAAATCAGTTGGACCAGCCGGGATGGGATGGCCGAATGAGTTGAGCATCCGTCTCCCGTTTTGGGAGATCGGGATCTGTCCGAAGACTGAACCCATGAGTTTGTGGGTTCAAACACATGTCAAGTCAAACCAATGACTTAAAAATGTATACTTGTTGTTTCCTAGCCTGGCGTTAGGCATTATTAGGATAGGACAAGGACTGGTTGGCTCAGTGTCAGGATAATGTGACTGAGTGATATATCAGGTCATGGTGCTGGTTGTCTGGGTGTCCCAGTGGGGCAGGACTATAAAGTCGCCATGAGTGTGCACTGTCCCAAGTCGGTACCCATCCTGATATGACCTTAGATGTTGCTAGGACGTAAAACAATAACAAATAAACAGCCAAATGAGTTGAGCGTCCGCCTCCCATTTTGGTAGGTCGGGGGATTTAAACCCCTGTATTTGAACCATTGCCAAGTCAAACCGATGACGTAAAAATTGAAACTTGTCACTGCCTAGCCTGGCACTCGGCATTACTAGGATAGAGCAAGGAACAGTGGAACGAGGAAGACCAATTCTCCACGGTTGAAACTTCCCCTGCTTAGATCAACTAATGTAACAACAATCAAAACAAAAAAATGTATGTAGTGTCGATGACGTAGTCACCATAAGCACCGGGTCTTGAATGTGTCAGGGCACTATGTGGAACTGTGCCACAGAGACAAAGACACCCATAGCCAAGTCATATCTGATTATGTCACCCACAGAACATGGGTGAGCGGAGGAATGGCTGAACATAGATGAGAATGGTCTGACACACACAAAAACAGGACAATATTTTATGAATTTTGGCGACTTTTAAAGTGACAGAAGCCGGAATGGTTGTAAATTTTGACCATTCTATCCGGCAGATAAAGACTCCGGAATTTCTGAAAAATCCGAAAGATTCTCATCTATCGTGAAACGGTTCACAAATAGTGAACACAATTAATTTGTTTTCACATAGTACACTAATAAATTTGCTATAATTTACTTGACTTGAGTTTGAGATAACTTTTATTTTAAATCGATAAGTCGATATTAGAAGTGAACAAATGCTGAATTTTGGCACCATATACAATAGGCTTCAGCAGTAAATGTCTATTAAAATGAATTTGCATACCCTTCTATGCAGTCTGTTGTTTGTTTGTTGTTTTACGTCCTAGTAACATCTAAGGTCGTATCAGGATGGGTACCAACTTGTGACAGTGCACACTCATGGTGACTTTATAGTGCTGCCCCACTGGGAAATCAAGCCACCAGCATCATGACCCGATATCCCACTCAGTCACAGTATCCTGAAACTGAGCTAACCAGACCTTGTTCCTATCCTATCAATGCCGAGTGCCAGGCTAGGAAGCGACAAGTATCAATTTTAATGTCATTGCTTTGACTCAACTGGGAACCGTACTCCCGACCTTCCGCACGCGAGGCCTGCACTCTACGGATTCGGCCACCGCATAGGCTCGATAGTGCGCAGTAATGGTGTCACACTCTCCACCACGCGTAATCGAAGCAGGGCGCATGTACAGTCACCAGGGCCGCGTTCAGGGTGCACGTCCGAGATGTCTCGGGGAAATCCCTGACGCCACGCTAGTCTGAACGGCAAAAGCAGTTTGTCGCCTAGAAAATGGGCGACCCCCCATAGCCGACGGCCATTCGAAATAGAAAAGCTGCACTGTGATTTGCTGAAACCACTAAATACAGCAGCCATTTTCGAGGCGCTTGTCTGAAATGGGAGGCGTCTCCGAGACGAACCCTCAACGGAAATAAGTCAAAAAGCATCGCCGAGGTCTCCAAGACGTACCCTGAACGCGGCCCTGTTTCAACATACACTAGGTTAACTCGGCGCTAATGCATGTGCCAGGTGTGCCCCAGCCGTGCTCTTCAGTTTCCCGCTGTGCTGTTCAGCACCAACTACAGCTAGGCCTACAGGTGAGGTAGAATCAAAGATAAGTACGATCAAGATTGTGCATGTTCAGCAGGAGTACCGGTGTGTATCAACCAACTCTATTCGGCCTTTTCCCATATAGGTCAGCTTAGTACTATTACTATTAGTAATAAAGTTATAATAAACATAGTGTGTTTTAAGTCCTAGCAACATTTAAAGCCATATCAGGACGGTTACCGACTTATGACAGTGCACACTCATGGCGACTTCATAGTGTTGCCACACTGGGAGACCAGGCTGCCAGCACCATGACCCAATATCCCAGTCACATTATCCTGACACTGCACTAACGTCATTGTCCTATCATAGTAATGCAAAGCATTAGGTTGGATAGCGACAAGTATCAATTTGATAAGTCATTGGTTTGACTCGGCTGGGATTCGACGTCCCGACCTTCAGAACAGGACGTGAAGCAACCACAAATCAATCAATCAATCAGAACAGGAAGTCTGCGTCCTACCGATTCGGCCACCGCATCTGGTTAATAAACATAGTACCATTACTAGTAATAAACTTGAGTAAATGACGCAGCATAGACCTATTTCATGTGACGTCAGCATAGGTTTTTAGGTCAGTGCACGCGCAGCTTGGCTGCAGGACAACACAGGGTGACACTGCAAACTCAATGGTTATGAGCAATCTTCTTACAGAAAATGTGAAATATCTCTAAAACCACACCACTTGGAAACAAACTGCTTGTAACACATATAGAAAACATATTCAATGAACAGATTATATTAAATTTATACGGTTAGGGTTCTGCATTTCTATTAATTTTGAATAAAATTGATGTTTTGCACTGCGTGTGTCGCCAAACTCAATACATTGTCAATGGCTGTGTGCAATCTTCATACAGAAATTGTGAAATATCTCGAAAACCACACCACGTAGAAAGAAACCGCTTGGAACACATAGAGAAAACATATTCAACAAACAGATTATATTAAATTTATAAGGTTAGGGTTCTGCATTTGTATTAATTTTGAATAAAACTGACGCTTTGCACTGCGCGTATCGGCAAACTCAATGGCAGTGTGCCTTCGTTCTGCAGCCAAGTTGCGCACACATACACAATGTTTATAAACATTGAAAGGCATCGATAGATTGACATCACATGCTCGAAGTACACTAGTGCACATACAATATTTACCTTTCCACTAACTGTGACCGATAGTTTTGGTAACAAATTATCGGAATGGAATTATCTTTAGGACATGGCACAAAACTATCAATTATTAATTGGTGGTGTTCTCTGTGGCGGAGTGGTTAGAGTATCTGACTTTATTCTAGGTTAGAACTACCTCTGCCAATTTGGATTTCCAATGCAGTGTATAACTTACAGCGTCATCAAAGGCCAATTCCTCTCGTATCATGTCTATGTGGTGTTTGAGCTAAAAAGGTCCCTTGGGTCTGTAAAATTGTAGGGCTGGGCTTTCTATCGACAAACTGTCTAATGGTGAAAACTAGTCTATTCAGACCTATCCATGATAAGCATGCCACCAATAAAAGGCGGTGATGACAGGCGGGAACCCGAGTCAATGCATGGATGTGATTGGTTATCAGCTAAAAACAGTCAAGCCGCGGTTTGGGGGGGGGGGGGGGGGGGAGGGGGCCCATCCAGGTTTGGCCAATAAGAATCAACCTTATGAAAGAAGGTTTGCAAGGAGAGCTATCTGGCGTAAATAGTCAACAACTGTGGCGATATCAACCAGTAAACAACCTGCCGGTTGCAGTAACATAGTTGATCATTCGTTCATTTTTATTCACAATTAATAGAAATGCAGAACCCTAACCGTATAAATTTAGTATAATCTCTTTGTTAAACATGTTTTCTATATGTGTTCTAAGCGGTTTGTGTCTAGGTCATGTGGTTTTAGAGATAATTAACTTTTTCTATATGAAGATTGCTCACGGCCATTAACAATGCATTGAGTTTTCCAGTACGCGCAGTGCAAAACGTCAGTTTTATTCAAAATTAATAGAAATGCAGAACCCTAACCTTATCAATTTAATATAATCTTTTTGTTAAACATGTTTTCTATATGTGTTCCAAGCGGTTTGTGTCTACGTGGTGTGGGTTTAGAGATATTTAACCTTTTCTGTATGAAGATTGCTCACGGCCATTGACAATGCATTGAGTTTGCCAGTACGCGCAGTGCAAAACGTCAGTTTTATTCAAAATTAAGAGAAATGCAGAACCCTAACCTTATCAATTTAATATAATCTTTTTGTTAAACATGTTTTCTTTATGTGTTCCAAGCGGTTTGTGTCTAGGTGGTGTGGTTTTAGAGATATTTAACTTTTTCTGTATGAAGATTGCTCACGGTCATTGACGATGCATTGAGTTTCCTGGTATGCACAGTGCAAAACATCAGTTTTATTCAAAATTAATAGAAATGCAGAACCCTAACCTTATGAATTTAATATAATCTTTTTGTTAAACATGTTTTTTATATACATGTGTCTAGGTGATGTGGTTTTAGAGATATTTAACTTTTTCTGTATGAAGATTGCTCACTGCCATTGACAATGCATTGAGTTTGTTGGGTTTGTTATTGTGGATGTATCGCCACAATGGCCGCACTTCCTTTTAGCGTGACGTCAGTGCATACCCTCTATCCCGCAGCTATGTGCACATCAGTATTACCAGCAAAACTGCTGGCTTCCTTGGCACAAACCTAGGCCCTTACTCGCTATACAACACCAATTGCACAAATCATACCAATAACCAAATTCATAATTAAAAACCCGGAAATCGGCAGGGGGGGGGGGGAAATCATGCAAATTGAGGTCAGTCGATAGGTTATGGAGGAAGAGGGCGAGGGCGAGGGCGATGTTGTTGTTTGTTTGTTTGTTGTTGTTTTATGTCCCAGCAACATCTAAGGTCATATCAGGACGGGTACCGACTTGTGACAGTGCGCACTCATGGCGACTTTATAGTGCTGTCCCACTGGGAAACCAGGCCGCCGGCACCATGACCTGGTATCCCACTCAGTCACATTATCCTGACACTGAGCACACCAGTCCTTGCCCTATCCTAATAATGCCGAGCGCCTGGCTAGGAAGCGACAAGTATCAATCTTAAAGTCATTGGTTTGACTCGACCGGTACTCGAACCCACGACCCCACGATCTACCAGCACAGGAGACGGACGCTCTAACTCATTCGGCCATCCCGTCGGCGAGGGCGAGGGCGAGGGCGAGGGCGAAACCGTGAGGGAGGGGGGAGGCAGGTGTGTGACTCACGAGGCTCGACCGAGTAATCAGTCCACTACACACTGAATGACCAGAAAACAAACCGGTGTGGCGTGCTCAGCCGTGTCCCGTGCTCAGCCGTGTGCATCGACTCAAACTCAAGGCATTGTCAATGATCGTGAGTCACTAACCTTATAAATTTAATATAATGTTTTTGGTAGAGATGTTTTCTATATGTGTACCAAGCGATTTGTTTCTAGGTGGTGTGGTTTTAGAGGTATTTCACTTTTTCTGGATTTTCTGTATGAAGATTGTTCACGACCATTGACAATGCCTTGAGTTTGACAGTACGCGCAGTGCAAAACATTAGTTTTAATCAAAATTAATAGAAATCAAGAACCCTAACCTTATAAATTTAATATAATCTTTTTGGTGAAGATGTTTTCTATATGTGTAACAAGCGATTTGTTAATAGGTGGTGTGTTTTTAGAGATATTTCACTTGTTCTGTATTTTCTGCATGAAGATTACTCACGACCATTGACAATGCCTTGAGTTTGAGTCTAATGACACGGCTGAGCATGGTACACGGCTGAACACGCCACACCGTTGTCGCAGTTTCCGCCGTCCGCCAGTTTCCGCGGTACGCCTACAACTCAAATGCATTGTCAATGGCCGTGAGCAATGTTCATACAGAAAAAGTGAAATATTTCTTAAAAACACACCACCTAGAAACAAATCGCTTGGTACACATATAGAAAACATCTTTACCAAAAAGCTTATATTACATCTATAAGGTTAGGGGCTCTTGATTTCTATTAATTTTGAATAAAACTAATGTTTTGCACTGCACGTACTGTCAAACTCAAGGCATTGTCAATGGTCGTGAGCAATCTTCATACAGAAAAAGTGAAATATCTCTAAAACCACACCACCTAGAAACAAATCGCTTGGTACACATATAGAAAACATCTTTACGAAAAAGATTATATTAAATTTATAAGGTTAGTGACGATGCTGTTCGATTTTGATGCATGCGCAGAAGCGATGCGTACCGCAGAAACTGGCGGACGGCGGAAATTGCGACACCGGGGGCAGTGCTGGCCGGCCCACGACCCACGACCCACGTAAAGGGCCGGCCGGAGACACCGTTACACTGCGGGTGTGCCGTGTACGGTGTGATGGGTCTGGGCAGGTGAGACTGGGCGGCACTCCCCCATGTCTACACGCCCCCCCCCCCCCCCCCCCCCCCAGGACGCTACTTTTCAGTTCAAACCGTCACCAATAGAGGGGGTGTAATGACGTCACAAGGCAACTTTCGGTGGCCATATTGGATTACATACAGAAGGCTTGCAACTGCCTACACTGTGCTTATTTACTGATTTGTTGGTTTATTTGTCACCTTTTTTTAGCAGTTTGGCCTCAGAAGTTGTTGCTAAAGTGATGTAAGTAAACACATTGGAGTAAACTGCCCAGAACATAAGAAAACTCTGTTTTACTCCATCTGCATGCATTCAAAACATGGCCAGGGAGGGTGCTCGTAATCCAAGATGGCTGACCGCTGACTGCTGAGTGATAACGCCACGTGCACTCCCTCTATCAGGAGACAGTGTTCAGTGGCTCTCTCATGTTTACCACTTATTTAGTTATTTATTAATTAATTTATTATGTGACCATGTCAATTAGCTATATGCGTGTATGCACTAGAACTGTATGACCAATGGCTAGCCGATAATAGCCAACCTACGCTTGTTTGCTGGGGTTTAGCGTCCTGGCAACATCTAAAATCACATTAGGACAAATACCAACTTGTGACTGCACACTCATCGCGACTTTATAGTGCTGCCCCACTGGGAGACCAGGCCACCAGCACCATGACCAGATTTCCCACTCAGTCACATTATCATGATTTTTTGTGTGTTTTTTTTGTGACAAGTTTTTTTATTCTGCCCATAACGTATAAGCTCCTGTGAGGGTGCTTGTTTTCAACGCTGGACAGCTGTGATACTGGATTGGTCTGGTCCCGTACTCAGGAGTTTTTACCTGATCTTTCTCGGGCCAACCTTTGCGGTTTTGGGTGTTAGTAGTTTCTATATTAGTTTTTTTTTTAATTTTCAAGTTTTTTTCCTAACCTGATACTGACCTAACCAGTCCATGGCCTATCCTACTATTTGTACTAATGCCAAATGCTGGGCTAGGTAGCGACAAGTTATCATTGGTTTGACTCAGCTGGGATTCAAACTCCCAACCTTCGACACGGGAAGCCTACGCTCTTACCGATTCAGCCAGCGCGTCCGGTGCCAAACTACAATTTAATGCCAACTGAAGCTTGCAGCACACACCCGCCTCGACATCCAGCACATCCACTGAACTACAACAAAAATCTACTTTCCAAAAAGTGACGCGTCCCACACACGACATGTGGAGTGCTATTGTATTATGCGAACGCCTGTTATGACCTAAGAGTAATAATAATCAAAGCACGGTTATAAAGTTCCACGAACATTAACACATTATTTCTGTTGGTCCAAACAGAACAATGCAAATATGTACTACTTTCCCGATGATATAAATGACAGACAGTGGATGCTAAAGTTTGTTTGTTTGTTTGTTGTTGTTTTACGTCCTAGCAACATCTAAGGTCATATCAGGACGGGTGGATGCTAAAGTTGAATAATTCGATGGTTTGGAGCTTCTGTCATCTTCTGAGATAAATGTATTAAAGTTGCATAGTCCGATGGTTTTGAATTTCTGTATTTTTTCTGAGATAAATATATTAGATCGATCACTAGTATCTACTTTACATTAGTTCAAAGTTACTTTTATTTTAAATGGTAAACATTTGAGATATTTTGAGTGCAAACATGGAAAATTAGTTTTGGCAGGCTTGCCAAAACTCTAACACCATAGACTTCTGTAGTAACAGGTTCTGTTAGATTGACTCAGTATTGCCTTCTACACAGAAACAAATGAATTCTTTATTTCAAATGTAATTCAGTAGACTGAACCCCGCTTTCTTTTGCGATGACTTTTTATGGGCCCCAACGGTGGCGTTATAACGAGGTCTGACTGTGCTTATCTAGATTTGACCCGACAAATCCAACTTAGATGCTGATGCACTTATTAAACATTTGATGCTACATAGAAGTGCACACCAGGGACCATATGTAGGAGTCAGTGTTAGCGGGGTTTGGTGTTAGAGCCTGTTACCATTTAGCTATCACCGAAGTCGGGAC
This sequence comes from Branchipolynoe longqiensis, assembly GCA_030323885.1. Taxonomy (NCBI): domain Eukaryota; kingdom Metazoa; phylum Annelida; class Polychaeta; order Phyllodocida; family Polynoidae; genus Branchipolynoe; species Branchipolynoe longqiensis. The sequence goes on along the minus strand of CM059193.1, from coordinate 68,273,392 downwards.
CTGTGTCAAGTCGTATGCAGGAGCGCGTAACACTTTCATTATAGTTAAACGTGAAGTTATTTATAGATTTGGGAAATCCCTCTGCGTTTGTAGCCATATATTAGGCTCAAATCTATTGAATGCCATTATATTTAACAGAATTACATACGCAATAAGTGAAATTTTATCAATTTAACTCTAAAGTCGAAGCGTTATTAAGGCTACCGCCGCATTGGCGGCGATATTAATAGTTATATTTTCGAATCGACGAAGGTACAGTAAACAAACCGCCACCGCCGCCGCCAGTATGGAAAGCGATGTCGATGCGGCAGCGCCGCCGATTTGTTTACTTTACGTTCGTTGATTCGAAAATAAAACTATTAAAATCGCCGCCGTTACGGCGGCAGCGTTAATATTGCTTCGAATTTAGGGTTAATTTGCTGAAATTTCACTTATTGCGTATGTAATTCTGTCAAATATGATCGCATTGAATAGATTTGGGCCTAATCGGTGCCTAACACCAACCTTAAACCACCTATGGATCAGGGTTACCATAACCTCGTTTAAGGTTTTGGTGTTCGGACTAACACTGACTCGTGCATGCCATTTTTCGCCGCTAAACCGGAATTCCCACCAAACACCGCTTTGCCTCGCTAACACTGACTCCTGCATACGACCCCAGTGCTTTATTAGAGCCTGTTACTGCTGAAACCTATGGGTCAGAGTTTTGACAAGGACGCCAACATTAATTTTGTTCATCGCGTTATATCCGAATTCGCGTTAAATCAGGGTTTTACTGTATTTTGCTTTTATCGAAGAATGCAACTTGAACGAAAGCTACATAAAGTATACGCGGACAAAGGACACATGTTAATCAGGTTAATTGGTGGGCGATTGAGGCGTTGTCAGGGAATCCCCATCCATCAGCTGCGACGGGTGCAGTTTCACGCCGACAGGTGGCGTCGCGGAACGCCACGTCCGACTCACTAACAACTCCATACAGCAATACAGTCCAAACTCTCTAACCGACCACATCCACAGATGGACCACTCCCCTATATCGATCGCTTTATTTGCGTCCCAACAATACTATTGTAAGGATATTCTAACTCCCTAGACCGACCACTTCCCTAAATGGACCACTTAAAGTCGGTCCCATGGACATGGTCAGTCGACCTAGAGAGGTTTTACTATATGTATAACTGGTGTCTCTAACTTGCCCATATCAATATGAAGGCGTGGAAATACAGCACAGTGAATATAAGGTAATTCAAACATGTCAGTTTACTCAAAACATATTGCTGTTGGTGCAAGGTATGTAATTCGGAACAGTTAAAGTTAGCTAGACCGTGAAGCTTAGGAATATAGTAAGTGTATTAAATTATCGGAGGGCTACCAAATGCAAGCCCGGTGCAGACCTGTAGACCGGTCAACAGGAACGCGTCATTTAGATACGGCCATTCCTGGCTTTCCTGACAAAGATTTTAGGGTTACTACAGAATACCAGATAAATTAAGTTTAATTATAATTTATATCGATTTTAAAGTGATTTTCTCAGACGCCATCGGGGTTAAGCCATGGAGATGAAATACCAGACCCAACGAATGGATTTTGTTGTTTGTTGTTGTTTTACATCCTAGCAACAAAGGTCATATCAGGATGGGTACCGACTTGCGCCAGTGCACACTACTGGCGACTTTATAGTGCTCTCCCCTAGGAGACCACTCCGCTAGAACCATAGCCTGATATCACACCCAGTCATATTATCCTGACACTGAGCCACCCAGTCCTTGCCATATCCTAATAATACCGAACGCCTGCCTAGGAAATGACAAGCATCAATTTTTAAGTCATTGGTTTGACTCGACCAGGGTTTGAACCCACAAACCCAAGGGTTCGGATCCCCCGATCTCCTAGAACAGGAAACAAGACTCTCAACTCATTCGGGCATCCCGTCTGGTTCAACAAATGGATTGTCTTCTTTCAGTGCACACCAACAATTTGATGGATACACTTTTGTTCAGCAATGCCCAGTGGGCACTTCTCAAATGATATCGGCAGGTAAGGCTTGAACGATTCGGCAGGAAAGGCTTAATTTGACTGCAGGTGGTGACAATTGTTCAGCTTGTGAACAGGTGTGTATGACATATAGCACCAGGTAGGTCCGCGAATGTAGGTCGTTTTGCCCACGGACGCTTCGGCGTTTTTTCAAGGGAGGACGCCTCGGCCAAGTTAACCATAAAAAAACGGAAAGTTATTTTGTGTGCTTAAAAATGAGATTTGCAGACGGAGAAAATACGAAATTCTAAGACCAATCGTCTGTGATTGAAAATTCCCTGCTTTATTAACTCAAGTACAAAAGAAAAAAAATATCAACATTTCATTAAATGATATAAGCCATCCTTTACTGACAAGTCCCCCCCCCCCCCCCCACCCCCCGTGTCATACGCATTGTACAACTTTGACAACTTTGAACGGCCCCTAATATGGGTATGCTGACTTGCGTCTACTGGATTCTGAGGAAGGCCTGCGTCGGATACCCACCGTGTAAAGCCCGGTACACACCTCCTGTATAAAACCTAAAAACACCCATTTCACGACTAAAGTTCGGTTTTTCGTCGGTTTAAGTCTTTAGGTGTCTGACCCCCTAACACACCTAAGCCTTCCGATTGGCGACTTAAAACTCAGTTAAGACTGGAATCTTATAAGATTCGAAAAATGAATCGGGCCGTTTGAGAAATGGTATATATGTGAGTGCTCAGTCATATCTTACACGGTATATGTGTGATACCAGCCGTCCATTCGCCATCCAACTCTTCCATTCTCTTACCCCTCTTCCGCCCCGTCCTCTTTCATTCACCCCACTTCCATTCACCCTGTCTTCCATTCCCTCGTCTTCCATTCCCCCCCCCCCATTTCCTTTCCCCCCTCTGGCATTCCTCCCATTGCACTCCCCTCTTACAACCCCCCCCCTCGAATCCCTCTTGCATTCCCCATGGAAGAGGGGGAATGGAAGAGGAATGGAAGAGGAGGAATGGAAGGGCAGGAATGGAAGAGGGGGAATGGAAGGGGGGGAATGAAAGGGGGGGAATGGAAGAGGCCGATGGAAGAGGGGGGGAATGGAAGAGGCCGATGGAAGAGAGGGGAATGGAAGAGCAGGGATGCAAGAGGGGAATCGAAAAGGGGGGAAAGGAAGAGTGGGGATGGAAGAGGGGGGGATGGAAGAGGGGGGATGAAAGAGGGGGGGGATGGAAGAGCAGGGAATGCAAGAGGAGGGAATGGCAGAGGGGAAATGGAATAGGAGGGAATGGAAGAGGGGAATGGAAGAGGGGTGTCATAGGAGGCGCCCATGCTGGTGTAGTTCAGGGAAATGACACCAGGTGTCCGGAGACCAGTCGCGAAACAGACGGTATATGTGAGCGCTCCAGTTTTTAGCAGTCAAGATATGTGTATTGTCCCCCATTTTCGGGAACCGGGTCGGGTCGGGCAGGGAGTTTTAGCATGGGAATCGTATACGGGGGGTGTGTACCAGGCTTAAACATGCCGGGTTGCAGCCCCTCCCATCCCTATTCTCCACAATAGATTCTATATCGTAAACTCACATTACCCGTATAAAGTTCTACATGCTTCCAGATGACCAAACTTGGTAGGATTTTTCTAACGTACATTGCAGTAAAATTGTGTCAGCCAATATTTCACGTTAAATACACCACTTCCTGTATGTGTGTTCACCAGCTCCCCCACAGCATGTCCTAATTAGTAACCATGGTAACCCCCACCCCACCAGCGTGTGTTGTCACCCTGTGCCCCATGTGTCTGGCATGTGTACTGCATCAGTTTCTGGGTTTACGCAATGTGCCACCACCTCACTCGAGCAAGGCCGCAAGCCAGGGCCGCGTTCAGAGTACGCCTCAGAGTCGACTCAGAGTCGGCTTCGTGGCCAATATGTGTTCAGGGTGCGACTCAGAGTCGACTCAGAGTCGGCTCCGTGGCCAATATGCGTTCAGGGTGTGCCTCAGAGTCGGCTCCGTGGCCAATATGTGTTCAGGGTGCGCCTCAGAGTCACCTCGGAGACGTCTCGCTTTTCAGATAGGAGGCAAAAAGCAGCTCGATAATGGCTGCCAGATTCTGTGGGTTCAGCCAATCAGAGCTGTTCTTTTCAATTGCAAATGGAGGCCGCCATTTTCAAGGCACCAGACAGCTCAAGTCGTTCAGACTAACCCAAGCTTGTCTATATATTTCGGTGGGCAGGCCGGGTGGTCATGAAATACGAGTTATCTCCGGGATGCGTGGATGGATGGGCCAGAATTTCGCTGAGGCGCCTCTAATGGTGCTGTCACACTATGACGTAACGCGCCGACGTGGGTGCAATGTGAAATGTATAGAAAATCCCGACGTGATATGCAAATACGGGCCCAAGTTGGACGACACCGCAACGTGGTCGACGAGGTCGTAACGTCGGTCTAGCGTCGTCGGAACGAGAGAGGACGTAGAAGATATTAATTTGACGAAAGTGAAGGCAGCGAGATCCTCGCGAGCTCGACGTCGTGGAAACGGGACCCTAGCGGCGGCGTAACGTCGAGCTGGCGTGATGACGTCCGTCCCATCATGGACACGTCCATGATGGAACGGTTTAGCGCGACGAGAGAATAACAGACTAACGTTGTCGCTCCGTTGCTCCGTGGTCGACGTGGCTTCGACGAGGGCGCAACGTGACCGGAATGTGACACGTTACTGACGTTACGGCCACACTAGGCGATCGTCAACGACGTTAGCGTGGACGTGAGGCGACGTTGACCTAACGTAGATGACGTGCTCATAACGAGAGCCTAACATGACCGTAACGTGACGCGAATGTCTTATCATCACGTCGAGCTACGTCAAAAGTTGTCAACATGTCCAAAACCTCAACGTCCTCCGACATAGCTTAACGTGAGTGGACGAGACACGACGTGACTTTAACGTGACTCTAACGTGATCTGACGTTCTTCGAAGTAATGACGAAAAGTCACCCACGTCGAACTCACATTGGCCATTACGTCATAGTGTGACAGCACCATAAGGTGTACCTTAAATGTGGCCATGGTTTAGGACCTGCTGGGTTCCAGCATCCGTATCTGGGTCATTCTCACAAACTGTGCACCACAGTTTTGGTTTCCAGGTTACATTGTTAATGATGTTGCCTTCTTTTTGGAGATACTAGGTCAAATAGTTATTGTTACTCTGTATTAATTATGTTAGCAATACTACATATATTTAATCTGTTCCACAAAATGTATCCAAAATATGCTTAAATATGATTTTGTGCAAAAGTGAAAATATCATCTACCCAAACGGGTTGTTTTTTCAGACTGTTTTTTCCGTGTAAGAAACAATTCATTTGGTTTAACTGTAATCAATAAAAATGTGTAGTGTGTATTAAAATGGTGTTATAGATTTGTGTTACACGGGTTAATTTTAACAGCTTTCTCAATTTGTATAACATCGAAATAAAAAAAAAGTGAATTTTCCCCACCAACTCTGACATTCATCAAATGTAAACCTATGCATGAACATGGATTCTGCTATTATTTGGAATGTTTTCACTTTTGGTTTCCATGTCACAAAAGTGGTACAGTTTCTTAGGGAATACTCGGATTAAAGTTGATTACAGCAATACACCCTTATTTACGTTCCCGCGGGTCCACAAACCAGAACATGCGAACATGCCAGATCCCCAAACCATTGACGCTGTTATTTGTAATAAATTGCATTTGTAAAGATGGTAGGTGATTGCCAGAACCGACTGTCCCCCGACCCCGACCCCCACCCACACAGACATTACACTACGCTACCCAAGTTAAACAAAGAACAAGGAACCAAACACAGGTTCAGCTATGGATCGGAATTCCTTTAAACGGATACAAATTCATTCCAAAACCAGTGCACCGTGTCACATATCTAGTCTGTTTGTTGTTTTACGTCCTAGCAACATCTAAGGTCATACCAGGACGGGTACCGACTTGTGACAGTGCACACGCATGGCAAATTTATAGTATTGCCCCATTGGGAGACTAGGCCGCTACCACCAGCACCCCATACCCTACTCACTCACATTATCCTGACACTGGCCCAATCAGTCCTTGCCATATCTTAATAATGAGGAGTACCTGGCTAGGAAGCGATAAGTATCACATTTTAAGTCATTAATTTTGACTCGACCAGGGTTCGAACCCACAAACCCATGGGGTTGGATTCCCCCCCCCCCCCCGATCTCCCAAAACAGGAGACAGACGCTCAACTCATTTGGCCATCCGGTCTCGTCGTCACAGATCTAGACCACGTGGCCTAGAAGCCGCAGCTGGAAGTGTAAACGTATCGGTGTAGGTAGATAAAAGATTCACCCGGTACTTGTTGTACACGAATGAAGACCAGCCTTATATAAATACGGGCGAAAATAGCTTTTAGTATTGAACAAGAAGTAGAATGCCTGGCACTATTGTGAAATGGTTACTTATATCAGAACAGAGTTGGTGAATGAGAGAGAATGCAAAAAGACAAGATGGCGGCCAGAGAACGCCGTCGATTTCACTTTGAAATCTGATTAAACTAGATATTATATTATATTTTTCAACTCAAAGGTAGCGGGCTACCAATAAGACATATGTAAAGAATAAATGTTGCTTCTTAGATTGTGAAATTAGGCTCTCATTTCCGTAACCCGTTTTTTTCGACCGTTTTTATATAGGGTTGGTATTCACCCGTGTACTGGGAGTACCGGGTGAATCCTTTATCTACGGTGTAGGGTGTTAGTACCAGTACTACCGGAGTTTGTCAGGTCAGCTTTACCAACGGAGAGCAACACTATAATATAAAAGCACCCCTTAAGACATATTACTCACAGTCACCGACCACCGCACCGCCATTAAAGGTGCATAGTCCGATGGTTTTGAGTTGGTCACTTTTTTTAGAAAAATATATTAGGTTCATCGTTATGATCTATCTTACTTTTAGTTTCAAATAACTTATTTTAATTGATTAACTTTCAGAAATATTTGAAATGCAAATAATGCACAATTAATTTTGGCATGCACGTAAAGATTCTGACACCATACGGTTCAACAGTTAACCGGTTCTATTTACTTGACTTCTGTGCAGCGACACATGCCCAATAAGTGCGCCAGTATCTAAAGCCCTGTTCACACACGGGCCTTAAGTCGCCTCAACTAGTTCGCCTCTTCTAATCCACCTCGCGAAGCGGGCTACATGAGACAAACTAGTTGAGTTGATTCAACCCTAATTTGGCTCAGAGGAGCGTTCACACGCTCGATCTGAGTCGAACTAGTTGAGGCAGGCAACTTAAGGCTCTGTGTGAACAGGGCTTTAGTTAGATATGTAGAATGCAATAGAGATGTGTTCTTGTTTCAAAAATGCGCTTTCTTTCATTGGACTATGCAGCCTTAATAAGGATACATACCGTGTGTATAATCAGTCAGTCCCCGGCGTGTATAGATAACGTGATAAGCCCACTGATACATTGTCACGGGAGTGGTGAGGGCGGGGGGGGGGGGGGGGGGCCTCAAATAGGAAGTTATATTGTATATGTTAAAGTAGCCAACTATAGGCAGCCGGAATAGACGAGATCACCATTCCGACTGCGCATGCGCTGAAAACGGCGTTGGCAGCAACGCAAAGGTGTACGGCCATTGAGTTTGCCGATACGCATAGTGTAAAACATCAATTTGATTCCAAATTAATCAAAATACATAACAATTTGGCACAAACATGGATGGATGGATGCAATATAATAATATAATGAATATGTTTAAGACATAACTCGCCATGATTAAGCATTTTGAGCTAAGAAACATACAATTTCAGTCACATTACAGGCTGATGCTTACATCACCATTGATTATACATAGGTAGTTCTTGTTCTAAATATTAAAATGTCAAATGTGTCAGCAAAAACTTGTTTCAAAGAAATGTATCAGCTCTTGTTTGACACATAGAACACTAAGTAAAAAAATATATATAATAAATTAAGATATTAATCTTTTATCCAACATTGCATCTACATAAATATAATCAGCATATCTTATGCCATGTGCATTTAGATTTAGTAGATCAGGGAGTAGTTTATCCAGCTGTGTAGATATGGGTTATGCGATCGATCCTGCTCAGTGGACACATTTGCAGCTTGGGCTATTTTCTGTTCCAACCAGTGGTCCACAACTGGTTCATCAAAGGCTGTGGTGTGTGCTGTCCTGTCTAAAAGACCCCTTGCTGCTTATCGGAAAGAGTAGCCTATGTGGTGGCAGCAGGTTTCCTCTAAAGAAATGTGTCAGAATGACCATATGATTGAGGTCCTATAACCGATGATAAAAATCTATGTGCTCTAGAGCCGTCGTTAAATATACAAACTTTCCTTTCCACACTCCACTGCTTCTCTTCCCTATCTAATCTAAGTAATGCCGGCCACTGGGCTAGGTTAGTGTCAAGCATACATTTTTCATCGATGAAAGTCGGCTCCAGCAAAGAAAAAAGCGGAAATCAAGCCGATGGTGAAAATGCGGATCTTCTCGCACTGTCAGGGAATTGCCGAAAAATCCCGGAAGTCAGGTTTCAACTGTCATTGTGGTGCCTATTTTATAGCCCATACCTAACTCGTTCTTGTTTGGGTTTTATGTTCTAGCAACATCTAAGTTCATATAAGAACGAGATTCAAACCACCCAACGATTGCAACATACATACTAATTCCATGGAATTAGGATGTATATGACAATACATCCATTACCGCTTAACTTAAGTGGTAAATATGTTTTAAATCGCGGAAATACGCGAAACTGCGGAGATCTTTCATCCCTGATTTTTAAGCCATTGGTTTGACTCGGTTGGATTTGAACCCAATGGTTTCGAATCCCACAACCTGCCATGTACAGATATAGAGTAAAACCTCACTAAATCGACCGACTTTAAATGGTCCATTTAGGGAGGTGGTCGGTTTAGGGAGGTTTTAAAAATCATTACAATGGTGTTGTATTGCCGTTTGTTTGCGACCCAAATAAAGCGAGCGATATAGGGTAGTGGTCGATCTGGGCAGGCGGTCGGGTCGGTTAGGGGTTTTACTGTATATGGACAAGAGGTTGCGGTTAACCGCCTGAACTAACTAACTGCTTGTTTGTTTGTTGGTTGCTGTTTTACGTCCTAGCAACATCTAAGGTCATATCAGGACGGGTACCCACTTGTGACAGTGAGCACTCATGGTGACTTTTATGGTGCTGCCCGACTGGAAAATCAGTCCGCCAGCACCATGACCCGATATCCCACTCAAGTCACATTATCCTGACACTGAGCTAACCAGTCCTTGCCCTATCCTATTAATGCCGAGCGCCAGGCTAGGAAGCGACAAGTATCAATTTTAAAGTCATTGGTCTGCCGACCTTCCGCACGCGAGGCCCGCGCTCTACCAATTAGGCCCCCGCGTCCGATTTACTAACGAACTAAACCAAGGACTGCAGATGCTCACCACAATCAATCAGTCCTGCCCGACTGTACAGGTGTCACCAGGGTTTACTCGAGTCGGTCTTTGCTGGCGTCATCATCACCATCCCTGACTGTGTGGGCAGCAGCACAGCCGACATGGTGGCGGGAAGGAAGTGGCGCCTCGTTGTGGGTTGAGTTATTTGTGTGCTCATTAATGAGCGCGAGCCGCCTAGTGAGCGCTGACACTGACAGCAGACGCCGCCCCTTAATTAACAATCACCGCCTGCCCCAGTGTGCAGTATCAATAAGGCCACACGTGACAGCCACAGGGCCCGCCATCAGACAGCTGCTCGTAGCAGTAGGCGCAGAGGCTGTCAGCAGACGTCAGACAAGTAGGCGATGGCAAATACAAACGGCATTGGCGACCTGGTCGGTGGGTGCACGTTACACCCACAGGTAGGGATTACATAGGTCTGCTATGATGTGTGTGTATGTATGTGTGTGTATGTGTGTATGTGTGTGTGCATGTATGTATGTGTGTATGTGTATGTATGTGTGTATATATGTGTGTATATGTATGTATGTATGTATATATGTATGTATGTATGTATGTATGTATGTGTATGTATGTATGTATGTATGTATGTATGTATGTATGTATGTATGTATGTATGTATGTATGTATGTGTATCCATGTATGTGTCTGCCTGTCTGTCTGTCTCTATGTATTATTAGGATAGGGCAGGTTGGCTCAGTGTCAGGACAATGTGACTGAGTGGAATATCAGGTCATGGTGCTGGTGGCATGGTCTCCCAGTGTGGCAGCACTATAAAGTCGCCATGAATGTGCAGTCGCAAATCGGTACCCGTCATGATATCACATTACATGTTGCTAGGACGTAAAACAACAAACTGTATGTATGTATGTATGTGCTATGTATGTACTATGTATGTATGTATAAATGTATGTATGTGGTAAGATCTACCGTGCAATCGTGCTATCCACCCTACTATACGGAGCCGAGGCCTGGACAGTGTACAGACAACAGGTGAAAAAGATGCATGCCTTCATGATGCGACATCTGCGTTCAATCATGAGGCTAACCTGGTAGGACAAAGTGACAAATAAGGAAACACTCGAACGAACGGGGCTGCCCTCTATGGAAGATCTTCTGATCAAAAAGAATCTCTGGTGGACTGGACACCTCATGAGGATGTCATCAGACAGGCTACCAAAGCATATCCTCTAGTCTCAACTGTCTTCTGGCTACAAAAGAGAGGGCGCCCCCGTCTCTGGTTCAAGGATACCATCAAGAGAAACCTGAAGCTGAGAGACATTAAGACCGACTCATGGACGCAACTCTCACAACAGAGAGCTAAATGGAGAGCGGCAGTCAAGTAATGAAAGCAGTCTTTGTCGCATCGCGACCGACAGCATGATGATGATGTCATTCTGAGAAGCTACCACATTTTTAGTTTCCACGTTACATGGTTAATGACTTTGTCTACTTGTTCAGGGGTAGTAAGAAAAAGTTATTGCTGACTCTGTTTATTAACATATTGGCAATAGTACATACATGTATTCAATCTATCCCACAAAAATGTATCTAAATTATGCTTATATGATTTTGTGCTAAAGTAAAAATATGAAAATTTGTATATCAACACCATAAATCTACCCTAACATTTTTATCAACTTTTTTTCTTGTAAGAAACAATTCCTTTGCCTTAACTGTAATCAATCAAATCTTGTTTGATTTCATTGTGTGTTAAAATGATGTTATGGATGTGTGTTAACAAAATGCTATAGACAGATGTCACACGGTTAACTTTAACAGCTTTCTCAATTTTCTATAAAATGAAAATTTTAAAATGGGGAAACAAATTTCACTCTCGACATATGCACAACATATAAGACTTCATATGAATATGGATTCCGTTATTATTTGTAATGTTTTCAAGTGGTACACAGTTTCTGAGAACGACGCATGTATTTATGCATGTATATGTATGTGTGCATGCATGCATATGTGCATTGGGGTTGTACATCCTAGAAACATCCATGGTCATATCAGGATTGGTACCGACGTGTGAGAGTGCACACTCATGACAACTTCATAATGCTGCCCAACTGGTAGACCAGGCCGTGGGTACCATGACCCAATATCCCACTCAGTCCTAATACTGAGCTAACCAGTCCTTGCCCTATCCTAATAATCCCGAGCTCAGACTAGGTAGCGACAAGTATCAATTGTGTATGTGATTGGTTTAACTCGTCTGGGATTCGATCTCGTGAACGGGAAGCCTGCGCTGTACCAATTCGGTCACCGCGCCCGGTCAGAATAATGCAACTTGAGTGGGAAATCGGGTCATGCTCCTATCGGCTTGTCTCCCAGTGGGGCAGTACTATAAAGTCGCCATGAGTGCGCTTGTTCACAAGTCAGTGCCCGTGTTTGTTTTTTGTTGTTTTACGTCCTTGCAACATCTAAGGTCATATCAGGAGAGATACCGACTTGTGACAGTGCACTCATGGCGTCTTTATAGTGCTACCCCGCTGGGAGACCAGGTCGCCAGCACCATGACCTTGATATCCCACTCAGTCACAATATCCTGACACTGAGCCAACCAGTCCTTGCCATATCCTAATAATGCCGAGTGTCTGGCTAGGAATTGACAAGTATCAATTTTTAAGTCATTGGTTTGACTCGACCAAGGTTCGAACCTACAAACACATCGGTTCGGATCCCCCATCTAACAAAATGGGAGACGGACGCTCAATTCATTCGGTCATCTGGTCTGAGTAAGCGGGAAGATGTGCTGCCGGAGCTCCCCCCCCCCCCCCCCCCCCCCTCTCCGATGACACAGCCGGCCGTGGGTGGTGGGGGGGAAGGGCAGATGCTGCCCGACCTCCCCCTGGTCGGATAGCGTGCTATATTACTAGGCGGGCACACAGTGTACTCGTGCTATATAAGAGTGTGATTCGAGCGCTTAGTGAATACTGCTGCTGCACTTAGCTGTTCCACAGCACACGCGTGTCTGTTCTTGTCAGTGTCAGCTTCCACATAAAACCGACACCATAGCAACTCGATAATAAGTGTCATTCTTATGATTATATTCTTCATTTCGTCTAGGGATCCACTGACATCTTTTTAATATTTATTATTAAAGATGGCTTGTGTTTAAAAATAAATTAGTCTAGTGGGTTTTTTTTTATCGCGAATAAAATGAGCTGCGATGGGATTCAAAAGTCGAATTACTACATTGTTTAGACAGGTGTCGCAGTTTGAGAGGGTACCCGCTTTAAAAAGGCCTTTTCGCAATGCGCATGCGTCAAAGTCGAATGGCAAGCCTGAAATGATGTCTGAATTTCTGCCTTGCTTCTGTCTGTGGAGGAGCTCTCTGGAAATGTCGGGCGAGACAAGCAAGTAGACTGTTCAGGCATCATTGTAGTGAATATTGTATGCTTGATAGTATATATCACCCTCTTCACTAACAAGTTAACAAGTTATTAAACGTGGGTACAATCCCAATCTGGCGGAAATGCTGTTCGACTCGACTTTGACGCATTGCGAAAAGGGCCATTTTAAACCGGGTACCCTCTCAAACTGCGACACCGGCGGTTCGTCTGTTCCTTACGCTCCCTGGGTGCCCGTGCAAGGGTTTAATTTATTTATTTTGTTGTTAAATTTGCATAGTCCGATGAAAATATCAAATTTTCAAAACCAAAACAATTATCTAGATTTTATTCTACATGTCTAACTTAGATACTGGTGCATTTATTAAACATTTGTCATCACACTGAAGGGAATACAGATGCAATTTAAGAGAACCTGTTACTGCAGACGGCTACGGCATCAGAGTTTTGGCGTGCTTGCCAAAATTAATTTTGCATGGTTGTACTTCAAATATCTACAAAGTTAACCATCTAAAATAAAAGTTACTTCAAACTAAAGTAAGGTAGTCTATAGCGATCAATCTAGTGTATTTATCTCAGAAAATGACAGAACCTTCAAACCATCGGACTATGCAGCTTTAAGAACTCGGGGGTGGGGTGGGGTTGGGGGGGGGGGGGGGGCTGCAGTGGGCACTGCTGCTTGTCACCTGCTGGTGCCCTACGCTGACCTACTGATGGGGCACGAGTCGTGACGACTACTGCCACCCTCGGCTCACCGTCATCCCGGGAATACCCAGTGCTAGCTAAGCCTTAGTTGCGTGTATTATTGTGATATTTAGACATGTGGAAAGAACACAATTTCCACACCTACCCAACTAGGCCACAGCGACAAAGGGGGCGCCACCACCGCACCACCTCTACAGCCTAACACCCACATTAACCGTCACCCCCGGCCCTGTACCCAGTGCCTGCCCGGTATTACTAAAGGCCCTGTCACACTACAACGTACGGCGTCAGCGTGTGCCCAACATATGACAAATTTGCCAGTACGTCGGCATTCATCGAATTTTGCAGGGGTGGGGGATAAAAATGGGCGTACACACAACGTACATAACGTATGCAGAACGTATTTCTGACCTATGAGAACGTTCATGTGCCTCGCAAAACGCTCACGGTATGCTGACCAACGTTACATACGTTACTTCATCGCTAGAAGTACAGCATAAACGTTAAGTACGCTGGAGATACGGCAGGCATACGTTCGAAGTATGTTAGGAGTATGTTATACATCCGTTGGCTGTACACGGAATGCAAACAGGCTGAACGTAGGCTAACATGTTCCAACCTATCCCGACCTACCCCTAACGTGTGCATAATGTACACCGATGTACGCCATATGAGCCATAAGGCGACATACGTTGACAATTTTGAACAAGCACACATTTTTTAGCGGCAAGACCTACGCCGACCTATGATGCTGTATCCCGAGGGTACTCGACGTATGCCCAACGTATATGTAACGTATGATGCCGTATGCCAATGGGTTGGTCAAAATCGCATACGTCGGCATACGCTAAGGCCATATGACATAGTGTGACAGCCCCTTTATGCAGCTAGCCTCCATGTTTATATGCTTAGGCAATAAATTGAATAACAGCAGATTCTATATATGACCTGTTATGATTATAGTGGATCTGTAGCTAGGAATGACTCTACTGATACCGACTCCAAAAATTAAATTCATCGAGTCCATTTTTAAATGCATTTAGTGATTGAGCTTTGGCAATTTCGGGTGGAAGCCTTATTCCACGTGTTTTCTGTCCTATCAAGGAGGAAGCTTTTCCTCACTCACCGGTTGGTCCTAAGATTTAGAATCCTAAGTTTGTGTCGTCTGGTCTCATTTTGTGATATTCCCAGTTTAATGTATGGAGCGGAGCCTCTATGGTATATACTCCAGATTTATGCTTGTATATCTCTATGACGTCACTTCAAGCACGTCTATAGACCATTTAATTTCCACATCCTAATATTAGTGACACATATATGGACTTGTAAGTTGTAGACTGGGACACTAAGCAGAAACCTGTGACAATATGCTTATATTCCATTTATGCTTATATTCAATCTGCCCCCAGGGGTCACCATTACTACATTCTTCAAGGGTCACCATTACTCCATTCTTGGTAACAGTGGTCGCACAGGTCAACATGCGTGATTTTAATAAATCATGCGTCAAATACTGTGCATGCCATCAGCGCTTATTGACTCCTTTGGCCAAAGAAAGCCATACAATTCCATTAGATACAAAGTATCAGTAGACATTCTCTAATGCAGCAGATAATATATTTAGCATGACGCATTAGTGACCGTTCCACCCTAGTTATATACTCCCTTCAATCATGTCCTCCCAGTCGGAGTCAATTGTTTGGCAGATTGAAAACGCTGCGTTATTTAGTCAAACTTTCCCACCCAAGCCTGAGTCATCACTGGTTCAGCGATACCGGATGTCACCGATCGTAGTTCATATGGTTCTAGACGGTTGGTTGTTGGGAGTTTTACGTCCTGGCAACATGTAAGGTCATATCAGAACTGGTACTGACTTGTGAGCGTGTGAACTCATGGTGACTTTGTAGTGCTACCCCACTGGGAGACCAGGCCACCAGCACCATGACCTCATATCTCACTCAGTCACATTATCCTGACACTGAGCCAACCAGTCCTTGCCCGATCTTAATAATGCTGAACACCAAGCCAGGAAGTGACAAGTATAAATATTTAAGTCATTGGTTTGACTCGACCAGAAATCGAACATCCGATCTCCCGCACGGGAAGCCTACGCTCTATCGATTGTAGCCTTAGTGTCAGTTGAGGGAGGTGCTGATTAAAGCTGCATAGTCCAATGAAATATCAAATTTTCAAACCAAACTAATTATCTAGATTTGATTTTACATATCTAACTTAGATACTGATGCAAAACATTTGTTTTTGCGTAGAAGGCAATACTGAGTCAATTTAACAGAACCTGTTACTGCAGAAGTCTATGGTGTCAGAGTTTTGACAAGCTTGCCAAAACTAATTTTCCATGTTTGCACTGAAAATATCTAAAAAGTTTACCATTTAAAATAAAAGTAACTTTGAACTAATGTAAAGTAGATACTAGTGATTGATCTAATATATTCATCTCAGAAATTCAAAACCATCGGACTATGCAACTTTAATCACAGATGTACTTGACTTTCTTAATCAGTGTATCCTTAGCGTCATGGAGATACTGAAATATGGATGCATACAATCCGTTGTCAAGTATTATGTTGATGTCCGGTTGACATTGTTCTATTATTACTCTTCATTATTCCAACACTTCTCTGTATTACGTTTGTTTGTTTGTTGTTGTTTTACGTCCCAGCAACATATATGGTCATATCAGGACGGGTAGCGACTTGTGACAGTGCACACTCATGGCGACTTTATAGTGCTGCCCCACTGGAACACCAGGCGGCCAGCACCATGACCTGATATCCCATTCAGTCACATTATTCTGACACGGAGCCAACCAGTCCTTGCCCTATCCTAATAATGCAGAGCGCCTGGCTAGGGAAGCGACAAGTATCAATTTTAAAGTCACTGGTTTGACTCGACCAGGGTTTGAACCCACAAACCCATGGGTTTGGATCCCCCATATCTCCAAAAACAGGAGACGGACGCTAAGCTCATTCGGCCATCCCGTCTGGTCTATAGAAAAAAATGTGTCAGAAGGCTAGGTTATGACTTATGGATATAAACCACATGAACACGCAACCTAATATGTATAGAATTAAAATACTTATCTATCATAGCCTACTACTTTTCGAGTGAAGAATAGATTACATCGTACAGATTAATAAACCAATTCCCCTTTCCTCTGTCCACAATCACTCCGTGCTATTTTTTTTTGCTTATTTGGGATTTATGTCCTAGCAATATCTGAGGTCATAAAGCTAAAAACAAAAAACAGAATTCGGAATACCTGATTGCTGTCATATAATTATACATAGCCACCCATGGAATTTTGTGAACATTAATCGGGTGAATATTAAAAATCGCGGAAATCCGTGAAATCGTGGATTGTTTGTTTGTTTGTTTGTTGTTGTTTTACATCCTAGCAACATCTAAGGTCATATCAGGACGGGTACCGACTTGTGACAGTGTGCGCTCATGGCGACTTTATAGTGCTGTCCAACTGGGAAACCAGGCTGTTGGCACTATGATCTGGTACTCCATTCAGTCACATTATCCTGACACTGAGCACACCAGTCCTTGCCCTGTCCTAATAATGCTGAGCGCCTGGCTAGGAAGCGACAAGTATCAATTTTTAAGTCATTGGTTTGACTCGACCAGGGTTCGAACCCACGACATACCAGCACGGGAGACGGGCGCTCTAACTCATTCGGCCACCCCGTCTGGTCCTTGAAATCGTGGAGATCTTTCATCCTTACTGTTGCTAATTAAATTCCCTGCATTCAAATAGATGACAGCATACAGGTCAGTGTTGTCAAACGGCTGAGGAACTTTCACATGCACAGCACTAGAAAACTGAATTTGGCATATAATGGTTGTTTGTTTGTTGTTGTTTTACGTCCTAGCAACATCTAAGGTCATATCAGGACGGGGCATATAATAGTATTATGAGGTTATTACTCTGTGCACCTAGGTATCATAGTGCTAGTCAGCTGTTTGCCAATATATTCCAGGCTGTTATCAGGAATCAAATATTCAATCAATTTATTACTAGACTTGATAAGTCGGAGAAAAGGGACTTGTTAAAATAGAAAGAGTAATCTCAGAGTTACCTCTGCCATATGTATACATTGGTACAAACTACTGTATGTAGGCATACATTTTGAGCATGGTTAGCATTGTAGTGCGGAACCTATCACTTGTATGTTTTCAGATTTATTCTTATATATGTATTCTTATATATATATATACCCACCATGAACCACTTGTTGCTAGGACGTAAAACAACAAACAAACAAACTGAACCACTTTATGTAACTGCCATAATGTTGAGTCTGAAATAAAGTATTGAATTCTCATTTAGTAGTCTATAAATATATATACACTTGTAAGCAGCCCCCCCCCCCACACACACACGCCCGTAGACTAGACCAAAGACTCTATAATACTAAGACAGCTCACTCCCTATCTCTCCCATGGGAATGCAAATTTTGCAGTGCCACCTTGTGGTGGGTTTGATCTATACTAAGACGGCTCACTCCTTATCTCTCCCATGGTAATGTAAATTTTGCAGTGCCACCTTGTGGTGGGTTTGATCAGCCCGGCTGCTGGTTGGTGTTTCACATGTAAATGCATACAATTATATTACACATGAGATAGGTAAGTATGAATACACATCAATATGAAATTGCTATGAACAAATACACATCATCATCAGCATCATCATCATTGCCATCATCACACATCTTTCACATTCATATATATATTTATACATATAATATAGCAACTGTTTAACCAAGATAACAGCCAGCGCACCAAGCAGTGGGTTTGATCATTTTGATTACACAGTACAGGCTGAGTGCGCCGTCTTAGTATTATAGGGTCTTTGACTAGACCGGGGCAGGTTGAGACTGTGCCGTGTCAGACAAGCCGAGGCACTATGCAGCCAGCAACACTAACTGTTCGTCGATTATGTTCTATTTTTGAATACCGTCTGCATCAAATGCGCATCTAATCTATGTATGTTTACATGATGAAGCAACGCACATAAAACATTAATTTGATACATGGTTTGTTTTGGGCGGTTTTAGGTGGCAAGTAGTTGATAACTAGTGCTCGCGCAGAGCAAAGTCTGTAAGTCTGATAAGGTGACCTGGTTGTAAAGATTGCGAGGCGGCGTTAGAGAGCTCCACGGTTCTGTCGCTGTCAATGCCGCGCCAGCACAAGAAGCACCCTCACTCACCCTCACCCACCCTCATCCAGGCAGCTCGAGAGGTGAGGGCGCTCCCGCCAGAGACTTTGAGTGGTGACCCACATCGTCACATGACCGCCGTCATGGCGACGATGCTAGTGAATTATGACGGTAGGCAGGCCACGAAGGGCCAGCCGTTACTAGATGGCGCCTCGGTCGAGGTTCTGTTTCTTTTGGATTAGCTACCGCGAGAGCAGAACGCCATGTGGACTCTCAGCGCACTTAGAGTTAGAGGGCGCGACCTAGCGGGCATGGATGGAGGACCGGTAAGGCCACACATCCGGTCTGTCAACGAGGAGCTGCCGATTTGATGCCGACACCACTGAGGCTATTTCACTACAATAGACTAGATCACCGTTCCGACTGTGCATGCGCTGAAAACGGCGCTGGCAGCAAAGCAAAGGTGTACAGCCACTTAGTTTGCAGATACGCATAGGGCAAAACTCTCGATTTGATTCAAAATGAATCAAAATACATAACAATTTGGCACAACCATGGACAGATGGATCGAATATAATAATATAATGAATATGTTTAAGACACAACTCTCCATAATTAAGCATTTTGAGCTAAGAAACATACAATTTCAGGCACTTTACAGGCTGATGCTTACATCACCATTGATTATACGTGAGTAATTCTTGTTCTAAATATTAAAATGTCAAATGTGTCAACAAAAACTTGTTTCAAAGAAATATATAACCAATATCTGATTAACCCTACTCATTTTCTATTTCTACATATGTCAGTAACCATAGGATATAAATAAAAACATGAATAAAATAATTAAAACTGACTCTGGCTATGGCTCTAACACTAGTCTGAGTGTCCAGATTTGTCTAAATCTAAATGCACATGGCATAACATGTGTTGATTATATTGATGTAAATGCAATTCTGGATAAAAGATCAATATCTTAATTTATTACATATATTTATTTAGTTAGTGTTCTATGTTTCAAGCAAGAGCTGAGATGAGCTGAAACTAGCACATTGTATAGCTGCACCCAGTGTATTATATTAGCATGTGCCATGTGCTGCTCAGGGTTTGTTTTCCGTTGATGCATCGCTCCGCTCGAATGGCGATGTGTTTGTTTGTTTGTTGTTGTTTTACGTCCTAGCAACATCTAAGGTCATATCAGGACGGGGAATGGCGATGTAGTCTATTAGCCTTTTAATTTAAGGCTGCACTCAGACTGGAAAGTAGCTGAGCTTGGCCCGCAAGGGGTTCTCTTTCTCTCTCTCTCTATGTGAGAGAGAGACAGAGACAGACAGACAGAGACAGAGATAGAGGGAAAGAGAGAGAAAGAAAGAGAGAAAGAGAGAGAACTTATACACAAAAAAAGAACAATGAATTCAACCATAGTTGGTTTATGCTGACAGGTCGAATTAGTGTTTTGGGGAGTTTTTGTGGGTTAAAAACATTTTTGTGGGTTAAAAAAATATATATTCACAATGTTTTGGAAGCACTGGACAGGCACAAACAGCGCATGAAAGTGGAAAAAATATATATTGACATCAGATAATTAACATTTATTTAGGAGATTTTGTCTAGTCTGTCAAGTGTTTAAAAGGTAGCAGCTTCACAGGAAGTGGAAGTCCGTGTCTGCGCGCATGTGCAGTAAACCCATGGAACTTCACAAAATTCCTCTGTATGCTTTGTACAAACAGGAAAATGTTGACAATTGTCAATAACCCTTTAGAAGACGCCACAGATAATTTGTTGTCGATTCTGTGCATATAATTCAGTGAAAATGTACAAATTCAACAAATACATTTGTTTATATTTCTATAAAAATCACATCTAAGTGTTAGTTTACCGCTAATTTGTCACGAAAACTTCACCCCAAATTTTCACAGCTTTTGAAAGCAGGGCTCAAAATGGACATCAAATATTTCTCTTTTTAGTTTATTAAAAACAAATAAATTGCTTAAACATGCACTAATGCATGAGGACAAACGTAACTTATCCATGCACATGAGGTCAGGAAACACTCATTTTTCTTTCGAGTAACGGATCCCTGAATAATCTTTCAAATCAAGTTATCGAAGCATCGACAGGAGAAGCATTTGAGAAGACTGGATAAAGAGAAGATACCTACAAATATATCACTTCAAGGCTCCATTCACCCCATGGGTGAGCAACAACAACAAAAAACAATAGAGCCCAGATCATCCAGAAGGGGATCTGTAAGTTTGTTTGAGTTTTACATCCTGGCAACATCTAAGGTCATATCAGGATGTGTACCCACTAGTTACAGTGCACACTCATGGCAACTTTATAGTGCTGCCTCACTGCAGCCAGCACCATGACCCGATATCTCACATTATCCTGACACTAAGCTAACCAGTCATTGCCCTATCCTATCAATGCCGAGCGCCAGGCTTGTTAGCAACAAGAATCAATCTTAAAGTCTTTGGTTTGACCCGACCTTCCGCAAGCGAGCCACGCGCTCTACCGACTAGACCACGCTACCAACTGTGGCAGATATGTGGTTCCCCCTCCCCATGCACCGACCCACATTACACGGGTACCTCGTGCCGAAGTGGTGTTCTCTTGTGCACCGCTTTTGTAGGGGAACTAGCTACCACCAGACGCAGGTTAACTGAACCGACCGTGGCGCCAGATTTGACCTTTCAGTTCACCAACAACAATCATTAAAACCGCTTTAACCCCGCAGACATGACCAGACCTTTGTTGGGACCACACAGTCGGGGCAGCATGTTGACCTAGTTAAATTCAACCGGGCGTCACCACCTTCCTGTTTGACAGTAGGCGAGGCGAGGCGAGGCCACGGAAGGGGTGCGTGTGTGTGTGTACACTGTCCCCCTTTTATATGGTTCAACGGCCAGTTTACTGGATGTGAACTGTCCGTACTCGCTGGTTGTACACATGACATGTGTTGTCGCTCGTACACCATCCTGCTGACCACAAGTTATTCGTAAATTGGTAAACGTGAGGGAAAAGGTGGCAGCCCCTTTAGTAAAACATAGAAGTGCGACAACGCACCTGCACTACCCGAGCCGGAGGTAGATACAAGTTGGTTCGTTGGTTGTTGGAGTTTTACGTCCTGGCAACATCTGGTAGATAAAGTTTGTTTGTTTGTTGTTGTTTTACGTCCTAGCAACATCTAAGGTCATATCAGGACGGGTACCGACAGTGCAGACTCATGGCAACTTTATTGTGCTGCCCCACTGGGAAATCAGGCCACCGCCACCGGCACCATGACACGATGTCCCACTCAGTCACATTATCCTGACACTGAGCTAACCAGTCCTTGAGCTATCCTATTAATGCTGAGTGCCAGGCTAGGAAGCGACAAGTACCAATTTTAAAGTCATTGGTTTGACTCGACCGGGAACCAAACTCCCGACCTTCCACATGCGAGGCCCACGCTCTACCGATTAGGCCACCGCGCCCGGTTCTGGTAGATAAAAGAGTCACCCCATACCCAGGGGTGACTCACAACTATGTCTAATTCCGAGCAAAAACGGCTTTGGTATCAATCAACCAATTAGAGAGGGTGAAGCTCCTGGTACCATCACCCAATGTTTATCTATATTGAAGTAGCCTGGCGCGTACATCCGGGTGTAATGACGTCACAAGACAACTTTCGGTGGCCATATTGGATTACATACAGAAGGCTTGCAACTGCCTACACTGTGCTTATTTACTGATTTGTTGGTTTATTTGTCACTGTTTTGAGCAGTTTGGCCTCAGAAGTTGTTGTTAAGTAAACGCATTGGATGTAAACTGCCTAGAACCACACAGAACACAAGAAAACTCTGTTTTACTGCATCGGCATGCATTCACAACATGGCTAGGGAGGGTGGTCATGATCCAAGATGGCTGACCGCTGACTGCTGACGTCATGTGCACTCCCTCTATTCGGACCAGTGAATACAATGGCAGTCACAGATTTGAAGCAAATGTAAATCAAACAAAAAGCACAAATCTATTCACTACTGCGATCTAATTCTGTTTTGATGTAGATTAATAGACTTTAAAACTTAAATTAAGACCCTTCTATGACTGCCATATTGCTTTTTGTTTGCATTCTGTACAAATTTCTCAAATCCAATAGAGGGAGTGCATGTGACGTCATCACTCAGAGGTCAGCAATCAGCCACCATCGATTATGAGCACCCTTGCCTAGCCCTGTTGTGAATGTATGCTGATGCAGTAAGATCATTTTCCTTGTGTTCTGAGCTGTTCTGGGCAGTTTACATCCAATGTGTTTACTCTCAGCACTTTAACAACAACTTCTGAGGCCAAACTGCTCAAAACAGTGACAAATAAACCAACAAATCAGTAAATAACCACAGTGTAGGCAGGTTCAAGCCTTCTGTATGTAATCCAATATGGCCACCGAAAGTTGCCTCGTGACATCATTACACCCCCTCTATATTGGATATAAACTGCACTGGAACCACCACATCCACAGTCCTATTTGAAGCAGGCTTTTGGTCGGATTTAAACATGGTTGTCATTCACCCATATGACATTGATTTTCATTTCATCGGCTATTGGACGTCAGACATATGGTAATTCAGACATATTTCATTGGAGGAAACCTGCAGCTGCCACACAGGCTACTCTTTCCGATAATCAGCAAAGGGTCTTTTATATGCACTTTCCCACAAACAGGATAGCACATACCACAACCTTCGATGAACCAGTTGAGACAGTCTCATAAACATGTACACATATATATACACCCACACCCATACGAATCACGACATTTAAACAAACAAACACACACTAATCACGACATTTCCAGACACAGCCTTCACAGATGTACAAAAACAGAAGCAGCTTGGTTCAGGGCCCATTTGATGGCGAGCATTGCAGTATGACAGGCACAGATGGTCAGTAACCATGGTAACACATGATGGACGAGCGAACTAACGTCTCGTAGTTATTGTGTTGGTCAGCTATTTGCAGGATTGAATGGAGGTGACTACTTGACCTCGAAACAAATACACACACAAAAAAAGGCCATGTGCCTGTACAACACAAGTATTACATTTTCCATGCTAGGTGCTGTTCTCGCGTCCTAGTAAATATACCATTTAATAGTAATGTAACAATATGGATAAGCAATCCCACCCAATCTCACGAAGTTCGAGGAAATAATACCATCAATCCTTTTCTGGGGAGTGTACTCAGCCGAAGCTCGGGTTGAACTTGTAGGTCAACGTTGGAACAGTTTCCATTTAATTCAATAATTATTAAACACACACTCAGAAATCAACCCAAAACCCTGGCACCATCTAGCAGGTTCCGACAGAATCAATGGCGAACTTGCGCGAAATGCGGATTTCCCCCACCATATGATTAGCACTGCCAGGAAATTATGGGAAAATGCCAGAAGTCAGATTTCAGCTATCTTTAGTGTGACTATTACTGCACATACCAAGCTTTCTTTCTTGTTTGAGTTTCACGTCCTCCGAACACCTAAGGTCATATAACAACGGGATTTGGACCAACCAATTGCTGTCAAATATATCATTCTGTGAACGTTAATTGGTGAATATAAAACATCGTGGAAATCCGCTACCGCAGAGATCTTTCATCACTTGTGACAGTGCGCACTCATGGCGACTTTATAGTGCTGCGCCACTGGGAAACCAGGCTGCCGGCACCATGACCTGATATCTCACTCAGTCACATTATCCTGACACTGAGCCAACCAGTCCATGCCCTATCCTATTAATGCCGAGCGCCTGGCTAGGAAGTGACAAGTATCAATTTTAAAGTCATTGGTTTGACTCGACCAGGGTTCGATCCCACAAGCGCTATAACTCATTCGGCCATCCCGTCTGGTCTGCTAGGACGTAAAACAACAAACAGACTAGGTGGTCTGTATTGGTGGGACATGTAACTCGTGACTTTGAATCAACAGGTTATGATATTCTAGCGATTGCCTAGTTACTCTCGCAGTACATCTGTGACAGGGCCGTTGAACAACCCATTAGAAAAAGTGTAGGAAGGATGGGCTATTGATACAACTCCATGAATATGCAATCTAATATGCTCAATATATGGTTCCAATGCTTGTCTATCATACACAATCCACTATTTTTTGAGTGGACAATTTATGGTGCTGTCACATTACGACGCTTCTAGCCAACGTATGTGATTTTTTGGTGCAACGTCAGGATATGTCAGGAAGCGTTACGCGCGCGTCAGTATTCGTTGATGGACGGCAACAGCGCGCGCCAAAAGATTTGTGCTTGCACAAAACTTTTGACGAGAGGGTGCCAACGTTATGGCTATGTTAGGTGCGCGTCGAGATACGTTAGAGTCGCTGGAATAACGCTATGCGAACGCTAGGCAGATGCCGCGCGCGCGTGAGGGTCATTCCCACACGTTGCGCCAAACTGTTGCTTTTTGTTGTTTTACGTCCTAGCAACATCTAAGGTCATATCAGGATGGCGCACCAAACTTTTACCACAACGTCGGCCGCACGCTACCAATACATTGCGCTGACGCCGAAAAGTTTGACGTGTCTCGACGACCAAAAGTGATTTTGCGCGTTGGCTGTGTGCCGGCGAGAAGTATCGTAATGTGACAGCACCATTATGAAATCAGATAACCATTATGAAATCAGATAGGCTTTAAAAGGTGGGATTGAGAACATCGAGTGATATATCGAATCATCGAGAGGTCTGAAGCTCTGAAAGCTTTATATCATATCAGTTGCGGCAGCATATCATTTACTCACATGATAACTTCAATGTCCTCAATATATTTGTTAATACATTATCGCTGAATTTCTCAACTTTACGCTAACACTGTACACCAGAACCACCACCACCTCCACAATTAATTCCTACTCAAGCAGTTTTTGCTTGGATTTTTCTTGTCATTCGCCCCTACTCTAGATGGAGGTGAATCCTTTATCTAACGGTTGCCATGGTGACCGCGAGCCATTCGGTTCGTGCGTTACGGTCTGTAAACCCATCTAATGGGCTGCAGCTGATCCCGCCCCAGTCTGCCTGCACGCACGACCCATTATCATGAATACCCATGTAATATTCTAAACAAGTCTTGGACAATAAATCCACATGTTATTCAGTGCACAACAGTGAGGTCAGGGCGACGCTGTTCCCCTTGAACACTAGTTGAGTTTGGAATCTAGTATGGAAAAAAACACTAGAGTTTGTCAGCCTTTGTGGCTAGAGAGGGACATAGAAAGTATTCACAGTCCTTGATATGATGCAACATACAGTGCTACACTGCAGACAGTATGCATGACCTTTTAGCCTTTTTGAGGCCAGCTGGACTGTACCAACTCATATAGTTTACTAAATAAATTCTATCAATTATTAATAAAACTTTTCTTTTTCTATTGGAATTTCTTTCCCTTGACCACAAATATATGATCGTGAGCTTTCTAATTTAATGAGTGTCTATTGGCACATAATTACTTGTCTGCTTTTACATGTAAAAGCGATGGTTTGAACAAAAAACTAACATTTCTCGCCGTGAATATGGCCTATGCTGCTGACATGGTGTAAAGCAACCAGCAATCAATCAATCATCAATACAGTGCGTGCCTAGACACAATCTAGAAACCAGCTGGGGACGGTACCCTGGCTGAACCTAGAGGATTGGCTGGTGTTTTATGTTCTGGAAACATCTACGGTCATATCAGGACGGGTACCGACTTGTGACAGTTCGCACTCATGGCGACTTTATAGTGCTGCCCCACTGAAAGATCAGCTATCCCACTCAGTCACATTATCCTGACATTGAGCCAACCAGTCCTTGCCCTATCCTAATAATGCCGAGCGCCCCGACTAGGAAGCGACAAGCATAAATTATTAAGTCATTGGTTTGATTCGACCAGGGTTCGAACCCACGGGTCCGTATACCACGATCTACCGAAACGGGAGACAGATGCTCAACTCATTCAGCCATCCCGTCTGGTCAAGAGCCAAGGGGCCGCATGCATGGGGCGGTGTTAGCGCCCTAACCGAGTTTTGGCTGACACCACACGGCTAACGGTGGAAAATCTGCATGCATGAAGCGGTGCCAGCGCTAGCCGGTGACCTTAGCCTAGGCTAAGCTATCCTGCTTTCATATCAGGTTTAACGGCAGGCCGTGCCGGTTAGTGTGCCATCAGTGTGGGTGTCAATCTATTCAATGCTATCATATTTGACAGAATTACATACGCAATAATTGAAATTTCATCAAATTAACCATAAAATCGAACTGATATTAACGACGCAGCTACATCGACGGCGATATTAATATTGTCGAATTGACGAATGTAAACTAAACAAATCGCCGCCGCCGCATCGGTGGTGATATATATGAGCCAAATCTATTCAATGTGATCATATTTGACAGAATTACATACGCAATAAGTGAAATTTCATCAAATTAACCCTAAAATCGAACTGATATTAACGCCGCTGTTGCGCCAAAATTGACAAATAGCGGTGCTCGCCGGCAACAGGCTCAGCAATAACAAGACTAGCTGGTGCCGGGCGCTGTTAGGTACCGATTAGGCCCAAATCTATTCAATGCTATCATATTTAACAGAATAACATTCTCAAAAAGTGAAATTTGGTCAAATTAAACCCAAAATCGAAGCGATATTAACGCCGTCACCGAATCGGCGGCAATATTGTTAAATAGTGGTGCTCGCTGGGAACAGGCTCAGAGGGATTTCCCAAATCCATAAATAAGTACACGGTTTGCTGTCCACACCGGGTTGGGCATTGGTGCATATGGCTTGACCTATTTCATCAACCCGGTGATAGCTACCCCAGAGCTAGCGTGTAGCACCGGCTACGTGTAGCACCAGCCCATGCATACGGCCCCAGATGACACTGGTGAGTGAATATGTATTTAATTAGTCTCAGCCTAGTTAACAGATGCGTTCAGTGTTTATGTTTACATCATAGAATTCCTGCACATGCGCATTATGATGGTAATCAGGCCACGAGGCCAACCACTATAGGATATCTTTTCAGTAGGGCTCTTATCATTCTTAGATTCGTTCTCAGAGAGAGAGAAGACGTCCCCCTGGGAGCTCCAGGGCCCCTGCACCCTCCCTCCCTCGGGGACAGGGTGCAGGCCTGGGCTCTATACTGTCTGTACCAATCTGTCATTTAAAAATATTATGTACTTTTCAGTTTAAATTAAAACCTTTCTCTTAAAATAATTAAAACGTTGCACAGAGAATGCTTCCATTTCATTTTTAGTGGTGACTTTTGGTGGTGACTGAAGGTCCTTTTGGTACGCACCTTTGTGAGACCTTCAGGTGTAATATTTTACCCGTCCAAGATTTATATAGCTTAACCCCCAGTCACACCTACCTGGACGAGCCCCGGATTTTTAGCTGGACCACCCCAGGACCAGTCGCCGGACAAACTCGCTATTTTGGTCGTTTTTGGCCTCGCGGTCACACGTACCTGGACGAGGCATGGACTACAAGCCCAGATAACCCCGGATGAGCCCCAGATGATAGTCTGAAATGCCGGACTGATCCTGGGTTAGTATATGAGTAATACGTGGTCATCCGACATGTCCGGGTCTTATCCGGGAGTGGTCCGTGGCTAAACTGTGGCTCATCCGGGGCGAAACAGCCCCGGTCCACCCCAGACTATCCGCACGATGCTGGATCGCCCCGGATGTTTTAAACATTTAAAAACAACCGGGGCGGACCACGGACAAGGCCAGACCAGCCACCGATCATGCCGGATCGCCACAGAACATGCCGGATCATGGTCCGGAGCTTGTCCGGCCCTATATCCGAGTAGGTGTGACTGTGGATTAAGGGCTCACTCACCATAAGGCCAAAACAAAACAAAAATGGTAATTGTCTCCAACTGTGCCTGAACAAAATCACATGCCTCTGATTTTTTTTAATTGTTAAAAATGTGTCGGGTTACAGCAATTCAACTTTTGTATCAATTTTTATGTCATTGGCTTGACTCGGCGAGGGTTTGAACCCAGGAGTTTGAATCCCACAACCAACCAGAACGGGAGGTCATCTACGTAAATTAAAAAATAAAATAAAAACAGCCCGCTCAACCAGGAATTTATTTCAAAAGAACGATCACCATTTAAATTATTTGTTATTTGGCCTAAGTGCTGGTACTGCGTGTTCAGGGTACTCCTCCGAGTCGTCTCGGAGAAATTCCTGATGGCAAAAGCAGTTGGTCGCCTCATAAATGGCCGCCCTCATAGGGAAAGAAGAGCTCTGATTGGCTGAAACCACTGAATACGGTGGCCATTTTCGAGGCGCTTTTTGTCTCCAGTCTGAAAAATGAGATGTCTCCGAGATTAATCGGAGGCATACCCTGAACGGAAATAAGCCAAAAGGCGTCCCCGGGATGTTTCGGAGGCATACCCTGAACGCGGCCCTGGTACTGTTCAGTGAGTGCCTCGATATCGCCATGTTGCTATACAAATCGGGAACTCCCAAGTCTACGCCGAGAAATGAGACTATTCATTTCAGTGTCAATTGAGATACCTACTCACCCGACACCCCATACTATATAGGGTATTCACGTGACGTCACGAACCGGATGCGCGGCCATTGTGGCGATATCAACTTGTAAACATCCCATAGAGTTTGCCTGTAGGCGCAGTGGAAAACGTCTATTTCATTCAAAATTAATAGAAATCTGGAACCCTAACCGTATAAATTTAATATAATCTATTCGTTTAATATGTTTTTTATATGATTACCAAGCGATTTGTTTCTAGGTGGTGTGGTTTTAGAGATATTTCACTTTTTCTGTATGAAGATTGCTCACGGCCATTGACAATGCACTGGCACTGACACTCAGAATATCCCAACTTTCACTATTATCTCTGTTTTTAATACTTTCAGCGTAAATTGCTCTTAGGTTACATTAAATACTTCAGATCTTCCTCTTCAATCGCTCATTAAGATATTTTTAATCGATGCAATGAAAGCTTTTAAATTTATTTTACAAAAATAAATGCTCCACATAGACATAGCATTGCCGTATTTTACCCTTCGCGGGCAGTTTGCCGGTACGCGCAGTGCAAAACGCCAGTTTTATTCAAATTTAATAGAAATCCATAACCCTAACCGTATCAATTTAATATAATCTTTTTGGTAAACATGTTTTCTATGTGTATTCCAATCAGTTTGTTTCTAGGTGGTGTGGTTTCAGAGATATTTAACCTTTTCTGGAGGAAGATTGCTCATAGCCATTGAGTTTGCATTGTGACAGTGTGTTATTATTGTGGTTACTATCGCCGCAATGGCCGCACTTCCGCTTAGCGTGACGTCGGTGCATACCCTATATAGTATTCTTTGTAATAATATCCCCCGGATCTTCTATCCATTTTGGTCTTTCTTGATGCAAATTTGTGGAGAAAAGTCAAAGTTCCCTTTTGCTCTCCAGCAAATGAAGCAGCATTAGCACCAACGGACTAGTTGAGAATCATTAAAATAGTAATATACACATACACAAAATAAAGAAAAGTAAAAGGGCTTTGTTGGGAAATGGAACCCCAGTTGCGGCAGTGAGAGCGCCGAATCCTAGCCACTAGACTAGTCTGACTAGACCACCAGGGAAGTATGGGGGCATTTGACTGGGCCTACCTATAAGTCTATGCGAATATCAAAATATTTCCTTACAAATTCCTATTCGACTGGGACCGGAAGTGGGTATATATATATGTATGATTCGGATGTGTGTTCTGGCTCCATCCGATCCATTCGTAAATCTTGCGGATAGAAAGGTCCCAGTCGAATGCTTCCTATGACTGCCTGAGATTGAAATATGTAGTGTTACTGTTAGTTCATTACACAGAGCGGCTGGCAAACCAATGACGTCACGGTCGGGTCTCCAGTGCTTGAAATTTTCACTACAGACACGACGGTCGGGTGAATAATAACTTCGTATAATTAATGCATTTCAATAGTCTTGATTCCAACTTACCCTCGGTGGACGGGACCGGTGATGGGGTCCCTGCTACTTCCCGTCCGGGGGACTGCGGCTCCCGTTTGACCTGCTTCTGTCCCACATTCTGGCTGCCCAGTCCATTCTGCTGCACACCCAGCTGACCCTGTGACCCCACCACCGATGGGCACGCACCAGTCAGATCGGACGACTCCGACTTTATCACCAACGGATGCTGCGTCAGAGGTTGTGGACTCAACGGTTGTTGTTGTTGTTGTTGTTGTTGTGATTGTTGTTGTTGGGCTGTCGTGGGTTCCTCTTGCTGCGACTGTGTGGCCAGCTCTCGTTGAGGAGAGCCGATGGAGTGAAGATTGGGGAGCTGGGGTGGCGGCGGCGGTGACAGCTCTAATTGCAGCTGCTGCTGGGACGTAGTGGGCACCCATTGGAAGACGCGCTGGCGCATAAGAGCCGGCTCCAAGTCAACCAAACTCCCGAGGATCTTCTGAATCTGAGCCTGCTTTTCCGAGGCGGACGCCAGCGTGCTGCTGGGGTGAGTTCGGCCAAGAGCACCTGGGTGTTGGGCTCCCCCTAACAATCCGCCACGGACGGGGCTGTCACCGATACCGCAGTGGGTGAGCGGCGTGACACTGACAGGCAGTGGCCCCGTCTTCACTTGTACACTCAACGGGGTGGTATCTTTACTGCTAATCCCGTTGTTGACACCGCCAATCCCGTTGTTGACACCGCAAATCCCGTTACCAGCACGTGCAGCAGCAGCTGCTAATCCTGACAGTGGCTGAGATGCTGTCCGTGCACACACTCCCAGGTCCGGCTTACCCGCGGTGCCGGTCGATAGGTCCGGAAGCACAGGGGGCAGGTGGCTCAGACAGGCCGGGTCGGAATCGGGCGGCGAGCGGTCGGCTAGCTGACCGGCTACCATGCTACGGCCCCCCGCCGGCGTCGGGCGGCCGGCCGGTCGGTTGGCGTGTGGGTGAGGGTGGGGAGACAAGGGCAATCGCCAACACCAGTAGTGACTGTTAGTACTCGCACTGAGTCATCAACTGTGCACGGGCCTGCAGCGGTGGCGGCGGTGGTTCTGTACGGCCAGCGGTGGTGGTGGCGGCGGTGCTGTGATCTGTGACATATTAGCGTCTTTCTCCGACGAGCAATCTATTTCGCACGTAGTACACACGTTGTCGCTAGGTGTGGTGCGATCCGCCAGTGTGCAGATAAAAGCTCCTTTTCCTCCAGCGGAATTCTCAACCACCAGTGCCACTGTTCCGACAGCTTCTACAATAATAATAATAATAATAATGTCCGTCCGCCTATCTTACACCCTTTCCGCTATAATCCCACCTCTCGTCTGGTCGGCGGGAGGACAACACCCTGCGTCCCAACGACCCAGATCCGCCGCTACCTGGGGCCAGAGTAGGGGATGGGGGGGGGGGGGGGGAGCGGGTGCTTAAATAATGCGGTAGCTACGGACACAACAAAGGCTTCATTACCGCGCTCGGACGTTGTTCACAATAACCCGTACAAGGCCGTCCAACAACGCGCCCGGGTACAGTATCCGATGGTGCAGTCGTATTCTAATCGTACTGCTATTATTTTCCTAGCGCTTCTCTAGACTCTACCTACCCTCAGTCGCTTCCTTGTGAGTGCGCCGAGCAGGCAGGCAGGCAGGCGGGCGGACAGGCAGCGCCAGGCGGGTGTGTATGTGTGTGTGCGTGGGGGGCGGGGGGAGGGGGTGCGTGACGGTGGTTGAACTCTACACTCGAAAGCAACGCGCTGAGTACTAGATGTGGGAGTGTGTCTCCACGCAATGACTCAGCAGCCGCTGTAGTCTACAGCGGCACGCGCCGCCCGCCGCCCGCCGCCCACGGAGCAGACTCAAGGCACCGCCAGCCGCGTGCCTTCGCTAACGGTCCAGTCCGGTGTGACCACTAATGGATCACTGCTGCTAATACTAGTATACTACCCTCAAGAGTCTTGGCACCGACTTCACCGCATACCCTCAAGTCATCCACATACACACACGCACACATATTCCGGCTAAGAAGTGGAATCGTTAGCTTTTTAAGACAAACAGACCCCCTGTGTGTGCCCGTGTGACAGGCCTGTTTTCCTGCTGCACCGACCGACTACTGCCTGCTTCTCACTACATTAACAGAAGGTGCTTCCTATAGCTATAAATAGCATCATGACGTCGATAACGCCAACGACGTCACAGAGGGGATTCTCCGGACTCGCGCTTCGAGCAGAATTGTAGTGTGTGCTGTGTCTATCTAAGTTAATCGATGGTCGGGCTGGAGAGCGCTTAGTGGCGGATAATGGCGAAATCCTGGGCCGTAATCGATTAACACGACCCGGGCGACTCGGGTCACCCGAGTCGTAAGAATTTCAAATAGAACACCGCGAGTGGAGTCGATAAATACACGTGCCCTGTGCAAAACAACCCGACCCCAGTAACCCATCTCTTGGCTGGGGTTTGCAAGGAGCGATGACGTCACATTTACGCTGGTACCGTCCTGCAGGATAACAGCCACCGCTACCAGTCATACATATTTGGGGGGGGGGGGGAATAACATAGATTAATGAAATGGAAATATCACTAAACTATATCATCATAAAAATATTTAAATCATATTTTGCTGTAATTATATCGGCTGTTATAAACCAAATAAAAGGGCCACCATTTTTGTCATCCCAGGCGTGGAGAAGCATATTCGATTATTCGACCCGAGTCTGCAGGATGTGCGCATGCGCTAAAAAGTGGCTCGGGTGACCAGAGTCGATTAATTGATTACGCCCCAAGAGTAGTAAGCTGTTGAGTATGTATTACAATATATACTACCATGTCCAATGCCTGGCGTGAAATGCAACGGGTGAAAGATTAGTTCAGATTATTTGTCTATAGAATATATAAAGTCTTCATATACACTGCTACAAATACCATTGCTGGGAGCTAATACCAACAATATGGGAAATGTTTGATATAGATGATGGCATATGATATCAAACAGCAAATTGAGCATTTTTGCATTAAAATAGCACATTTTGTGTGTGCATATTTTCCTAATTATGTCAACAAATAGTGAACCAATATCCATTTAGTTTACATTACAATATACCTAATAACGTCCTGGACATATCTTATGAGAGAGTGCATATGCCTCACACCAACCGATTAAAAGTTACGGCCAAATTTATGAGATATGATAAAAAAATTGGGCTTAGCTAATTGAGATGTCCATTACATTTTTCCATACAGGCATTCTATGAAGTTAACTGAAAAATATAGTGGGAACTTGCCCTCCTTTTTGGGAGTCAAATTTTATCTGGCTCATGGACTAATACAGTGGTAGGACATCTACTTGTATTGTCTCATTGATATCGTGCAGGTCAAGTTAGATATTTCATTACATACAGTGGATTGCTGAACAAAACTGACGAATGCTATCTTTCTAGTGAAGGTCTTTGTGGTAGCGTGTGTAATAAATCAAATACTTGGAGCATTATGTTGAGGTTTACTAGTGATCAGTTTGTTTGTTGTCGTTTTACGTCCTAGCAACATCTAAGGTCATATCAGGACGAGTACCGACTTGTGACAGTGCGCACTCATGGCGACTTTATAGTGCTGCCCCACTGGGATACCAGGTCGTCAGCACCATGACCTGATATCCCACTAAGTCACATTATCCTGATATTGAGCCAACCAGTCCTCGCCATATCCTAATAATGCCGAGCGCCTGGCTAAGAAGCAACAAGTATCAATTTTTAAGTCATTGGTTTGACTCGATCAGGGTTCGAACCCAGGATCCCATTGTCTACCAAAACGACTAGTGATCATGATGGTAAGTAGACCATGCGAGCCAGCCACTATAGGATGTCGCTTCCGTTGAACTATCATGCACCATAAGGGCCAAGTTTGGAAAAGCAGTGCCTCGGGGATGATAAAAAGATGTTATTCAGCTGTAATGACAACAACATAAACCAAATGGGTAACCCTATGATTTGATTTTGAATATGGTTGGTTTATTTGTTTGTTTTAGTTAAATAAGGACTGGTCCCAACTTATGACAGTATACATTCATAGCGACTTTATGGTCTGAGACTAGGCCGCCGACACTATAGCCGTGTACACACGGACAAAATGTGAGGCGAATCACACAAATCGAATCAGGTGAGTCGAATTAGCGGCCCGTTCACATGGGCAGTACTTGGGCCGGAAGTCGATATCTGCGCATGAGCAAGTCCAGTGTGACCAGCGCCACCACGAGAGAGTGGATTCGACCTAGATATGTATTTAATTAATCGTATTGGTTTGGAACGGTCCAAAACTTCTGCTGGGCAGTGAAACCCTAAAAATAAATGATGAAAAAAATATCTGTGCATAGATAGCGGTTTCATTAATTAAATTATATAATATGGGCTTTTGATCGACCGGAAAGTCAACAAACTGAGGTGTCGACTGCGCATGCGTGTGAGGTGCTTAATCCGCCTCAGTGCGTCCACACGGGCAAAATAAATCGAATCACAGAAATCGCCTCACGTAAACCACCTCGTGAGGTGGTTTACATTATCCGCATCACAGGAATCGATTCAGCCCTAATTCGACTCAGACACCCGTTCACACGGGAAATGTGCGTCAAACTATACAAGTCGCTTTCTACGAATCGATTTACATCGCCCGTGTGAACACGGCTTATGACTCAATTGTTGTTGTGAGTTTTTATTTTTGGGGATGGGGATTTTTTTTGGAGGGGGGGGGGTGATTTCAGTTCTGGTAACAGCTAAACCTAAGATTCCATATGAGCGGTATGCAACATGCGAATGGGGTATGCAAGATATATACCCATGCCATTTTAGGGATTTGTTGCTCCAAATTTTAGAAGGAAAGTCAAAGTTCCTGTTGTTTTCTATGGCAAACGCAGCAGTATTCGCACTCGCATTCCTATCGGTAGTGATCCACTTTCCACATTCACGTTGGTATTCGCATTCAGACATATGGAAGCACCCATGCGTGTTTACATGCATTGCAATTTTTTGCCGCATTCACATTCGCATCCCGCATAGTGTATGTGGAATCTTAGCTTAAGGTCCTATCACGACTAGTATCGATTTGTGACAGTACATACATACGGCGCATTTATAGTGCTTCCTCCTGGAATACCAAGCTCCATCAAGACCCGATGATATATTATCTCAATACTGAGCTAACCACTCCTTTCCCAGTAATGCCGAGTGCTAGACTAAGCAGCAATTGTGTGTCATTGGTTTAAGTCGGTTCTGTTTTTGAACCCCGACTTCCCACCTGTAAGTCAGCCAGCGCCTACCACTTACTGTCTGGTTTGGCAGAGGGAGACTGTAATTATAATGTTAAGTAGGTAAGGGCCAGCTGCTAGGTGATATCGCCTCAGTTAAGGTCAAGTGACCGTTAGATTTGCTTGCACAAGAGGCACACGTCTGGGAGAAGTGCTGTAGCCAGAAGACAAATGCCATTAGTTAGCATTCTGGCTGTTGGTTTTTTGTTTGTTTGTTGTTGTTTTACGTCCTAGCAACATCTAAGGTCATATCAGGACGGGTACCGACTTGTGACAGTGCGCACTCATGGCGACTTTATAGTGCTGTCCCACTGGGAAACCAGGCCGCCGGTACCATGACCTGGTATCCCACTCAGTCACATTATCCTGACACTGAGCACACCAGTCCTTACCCTATCCTAATAATGCCGAGCGCCTGGCTAGGAAGCGACAAGTATCAATTCTAAAGTCACTGGTTTGACTCGACCAGGACTCGAACCCACGATCTACCAGCACGGGAGACGGACGCTCTAACTCATTCGGCCATCCCGTCTGGTTTCTGGCTGTTGGCTGGGAAAGTAAAGTGACATTTGAACAGTTCTATAGTCGGCCCCTCAAACCAGAGACCCAGACAAGTAACTTCATCTGGGCCATTTGGCAGTAGCAGTAATAGTCAACAACCAGCTAAACAGATTATTAACTTAGAAACAAAGCACAGTAAAACCTACCGAACCGACCACCTCGACAGATCAAAAACTCCCCTCTATCGACCGCTTTATTTGGGTCCCAAACGATCGCCCATACAATACAATACAATAACTAATGATAGCTAATGAAAATAACTAATACAATAACTAATGAAAAATTCCCTAAACTGACCACCTCCCTAAATCAACCATTTAAAGCAGGTCCCATGGTTGGTTGATTTAGAGAGGTTTTACTGTAAGTGTAAATGCATATGTAAGCCACAGCAAGAAAAAATGACTAGAGTACACTTCATAAGTAAATCCATGTTACCCCAGTATGCACAGGAAACGAGATATTTATTGCACTAAACATCGAGTGTAAATACTGCACAATAGAAGCCCATGTCCTTGCATAAATCAGGGATGAAAGTGGTCTCTGGGAAAAAAAGCGGAAATGCTAATATTCTCCCATAGGTTTAGCATTGTCAGGGAATCGTGTGGAAAAATACCGGAAGTCAGGTTTCAACTAGCCTTGTGATTGCATTATCGCCTATATTTAACGGTTTCTTGCTCAGGTTTTATGTTCTAACTACATCTAAGGTCACATAAGAACGTGATTCGAACCACCCAACTGTTGTCATATATACATCCCATCTTTTGGAATTTTGTTAAACGTTAATTGGTGGATATAAGAAATCCCGGAAATATTTCATCTATGATAAATGATGTCTCACAATTAAGAACTACTGGTCTGATTAGACTGTGGCTGTTGTCAAGCAGACAAAGTGAAAGCGGAGAAATGCTGCTCCATTCCCCCACAATACAAAATAGCAGCTGGTCCTCATGACCTATCGACCAATTTAATAATCATTCTGCTATTATTGTGCAGCAGAATAGTGATTATTGCTGGTTTAAAATTTGGCTATATAAACTTGTTGTTAACCGCGCGCCCTGCTTGAAAGCTTTTGCCACTCGTTGGAAGACTGACCTATACAAGAGTCAATTACATTGCGCGATTTGTATTTTTATTAATTAGTCTGCAGTATTCCCGATACAGGGGGGGGGGGCACTCAGTCTCACTGCTGCTGCTCTTAGTTAGTCCAACACTCTGGTGCGTGTGGTCGAGCTGCTTACACAGCGAGTCTCCAGGGTCGTGCAGAAACTATCCAGGGTCTGCTGGGGTAGGGCGCCATATTTACCAAGGGTGGGGGTGGGCGTGAGGGGATGAGAGAGACAGGCTAAGCGAATCATCCAGATGACAGCGATATCGGCTCCTGGATGAGAATTACTACAATTGATCTTTTTAAAACTACAACTACAGCTAGTTAATTTAATGTCATCTACTCTTACCAGATGTATGCTTTTAAATGAATCACTAGTCAATGGGGTGCCAAAGGTACTAAAATTCCAGATGGCGCTGTGACGAAAGTCAGGCCATCGTTGGCGATAATAGAGGGGAAAGCGGTACATCGGTATTTGTTTGATAGTCGGGTGTAGGTTGGTTAGTTATTGGGAGTTTTACGTCCTGGCAACATATAAGGTCATATCAGGACGACGGGTGGGTGTAGGGGTGAGCGGTGGGGGTGTAGGTGAGTGGTGGAGGTCTAGGGGTGTGGTGAGGGGGTGTTAGGGGAAGGGGGTAGTGGGGGTATAGTGTAGGTAGGTGTGTAGGGGTGTGATGGGGGCATAGGTGTGTGTTATGTGTATGGGTGTGAAGGGTGTGTGTCGCCCGTGTGTGGTGGAGGGGTGGGGTGAGGGTTTTGGTGTATGGTCGGGGCTTAGGGGTTGTGTGGTGGGGGTATAGGGGGTAATGGGGGTATAGGTGTCTGTGGTGGGGGTGTAGGTGTGTGTATGGGTGTGTGGTGGAGGTCTAGGGGTGGGGTGAGGGTTTTGGTGTATGGTGGGGGCTTAGGGGTGTGTGGTGGGGGTTTAGGGGGGTTTTGTTTGTTTGTTGTTGTTTTACGTCCTAGCAACATCTAAGGTCATATCAGGATGGGTACCGACTTGTGACAGTGTGCACTCATGGCGACTTTATAGTGCTGTCCCACTGGGAAACCAGGCCGCCAGCACCATGACCTGGTATCCCACTCAGTCACATTATCCTTACACTGAGCACACCAGTCCTTGCCCTATCCTAATAATGCCGAGCGCCTGGCTAGGAAGCGACAAGTATCAATTTTAAAGTCATTGGTTTGACTCGACCGGGACTCGAACCCACGATCTACCAGCACGGGAGACGGACACTCTAACTCATTCGGCCATCCCGTCTGGTTTAGGGGGGTAGTGGGGGTATAGGTGTCTGTGGTGGGGGTGTAGGGTGTGTGTAGTGGTGTGGTGGGGGTTAGGGCTTAGGTGTGTGGTGGGGCTGTAGGTGTGTAT
Source organism: Branchipolynoe longqiensis (assembly GCA_030323885.1). Lineage (NCBI taxonomy): Eukaryota > Metazoa > Annelida > Polychaeta > Phyllodocida > Polynoidae > Branchipolynoe > Branchipolynoe longqiensis. The sequence goes on along the minus strand of CM059193.1, from coordinate 68,234,319 downwards.
GGGTGTGTGGTGGAGGTGTAGGGGTGGGGTGAGGATTTTGGTGTGTGGTGGGGGTATGGGGGGGGGGGCTATCGGGGGGTAGTGCGGGTATAGGTACTTCACTTCCTTGGCCCGGGTTGCGTCGCAGCGCCATCTATCAATTAACGCGGATTTGTGGGACCCCATTCCCTTTGGCATTTGAATTATATTGAACTAAGAGGTAGGGTATAATAGCATCATTTTCCTGTCTGGTTACCAGATGCATCTTTATGTCCTAACATGGGTGACAAGTGTGAAGTTAACCAGACGGGATGGCCGAATGAGTTGAGCATCCGTCTCCCGTTCTGGTGTATCATGGCTCCGACCAGGGTCGAATCAAACCAATGACTTAAAAAATTGTATACTTGCTGCTTCCTAGGCTGACGCTCATCATTATTAGGATAGGGCACGAAGCAGTGGAATGAGGAAGACCAATTGTCCACGATTGAAATTTCCGCTGCTTAATCACTAATTTACCAAAGAAAAAGTAATTAATATCTAGATTAATGTGCGCAACCATAAAGTAAAATTACGGGAAACAAGTCATACAAAGTAGTCATATGAATCAAAATTAGGTAAGTGTCAGGTTTGTACTACCGTGTCCCAAATACAAACTGCAACTTACATTGTTTCAATTATCAAACAACTAGGCCACCATGAGGGGTATACTCCCATGCTTTATTTTTTATGAATGTTCACCTTGTGTTTTCTATTAAACCTGCAATCTTTCTTTACATGTCTAAGATGGAAAAGCACTTAATATACCAATACCATATCATGGACAATTTCGGTAAATAAACAGTGCTAATTTTACGGTTCAATGAAGTGATATCACACTGGTGTTTTCCCCCCTTATGGTTATTGCGTTCACATCTGGAGAAGCACTATGCTTGGATGGCCATCTCACATTGTTAAGTAGGCTATGTTAAGCGTGACAGCTACACCTGAACAAATTCTACTACTACTACTACATGAAGGTCTTCCAGATGTATTAAGAAGGTAATGTGCGAATTTATTCTTGCTGCATTGATGAGACGGTCAGACTTATGGCCAACTAGTGGTTTGTTTATTTGTTGTTGTTTTATGTCTTAGCAACATCTAAGGTCATATCAGGACGGGTACCAACTTGTGACTCTGCACTCATGGTGACTCTATAGTGTTTCCCCTCTGGGAAATCAGAACGCCGGTACCATGACCCAATATCCCACTCAGTTACATTATCCTGACAGTGAGCTAACCAGTCCTTGCCCTATCATATTAATGCATTTCTACTAGGCCTCCTTCTACATGTCTACAAGGCCCGGTTCTACATGTCCTCAAGGCCCGGTTCTACATGTTTACAAGGCCCGGTTTTACATGTCTACAAGGCCCGGGTCTACATGTCTACAAGGCCCAGTTCTACATGTCTACAAGGCCCGGTTCTACATGTCTACAAGGCCATGGATGTGTTCTGGCGCCGCCATACCTCCGACAAACATTGGTCCAATGTTAAGTTTAATGCTTTTGGCTCTCCCGAATTTATTGATGGCTCATGTCCCTCAACAGTTTGGTGAAAGCATACAAACTTGAAACCAAGGACTCATCCATTACGACGGCGCTCAGCTAATAGACCTGATGTACGTCAGGTACCACCTGCGTCCTGATAACAAATGCATTCACCTGGATCTTCCACAAGGATGGCTCCCATGGGCATATGTTTGTGTGATGGAGGTGTAGGGGAGTGGTGAGGATTTTGGTGTGTGTGGGGGGTGGGGGTATTAGGGGTCGGTGGGGGTGTATGGGGTGTGTGGTGAGTGGGTTTTGTGTGGTTGGTGTGTAGATGTGTATGGTGGGTGTTGTGGAGGTGTAGGGGTGTGGTGAGGAATTTGGTGTGCATGTTGGGGGTATATAGGGGTGTGTGGGAGTGTAGGGATGAGTGGGTATGGTGGGGTGTAGGGGTGTGGTGAGGGCTCAGGGATGTGGTGGGGTGTAGGTGTGTGGTGGGGGTGTAGCTGGTTTGTGGTGGAGGTGGAGGGGTGTCTTGCAGAGCGGCACCTCATAATCTTTAGCATCCCTAAACCCCCACCACACACCTACACCCCCACCACAACCCTAAAATCCCACCACACACAACTATTCCCTCTACACCTCCACCACACACACCTACACCTCCACCACTACCACACACCTACACCCCCACCACACACCTACACCCCCATCACCCCCCCCCCCACACACACCTACACCCCCACCACACACAAACTCTAAAGCCTCACCAAACACCTACACCCGCACCACACACCTACACCCCCCTAAACCCTCACCACACACCCCCACCACACACCTACACCCCCACCACACACCACCACCCTTCTATCCAACCATGATGGCCGACTTGCACCGGAAACGGGTGCTGCCACCAAGTGTATAGCGAGAGAAATAGTTAATGAAAGATCCCCATTGCTGTGGGATTTTCACCACTTTTCGAAACAAAGAGTCATCAATAAATTGGAAATGAATCTCCATAGAGAAGGCAATACTCAGGTTTCATGATGTTTTTAAAATTGTTGATCTCTTTTAGCTGAAAACCGGAACTACTTGTGAATTTGGAGAAGTGAAAAACGGAATTGGCAAAGCAAATAATCCAAAGCATCTAACCGTGATATCTGTTTTGACTTACAGTAGCTGCATATACTTCCACTTTATTGATAGTGTAGTGGTCTGCACTGACCTCTCAGGGAAGGAGCCGCATAGACAGGTAGGCATGGGTAGTGTGGTGATATCACGAAGCCTAGATGGTTAAATGGTTAGCACATTGGCCCGGAATGCAAAGAGATATGGCTTCGAGTCCTGCTCTAGGCGCAATATTTCCCATTTTCATCACTCCCACGACACTGGTTGCCATGACCAAGGCCCTGTACAAGCTATGCACTCTATAGTTGTTGAACCTACCCTGTGTATATATATGTAAATGCATTGCCTGTATGTATGTAATTGTAAGCATTGAAAGACTTCCATGGGGTGAGTGTAGTGGTCTGCACTGACCTCTCAGGCAAGGAGCCAGATAGACAGGTAGGCGTTGGTATTGTGGTGATATCAGCGAGTCTAGGTGGTTTAATGGTTAGCACACTGGCCCGGAATGCAAAGAGATGTGGATTCGAGTGTCGCTCTAGGCGCAATATCTCCCATTTTCATCACCCCATGACAACAGTAATCAGTTTTAGAAAGACGTTCCATTTGTAGGGGTAGTACTTAAAAAGGCAAACTACATAAAGAGCCCATGCCAGCAGTCTGACACACCTCCCTGTGCCTTCCAACCTAACTGGTCACCCCCACATCGCCCAATGCATATGGACAATTGGCGTAAAATTATATTATTCATTCATATATACATGCCATATTTTTATGAACATTCAGTACATTCGGATAGATAGGTACTTAAAAATAGTATATAGCCTAATTGGTTCTAGACAATTTCAATTCCATACCACCTACTAACACTTGCCCATACATGTGTACAATTCTTCCAAAGGGGTTCACTGAACTAGTTTTAACAATAGTATACCACACCTAATATCATATTCTATTTGTTATCAAATCTGCGATGAAGTAAAGGATTTAACTGCATCAAATTCTACTAACAGAATAGCTTCATATTCACCATGTATATTAGTACAAAGTTACCCTAACCATGACACTGACAATATATAATTTACGCCCCGTTTTCTCTCGATGCTGTTGGGTGACAGCACTATTCTTCTTTTTTTTCTTTCTTTTTTTTAAAAACCTGTATCAAAATCTTGTTGATTTTAGATTATTATATATGTGAATGAATGTAACATAACATGGCCGGAAGACCAGTGCCTCAGCGCTGAAAAAATACCTTTATTCGTTGAATAAAATGGTCATTTACCAAAAGAAAAGTTAAATAGCTCAAACCTGTAGCGGGAGTCAAATCCGTCACCATGGCAACCTTCCATTCTGGTTATTTATAAACAGCCACCACATGGTGCCACTAAGTAAGTGTCCCAATTAATTGGCAACCAACGACAAGTCCGGCCGCTAAGGTATTTTACATAGTCTCAATATAAGTGCACTGTTAAAAAAAAGATTTATACAATAAATCGTGTATCAGAACGGCGACCTTTATAACAGGTCGAAAGCTAGGATTCTATATACACTGCATTAGGTATACGAATACTTATGTCATGGGGGTGATGAAAATGGGAAATACTGTGCCTAGAGCGGGACTCGAACCCACATCTCTTTGCATTCCGGGCCAGTGTGCTAACCATTACACCACCTAAGCTCCCTGATTAACACACTCCCCACGCCTACCTGTCTATGTGGTTACTTGCCTGAGAGGTCAGTGCAGAACACTACACTTACAAGGTATGTGGGGACTTTTTGCTATTTGTATGGGAAGTGGCACATTATGTTCGCATTCGCACCAATCGCTCCAGTGCGAATGCGAACTGAGTGTGCCATTTCCAATACAAACACTGAAAAAAATAGCCAAGACATCTTGACTTTATAAAACAAAAACACCCCAACTAACAACCAAATCCTACTGCGTACAATACAACATAAATAAAAGAGTATCTGATCATATTGAACTAAGACTACGTAATTGAAGACCTGTCTACAAGGCCCGGTTCTACATGTTTACAAGGCCCGGTTCTACATGTTTACAAGGCCCAGGTCTACATGTCTACAACGCCTGGTTCTACATGTCTACAAGGCCCGGTTCTACATGTCTACAAGGCCTGATTCTACGTCTATTGAATTGGAAATCATTGGAAATTATTTAATTGGAAATCCTAAACGAACAACTAAAACCTTGCATGTAATTGTAAAATGATTTGATCTACCTCTTACTCATTACATAATGCATGGCATAGACTTTTAATTTAAGAATTTACTTGACACTTCAATTTACTAAATGAACCATTAAATTTCTTGTGTGTAAGTACCTATCAACATGTCACCCTTACGACCAGAAGACCAGTGCTACGGCACTGACAAAAGATACATATATGCATATATTTTAATTGCGAAAACAAGAAATGACCGAAGTTAACCATGGCCAAAAGACCAGTGCCTCGGCGCTGAAAAAAGACTGTATTGAGATGAATAAAAATGTTTACCAAAAGCTGCTGCATACCCCGTACGCATTCTTATAGTTATACCACGGAATCCTAGCTTAATTGTTTACCAAAATATTGCGCGCCCTACCAGCGTACCACACCTAATCATGTTATCAGGGAAGTGTCTTCCAGCAATGCGAACACGTTTTCATTGCACTTCATCCCCCACTAAGAATAGACTACATCACGGTTCCAGCGGAGTGGTGCATTGTGGGATGCGTCAGAGCAAAACATACCCGCGAGAAGCACATGGCTAATGCTAATACACTGGGTGCAGCTACGAAATGTGCTAGTTTCAGCTCATCTCAGCTCTTGTTTGAAACATAGAATACCAACAAAAACAATATATATAATAAATTAAGATATTAATCTTTTATCCAGCATTGCATTTACATCAATATAATCAGGACATCTTATGCCATGTGCATTTAGATTTAGACAAATCTAGGCACTCAGACTAGTGTTAGAGCCATAGCCAGAGTCAGTTTTATTTATTATATTCATGTTTTTATTTATATCCTATGGTTAATGACATAAGTAGAAATAGAAAATGAGTAGGGTTAATCAGATATTTGTTATATATTTAGTTGAAACAAGCTTTTGTTGACAGATTTGACATTTTAATATTTAGAACAAGAATTACTTCTGGCTAATCAACATGTTGTATGTTTCTTAGCTCAAAATGCTTAATTATGGAGAGTTGTGTCTTAAACATATTCATTATATTATTATATTGAACCTTCCATCCATGTTTGTGCCAAATTGTTATGTATTTCTATTTATTTTGAATAAAATGCCAGTTTTGACCTACGCCTATCGGTAAACTCAATGGCAGTACGCCTTTGCTTTGCTCCCAACGCCGTTTTCAGTGCATGCGCAGTCGAAACCGTGATGTAGTCTATACCATAACTATTGAGGATTTCCATTTAACGTCATAAAACCATGTGACCTTTGTCACAGGGTAAATTGCTCATTCTTTGGATAGCTATTGTATATTTTAATCATTTCACACATACAACAAAATAAACCCTCTATCTTATTATTGTCTAAGGGTGCCAAGCTCTTTTCACTAAGGTTATTTCTGAAGACATTCCCTAGAGTTGTTTTTTTTGCGCCTACATCTTTCACGAAACGTCAGCTTTATAGCTAACAAGCATACTTTCGGGAGTAAAATATTACAATTGCGTATAATCTATGATAATATGATATAAGCTACAAATAGATGATATTAAAATACCACCTATGTTGTTTTTTCAATTTTTAAGAAACCCCATTAAACATAAACTTGAAATCCTCCTGGGAATATAGATGAGCCTGTCTCAAAGGGTGATAACTCTTTCCCCCCCCCCCCCCCCATTGTAACGATTGACACAAAACAGCACAGAAACGGTTACACTGAAAACACAAGGACATTTGCTTCAAATCAATATGTATTCTATTGGGATTATGAAACACCATGTAAAAACCCAATCAGTTTATTCTGAGCAAATGCATATAAGCAGACAGTATGTTGATCGTTACAATGGACAAAGTTTTGTCCCCTATTGTTTAGCACCTTTTGAGACAGCCTCAGATATCGGCTATAAAGGTTCTAATGCACCACGGCTTTTTCGTGAAAGCCTTATAATGAGAATCGGTGAAGATTAATTTGATGTAAATACTAGCAACTGACGATGGATTTAAAGTCAGTCTCAACAGTGAAATTTCAGCTGTCAGTTTCCAATGCTACGGCCAGTAGCATACTGTCAGAACTCTGACGTTACATGCAAATTACATTTCCTTTAGAGAGGAGCAAATTATTCAGAGTTTATGCTACATAATAAGAAAACCATAACAAAAACAAGCTTATTTACCATACGTATTACACAAGGCAATTTTAATCTAGAGTACTAGTATCTTTGTTGGGGTTTCACGTTCTGGCAACATCTATGGTCATATCATGACGGGTACCGGCTTGAAACAGTGCGCACATATGGCAACTTTATAGTGCTGCCCCACTGGAAAACCGAGCCACTGGTACCATGACCATATACCCCACTCAGTCATATTATCCTAATGCTGAGCAGATCAGTCTTATCCATATCCAATTAATCAAGCGCCAGGCTAGGAAGACAAATTGATTATATATCAATTAATTAATTAGGTAGATTAATTAATTAGTATGTAATTACATTGAATCGACGTGGGTTCGAACCGACGACCAGCTGCACGGTAAGGCAGTCAGCGCACTTACCGATTCTGACACCTTTAATGCATGTCACGTGAGTGCAAACAGTACGGTGGCGCCACCTACCTGACATGGCAGGAGACATCTGGTTAGTTCGTGAGATCGTGGCGCCATCTGAAGTCTTGTGGTCATCGTCTTTCTTTTGACTCGGACTGATAAGACGTTCTGAAGCGAACAAAGATGGTACAAATACTTTTAAAACACTAAATTGATCCGAGGACAAATAATGTGCTGTTTTGCCATTATTATTATTATTATTATTATTATTATTATTATTATTATTATTATTATTATTATTATTATTATTAAGTCACCACAATTTAGATTGTTTTGGTTGGTATTACATCCTGCCAATATCTAAGGCCATATTAGGACGGGTACCGACTTGTGACAGTTATGGCCACTTAATAGTGCTGCTCCACAAGTAGACCAGGCCGCTGGCATCATGACCCAACATCGCACTCAGCCCCCGATACTGAGTCAACCTTGCCATATCCTGCTACTATTCCCAGTAATGCTGAGCACCAGTCAAGGTAGTGACGCGTATCAATTTTCTAAATCACTGGTTTGACTCGGCTAGGATTTGAACTCCTGACCTTCCATACAGGAAGCTTGCGCTCTAACCGATTCAGACACCGCGTCCGATCCACAATCTAGAACCTTCATGCGATTACCATTGCTAAAGAGTGAGCCTTATACAATGTAAACCACACATATGTAATGGCCCACGGCCCTCCGACTCTCTCTCACACGGTTACTCATGGAAGAACACCAAGATTCAATCAGAGTACGCTTCAACTTGGTTTATTGAACCATCTGCTCTCCGCGGCGTCAGTAGTTGTCTGACCCGCCCCCTGACTCGCCAGATCCCACGTCGACTCTATAGGTCTGTGTGTGTGTGTGAGGGGGGTCAGCCCCCCGCACTAGAGGGCAGCCCAGTTGGGGTCTACCCGGTGGCTACCCGTGCCGCCACCTGGCGCAGTATAGAGGTACTGCGCTGGTGTACGGTGTAGTCTCTGCTGCTACCGCGTGGTAGTATAGCTCATGTACAGACTACTACACATATTACACCTTACTGCATTGTCTCATAGGAAAGGTGGGCTGGGACACATCCATCCAATGGCATACACTATATGTCGCCGACTGTGACAGGACGGGCGGAATCACAAGGCACCAATTATTATTGTAAAACAAGACTGAGCTGGAAATTGACACATTACTTATATTCAATCGGAAATTACAAAAACAAAGATAATGAACAGTGGAGATATAAGTATACTGTTTCAGCCCAACTTGTCTGGATCCGTAATATGAGAAACAACAAATAAATAACTAATAACAACGTAACTAACCAACCAGCTCTCCCTCAACTAGAACTTACTATGCCATTTTACTGTGTCCCTTTTGTCCTTATTTTAACTTGATATAAGGAGTATAATATATTATGCGTATATAAATGCCGGAATTAAATGCTTCTATTATTAATATTACCGATCGATTAATAATTAACTATCCTGCATTCGGCTCATTAGATATTGTCCAATCAATGGCCGTTCCAGTTGAGCCCAGGACTGCCCGACTTGGCTCCAAAACGGCGGGTTCCGCAGCCGGGCCACCATATTTGTTCATTCGGCGCTCAGATTTCAAACTTTGTAACTGGTAGGCATATAATTGCTAGCCCAGACAGCAATAAAGACTTGCCCATCCCATCACCGCTACGCTTTCCTCCTTGTTTGAATGTAGGCAAATTATAACATAATATACCTAGGCGAGGTTAGGAGGACCCCTGCTCACTGATCATAAATGTAAGATTGAATCTAAGTAAGATGTCAACGTCGAAGTAAGTGTATTTTACTAAGATATTCTTACCTCATGGTTTTAATCCACACCATTACAGTTAAACTAGACTTTGCTGTAAGTTGAAGTATTACTTAGATTCTTACGAATGCTACGAATATGCAGCCAAGGATAAGGGGGAAGAGATATATAAATATACTGCACCACCCAGACTAGACAGCTTTCGTAGTAGGAGGATTACAAATTAAAATAATATATATACTTAATCGGTACTAACCAACCGTCAACCTAGCCTTAAGGGGCTGTCACACTACGACGTACGGCGTCAGCGCGTGCTCAACGTACAACAATTTGCCAGTACGTCGGCATTCGTTGAACATTTCAGCGTTGGGGGGTAAAAATGGGCATACGCACAACATATGTAACGTATGCAGAACATATCTCTGACCGATTGCTAGTGTATGAGAGCGTGTATGTGCCTCGCAAAATGCTCAGATATGCTCACGGTACGCTGACCAATGTTACGTATGTTACTTCATCGCTAGAAGTATGGCATATAAATTAAGTACGCTGGAGATACGGCAGGCATACGTTTGAAGTATGTTAGGAGTACGTTATGCATCCGTTGGCTGTACGCGGACTGCACGTTCCCAACAGGCTGAACATACAGCTAACGTGTCCCAATGTACCCCTTTAGTAAACTCGTTATAATCATTTATCTAAATCCTGGATCTTAGAGTAATACCACGTCCAGGAGAACTTGACAACTATAGGATTATAATCCTACAGCAAATAAGAATATTTATGTTATGATGTATCTCGATCACGTTCTATAAACAAGCAAGCTTTCAGAAGATTATAACTCGTTCTGTCTTTGGCTTGGTGACAACCTTGTAGGCATTGACTTGTCTTTTTTTCTTGAAGATTTATACTGCCTATCATGGATAAGTCTGGATAGACTTGTTTTCACCATTAGACAGTTTGTCGATAGAAAGCCCAAGCCTACACTTTTACCGACCCAAGGGATTCTTAACTTCCCACACCACATACACATGGTATGAGAGCAACCAGCCTTTGATGACGCTGTAAGTTATACACAGCAGTGGAAATCCAAATTGGCAGAGGTGGAGGGCACGGGGAATCGAACCACTGGCCTTTAGATTAGGAGTCCGACCTAGAAAAAAGTCAGACACTCTAACCAATCCGCCACACAGAACACCATATTGTCTGAATAGGATTCTCCACTCCTTTTGTGAATACTTACTACTATTTTGATGCTCTCACTAAATCTTAACTGTCTTCTGTGTGCTTAACGTATTTGATCATGTGCATGTATTCGTTAATCTCCCAAACAGTTGCCTTGACCGGAAGTGACGTCAAGTCCATCGCTAAATCCTTTGGCAGCCTCCGATATCAAAGTAACAAAGCAAGATTGGTGAACAAAAACTCAGCATGCTTCACACCTACTTTACCCCCTCACAAAAATACGTATTTGATCATTTGTGACATTTCTTTTGTGGTGTACTTACTATATAACTCTCTCCCTCCTCAACATATCTCCTGGCTTTCGCCAGATGAAATAAGAAGGATAGGTCAGTTACTATCGCTATTCTGAAGGTCTAGGCTAGACACAAAACATGGAACACATACCTTGGAGACTGAAGCCCTTCAGCAAGACAAGATGGCGGGAGTCGAATGTATAGTTCTTCTTCATAGGCATCTGTTCACGACTTGCTTGCCACGCCTTTTAAAATACAAAAGTAAAGAAAGACCCGTTACATAATGTGCACAACTTGTTGAAATGTTTGTGTTTCTTTTTATATATCCCTTATCTACTTCTGCTATCGTCGTAGGCTCAGTGTCTGAAACATCCACAAGAAGACAACATTGTACTCACATGGTTTCTTTAAGCTCAACATAGTTGCTACAGGCACATGTACATAGTCTGGACTGGCTGGTGGCCATGGTGAAAAAGAGAGAGCATGTGACTTGCACCCTTATTTATAGGTTGAAATCCGGGTAACAGGTGGCCCAACTTATACCCGGCAGCCCGCTGGCTGCAGAGTACCAATGCAGGCGGGTACCAGGCAGGTGACCTAGGTAGCTAGCACCTGGCACCCCATTGGCTGTAGAATACCAATGCAGCCGGGTATCAGTCAGATGACCTAGTTAGTTGGTACCCGGCAGCCTGTTATACCCCAGTCACACGAGAGCCAGCGTCCGCCTCCGACCTCCTTACGCCCAAAAGGACGCCAACCTCCCAGCGTCCCATTTGATACATTGATTCAAATACGTTTTAGGCGCCATGTCGGCGCCGACCACATGGTGACTGCAGCATCGCATGTGTTACTACCAACCCAAGGCGGCGCCAGGGCGCCAACCATTTTAAATGGCGCCGCCGGAACAGGGCGTAAGGAGGTTGCACGTGCAGCAGCAGCAACCTCCTTGCGTCCAAAATTCTCGAAATGGACGCCGGGAGGTTGGCGTCCTCGCGGCGACAGCACTCAATCAGGGCGTAGGGAGGGCGCAAGGAGGAAGTTTTGACGTCGCAAATCGATCGTTAGCGAACGCAGGCCTCGTGTGACTGTGGTATTCGCTGCATAGCACTAAATAAAAGTCACCCAGAAATTCCCAAATATTTTACATGGTGTCATATCTAGTTTGGCTATTCTTAAACCCTCCTCCCTTTCACCCACTCACCCTATGTTACACATAGTACCGTGACCCTCATACATCATCTTGCTTGTTGGGGTTTTAAATCCTGGGAACATCTAAGGACATATCAGGATGGGCTCCGACTTGTGACAGTGCGCACTCATGGCAACTTTCTGCCCCACAGGGAGACCAGCATCATGACCCGATATCCCCGCCACATTATCCTGATAGTGAGCTAACTACTCATTGTCTTATCCCAGTAATGACAAGCGCCAGGATAGGTAGCAAGTATAAATTCTCTACGTCATTGGTTTGACTTGGTCGGGTTTCGAACGCCCAACCCTCCACACAGGAAGCCTGTGCTCTACCAATTCGGCCATTACATCTGGTCTACATCGTCTTAAAGTTGCACAGTCCAATGGTTTTGAGTTTCTCTCATTTTTCTGAGATAAACATATTAAATTGTCTGTGCAAACATGACAAATTAATTTTGGCAAGCAGGCTTCTGCAGTAACATGTTTTATTAAATTAACTCAGTACCCCCTTCAATGTGGCAACAAATGCTTAATACGAGCATTGTTCATGATGGTTCGCCAACATGGGTAATTTGCGTGTGAACGAGGAGCCCTATGGTGGCGCCACCTGGAGTGTTCCCCCACCTGGCCTCCTACTGGTCTAGCCCAGAACCACTCCCCTGAGACTCTGATGTCACAATCACGCCTCACGAGACTATGACGTCACTGACACTATATAAGGAACCCACAAACCTTATTCCTCACTTCCAACCCGGCAGTCAGACGAGCAACTCAACAGATCGACTCAACTCACTTCAGCTCAGCCAACCGGCTCGCTCTACACTAAGCACTCTAGCTTACCCACCACTACTCACCCGCAGACATGCCGCCCATCACCACATCGGGCTACCAACAACACAGACGGCCAGAGTTCATCTGAAATCAACGAATCTTATTCCTCACTTCCAACCCGGCAGTCAGACGAGCAACTCAACAGACCGACTCAACTCAGCTGCCCACCCAACCCTTCAAACGAACAGTCATACGCACGGGGTTGAGGGCCTGAGTCGAACATTCAAACTGTCATCATATTCCTCTTCCTTACTGTACTTACTGTCTTACAATGGTTGTTCATTAAAAATCCATAACATGGGCTCCTTGTTCGCGTGGTAAATTAGTATCTAAAGTAGATATGTCAATTCAAATCTAGATAAGTGTTTTTTTATATACCTTTAAAACTACCCTCAGTTTGGGTAAACTCCACGAACATTCAAACAAGCCTCAGGTGCAAGAACATAATCTATAATATCTTACATTTATTGTGTGATTGCTGAAGTTACTAGTTTTAGTTTTTGAAATATATTTCTCAAAAGACCTTTGACTGAATGATTCAAGTTTTTCTGAGGTCATATCATGATAGGTGGGTCGTTCTCAGAAACTGTGTATCAGATTGGTTTCGATGCTATACTGCTATTTACTGGGTGTGAGCATCATTTGACCTACTTAAAAATGTCAGAATATGTTTATTTTCAATTATTCAGATGCAAAAGGACATACACATTGAGGAAGCTTGTATATAGGACTTTGACAGCATTTTGATTTTGTGGTACTGATGTCACAGTATTGGTAGACAACTCTATGAGAATACTCATGTACCAATTTCTGACAGTGCCCGCTCACAAAAACTTCACAATGCTCGGACACCCAGTTGTTGCGGGCACTACTCCCATTAATTATTTTTATATTCATCTGACCGGTCCTCACCATGCCCAAGTAAAGCAGACCACCAGGTAACAAAACCTATTAATTATATTGGTGAAAATAATAATAGATACAGGATAATTACATAGATAACAATATCCACATAAGTACTTTAAACCTCACATAAGTTTTGATTTCACCCTATTGGGGATCAAATGACACAAATACGCCCACGTTGGATTCAGAAGTATTCAACGAAGACGGTTGAAACATGGAAGCTGAATAAATATAGGTATTCCAAGTGACATAAAATTTTTAAAAAAACAGTTTTAGGTTCCATTTAATGGATTTCACCTGTTAGGATATTGAATTTGAAACAAAGCGAGACTTCATTTGTCAAAATCTCTCTAATATTAAGGAAAACATTAATCGTTTCAGTTTTGTTTGATTAATCAGCATCACCGAAGCAGAAAAAAAGAAAGCATTTTTAATTGTCACCAAAATTAAAACTAATCACCCAAACTCACTTCTATAATAAATATAGTGAAACTAATGAAATTCCGATTTTACCTGAATTTGGATATAACACAATGCATCATTGGACCTAGAATTCTTTAATTCAACGGTATTTCAGTAAACATGGGATGTAAGTGGTCCCCGACAAAAATCGCGGAAATTAAGCCGAGAGTATTACACCGACAGCTAATTTCCGCAAAAATGCGAATTTTCCCCCATAGGATTAGAACTGTCAGGGAATCGCGGAAAAATATCGGAAGTCAGGTTTCAACTATCTTTGTTATGCCTATATTATTGCCCATATCCAACTCGTTCTTGTTTGGGTTTTATGTTCTAGCAACATCTAAGGTCGTATAAGAACGGGATTCGAGCTACCCAAGTGTTGTCATATACATCCTGATTCGTTAATTGGTCAATATGAAAAATCGTGGAAATCCGCGAAATCGCGGAGATCTTACATCCCTGGTAAATGGAACCCCGATTTAACGCGACCCCACTTTTTCACGGGGTATTTTATGGACCCCAAAGATCACATTATAATGCGGTTTCACTGTGACTCTGTAAAAATAGTTAGTTTCAAAATACACATACTGCAATTAGTCACATTTGATAACTCGTGAGCACAGAAATTATCTCGGTCATAATTTCAAACCTTCAAATACTGTGACTCTCAAAACCAATTCACCATGTGAGTCTATATGAAATAATAACAATAATCAGCTATTAATAACATTTGTTTTATTGCGCATATGTAACAATTACTCCACCTCGATGACATACGATAACCCGCCCGCCTCATTGTAATGTGATTTGTGCACACTCCCGTTCTCCCATTTATAACTTCAATCAAACCCCATTTTGTACACCAATTTATGAAGCTAGATTTAGAACTGATCTTGATAAACGATGGACATGGAAATGGAGATTACCAGAGTACACATGTAACAATCACTCCACCTCGATGACATACGATAACCCGCCCGCCTCATTGTAATGTGATTTGTGCACACTCCCGTTCTCCCATTTATAACTTCAATCAAACCCCATTTCGTACACCAATTTATGAAGCTAGATTTAGAACTGATCTTGATAAACGATGGACATGGAGATGGAGATTACCAGCTCACATAAGGATTAAATAATATACTCACATCTTCAAACAGCTTGAAGAGGATAGGGATCTTCCTGGGCGACATAACAGAGAAGTTGATACCACGCTGAAATACAAAATCTTTAATGAGTAAAATAGAAAATGTTTAATAAGTACGCATCATCTACTCATTTAATAAAGTGCAATTTACAACACAAATTAAATTTCAGGAATGAAAGTGATCTCCGGTTAAATAACCGGAAATGTATATGTGGAGGTTATCTGTAAATAATTGTGCTCCAATAATAGGATCGCTATCCTTGTAATTATTATTATTAAGAAGGAAACCCACGGCAAATTTCTGCGAAAACATGGATATTCTCTCATAGCACTGTCAGGGAATCGTGGAAAATTCCTGGAAGTCAGGTATGATCCACTACTCTCCAAGGACTATCCTAGCTCCATTTGACTGATCAGTCAGTACAGACTATCAAATTCCCGGAAGTCAGGTATGATCCACTACTCTCCAAGCACTATCCTAGCTCCATTTGACTGATCAGTCAGTACAGACTATCAAATTCCTGGAAGTCAGGTATGATCCACTACTCTCCAAGCACTATCCTAGCTCCATTTGACTGATCAGTCAGTACAGACTATCCTCGGTTTGCTTGTTGTTGTTTTACGTCCTAGCAACATCTAAGATCATATCAGGACGGGAGTATCCTCGGAGAACATTCCACTGTCCTTGTTGCCAATGCCAACAATTCCCCCTTTCTCTCTCCACAATCACTTCTTCCAGTTCTGTTTGTTTGGGTTTTATGTCCTAGCAATATCCAAGGTCAAACAGGATTCAGACTAACTAATTGCTGACATAAATAACCATGGAATTTTGTGAAAATTAAGCGGGGATTATAAAAGAAAATCGCAGAAATCCGGGAAATGGTGCAAAGCGTTCATCCCTGTTTAATGAATTCTCTTCACGTATCTTAACAAATTACAACATTGCAATATTGTACAATCCACATAGTTGCTTGGTTGTTTGTTGGAGTTTTACATCCTGGCAACATCTAAGGACGGGGCCCACAACGTACTGATAGCGAAGTGATTATAATGACCCACTATTGCAAATCCTCTCCACGTAAGCGGAATCTTAAGAAATTAAGTCACCTCTCCTATTTTGGAGGCGAGCTGTGGCGACAGGAACCCGGAGTACTTGGGGGTCTCATAAGCGGGCACGGCATAGGGTGGTGAGTTACAAACGAGGATACAGTGACGTTGGGCAGCAACACTGAAAACAATGGCATGTCAGCATGACATCAAAACCTCAGCTTCACAAGACACATGAATTTGGTTGTGAGAATACTGGGATGGGTCAGACTACATTATGGATTATCGATACATTATGGATTATCGATACATTATGGATTATCGATACATTATGGATTATCGATACATTATTGATTATCGATACATTATTGATTATCGATACATTATGGATTATCGATATATTATGGATTATCGATATATTATGGATTATCGACACATTGTGGATTATCAACACATTATGGACTATCAACACATTATGGATTATCAATACATTATAGATTATCAATTCCCTCTACATGACTATTCTTCGAACTTGACAGCTGCCAGATTTATGTGTTGCCATCGCTTTATAACTCAAACATAGTAAACAAACAAAAATTAAATAACAAACTACACACTAGTGGAATTAGTTGGACTTAACGAACCAATACCATGTACGATTATATACCAATATGCAATAGACATAATCTAGACCTGGGGCCAAATGTATGAAGCAGTGTTAGCGCTCCAAACCCGTGGTTAGCAGCGATCTCCGGGTTAGCGACGAAAAGTCGGTATGTATGGAGCAGTGTTACGGAAACACCGCAAGTTTAAGGTCGGCTACGCTAACACCATGCCATAGCAAGTTTAACGTCAGTGTTAAGTACCGATTAGGCCCAAATCTATTCAATGCGATCATATTTAACAGAATTACATTCTCAAAAAGTGAAATTTCATTAAATTAACCCTAAAATCGAACCGATATTAACGCCGCCGATACATCGGCGGCGATATTCATACTGTCGAATATAAACAAAACAAATCACCGTCGCCGCATCGACGGCGATATATTAGGGCCAAATCTATTCAATGCTATAATATTTAACAGAATTACATACGCAATAAGTGAAATTTCATCAAATTAACCATAAAATCGAAGCGATATTAACGCCACCGCTAAATCGGCGGCGATATTAATATTGTCAAATCGACGAATGTAAGCAAAACAAATCGTCGCCGCCGACTGCGATATTGCGAAATATCGGTGCTCACGGGCAACAGGCTTTCCCCAAATCTATAAATAACACATAGGTTAGCTAACGCCGCCACACTTTGGCTTCATACATACCCCGTGACCCATTTTCCAACACCGGTGTTAGCTAACCCGGCGGCCGCCCTTAACACCGGAGCCGTTAAAAAGTTGTTCATACATTTGGCCCCTGATCTGGCCACTACAAAATACTTTTTTTTTTTTTTTTTTAAATATATAGCATGTACATGCCCACTCATGCCACTGTACTCACTTGGGTTCTCTGATGATCTTCATATCTTCGAGCACGACGAGGGCCCGACTTAGTCCCTCAGACACATGGCTGCACGCCTCACCCGCACCTCCATAGAATCTGAATTCCACCAATCAGGTCAATTAAAGCCAGTTACCATGCCAACTGAACTTACTTCACAAACCACCCAGAATCGACTAGCCAGAAGGGCTAAATTCTCAATTTCATATCCAAGTACCGAATCTCTTAGTGTTATCCGGCTTCCAGAAATATGGATTTACCAGAAAACTGACTAGTTACATATTACGTTGTATATATTGGTACAGCATTATAAACTTTTAAGAATTGTAAATGGATTAATAAAGATCAAACAGACTGCTTTAGAAGTGCGCTAATTTGTTGTCTGTTAAATACAATTTAGTTCTTTACCATTCAGTGTTGATTTTACATTTTACGAAAGCCAGAAAGTCCAGGACACTTCCGTTCCCAAGCTTATCGGATATTTGGTGCGGTACCTGTACCATTTTTTAAACCAATAGCTGATCTCAGACCATCACCATGCCCACACATTTGATTTATTTAGCTTACACGGGGCCCATTTTTATGATTCAGGCCTATGCTCGGGTTATAGGTTTTATTCATTAATCGAGCAATAGGTGTTGGTAATTCATGTGATGCAGATTTACACCAAAACCAAAATAATTACCAAAACCAAATTCTAAAGATTTGTTTGTTTGTTGTTTTACGTCCTAGCAACATCTAAGGTCATATCAGGACGGTTGAATTAAATTGAACTAGTGCTGCCCAGCGGTGAAAAAAGTCTTAACACACTCGCTCATTATGGGTAGGGTAAATAAATTCATCACATTTTTTTAATTTTAATTTTTTAATTCAGAATATGCGAGGAAACATGAGAAAAGTAGCCTTTTTTGTGTGTGGCTGCATGTAATAATTTGAGCTAATATAAATCATAGAGACACATTACTTTCAGTGTTTATGACAGAAAATTGTCATGAGTAGCCGCTCACATTTAAAAAGTTTTCTTAGTACATGGGTTAATAGAGCGTGCATAGGCCACAGCCCATCATCAAGTTAAATTTAAAATAAAACCAATCTAATACACTTATCACACTCAATTTGAGGGCGTAAGTTTGGATACGTACGGCACATCATCGAGACTCTGAATAAACTTGTAGGTGGATGTGGTAGGATCAAAGCAAGTGACGGCTGGCTCAGGAGCACAGTCAGAGGCGCGGAACACCACCAGGCTGTACAGGGTGCAGCTGTACTGTAACACAATGAGGTAACCGCATTAGTACTAACACCATAGCTGCATTCGAAATAAGGCGCGTCTGCTTGTCCGAGCCATGTGAGAGTAGGCGCGAATAACCAGAATATGGCTTGAGCTTTTCCGCTGGACAAGTGAAAACTTTGGGCTGAAATATATATTTCGCGATTTTGTTTGCCTTCCGTTATCATCTTTAAGATGCATCTTACAGTTTAATTCTGGCGAACGTTTTTTTTTTTTTTAAATCACACCAGACTTGTCCCATGGACAAGTGAAAAATCTTGTTTATTTCTTCACTGTATAGTAATACAAACAGACAACTACATACATGGAGATGTACCTAGATATAACATATAACATTGGAAGTTCCACAATTAAACGTTAGTTGATATGTGGCGCTGATAAGCAATTTTGGCTTCTATGTACTGGTAATCACATACATTTGCTGACCTAGGTATCTTATAAGTATATTTCCTATGTATCCACATGCACTGTGATGTGCCTGCTCTATGTATTGTCATCCACCGTGTACCGACGACTACACAAATGCTAACACTACATAAATGGTACTCAATGCTACATTGACGACACAAATACAAGCGTGAATCCTTTATCTACCATACCCCATACCCTAAAAAGTTGCGGTTAGGGTTAGGGCTAAAGTCCTGGGGCCGTATGCACCAATCGGAGTTAAGGCCTTAACCGCGGTTTGACTATCTCCACAGGGCTAACTGTGGAAAATCTGTATGCACCAACCGGTGCCAGCGCTAGCCGCCGACCATAGCCTAGGCTAAGCTACCCCACTTTCAAATCAGGTTTACCTGCTAGCCGGGGCGGTTAGTGTGCATGTATGGATGTAAATCTATTCAATGCCATCATATTTAACAGAGTTACATAGTCAAATAGTGAAATTTTATTAAATTAACCCTAAAATCGAAGCGAGATTAACGCTGATGCCGTAACGGCGGCGATATTAATATTTTCCAATCGACGAGTGTAAAGTAAACAAACCGCCGCCGCCGCAGCGACGTCGATATCCATACAGTCCAACGTCAAATAAACATGGCCGCCGCCGCCGTCGAAGCGGCGGTAATATATTAGGCCCAAATCTATTCAATGCTGTCTTATTTAACAGAATTACATACGCAATAAGTGAAATCTTATCAATTTAACCCTAAATTCGAACCAATATTAACGCCGCTGCCGTATTGGCGGCGTTATTCATATTGTCGACTCGAGGGAATTCCCAAATCTATAAATAAACTCACGGTCAGATATCCGCTCCGGCTAAAACATTGGTGCATACCACTTTACCTTTTTCGCGGACCCCCCACTACCCGGTGCTAGCTGACCGGAGCTAGGGCCTAGCTCCAGCTAAGCCTAGCACAACTTGGTGCATACGGGCCCTGGTAGACCACATGCTAAAGTAGCACCAACAGATGTTATTCTCCAAATCCACCTAGTTCTAGGGTAAGTTTCATTTCCGGTGTCTATGTACTACACTCTGACAAATACTCTGTAGAGACATGTCTGGTTATACAAATGGAGAATCCATATAAATCATTTGTCATGCATAGTTCCTACAGGAATGCGCGCATGATTTAATGTAACATATTTGCTGGCAGTTACTTTCAGTGAACGGGGAAGGAACACACAAAAACAGCAATTGCAAAGTAAAAAGCATATAAAAAGTAACATAAAAAGAAGTAAAACTTCACCGGGATTCGAACCCGCCACCTAGATAAGGTGTACAGAACCCGTACTACAGAGATGGCTGCTACTTTTTTGCATATTGGCACATACTTGGCACAATCAGTAATCAGTGGTGATAAGCTAATTCTACTTGAATGCTGTAAACAGCTGGTTTAAATTTCAATTGTTGTGATTCTTATTTTATTGAAATAAATCTATGAGAGTAATATCTATTTACCTCTCTTCATTCTCTCCACTCATCCCAGCCATCTGCATCCACTCACCCCAGCCATCTGCAGCCAGCAGCATAATTACCCGATTCTGTAGTCTACTGGGAAAGTACTAGGTTTTATATAATTCTAAACTGGAGATAATGATATAGATTCACAACTGAGGAATACGTACATCACAACCATAATCAATCTCGTCAGGAGGTCCACCATTGAAATATCTGAAAGACAAATAGAATAATTCAGAAATAAAATATAAATATAATTTATGCTATCGATACGTTCTAGCTACGAGCATTTTGACCAGAAACAAAAAGGGTAGGCACAAATAGAAAGTTGATAAATATACGATACATCATAAATGCTGAGCACAGAATGTTGAATATGGAATACGTGTAAACAAAAACGGCAGGTGCCTAAGAAATTAGCCCAACAATTACCTATTATAATTCCTTTCAAATCAGGAAAATTGGCATATCACAACGCGGGTATTGACTACCAGAGCTTCCTCTCAAAGTAATCTAGTTTCACTCGTGGCTACAGCCGAACTAATAAATATTTATATTGTCATGCTTGCCTATATATATTTGTTAAAATACGATGCTGGAGAGATTGCAGACACCGACATTTCATGCTATGTTAGCACAGCTTTCAGTGCATTGATATCATATATCTTTTGTCTACCACACAGTTTATGGATAGGAGACATAGTTCTGACAGTTTGGTATTGATTATTTAAGAACTTTAAATGTTATGGATAGTGATGTTCAAATTATCCCATCAAATTAGCAACTCAAAACGTGACATTTCTGACAGGTAATATTGAGTGGACATTTCTAGTAAATAAAATCCATTAAAGGAGTGATCATGGGTGCAGGATGTATATATAAGAACCTAATCACCTATACTAAAAAAAGGTGCACACAACAGCACAAATAAATAAAATAAAATCACTTCGCTTTCTTTCAGCTTCAATGACAATATGCATGATAATTGAATATATCATTGATATATTCAATATTGTTCCTTAACTTCTCAACTTGCCTCTAGCTCTGTAGTTAGTAATGGATGTTGAACATAATATCGGTCAGCATCTCTGAACTACATTTCAGCATCACAGAAAATGAGAAGATAGAGGTCTGGACTGCAAAATCTTAAAGGGAAAACACTCAGGTGCGGCCAAGAGTTTGATACATTTGTCTGTTTTTCAATCTTGAATTGACATCGGTGTATCCGATGGGCAATTGTATCCAGGTAGTAGATTGAGATCTCTGTCAGGACATCTAATTCCAACTTTAGGTATAGCGTATATTTCTCTTTACGATACATTATGTCCTTTCTTTGTAGTAGATTCACTGAGCTTTGAAATGCTCATAGGTACAGATGTAATGGAAATTTGTGCAGCTGAAATTAGTTATAGAGATAAATTTGTTTCCTTGTGTGATATTCTACATCCGTGGATAGGTTTAGAGACTATAAATAGAGGAATTGCAGGGATACTTCTAGAATTAGACTATTGGAAGATACAATTTCCTTCTTTTTTTCTTGAATCTGATGTTAAACTAAGAGCTACTAAGGTGGTCAAAATGTATATCAATACAGGTAGTGGATATCCTGTAAATCAGAGACCTTACAGGATACCTTTGAGTAGAAGACATCTTGTAGAAAAAGAGTTAGATAGAATGCTTGAAGATGATATTATAGAAGCAAGTTGTAGTCCTTGGGCTTCACCAGTCACTATAGTGCTGAAAAAGGACGGTACCATTCGGCTTTGTGGGGACTATCATAAGCTAAATGCAGTGACAACTAAAGATATTTTTGATCAACTTCATGGAGCTAAAATTGTTACCACTATAGACCTAAAATCTGGTTATTGGCAGGTAATGGTCGACGAGGAAAGTAGACCTAAAACAGCTATTAACACTCATATTGGACTGTTTCAATTTAAATGCATGCAGTTTGGATTAACTAATGCACCAGCTGTTTTCCATAGAATGATGAATGTTATTTTCTCAGAGATTTTGCGAAAATCTTGTTTGATTTATTTAAATGATTTTGTGGTATCATAGTGAATGAATCTGGACATTTAGAGCGAAAATATGATCCAGGACACATTGTAGTTAGATCATGGGGTTCGGTAGTAACCATGGTAGGGCCTAAGAACGATTGAAAAATTGTTAATCGAGAAAAGCTTTGAATAGTTGATTCTAAAATTAGTTGGGATGATTTTTTCACCTAGATTAACTTGTACATAGAGGTTAAAAGGTAGCAGGCAACCTTTGCCATTCGATCCAATTGTTTCTGGCCAGGATAAACAAACTAATGTATTTTTGGTTGATAAAACAAAACAAAAACCTTAAATAATACATTCTCGTGATATTAGTTTGCTAGTTGTACTGTAATCCACAGAATTGACCAATCACAGCAAAGAACACTGCGGAGTGATCGACAGCAGCACGGACGGCAGAGTGCTTTCGCTCTGCTGGATGGTAAAATTCTTTGTTCAGAGACACTAATTGGGAATGATCGTACCATACCTAACCATTGCGCTAATACGAAGCATGAACTAAAAATAGTGCAAGTCGACAGCTTTCAAACTGATCGACAGGGTTTACGAGGTTTAGTCATAAGAAATGTTTATGTTCCTAACTAAACTTGTTCCATGGTTTGCACGTAGTAACATAAGTTGCGCCACTAATAAACATTACTAATTCAATGGAGTTACAGCATGTTGGAGATGGGATAGACTCCACAGTAGCATTGCTATAGTAAGATTATTGACACTTTTACTTACTAATGCTTCTACTTACATTTCAGTATGGAAGTTTTGTATGAAATGGAGAAATGATATAAACATGGACAGAGTTGCATAGACATTGTCGTCTACATGGATCCATGTACCAAATAAATCTTGTTATTCTATCGTGACATAGACGGTAAAACATACACTGGGGGTGAGCGTGATGTCACACTAACAATTAACAGATCAATTCTTTTCCCATTGATTTTCTATCATCTAGGTTAATTGTTTGTAGCCAGGTCTAGTGCAGGTGTGCACTTGGCATATTACACAACGTGGCAGATGCGAGGTTGTGGTCAGCTGATCGAGGGATAGGAATCACCACACTCAAAGGTCAAGGTTGGTGGTGGCCATGGGGCCATACAGCTTGGTGGTGGTGGGCAGACCACTGGTATCCATGGGGACCAGGAATGCTGGATCCCTATTGGTAGGGCCAAGAATACTTGTTTTCCATTGGGGGAAAGGGGTGGGGTGATACTCTACAATGAACCCATGTAACCATATAAATAATAAACCAGAGGGATTGACTCTCTCTTCTTCTTTGCACTTTATACTCTTCCTTTCTCTTCGTCTGTATTGATTTCACCACAGCCTACACAGCCACAGATTTGAGCCTTAGCTGTTACATAACTGGCTGACCATGACGAGTGGATTAGTTGAGTACTGGATTCAACTGTACATAACTAGTGACCACGACGAGTGGATTAGTTGAGTACTGGATTCAACTTTACAGTATGATGCCCTCGCAAAGCATACATTTTATATACGACTAGTACATACATATGATATACACATGGTATATATACATATATACACAATCACACACCATGTATATATGACGTCGTATATATAGCCTGAACTGAGACAAGTAACTATGTCTGCTCTCTGTGTCCTAGTGGTTAAGGTTTTGAACTTATTATCTGAAGTTGTTTGGTGTTGTGGGTTCAAACCACATGTAGTTCACTGCTTTTTACATTCAACACCAAAAAAAATGTTTTTCCTTCTATATGCGTTTCTGATTTAATTATGCAATGTAATTGTACTAACATATATTTTACATTAAAGCAAATATATTTCCTGTTTGAACTACTCTAAAGAAAATTGAAAATACTTTACTCTCCTTTCTCTCCAATCATCATCATCATCATCCTGCTGTGGGTCGCGATGCGACAAAGATTGCTTTCATTACTTGACTGCCGCTCTCCATTTAGTTGGGTGGATAGCACATCCTTTTTCGGCACTATAGTGACTGGTGAAGCCCAAGGACTACAACTTGCCTCTATAATATCATCTTCAAACATTGTATCTAACTCTTTTTCTACAAGATGTCTTCTACTCAAAGGTATCCTGTAAGGTCTCTGATTTACAGGATATGCACTACCTGTATCGATATATGCATCGATCTCCACTCACCCATCCATTTTCAAAACAACAGCTGCCAGCTACAGGCCCAGCCTCAGACCCCCCACCCTGACCTCAGCACTGACCCATTTCTCACTCAGCATCAGCACCCCCCCCCCAACCCCCCACTGACCTCAGCACTCTCGCTGGCCGAGTTCAGGGGCAGTGAGTCTACAACTCCCCCCCCCCCACATATCTGGTTATATAAACATTAAAAAAACTAAGCACAGTTGTGCTTGGAGAGCATTTGTCAGAGTACGATACCAGTCGCCACGAGGTATACCGGGCCACTTTAACATCTCAGTTAAGACAGCCACATAAGGTTGTCGTTGTAGCGCGTGTGCTGCAACAACAACATATGTCACACACACACACACACACACACACATGTGACAGTGTTAATATAATAGTAAGCGATTAGAGTATAAATATATCAAAGTTGCATAATCACTTCTCTGCAGCAACAAATGTTTAATAAGTCCATTAGTACCTAAGTTGGATAATTGAGCATGTTGGCCGAGGCTAACATGGGTAATTTGCAAACGAGGCTAGACTATTATTTTTAGCTTTCCTATGACACCCCCGCTCTCCTTTCCTCATTCTGCCCCTGTGGCTCCTGCTGTGCACTTGGCTATCCCCACCCACCCTCTTACCTGGGAGGTGAGCACTGACTTTTCTCCTCAAGTTCAACCCTCAATCCTATGACTGTCATGTTCCTGTTAACCTAGATGCTATTATAGCGTGCGTCTATTGGAACCTTGCCTCTACCCAAACAATAAGAAGTTAATTAAATTGACTGGGTATGGGTGATAGGGTTAGGTGGATTTTGGTACTTATGGTTGACTACGGAGACTGAGGTAGACTGCACACGCTATATAGCACCAACAAATTTCGTTTCAAAGAACATTTTTTATTTTTACATGGTCCGAATAGCATCCCTTTAAAATAGTTAGTATTTAATTCTAAAAGTGTTGTCATCTTATCTAGGTAGATAATTTGGTGGTTGATGTTACAATTCAGACATAGCTCACTTATTCACCCAGTCCAGAAAACATCCATAGTCATCGACGCACATTTGGCTAAAAATAATTCTTAGAGTACCTCCATACACATCATGAACACATGCACAATTTTAGGCTTCAACTTTCGAGGATATGGCAGCAATCGGAAGCCACGCCCACTTTTTGCACTCGCAGATCGCCTATCATTGTGATTTCTTTCCAAGATATTAGCCTCCAAAACTGACCATGAATTAATTCTCGCAATTTGAGGGTGCAAAAAAGTGGCCGTAGCTTCCGATCTCTGCCATATCCCCGAAATACTTAAAAGTTGAACCTCACAATTTTGCATGTGTTCATTATACATATAGAATAGAGCAGAGTTCATACCCATTTTGACATATCAAATTCCAAGACTTTCCAGGACCTTCCAATGCAAAATTCCAACACGTTTTAAAGATGTTCATTGAATTAAATATATATCTATAAATAAGAGATTTTGTATGTGCACTAAAAAATCACTGGTTCTAGGCTTGGTTAAAATTAGAGCCAAGATTAGAAAGGAAAACACAATTAAGACTAAGTTTCCTGACACATCGCTGGGTGAACACGATATTTTACCCGCCATGTAAATATAGTCATTACAGTGGTTTTATATTTTTTGTGTCCCCTAAAATTATGTTTCAGTTAAAGTGTCCAGAGTCTAATAAAATGACTAGATTATCATTAGATAATAGTACTTATATTAGATAACATAGTTTGTACATTTGTGAAATGTTGATAATTGCGAATGACCCCTAATATAATGTATTCTAAAAGTGCTTTGAGGTTTTCTAGTAGCCTAAGTAGGGTCATGAATGATATAAAAATCGCTTATTACTTCACTGTCATTTCCAAATATAGAGTGAGGTTCTTAGTAAGTTTATTGGAAAAAGTCATGGGTGAGGTCATGTAATATTGTTATACATTCACTGTGTAAAAATAGAGATAGGAAAAGTGAAATCTTTAATAGTTGAACCTCGAAATTGGGTTTACTTTTCACATTGATACTCTCTGTGACAGTGCTGCTAAACAACCCATTGCATTAGAACATAACCTTTCTCAGACGTCTTCGTACCTGCGGGAGTATTAAATAAAAGAGGCACCTCGTACTTACAGTAGGCTATTGAAGTACGGGGACTGAGTGAATCTTCTTATCTCAGATACTGAGTCTGATATATATAATAATATATAGTATCTGACTAGTTACTAACGAGACTACTGACTAGTTCTAGTATCAGTATCACTACCTCTCACATTCACTGCAACCAACTGAACCAGCTGTAGAGGGCACTTAGGCTTAGCTACAGCAGAAGAAATACGCTACAATATCTGAAAATGTATCATTTATATATGTGAAATATGTACACTCTATATAAACAATATAATAAAAATAATAACTTACTCGAGTGTTGGCAGTATGTATGACGTTTTCATGCTGTCAAAGTAGCCACCCAGGTTAGCGGTTCCTTCCACCACAAACACAACGTCGCATATGGGTAGATTGTCCGTCGCCACAACCATCTTGTCGTAATAATATAACCAAGGGGTAAATTAGCAAGATATGCCGATACACTAATTTACAGGAACACACACGATACAATGTAAACGCCTTTCCTGTAATTTTCTGCACGACCTTTCTTCCTGTAACTTATAACCGGAAGCTGGCAAGGCTTTTGTACCAGTTACAGCGCTTCCTCTTCTTAGCCTGGTCATTTCTTCATAGATGTCGCCACTGAGCAGTGTTCAGACGCGCGGTGGATTGTGGGATGTTCGGCAGCAAAACAAATCCGCGAAAAGCACATGGCTAATAAAATCTGTTAAGCCGTGTTCACACGGGCAAAATCTAAAGCGATTCAGCCAAGGCGAATCATATGAATCGATTTAGAAGCCCGTTCACACGGGCAGTACTTGGGCCGGAAATCGATATCTGCGCATGAGCAAGTCCAGTCTGACCAGCGCCAGTTTTCGGTTAGGCGACGTCACCACAAGAGAGTGGGTTTGACCTAGATATGTATGTACTGAATCGTATTGGTTTGGAACGGTCAAAACTTCTGCTGGGCAGTGAAACCCTAAAAATAAATGATGAAAAAAATATCTGTGCACAGCTAGCAGTTTCATAAAGCAAATTTACCGGAAAGTCAACACACTCAGGTCTCGACTGTCATGTCCTTAATCCGCCTCAAGTAAGTCGGTTGCATTCACACGGGCAAAATAAATCGATTCACAGAAATCGACTCACGTAATCGACCTCCACAAGTGGTTTACAGTATCCGCATCACAGAAATCGATTCAGCCCTAATTCGACTCAGACGCCCGTTCACACGCGAAATGTGCGTCGAACTAGACAAGTCGATTTCTACGAATCGATTTACATTGTGAACACGGCTTTAGTTTCAGCTCATTTCCGCTCGTTTGAGACATAGAATACCAACTAAAAATATATATATAATAAATTAAGATGTGAATCTTTTATCTAGCCTTGCATTTACAACAATTTAGTCAGCATCTCTTATACCATCTGCATTTAGATCTAGACAAATCTGGTCACTCATTCAGTATGGTTTATAACATCTATTGAGCTAGAAAATGGGTACTGGTAGGGTTAATCAGAAATTGGTTAAGCCCCAGTCACACCTACCTGGATGAGCCCCAGATTTTGAGCCGGACCACCCCCGGACTGTCCCGGACCACACCAGATAAAATGCTGTTTTCGTTGTTTTTTGCCTCGCAGTCACACCTCCCCGGACGAGCCCGGACCAGAGGCCGGGGCCACGTTCAGGGTCCGTCTCGGAGGCGCCGCGGAGACGTCTCGGCGATGCTTTTTGGTCTATTTGCGTTCAGGGTGCGTCTCGGCGACGTCTCGGCGATGCCTCCCTTTTCAGACTGGAGATGAAAAGCGCCTCGAAAATGGCCGCTGTTATTCAGTGGTTTCATCCAATCAGAGCGCAGCTTTTCCATTGCAAATGGCCGCCGCCTATGGAGGCGGCCATTTTCGAGGCGGCAAACAGCTAAATCCGTTCAGACTAGCGTGACGTCAGGCCCGTCGCCGAGGCGCCTCCGAGACGGACCCTGAGCGCGGCCCTGGTCGCCCCGTGCCACCTGACTCCCCGGTGTAGCCACGGAATAGTCCTGGACGAGCCCGGATCGACGCCGGACCGCACCGGACCACGCTGGACCAGCCAGGACAAGCCCCGATAGACCCTGGACCACCCCCGGAATCCCTGGTCTTGTACCCGGACTGGGCCGGACCGGCCCCGGACTACCTCTAACGAGCCCCGGACCACCTCAGGACAGCCTGGACCGGCCCCGGTTCACCCCCGGTTCACTCCCGGACTGCCCGGACCACCCCCAGACTACTCCCGGAAAGCTGTGAGTATATAAAAGAGCGCGCGGCGCTGCAGAGCTCATTTCCAAATCCAGCAGCGCCGAGCACATATCTCACCAAGACCAAGTCTACAGGAAAGAGAATTGCATCCAAGAGGGTTGCTCAGAAGGACCCTGCCACACACAAGGTCACCACGAAAGCGTGGAGTAAACCAGCAGCATCACCCTCAACTTCCGGATTGTCTTTCGACAAGGACTCTGTCTGGGATGTGTCGCCGCCTCCTCGTCCTGTGATGCCACCTACAGCAGTCCCGTTATCACAAGTGACTTCATCAGTGAGACGGTAGAAGGTGGACGCTCTTCTGCTCACAAGTGAGCAGCACATGGACATGTCTGAGTGGCTACGGTTGCACGACTACATCTATGTGAAGGGACCGAGCGACTATAAGAACACCGCTTTGAAGAGACGTGCGTGGGAGGAGAAGGCCAAGGAGATGAGAATGGACAACCTCAAACCACTCATCACATGGTACGAGTCCATACGGACAAAGGTGGGGAAATTGAGCGATTTGAAGACCGGTGCCGCAGCGAGGGAGTTGTTGGAGCGCGAGATGTACATATACAGGAACATTTTGGATTCCTGCGAACGCATATCGTGTGGCAGCCATCAAGATCAGGGGTGACGTTGCAGTCCCGGTTGCAACCCGTCCACATAGCTTCGACAGCAACCACAGCTACAGCAACAGGTGTGACTTTGGGTGACGGCCCTCTCACCTGCATCAATGTCGATGATGACAATCTCACGCCACGTGACCAGGCTCCACCACCGTCGAGTCCACCAGCACCCGCAGCAGCAACGCTACCCGCAACTCCGCGCCTGGCAGCCAAGGGGAAGGGCACCCCGCGAACACCCACCAGCAACACCAACATTGACCAGTTGCTGTCACTACTGCGGGACCAGCAGGAGGAGGCTGGGATCATGGAGGAGGCTGGGATCATGGAGCCAGCGAAAGTGTCGCCACTGATGCTGTGGGAAACGTGGCTGGGGGCGGTAGCCGAAGAGATCGACCCGTCACTTCTCGGGGAGTTCTCTTCGGAGAGTTTCGTCTTGGCAATGCGCCTACGCTCCCAGTCACTACAACTGCCAAGCCTGAAGGAGCCACAGCATCCACAAGCATGTCGTCCAGAGCCTCAACCACCAGCCCCGTTGCTGTTGCCGGCGCCGGCTTTCCCTGTCCCGGTGACGGGATTACAACCGGGAGGCTCTGAAGTCGTCTGGACGACTCCCCGACCCGGCCCTTCCACCACTGCAAAACACCACATCTCCAAGGTGCGTGACCCGGTTGACTGGAGCAGCACGGCTCCCGCACGCCCATCCAGCACGCCAGGAAGCAGTGTGGGGAACATCACAGGTCTGTCCGATCTCAGCTTTACCACACTAATGGCTGGGATGGGACATGACCCGGAGCAGCCTCTGTGAGGTGGACTTTTAATATTAACAACATTGGGACGAGAGTGACTGGGAAAAACCACTGGTCGCACACAGCCATCCAGCACGCGAGTGTGGGAAACATCATGGGACTATCCGATCTCAGCTAACCACATTAATGGCTGGGATGGGACACGATCCGGAGCAGCCTCTGTGAATGTGAGGTGGACTTGATGAACATCGGGACGCGACTGACTGGAACACCACAGGTTGCGATGCGATATGATCCGGATGTGCAGCCTCTGTGTTTGTGGACTGAACATTGTGAAATGAACTTCTGTACATTGTATTTATGGACTTATTATGCATGAGTGATTGTGAAGGTAATCGTGACCAGAGTTGTGATTGTGTAAAGTATATAAACTGTTATCACTTGTTGAAAAGAAAAATATCAATAATATGAAACGTTAACTACATTGTGTTTGTTACAATCTATGTTAATGCTTTAGTCCATTTAGTTGATAGTCACTTGTAATAAAGGTCAAACTTATCTGAAATTAAGTAATAACTATTTAACAAATAAATTTCCCCCCATTTCCCCTCCCTAAAAAAAAACGTTTTGATAAATAGCACATGAAATAAGTTAAGCTCTTATGGCAACAATAAACTACAAGAGAAAAAAAACCATTAATTAATTTTCGATTTCAGTATTAAGACCCCTTTTCGATAAATAGCACATTAAATAAGTTAAGCTCTTATAGCAAAAATAAAGGAAAAAACCCATTAATTAGTTTCAGATTTTAGTATTAAGACCCCTTTTCGATAAATAACACATGAAATAAGTTAAGCTCTTACAGCAACAATGAACTACAAGGGAAAAAAAACATTATTAATTTAAGATTTCAGTATTAACTGTTGCATAAACATTATAAAAATAAACACTAAAAACTCTAACACAGAATTATTTTTTAATTACTTTAAGATTTAATTAAGAGCTATTTCTTTTTAATATAAGATTATAACTTAAAGATGTTATAGCAAAACAACAAGAAATAACAAACAAATTAAATTTGTTTAAGAAATCTTTATTATTACCGAGGTTTCTTTTCATATGACATTCACAATAATGATACACATTTCATTCGTAGGCACAGACATATAATAATAGCACATCAAACACAATTCTCATGGCACAATTGGTTAACAGTTCACACTTCGAAATAGTTCATATCATAGCATCTTGCCAAGGCACCGCTCCAGCCTCGGACACGTAATAGGCACTAAGATAATTGTCTCTGGTATTTCGCTGCAATTGTCAGTCTGTTCCCACGGGCGCCGTAGATGCCGGCTAGAGGATTGTTGAGTCTCCAGGCTCCAGGAACCATCTCCATCTCTGTGTTGTGACGAGCTGCGTACCGCATCCGTGTAAGATTATGTAGGCAGATACATGCCAACACTATCGACACAACTGTCGCTGGCTTCTGTCGCATGGTTGTTAGGAGGCACTGGTAGCGGTGAGCTAGAATCCCGAATGCATTTTCCACGATGCGGCATTCCCTGGACAGTCAGTAGTTGAAGATTCTTTCCGGAAGTGTTAGGTGACGTTTGGAGAATGGTTTCATCAACCACGTTCTCAGCGTGAACGCATCATCAGCAACTATGAAGAAAGACATGTCACGCTCATGTGATAGTGGTTCGGCACTGGGAATACCAAGTCGTTCCTCTTCTATGCACTTCTTCAGTTCCGAACGGTTGAAGACTTGAGCATCACCTGCAGAGCCATTGCTCCCAACGTTGACCCAGGAGAATTTGTAGTCACCATCAACTAGAGCCTTCAATATGACCGAGTGGAATCCCTTGTAGTTGTAATACTCTGACCCTCCATGGGCTGCATGGGCATTGGATGGGGATATGTTTCCCATCAAGGGCTCCCAGGCAATGGTGAAACTGCCATCTTGTGGAGAACTGCTCAGCGATAGCTCTCCATTGGTCTTCTGTAATTGGAGCTTGAATCACCTCTTCAGCATACTCGGCAATTATAGCTTCACACACCTCACGAATGGCAAGCGAGATGGTGTTGTGCGGAACTCGGAAACCATACATCAGAGAATGATAGCTGTCACCAGAGGCTAGGTAGCGCAGAGTGAATGGCAGTTTCAATCCAGGTGTTAACGCCTTTCTGTAGAATGTGTCCATTTTCTTGATTCTTGGAACGATGGGAAGGAGAACCTCCTCGAACATATCCGGATCCATGCGTAGAAAGTTTCTGTATTCTCAAACATCTTCGATACGTAACTCTTGCATAAAATTTGCAAACTGCATTCTCTGATCCAACCATGGTTGAACCCACACACTTCTTCTCTGTTTTCTTTTAAGTCTTCTCTGGATTAGCAGAACTTGCAACATAATCATGTTGTTAACATTCTGTCGTTGATGTAGCTGTAATTGCCAGTTCAGCAGCTGAAGTTGATGCCTGCGCTGCCTCGAGCAGGCATCCATGATGTGCACCCTCTGAAAGTCAGGCAGGAAGTGATGCATGAAGTGGATTTGTGCCTGCTATATATATACTAAACGCCGCTGATCCGGGAGTGATCCGAGCAGTCCGGGGTGATCTGTGCCTGATCTGGGGTGATCCAGTGTGTCTGGGTCTTATCCGGGCAGTCCGGGAATGGTCCGTGGCTACGCTGGGGGTAGTCTGGGAAAGTCTGGGGGTGCTCAGGGTTAAACCATGGCTGAAATGTGGCTCATCCAGGGCGAAACAGCCCCGGACCACCCCCGGACAGCCCGGACCTGTGCTGGTCCACCCACGGTCCACCCCCGGACCATCCCTGGATCATGCCGGATTGAGCCTGGATTGCAAAATCCCCCGGACCACCCTGGATGTTCTAAACATTTAAAAACATCCGGGGCGGAGCCCGGACCAGCCACGGATCACTCCGGATGAGCCACGGACGAGCCACGGATCACCCCGGACCACCCTGGATGATGGTCCGGAGCTCGTCCGGCCCCTGATCCGGGTAGGTGTGACTGGGGCTTTATGCATAGACAAGATCACGGTTCCGAGTGTGCATTCGCTGAAAAGAGACAGCCATTTGCAATGGAAATGAACAGCTCTGATTGGTTCTTTTTGATTGCAAATGGCCACCCCCATACAGGGCATTTGACCACTGAAGCCATTTGACTGGTCCTCTTTGCATTCGAAAACCTAGTTCACTGCGCAGGTGGGCGGGGCCTAAATCTTGTGGATGGAAAGGTCCCAGTCGAATGCCTGATCCAATGTCTTGTGAGCTTTTGTCTTTTGAGCTTTTGTCAGGGAACCATCTAATAACATAGAGGGCAGCCATTTGCAACCGAAAAGAACAGCTCTGATTGGTTGAAGCTACTGAATCTTTCAACCTTTCCATATCAGCCATCTTGAAATACACCATGACCTTATGGATGGAGCCACAAGACCCATTCGATTCATAGGTATAGAAACCCACTTCCGGTCCCAGTCGAATAGGAATTTGTAAAGAAATATTTTGATATGCGTATAGAAAGGCCCAGTCGAATACGTCCATTGTCAACAGGGGCGTAATTGATTAACACGACCAGGGCGATTCGGGTCATCCGAGCTGCTAGAATTTCAAATCGAACACCGCGAGTGGAGTTGACAAAAGCACGTGCCGTGTGCAAAACACCTGACCCCAGTAACCCACCTCTTGGCTGGGGTTGCTAGGAACATTTGTGCTGGTACCATCCTGCAGGATAATAGCTACAAGTACCACTCCTACATGTTTTTTTGTTGGTAATAACACAGATTAATTAAATGGAAATATAACTAAACTATGCAATCCTAAAATACTTGAAATCCTATTTTGCTGTAGTTATAACAACAATGGAGAAGCATGGAGAAGCGTATTTGATTATTCGATCCGAGTCTGGAGGATATGCGCATACGCCAAATATTTGTGGCGTTCTCTGTGTCAGAGTGGTTAGAGTGTCTGACTTTTTTCTAGGTCAGACTCCTAATCTGAGGGTTGGCGGTTCGATTCCCCATGCCCCCAGCTCTGCCAATTTGGATTTCCCCCGCTGTGTATAACTTACAGCGTCATCAAAGGCCGGTTGTTCTCATACCATGTGGTGTGGGAGGTTAAAAATCCCTTGGGTCGGTAAAAGTGTAGGCTCGGGCTTTCTATCGACCAGCAGTGGAGTGGGGAAGACCAGTCGTCTGTGACTGGGATTTCCCCTACTTGGGACAACTAATGTACCAAAAAAAAAAAAAGAGAGACAAATAAGTGTTCACACTTCCTGTCTACCATATCATAT
Organism: Branchipolynoe longqiensis; assembly: GCA_030323885.1. Lineage (NCBI taxonomy): Eukaryota > Metazoa > Annelida > Polychaeta > Phyllodocida > Polynoidae > Branchipolynoe > Branchipolynoe longqiensis. Next base: position 68,199,075 of record CM059193.1, on the reverse strand, counting down.
TGCTATAAATAGTGGCTCGGGTGACCCGAGTTGATTAATCGATTACGCCCCGTCTGTTACAGTTAGGCAATGTCCTTAGCTGGTTTTCAGTGCCTATCTATATATCCCACGTGTGCATCTAAAAACAAGCTGTCAGAGCAGACAAACTAAAGCAGACTACTTTATTATGGTCGCACTTAAAGGTCCGTGTATTGACCCTGGGGTATTTCTAGGCCATATGCCCACTGACAATGTACCTCATAACTATATATACCTCCTTAACATAAATAATCAAGTACAATTTGTAACTATAAGAACTTTAATTACAAACACGCGCGGAGTGGTTGCTGCCGAACTCTACGCCGAACTCTACACGGTCGCTGCCGATTTCCGGTTACTGGAGATCGCATGGAAACCAACAACAAACTTCTATCTGACGTTCGCTACCCGCAGTTCTTGCCAACAGGCCTTGTTCTGCAACTGTGAGGGTGCCGGCTAAGTGCAGAAAGAGACAAACACGTGGTCACAGCGGGAGAGTAGACTCTGAAGAATACTTTTTGTGTGTGATAGATTACAGGGTAAGTTCACTATAAGTATAACAGTTGTGGTAAGCACTGGTGTGGACGCTGTGCCTGTGACTGTTTGTGACTGACGTTGTGGTCTGGGCCCTGGGGACTGACACTGCCACTGGGGTTGACGGTTCCAGCCACTACTTGGATTATGACACTCCAGTCAATGTGTCATTATCTGTTGAAATTTATTGATATTCTTCATATCTGACTCTGGTTGTGACTTCTGTCATAACATCTAAGCATGTTCACTTGTCATTATTCACGTACTGATTATGTTATTAATAGTATTAATACCTCTCAGTAGGCCTACCTTATATCAGTCCCTGGGATGGTCGAATGAGGGTGGGTTTGGGGTGAGGGCATTCTACAAATTAAAGGTCTTCCCAGTATTGAATCATTGCACTTGCTGTCCTAGTAGTAGTAGTAGTAGTGACATATAGCTGCTCACATGAATTATATGTTGGGGTCTGCGGCGATACCATGCATGTTCTATGTCTATGACGTATTGTAGGCTTATATTTATCATAAATTAATAATAAAGCAACAAGAATATGTAACAAAACTATCAAATAAATCCTTTGATATTTAAGAAAGAAAGTCACAAAATGTCCATTTAGATGATACTTTTTCGTAACTGAGGACGCATAAATCATGTGAACTCGGTTTAAGATACAGTGTTGTCTAATGTAAAGGCGATAATTATATTGAAGATAGAATAGAGTCCAACTAGATAACAGATTCACCCTGTACTTGTAGTACATGGGTGAACGACAACATAGTCTAAATACTGGTGAAAATAGCTTTAGTATGGAATGGGAAGTAGAATGCCTGGCTCCAGTATCAAATGGGTACTTATATCGGCACAGAGTTGGTGAAATGGGAAAGAATGCAAAAAGACAATATGGCGGCGATAGAACGCAGTCGATTTCACTTTTAAATTCTAATAAACTATATGTTTTATTATATTTTTCAACTCAAATTGTGAATTTAGGATCTCATTTCATTTCCCCGCTTTTTCAATAGGTTTTATATAGAGTTGGTATTCCCCGTATACTGCAAGTACGCTGTGAATCCTTTATCTAGGGTCCAACCAGTGTTGCAGTTTAGAAATTTCTGTTGTTTCTTATAATTTGAAGTTCTAAATAAAATCACAAACTTGGTGGAGGGTGAAAATAGCTTTAGTATGGAATGGGAAGTATAATTTGAAGTTCTAAATAAAATCACAAACTTGGTGGAGGGTGAAAATAGCTTTAGTATGGAATGGGAAGTAGAATGCCTGGCTCCAGTATCAAATGGGTACTTATATCGGCACAGAGTTGGTGAAATGGGAAAGAATGCAAAAAGACAATATGGCGGCGATAGAACGCAGTCGATTTCACTTTTAAATTCTAATAAACTATATGTTTTATTATATTTTTCAACTCAAAGGTAGCGGGGAAATATGAAGACATATATACAGAATAAGTGATGCTTCTTAGATTGTGAATTTAGGATCTCATTTCATTTCCCCGCTTTTTCAATAGGTTTTATATAGAGTTGGTATTCCCCGTATACTGCAAGTACGCTGTGAATCCTTTATCTAGGGTCCAACCAGTGTTGCAGTTTAGAAATTTCTGTTGTTTCTTATAATTTGAAGTTCTAAATAAAATCACAAACTTGGTGGAGGGGACCTTTAACAAAAATCTTAATTTCAAAGGACCAGGCGGGATGGCCGAATGAGTTAGAGCATTTGTCGCCCATGTTGGTAGACCGTGGGGGTCGTTGTTTCGAACCCTGGTAGAGTCAAAACAATGACTTAGAAATTGATACTTGTCGCTTCCTAGCCAGGCACTCGGCATTATTAGGATAGGGCAAGGACTGGTTGGCTCAGTGTCAGGATAATGCGACTGAATGGGATATCAGGTCATGGTGCTGGTGGCCTGGTATCCCAGTGGGGCAGCACTATAAAGTCGCCATGAGCGCGCACTGACACAAGTCGGTACCGGTCCTGATATGACCTTAGATGTTGCTAGGACGTAAAACAACAATAAACAAACAAACATAATTTCGAAGGAATCGCATATGCCTACAGAAATCCAATTCATTAGTTGTTTTTGTTGCTTTTTTTAGTTAAAAGGAAAATGGTCTGTTAGCATTACTGGGTATGGATTGTGACTTATAAACTGCTCGCTAAACGATTATAGATCATCAATGTTTCTGTACCTATAATTCACGAAATAACTGAAGAGTGTCTGAGTTGTTCTATGTGTAGGCTATGTGATGATATGATGAATAGGAACGGGGAGTCCAGCATATTAACTTACATGTATATTAAAGCTGCATGTAGTCCAATGAAGACATCAAGTTTTAAAGACCAAAGCAATTATCTCGATTTGATTCTAGATATCTAACTTAGATATTGGTGCACTTATTAAGTATTTCTGGCCACATAGAAGGGAATACTTATTAGTATTACGGCAGAAGCCTATGGTGTCAGAGCTTTTCCTAAATTAATTAGGCTTGTTAGCATTTCAAATATATCAAAAGTTAGCCATTTAAAATAAAAGTTACTTTAAACTAAAGTAAGGTAGATTAATGACCAACCTAATATATATTTATCTCAGAAAATGACGGAAATTCAAAACTATCGGACTATGCAACTTCAACTTACAGGTCCTCTTCTGCTTGATCTAGGCCCTATTGGGCCTCTAATGTCAGCTCATTAGGCATATATATATTGAATTAGTGACGATTTAGTCAATATTTAACATATTTATTAATATTTAATAGTGCAAAGTTGATAAGATATTTTCTTAAAATATTTTATAATGTAATATATATATGGCAGTGAAATAATTAAGCTACTAAAATCAACGTGAAATCAATATATTGTTTATGAGGAACGTATGTGCCACGTCTAAGCTGGAAATATATCAAATTCAATTATTGTAAAAAAGTTCGTTTATGTTTTGAAAATATTGAGATTTGAACGATTGTCACAATCACTCATTCGAGGTTTGAAAGGTTGGACCGTGAGAATTAGCTATTGCATAACATCATCTATATTTGTAGATAAAAGACTCACCTCTGAATCTGTGACCTCTTGTGGCTACCGCAGCAGTACCTGATATTTGTGAAACGGTATCTGAGGATTAACAAACCAACCACCTATGGATTAGATGTCAGTCATTCAGCAATTTTAGTTTGTCCTTTCTTCTTTGCCAAAGCCAGCATGATTATGTTTATGATGGTTTACAGTGGGTTTTTTCTTTGTCTAAAGAAATCCGCTTTTTTAATAAAAGAAAAATCTTTTTATAGGGAAATTTTAAAAAGACAGGACTGGTGCTATTGTAATGAAGAAGCTTACACGTTTTGCGTGTGTTTGTAATTTAAAAGTCTTTGAGCTATGATATTATAATAGCGATATACTACGATCTCACATTCAGTCTATGTAGGCATTCTCTTTTTGTACATTAGTTGATTAAGCAGGGAAAATTTCAATCGCGGACGATTGGTCTACCTCATTCCACTACTCCTTCCTTGCCCTATCCTAATAATGCCGAGCGCCTGGCTAGGAAGCGACAAGTATAAATCTTTAAGTCATTGGTTTGACTCAACCTTGGTTCGAACCCGTGGGTTAGAATCCCACGACCTACCAAAGCAGGAGACGGATGTTCAACTCAGAAGGTGCTAGTGTAATGAACAGTCTTACACATTTTGAGTGTTTGAAAATTATAATCGTCTTGGTAAGTGAGAATCCTTTAAAAGACAAACTGGCCCTATATTCGTGTTTAATTCGTGAACTTCTCGATAGAGTGTTGGTTCTCACGACATGGTTCTAGAGCCGTGGCTAAGTCGATTAACTCTAAGTCTGAGGTCCCCTACACTTCCATCACACGGAACCACAAGCCTTCCCAACTGGCATGAAATCCATCCTCCAGGGGATCTATTAACACTTCAGTTCACCGCAGCAAACTGGTGTGTGGCACTCCTACCGCCAAGGGCGTGTACTGACTGCTGGGCGCACTAAATACTCATCAACGAATCTCACCTAAATACTCATTAAAGTTGCATAGTCCGATGGATTCAACTTTCTGCCATTTTATATATATATTATATATGCTATATATTCGAGTTTTGGTTACCTCCCACCCGTCTGGTAATCTTGTATCACCTGCGTTAGTTACCGGACTGTTCAACCTTCATAATTCACTAAGGGCGGACACAGAGTTACCATACAGTGGTTTTATTTCAGTTTTCAGTTTGTTACATTAAGGTTAGGCATTATGGTTATGGGTGCTAGTCGGTGTGTTTGTTGTTCATTCGTCCCTAGGGGTTATCGGTCCCAGTGATGGTGGTCCTGGGCCGGATTCGAGCCCTTAACCCTTCCTGTTACTTGTTTGTTTGAGGTGTGAGTGGGTGGGTGAAGTTAGGTGGTGAAGTTATCGATCGGCAGCTGGAGGAGTTGTGTGGCCGTGGAGGCGGTTTGGATTCGAATTGGCCACGTGCTGTTTTTGGCGGGAGGCGGGTCTGTCTCCTCCTGTAACCAGGTGGAGGGGGTTCCACCTTTACGCTAGGTGGCGCCATCAATGCTGTGGGTATGGGTGTTCTTTCCCCTGGATGCGTGTGGGTCGGACCGATTCAGTCGGGGTGGCCTGTCTCCGCCCCGCGAATTAGCCATGTTACTTTAACATGCACAATTAATGACAAGTCAACAAAAATATAAACTTTTCAAACCTAAAACAGTGATCTAGATTTGAATCTACATATCAAACTTAGATACTAGGACACTGAGTACAATGGTTCCATAACTAGCACGGTTGTTGTTTAGCCAGTGTGGGGTGATCGTGATAAATACTCTATTCTCCCCCCGTGTTCAAATATTAGATTAACTGCTGTATTCTTGATTGCCAACCCTACCGGAAGTGCCTTCCCCCTTCTCCCCGGTTACAACACTCCCTACACGTGCACCCGTAGAACGGTATCGATTGTACATTGAACTAAGAGCTAATGCCATTGATCCCAGACTATTGTAGCAGTTGGATCTAACTGTAAAATGTTTCAAATAAGATCAATCAAAGATTGCTTAAACCTCTCCTCGCTTATATCTTCATTTGAGGTGATATAAGAACGGGCCGAGTCCAATATTATTATAGTTGATAAATATTTAGCTTTGTGTTTAGGTCATGGGACATTGCAATACTTATCGTTATTTATACCTTTGACCGTCAATATATTATTTCTTTATTGTACTGTTATCAAGAGAATCGAATAATATTACATATACTGTCTGCATTATATATGATGTCGACCAGACGGGATGGACGATTGCGTTGAGCGTCTGTCTCCCATTTGGTAGATCGTGGGATTCGAAGCCACGGGTTCGAACCCTGGTCGAGTCAAACCAATGACGTAATAATTTATTCTTGTTGCTTCCGAGCCAGGAACTCGGCATTATTAGGATAGGGTGCTGGTGGCCCAGTGGGGCAGCACTATAAAGTCGCCATGAGTGACGTAAAACAACAACAAACAAACATTAGTATTGGATAAACTCGGCTGAGAACACGCCCTGCGATACTGTAAATGTTTATTTTTAAGCATCACATTTTCAAAAGCAAAATATTGATCTAGATTTGAACGGACATATCCAACTTAGATACAGGGTGTACTTATTAAGTATTCATTGCTGCATACGGCCGAATGAGTTAGAGCGTCCGTCTCCCATGTTGGTAGATCGTAGGGTCGTGGGTTCGAACCGTGGTCGAGTCAAACCAATGACTTTAAAATTGATACTTGTTGCTTCCTAGCCAGGCACTCGGCATTATTAGGATAGGGCAAGGACTGGTGTGCTCAGTGTCAGGATAATGTGACTGAGTGGGATATCAGGTCATGGTGCTGGCGGGCTGGTCTCCCAGTGGGGCAGCACTATAAAGTCACCATGAGTGCGCACTGTCACAAGTCGGCACCCGTCCTGATATGACCTTAGATGTTGCTAGGACGTAAAACAACAGTCACATTATTCTGATACTGAGCTAACCAGTCCTTGCCTTATCCTAGTAATGCCGAGCGCCAGGCTAGGTAGTGACAGGTATAAATTTGGTAAGTCTTTGATTTGACTCGACCAGGAATTTAACTCTCGACTTTCCACACGGAAAGCCTCCGCTCTACTGATTCGGCCACCCCGTCCGGTGTTTAATTTAGTAGATCCGGGACTTGGAGACAAGTGTACAACCGGGTCGGTATACGCGGAGCAACACCTCTAGCGACCATTGTTAAATTGGTAGTGCAGCGTGGCCGTGAGTCACTTCCAATGGGCGTGCATTGTGTTTATAACCCATGCGACTACTCGTTTGATTGAATGCCTTGAATTGTTACGTCTTAAATATGTGGAGATTACATACTACCAATATGGCTACCAACGACATGTTGCTACAGTGAAGCCGTGTTATAGCTTTTGTTTGTTTGTTGTTGTTTTACATCCTAGCAACACCTAAGGTCATATCAGTACTGGTACCGACTTGTGACACTGCAAACTCACGGCGACTTTATAGTGCTGCTCCACTGGGAGACCAGGCTGCTGGCACCATGACCCGATATCCCACTCTGTCACAATATCCCCATACTGTGCCAACCAGTGCTTGTCCTATCCTATTAAAGTTGCATGGTCCGATGGTTTTGAGTTTCTGTAATTTTTCTGAGATAAAGATATTAGATCGATCAGTAGTATCTACTTTACATTAATTTAAAGTTATTTTAATTTTAAATGATAAACTTTTGAGATATTTGAAGTGCAAACATGGAAAATTAGTTTTGGCAAACTTGCCAAAACTCTGACACCATAGACCTCTACAGTAACATGTAAATTGATCCTTGTTGCTTCCTAGTCTGGCGCTCGGCATTATTAGGATAGGACAAGGACTGGTTGGCTCAGTGTCATGATAATGTGACTGAGTGGGATATCAGGTCATGGTGCTGGCAGCCTGGTATTCCATTGGGGCAGCACTATAGAGTTGCCATGCATGCGCACTGTCACAAGTCGGTACCCGTGCTGATATGACCTTAGATGTTGCTAGGATATAAAACAACAAAACAAACAAACATACATACGTACGTATGTACATACATACATACATACATACATACATACATACATACATACATACATACATACGTACATACATACATACATACATACATACATAAATACATAATACATACATACATACATACATACATAAATACATAATACATACATACATGCATACATACATACATACACATACATACATACATACATACTTACATGCATGCATGCATGCATGCATACATACATACATACATACATACATACATACATACATACATACATACATACATACATACATACATACATACCTTGTATATGTGATGTCCTATACACAAATAGCCTGAAGTGAGACTACTGATTATGTGTGCTCTCTGTGGCCTTGTGGTTAGAGTTGTAATCTGAAGTTGTTTGGTGGTGTGGGTTCAAACCCCATACACAGCAAAACCTTTTTTACATTCATCAACAAAAAAACGTTTTTCATATATATCTGTTTCTCATTGAATTATGCAATGTAATTGTACTAACATATATTTTACATTACACAAATATATTTCCTGATTGAACTACTCTAAAAGAAGATTGAAAATACCGCAGTTTTACTCTCCCTTATCTACACTCACCCAGCCATTTTTAAAACAACAGCTGCCAGCTAGTCCCAGCCTCAGAACTGACCCACTTCTGAGGCCATATGCAGGAGTCGGTGGTAATCGGTGGTAGCGAGCCAAAATGGTGGTAAGTGGGAATTTCCCGGTTAGCGGCGAAAAATGGTATGCACGAGGCGGTGATAGGCCTAACACCAAAAGCTTAACCGGTGGTACGCTACCCCTGCAAAAGTGCAGGTTTACAGCAGTCGGTTAGGCCCAAATCTATTCAATGCTGTCATATTTAACAGAATTACATACGCAATTAGTGAAATTTCATTAAATTAACCCTAAATTCGAAGCAATATTAATGCTGCCGCCACAACGGCGGCGATATTAATATTAATATTTTCGAATCGACGAACGAATGCAAGCAACCGCCGCCAGTATGGAAAGCGACGTCGATGCGGCGACGGCGATTTGTTTACTTTACGTTCGTCGATTCGAAAATATTAATATTAATATCGCCGCCTTTGCGGCGGCAGCGTTAATATTGCTTCGAATTTAGGGTTAATTTCATGAAATTTCACTTATTGCGTATCTAATTCTGTTAAATATGATAGCATTTTTTTGTTGTCCATTAGTTGTTTAAGCAGGGGAAATTTCAGTCATAGACGACTGGTCTTCCTCATTCCACTGCTGGTCGATAGAAAGCCCAAGCCTACACTTTTACCGACCCACAGGATTTTTAACCTCCCACACCACATAGACATGGTATGAGAGAAACCGGCCTTTGATGACGCTGTAAGTTATACACAGCATGGAAATCCAAATTGGCAGAGCTGGGGGCACGGGGAATCGAACCGCTGACCCTCAGATTAGGAGTCTGACCTAGAAAAAAAGTCAGACACTCTAACCACTCTGCCACAGAGAACCCACAATATTAATATTTAATATTTAAGCCATTTTAGCATTTAATATTTAAGCCTAATATATGGGTACAGATGCAGAGGGATTTCCCAAATCTATAAATAAATTCACATTTAGCTATAATGTAAGTGTTACGCGCTCCTGCATACAACTTGACCGCATTCCCCGGCTCAGAGATAGCTAAACGGTATCAGGCTGTAACACCAAACTCCGCTATCACTGACTCCTGCATATTGCCCCAGGTGGTGAAGTGGGTCCCCTACTCTCCCCACACATATTTGGTTCTTTAAACATAAAAACCAAACAAGGTTGTGCTTGGAGAGCATTTGTCGGAGTACGGCTCCCGTCGCCAGCGACCTATATCTGGTCCCTTTAAGGTTATTTCTTTTGTTATTAAACCTCAATAAAATAGCCAATATCGCCAAAAGCATCAAGGCCTTGCAGAGTGAGCTAGCTATGCACATCGAATTAGATTATCGTGTTATTTTGGCCGGTATATTTTAAGCGCTATTTCTTTTGTTTGAAAGAAATTCTGGTGGCTGGTTGATTACACAAAGCTACCCTCGTTTCAAGCCCACACAGTGGGTAAGAGGGTAAGAATTCCCCAGAGCTCAGTTTCGAACACAGCCGAAGAACAAACACTGAATGGGCTTGGTTTAATGATGTGGCTCCAGTAGGCCAAATAAAAAAAAGAAATTGGTGATCATCTCCACCGTGCCTGAAAAATCGCCCGCCCCTGATTCTTTTTTTTTTAACTGTTAAAAATGTGTCGGGCTACCAACAGTTCAACTTTTGTCATTGGTTTGACCCAGCCAGCATTCGAACCCCGGAGTTCGAATCCCACAACATACCAGAATGAGAGGCGGATGCTCAACTCATTTGGCTATCGCGTCTTGTTACGTATTACGTCTACGTCAGAAATAAAAGAAAAAAACACCCAAACGATCCTCATTTTTTATTCAAAAGGACGCTCACCATTAATTTCTTTTTTATTTGGCCTTACTATGGTTCTGACCAGTGTTGACAGGCACTTAGTGAAATTCTTCCCTTGTTTGCGCTCATGTATATATATGAATATATTGACAGTGCGTATACAGGTCAGGTTACCTACACTAGATCGTCAGTTGAGACGGGGAAACCTCTATCAACTATCAGAATATAAGCTATAAACGGTTTCCTTTTCTTTTGCACATTGGTATATGAAGAAGGGATGGCTAAATGGGTTGAGTGCCCGCTTCGCATTTTGGTAGGTCATGGGATTCGCACCCGCAGGTTAAGAACCCTGGCTGAGTCAATCCGAGGACTTAAAAATGTATACTTATCATTACCTAGCCTGGCATTCGGCATTACTCGGATAGGGCAATGAACAGTGGAATGAGGAAGACCAATTGTCTGTGATTGAAATTTCTACCGCTTAATCAACTAATGTACAACAACAACAAAATAGAAACTCCCTGGGCTGACAGCAAACAGGAGGGTGGCCCAGCGATCTTTGCTTGCTGTGTGGAAGATCATGGGTTCGATCCCCAAGTCAACCCATTAGCACTTGCCGCTACCTTCCCTGGTGCTGGGGATTACTAGGATAGGGTAAACACCAGTTGGTTCAGAACCAGGATAGTGAGTGTGCTACCATATCATTTAGCAAGTAACACAGTACTTTAGTTGGGTAACACTATAAAGCTGCTAGGAGCTATACTGTCACAAGTCTGGCTATGCCCTCAGAGCCCGTATGCATGAATCGGAGTTAGGCTTAGCCAGTGCTAGGAGCTAGCTCTGGGATAGCTATCCACGGCTAGGACTAGGAGGGCCTTGGTTAATTAGGTCAAGGCGTATGCACCAATGTCCAAGCCGGGGCGGATAGCTAACTGTGAAATTATTTATAGATTTGGGAAATCCCTCGAGTCGACAATATGAATAACGCCGCCAATGTGGTGGCGGCGTTAATATCGGTTCGAATTTAGGGTTAAATTGATAAAATGTCACTTATGGCGTACATAATTCTGTTAAATATGACAGCATCGAATAGATTGAGAGCCACACACGCACACTAACCGGCGTGGCTAGCAGTTAAACCTGACTTGAAATCAGGGTAGCTTAGCCTAGGCTACGGTCGGCGGCTAGCGCTGGCACCGGCTCAAGCATGCAGATTTTCCTACTTTAGCCGGGTGGAGCTACCCTAGCCGCGGTTAGAGCCCTAACTCCGATTCATGCATACGAGCCCTGATGATACCAGGACGTAAACCATCACTCACTCCTATGTTGATTGATCATTAAGTTATTTTGGACAAATCTGGTCTAACGTGTATGGCAAAATAAAAACATGCTTACAAACAGAGAAAGAATATATGAGGTAGATAGCTACACAACTGAAAGTAATAAAACAAGGGGAACCACGAGACTTACTGTCGAGCGGCAAAAACAAGTCATTAGGCTTAACCATTATGGGCATACACCACCACTAAACGAAACACACCAACAACAAAATAAGAAGGAAAAAAAATAAAAATAGCAGCGTCTCTAACACTAATAGAGTTAGTCTCCAATAAATAATGACTATAGAGTGCTGAGAACAAAGTAGTCTGGTTTAACGAAGGGTGACTGTATAATGTTTTTTAACCCTAGAAAGTAGGTGTCACATTGTTTCCTGCTGCCAGCGAATGGAAGTTTACCTTTTATTGGTAAACCCATTTTAAGCATGACCTTTGCTTGACCTTTTGGTCGTTGGATAACTTGACGGGGGCCTGTTTAAGTATGGTAATAGTTTGCAGGCCTGTACTGTGGTGTAAACAAGGGTAGCCTATATTTTACCAACAGTCATCTTACATTGAAACCACTTTTGCAGTGTTGCCAACTCATGAAATTCCCGTGAGAGTCACGGTAATTGAAGGTTCTGATACCGAGTCACCGATCAACCCCATATTCCCACAAATTTCTGTACTTTTGCACAAAATTCAACAAATTTCTATACTGTTGTACACATTTCTGTACTTTTGATTAAATGCAAGTAAATATCACATTATACATGTATGCTAAAATATCAGCCCCCTTGGAAATGCCCTTAAATAGCCCATTTTAAAGCCATTTTTACAAAAACTGTCTTGGGGGGGGGGGGGGGGGGGGGGGGGCGCTTGCCCCCAGACCCCCCTAGCAAGCTCGTAGAGTCGTAGCTATCGCCACTTGGGTTCCAACACCTCAAGGATTCTCAGTACCTCCAGGTTGGGGACACTGGGTTCATGGCGAGGTTCAGGTTTGGTCATTACTGATAGAATATAGTAGCCTATGGAAAAAGTATTTATTGCATATTTCTAACTATTTTACCACCGGACGCGGGGGCCTAATCGGTAGAGCGCAGGCTTCCCGTGCGGAAGGTCGGGAGTTCGAATCCCAGCCGAGTCAAGCCAATGACATGAAATTGATACTTGTCCCTACCTATAGCCTGGCATGCGGCATTAATAGGATAGGACAAGGACTGGTTTCCACAGTATCAGGATAATATGACTGGGATATCGGGTCATGGTTCCTGCGGTTTGGTCTCTCAGTGGGGCAGCACTATAAAGTCGCCATGAGTGCACACTGTCACAAGTCTGTACTCGTCCTGATATGACCTTAGATGTTGCTAGGACTTAAAACAACAACCATTTTTCCTTTTCCTATTTGGTGTTCCTCTATATTAATTACACATGTAACTACAAACTGGACCGATCCACAGATGTGCACATTATCTCATTCAGGTTCAGTTCAAAGTTTGGCTGAAATTGTCCTTAGATATTAAAGAAAGAAAATTTGAACTGATGACATTTGAATATTCCTATTGCTAGTTTGTAACTTATCTGGGTCAAATCAATTGCCGTTTAGTTCTAACTAGATGCTCTCAATTTGAGTTCAAAACGAGGCTAAAATTAATCCAGAAATTGATACATTAATCCAATTAAATTAATTCAAATTTGTTCCAATAACCATACATGTATGTGTGTGTCACTCTCAGTCCTATCATTCACTACATAGGCACGGCCCTTTGTACCAATAACCATACATGTATGTGTGTGTCACTCTCAGTCCTATCATTCACTATATAGGCACGGCCCTTTGTACCAATAACCATACATGTATGTGTCTGTCACTCTCAGTCCTATCATTCACTATATAGGCACGGCCCTTTGTACCAATAACCATACATGTATGTGTGTGTCACTCTCAGTCCTATCATTCACTATATAGGCACGGCCCTTTGTACCAATAACCATACATGTATGTGTCTGTCACTCTCAGTCCTATCATTCACTATATAGGCACGGCCCTTTGTACCAATAACCATACATGTATGTGTGTATCACTCTCAGTCCTATCATTCACTATATAGGCACGGCCCTTTGTACCAAAAACCACACATGTATGTGTGTGTCGCTCTCAGTTCTATCATTCACTATAGGCACTGCCCTTTGTACCAATAACCACACATGTGTGTCTGTGTCGCTCTCAGTCCTATCATTCACTATACAGGCACGGCCCTTTGTACCAAAAACCACACATGTATGTGTGTGTCGCTCTCAGTTCTATCATTCACTATAGGCACTGCCCTTTGTACCAATAACCACACATTTCCTGATGACCAACCTCTGTAGGATCCCTGCCCTACATTTGTTTCTGGTGTGAATTGTGGTATGCTTATATTAGCAAATGAAGGGGGTCGATTCCATTTTCATTGGTTTAAAACATTTTCTTCTCAAATAGAACATATGCATAGAATAAGAATAAAATAAGATAAAACAAGATAACATAAATAGAATATGGGGAGATATCATGATTTGCCAAAAACAGAAAATGCAGTGTTGAGGACCGACCCATCGACAAACCTTTGAGAGTATCAACTCAATGTTGAATTCTTTTGGGCAGTCGAGTCAAACCAATGACTTTCAACATTTATACTTGTCACTACCTAGCCTGGTGCTCAGCATTACCAGGATAGGACCACGACTGGTTATGGTTAGCGCAGCATCAAGATAATGTGACTATGTGGGGTATTGGGTCATGGTGCCAGCGGCCTGATCTCCAAGCAGGGCAGCACTATAAAGTCAACATATGTGCGTACTGTCACAAGTCGGTACCCGTCCTGATATTACCTTAGATGTTGCTAGGACGTAGAACAACAACCAACCAAAGGCTAATGGAGGGGGGCGGTTACTTATAAACCTACTGTGGGAGGGGGGGGGGGTTATAGAAGGCGCCACTTGTAGTAGTCACTATGCCCACCAATCAGAGTGGATGTAGCTAAGCGCGCGTCCTTGACATGTTTGCCTTGACAAGTAAACTTTTACATGCAACTGGCACGTATGTGTGTTGTGTGTGCGTCTGTGCGTGTGCATGTGGGTGTGGGTGTGTGTCCGACGGTGGGTGGGGAGGTAAATTATATATATATGTGCGGTATGTGGAAGTGTTTAAGCAGGTGACCACAGGGGGTGGTATTGCTGCATGGTCAGACGACATTTACAGATGAGAGTGTGCACACATCACAGGTATCCAGAGCGTTGGATTAAGTGCCTTGGCAGGCTACAGGATCACTGGAATATGGCCTTAGATGTTGCTAGGACGTAATGCTCAAACAACCAGTCACCTACTGGAGGATCTTCTTGGTTAAATACTAGATGGATTAACACTGGTTCCATGAGGTGCACCCCCCCCCCCCTCACACACACAACTACCTCTCACTGCATACCAGTAGTGATTCTTTTCCCCCTACGCCAAATGGGTTTGGTGGATTAAACTGGATTATCGCTGAGTGTGGATAATGGTTGTTCGCAAGTCATCTCTGAAGGTGGTGTGTCTACCCTCCACCCCCACCACCCCCACCACCTCCACCACCTCCACCACCCCTTCCACCCCTTCCACCCCCACCTCCCAATTCCCCTCATTAACGGCAAAAAATGGCGCCGTGCCGTTGTCACGGCACTCTCCAAAGACAGTCAGGTATGTCTAGTTTAGCTAAATGATTCACCCCATACTGCAGTAGCCTGAGTAGCGGTGAAGAACAACCCTATATAAAAGCTGGCAAAAATGATCTACATGCTGGGTAAATGAAATGAGCAGATAAATTCTTAATTTAAAAAGCAAAATATATTCTTCACATACATCTTCATAATCATCCGCTCCTTCTGATTTGAACAATATAATAAAACATCTACTTTAACGCTCTTTAAAAGTCAAAATGACAGCATTCTGTGGTTGACATCTTGCTTGTTTACATCCTCTGCCATTTCACCAACTCTATGCTAGTGTAGGTAGACACTGGATGCTGGAACCAGGAAGTCCACTTCCTGTTCCATGCTAAAGCAATTTTCGCCCGTATTTAGACTACGTTGCCATTCACCCCTACTCTAGGTAGGGGTGAATCTTTTATCTAGGTCTAGTCTTGTATAGACGGTGGCGGGTAGTTCAGGTATTCAAAGTAACATACAGTTCCAGTCTGCATGTATACAGGCAATATACTGTACTCCATTACACATGTCAAAGTTAAGCCCCAGTCACACTACAACTTGCGACCACTTTGTGATCAATTTGGACGTTGTGACCTCCTTCACAAAAAGAAAAGAAAAAATCTAGTTCATTTAGATGTCAAGTCTGGAGAGTTATATTCAGGAACCTGTCCTTAATATATAGACTGTGGTGGTCACCTTTTGGTTCTATGTATTGCCCCCCCCCCCCCGCCCACTCCCCCAAATGCCCTAAACAACAATCAAACAAAACAAACAGACAACAGCAACACACAAAGCACAGGTACAGCTGTACATGTGTATTTTGCTCGGTTCCTGGTAGGGTCAGTTCAAGCATATCTACCACTCTTTCAGATGTTTTTATTATCAACGCAAATGATCACAGTCCAGATAACATGGTTGTATCTCCAATGATTGCCCATCTACATGCGCACTGCATAACTATACTTCACTAGTTCTAAATGCTTACATATATATATGTGGGTCGATCTCAGAATCATAAATTTGGTTTCCGTGTTACATTGTTAATTTTGACTTATTTTTGGAAAGTAGTAAGTCAAATAGTTATTGTTGACTGTGTATTAATTATGTTAGCAATACTACATATATTTAATCAAACCGACAAAGTATATATCCAAAATATGCTTGTAATCTCTATGATTTTGTGCTAAAGTGAATATTTGAAAATTTGCTTATCGACACCATGCATTTAGCCAAATGTCTTTTTTTTCTTGTAAGACGCACTATTTTTGGCTTAACTGTAATCAGTACAATCTTGTTTGAATTTGTTGTGTGTGTTAAAATGATGTTATGGATGGATGTTGCATGATTAATTTTAACAGCTTTCTCAAATTTGTATAGATCAAAATCAAAAAGTGAAAAAACTGAATAGTTTTCAATGTGTAAACAGTGTACACTGGCTCAAAGACTATTGGTACCAGAATTAGTTCTCTTATAATTTATATTTAGCATAAAAACTGGTTCTCGCGAATGGTGCCAAATACATACATATGTCTAAGCGCGGTTTGTCGGGTGGCAGGGGTTGGGGTTATGTGTTCTGCGTGGGTGTTGGTGTGGGCAAGGCATACTGCTCAACGCTTTCAGATTGCCAACCCAATTGCGTGGGTGTCTATAGCCGTGTTCACACGGGGAATGTAAATCGATTCGTAGAAATTGACTTGCCTAGTTCGACGCACATTTCCCGTGTGAACGGACGGCTGAGTCGGATTACGCCTGATTACGCCTGATTATGCCTGAATCGATTCCTGTGATGCGGATAATGTAAACCACCTCACGAGGTAGTTTACGTGAGGCGATTTCTGTGATGCGGTTAATTTTGCCCGTGTGGACGCAACCGACTTACGTGATGCGGACTAAGCACGTCGATCTATATACTATAATTTGGTCTATGAACCTGCTAGAGGTGCACAGATATTTTTTTATCATTTATTTTTAGGGTTTCACTGCCCAGCAGAAGTTTTGACCGTTCCAAACCAATACGATTCAGTCATTACATATCTAGGTCGAACCCACACTCTCTGGTGCCAGCATCGTCGAACCCAAAATGGCGCTGGTTAGCCTGGACTTGCTCATGCGCAGCATTCGATTTCCGGCCCAAGTACTGCCCGTGTGAACGGGCCGCTAATTCGCCTCACCTGATTCGATTTGTCTAGTTCGCCTCACATTTTGCCCGTGTGAACACGGCTTAAGACTTCGGACAAGCTGTTGCAGTGTTGGCCTAATAAGTAGAGACATGCTGAACGTGTTTAGATTTGCTCGTGTGTGATGTTGGTTCCTAAAGACCCGGTCACACTATGACGTATGGCGTTAGCGTGTGCCCAACCTACAACAATTTGCCAGTACGTCAGCATTTGTCAAACTTTGCAGGGGTGTGGGATAAAAATGGGCGTATGAAGAACATATCTCTGACCTATCGCATACGCTCAAGGTACACTGACCAACGTTACGTACGTTACTTCATCACTAGAAGTACGGCATATACGTTAAGTATGCTGGAGATACGACAGGCATACATTTGAAGTACGTTAGAAGTATGTCATGCATCCATTGGCTGTATGCTGACTGCACTGCTGAACGTATGGCTAACGTGTTCCAACCCATCCTGACCTGTGCATAACATACGCCCAGCATATGCCCAGCATATGAGAAACATATGAGCCGTATGCCGGCATAGGTTGAACATTTTGAACTTGCACAAAAATTATTTTGCGACTCGACCTACGTCGACCTATGACGACATATGCTGAGCATATTCGACATATGCCCAACCTATGCGTAACCTATGACGTCGTATGCCGACGTGTTGGCCAAAAATCGCATAAGTCGGCATATGCTAACGCCATTCGTTGTAGTGTGACAGCCCCTTAACTGATTAAAATGCAGTGTGTGTCTGGGGGTATACTTAAATATTGCATTCTTCCCAGTTGTTGACCTTTTCCCAGTACTACTAGATTCTACACCTTACTGGAGGAGGAGGGGCCTCTCAGATGTCACATGCCTTCAAATAGTTTTTTTTTTTTTTTTACAACGCAGTGTTACAAACTGGCAGTCATGTGATGTGCCGTCATTTTCTTTGTAATGCGGAAGAGTGTCATCAAGACATAGAACCACTCAGACAACTGTAGCACGTGACCAGCAATTAATTGGGGATGAATTGTAATCTCACCACATCTAACAGAGTGTAGCACGATCTGTACCTTGAATGCACTGCCTAATCTGGTTGGTTGTTAGAGTTTTACGTCTTGGCAACATCTAAGGTCATATCAGGACGTGTACCGACTTGTGACAGTGCGCACTCATGGCGACTTTTATAGTGCTGCCCCACTGGTAGACCACCAACACCATGACCTGATATCCCACTCCACCACATTATCCCTACACCGAGCCAACCAGTCCTTGCCCTATCCTAATGCCAAGCGCCTGGCTAGGAAGCATCAAGTATTAATTTTGTAAGCCATTGCTTTGACACGACTGGGAATTGAACTCCCGATCTCTCCCACTGGAGCCCTGCGCTCTACCGATTCGGCCCCCAATGTAAAAGAACCTGTTACTGCTGAAGCCTATGGTGACAGAATATTAACTCCAGAGTTAACATTTAAGATCAAAGTTCCTTCAACCTGAAGTAAAATAGATTATATTGACCAATTTAATATATTTATCTCAGAAATTACGGAAACACAACAACATTGGAGTATGCAACCTTAAGTTTGTGTTGCCACATAGAAGACAATTAAATATAATCTGTTACTGCT
The DNA here is from genome assembly GCA_030323885.1 of Branchipolynoe longqiensis. Lineage (NCBI taxonomy): Eukaryota > Metazoa > Annelida > Polychaeta > Phyllodocida > Polynoidae > Branchipolynoe > Branchipolynoe longqiensis. The sequence continues at coordinate 68,180,187 of CM059193.1, read as the reverse complement.
GAAATACAGAGTGTCACAATTACAATGTACATGCCAACATTAATTTAGCATACCTTCACTTTAAAGTTAGTAATTCACGACATGGTGGAGACAGGAAGTAGTTCAATGGTTCTTTATTCATCAATTTCATGTATAGTTCAAGTTCGGGTAAATTTTCTGGTGCTAGTCTGGATATATACTCATCAGCCCCTGGGGACTTCGATCCCCGTTGATGTGAAATACGGGCCGGAACTGAACCCTCAACCCTTCCTGTTCTCGTTAGTTCTCGAGGTGTGGGTGAAGAAAGGTGGTGAAGCGCTTGGAGGAGTTATGTGGCCATGCAGGCAGTTTGGTTTGAATTTTGATCATGTGATGTTTTGGTGGGAAAGTTAGGGTCTAGCTCCTCCTGTAGCCGGGAGGCGTAGTTCCGATGTTGGTGCTAGGTGGTGCCACGGAGGTGGGCGGCTGGTGGTTAGTTTAGGCATTTTACACCAGGCGGCGTCGGGTCATCATGTCGGTGAGCCCCCCTGCCTCCACCCCGCAAATTAACCATGTTACGATAACATGCACAATTTATAATAAAACTTACTTCAAACCAAAATAAGGTAGAATATAATGATCAACCTAATATAGTTATCTTCTTTTTTGATTAACGTCACAAAATCTCAAAAGCCTCGGACTATGCAGCTTTAAGGGTAACACGGGGTATTTTTAGGACTGGAATGTTTTGTTAGAATGTAACAAATATTTGTGTAAGGAATGCCAGGTTAAAACCCTTCACCGAGGTTTTAAGTCTTTGGTCAGTGAATACAATTCGTCAGGTCTCTGGTTGGAGACCTTGCGTTGTAATTCTAAGCGTACATATTATGGTAAGCCACTTAACTTTGCTTCTGGAATCCCCTAATAGCCACGGTAATTGTTATACTGGAATGCAGAGACAAATGAATGTTTATCATTTGGTTCACTATGTATAATACCGGATGCAGTGGCCCAATCGGTAAAGCACTGGCTTCCCGTGCGTGAGCTCGGGAGTTCGAATCCCGGTTGAGTCAAACCAATGACTTTACAAAATTGATACTTGTCGCTTCCTAGCTTGGCACTCGGCATTATTAGGATATGCCAAGGACTGGTTAGCTCAGTGTCAGGATACTGTGACTGAGTGGGATAATGGGTGATGGTGCCAGTGGCCTGGCACCATCACCCATTATTTCCCAGTGGGGCAGCACCATAAAGTCGCCAATAGTGCGCACTGTCACAAGTTGGTACCCGTCTTGATATGACCTTAGATGTTGCCAGGAAGTAAAACTCCAACAACCAAACAATCTGATGTTAGTGTTGTGAACCTATAGATTTGTGCTTGTTTGTTCAGAGACCACTTTCATCCCCGATCAGTACTCAAGTATGTAGTGAGTGAATTAGTGTTCATTGACAATATAGGGCACACTCCAACTACCCAAGTCACACTACTGCTTGCGACTACTTTGCGACCACAAAAAAGGGGTGGTCGCAAAGAGGTCACAAGTGGTCGCAAAATTGTCGCAAAGTGGTCCTCAATGGTCCCCGACTTCCTTGCGACCATTTTAGTAGATGAATGTGTGTTCTTTGGTCCAAAGTGGTCGCAAGCAGTCACAAGCCGCAGTGTGACTGGGGCTTACCTTGGCATACTTTTGAGCATGAATTTCCTTCAGGTAGGCCCTATGCCGCGTCATATTCTATTACTCCACCAGACCCCACCTGGCCAAATGAGTTGAATGTCCATCTGCCGGTTTGGTAGATCGTGGGATTCGAACTCACAGGTTGGAACCGTGGTTCGAGTTAAATCAATGACTTAACAATTTATACTTGTTGCTTCCTAGTCAGGCGCTCGGCATTATTAGAATAGGGCAAGGATTGCTTCGCTCAGTGTCAGTATAATGGTCATGTCATGTCAGGTCATGGTGCTGGTGGACTGGTCTCCAAGTGGGCAGCACTATAAAGTCGCCCTCCCCCAACAACCTATCTCCATTATGGTATGCTGTGCGTACAGCATAGTTTGCTTTCTAACCACCTTAATGGCTTCGACCCAACCTAGCAATCTGTGCCTCACTTCATCTTGAATTTGGATCTGGTTATCTATGTCTAGTTATTATTAAGGAAGTTCCTAAATAAGATAGTAATTATAATATATATATAATATATATATATAATATATATATTTATATTTATATATATATATAAAATCTGAAAGTATGTCTTTAATGAGCAGCGAGTGAGTAATCTTCACCGCCCCTGTTGTACATAGATTTGCTTCTAGTTATAGCTTATAACTTTATAAGTGGACTCAATTGTGCTTCTCTTAAACCTAAACGTATGTCTGTAATCATTCAGCGAGTGAGTAATCTTTGCCGCCTCTGTTGTACATTGATTTGCTTAGAAGGTTAGAAGTGCCCTCCATTGCGCGTGTCTTAAATCCGAAATGATTCAGCGAGTGAGTAATCCTTTTTGCCCCTGTTATTCCTTGCCAGATTTTCTGACACGGCATCGCCTCAGGTGCCGGACGTGCGGAAGTGGCCGGCGCCGCCGCGGGACGTAGACCGGCCGTCACCCTTCCTCACCCAGCTCCCCCTAGGTGTCGCCACGTGTCACACGAACAGCGTCCGCACCCAGCATCCCCAGACGGCGTCCACCAAGCCGCCGCCACCGGTCATCACCACGTCCCTTATTCAAGAAGACCGGGAATCGCACGAACCGGAACCGGAAGTGCCACAGAAACGGAAGCCTCCGTGCGTGCGAATTGCCAAACAACCGGAAGTGGTCCATCATGCACATGCGCAGGACCACAGCAGCAGGCGTCATAGCACTGATCTAGACAGCATTGAAGAAGTCCGTGATGAGGCCTCCAAAAGTGTTCACAAAGAGGACTACAAGGAGGACCGCGAAGTGAAGCCAAGAGTTACTACACGTTTCCAGAAGCCGATATACAACCCATTGCCACCAAGTTACCCACCGGACCAGGATTCCAGTCAGATATTCACCCATAGGAACTATCAACCGTATGGTGCTGTTAACCCATGTGAAATACGTACGTTTTCACTTCCGTCGAATACAACCCCGAAGACCACCACGACCTATAACTTTCACCCTGGCGACATAACCCCGATCAACACGCTCACAGACTACAGGAACTACTACAAGTACTGCCAAGAAAATAAGCTTCCGCTGTCCTCATTGCAGAATACAATAATACGGTCTACGAGCCCTTCTCAGGAGGTGCCATACGCAAAGTACCTCTCTGGTAGAAGACCCATTGATGAGACCACTCTGTATGACCTCGAACTGAACTACGCGGCACTGCAGTCTCCAGTTATCCAAAACAACACGATGGCGATGAAAACGACAGGCGTACCGAATGGGGTCACGAGGCTGGAGGAGCGCAACGAACTGGCGCAGCTCAGTGAGCGGCTGGCACAGTACATCATGGAGGTGAAGCTTCTTCGGGGTCAGACCACGCAGGTCGACTCGACGGCTCTGATCGAGTCAATCAAGATCCTCGAGGATGGCCTTTACAACATCAAGAACTTGTACGAGCAAGAGCTGAACAAGTCAAGGTAAGACACGTCACAGAGAGTCTTTTAGTTTTACATGCGCTTTTGATTTTCAGGGGTATGCATTTCTGCAATTTTCTTAAATAATTATGATCTACTTTACTTGAGGTTGAACTAACTTTTAGTTTAAATGGCTAAGTTTGGAGATATTTGAAATGGCAGCATGCCAAATTGATTCGGTCAGAGGAAGCCTGAGACAGTTGGGAGGTAAAGAGTTTCTTTGAGTTTAATTAACTTATTAACAAATACAATTTAATTTTAGTTAGTCAATTTGTTCGATATCAACTGGAGCTGGTAGTGGGAGGACCTGGGAGCCTGACAAGGTAGGCCCACGAGCCAATCCCCACAAAGTGGCATTTAAAAAGAGGGTGGGTGTGGTAAACGTGACATGAAATCTCATGAAACACGCGTTATGCTCACTTTCAAGCATCGTTGTTTTACAAACAGACACTCAACAGTCCTAAAATTAGTTTTCTGACATTTTTGCATGTTGGAACTTTGCAAATAAACTAGCTAGGGTTGAATATTTTGGTCTACAATGAAGTAGTTTCCAACACAAGCAGTACAGTTTCACCATTCCCATTTTTAGCTGTCATATTTGCGTGACAAGTGAATCTATTTTTGCAATAAACAATAAACCAAACATCTTTTTCTCACTGGATTGCTGTCATTGCTTCTTTGGGGTATAATCAGAGAGCGTGTATATAAACAGATGAGAGGGACAACTCCCGCGAAAATCGGTAACACAGGCTACAGTGGCGTTCCTGGCGGTTAGTGTTGAACAAGCTTTGAGTTTGCCGGTATGTGCAGTGCAAAACATTTGTTTTTATTCAAAATTAATAGAAATGCAGAAGCCTAACCTTATCAATTTAATATAATCCTTTTGGTAAACATGTTTTCTATGTCTTCCAAGCGGTTTGTGTCTAGGTCATGTGGTTTTAGAGATATTTCACTTTTTCTGTATGAAGATTGCTCACCGCCATTGACAATGCCTTGAGTTTGCCGTACGTGTAGTGCAAAACGTGTATTTTATTCAAAATTAATAGAAATCCAGAACTGTAACCTTATAAATTTAATATAATCCTTTCGGTAAACATGTTTTCTATATGTGTACCATGCGATTTGCTTCTAGGTGGTGTAGTTTTAGAGATATTTCACTTTTTCTGTAGCAAGATTGCACACGACCATTGACAATGCCTTGAGTTTGCCCATATGCGTAAACTGTTCAACAACCACCACTTGGAGCGCCACAGTCGGCAGTTGTTACACGGTCTAGTATGGGAGTTGTCCCTCTCATCTTTTTATATACACGCTCTCTGGTATAATGAAATGAATTTTCTTCATTTGGTATGAAAAGGAGAGTTAATTTAGAAGAAAACAGTTACAATGCGAGGTACCAACCAATTAGGACCAGCACTCATATCCATCTTCGATACTGATGCATTTATTAAAAATGTTCTGCTGCATAATAGGAGATACTAAGCCAATTTAATACAACCTGTTTCTGCTAAAGCTGTTCTATGGGGTTGGAATTTTGACGTGCTTGCCAAAGTTAATTTGGCATGTTTTCACTTCAAATATCTTCCAGTTAGCCATTTAAAATAAAAGTTACTTCAATCTAAAAGTAATGATCAATATCACGATCAGTATAATTATTGATCTCAGATAATGGCAGAAGCTCTAAACCATTGGACTATAGCCCCAGTCACACCTTCCCAGATCAGGGGCCGGATGAGCCCCGGACCGTGATCCCGCGTGGTCCGTGGCGATCCGGTGTGATCCGTGGCTGATCCTTGGTGATCCGTGGCTGGTCCGACCTCATTCGGGGTCGGTCCCGGATGTTTTAAAATGTTTAAAACATCCTGGGGTGATCCGGGGAATATTGCAATTCGGGGTTAACCGGCATCATCCATGTGTGATCCGTGACTCATCCGGGTTGTCCGGGGGTCTTCCGTGTCTCATCCGGGACAGTCTGGGTCATTTTATACTCCGGGGGTCATCCGGGGGTTGTCCGGGGGCTGATCCGGGACTAATCCGTGGCTATGGACCGTGGCTCATCCGGGTAGGTGTGAGAGCGAGGCAAAAACGACCAAAAATAGCGATTTTATCCGGGGCGGTCCGGGGTAGTCCGTGGGTGGTGCGGCTAAAAATCCGGGGCTCGTCCGGCTATGTGTGACTGGGGCATATGCAACTTTTATATATTTACCAATATTTTCCCACCATTAAGGTTAGGGATTACACCTATTACGGATTGGTTTCAAACTAGATGTGGACATGTAGCTGCCAAGTCTAATGTGATATCAGTCCCCAATAGGTTGGAAAAATACTGTTAATTATTTATTACATCATCCTAGTAATTTAGTATTATGTTTATTATTGGCTACAAAATATATAATATAAAGTTTTCTTTGGATTGCTTACTTTCTTCTCCATTCCTGGTATTGTTTTCTTCCAAACTCCCCTAGCCTGGGATTGTGGAGTATCAGACTAGTGGAGTATGTGTTTGGAGATGTGTGCAGTTAAGGGAGTATGTCTTTGGAGTTGTGAGTGTGGTTGGGGCGGTTAAGTGAGTATGTGTTTTGGAGGTAAGGGGAAAGAAGGATTGTATGTCCCTTCACATATATTATCTATATTATATATATATACTTATTATTATGCATTCATGTTATTATGATGGGTGATAGTCATCAATCTGATACGCCAGTCACACTACTGCTTGCAACCACTTTGTGACCACAAAAAAAGGGGTGGCCGCAAAGTGGTCCTCTCAGATCACTGATCTCCTTGTGACCTTTTTGGTCACAAGGAGGTTGCAGCTACTGCATTAAAAACCTCTTTGCGACCAAAATGGTTGCCCAGAGGGCAGTGACCATTACTTGGGTCGCAAGGAGGTGATAATGGGGTGGGGTTCTTTGGTGCAAAGTGGTCACAAGCGGTCACAAGCCGCAGTGTGACTGGGGCTTAATGAATGACTAATTCTAAAGCCGCACTCTATGGAAGTCGCTTCTTAGGCCAATTTTGGAATACTGTCCCAAATCTGGAGCCCAATTTTTCGGAAAGATATTCTGGAGATCGAAAAGGTTCAGAGACGTGCAACGAAATTAGTTGCAGTTATAAAGGACTTACCCTATGAACAACGGCTTAGGGAATTGAAACTTCCTACCCTTTCCTACAGAAGGAAAAGAAGTGATATAATTGAAGTATTTAAAATTTAAAAAAATGTTTTGATAAAATAGATATGAACCAATTTTTCACCTTGAATAAAAGAGAAGGCAGTCGGGGGCCATACTCTCAAACTAGTAAAACCCAGAGCCATTTCAAAGTTAAGGCAACACAGTTTCTCAAACAGGATCATAAATATATGGAACAGTCTCCCACAAAATGTTATTGATGCCGAGTCAATAGATTCATTCAAGAACAGATTAGAAAAAGCATGGTCTGATGATCCAGGGAATTTTGACCCCTTGTGTTGCATATTTACTTGCACTCAAGCAAAAATGTGAGACAAATAAGTGTTCACACTTCCTGTCTACCATTCGCTATTTCGAATGTTCCCACTTGTGCTCTTGATGTTCTATTTCATTCTCCATTTAATCGCCACTTTTTGTGACTACAGGCGCTATGCTGACGACTTATCAAGGGAGAAGAACCACTACGCCATGCAAGTCAGCAAACACCAGAACGGGCTGCAGGAACTGGAAGCTAGGTACCACCCGCAGGATTACATAATGAGGCTGATTCTGAAACTCACCATAGCTGCAAGAAACTGTCCCTCCTCAATCAACGAATGCACAAAACAATTCTTTTTAAAAACATTAGTACCATGAAAATACTCACATCGATCTAACTAATATTGACATAGTGATATGATACTTCTGTTTGTTGCCATATTGCTGTGGAACTTGTGGCTATCAGAATTCCATTGTGCTATATACTGCTAATTATGTATTCAACAGCTATTGTTAGTTCACCATATATACATTACTCTATTATATATAATTTTTGTGTAGATAATCCCGAATTGGAAATTTGCTGGAAGATCAGTGCTTTTGCGCTGACAAATGAACTTATTCAGCAGAATAAACATATTTAACAAGAAAAAAGAGAGAAGAAAAAAAAGGGGGGTAGGGAGTGTGAGATGGAGTAGGATTATTTGATAGATTTGAATTGTAGACAGAAGGAGCCTGTTGTCATCGTGACAGCGAGTCATGGTGGTATAACCTTAAATTTACAACCAAAACTAATGTCCACTAACACTGCAGAGGTGAAGGCAGTCAGGGAAAATGGCTATAGATAACGAAACAACTATCCAATTGTAGAACTAACAGACTCACATAGGGTAGGGCGATGTGGGAGAATGCTTACAAAGAGAGAAAGAATGCATGCAGTAGATAGCTACACAACTGAAAGTAACAAACCAAGTGGAACCACGGGGCTAATATTACTGTCTCGCGGGGAAAACAAGTCATTAGACTTAAACGTTATGGGCAGCATAAATACACCATCAACAAAAAAACTAAATGTATTTAGTCGTTGCAAGACAGTGGCCGTTCCCCAGAACAATTGAACTTAAAAAGGTGTCTTTGCGGTTGTGTGCAGGCTATTTGACGAGAACGCCAAGAACCGGACGGCAAACGACGACCTGAACCAGCTGCACCGGGCCTTGATCGAGAAGGACCGGCAGCTGGAAGAGCTCACCCAGGACATGAAGGTGCCGCTCGAAGAACTGGCCCAGCTGCGCCGCCAGTACACGGACATCATGCGGGAAAACACTGCCCTCAAGCGGAAGTAAGTTTGAACACAGGTGAAACATCTGCGCCAATCCGCGTATTTCCGCCATTTCGCGTATTTCCGCCATTTCGCGGATCTCCGCCATTTCGCGGATCTCCGCCATTCCCCCTATCTCCGCCCTTCCGTGGATCTCTGCCATTTCGCGGATCTCTGCCGTTCCTCGGATCTCGGCTATTTCTTTATTAATCGCCGATTTCTGATAAGTGTAAAAGTGTCTGAATAATATTACATCTTCTTCAAATCTTTCCATCAATTAGTATTACTTAATTAGTATCAGAAAATGCGAGGTATATATTACGGCAGTTGGTGGAGTTTGGTGCCTAGTCGAGTGGTGGCAGTGATCGGTCGAAGGGGGAAGGAGGATTTCCATGAAGATGTGGACATTCTTGCATAGGCACTCTTAACACTGTCAAGGAATCGTGGACAATTACTGGAAGTCATGTTTCATATAGTCCCCTCCAAGCATAATTTTAAGCCCTGTCAGCACAGACTCAGCTTGGAGAGCATTCTGAAAACAGCATTGAACATTATTATTGGTCACTCTAGATTTCCACGGTTTTTGCTGTTGTCAGAGAGCCCTTTCATCATTGAAGTTAGCCAGGCAGGGCTATGTTCTAGAATTACATATATTGTCTTTATATTATATTATATTACATTATATTATATTATATTATGGGATGTATAATTAATTATGTGTATATAAGTAGGCGGAGTATATATTCCTTATTATTAGTATTACTATTATTATTCTACCATTTAGTCCCTAAGTTATTATGTCCAATCGCTGACTTGCCTCGATTTGCCTCGATTTGCCCCGGTTGCCCCGGCAACGCCGGGGACCGGGCAGGCCTAAGTCAGTTCGCTACTCGATTTCAAACTTTACCGGTAAGCCTGTTTATTATGCTTGCCATGTCACACAATAAAAGTGACCGACCCAACTCTCGTCTCTCTTTTATTACATAGCCCTACCTTATATTATATTATATTATATTATAGGTGATGTATAGGGACTTCTGCATACCATCAATCATTCCATATTATTCACCTAGCCGTACTGGTGGCGCCACCACCGAGCGCCCACCTCACTAACGGCTGCCTACGATTATAGTGTTGATAACATATTCTTCATGCTAATAAAGTAATATCTATTGCAATTCACAACGCCAAAGGCGAAGTTATTGGTATATTTTTTATTCAGCTTTGATTTGGTTTGGTGGGCTCGGTGGTAATGGTATGGGTGTGTCAGGTGTGAGGTCGAGGGTTCGATTTTAGAGTTCTGGAAATGGAAAAAATAAACATGACCATATTCTTTGTAAAGCCTATTTTCTCTGACGTGCCCAAACTTCAATCAGTGATGTTTTGTATTAAAAGTGATTTTTGTGGGTTTGTTATTCTACCTCTTGATTTTTATATTAAAACCATACATATATGATATAGTCATTGTTATTTCTCATGCTTATTCATAATTCGCATCTTACCCAGTGAATCGACTATGGATACAGGTGTGTTTTGGGGCACTTTAATTAATAAAAGTCTTAATTTAATAAACGTCCTGGAATTTTGCACTGAAAGGTCCTGGAATTTGAGATGTCAAAATGGTATGAACCCTGTAGTTGTAAACAAGATGACCTTGATTCACCTTGACCAGGTCTGAAGCTGACAACTTCCAGCGGAGTGAGGCAGAGGACAAGATGGAGCAGTTACTGAAAAAGATCAACTTCATGGAAACTGTACATAAACAGGTGGGAATTCATAGTCAATACAAAATGAAGTGGCTGTTCTCTGTGGCGGAGTGGTTAGAGTGTCTGACTTTTTTCTAGGTCAGACTCCTAATCTGAGGGTCGGCGGTTCGATTCCCCATGCCCCCAGCTCTGCCAATTTGGATTTCCACCGCTGTGTAGAACTTACAGCGTCATCAAAGGCCCGTTGCTCTCATACCATGTCTATGTGGTGTGGGAGGTTAAAAATCCCTTGGGTCGGTAAAAGTGTAGGCTCGGGCTTTCTATCGACCAGCAGTGGAATGAGAAAGACCAGTCGTCTATGACTCTGAAATTTCCCCTGCTTAAACAACTAATGGACAAAAAAAAAAAGAAGACAAAAAAAAAAGAGCAATATATGTCTGAATAATGCACACATTTAAAGTTGCATAATCCGATGGTTTTGAGATTCTGTCAGTTTCTGAGATAAATATATATTAGGTTGATCATTATATTTAATCTACCTTACTTTAGTTTGATGTAACTTTTATTTTAAACAGTTAACTTTTGAGATATCTGAAGTGCAAACATGCTAAATTAGATTTGGCAAATACGCCAAAACTCTGCCATCATAGACAACTGCAGTAACAGGTTCTGTTAAATTGACTCAGTATTCCATTCTATGTGGTGACGCATGTTTGATAAATGCACCAGTATCTAAGTTAGATGTGTAGAATAAAATCTAGATAATTGTTTGGATTTTGAAAATTTGAGGTTTTCATCAGATTATGCAGCTTTTAAGTTTCAGATGTTGCAACATGTCTCAAAATGGTGGTCCGTATTTGACCTACATTGACAAAGTTTGGGTTTGTTTCCTTTTTTCATTTCTTTTCAGCAGTACTGATCACATGGTCAACAAAAGCGACGAGGATCTATGAGGTTTTTAGTTTGATGCTGTCTCATGTTTTGTTGCCTATTTGCATTACTGGTCCTTTCCACACAGTAACCAGATTTGCAGAAATACACAAAGAAGGATTGTGTATTCGATATTTCTTTGCGGTAATGAAAGTATGTACTCATAGCTTATTTAAATAATTCAAGACGGCATTGTATTCACATAATCAGATATGCAGACCCTTTTACAAAACTCGTTTTGGACTTCGGATTAAACATATGGGTAAATATGGTAAAACCATGCATTTACTATTATTTGTTCGTAGCCCCCCCCCCGCCCTTCACCCCCTAGCCCCCCCCCCCCAACTATTGTGCCACATTAATTCATGGATGAAAGATCTCCGCGACTTCGGGGATTTCCGCGATTTTTTATATTTACCGATTAATATTAAACAAAATGCCATGGAATCAGGATGATTATGACAATAATTAGTCCGTTTGAATCCCATTATTATATTACCTTAAATGTTGCGAGAACATAAAAACCCAAACAAGAAAGTGTTAGCTATGGGTGATAATACAGTCACGACAATGACAGTTAAAACCTGACTTCCGGCATTCTTCCACGATTCCCTGACAGTGCTAATCCTATGGGCGAAAATCCGCGTTTTCACAGAAATTTGCGGTAGATGTAATAAATACTCTTCGCTAGATTTCCGGCGATTTTTGCCGGTATCACTTTCATCCCAGTTAATTACACAATTTTGAAAAGTTATTTGTAAAATGTAAGCTCTTTTCCTGTTTAATCATAACCCGAATGAAGACCGGAAGCGATCCTGAAAAGGTTTGAAAGTCTCACCTAATAACCAAACAAGCACCAGCCCCTCACCTACTAGACCTTGTGAACCTCACAGCATGGTTCCTGCTTTCTACCCACTCACCTTGGATGAATCCACCGTGCGCGGAGGCCGAATCGGCAGAGCGCTGGCCTCGCATGCGGGATCTTGGAAGTTCGGTTCTCGGTCGAGTGAAACCAATGACTTATAAAATTGATACTTGTCGCTTCCTAGCCTGGCGCTCGGCATTAATAGGATAGGGCAAGGACTGGTTAGCTCAGCATCAGGATAATATGACTGAGTTGGATATTGGGTCATGGTGCCAGTGGCCTGATTTCCCAGTGGGGCAACACTATAAAGTTGCCATGATTGCGCACTGTCACAAGTCGGTACCCGTCCTCATATGACCTTAGATGTTGCCAGAGCGTAAAACTCCAACAACCAACCAACCTTGGATGAATCAAGAATGCTCACCTGGCCGACTGGACGGACTAACAAGTGTGGGTGCTCTCCCTCTGGATCATTTGTCTTTCTGGGAATATTTGCAACACATTTCCTCCTACTCCATTATCAAGCTACTTCTATAGTAATAAGCTAGTTTTCTGTTACTAATACTATCAGATGTCCGAACGATAGAAAAGAAACTTGGACAATTTTACATGACTTTTGTATCCTGCTTTGTCTACCCGTTAAAAACCCGCATGTTCCTATACTACTCACATTACTGAGTGAGCCGCCCCTCGGGTTAGAGCAGTGCTGCCACTTTATTCTTTAAAAAAACAAGTGTTATCCTTTTTTTAAATACTTTATTCATACCTTTTTTTTTAGGTGTAAATGCTTTTTTTATACTCTTTTCTGCAAAAAAACTGCCAATCTGGTAATTGAGAACCCTTCAGACTTAGAATTAGGAATTTGATGAAATTGAGAGATGTGCTTTGCAGGAGTGTGGTGTGTGTTCTGTTGAGTGGGAGCTCTCTGCTGTCAGTGACCAAGTGACAGCGCACTGAACAAAGCAAAACTGAGGGCTCAACAGCACCAACTCCTCACACACTGCATACATCATTCCTGAAGCGTGTTCACAAGCAGCATATGTTAGCTTAATAAGGTAGCAAATGGTCACAAATCAGGGTAAGTTGTCCCTTACTTATACTTTTTTAATACTTTTTTTAAAGACAATTTTGATACTTAAAAAAAAGATTTTATACTTTTTGTGCAATCCAGAGTGGCAGCACTGTTAGAGTTGATAAGTTTAGGTAGCTAACTTTTCAGGTCACTTCAGAATGTTCTTCTCCTCGTTTGCTATGTGCAAAAGAGACCTTATAAGTTATATCAAACCTCGACACCGCCTGTTCTTTGAGCCAGAACAGGATAAGCCAAAAGAAAGAAAAAAACTGATATTGTTGGTAGTAAATATCTTAGCAGAATGGATTGGGTTGAATTTCGTGGCTAAGCAACTCTTTATTTTGCTGCACTTGTGATAACGGTTGTAGTTCATTTCTTTACCGCATCCAACTTTTGTTTTTTATTACCGGCTTCATCAGTGTAATTGAGGCTAAAGATAAGATTCCATGCATGCGGTATGTGGTATGCAAATGTGGCAAAATATGGAAAAGCATGTAAACGCACAGTGGTGATGTCTGGATGTGAATGCGAATGCGCCAAGTGGATCGCTCCATTTATCGATCAACGCGAATGCTGCTCTATTTGAGATAGAACAAACAGGAACTTTGACTATCCTTCACAAAATTGTAACAAGAAAGACCGAAAATCGTGTTGGTGTTCATGCCGCATTCCGCATATATGGAATCTTAGCTTAAGGTTATTTTCAGTAGATGCGATTTCAAACAAAGGAATTAATACTACACAAGCATGGATTGGGAGAGTTCAGTTGCATGCACCAAGTATTATCCATTGCCCGATCTCACTTGCGGAGTACCAGCATTGATTTGCATTTAGCCTCGTTTTCGAATGCAATTGATGTCAGCGCTGATTGATCTGCACTTGCCCCAAATGCTCAGTAAACCAACTGGAGGTGCAGACACTCGCCAGCGCAGCTGTAATTACTGGCAAGCTGTTCCTAGAGAGGTCTGTGACTGCTCTAGTCTAAGTGTCCGCTATGCTATCAGTGCAGAAACCACGCCTAATTGTCATCTTTCGTGGGTGGAATCTTTCTGTGTTTGTATCCTTGTTCGTGAATAAATTAAAACTTATTGACCGGATGCAGTGGCCGAATCGGTAGAGTGCAGGCTTCGCGTGTGGAAGGTTAGGAGTCCAAATCGCAGTCGAGTCAGACTAATGATACCTGTAGCTACGTAGCCTGGCGCTCGACATTAATAGGATAGGAAAAGGACTGGTTAGCATAGTGTTAGGATTATGTGACTGTGTGGGGTATTGTGTCATGGTGCCAGTGGCCTGGTCTCCCAGTGAGGCAGCACTATAAAGTTGCCAGGAGTGTGCACTGTCACAAGTCGGTACCCGTCCTGATATGACATTTGATGTTGTTAGGGCGTAAACCAACAACAAACAAACTGTAAACTTATTGAAGTGACACTTTTTAATGAACCGATCTGCTTTTGCTTACAGGCATCCAACGGTAAAACCGGGCACAGTGGCCGAATCGGTAGAGCGCGGCCCTCGTGTGCAGAATATTGGTTCCCGGTCGAATCAAACCAATGACTTATAAAATTGATACTTGTCGCTTCCTAGCCTGGCGCTCTGCATTAATAGGATAGGGCAAGGACTGGTTTAGCTCAGTGTCAGGATAATGTGACTGAGTGGGATATCCGGTCATGGTGCTGGTGGCCTGATTTCCCAGTCAGCCAGCACTATAAATTCGCATTGAGTGTGAACTGTCACAAGTTGGTACCTGTCCTGATATGACCTTAGATGTTGCCAGGAAGTAAAACTCCAACCAACCAACTTATATATATATTTTTTTTATTGAACTGGAATTGTACGTAGTTACTACTACAGCTGATATTTCATTTATATTATGTATAATATTTTGGTATCAAACAGGATTTGCATGCAGCTACTATTACAACTGATAGTTTCATTTATGTATCGAGGAATTGTACTGTACGGCTGGAAGACCAGTGCTCTGGCGCTGACGAGATATTATTCAATGAATAAAATACATTTTAGTATATAAAAAAGTATATATATATAAATATATATATAGTCCAGAAGTTATCTTTCCCTGTCTTTGTACTCGCAAGCATGAGAATATACCTACTATATATATATCCCAATCCCCGAGTCTGCTTGTTCATGCAGGAGTTGGACGATCTTGTCCAGCGGTTGTCAGTGGCGCAGGAAAACATCCTCACGCTGGAACACCAGGTGCGCGAACTGACGCGTCCCGACAACCTGCTCGAGGACCTCGTTGCCCGCGTCCGAAACTCTGCAGACATCGAGATGAGTATTTTCCGTGAGGAGTCCGAGGAGGTAAGCACTTTTAGCGTTCATCTCTGAATGTCGGTTCTAAGTCACTTTAAAAAAAATGTTGTTGTATTGACGCGTTGATTGTTGTTGTTTACGTTAGATTCCCTGCACATGTATGCTGGTTGGCAGAAGTGACTGGTAACCACAGGTGATAGAACTAGCAGCTGGGTTATAGTTAGGGTCCTGTGGCACTTATTTATTTGTTTGTTTATTTATTCATGCTATAGTTTGGGTACTGTAGCACTTATTTATTTGTTTGTTTATTTATTCATGCTATAGTTTGGGTACTGTAGCACTTATTTATTTGTTTGTTTATTTATTCATGCTATAGGTTGGGTACTGTAGCACTTATTTATTTGTTTGTTTATTTATTCATGCTATAGGTTGGGTACTGTAGTACTTATTTATTTGTTTGTTTATTTATTCATGCTATACTTCGGGTCCTGTGGCACTTATTTCGGGTCCGGTGGCACCTATAGCACTTATTTATTTATTTGTTTATTCATTCTATAGGTAGGGTTCTGTGGAACTTATTTATTTATTTATTTGTTTATTTATTTGTTTATTTATTCATGCTATATCTAGGGTACTGTGGCACACATACATTTGTTTATTTTTTTATTAATACTATATTTAGGGTTCTGTGGCACTTATTTATTTATTTATTCATACTATAGCTGGGGTTTTGGGGAACTTATAAAAAATGTAATTATTTTTATTAATACTATGTCTAGAGTCCTGTGGGGTTTATTTATTTTTTTGTTTATTCATGCTATATCTAGAGTCCTGTGGCATTTTGTTGTTTTTGTTGTTTATTCATGCTATATCAGACGGGATGGCCGAATGAGTTAGAGCGTCCGTCTCCCGTGTGGGTAGATCATGGGATCGTGGGTTCGAACCCTGGTCGAGTCAAACCAATGACTTAAAAATTTATACTTGTCACTTCCTAGCCAGGTGCTCGGCATTATGATGATAGGGCAAGGAGCAGTGGAATGAGGAAGACGAATCATCCGCGATTGAAATTTCTCCTGCTTAAACAACTAATGTACCCAAAAAATATCTATAGTCCTGTGGCATTTATTTGTTTGTTTATTCATGCTATATCTAGAGTCCTGTGGCATTTGTTTGTTTGTTTAGTCATGCTATATCTAGAGTCCTGTGGCATTTGTTTGTTTGTTTAGTCATGCTATATCTAGAGTCATGTGGTGTTTATTTGTTTGTTTAGTCATGCTATATCTAGGGTCGTCTGGCACTTATTTATTTGTTTGTTTATTTATTTATTTATTCATTCACAATGTTTTAAATCTTTTTGGACGGGAACACCCAGTGACAAAAAGAAAGCGAGTTGAGATTCACTGCATTCAGTGCCTTTGCCAAAGTCACTGTTTTGACCAATCTGGTTTGGTCCAGTTCTTGCCAGCTGGGTTAGTTAGCTGTATTTGGCCGCTTTTACGCTCTAAGCCTTTGCACTTTAAAACTTTGCAGGCACCAGGCGGAATGGCCAAATGAGTTGAGTGTCCATCTCCCGTTTTAGTACATCGTGGGATTCGAACCAATGAGTTTGAACCCTGGTTGAGTGAAATCAATAAATTAAGATAGGGAAAGAACTGGTTGGCTCAGTGTCAGGATAATTTGACTGAGTGAGATATAGGATCATGGTGCTGGCGGCCTAGTCTCCCAGTGGCAGTGGGGCAGCACTATAAAGTCGCCATGGGTGTGCACTGTCACAAGTCAGTACCCATCCTGATATGACCTTAGATGTTGCCAGGACGTAAAACTCCAACAATCAATCATTTAACACTTTGCTATGTCTTTCGGCCAGATGTTCCAGCGAACCGTCACTGCTCTCAAGGCGAGAATCGATGAAGACGCCCGCAAGATTGAGAACCTTACGAGTGAGAATGTGCAGTATACAAGCGAGGCTGGGGAGATGCTCGGAAAGATCAGGGAACTCGAGGGAAAGGTGAGGTCAAGCAATATTCACTACTCTTTTCTCCTCACAGTAAGTTTGATGGCTGAATGAGTTGAGCGTCCGTCTCAGGTTTTGGTAGAGTCAAACCAATGTCTTAAAAATGTATACTTGTCGCTTCCTAGTCAGGCACTCAGCATTATTATGATAGGGCAAGAACTGGTTAGCTCAGTGTCAGGATAATGCGACTGAGTGGGACATCAGGTCATGGTGCTGGTGTCCTGGTCTCCCATTGGGGCAGCACTATAAAGTTGCCATAAATGTGCACTGTCGCAAGTCAGTACCCATCCTGATATGACCTTAGATGTTGCCAGGATGTAAAACTCCAGCAACCAACCCCTTATAAGTGTAGTGGTCTGCACTGACCTCTCAGGCAAGGAGCCACATAGACAGGTAGGCGTGGGTAGCGTGTTGATATCAGGGAGCCTAGGTGGTGTAATGGTTAGCACACTGGCCCAGAATGCAAAGAGATGTGGGTTCGAGTCCTGCTCTAGGCACAATATTTCCCATTTTCATCACCCCCATGACACTGGTTGCCATGACCATGATCCTATACAAGCTACGCGCTGTATAGTTGTAGAACCTACCCTGTGTATGTGTAAGTGCATTGCCTGTGTGTATGTAATTGTAAGCATTAACAGACTTACAATTCCAGGGGGACGAGTGTAGTGGTCTGCACTGACCTCTCAGGCAAGGAGCCACATAGACAGGTAGGCGTGGGTAGCGTGTTGATATCAGGGAGCCTAGGTGGTGTAATGGTTAGCACACTGGCCCAGAATGCAAAGAGATGTGGGTTCGAGTCCCGCTCTAGGCACAATATTTCCCATTTTCATCACCCCCATGACATAAGTTCAAATTCTGAATATGTTGAATTTGCATAGTCCGATGGTTTTGAGTTGATAGGGCAAGGACTGGTTAGCTCAGTGTCAGGATAATGTGACTAAGTGGGACATCAGGTCATGGTGCTGGTGTCCTGGTCTCCCAGTGGGGCAGCACTATAAAGTTGCCATAAATGTGCACTGTCGCAAGTCGGTACCCGTCCTGATATGACCTTAGATGTTGCCAGGATCTAAAACTCCAGCAATCAACCCCTTATAAGTTCAAATTCTGAATATGTTGAATTTGCATAGTCCGATGGTTTTGAGTTTCTCTCTTTATTTCTTTTAGATATATGAGCCTGTCTCAAAAGGTGATAACTCTTCTTTTTTTTGTCCATTGTAACAATTGACACAAAACAGCACAGAAACGGTTACACTGAAAACACAAGGACATTTGCTTCAAATCGATATGTATTCTATTGAGATTATGAAACACCATGTAAAAAACCAATCAGTTTATCCTGAGCAAATGCATAAGCAGATAGTATGTTGATCGTTACAATGGACAAAGTTTTGTCCCATATTGCTTAGCACCTTTTCAGACAGTCTCATGTATATTACGTTGATTGTTATAGTCTTCCCTACTTTAGTTTGAACTCATTTTAATTTTAAATGGCTAACTCTTGAGAAATTTGAAGTGCAAGCATGCACAATTAATGTCGGCAGGCATATCAAAAGTCTTACACCATAGGCTTCAGCAATAACCAGGTCTATTTAATTGACTCAGTATTCCCTTCAGGATAATGTGACTCAATGGGAAGTCGGGTCATTGTGCTGGCAGCGTGGTATCCCAGTGGGGCAGCACTATAAAGTCGCCATGAGTGCGCACTGTCAAAAGTCGGTACCCGTCCTGATATTACCTTAGATGTTGCCAGGATGTAAAACTCCAACAACCAGCCAGTACGCCACACACACTATCCACCCTGGCCGTAATCGATTAATACGACCCGGGCGACTCGGGTCACCCGAGTCGTCAGAATTTCAAATAGAACACCGCGAGTGGAGTCGACAAATACACGTGCCGTGTGCAAAACAACCCGACCCCAGTAACCCACCTCTTGGCTGGGGTTTGCAAGGAGCGATGACGTCACATTTGCGCTGGTACCGTCCTGCAGGATAACAGCCACCAGTACCAGTCATACATTTTTTTTTGTTGGTGATAACATAGATTAATGAAATGGAAATATCACTAAACTATGCCATCATAAAAAGAGTTCAATCATATTTTGCTGTAATTATATCGGCTACTAAAAAAAACAAATAAAAGGGCCACCATTTTTGTCACCCGAGCATGGAGAAGCTTATTCGATTATTCGACCCGAGTCTGCAGGATGTGCGCATGACCAGAGTGAATTAATCGATTACGCCCCCTGTGTGCTACCATGGTGTGTGACCCCTGCATCAGACATGTACACTGTAACAGTTTTCTAGATTGATGCAGTGTGCTTCCCACCCCAATCTGATTAGTGGGATGCTGGGCCCCAGCGTTGGTAGTTTCAGAATAATTGCATTAAAGCTGCATAGTCCAATAAAGTATCACATATTCAAAACACTTATCTAGATTTGATTCCACATATCTAACTTAGATATTGATGCATTTATTAAACATTTGAGTAAATTTAATAGAACCTTTTACTGCAGTAGTCTCTGATGTCAGAGTTTTGGCATGCTTGTCAAAACTAATTTTGCATGTTTGCACTTCAAATATCTCAAAGGTTTGCCATTTAAAATAAAAGTGACTTCATTCAAACTAAAGTAAAGTGGATAATGATCAATTTAATATATTTATCTCAGAAAAGTGGCAGAAACTCTATGAGTCAGATAAAGACTATGCAACTTTAAACAACTACCCCCTTTGCTCATCTCTCGTCTTCCCAGATAGACTAAAGCGTGGTATTCACCTCCCGTATACGATTCACGCGCTAAAACTGACTGCCTGACGGTACCCGTTACAACCCGACCCGTCCTGTTTCCAGACTAAAATTACCCGATTCATTTTTCTAATCTTATAAAATCCGGTACACACCTCCCGTATAAAACCTAAAACTGAGTTTTAAGTCACGAATTGGAAGGCTCTGGTGTGATAGGGGGTCACACACCTAAAGACTGAAACCGACTAAAACTCAAACTTTGTCGCGAAACGGTCAGTTTTAGGTTTTATACGGGAGGTGTGTACCGGGCTTTATATATTCCAAGTTCTGCTTGTCCCTCAGGACGGATTGAAGCTGCAACTCAGCTTACACACTGGAAGACAAGCTGAAACTAATACTCACCCAGCCCTAGCCTTAACTATAGATCCTATATATTTTAAACTCACTCAATTAGATATGCGCCCTGGAGCACCAGAAGAAAGCGCTGGAGGAGATACTGAACAACGAGCGGACGCACGCGCGTGGGCACATCCAATGTCTGGAGCAGAAGTTGCAGGACCTTAGTGACATGCTCATCCTGAAGCTGCGAGAGCTGAATGCAGCCAGGGACGCCCAGGTGCCACTCAAGTCGGAGCTGGAGGCGCTCAAGGTGCTACTGGAGGAGGAGGAACGCCGGTGGGTTGTGACTCCATTGTCATCTGCTTTCATTAAATGTCGTCTGCTGACCCCGAAATTCACTGAAATGTATGATTTTCACTGAAGTTTATGTAATAGTGTCTGCTTTCATTAAATGTCGCCTGCTGACCCCGAAATTCACTGAAAATATATAATTTTCACTGAAGCTTATGTAATAGTGTCTGCTTTCATTAAATGTCCTCTGCTGACTCCAAAATTCACTGAAAATGTATAACTTTCACTGAAACTTATGTAATAGCGTTAGCATTTAACAAACGCACAATCGTCATGGTGGAGGTATGGGGGGGGGGGGGGGGCGAGACTTGGATTCCTGGATCAGATGTATGGCGACCTCGGTTTTGGTCAAAGGACCTCGCAACCTCAAATGCCGTTATTTGGCAATGAAATTGTAATATTAAGGAGTGAACTCCATATACCCATTAAATATCCACGTGCTAATTTATCAAAGTTGTGCGCCAATCTAGTAAAGTACAATCCTAATTACTAGTGACTTTTGCATGCAAATTAAATATAAAGTCATGATTCTTTCAATGTGGATAACGATTTCTTGTTGTGAAACCTGTCCAACTTGATGTAATCGTTAACGGTGCCCTTGACGATGTCAACCTCCCTGTGTAAAGCCGAAATTCCATTAAGCGGTAATGTGTTAAACAAAGAAGCACATAATTTCACATGGCGCCTTGTTATTTACAATCTGTGCCTATAGAGTTGGAACAGGACATGCAGAGAGAGAGAAAAGTAGTCCATCTTCTTTCAAGTTATCTAATCAACCAAGTATAAATAATCACAAATTTGGCGGCATTTCTAACTAAAAATAACACATACTATACTAGGATGGTGTAATAAATAATTAAAGTTGCATTTTCACAATTAATGTTACAGAGCTGACCCGTCAGGGATTGATACCAAACTACACTTGGCCACTATGCAAACTCCGTCTAGTTTCGTATCAATCCGTAATAGGTATGTCCTCTAACCCTAACAGTGCAAAGACTTTGTTTTAAGATACTGTAGCAGTCTGCACCAGAACTCTCAGGCAAGGAGCCACATAGACAGGTGGGAGTGGATAGGTGATGACATCAGGGAGCCTAGGTGGTGGAATGGTTAGCACACGAGCCCGGAATACAAGAGGTGTAGGTTCGAATCCTGCTCTAGTTACAATATTTCGCATTTTCATCAACCCGCCCCCCCTCTCCCTTCCCCCCCCACCCCCCCCCCCATATGACTATATTTACATGCATGAACACATATTTGTGGGATTTCGGCGTGGGTCTCTTTTGAGACTGGCTGTAAATAACACAGACACCGGCTTTCAAATTGAGGAGCCTGCCAGAGCTGAGTTCCAATGGCCAGCGACTGATTCACCTGCTCACCGGGATGGGGGGGGGGGGGGGGGCGGGAAGAGGCCCATCAACGCCCTGTGCAGTGTAATATATGCTAATGAGATGCATAATGGGATCCAGGCATTGAGAGAGAACAAAGGAATATGTTAATGAGATGACGTCATGGAAAGTTTGTGCCCGTGGTTCAGAGCCCTGGACGGTGAATAAAGCATTCAGTATCCAGAAGTCAACTTGTCCAGACGTTGGTTCTTTACATGCAGCACCTCATTGACATCTGCTCTAGTCACAATATTTCCCATTCTCATCATCCCGCCCCCACAACAAGATTTACATACATGAACACGTATTTATGGGATTTTGTTGTGGGTCTCTTTCGAGACTGACTGTAAATAACACCAACACCGGCTTTCAGATTGAGGAGCCTGCCAGAGCTGAGTTCCGACTGCCAGCGACTAATTCACCCGCTCAGCGGGGGGTCCGTCAACACAATGTGCAGCACCCCGATGACGTCGGCAGCCTACGCGGCTGGGGTCAATATCCATAACACGACGGCAACGGCGGCCCAGCCCCCGACCATCCCCCGTCCGGAGCCAGCACCGACAGCCGGCCGCTGCATCCGGGTCCACTCCGCGCCCTGTGAGTATCCCCCACCTCACCCGCAGTCAGCCAACCCAATAGCAGGGTCCGTACGGGGCCTGGAAAGTCTTGAAAAGGCTTAAACTTCATTTGCCCCATTTCAAGGCCTTGAAAAGCCTTGAATTTAACCGATTGTGGGTAATTAAGTCTTGAAAAGCCTTGAATTCCATTAAACATCCCATTAACATGCTAAATTAGTCCCAAATCGCTATTCAGAATGGCGATTTTGAACTAATTCCAAATGAAAATAGTCTTGAATTCCTATCAAAAACAGCCTTGAAATAGCCTTGAATTCCATATCTTCACATGTGTACCCTGCAATAGAAACATACCTTCAACTGCTGAGTCATGATAAGCCTATCAGACGCGATGGTCGAATCGGTAGAGCGCAAGCTTCTCATGCGGAATGAACCCCAGCCAAGTCAAACCAATGACTTATAAAATTGATACTTATTGCTACCTAATCTGTAGATACAAGATTCACCCTGTACTGCTGCAGTAGGGGTGCAAACCAACCCGATGTAAAAGCTGTCGAAAATGTGGGTCAAAGAATTGAGAGCCTAATTTCACAATCTAAGAAGCAACATTTATTTTTTACATATATCTTATTGATAGCCCACTACCTTTGAGTTGAAAAATATAATATAATATCTAGTTTAATAAGATTTAAAAGTGAAATCGATGGCGTTCTGTGGCCGCCATCTTGTCTTTTTGCATTCTCTCCCATTTCACCAACTCTGTGCCTATAGAAGTATCCATTTGATACTGGAGGCAGGCATTCTACTCTCTGTCCCATAGTAAAGCTATTTTCGCCCGTATTTAGACTACGTTGTCGTTCACCCGTGTACTGCGAGTACCGGGTGAATCCTTTATCTACCTAATCTGGTGCTCGCCTTTATTAGGATAAGGACAAGGACTGGTTGGCTCAGTGTCAATGATCTGACTGAATGGGATAAACCGGTCATGGTGCTGGCGGCCTGGTCTCCCAGTGGGGCAGCACTTTATATAAAGTCGCCATGAGTGCTCACTATCACAAGTCGGTACCCGTCCTGATTTAACCTTAGATGTTGCCAGGATGTAAAACTCCAACAACCAACCAACTAAGCCAACTTGTTGGTTCTCTCCTGAATAATCCCACCCTTTTTGACCTCGCTCCAAAGCGAGGGCCGTTAGCCAGAGGGGGAACCTGATCCCGGCGGGCAGAGGTCAAGGTCAGGACTACTTCGACCAGATGTTCCACGACCTGAAGCGTGACGTCACGAAGGCGCGCACGGCGTTCATGACGGAGGGCAGCAACACCTCATCCCCCATTGAGCGGCCGAGAAAGCCCGAGCCCAACCAGACGCCGCCCATGACTAATTACTCCATCAACTCCCCGTGCAACAGCCCCGTCACCTCCTCCAAGTGAGTTGGGTGTGAGCTGTGTGTGGGTGTGGTGTGAGTGTGATGAGGAATTTCATTTTTCATGTTTTCAGCAAATGTTTATTTGTAAGCATTGTGCTTCTTTCATTCTCCTTTTCTTCATCCACTTTAATCCCGTCCTGACATGACCTTAGATGTGGCTAGGACTTAAAGCAACAACAAACAAATGCACTTTAATTAAGTTTCATTGAAATTGTAACTGTATATAATGAGGATGTTGAAATAAACTTGATTGAATTTCAGATTTCTTTTTTTGGGGGGAGGGGGGGTCTACCGGAAGTCAGATCTCCGGTTCTTTTTGCTCTTTTTTTCCGCCAATTTGAATGAATTCAAGGATGAGGACAGATTGGTTTTTTGGGGGTTTTATTTTGCGTCCTGGTAACATCTAAGGTCATATCAGGACGGGTACCGTCTTGTGACAGTGCACACTCATGGCGACTTTATAGTGCTGCCCCACTGGGAGATCAGGCTGCCAGCACCCATACGTATACATGTATGTTTTGAAGTTATGGTTGAGTTTTATTTAACCATAGACATGTAGTAAGGTGAGTGGTATGGCTTCCACAAGGGAGTCAAGCAACCAATGTTACATTAAATTAAGGTTCATACTTATGCAAAATACATTGTTGCATCAAATCTGCAATTAAGATCTTTGCATATATATGTACATACATATATGTGTGTGTGCTGTATAAGAATGTATGCAAATATAAATTAACAGAAGTTCCATATTCACATTCGTTTATGATCAACTGGCAAATTTAGAAAGGCTGTTTGTTGTTGATCTCTTTCATTTTCCATTCTGGTGTAACAGGCTTATTGCATTCTGGTGTAAAAGGCTTATTGCATTTGGTGTAACAGGCTACTTGTATTCTGGTGTTACAGGCTAATTGCATTCTGGTGTAACATGCTAATTGCATTCTGGAGTAACAGGCTAATTGCATTCCGGTGTTACAGGCTAATCATATTCTGATGTAACAGGGTTATTTAATTCTGGTGTAACAGGCTAATTGCATTCTGGTGTAACAGGCTAATTGCATTCTGGTGTAACAAGCTTATTGCATTCTGGTGTAACAGGCTAATCATATTCCGATATAACAGACTAATCGCATTCTGGTGTTACAGACTAATTCGGACAGGAAAGCCAGAGAGCGATATCAGTCTTTGGGAAATGGAGGTTTTATTCACATAACACTCTTATACAATCTTAGTCAATTTTAGGGTAGTTTTAGTCATAGTTGGTTAATTCATTCAGGCAACCTCCTACATCTCTGCAGAGGGCAGCGCAGGTCACGGGTTTGAAGCCACCGAGGGGGAGCCCCAAGCCGAGCCTATTTAAAAAGAGGGTGGGTGGGTGTGGTCAAGCAAACGTTACAGGTTGGAGGAACCGGGCCGAGTGCCCGAGTGGCGGGACAGAGGCGTCCCTCTAAGTGTGCGGAGTAGAATCCAGGGGTCAGCACTGGCCTTCCTGCCGAATTAACCACAATTTGAAATTATGTACCAATTCGGACAGGAAAGCCAGAGAGCGATATCAGTCTTTGGGAAATGGAGGTTTTATTCACATAACACTCTTATACAATCTTAGTCAATTTTAGGGTAGTTTTAGTCATAGTTAGTTAATTCATTCAGGCAACCTCCTACAACTCTGCAGAGGGCAGTGCAGGTCACGGGTTCGAAGCCACCGAGGGGGAGCCCCGAGCCGAGCCAAACACAAAGCTGGGGCTCGGGGGGCGACCGAGGTTACCCAAGGAGGTAATTGGAGTGAATCGTGTCCGACTCCCAACTTCGAGGCCATTAGTGCCCTGGGGCCCATCTGACGGGCTGCGCACGCCCAAACCGCCCCCTGCGAGATCGTGCAGTATGAACTGGCCCCGGGACAGCCAGATCCTCCAGGGCTTCCCTGAGCAGCATGATACTCCTCTGCAGGGTCACTAGGATGTCAGAGTGGTGATGACTGCTGGGGTGCCCGAGGGCACCCGCGGACAACCCAGGCCCTAAACTACAGCGCAGCCCGGTCTGGTCACAGCGGTGAGCTGGGTGTCGCCGGTACAACACGGGGGGTTGCCTGCCCAAGCTCCTGCTCACTCGATTGACGTGGGTGACATTGTGGACGTTGGTGACATCACCGACGAGAGTGCTGCGTGTGGCATCATGGACATGGGTGATGTCGTTGGAGTCATTTTGGCTTGGGTGACGTGGGTGACCTTTTGAACATGGGTGACATCACCGAGAGAGTGATGCGGGTGATGTCATGGACATGGGTGATGTCGTTGGCGTCGCTTTGGCTTGGGTGACGTGGGTGACCTTTTGAACGTGGGTGACATCACTGACGAGAGTGATGTGGGTGACCTTTTGAGCATGGGTGACATCACCGATGAGAGTGATGTGGGTGGGTGACCTTTGGAACATGGGTGACATCACCGACGGGAGTGATGCGGGTGGTGTCATGGACATGGGTGATGGCGTCGGCGTCATTTTGGCTTGGGTGACGTGGGTGACCTTTTGAACATGGGTGACATCACCGACAAGAGTGATGCGGGTGGCGTCATGGACATGGGTGATGTCGTTGGCACCGGTTTTGGCCTGGGTGAGATAGGTGATGACGTGGGTGACCTTGTGGACGTGGGTGACATCATTGCTGAGAGTGATGTGGGTGGCGTCATGGGCACGGGTGACGTCTTGGACATGGGCGATGCCATGGACGTGGGTTACATCCTGGTCGTAGTGACCTCATGGACATGAGTGACGCTCTCGACGACTTCGGCGTGGTGAGATCGCGGACATTGCATACATGTGCATGACTGGGGCGACGTGACTGTTACATCACGCATTGATGGCCTGGGTGAGTGTTGACAATCGCATGGTCACTGGCATGTTTGATGTGGTTGACGTGGGTGATGTTGCTATGCTGCGATGTCAATGTCAATGTTCACACAGAAATCACATCCTTGATGTTTATGGACTCAGTGCCAGTATGTGTGTTGTCCTAGCAGAACAAGTCGGCCATACCTACAGAGGCACCCCATGGCTGACATTTATAGACTCAGTGCCAGTATGTGCGTTGGCCTAGCGGATATCAAGTCATCGATGTCCACAGACGCATCCAATCACCACTGCCTAAACAAATCTCAGATCACCAATGTTTGCACAGATTTGTTCAATCGTGAACATCTACACAATGGAAGGCTAGCTCCCCGCGCTGGTGGCATACGGGAGGCAGCCGAGTAGCGGGAAGCCAGGTGGCTTCACTGTCCCGAGGGTGGCGTGGGAGGCGGGACCCAAGGGACCACAGGCGCGCGGCCAGCCCGGGGCTGCCCACACCTCCGCAGCAACAATGTGCACATTAAACACAGAGTTGTCGCTGATGTTTATGTTAGTGATGCTTCCTTAAGTGTATGTTGCAGGCAGAGTCAGCGTCAGTGGGGCATGACCTCTGTTTCATGACATTCGCACAGGTTCCAAACAGTAGGGAGCGAGCCGGCACCTGATGTGTGTCACATCCAAGGGAGTCAGGTTCGAATCCCTATAGTCCTCCCGTTTGGTGTAGTTGCCTCGGTTGGGCCATGATGAGGTTGGGCCATGATGAGGCCGTCAAGACCGGAGATGGGGTGCATCCTAGATAAAAGATTCACTCCGCACGTCCAACAAAGGCGATGGCAGCGTAGTCTCTTAGATTAAGTCAACAGCCCTGTCACTTTTGACCACAATTCAGGTTAAGGGTGTTTACAGATTTTCTGTCATAATGTGGGTGCCTCGGGTGGTATCACTAACACACTGTCACCATGGCCATGTGGGGGAAGTGGCGTCACATGGTGCATGCCGGAGGGTCGCGAACAACACATGTGTTGTTAAATGCACCGTCACAGTTAAATTTGTCCATTGTGTATGGGGTTTGTCAATCCACACATCTGAAAACTCGTATTCCCAGGTGGTCACCCATCCAAGTATAAACAGGCGAGAGCCAGTGGTTTGAACATGATATGGCTGTCAACAGCGCCGTAACTCATGCATGCGCAATTCATACAATATACTAGTTAACTCGGGAGACGCCACTAAACGCACAAATTATTCGTTTGCTGAACTTGTAAGAACGAATCTACACAAGACTTTCTATCCCCCAGCATTCTTGGGTTTTAACACGACACCGGCGCCAAAATACACTGGCAATAATCGGGGCGGGAAGGTCCGAGCGCCATCAAAATGGCGACTGCCAATCTAGCGTACCGGAAAACCCAACGGTTTAACGCCGGTAATTCTGTTAATATTACTTGTTTGATGAGCTTGTAGGAACAAAAGCTACGCAAGAATTCGACTCCTCCAGCATTGTCTGGTTTCAACAGGATAATGATGCCAAGATACCATAGTGATAATCGAGCCACTAAGCCAAGGGCCAACACACTAAAACAATGGCGACTGTCAATCTAGCGTACTGGAAATGTTAACGGTTTAACGCCAATTATTCTGATAATATGATACCAAAGTAACCAACTTCTCATGTAAGCTCCTAAAGGGTGGTATCACTAGTGTATTGTCACTTGGGTGTATCACTAACACACTGTCACCTTGTGGAGCAGGTGGCATCCATGGGAGTCAGGTTCGAATCCCTCGGGTCCTCCCGTGTGGTGTAGTTGCCTCGGGTGCTGTCATGGCGGTCAACAACGCCGTACAAACACGCATGTTTAATTCATAACTATACTCGTTTCACTCGAAAACGCCACTAAGCGCACAACTTATTGGTTTGATGAACTTGTAAGAACCCAATCGCCCAAGAATTCGTATCCTGCAGCATTCTTGGGCCTCAACACGACAATGATGCTAAATACAATAGCGATAATCGAGCCGGTGCGCTGTCATCGCACATGGGGCGATAAGACAGCTAGTCGGCGCCCGGTTGATGAGATAACGGACGACGACTTACTTAGCACTATATCCAAATTCATCCAGCCGAAAAGTTGACTGTCGGGCAGTAACATCGTCATCATGCTGTCGGTGGCTTGCGACAAGGACTGCTTTCATTACTTTACAGCCTGTGGCAATTCGACGTGCGTTTGTTCAGTTGCGAGCAGGAATTAGGTCAAGATGGCCGCCGAACCGTGGCATGGTGTATCTAGCGTACCAGAAACCCAACGTTTTTAGCTGATAATAGTGTTAATATTGCTCGTGTGATGAATTTGTAACAACCAAATCTACAAGAATTCGTATCCTCCAGCATTCTTGGGCTTCAACACGACAACGACGCTGAGATACCATAGCGATAATAAGCCACTAAGCCAAGGTCTGACACAACAAAGGAATGGCGACTGTGAATCCCGCGTACCGGGAATTTCAACGGTTTACGCCAATAGTTCTGTTAATATTATCGCCATGGCAACCAGCTTCGCACCTAAGCTCCTAGAGGTCTTTATGAAGCATCGTGTGAATTATTTCCATACTTACTGCGAGGTTTCAAGCAAACGTTACAGGTTGGAGGAACCGGGCCGAGTGGCGGGACAGAGGCGTCCCTCTAAGTGTGCGGAGTAGAATCCAGGGGTCAGCACTGGCCTTCCTGCCGAATTAACCACAATTTGAAATTATGTACCAATTGCATTCTGGTGTAACAGGCTAATTGCATTCTGATATGGCAGACTAATCGCATTCTGGTGTAACAGACTAATCGCATTCTGGTGTTACAGGCTAATCACATTCTGGTGTTACAGGCTAATTGCATTCTGGTGTAACAAGCTTATTGCATTCTGGTGTAACAGGCTAATCGTATTCTGATATAACAGACTAATCGCATTCTGGTGTAACAGGCTAATCCCATTCTGGTGTAACAGGCTAATTGCATTCTGGTCTAACAGGCTAATTGCATTCTGGTGTAACATGGTAATCGGGAACTAATTGTGCTATTTCAGTGCAACTGGTTCCATCCGGATATTAGAGGTTCACCCTGAGGGAAGGTTCGTCCGCCTCATTAACACGGACCCAATTAAGGTGAGTCAGTTCGCTTTTAAAGTTGCATAGTCCGATGGTTTTGAATTTATGTAATTTTTCTGAGATATATATAGTAAACTGATTGTCATAATCTACCTTACTTTAACTTTTATTTTAAATGGATAACTTTGGAGATATCTGAAGAATAAACGTGTGAAATTAGTTTTGGCAAGCACATCAACAGGGACAGGTTCTATAAATTGACTCAGTATTCCCTTCAACGTGGCAATACATGCTCAATAAGTGCATTAGTATCTAAGTAAAATATGTAGAATCAAATGTAAATAATTGTTTTGGTTTTGAATGTTCGATGCTTCCTCAGACTATGCAGCTTTAAGTACAGTCCACCCTCAATTTACTGACAGCCCGCTTATTACGGTCATGTGGTCAGAGTTGCCACTCAAAGAGTTTGTTGTCTGCCAATTGCGGTCCTCAGAAAGGGCAGCGAATGGACAGTCCTTAAAGTTGCATAATCCGATGGTTTAGAGTTTCTGTGTAAATGGTTTTTACAATAAATATATTAGGATGATTGTTATAATCAACATTGAAGTAACTCTTGATTAAAATAGCTACCTTTTGAAATATTTTAAATGAAAAGCTGCCAAATTAATTTGAGAAAGCATGTCAAAAGTCTGATACCATGGGCTTCAGTGGTAACTTGTTCTATTAAATTAACTCTGTTCTCCCTTCTATGCAGCAACAACTGTTTAATAAGTGCACCAGCATCTATGTTAGTTATGTAGAATTAAATCTAGATAATTGTTTTGGTTTCGAACATTCGATGCTTGAACTATGATGACGTCAAGGGGAAAAGATTCCTGCATGCTTACTAGCAGATCATAATACCAATACAAGCAGAACAAAAATACAATGCCAAGAGGGCCCCCAAAAAAACTAACATAGACTACTAAACATACCAACAGACTATCTATCTGCTACTGAAATGCAGACAATCAAATAACTTATCAGCAGCTACTGCTTGGTAAGACAACACCAAAACTACAGCTGGCCAGCATTGAAAACAAGCCTGGGTACCCGGACTTACATGCTATGGACAGTATAAATACAGCCTCAATCAAAAAAATCAAAAAAAAATCACATGCATATCTGACAGGAACTCAAGACAAAAGACTCCCAGAATCCCACACACCACGTTCGGTTAATAGGATTTAAATAGTGCACAACTCTTTCATCTGAACAATTCTTCTCAGCTTCGGGGCCTGGTCTTCCTGACCGTTTATATTGTAAATGCATCTACAACTTTGTTTGATATCTCCTTATTAATTTTTTAACCTTTGTGTTGTGCCTATTTTATTTTTTTTAACAGAAGGAAAAGGTAAGAGGCTGGTGTTTTCGAAAACGCCCCCAAGAATAATACTTTGCTTGAAGGACTATTTTTTTCTGCACACAGTGAAGTGCTTTGTCTGTGGATGCACACTTACACTATTTGATAGCCTTACCGTAAAAGTCTTAGTAGCATCCCCACCAGCACTCTGTTACAAGTGTTGGTTGAGGGTTTGTGAAATATCCCAGGTGATTACCTCCGCCTCCGTGAAACTCCACTCTTCCTGGTACATGGAACCCATGGTGTGACAAGTGTGACCCCTACCCCCCAACCCCCACCTTGCTCTTGTGCGTGAAATTGTTGATCAATTTTGACAGATGTAAAGCCCTAATATAAAGCCCTACTACAAAGCCCTAATATAAAGCCCTACTACAAAGCCCTAATATAGCCCTACTACAAAGCTCTAATATAAAGCCCTACTACAAAGCCCTAATATAAAGCCTACTACAAAGCCCTACTACAAAGCTCTAATATAAAGCCCTACCACAAAGCCCTAATATAAAGCCCTACTACAAAGCCCTAATATAAAGCCCTACTACAAAGCCCTAATATAAAGCCCTTCTACAAAGCCCTAATATAGCCCTACTACAAAGCTCTAATATAAAGCCCTACTACAAAGCCCTAATATAAAGCCCTACTACAAAGCCCTAATATAAAGCCCTACCACAAAGCCCTAATATAAAGCCCTACTACAAAGCCATAATATAAAGCCCTACTACAAAGCCATGATATAAAGCCCTACGACACAGCCCTAATATAAAGCCCTAATATAAATCCCTACTACAAAGCCCTAATATAAAGCCCCTAATATAAAGCCCTACTACAAAGCCCTAATATAAAGCCCTACTACACAGCCCTAACATATAGCCCTAATGTAAAGCCCTACCACAAAGCCCTAACATAAAGCCCTACTACAAAGCCCTAATATAAAGCCCTACTACAGAACCCTAATATAAATCTCTACTACAAAGCCCTACTACACATCCCTAACATAAAGCCCTACTACAAAGCCCTAATGTAAATCCCTACTACAAAGCCCTAATATAAAGTCCTATTAGAGAACCCTACTGCAAAGCCCTAACATAAAGCCCTACTACAAAGCCCTAATATAAATCCCTACTACAAAGCCCTAATGTAAAGCCCTATTACAGAACCCTAATATAGAGCCGTACTACAAAGCCCTAACATAAAGCCCTAATACAAAGCCCTAATACAACCTACACCTCGACTTGGACATTATTTTCTTCAAATCACCTTTGATTTAGATATTTTTGTTAAATTATTGCAAGCACACATAACATATTTAGCTTATGAAATTTCTTTTCCATAATATGGCTAGATGCAGTATATGTTAAAAGAACCATGGCACGTGTGTTGTGGGGTTTCTCTATTTAGAGAATTTGCCCCTTTTTTCTATTTAAACTTGCATAATCCAATGGTTTGAATTTCTGCCATAAATTTTAAATAACCGTATTAGGCTGACCGTTATAAGATACTCTACTTTAGTTTGGAATTACTTTTTCTTTCTTAAATCACTAATTTTGGAGATATTTGAAGTGATAGCATGCGCAATACATTTGATGTGCAAATTGTTGCAG
The DNA here is from genome assembly GCA_030323885.1 of Branchipolynoe longqiensis. Classification (NCBI taxonomy): domain Eukaryota; kingdom Metazoa; phylum Annelida; class Polychaeta; order Phyllodocida; family Polynoidae; genus Branchipolynoe; species Branchipolynoe longqiensis. The sequence continues at coordinate 68,147,231 of CM059193.1, read as the reverse complement.
AGTAGCATAAGAGCATCACACTCGGCTACACTGGTACACATGAGGCTTTGTTTTCCCATTTAGTCTGTGCGCCTCATTCTATTAATAGTGGCCACTCGTGGCTTACACATACTTTTCTGCTCAAGGAGGAGCCTCCCCCTGAATGTATTGGGTGTCAGTCTCCGCTGACACTCAAAGACATTTGACTAAGTTGTGTTGATTTTTTGGCCCTGCGCCAACAATTTTATACTGCAGACAGTTTGCATGACCTTCTTACTAAAGTAAAAGAAGAAAACATTTTAGCCTTTTTGAGGGCAGCTGGACTGTACCACCTCATATAGTTTACTAAATAAATTCTATCAATTATTAATAAACCTTTTCTTTTTCTATGGGAATTTGTTTCCCTTGGCCACAAATATGGTGATTGTGAGCTTTTTAATTTAATGAGTGTCTATTGGCACATAATTGATTGTCTGCTTTTACATGTAAAAGCGGTGGTTTTAACAAGAAACAAACATTTCTCACCATGAATATGGCCTATGCTGCCGACACGGCGTAAAGCAACCACCAATCAATCAATCAATTCTATTAATAGTCCTTCTATGCAGTAGTAAGATGAGTAATAAATATATCAGAATCTATATTTAATATGTAAGATCAAATCTAGGTCACTGTTTTGCTTTTGAAAATATGACTTCATCGGCTTATGCAGCTTTAAGCAAAAATAATAACGGAAACTTTTTCATTCTTTCCATTAATAAAATAATAATTACACGAACTTGTGTTTCTTTCTAATCCAAGAGCACTCTCACACACAAAGTCTTATAGACATAATATATTGCACTGAATACCGTTAATTCACTAACCGTCAACCATGTACAGTAAAACCTCTCTAAAACGACCGACCTTGGGACCGACTTTAAGTGGTCCATTTAAGGAGGTGGTCGGTTTAGCGAGTTAGAATATGGTTACAATGGTATTGTTGGGACCCAATTAAAGTGATCGATATAGGGGAGTGGTCGATCTGTGGAGGTGGTCGGTTATGGAGGTTTTACTGTATATGCTAATACATTGTTCAAGCGCCACAGCACTCAATGTATACCGATATGTATGAAACCTGACCTCCCTTATATTAGCCACAAACTATGGTTCTGTGAGCTTTTTAAATCCACAGTGTGTATTGACACAAAATTGATTCTGTAGTTTTGCACTCTGTAAAAGCGACGGCTGAATAAAAACCAAACAATTCTCGCCGTGGCTAAACTGCGTAAAGAAACCACCAATCAATCAATCAATCAATCGATTTCCGGGAATTTTCCACGATTCCCTGACAGTTCTAAGTCTATGGGAGAATATCCGCGTTTTCGCGGAAATTCACCGGCGGTTCACAGATAACGTCACCGTATGATTAGATTTCCGGTTTTACCCCCTGGAGACCACTTCAGGGTCCGTTGAGGGCTGGAAAGTCTTGAAAAGTCTTGAACTTCATTTTCCCCATTTCAAGGCCTTGAAAAGCCTTGACTTTAACCTATTTTGGGCAATTAGTCTTGAAAAAAGCCTTGAATTCCATTAAATTGTCCCCACTGGTCTAATTTAGTCCGAAATTGCCATTTGCCATTGTTGTTTTTTCCTGAAATCCAAATGAAAATAGTCTTGAATTCCTATTAAAAAAAAATAGCTATGAAAAGCCTTGAAATAGCCTTGAATTCCATATCTTCACATGTTTCGGACCATGCCGCTTTCATCCTGACTATAAAAGAGAAGGTGTAGATGTGATTCGGCGTGTACCCTGGCTCTTCCGCAGGGTGAGGAGTTTGGTAACTACATTCTGCAGCAGAACGTGGCCGGACAGCCGGTGGCGGTGTACCGGTTTCCGCCGCGCATGCGCTTCCCTGCCGGAAACACTGTCACCGTCTGGTCGGGCATGAACGACTCGTTGATGCACCACCCGCCTTCAGACTTCGTCTTCAAGGAGCAGGAGAAGTGGGGCACAGGGCCCGAGTGCACGACCGTTCTGTGCAACCCCAATGGTCAGGTGAGTCGGACATGGTGCATGCGCGCCTAGATAAAAGATTCACCCCATACTTACAGTAGGGGTGAAAAACAACCCATTGGAAAAAGTGGCGAAAGGCTGGGTAAATGAAATCAACACATCAATTCTTAATTTAAGAAGCAAAATATATTCTTCTTCATGTACATTTTCATATTTACCCGCTACTTTTGAATTGAAAAATATAATAAAACATGTAGTTTAATCGACTTTAATGTGAAATCAACAGCATTCTGTAGTCGCCATCATGTCATTTTTTGTATTCTCTCCCATTTCACCAACTCTGTGCCGATATAAGTAGTCATTAGATACTGGAACCAGGAATTCCATTTCCTGTTCCATACTAAAGCTATTATTGCCTGTATTTAGACTATGTTGTCAATCACACCATCTCAGCATAGGGTGAATCTTTTATCGAATGTGCACTGTGCATTGCTGTGTATGACTTGCAGCGTCATCAAAGTCCAGTTGCTCTCATACCATGTTTATGTGGTGTGGGAGGTTAAAGATCCCTTCAGTCGGTAAAAGTGTAGGCTCATGATTTCTATCGGCCAATTGTCTAACGGTGAAAACAAGACTGCTCAGAGTTATCTGTGATAGGCAGTATAAATCTTCAATAACAAATCTTTTTTAACATTTTAAATGTGATATGACACTGCTGATTTTTCGGATTTCCGCGGTTTTTGATAATCGCTGATTAACTATTTTTTTAAATACCAAAGATATTTATGACAGTAATTGGTCAGTCCTAATTCTGTTTTGATATAACCTTAGATGTTGCTAGGACAAAAACCGAACACACAGAAAAGCAAGGAGTGATTGCGGAGAGATTAATTTCGGCATGTTTATCGAAATTCTGACCTCATACGCTTCAGCAGTAACAGGTTCTATTAAATTGACTTCTATGCAACAACTAATTATTAATAAGTTTGTTTGTCTGTTGTTGTTTTACGTCCTAGCAACATCTAAGGTCATATCAAGACGGGTATCGACTTGTGATAGTGCTCACCCATGGTGACTTTATAGTGCTGCCCCACTGGGAGACCAGGCCACCAGCACCATGACCTGATATCCCACTCATTCACATTATCCTGACACTGAGCCAACCAGTCCTTGCCCTATCCTAATAATGCCAAGCGCCTGGCTAGGAAGTGACACATATCAATTTTTAAGTCATTGGTTTGACTGGACCAGGGTTCGATCCCATGGTCTACCAATGCAGGATTTTTAATAAGTGAATCAGTATCTACATTGGATATGGAGAATCAAATCTAGATGAGTGTTTTGGTTTCGAAAATTTGATGTTTTCACCGGACTATGCAGCTTAGCACTAGTTTGGGATAACTGTTAAATACATCAAAAAGGTTATATGCGTTGGCCCTTTTAAAAAAGCATTAAATTTGGGTGCTGAAACTTTGGGCAAACTCTAGCCTCGATACTTACAATAGGTATAAATATGAAAACGCGACTTTTTAAAAATTATACAATAAAATTATATTTGATTATTAAAATTATGTCCTTAATGCATGTTTCTTTATATTCATTATTACCTATGTTCAGATATTCTCTGTTATAGAGAAGTATTCTCCCCTTATTGGTATTGGGCTTCACTTGGAATGCAGTCTGAAATAAAGAAGTAAATGGAATAGAATATTTTACCTTCTTGTTTATTGTGCAATATTATATTTGATTATTACAATAATGTCCTCAATACAACCCTATTTATATTTATTGTTATCACTTATGTTCAGATATTCTCCATTATATAGAAGTATTCTTCTTTATTGGGCTTCACTTGGAATGCAGTCTGAAACAAAAAAAGTAACTTGAATAACATATTTTATTGCAGCCACTTGTTTGGGCGGCTAACCTCGTTCTGCCTCAGGAATGATCAAACAACTTCAATCTAAAAGTCCTGAATATGTCAGGGTTCGTACTGGTCATAAAAAAACCTGAAAAAAGTACTAACTTTTGACAATTCAAAAACTAAGTTCTGAATAGTGCTATAATTACACAAAAGAGTATTATTAGTCATTGAAAATTATACAAAAACATTTTTTTTAATTGATTCATAGGTAGCACCAAGCATGCTGATGCCAGGACTCTAACTTAGTTCAGCCTGACTTTTTCACTATGTAACTTGCACTTTAAAGTATTTTTGTTAACGGGACCAAGTTAATTGTTTGTATGCAGTAACCTTAGGTAGGCTTATGAATTTTTGTTTTACAACCTGTCCTTATAAAAAAGTTATATCAATGTTGAACGTTTGTTCTTTGAAAGGAGACATTTGGTGTCATTTTGAAATAATTTCTCAGGATTACTGCAGACAGACAATAATTTTGGGCCAACCTTGGCTGTCCGCCGTAGATTACATTGGAATCTTTCCTCACCTGATGGGCAATAGGACTAGTGGAGCATACTCGGAACCTGGAGTTATTGCCTGCTGAAAAAGCTGTGGAATTTCTTCATTCTGGTCCTTAAAAACAGTTTTAATGATCTTAAAAAGTCATTAAAAAGGAATCCTGAAAAGGAGTGGGAACCATGTAGTTGGTGTGGTGTGTGACCTCAAGCAGTGTAAAAAAAAGCACACTGCTGTGAATAATATGGCTCCCAAGCGTTATCTGGTGGAAATTTAAAAAAATGAGACTCCCCTTGTAATCCTCAGGCCGTGGCATGGACAACTGCTGCTCACCGCTTCACAAAGGATGCGTTTGAAAGGACTTCGCTTGTCTCTCCCTCTCAAATCAAAGGTAGGACACTGCATTGCATAGACTTTAATTTCAGAACCTACATCCCACTTCAATTTACTATATAAACAGGGTCCGCACGGGACCTGAAAAGTCTTGAATTTAACCTATTTTGGGTAATTAGTCTTGAAAGACGCTGAATTCCATTACCCTAACCCCACTGATCTAAATTAGGCTGAAATCGCCATTCGGCTTAGGATAATCTGACATACCATAATCATACATACACATAATAAAACACCAATACTCGTCTGAATTCATATAAAAAACAACCTTGGAAAACCTTGAAATAGCCTTGAATTCCATATCTTCGAAACCTGAAGCTGAGAGACATTAAGACCGACTCATGGACGCAACTCTCACAGCAGAGAGCCAAATGGAGAGCGGGAGTCAAGTAATGAAAGCAGTCTTTGTCGCATTGCGACCGACAGCATGATGATGATGAAGATGACATGTGTACAAACCGTGTGTAAACCATTTAAAGCTTTTGTGTGTAAATACCTATATACTTGTAACAATTATGGTCAGAAGACCAGTGCTACGGCACTGACAAAAGATGCATATGAATCAAATTCATTTGCATAAAAGAAAAAAAAGACCTAAGTTAAGCATGGCTGGAAGACCAGTGCCTCGGCACTGAAAAAATACTGTATTCAGATGAATAAAGATGTTTACCAACTCTGTGCGCTCCTTAGCCATTGCATTAGGGGTTGCCGGCCGGCCGAGATAACGCTAGGTGGCGCTTATGTACTATCAGCTCATACTCTTTGTCATATCAAGATGGGTACTGATATATGACAGTGCACACTGGCAACTTTATAGTGCTGCCCCACTGAGAGACCAGGCCACTGGCACCATGACCCGATTTCACACTCGGTCACATTATCCTGATACTGAGCTAACCAGTCCTTGCCCTATCCTAGTAATGCTGAGCACCAGGCAAGATAGCGACAGATATCAATTTTGTAAGTCATTGTTTGAGATGTGAGGCACTGCAAACGGTGGGAGGGAAGGAGTGAGTGGAGGTAGACAGACAGGAAAGGAGCGAGAGAGGGGGGCAGGGAGGGAAGCAAATAAACAGACAGGCATACATATATATATTTTACCTCGGTACTAAGCCTCTGGCTGCTCGTGGTCGAGGGAGAAGGCAGCAACATCCGGGTACAGCAATTAGCATATTCCGCTCATAACTGGAGGAACGTTACGAGCAGCTCAGCAGTTTTTACCACGGATTACTCAGTTTCTACTGTAAGTACCGGAACATAAACTGGCATACTTGTTTATGAATGTTTATAGCACACGCTTATTAGCTTTTCAATACAAGGCTTACTTATAATAAGTAATTATTACTTGCGTTGTGTTTATCCGGTGCCGTAGATTGAGGCATCCATTTTGTTTTTGCCGCCCGTTGCCGAACGGAGAGACACGTTGACATAGGTCATTTCGTCGCTTAGATAGGTTTTTATTTTTGCCGCCCGTTGCCCAACGGAGAGACATGTTGGCTGGAGCCATTTCGTTGTCATGTTAGTTTTTTCTGAGGCGTACCTCCGAGTGTCATAATAATTTCTCCAACTTGTTGGTGTTGTAGCCACGGGTGGGAGAAGTGTATGATACAGAGTGTGGGTGGGAGCTACACTGGTCCCGACCCTTCGATGGGTTTCGGTTCGCTCTGTTGACCGTTACACTTTCGATATACCTTAGCTTACTCACGCCTGGGGTAAAACTGGTGTAAATACAGTTTTATCACCACATATTGGGCCATATGCCCCCGCTGACTGTTCCACTGGTTCAGATATTCCTTGAGTTCGCACTAAACACCTTTTTTGGTCGTTTTCAGATGACTCGAGATGGCAGCGAAGCGGGGTAGCAAGGGTTTGCCACACACCCTAAGCGAGGGAGACGCAACCCCTGGCCGCCTATCAGCCGCGTCACGTGATCGTTCCCCGGAGGCAGGGCCTTCCCAACCAGATGCCAACGAGCAGATGGTCGGGCTCATTCGTGAGCAGCTGCAACAGCTGCTCCCAACACCACCGCCTAAAATGCCCACCAACCGGGGCTCGCCGTCCGACCAGTCTGACTGGGAGGACCTATCCGAACCCCAAACGACGGATTCAGAGATTGTCATCGGGAAGAAGCGACGCCGCAAAAAGTTTTCGTCCGAAGGAGACGATTACTACCAGGCACGCAACAAGACAAGAAAGGTCAAAAGGACTAAGAAGAAATCGAAGTCCAAAAAGAAGAAGGCTAAATCCTCCTCTTCAGACTCCTCCAACGATTCCACAACAACGGACTCGAAGTCGGACGATCCTCACCCAGGCACTTTCGCGGACATCACCGAGAAAGTAGCCAAAAAGATCAGGGCAGACAAAAAGAAGCGCATAAACACCTGTTCCTTGATGCGCAAAAACTTAAAGGGTCATTTTGACGCCTTTAAACCCGCAGAAACCCTCACAAAACTGGCCGAACAATACACCGGCATAAAAGGGATTCCACAGGCGACCATCAAAGAAATGGACTACGACGTGAAGATGAGCGAAGATCGCAGAAAGTTTTAGACCTGTCTGCACACCGTGCTCAAAGGAGCGCTCATAGCCCTATCAGCCATCATGCCAGTAGCTAACCGCATGATGGTGGGAAACAAGTTCACCACTGTCACCCCAGATATGAACACAGCCATCGCGGCGCTCACAGCGACCAGCAACTTTCTCTCGTACCGCAGGTTCGAGAACGTCTTCAAGTCGGTCACTACCGACGCAGGCAAGGAGGTCGCGCGATCAAAGAAAGTAGTGGACAATGACGGGAAAGAGTACACACTCTTCCTCGCTCCAAAGCCAGTGAAAGGGAAACCACTGGACAACAGCAAGATGTTTGGGGGACAACTCCAATACCTGTTCAAACAGGTAGAAACAGCGGCTAAGCAGTCCAAACACCTGGATGGGAAAAAGGACACCAACGTCTCCAAATTCAAGAAATCCAGGTCGGATTTTCGGGGACGCAGGACCGGCTTCCAATCCAACCGATTCGGGAACCGCAGCCAATACCAACCGAGAGGGCGTGGCCAAAGGAACCAATACGGGTGGAACGACGGGAATCGCCCCTTCCGGAGGGACACTCCCCCACAGAGGCAGTTCCCCAAGCCAGCGAACAAGTAAAGCCCACACCCAGTGTAAGCTTTTTTCAAACCGGTAATATTGCCAACCATATTAGCGAATGGAACCAACTAACTACGGACGACACTGTCCTTCAAATAGTTAGAGGGGTTTACATTCCCTTCACAGAAACCCCTGCCCAAGCAAAAGTACCTTTTCCCTACCGCCTAGCTTTAGACAAACAGCTAGCCTTAGACAGGGAAGTAACAAAATACGAACAGAAAGGTATTATTACAACGGTCCAACACACACCAGGGGAATATATTTCTAACATATTCTCTAGACCCAAACCTAATGGGGATGTCAGAATGATCCTCGATTTAACAATACTTAATAACTTAGTCGAATACAAACATTTCAAAATGTTTTCCTTAGAAACAGCCTGGGATTTGGTACTCCCTGGGGCTTGGCTGGCGAGTGTAGACCTTAAAGACGCATATGACACAGTCCCTATTTATGAAGCTCACCGGAAATACCTTCGGTTTTTCTGGAAAGACATTTTATATCAATTTACCTGCCTACCTAACGGCTTAGCTTGTGCACCCAGATTCTTTACAAAACTGTTAAAACCAGTTTTTGCTGAAATGGCCAAGAAAGGCCATGTCACTTTCCCTTACATTGACGACTCTTTCATTGTAGCACGTACACAAGATGAATGCAACCTAGCAATTACAGATCTTTGCGATATTTTAACCCGTCTACGGTTTTACATACATGATAAAAAGTAAATTCTTATACCTACAACAAATTAAAAATTTCTTTATAAACACAGAACTTATGACTATCACCTTAACACCAGATAAGGTTGACAAATTTAACACCACAGCGTTAAACTTATTATCAATTAAAAGGCCAAAAATAAGACAGGTAGCAGTTTTAATCGGCCTTATGGTAGCCTATGCTCCGGCAATTATTTACGGCAAAGCCCATATAATATCTGTTGAAATAGATAAAAACATCGCACTAGCAAAAGCTAGGGGTAATTTTGAGTCGCTAATGACCATATCAAAAGAAGGCCACGACAACATTCAATGATGGTTAACACATATTAACCATTCTAGCAACCCTATCCGTATGGATGAACCAAACACAATAGTCACTACAGATGCATCGTTAGAAGGCTAGGGGGCACACAGAGCTAATGAAGCTACGGGTGGCCGCTGGCTAGAAGATGAAATAGACGATCATATAAATGCTTTAGAATTACGAGCAGTTTACTTAGGACTCACAAGCCTAGTAAAAATACCTAAACTTAATGTCCAGGTGTTAACCGATAACACTACCACAATGGCCTATATCAGAAACATGGGAGGGACAAAGTCCTCAGCCTGCAATACAATTGCCAAACTCATTTGGAACTGGACCGAAAAACAGAAAGTTTGGATAACAGTGGCACACATACCAGGCACTCAAAATACATTAGCTGATAATAAGAGTCGCCATTTCCATGATCATTTGGAATGGTCGCTTAGCACAGACATATTTAACACAATTTGTCAAAAATGGGGTAAACCAGACATAGATCTTTTTGCCTCTCGTAAAAACAAAAAACTTGATAAATATGTATCTTGGCATCCAGAGCCTCACTCATGGCGAGTCGATGCTTTCTCTTTTGTCTGGAATAATTCATTTTATTATATCTTTCCCCCATTCAGCCTGATCAGCAGAGTAGCCAGAAAAATCAGGCAAAATCAAACATACGCAGTGTTGATAGTACCGGACTGGAACACTCAGCCGTGGCGAGCAGCAGTAGAGTGGGAAGCAAAAGACTTTAAAATTCCCAAGAGGCCCAGTAAATCTACAACACCAGGGCAAAGTGAGAACCCAAGGGGATGTATCCACAACACCAATGTTGGCTTTCCTTTTCTAAGCACTTACTTACAAAAGTATGGCTTGGATAAAATCACACAGGCCAGGCTAATCTCGCACGCCTGGAGACCTGGCACTGTAAAACTTTATTCCAGCTATTTAAAGAAATGGGGTCTACACTGCTTACTTTATAAAGTCAAGCCGATGGAACTTTCCATCGCACAAGTAGGACGTTTTTTACGCTTCTTGGAAGATGAAGGGCTAGGCTACAGAGCGATTAATGCAGCACGATGCGCATTATCGGTCATTTTACCTAGAATTGATGCACAGACAATTGGTGAACATGAAGTCATCCATTGGATTATGAGATCAATATATGAACGAAACCCACCAAAACCAAAATATAGCAGATTTTGGGATGTTTCGGTGGTTTTCAAATTTTTCAAAGAATGGCCAGAAAACAAACTACTTTCTGTCCAACAACTAGGGTATAAGGTAGCGGTACTCTTACTATTAGTTACCGGTCACAGAGGGCAAACAATTGTGGCCCTCTCTTTACGAGGCCTAGACATCGACAAAGACGAAGCTACGTTTGATTTGGACACGCTACTAAAATCAAACAGAACGGGAGACCCTCTCTCCTCTATACATGTAACTAGTTTTCCACAAGATAAGAAATTGTGTGTAGTGTCGGCCATTAGGGCTTATATATCCAAGACCAAGGGAATACGTAATTCCAAACAGCTTTTGGTGAGCTTCATCAAGCCACACAAAGCTATCTCCCGAGACACGCTCGCGAGGTGGACAATAAAAGTACTAAAGTCCACAGGCATAGATACAGGACGCTATGCTTCGCACTCAACACGAGGTGCGATGGCTTCCAAGGCAAGAAAGTTGGGGATCTCAGTCAGGAGGATCCTAACTCACGCCGGCTGGAAGACGGCCAAGTCATTTGCCAAACATTACAACAAACGACTAGAAAAGACAAGCGGGGTGGCCACCCGCCTACTCACCAACTAACAAGAGCTGGTGAGATGTAAACATTTATATTTCTACTACTGATACATTACATGTTCATCAGATTAGGAAGGATAAAAATGAGGCTACGTAAAGGTCTCCCTCGACCACGAGCAGCCAGAGGCTTAGTACCGAGGTAAAATAGTATAGTTATACAAATCTTACCTGGTACAGATGATGGATAACTCTTGTTTTCCCGAGGTACAAGCCTCGGATGGTCGTGGGCTAGGGCCCGCCCACCAAACCCTGCCACGACCATTATGTTCGCTTGTGCCAAACGAAAACATCAGATTTCCATCATAAAGCTCATTTTTATCCTGATTAATTAGGTGAAGATTGCTGTACCCGGATGTTGCTTCCTTCTCCCTAGCCCACGACCATCCAAGGCTTGTGTACCTTATATATATGGGTCAGGATCACGAAAAGAGGCCAATTGGGGAAGGTTGTCAGCGTCGATCATTGGATGTTGGCATCGATCGGTATAATTATAATTTAGCATTGACAGAGGTGTTGGAAAGTCCTTACATTTATCCTGAATGTAAAGGTCGAGAAAATACAACAACCTTATTTCTTTCTAGGATAATTTAATATAAAACAAAGAAATGCACGAGACTTTAAGAATTGCCACCCCGACATCTGTTAAAGTTGTCAGCGTCGATCATTGGATGTCGGCGTCGATCGGTATAATTATAGTTTAGCATTGACAGAGGTGTTGGAAAGTCCTTAAATTTATCCTGAATGTAAAGGTAGAGAAAATACAACAACCTTATTTGTTTCTAGGATAATTTAATATGAAACAAAGAAATGCACTACACTTTTAAGAATTGTGATGCCGACATCTTCAGTTGACCACCGATTGGCCCGTTTTCGTGAGGCTGATTCATATACATATATATATATATACACATATATATATATAAAACTTCGCATGGGCGCCGCTCAGGCCTGCTCCGCTAGTGGAGTGGACATCTCCGCGATCATGGTCAAGGGGACCTGGGAGTCCGACGCTGTCTACACCTATGTGCCCAAGGTGGTCTCTGCGGAAGCCCCGAGAGCTTTAGCTTTGTGCTTTGGGTCTGCTCGCGGGCCTACCTCGTCGGGCTCCCAGGTCCTCCCACTCCCAGCTCCCGTTGATATCGAGCAAATTCACGGACTAAAATTAATTTGTATTCACTTAATTAAACTTAAATAAACTCCTTACCTCCCATCTATGTCTCAGGCTTCCTCTGTCCGAATCATTAGGCTAGGGCAAGGACTGGTTGGCTCGGTTAATATGACTGAGTGGGATATCGGATCAGAGTGCTGGCGGCCTGATTTCTCAGTGGGACAGCACTATAAAGTCACCACTGTCACAAATCGGTACCCATCCTGATATGACCTTAGATGTTGCCAGGACGTATAACTTCAACAACCAACCAACCAACCAACTTCTGCTCCGTACACATTACCACCTCATATAGTTTACTAAATAGATTCTGTCATGGGGGTGATGAAAATGGGAAATATTGCGCCTAGAGCGGGACTCGAACCCACATCTCTTTGCATTCTGGGCCAGTGTGCTAACCATTACACCACCTAGTCTCCCTGATATTAACACACTACCCACGCCTACCTGTCTATGCGGCTCCTTGCCTGAGAGGTCAGTGCAGACCACTACACTCGTCCCCCTGGAATTGTAAGTCTTTTTAATGCTTACAATTACATACATACAGGCAATGCAACGCACTTATATACACAGGGTAGGTTCAGCAACTATACAGCGCACAGCTTGTACAGGATCCTGGTCACGGCAGCCATTGTCATGGGGGTGATGAAAATGGGAAATATTGCGCCTAGAGCGGGACTCGAACCCACATCTCTTTGCATTCCGGGCCAGTGTGCTAACCATTACACCACCTAGGCTCCCTGATATCAACACACTACCCACGCCTACCTGTCTATGCGGCTCCTTGCCTGAGAGGTCAGTGCAGACCACTACAATTCTATCAATTATTAATAAAACTTTTCTTTTTCTATGGGAATTTGTTTCCCTTGACCACAAATATATGATTGTGAGCTTTCTAATTTAATGAGTGTCTATTGGCACATAATTGATTGTCTGCTTTTACGTGTAAAAGCGATGGTTTGAACAAAAAATAAACATCTCTCGCCATGAATATGGCCTATGCTGCCGACACTGCGTAAAGCAACCACCAATCAATCAATCAATCCGTACACATTACAATCCCTAAACCCCTTCTTTACCCCCATCCGTCCCCCCCCCCCCCCACACACACTCACCACTGACTACCTACTAGCTGGGCTATTGTTCTGGTGCAGTTGGTCTATGTCGACTAACTTGGCGAAGCAAATCTATGAAAATCTTATGCAAGGCTTTAACCATGCTGACCGATGCGGGACAATTCAGTCCGGCGCTGACTGTTTGCCTGTCAGCGGCGCGTGCCAGCAAATACCCAACACAAGGCTTGATGCGCGAAAAGGAAGAAGGCAAGGTGGAGGTGGAAAAAAGAGGCGTTTATTGGTACGCCTCCGGCAGAAACATAGCAAGATAACAGTGAGGAGGCTCATGAGGAGCAACAAAGCAAATAGAGGGACAACTACAAGGTACAGTGAGGAGGCTCATGAGGAGCAACAAGGCAATCACAAGATAACTAGGTAGAAGGCCCATAAGGAGCAAAGTCAAAGTTCGATCTTTTTAGGAGTTCATGTGAGGGGGGGGCGCCGAGGAGCCCTCCACCAGCTTAAAGAAAGAGGAGGTGTAAAAAGAGAGTTGGGTGAGTGGGTGGAAGAAAAAGGCAGAGCGTCGAGGAGGCTGGAGGGCGAGTGACTGAGGGAGGCCGGCGGGCGGCCTTATAAGGGAAGGCAGGAGGGCGATGGCAGGGGAGGTGAGAAAGCAGCGGGGCCGGGGGAGGGCGAGGGAGAAAGTTGAGAGGCGGACGTCGAGGGAGGTGCGAATGCTGCGCGACGACCCGGGGGGCGGGGGAGGGTCTCTTCCTCTCCACGCATCAAGCGCAATGCTCGCATTACGACCAATCAGACAGGGTGCCTGAATGAGCTGAGCGTCTAGCTCCCATTTTGGCCCCGGGTTCGAACCCTGGTCAAAGCAAAGCGATGACTTAAAAACTGAGATCAGGTGGGATGGCTGAATGAGTTGAGCGTCCGTTTCCCGTTTTGGTAGATCAAGGGATTTGAGTCAATCCAATGATTTAAAAATTGATAATTGTTGCTTCTTAGCCAGACGCTCGGTATTATTAGGATAGGGCAAGGACTGGTTGGCTCAGTGTCAGGATAATGTGACTGAGTGGGATATCAGTTCATGGTGCTGGCAGCCTGGTCTCCCAGCAGGGCAGCACTATAAAATCATCATGAGTGCGCACTGTCACAAGTTGGTACCCATCCTGATATGACCTTAGATGTTTTGCCAGGACATAAAACTCCCAACAACCAACCATGGCGGTACCTAGCATGGTATTTAACATTGTTAGGATAGGGCAGCGAGCAGTGTAATGAGGAAGACCAATTATCCGCGATTGAAATTTCCCCGGCTTAATTAACTGATGTATAACGACAACAAATCAACAGGCCATACAGTTATCTCTAAGAATGATTACTTAGGCAGATTTAGAAGTATTTCCCCAATTTTTCCGACATGTTTGCTTATTCTTTACAAAACTATATATCAAATACAGTAGTACCTGTCTCCAGCGACCCGCATCATTAGCGAACCTCGTGATGTGTGGACAATATTTTCAGTGCAGAAATTGTCTGTTTTATTTGACCCCTCAATAGCCGATGTCTACTCTTTGTGCTGGGGAGTCGTTACACAAACAACAACAACAACAACAATAACAGTTTTATTTGATTTCCCTTCCATGACAGGTCAACATTGGTCTGGGTGCAGAGTTACTACTGTAATGTTTATGGATTGTGGCAGCACACATCTGGAATGAACAACCAAGCTCAACCAGAAGCAAAATCTATTGAAGCATACAAGAAGCACATACATAAAACAAAATGATCTACCCCAAGAACCAATGAAGACTAGCCATTAAGAGGGTTTCCCTTGAATGTAACCTATTTTGGGTAATTAGTCTTGCAAAGCCTTAACCATCATGAACAAACCATCAACACACCGAACATCCTACACAACTATCAATCTGTTTAAACACATTGAACATTATATAAGACAGACAAAATGTCTTGTTAACCATAAACTTTGCTTGTTTTATAAGAGAAAACATGTAACCCACAACGATTGTTTGAGCTACCCTGGGTATACATCTTCTAGTTCTACTCGGTGCTGCTCCCAATTTTTGAATGAACCACAGTGACTGGTGCTGTACATTATACAGCAGGAGCCACTCCCTTAATTCTTCAGGATCGGTGCTGTGACTAATACAGCACTGACCAACCTCGATTGTTTAGAGTGTCAATTCCAATGGTAAGATGGCCGGAAGACCAGTGGTTCGGCGCTGACAAATGTCATATTCAGATGAATAAATACTTTACCAAAAAAAAAAAAAAAAAAAAAAAAAAAAAAGCCTTGAATTCCAGGATCTAAATTAGTCTGAAATTGTCATTCGGCATTGTTTTTGTTGTCCTGGGCCCGTATGCATGACGCGGTGTTAGCTTACACTCGGTGTGTTTGCGCTAACACCGCTCCTTGCATATGAGTTTTCGCCGCTAACCTAGAAATACCCGCCAAAACCAGTTTTGGCTCGCTAACACTGCATCATGCATACGGGCCATGGGTCTGCGCGCTCAATAACCCATGTTGCGAATCAACATGGACAATAAATAAGCTCATGATAGAATTTGTTTTCAATGCTGAACAGCTTTAGTCATTAGTTTCTAGTTTATTGTCTTGTATGGTTTGTTACTAATTTGCTTGCGTGTTTATCTCAAAGCTACCTTGGAGCTTCCTGGGCCCCAATTACCATTCGTGATGGGTAACATGCAGGGTCCGTACACATGTGAAGATATGGAATTCAAGGCTTTTCAAGGCTGTTTTTGACAGGAATCCAAGACTCTTTTTAGTTGGATTTCAGGGCCCGTATGCATGATGCGGTGTTAGCGAGCCAAAACTGGTTTTGGCGGGGATTTCTAGGTTAGCGGCGAAAACTCATACGCAAGGAGCGGTGTTAGCGCAAACACACTGAGTGTAAGCTAACACCGCGTCATGCATACGGGCCAGCATTCGTTACTATGGACGCTATCACTACTTCCCCCTACCAACTTAGATTTGAACTAATAATGGCTGCCGATCGATGCGCCACCTGGAGTAAAAGTTGAACAATTCCGACCTGAACCGATTAAGCTCACTTCGGCTAGAGCATCTCCTTCGATCGGATCTGTACTTCTCCGGCTCAAAATTCACCACCCACCCAACCCAACCGTTAAGATTAGACTCGTGTTAGGGTTAAGTGCCTGGAACCTCAAACTCTTAAATCAAAACACTACGACTCTATACTGTAACTACACGAAAAGAAAAAGAAAACTGCCACTATATACTGATCTGGTCTCATGTTGCTGAATTATAGACAGGGTAAATAAACCATCAATAAACAAAATTAAAATACACTACAAGAGATTTTGAAATAATGCAAAAACATATTCCTTTTCAATTAAAGAAATGCCCACTGATCAGCCTGACATCAGTAGATACCGGCTTTATTTTTCTGCTCATGTTGCAGCTACAATAGATTTGTCTTAAAGCTGCATAGTCTGATGAGCGCGTAAAATTTCCAAAACCAAAACAATTATCTAGATTTGATTCTACATATCTCACTTTGATACTGATGCACTTATTAAGCATGTGTTGCTACACAGAAGGGAATGCTGAGTCAATGTAATAGAACCTGCTATTGCAAAAGACTATGGTATCAGAGTGTTGGCATGCTTGCCAAAACTAATTTGACATGTTTACACTTCGAATATATCTAAAGTTAAGTCATTTAAAATAAAAGTTACTTCAATGTAAACTAAGGTATATCAATGCCATCAATTTGATATTTTCTTGAAGATTTATACTGCCTATTATGGATAAGTTCTGGTAATAGGCAATGCTGATTCACCATTAGACAGTTTGTTGATGAGAAGCCCGAGCCTACACTTTTACCGACCCAAGGGATTTTTAACCTTCCACAACCACATAGACATGGTATGAGAGAAACGGACCTTTGATGACGCTGTAAGTTATCCACAGCGGTGGAAATCCAAATTGGCAGAGGTGGGGGGCATGGGGAATTGAACCACCGACCTTCAGATTAGGAGTCTGACCTAGAAAAAAGTCACACTCTAACCACTCAGCCACAGAGAACATATTTATCTCAGAAAAAATTACAGAAACTCAAAACCATCGTACTATGCAACTTTAATCGGCTGGCAACAGCTTTAGGTCGCCAGCTGACAGTCGAGCTAGCTAGTCGGCCCGGTTACCACTAAGCATCAGTTACGTGTACTGAACCTATTAGTGACGTACAGGATTAATGCCCGACTCGTTCATACTCGTCTCGGCCAACAAGTGCTGCCCCCACCCGGTGGTTTGGTGCTTTGGTGGTGCGTCCTCTACCGGTGTGGCCGGCAGGGTGTGGTCGTGGGGGGGGGGAGGGGGGGGGGCCACATTTCCTGGATACCACACTGCTTATTTGCTGGGCGACCGCCATAGTGTTTGAATGATCAGACGACGGCGAGGCGGCTAAGCCTAGCGGTCTCAACAAGCAAGGGTTTGGACTACCTGTGTCCGTGTACTAGTGCTAGGCATAGACTACCAGCGGCACTAGTAGACTACCACAGACACCAGTGGGCTACTAGGGATACTACTTGTTAATGTTAGTATACTAATCACGACATCAGTAGACTACCGAGGATACTACTATTACTAGCACACACACTACCCGGGCTACGAATAACCAGTAGGTTATATGTGACTCAAGTTTACTATCCTGAACATCAGGAGGTTACCTTTTTTTTAATTGTATGTTTGTTGATTAAGCATGGGAAATTTCAATCGTGGACCATTGGTCTTCCTCATTCCACTGCTCCTTGCCCTATCCCAGTAATGCCGAGCGCCAGGCTAGGTAGCGACAAGTATCAATTTTTAAGCCATTGACATTAGTAGACTGTATGTAACACTAGTAGACTACACACAACACCAATACTGGCAATAGGTTCAAGGTTGCCATTGACACTAGTAGACTGACTACCTGGGACACTAGTAGGCTATCATTGGCACTGGTAGTAGACTACCCTTGGTACTAGTACTAGTAGTAGACTACCTCAACGATAGACGTCCTGTGACAATAGAAGATGGACATAATATTAAACTACCTATTATATTAATAGACTACCTTTTTTTCTTTTTTCTTGAAGATTTATACTGCCTATTATGGATAAGCCTGAATAGACTTGTTTTCACCATTAGACAGTTTGTTGATAGAAAGCCCGAGCCTACACTTTTACCGACCCAAGGGATTTTTAACCTCCCCACACCACATAGACATGGTATGAGAGCAACTGGCCTTTGATGACGCTGTAAGTTATACACAGCGGTGGAAATCCAAATTGGTAGAGGTGGGGGCACAGTGAATCGAACCACCAACCTTCAGATTAGGAGTCTGACCTAGAAAAAAGTCAGACACTCTAACCACTCTGCCACAGAGAACACCACCTGCTATAATAGTAGACCACCCATGACAATAGGAGACTATCCACAATAATAGTAGACTATCCATGACAATATTACTGCCATAATACAGGGTAGATAAAAGATTCACCCCTACCCAGAGTAAGGGTGAATGACAATAGTCTAAATATGAGCAGTATTGAACAGGAAGTGGAATTCCTAGTTCCAGTACCCAATGGTTACCTATATTGGCACAGAGTTGGTGAAATGGGAGAGAATGCAAAAAGACAAGATGACCATCACAGAATGCTGTCGATTTGACTTTTAAAGTCCATTAAACTACATGTTTTATTATATTTTTCAAATGAAAAGTACCCGGTACTTGATATAAACCACTTGTAGATAACACTGGTAGACTTGTACTGGGTGCAAAGTACATGTATGTAATTGATTTATGTTTGATGTAGACTACTTGTAAGTTTTATATTTTTTACCGGTTCAACTGCTAGCACTAGTAAACAAGGATGAAAGATCTCCGCGATTCCGCGGATTTCCGAGATTTGTCAATCCCGCAGCACCATCAGCGTAGATCTATACTAATACATGGTGCAGACGCTGCAGCACTATCAGTTTATACCACTAACATTAGTAACAAATGCTTCAAACGGTGCAGCACTATTATCAGTGTATACCAATATATATGAAACCTGACTTCCGGAAATTTTCCGCGATTCCCTGACAGTACTAAACCTATGGGAGAATATCCGCCTTTCCGCTTTTTTTCCCGGAGACCACTTTCATCCCTGACTGTAAAAGCCACCTTTGTAGGGTATTGACTACCTGTATTTACTACTTGTACTGACCATGTGTAATACTATAGTAGACTTGTTACTGGTTCGACTACTAGTACCGGTAAAAGGTGATTTTCTGGGATTTTAACTACCTCTATGTCCTACTTGTGCTGACCACGTGTAATACTTGTTACCAGTTTGACTACTAGTACCGGTAAAAGTAAGCTTTCCACGGTATTGACTACCTATATGTACTACTTGTACTGACCATGTTATAGTACACTTGTTACCGGTTCGACTAGTAGTTCCAGTAACAGTCGACTTTCTGGGAATTTAACTACCTATATATACACTAAAACCTCTCTAACATCTAATCTCCACAGATCGACCACTCCCCTATATTGATAATTTTATTTTGGTCCCAAACGAACCCCTACACCCATTGTAACGATAAAAAAAACCTTCCTAAACGACCACCTCCCTAAATAGTAAATGGACCATTTAAAGTCAGTCCCATGGTCGGTCGATCTAGAGAGGTTTTACTGTAGTACTTGTACTGGCCATGTGTAATACTACAGTAAAACCTCTCTAAATCGACTGACCTTGGGACCGACTTTAAGTGGTCCATTTAGGGAGGTGGTCGGTTTAGGGAGTTAGAATATGGTTACAATGGTACTGTTGGAACCCAAATAAAGCGATCGATATAGGGGAGTGGTCGATCTGTGGAGGTGGTCGGTTAGAGAGGTTTTACTTTACAGTAGACGTGTTACCAACCAGTTTGACTGCTGATACTCTCCCTACATGGCTGTGCCTTGTTTAACACAGACGCCATGAGGCCCGAGGAGCTGAACCAGGTGACCTACGAGGCTAACGGTCCGCGGGAGGAGGCGGTGTATCTCCGGCGTGAAAAGGAGGCTCCGCCTACCCTCAGTGCGCAGAAGCACCCGCACGGCGCGGCGCCCCCCGCCTCCACCCACCCGGGGGCCGCCACGCCTCGCCCGCACACGTACGGCAACGACAACAGCAGCCTGAACAGGCAGACCCGCATTCAGACAACACGCCCCGACCCCGTACCAGGTCAGATCACTACTCCTCTGTTAAAGTTGCATAGTCCGGTGGTTTTGAATTTCTGTATTTTTTCTGAGATAAATATATTAGATTGATCACTAGTATCTACTTTAAATTAGTT
The DNA here is from genome assembly GCA_030323885.1 of Branchipolynoe longqiensis. Classification (NCBI taxonomy): domain Eukaryota; kingdom Metazoa; phylum Annelida; class Polychaeta; order Phyllodocida; family Polynoidae; genus Branchipolynoe; species Branchipolynoe longqiensis. The sequence goes on along the minus strand of CM059193.1, from coordinate 68,126,876 downwards.
CAAAGTTACCTTTATTTTAAATGGTAAACTTTTGAGATATTTTGAATGCAAACATGGAAAATTAGTTTTGGCAAGCTTGCCAAAACTCTGACACCATAGACTTCTGCAGTAACAGGTTCTGTTAAATTGACTCAGTATTGCCTTCTATGCGGAAACACATTCTTAATAACTGCATCAGTATCTAAGTTAGATATGTAATATTAAATCTAGATAATTGGTTTGGTTTTGAAAATTTGATATTTCATTGGACTATGCAGCTTTAATCAGCGCTGCCAATGCGCATTATCATGCTCCATAGATAAAAGATTCACCCGTACTTCCAGTACAGGGGTGAACGACACCGTAGTGTAAATACGGGCGAAAATAGCTTTAGTATGGAACAGGAAGTAGAATGCCTGCCTCCAGTATCAAATGGATACTTATATCGGCACAGAGTTGGTGAAATGGGAGAGAATGCAAAAAGACAAGATAGCGGCCATAGAACGCCATCGACTTCAATTTTAAATTGCATTAAAGTATGTGTTTTATTATATTTTCCAACTCAAAAGTAGCATGTAAATATGAAGACTTACATAAAGAATATATTGTGCTTCTTGAATTAAGAATTTACCAGCTCAGTTAATTTCCCCAGCATGTCGAAATTCTTCGCCAGTTTTTCTATTTGGTTGGTTTTCACCCCTGTACTGGAAGTACGGAATGAATCTTTTATCTACGTGCTCCACTGATGCTTCGCCATGTATGGGTTGTTAATACCATGTCTATTTTTTGTGCCTGTCGTATATATTTCATATTAATTTTGATGGTTTTTTACTAAATTTGGTCACTTTGGTCGACCAGAGTGGCTGGCATCCCTTTTGATTCACATAATCGTGAGTGGTGTCATTAGGTAGCGCCACCGATTTGGTTTACCGCATAATAGTACAGATGGATTCCACCAGATGGTGGCTTTATATTGAAACGGGACCATGCATGAGTCCAGAATACAGCCGAGAACATAGATATATATATGGTCTCTGAATATAGTCAGATACCTTGAATGTATATATATAATGACAGTTCAACACAGTATTTGTCCAGGGATTGGTGTGGAGCCTAGCTTTAGCCTATGCGTAGCTTGGTGTAAAATTTTCCGATATAATACATGAGGACCGATGTGAAATTACTATAATAAATTACAAACTGTCTATATAATGATAAAAGGTAATATATTAAAACCAAAGGCATATGAGGGATATGTGAAGTTGGTAAACTATTACTCATTAGGTATAGAAATTGTATAGTAGAATAGTCTTTGGAGGAGTGTCACTTCCGGGATTTGCGAGGAACACTCTTTGGAAGAGTCACCTCACATACCCCCTCCCCCCCCCCCATGGTGTTATTTATGGATCATTGACCACTACAGGGCACTGTAGCCGGTGTGGCAAGGCCTTGGCAACAGCACATTGTACTCTGATTGGTGGATTGAGCCATGTGACCACTGCCATCTTGGATTCTAGAAAACCTATATAAATCAATAAATGAAGGAGTCTCACTCTCCTACTTTCACTCTTCACCTATTTTCCTTCATTACCTGTATTGCTTTCATTTGGCTTGTCCACACCACCCACACCACCAGCCGGCGACTTTACATTGGGTTAAATAAAAAACCTAAAAAGTACTAGCTTTTGAAAATGCCAAAATTAAGTACTGCATAAAGGCCTACAATTATACAAAGAGTATTGTAAGTCATTAAAAATTGAAATGTTTGATTCATAAGTAGAACTAAGCATGCTGGCATCAGGAATCTAACTTTGTTTAACCTGACTTTTTCAACACATAACTTGCACTGTAAGGTACTTTTTTTACCACGTATTTTGTTGTTAGGCCAAGTTAATTGTTTGTATGCAGTAACTCTAGGTATTCTTATGAATTTGTGTTTTGCAACCTGTCATTATATCAAGGTTGAACACTTGTTCTTTGAAAGGTGACATTTGGTGTCATTCAGAAATAATTTCTCATAGTTACTGCAGACAGATAATAATTGAACAATGCGAACCTCGATGAATGGTATATATTTGGACTTTTTAATGCACTAGAATGGTAATTGTACATGCGTGAGTATAATGAGAGAAGGCCCCGAGATGCTTTAACCCTATAGTTCTAGTCTCTTGTTGTGGGGTGGGCGGGATGGCAGAGTAAATTGTCCGTCGCCGTCCGCCGCCACGGTCGTAGTGGCCAATATCAAGTTTTTGCTCGCTTTATATAGTAGCTTAGGTGGCGTGAAACGTCCCAAATACGTACACTTTCGTAACTTTGTAGCCGATTTAGTCTAGACATCATATCTAATTTACATACGCGTGTCAGCCAGCTCTGCGTGGTTACTTGGCGTAGTTCAAGAAGATCCGCTAGGCATGGTGGATATACATATTTAATGTTAAGGTTCGAGTATAGGTGGCGCCAGCGGCCGTTTGAATATGTATCTGACTCCACCTTGTTCAATTACCCATGTTGCAACCAACATCGACAATTTTGGGCCAATCTTGGCTGTCCTCCAAAAATTACATTGGAATTTGTTCACACGTGATGGGCAATAGGACTACTGGAGCATACTTGGAACCTGGAGTTATTGCATGCTGAAAATTCTATGAAATTCCTTCATTTTGGTCCTTAAAAAAAAAGTAATTTAAAAAGAAGCCTCAAAAAGAGTGGGAACCGTGTATATAAATACTGGCCATTAAATATATATATACATACAAATACACACATATATATATATATAATATATACACCTATTTAATATATGTGTGTGTATTGAAACCCCCACGAGCTGCCTTGCTCGAGGCAGGATACCCATCAAGTTGCAATACTTGTGGATGTGTTCGGTGTTTTGGTGTTTCTTTTCAATTATTCAAGCCTTGAACTACCCCCACCCTCAAAATAAGCTAAAGAGAACAAAGGTCGAGAACCTGAACAGTAAATACCAATAACCCACACCCCACACCCAATGCTACTCACCTGTTGAGACATGGGTCGTTTTCTGAAACTGGGTACCACATATTTGTTTTCACCGTCTTTTGGTCGCAAGTCAAATAGTTATTGTAGCCTCTGTGTGTTCAGTATGTTTGTAATACTGCATGTATTTAATCTATCCCACAAAATGTATCCAAAGTATGATCGTATGATTCTGTGCTAAAGTGAAAATGTGAAAATTTACACATTGACACCATGCAAACGCAATTATTTTGTTCAACCTTTCTTCTTGTAAGACATAACCTTGTTTGCTTAACTGTATTCAATAAAAAAAAACTTATTTGAATTTATTGTGTATTTTAAAACAATGTGCTGGATGTGTGTTTGATTTCCGTGTTAAACAAGTGATTTTAACATATTGCATAATTTCTATAAGATCAAAATAAAAAAGTGAAATAGCTGGGGGTTTTCAACTCTGACAAATGCACATGTAAGCCTTCATATGAATACGGATTCTGGCACTATTTAGAATGTTTTTGCCTATTATTTGGAAGGTTTTCACTTTGGGTTTCCATGTCCCACTTTAGTGCTCAGTTTCAGAGACTGACTCGCTGTATCCTGAATTAGCTGTCTTCCCGGTGACCTGCCCTGTTAAACGCTTTGAAAAAAACTATGAATACAACTCGCAACACATATATTTTTGGTCAGGAAGTTGATACCCTTCATTTCCTCCTTTTCACACACATACAATTACAACATGCACAGCAACAACAACATACACTTCCGGCAATATTCTCTGGTACTTCTCCTCTGTAACAATAACTCTAATACTCACCTTTTTTAATGGCCACTCTGCTTCCTGGTCCTAACTACTCACAGCCACTTGCTTCATCCACACCTCTTCTACCACCTCTCCGCTGCTGGTCTCCTTGATCATGTCTGAAAAGAGTTCCTACAGGGGGAGCCGGCCGGCTTTTCCCCTTCTACCTCTTACTCCGTCCGTGTCTCCAGCTCGCCGACTGGTCACCACAGAGAAAGGACGCATGGCCTTTTGACTCAACTCTCCTCACTTCTCTTTCCTCAATACGACCCATTGGGTGGGGCCCTTTTCCTTTTTCACTGTTTCACTTTCCACCTTCTTGTTGCAGATCCCACCTCCCCCCTCCCCCCCCCCCTTTCCTCCTAACTCATCAGTGACTGAACATATGTGCACTGCTAAATTCAGACTGGAGAGAGCCGGTGCCGCTACAACACCTTGGCATTATTGTTGTAACAAACTCCCCACTTCTACAACCGCCCCCCACTTCCCCAGAAATTTACTCTTCAACCAAAAAATGGAACGATTTATCGGTGTCGTTTTCTAATGCTGCAGTCCTGCAGCCTGTAACCGATAAGTTACGAACCACCAATCAAATCAAAGTACTCCCAGCACAGTCTCTCCTCCCAACTTGGCTTTCAGCTACTGTGTTTCTCTCCTCTGCGCTTCACTTATTTTTTACCCAGTCTGGCTCAGGCTGGTTACCCCAACAAACACATTTCCCCCCAACCCTAATGATGGTTACCAAACAACCACACAGCTCCAACCACTCCACTGAGCTGCAACTAAACATAATGGTTGTTCGCATAGGGTGGCATAGCAACTTACTGCAGTTTTCTTAAAGTTGCATAGTCCGATGGTTTAGAGTTTCTGTCATTTTCTGAGATAAATACATTAGATTGATCGCTATAGACTACCTTACTTTAGTTTGAAGTAACTTTTATTTTAGATGGTTAACTTTGGAGATATTTGAAGTACAACCATGCAAAATTAATTTTGGCAAGCACGTCAAAACTCTGACGCAATAGGCGTCTGCAGTAACAGGTTCTCTAAAAGTGCATCTGTATTCCCTTCAGTGTGATGACACATGTTTAATAAGTGCACCAGTATCTAAGTTAGATATGTACAATCAAATCTAGATAATTGTTTTGGTTTTGAAAATTTGATATTTTCATCGGACAATGCAGCTTTAACATAACAGCTTACTGCAGCTCTCTTAAGCCCAGTCTACACTTCACCGTACTATAGGTCTCATAAACCCAATCCACAATTGTTTCTTACTATAGGTCTCCCTTGCCTATTTTACATTCTAACCATCCATACATATTTAATCATTTTACACCCATTATTACAACTATTAATTTATTGACGACGCCTCATACTTAACCAAAAAGTTGCATATTTTAACCACGTAACCACATTGTCTACCCTGCAGGTGCCCCCTATGCCGGTGCAGCCGGACAGCGTATGGGTAGCGCCGCCCTGCGGACTTTTAATGGAACTATCAAGGGCAACGGTCAGATTGCTAACAGGAAGGTGAGACAACCCATTACCACTCACACAATCACTCCTAGGTAACCAAACACTCGCACCATGCTTGGTCAAGTCCCAGTCTAAGAAATGGGAAGGGGGTGGGAGAGGGGGGGGGGGTCTGTTTTGTGGGTTTTATTGTGTGTGTGGTTTTGGGGTAATTTTTTTCAGATAGCATGTGTCTAGAAAATGGGGGGGTGGGGGGCTGTTTTGTTGGTCTTATTGTGTGTGTTTTTTTGTGTGGTTTAACCCTGAATTGAAAAATGGCTGGAAGACCCGTGCTTCGGCAGTGACAAAAGACTTATTCAGCAGAATGAACATATTTACCAACAAAAAAACAGCTATCGGTGGTGGCTCCACCTAACGGATATAAACTGTTGTATGTCTTTTCTCAGCCTGGCGCTCTCTGTATTGCAGACAGGTATCTGACCTTCAGCCCGCTAAACTAATAAGGCCAAAGGAACATACACAAAGCAAGTTTCTCAAGCATATTTGGTAGAATTTGGGGTAGACAAGTGTTTTTTTGTTTTTGTTTAATTGGTTCAAGAAATTCCATGTTGTTGTATTTTTAATTAAAGTTGTGCTTGGTTCAAGAAATGTGTTGTGAAATTGACGCAAAACGGAACTGAGGCAAATCTACTAAATGTCCATAATTTGGCATCTGGCAATCCAGGCCCGACCCCAGTAACCCACCTCTTGGATTGGGTTTGCTAGGAACGATGTCACATTTGTGCTGGCACTGTCCTGCAGGATAATAGCTATCAATACCAGTCCTACATGTTTAAAAAATAGTAATAACACAGATTAATTAAATGGAAATATAACTAAACTATGCAATTATGAAATACTTGAAATCATATTTTACTGTAGTTATATCGGTTATTACAAAAATTAAAAAAGTTTTGGATTAAGCCAGTTCTAAGGTAATTTTCCATATATTTATTGGGAGATGTGGCGGAGAGAAATTGGCTTCGAAAGTGAAAAGGGGAGTATCAGAACACCACCATGGGTTCTTTGTATAGCGTACCGGGCGTGGTGACCAAACTGGTAGAGAGTTATCGGGAGTTCGGTTCCCGGTCGAGTCAAACGAATGACTTATAAAATTTATACCTGTTGCTTCCTAGCCTGGCATTAATAGGATAGGACAAGGACTGGTTAGCTCAATGTTGTATAAACGCCGCAGCATTATCAGCATATACTAAATGCTGCAGCACTATTAGTGCATACTAAAACACTGTTCAAATGCCGCAGCACTATCAGTGTATACTAATTTGCATGTAACCTAACTTCAAGGAATTTTCTGTGATTCCCAAACACTAATAACAGTGCTAATCCTATGGGAGAATATCCGCGTTTTTGCGGAAATTGGCCGTTGGTTTACAGGTAACCTAACCGTATGCAAATAGTTCCACTTTTTTGTTGCCAGAGATTACTTTCATCCCTGAAGTATAAAGATGGGTTAATATCAATTAACATTTATTTTTTATTTTTTTGGTCCATTAGTTGTTTAAGCAGGGGAAATTTCAGTCATAGACGACTGGTCTTCCTCATTCCACTGCTGGTCGATAGAAAGCCCGAGCCTACACTTTTACCGACCCAAGGGATTTTTAACCTCCCACACAACATAGACATGGTATGAGAGCAACCGGCCTTTGATGACGCTGTAAGTTATACACAGCGGTGGAAATCCAAATTGGCAGAGCTGGGGGCACGGGGAATCGAACCGCCGACCCTTAGATTAGGAGTCTGACCTAGAAAAAAGTCAAACACTCTAACCACCCCGCCACAGAGAACACCACATATAACCATATAACGATGTGCACGTTTACCCATTGTGCTGTTTTACTTAATTCGCCGTCAATTTGAAATGCCATCTATGGACTAATGCTTTCACACAAAATAGCTACGCTTAGAAAATGAAGGGATTATAATGTCACCCTGACTATGGATTCATTACAAAAAGACAAACAGAATTAAAGTCGCATAGTCCGATGGTTTTGAGTCTCTGTCATTTTCTGAGATAAATAAATTAGGTTGATCAATCTAATCTGCCAGACCAGACAGGATGGGCGAATGAGTTAGAGCGTCCGTCTCCCTAGATACAAGATTCACCCCGTACTGCTGCAGTAGGGGTGCAAACCAACCCTATGTAAAAGCTGTCGAAAATGCGGGTCCAAGAATTGTGAGCCTAATTTCACAATCTAAGAAGCAACAATTATTCTTTACATATGTCTTATTGATAGCCCGCTACCTTTGAGTTGAAAAATATAATATAATATCTAGTTTAATAAGATTTAAAAGTGAAATCGACGGCATTCTGTGGCCGCCATCTTGTCTTTTTGCATTCTCTCCCATTTCACCAACTCTGTGCCTATAGATGTATCCATTTGATACTGGAGGCAGACATTCTACTCCCTGGTCCATACTAAAGCTATTTTCGCCCGTATTTAGACTACGTTGTCGTTCACCCGTGTACTGTGAGTACCGGGTGAATCCTTTATCTACCGTCTCCCGTGCTGGTAGATCATGGGTTCGAACCCTGGTCGAGTCAAACCAATGACTTAAAAATTGATACTTGTTGCTTCCTAGCCAGGCGCTCGGCATTATTAGGACAGGGCAAGGACTGGTGTGCTCAGTGTCAGGACAATGTGACTGAGTGGGATACCAGGTCATGGTGCTGGCGGCCTGGTTTCCCAGTGGGACAGCACTATAAAGTCGCTATGAGTGCGCACTGTCACAAGTCGGTACCCGTCCTGATATGACCTTAGATGTTGATAGGACGTAAAACAACAACAAACAAACTAATCTGCCATATTTTAGTTTGAAGTGACTTTGTTTTAAAATAACTAACTTATGAGATATTTGAAGTGTAAACATGCTAAGCTAATTTGATTAGTTAGACAAGCAAAGCCTTTCATTTATAATGTCATGAATTAGAAATTAAATTATAACCAAAAATCACCCCAAAAGGACTCTAGCTAATGGTGCTGTCACATTACGATGCTTCTCGCCAACTCGCGTCGACGTATGTGATTTTTTACAGCAACGTCGGGATACGTCAGGAAGCGTTATGCGCGCGTTAGGCACGCGTTGGTATGACCCCACAGTCTTCAGCAGTATGACCCAGATATCCATCTATATACAGTATAACCCCGTTAAACCAAACTTGAAGGGACCCTAGAAATGTGTTTGGATTAACCGATCATTGGTTTAACCGAGCTTTGGTTTCGACTTTGACTTTGACCCCCCCCCCCCCCATCCACCCCCCTCTGCCACACACACTACTGCCCACACACACACAATCACTTTCCCCGTCCGGCTCGCCACCCTACTTCTCCCTCCCTCCCGCACCCCCCCCCCCCTCCCGCACACACACTACTGACCCCACACACTCACTTCCCCCGCCCGGCTCGCCACCCTACTCCCCTTCCCTCCCCCTCCCCCCCCCCCCCCCCACACACACACACTACTGCTAACACTTATCCAAACAAGCGTGGTGTAAGAGGCGGCGGATTCTCAGATGACCTTATAACCACATGCAAGTTTGGTTTAACCATACCGGAAGTGGCCTGGCAATTTTGTTTGGATTAACTGATAATTTGGATTAACCGACTTTGGTTTAACCAACTTTTTTATACGATAAATGGTAGTATTTTGTAGGGCTGCCGAAAAAAGTTTGGATTAACCAATCGTTTGGTTTAACCAAGCTTGGTTTAACGGGGTTATACTGTACTAGTATATCATCAGTGATTATACTGGAAAACTATGTAATCATTCCCCCTCAGAGCTCTGAGGGGGAACAATGACCTTAGGGGTAATTATTGCTGTCCTTATTATTGTTCCCAGTGACCTTTGTGTTGTATTCCCAGATATAATTGGTTATGTATGAGTTGAATAATCACTCATGATACACAACTGGTAGCCTGATCCTCTTAGAATGAGGGCAAGACTAATGAGGTCATGAGATTGTCCAAATTGATTAGTGACATCCCTGCGTAATGGCTGTCTCAATGTAAGTGCCCCAGGGGATGGGGTCATAAATTCACTGATTATTCTGTACAGGCTGTCCCAAATCATGTGTTAATGCACCAGTAGGCCTACCTAAATTGGATATATAGAACCAAATGTAGGTAAGTGTTTTGGTTTTGAAAAGAAATATGTTTCATTGGACCTAGATAAAAGATTAACCCCATACTTACAGTAGGGGTGAAAAACAACCCATTAGAAAAAGTGGCGAAAGGCTGGGTAAATGAAATCAACGCATCAATTCTAAATTTAAGAAGCAAAATATATTCTTCATATACATCTTTATATTTACCCGCTACTTTTGTGTTGAGAAATATAATATAACATGTAGTTTGAAGGACTTTACATGTGAACTTGACGGCATTCTGTGGTCTCCATTTTGTCTTTTTGCATTCTCTGCCATTTCACCAACTATGTGACGATATAAGTAGCGATTTGATACTGGAACCAGGAATTCCACTTCCTGTTCCATACTGAAGCAATGTTCTACTGTATTTAGACTACGTTGTCATTCACCCCTACTTTGTGCGGGGGTGAATCTTTTTATCTACATCGGACCATGCACCTTTATGTGAGGGAAAAGGTGTGTGTGGGGGGGGGGGGAGCATGACTCTGAAAAATAGGGTTAATTAATTAAATAATAAATCAGGGTATGTGCCCTACATGTAGTTGATAGGCTCCACCTGGTGGGCTGTGGACCCTTTCACTGACGTCACCACCCGTTTGTTGTCTTACAGTCGGGCCAAATCCGTTACGGCATTCCATCTCCCTTCATGAGTCCGAAGCAACAAGAGTTTGCACAAGCCCACGACTCCTACATCACGTCCCTGGTCAAGTTCTCTGTATAGGTCTGTCTTCAGTTGGCTTTATTTACATTCACACTCATCATAATCACGCCCTCCTCTGCAACCAAAAATATGTAGGCTTTTCAATTCCTTATGGTGCTGTCACATTATGACGTATCTCGCCGGTGCGCCGCCAACACACAAAATCACTTTTAATCGTCGAGAAACGTCAAACTTTTTGGCGTTAGCGCAACGTATTGGTAGCGTGCGGCCGACTTTGTGGTAACGTATATCGACGCCTGAGAAAAAAGAAAAAAAGGTTTGGTGCAACGTGTGGGAACGAGCCTCACGCGCGCATGGCGTCAGTGGAAAAAAGGTATACGTATGACAACGTCACACAACGTACCTCCAACGCGCTTCTAATGTATCTCGACGACCCCCTAACATCGCCATAACGTTGGCACCCGCGCGTTGTCACATGTTGAAAGTTTTGTGCAAGCACAAAACTTGGCCGATGCGCGCCGCCGACCCTCGTCGACCGTCGCCGTCCATCAACGAATACCAATGCGTGCCTAACACGCGCATAACACTTCCTGACGTATCCCAACGTTGCCGCAAAAAAAATCACATACGTCGACACGCGTTGGCGAGAAGCGTCGTAATGTGACAGCACCATTAGCTAGAGTCCTTTTGGGGTGATTTTTGGTTATATAATAATTTAATTTCTAATTCGAAGTTAATATAATGACATTATAAATGAAAGGCTTTGCTTGTCTAACTAATCATTTTCCATCTCAACTCTATTTGATTTTTAATGTCTTCTTTTCCTTTCTATTTCCTTTTCTTCTTTCATTTTCTACTATCATTATTATTTGTATTATTAGACATTATGACCAGCCATTCTAAGATGGATGTTGTCGCTAGGTGTGCTTCTGGTTAAGATCTACAATACGCCTACCAGCACCCCTATTTCAATAATGTATCTTCTGCCCTTCACCCCATCTCTTTTTATGTATGTGTTTATATGTGGATAATGACATCACATCAAGCAATATAGCGAATGGTAGACAGGAAGTGTGAACACTTATTTGTCTCTCATTTTTGCTTGAGTGCAAGTAAATAAGCAACACAAGGAGTAATTAGTAGCATGTGGTGAATAAGGGGTCAAATTTCCCTGGATCATCAGCCCATGCTTTTTCTAATCTATTCTTGAATGAATTAATTGACTCGGCATCAATAACATTTTGTGGGAGACTATTCCATATATTTATGATCCTGTTTGAGAAACTATGTTGCCTTAACTTTGAAATGGCTCTGGGTTTTACTAGTTTGAGCGTGTGGCCCCGACTGCCTTCTCTTTTATTCAAGGTGAAAAATTTGTTCATATCTATTTCATCAAAACCCTTCATGATTTTAAATACTTCAATTATGTCACTTCTTTTCCTTCTGTAGGAAAGGGTAGGAAGTTTCAATTCCCTAAGCCTTTGTTCATAGGGTAAGTCCTTTATAACTGCAACTAATTTCGTTGCACGTCTATGAGACCTTTTCGATCAAGTTGCATAGTCTGATGGTTTTGAGTTTCTGACATTTTTCTGAGAAATATATTAGGTTGATCATCAATATTATCTACTTTAATTTAGTTTAAAGTAACTTTTATTTTAAATGGTTAACTTTCAAGTGCAACCATGCAAAATTAGTTTTGGCAAGCACGCCAAAACTCTGACACCATAAGCTTATGAAATAAGATGTTCTATTAGATTGACTCAGTGTGCCCTTTTATGTGGCAACAAATGCTCAATGACTGCATCAGTATCTAAGATAGATATGTCAAATCAAATCTAGGTGGGTGTTTTAGTTTTGAAAATGCGATGTTTCATCAGACTATGCAGCTTTAAGACGTCGAGGTTTGTACAGTTTCTGGAGTAGAGGTAGTCAGCTTTCTGTTGATGGCTGTATGCTTCATTTTTTTTGTTTTTTTGTTTTTTGTTGTTGAAGATTTATACTGCCTATCATGGATAAGCCTGAATAGGCTTGTTTTCACCATTAGACAGTTTGTCGATAGAAAGCCCGAGCCTACACTTTTACCGACCCAAGGGATTTTTAGCCTCCCACACCACATAGACATGGTATGAGAGCAACTGGCCTTTGATGACGCTGTAAGTTATACACAGCGGTGGAAATCCAAATTGGCAGAGATGGGGGCACGGGGAATTGAACCACCGACCTTCAGATTAGGAGTCCGACCTAGAAAAAAGTCAGACACTTTAACCACTCCGCCACAAAGAACGTAAGCTTCATTCAATATTCACGTGCTTATTAACTCTCCTCTTCTGGTGCTGACAGTTCCTTTTCTCAGGTCAGATCATCGACCGTTCATTAGTGGAGTAGTTTGACATTGGTCCCAAAGCTGGCCTAAAGGTGTAGCTATATTTGTTTATAAACTGTTTGATGGGTCAGGGGAGGACAATGAGGACTACCCGATTCCCCGGGACACCTAGTTTACTCGGTCTGGCAGGTGGAGTTCTCGGTGACCTGCCCGAATGGGCAAGTCGTTATTTTTCTGATCTGCAGTAGAAGACTTCAGTTTTAATTGGCTGTCTTGGGCTTGGGGAAATAATTTTGCCACTCGGGCAATTAGAAAATTCAGTGAATTTAGCAATTAGGCAAATGGGAAAAAAGTGACTGCCCTACCCTGTGGATAATTTTGATAATTCTGGGATCTCCAAGAATATCCAAAGAGCTCACGTCATATATTGCACTAAATAATGTTTAAGGATATTATTGCACGTGTATGAAACTGGTTTACTTACTATTATTGTTATTGTATTCTTATTCTGTTGCCTTAATCTTTAGAGCGAGCACCATCTGCTGTGTTTGTGAATAATACTACAAAGAGGGTGGGAGGGGGGCTTAAAAACCACTATCTTATTTTTAACCTTTCCATTACTAATATAAATGTAATCTGTTGATATTATTAAAGTGGATATCAGTGTAGGTAGTATGAACTTAGTGACCCTAGATTATCGTTGACCGTGATAATATTGTCGGTGCGGGTGATGAAAATGGGAAATATTGTGCCTAAAGCGAGAATCGAACCCACGTGTCTTGCATTCTGGGCCATTGTGCTAACCATTACACCATCTAGGCTCCCTGATGTCACCACCCTATCCACGCCCACCTATTTATGTGACTCATTGCCTATGAGATCAGTGCAGACTACTACACTCGTCCCCCTGGAATTGTAAGTCGTTTAAGTGGTCATTTAATGCTTACAATTACATGCATACAGGCAGTGCACAAGTTTACATGAAGATACACAGGATATGTTCAACAACCATGCAGCGCATAGCTTCTACATGATCCTGGTCATGGCACCAGTGTCATAGGGGTGATGAAAATGGGAAATATTGCACCTAGAGCGGGAATCGAACGCACATCTCTTGCATTCTGGGCCAGTGTGCTAACTATTACACCACCTAGATTCCCTGATGTCATCACCCTATTCACGGCCACCTGTGTATGTGGTTCCTTGCTTGAGAGGTCAGTGCAGACTGCTACAATTGATAATGATAAATCAAGATATCATGCTGCATTGGCCAAACCAGGTCAACCTAATCACCCCCCCCCCCACCACCCAACCATCCCACTACATTTTCTGGGTCAGACAACCGAATTTGACCAACCAGTGAACCAAGAATAGGCGTGGCTTGGCAGTGACTTGGTAGTTGACAGCCAAACTTCCTTCTTGGCTCGGTGCTTCCAGGTGCTGTCAGTGCTGTTCGTGGAGAATGGCTGTTAGTGTGATGCTTTCAGACAAAGCACGGTGGAGCCCCCTCCCACCCGGCGCATGCCCATGCCCCAGCTCTGCCAATTTGGATTTCCACCGCTGTGTATAACTTACAGCGTCATCAAAGGCCGGTTGCTCTCATACCATGTCTATGTGGTGTGGGAGGTTAAAAATCCCTTGGGTCGGTAAAAGTGTAGGCTCGGGCTTTCTATCGACCAGAAGTGGAGTGGGGAAGACCAGTCGTCTGTGACTGGGATTTCCCCTGCTTGGGTCAACTAATGTACACACAAAAAAAGAGAGAGAGACAAATAAGTGTTCACACTTCCTGTCTACCATTCGCTATATTTCGCTATGCGTATCGCATGGATCGCAGTTAGTTGGGTTCTGGCCCGTTAGATGACACTGTGTACCATGACTGATTCCTTCCACCACGTACGGTCTTGCCAGTGCAATGGCTACACACTGCTATAAATAATATAAATAACCCAATGCTATATCAAAGAAATTATACAAATAAAATGTAGTGAGACTATCACCCCATAGATACGTGTTCTTATACATGTTCAATAGCTGATAGTACTAGTAGGGGGTGAGGAGTCACCAGAGGCATAATCGATTAATCAACTCGGGTGACCCCCGAGCCACTTTGGTTGCATAATTGAACACTCTCCAACACGCTCGTGTGGAAAAATGGTGGCTTAATCCAAAACATTTAGTTTTTTTTTAATAACCAATATAACTACAGCAAAATGGGATTTAAAGTATTTTTTGATTGCATAGTTTAGTTATATTTCCATTTCATTAATCTGAATTTTTTTTTTAAACATTAAAAAACACATAGGACTTGTACTGCTACAGGACGGTACCAGCACAAATGTGACGTCATCGCTCATAGCCAACCCCAGCCATGAGGTGGGTTACTGGGGTCGGGTTGTTTTGCACATGGCAACGTGTATTTCTCGACTCCACTCACAGTGTTCGATTTGAAATTCTGACGACTCGGCTGACCCGAGTCGCCCGGGTCGTGTTAATCGAATACGTTCCTAGATGGCAGGAGGGGAGTAGGGAGCTGCTTGGAAGGAGACCTCCTGCACTCCAGGCTGCACACCAGCCTCCAGTAAGCCAAGTACAAAAGAACATATCACAGGAGGTTACAGAAGCAGGAGAATAATAGAATAAGGTGGCAAATGATAAGCAGGGGAATTATATACATGAATAATATATGTATTACTTTATACCTCACATAATTCATCAGAAATGGCCTTTAGGAAAAGTAAGCAATTGTTACTTAGTTACATTAACACTTTTGGTCCTATCTCTCAAGAGACACTCTTACTAGATGCACATTGAGAGTCCTGAAAACAGCAGGTGTTGACACTAACGGATTTGGAGCCCACTCCACCAGAGGTGCCAAGAACCTAGGTGTTGCCATTAACACTATTCTAAAAAAATGTGGGTTGGAAGACATCAATAGCATTCGCTAGACATTACAACAAAAGAGTAGAGAAGCAAAATATGGCTTCCACTTTGCTTAAGGCCCTGTCACATTACGGCGTATGGCGGGAGCGTATTGAAAACCTACGTAAGTCCTGCGCGTGCCGGCCTATCATGACCTTTGGTGACCTCTCGGGTGGTTTTTAGCGTATGTGGAACCTATGAGGAGCGTATGGGAGCGTACTGTGACATTTTTTGACGGTTTTGATTGGCATGTGGAGCGTATGAGGAGCGTATGCGAAGCGTATGCGAGACCTATGTTATCTCTCCTCGGTCCGCCACCTGGTGGCTCCTGGGTATATAGTGCGTCGCCTTTATATACCGAGACCATAGGTCGGGCATACGCCGCCATACGCTACCCATGCGCTTTGCATACGCTACGAATACACTCCCATATGCAACTCGTAGGTTCTGCGTACGTTGCATATGCCCGAGATATGCCAGAGATACGCCCGTGACGCAAGTTGAGCGTATCAGTAGCATACGTTGGCATACCCCTAGTGTACGCTGGTGTACCCCCAGCGTACGAGGAGCATATGCCGGCGTATGAGAAGCGTATGAGTAGCGTATGAACCATACGCCCCCCTAGGTCGAGATCTTTTTAGCATGCACAAAAAGAATTTGGACGGACGGACAGGAGAAAGCGTATGGCGGCGTACAGCGGCATAGGCCGGCATATGCCGGCACATGATGGCGTATGCGGAGCGTATGCGGAGCGTATGCGGAGCATATGCGGAGCGTATGCGGAGCGTATGCGGAGCGTATGCGTATGCCGACATATATGACGTAACGCGCCTACGCCGCCGTACGCTCCCCCCCAAAAACCTAATGTGACAGCCCCTTTCGGCGATGAGATGTATAATTGAGCAAAGTAAATAACTCAAAATAGTGAATGAAATTATGTCTACGTAAACACTCTCACTGTTCTATAAATAATTAGCCAAGAGACTGTGAATGAGGCGAAATAAATAAATGATGCTAGTACTGACACTTGCAGCATAATTGGTGTTTCACCAAGGACGAGGCCTCGGCTATTTAAAGGACAGTCCCACTCAACCCACCCTGTTGAAGTCAACGGAGTTGTTGGTATGACTTGTCAGATTACTACTGCGACACATTGTTAATAATTTGGGTTATTTAGAGCATAATTTCGATTTGTTGGGTTAGTTCAAGTATGTGGATTATGCTTGCGTCACTGTCATCTAAATAGCCGAGGCCGAGTATTCGGTGAAACACCAATTATGCTGCAACTGTACTTCATAAATACTAGCATAATTAATCTATTTATATGCATATATACATACATATACATAAATATATTATATATGTACACAGAGAGGGAGAGAGAGAGAGAGTGCGTATGCACATAATCTTATATATATGATCTTATATTTATTAATCATATATATGGCACTGGCAGATATAAACGTTATATGTGTATAAATTGCATAGAGAAAATATCGGGTTCGAATCTCGTCTGCCTAAGTTATTTAAAATATCACATAAAAGTAATAATGAAATGTGACTGACTAATCGGGTGGCCAGAAGTATTTGGCCCGTTGGTGCGCACGTGGCGCCACCAACTTGGTTTCTTTGAGGCTCGGCTTGCATTACTTTGTCATGTATTATATATGTATGTGTGCTCCATCATACATTATAGGGGTATAAACAATAATCCCAGTTTTCCTGTTATCTAACCTACTCCATACTATGTAACTATGTATGTTATTACTCACAGGCTAGTTACCACTTCTGCCACGGCGGCGCCACCTGCGTGTGGGAAAAATGGTTAACCAGTGCAGCGGCCAGGCCGTTACTTATTATATATATATATAATATATAATTATATTATTATATATATATATATAATAAGTAACGGCCTGGCCGCTGCACCATTTTTCCCACACGCAGGTGGCGCCGCCATGGCAGAAGTGGGAACTACCCTGTGAGTAATAACATACATAGTTACATAGTTTATGTATAAGATTTAAATCAAATAAAAATAACGCAAAATGTTGCTTCATTACTTTCCAGGAGCCGGACGGACAGGGAATGGTGACGAGCCAAACGCCATCCCCCTTCCAGGGACCACGTGACCGCTTCATGACGGGGTTGGAGCAGATCGCGTCGCAACACCACGAGGACTTCCTGCCGCCCATGCCCCGGCCTCCCCTCTTCTCCACCTGGTGATCTGGTGCTACTCTGTACAGTTGTGCGCAGGGAACCAGTGTAGGCATAATTGGTGTGCTGGGTCTGTTTAGGGAAAGGGACTCTGCCCTCTGACTCCTCCTATCCTTCCCTCTCTCTCGTCTCCTCTCATCTCCATTACTCTCCCCTCCTCTCATCCCCTCTCCCCTCCTCTCCTCCCCTTTCCCCTCATCTCCCCTCTCCCCTCCTCTCCTCCCCTTTCCCCTCATCTCCCATCCTCTCCTCTCCTCTCCTCTCCTCCTCTCCTCTCCTCTCATCTCCCCTCCTCTCATTTCCTCTCCCCTCCTCTCATCTCCCCTCCCCTCATCTCCCCTCCCCTCATCTCCTCTCCCCTCCCCTCATCTCCTCTACTCTCCTCCCCTCTCCGCTCCTCTCATCCACTCCTCTCCTCCCCTCCCATCTCCTCTCATCTCCTCCCCTCTCCCCTCCTCTCCTCCCCTCTCCCCTCCTCTCATTTCCTCTCCCGTCCTCTCATCTCCCCTCGCCTCATCTCCTCTCCCCTCCCCTCATCTCCCCTCTCCGCTCCTCTCATCTCCCCTCCTCTCCTCTCATCTCCCCTCCTCTCCTCCCCTCCTCTCCTCCCCTCCTCTCCTCCCCTCCCCTCCTCTCCTCCTCTCCTCCCCTCCTCTCCTCCCCCCTCTCCTCCCCTCCTCTCCTCCCCTCTCCCCTCTCCGCTCCTCTCATCTCCCCTCCTCTCCTCTCATCTCCCCTCCTCTCCTCCTCTCCTCCCCTCCTCTCCTCCCCTCCTCTCCTCCCCTCCTCTCCTCCCCTCCTCTCCTCCCCTCCTCTCCCCCCCCCTCTCCTCCCCTCCTCTCCTCCCCTCTCCCCTCCTCCTCTCCTCTCATCTCCTCTCCCCTCCTCTCCTCCCCTCTCCACTCCTATCACTTGTCCATCTTGTTTTATTTGTAAGGGTGACCTACTTACACCGTTGTAACCAAGCACTTGAAGCGCGTCGACCAATCAGCGCACTGGGTTTATTAAGACTGGAAAAACGTGTCACCCGCTGCAACTAATCAAATTGTGATATATATTACTATTATTAGTTCACTCTCGGTGTTTGTCTGACGTGAGGCTGTGCGGAGTGTGGTTGTAACCATGGCAACTAACAAATGACGTTATCTCTCCATCTGATGCGGTATATGTATTAATGTTGCATAGTCCGATAAAGTCATAACCTTTTCTAAACCAAAACAATCACCTAGATCTGGACGTACATATCCATGAGCACTTATTAAGCATTTATTTATTGCGACATATATGATAGAAGGGCATCCTGAGTCAATTTAATAGAACGTGTTACTGCAGAAGTGTTGGTGTCAGAGTTTTGGCATGCTTGCCAACATTAATGTTTCATGTTTGCACTTCAAATATCTCAAAAGCTAGCCATTTAAAAATAAAAGTTACTTCAAAATAAAGTAAGGTACACTATAACAATCAACCTAATAGTGTGATCTCAAAAAGATGAGAGAAACTCAAAACTATCGGACTATGCAACTTTAAAGGAACGGCTCCCCGAGTTGGGGGGAAAGCGTAGTCTTCTCTTGAGATTGCATCCCCCAGCTACTTTTGTGGCATGTGATACATGATTTTTACATGATTGTGATACAGAGGATGCAGTTTTATTGATTAACAATGTTGTATAGCATTAAAATCGGATATAATCTACATTTATATGATGAAGTATTAGGTTTCTGCGTCCTGGTTAAAAAGCTCCTGCGCATTGAGTTTGTATTAGACACTGGTAAGGTCCAGTCACTACTTACCGGACTGGGGTACCGGACACTGTCCGGTGAAATACGGCAATGTCCGGTACGCATCCGGCGGTGTCCGGTGGTGTCTGCCGGTGCCCGGTACAAGTTTTGAACATGCACAAAACTTCTACCGGACACTGCCGGACTGACGTGTCCAGTTGGTGTCCGGTATGTCCGGTACCCATCCGTACATGTCCGGTACCCATCCGTTGATGTCCGGTTGGTGTCCGTTTTGTCCGGTACCCATTCGTTATGTGTCCGGTTCTCGTCCGGTACATGTACGGTACTTGTCCGGTCGCCCGGCGGCAATTGACCCAATTACGCTCCATTTCAGTACATTTTGATACCTTTTGTCACCGGAGATCACCGGACTAGACAATTCTTTGTCCGGTGGTGTCCGGTACTCAATCCGGTAAGGTGTGACAGGTGCTTGAAGGTTCCACTAGCTCTACAGTTGGCATTAGCCATGTAGTTTTTGTCGAAGGTTTTGCCCTTTTCTGTTGCCGGTTTTGAAAGACTACATTTGTGATATACAACATGTTATTGCACAAGAAATCAATGATTTCACTGGAAAAGTGCGTCCATTATATGCGTATGTTATTGCATTAAACATGCATGTAATTTCTCCGGTTTGAACCGGAATTCAGGGGGTTTTCTGGCTACCGAAACCGGATTTCCAGCTTTTGTTCAATTCTGTGTTTTTTTCTGGCCGCTGAAACACCTCTGAAGTACACTATTTGCATCCATCTTGCGACTCGGTGGGATGATGTGTGTCCCCACGATAACCTAACAACAATATCACGGGTTTTTCCTACACCCAATCACATGCCTGATTATATTTATACTTGCACTTTTAGTATCCAATATGAGGCACCGTGTCGTACTTATTTGTGTTTGCATTCCTTCTTTTTTAAAGGAATATTTGTCAGAGTCAATCGTTTGACAACTGAACGAGTGTAGTCATGCCTTTTTTCTATTGAAACTTGAAAGCAACATTCACTTGCAGTATTCAGTTTATTTGTATTATTTATATAGAATTGGTACATTAAGTGTATATATTTGCTAAATAGCTGACATTTTAGGCAGGTGATTGACAATATATTTTCATTATGTGGGACATTATTATTTTGTGTGATCATTATTAATAGTATAACAGTGATATTTCTTTTACATAGTTATGAAAAGAAAAAATACACCTTACTGATGGCGCAACACGTAAGCGTAGTCTTTGATTGTAAGCAAAATCTGTGATCTAATATAGCTATAGACTTTTCTACAAATTGTGCCTGAGATATATGAATGTATGTGTGAGTATTAATAAAATAGTCTTTAGCAGATCAAGGCCATGTGACTATCGTTCTTGAGAACTTATCGAATATCCATAAATTCACATCAGATCGAACATTAAAGTTGCATCGTCCGATCGCGTTTGAATTTTTGTCTTATTTTTTAGATAAATATATCAAATTGATCGTATGACCTACTAATCATTAGTCCGGAGTCATTTTGATGAAAAATGGTTAGTTTTTGAAGCAATTTGAGTAGATAGAATAGAATACCAATATTTTCTCCACTGGAAACAGTCCGTAAAAAATGAGGGAGCGCTTTGGTTTATTTGTGGCTTAGGTCCTAGCAACAGTTAAGGTCCTCTCATAGCGGTCAACTGAGGAGGTATCTGTAGATTAAAGTTGCATAGTCCGATGAAGCATAAACTTGTCAAAACCAAAACAATTGTCTATGTTTGATTCTATATATCTAACTTAGATACTGATGCACTAAGGTAAACATTTTTTATGTATAGAACGGAATATTGAGTCAATTTAACAGAACCTGTTACTGCAGAAGCCTATGGTGTCTGAGTTTTGGCATGTTTGCCAAAACTAATTTTCCATGTTTGCACTTCAAATATCTCAAAGGTCAGCCATTTAAAATTTAAAAGGTTCCTTCAAACTAAGATCAAATAGATTATAATGACCAATGTACTATATTTATCGCAGAAACATGACAGAAACTCAAAACCATCAGACTATGCAACTTTAAAGATGAACTTTAAAATCAGTGAAATGTGGTAGAGTTAAAGTGTATACTTTATGCCTCGGTCACAAATGCATTATGGCATGCTTGCGGCCACTATAAGTTTGCCGCATCGGCCAGACCATACGCTGACCGTACGGTGGGTTACGGTCACCGTGTGGTTTTTTTGCTTGCCGCAAGGATTGCCTTTTTTTTTTATAAAGTTGGAGTTATCTTAACTTCGAAAAATTGCAATGCCGCAAGCCGCAATCCTGGCAATCCAGACTGAACAACACTGTACGATCACCTTTGTTGACATCAATAAAAAAAGGTTGTAAAATACATATCAATATCGTACAAAATTCAATTTTGTATGATCAATATTAAGAAAGTTACAACTTCTTTTGTATATTAAATACATGTATAAATTCAACACAAACCGTACAATTTGTGAAGAGATAAAGCGCATACCGTAATGCCGTAACATTTGCGTAAATCGCAAGACACACCGCAGACCATTTCACCGTATGGCACCTGCAGCATTTGTGACCTAAGCATTAATAATGTAGTCATTACCTGACAGCACAAACAGCAACTATTACATTCAAGTAAAACTTTCTACACATACATTTGATATTTATGCTAATATTTTGAAACTTGCTAATTCAGAGCTTTTTCGTGCAAATTTCAGAAGCTTACCATAAAGATCTTACTGAATAGAAAATGGTCGTATTATAAATGACATATCTCATTTGGGTTAGAAATATACAACTATTGGGCATAAATAGCAAATTGAATGGTATTTTAAATACACCACTAAACTGGTCCCAATGTTCTGTTTAAAATAAAACAATTGTGAACTACATTATACTGTGTTCATTTGTTGGAGTTAGTAAGCGTGGAAATATAATGATTAGTAATTTCTTATATATTTTATTATATCGATTGATGAAATATTAAAGGAATGTATTTTCGCGCTAGATTATATGGATAGTTATAAACCCTTTATCTCATGTGATAAGCTCTGTATTGTCCTCCCCCCCCCCCCCCACCCCCACCCCTGTGCAAGGTGGTGACACTCCGCTCGCTCGGAAGTTTGTTTACCCAAACAAAATAAAATCAAGTTTTTAAACTTGGTGACATTTTGGTTTCCTTTTTATTTTTTATTTTTTATTGCAGACTAATTGCAATAAAATGGAATTCCATTCACGTGTAAAATTGTGGTTATTACCTCATGTGTAATGCATAAAACAAATTATTTTTAATGCATTAAAGCTGCCATAGTCAGATGAAAACATCAAATTTTCAAAACTAAAACAATTATCTTGACTTGATTCTACATATCCAACTTTTTATTGGATACTGGTCCTGATATGACCTTATATGTTGCTAGGACGTAAAACAACAAACAAACTATTATTAGATACTGGTGCACTTATTGAGCATTTGTCATAACATAGAATGGAATACTGAAGCAATTTAATAGAACCTGTTACTTTCAGAAGCCGATGGTGTCAGCGCTTTGGCGTGCTTACCAAAATTAATTTTGCATGTTTGAACTTCAAATATCTCAAAAGTTAGCCACTTAAAATTAAAGTAAGGTAGATCATAACGATCAGCCTAATATATTTATCTCAAAAAATGACACCAATTCATAACCATCGGACCATGCAACTTTAAAATCAAATGGAACTGGTTGTGGGTCTGGTGGGGGTGATTCCATCAGTGCGTGATGACATGCGTGATACCAGCTCATGGTCTGCGTGCGTGGGGAAAATAGAATCGGCGCATAATTTCCGAATTGTGGTTGATTCGGTGAGGGGAGCCGGGTACCCACCACGCCCAAGCGGCCTGGACGAACACCACCCGAATCCCCCGCATAGAACCATTCGGTTTCGCTTCCCCAAACGACCAACATTCACCAGGCCCACCCACCCTCTATTTTAAGGACTACTACGTAGGGGTCGGCTCCGGCGGCCTCAGAGCTTCCGGCGCTCCGGGAGGCCCCCCTCGACATCGACGAGCTGGACTGATTCCCCGCACTGTAACCATCCCTTACCTTGAAATAAATGTGTCCTTCTCCCACCTGGTCTCCGGCTTCCCTTACTCGAATCACGATATGTAGTGATTGGTGCGTTTTTATACGCGTATTCGGAAAAGTTGCTGATGTTTGTTGTTTTGGATTCTAGCAACATCTAAGGTCATATGAGGACAGGTACCGAATTGTGACAGTGCACACTCATGGGGACTTTATAGTGCTGCCCCACTGGGAGACCAGGCCGCCAGCACCATGACCTGATATCCCACTCAGTCACAATATCCTGACACTGAGCCAACCAGTTCTTGCCCTATCCCAATAATGCTGAGCGCCTGGCTAGGAAGTGACAATTATCAATTTTTAAGTCATTGGTTTGACTCGACCAGGATTCGAACATATGAACCCATGGGTTCGGATCCCCTGATCTCCCAAAACAGGAGACGGACGCTCAACTCATTCAGCCATTCCGTCTGGTTGCATTCGGAACGCGTTCCATACACAGGGTGACTAGGAATAGAACACTGGCGGACTTTCAGAGCGGGAGATTCGTGGGTTTGAACCCCAATCGAGTCAAATAAATTATTTACAAAATCGTTACTTGTCACTACCCAGCCGTACACTCGGTATCAATAGTACAGGGCAAGGATTATTTTGCTCAGTGTCAGGATAATGTGGCTGAGCGTATATCGGGTAATGGTACTGGTGACTGGGTCTCCCAGTGGGGCAGCACTGTAACAATCGCCATGAGTGTGCACTGTCGGTACCCATCCTGATGTGGCTTTAGGTGTTGCAAGGATGTAAAGCCCCAAGATATAAACTGAATGAATGGTATTTTACATCCTAGCAACATATGAGGTCTTATCAGTAAATGTAAGCCTACCGACTTGTGAATGTGGTTTTACTGCTTTTATTGCACCAGAAAAATTCACAGCAAAGTAAAGCTTGTTTTATTTAAAGCTGCATAGTCCGATGAAATATCAAATTTTCAAAACCAAACGAATTATCTAGATTTGATTTAACATATCTAACTTAGATACCGATGCACTTATTAAGCATTTTTTTCTGCATAGAAGGCAATAATGAATCAATTTAACAGAACCTGTTACTGCAGAAGTCTATGGTGTCAGAGTTTTGGCAAGCGTGCCAAAACTAATTTTCCATGTTTGGACTCAAAATATCTCAGAAGCTTATCATTTAAAATAAAAGTAACTTTGAACTAATGTAAAGTAGATACTAGTGATCGATCTAATATATTTATCTCAGAAAAAATACAGAAATTCAAAACCATCGCACTATGCAATTTTAACGACGCTTCTCGAGTACATTGATTTTTATCATCGGCTATTGGACGTAAAACATATGGACATTCTGACATATTTCTTTGGAGCAAACCCGGTGTCGCCACATAGGCTACTCTTTCCGATAAGCAGCAAGGGGTCTTTTATATCCACTTTCCCACAGACAGGACAGCACATACCACAGCCTTTCATGAACCAGTTGTCGACCACTGGTTGGAACGGAAAATAGCCCAAACTGCAAATTGTTCTACTGAGCAGGATGGACAGGATGACCGGCACCTTCAGAGGTGGACACTCTACCGCCTGAGCTACATCCCACCCCCTAATTCACTGCAAAGTGCATACATGTTATCTTACTCATGAGGCATGACATACAATGCATCTGAGGCACTGCAAATTAATGGAACTTCGATTTCACAGTTGCATAATTTGATGGTTGGTTGTTGGTGTTTTACGTCCTAGCGACATCTAACGTCATATCAGGACAGGTACTGAGTGGATTGTGTCAGTGCGCACTCATGGCAACTTTATAGCTCTTCCTGATATCACACACAGTCACATTATCCTGATACTGTGCTAACCAGTCCTTGTCCTATTCTAGTAATGCCAAGTGCTGGGCTAGGTAGCGACAAATATCAACTTCATTGGTTTGACTCGGCTGGGATTCAAACTCTCGACCTTCCGCACGGGAAGCCTGTGCTCTACTGATTCGGCCACCACGTCCAGTATATAATTCGATGGTTTTGAATTTGTATTATATATATATAGTTTTTAATGAATGTAATAGGTTCATCCCTAGTTAGGCTCAGTGTACAGATAAAGCTAAGATTCCATATACGCTGTATGCGGTATGCGAATGTGAATGCGACAAAAAATGGAAAAGCATGTAAAGGCACAGTATAGTGGGTGCTTCCATATGTCCGAATGCAAATGCAAATGCAAATGTAGCAAGCGGATCGCTCCATGTACCGATCGGTGCGAATGTGAATGCTGCTCCATTTCCCATAGAGAAACCAGCAACTTTGACTTTCCTTCACAAATCTGTGGCAAGAATTACAGGAAATCACACGAGTATTTCATACCGCACTCGCATTTGCATCTGCCGTGGCATGCCCCATACTGCGTATATGGAATCTTAGCTTAATGCGAGTGAATATTGAGTTATGGTACCAGCGGCCAGATTTTCCAGTGTGGCAGCACTATAAAGTCGCCATGAGTGCAGACTGTCGCAAGTCGGTACCCGTCCTGATATGACCCTAGATGTTGTTAGGACGTAAAACTCCAACAACCAACCAACCAATCAACAATAAGTGCACTTGTAGATGTAAGTCGGGTTTGTATAACCAAATAGGGACCAGACGGGATGGCCAAATGAGTTGAGCTTCAAATGCTGCTTGAGTCAAACCAATGACTTTAAAATGTATAGTTGCCACTTCCTATCCTGGCACTTGACATTAATAGGATAGGGCAAGGACTGGTTAGCTCAGTGTCAGAATAATGTCATCATCATCATGCTGTTGGTCACGATGCGACAAAGCCTGATTTCATTACTTGACTGCCGCTCTCCATTTAGCTCTCTGCTGTGAGAGTTGCATCCATGAGTTGGTCTTAAAGGGACTATCTATTCGTCGCCGGGAAAACAAACGAACTCAGAATAGTTCAGATGTGTGCCACAGGGGTGGTGCATGCTTAGTACTGAACTTTTCCACTTGGTGGTGTACAGGAGAGTGACCTAGATTGTTGTGCCATTGGCTGGTTGAGTGGAGAGAAGGGAGGGTAATACTGAGGTATTTTCAATCTTCTTTAGCTTCAGGTTTCTCTTGATGGTATCCTTGAACCGGAGATGAGGGCGCCCTCTCTTTCTGTAAGCAGAAGACAGTTGAGAATAGAGGATCTGCGTTGGTAGCCTGTCTGATGACATCCTCATGAGGTGTCCAGTCCACCAGAGATTCTTTTTGATCAGAAGATCTTCCATAGAGGGAAGCCCCGTCCGTTCGAGTATTTCCTTATTTGTCACTTTGTCCTTCCAGGTTAGCCTCATGATTGAACGCAGATGTCACATCATGAAGGCATGTAGCTTTTTCACCTGTCGCCTGTATACTGTCCAGGCCTTGGCTCCGTATAGTAGGGTGGATAGCACGATTGCACGGTAGATCTTGCCTTTGAACTGAATGGACACATGGTGGTTGTTCCAGAGTCTCTGGCGTAGACGGCCGAAAGATGCACTAGCCTTGGCCATCCTCCTCTGTATTTCAGCATCAATGCGTCCATCACTTGATATAGTGCTTCCGAGGTAGGTGAATTCCGGAACAGAGTTCAGCTTGTTTCCGTCAACCATGATCTCCTCCTCTCGGGTTCTTGTAGAGTTGGGTTGGTACAGCACCTCCGGCTTCTTGATGTTAATCTTCAGGCTGAACTTCTTTGATGCATCGGAGAAAGCGTCCACTATTTTCTGGATCTCTTCAGCAGAGTGGGAAACCAGTGCACTGTCATCTGCGAATAGTAGGTCTCTCACCAGTCACATTTCATGAAAGCTGTCTGCCTGCCAGAATAATGTGACTGAGTGGGATATTGGGTCATGATGCAGGCAGCCTAATTTCCCAATGGGGCAGCACTATTAAGTCACCATTAGTGTGCACTGTCACAAGTCGGTACCCGTCCTGATATGACCTTAGATGCTGCAAGGACGTAAAACTCCAACAACCAACCAATCTATTTATATCAAACGGTGGTGAGTGTTTTGGTTTCAAGCACTTCGTGATTTCATCGGATTATGCAACTTTAGCTGCAGTGTGTGCTGAAGCAGCTTGTGACGCGTTACGTCCGCACCGACACCTGTCGGAGCTGACAGCAACCACTACTTATAGCCGTCAGCCAGTGACAGCTCCCACTTCGTGACAGTCATCAGGCCTGGCAACTCGTCCCCAGAAGTAGGCCTATCCCTTCAAATACAGGTGAGTGACGAACAGTTTCGGTCCTACAATCGTGAATATATTTAAAGTTGCATAGTCCAATGGTTTTGAGTTTCTGTCACTTTTTTCTTTAAAAAAAAAAAGGATAAATATATAGTACTAGTAGGGTGACTTATAATCTACCTTGAAGTGACTTATTTTAAAATTGCAGAGTCAGATGGCTTTTGAATATTGCTCTTACTTTTTTTAGATAAATATACCCGGCTGACTTAGATTGTCATCTCGCGATGACCACCTGATATAGTAGTATATCATGTGTGATTATACTTGAAAAATATCCATTGCTCACGGACACAGCTGACTCAGAGGCATGAGTGGGTAAATCAAGGCTTTTATTCGGGCGCTGCCCGCCCGGCGGCATGTACATTGACTGTGTATCATCGGGCAAGAAGCGAACGACCGAAGGCCGCGATATATTGCGAAAATGAAATGTGATGAGGGCATATGAGTCATGTGAACGATTTAACAAACGAGTAATCAATTACGTTAAAGTACAATAGCAATAGTTAATGATAAAATATGAGATAACAGTAGAGGGTAAATTATCAGAAATGTGACATTTAAGTAGGTGTGATCTGTCAACTGCGCTGTTGTCAGTCGCTCATTAGATGGTATTCTTTATTTTTTAGTTTAAATGCTTGATTGGTTTTTGGTTTTGTTGATTTTCTGAGGAATGAATTGGTTTATATTTGATTGTTTGTTGATTGAGCTATGGCTAATCAATAGCTTCCCCCCTCTCCCCCCCCCCCCCACCCCTGCCACAGTAGTGTCAGGGGTGGGGGGAGAGGGGGGGAAGCCATTGATTAGCCATAGCTCAATCAACAAACTTTAATGTACCACCCCAAGTAAATCACAATTAATAATAATGTGACAGGAAAGATCCAATAATAATATAACATAATATATGTAGTCCTTGAAGCTGCACATAATCCCATCAAAGCATCACATTTACTAAACCCAAATACTTGGATTTTATTAAAGTTGCATAGTCCGATGGTTTAGAATTTCTGTATTTTTTCTGCGATAAATATATTAGATCGACCACTAGTATCTACTTTACATTAGTTCAAAGCTACTTTTATTTGAAATGGTAAACCTTTGAGATATTTTGAGTGCAAACATGAAAAATTAGTTTTGGCAAGCTTGCCAAAACTCTAACACCATAGACTTCTGCAGAAACATGTTCTGTTAAATTGACTCAGGATTGCCTTCTATGCAGAAACAAATTCATAATAAGTGCATCAGTATCTAAGTTAGATATGTGAAATCAAATCTAGATAATTGGTTTGGTTTTGAAAATTTGATATTTCATCGGACTATGCAGTTAAGGACTACATGTTCAGCTTAGATACTGGTGCACTTGTCAAACATTTATTGCTGCATAGAAGGGAGTGGTAAGGGACTGGTAAGGGACTGGTGAGTTAATTTAATAGAACCTTTTACTGTCTAAGACTATGGAATCCAGCATTTCAGCGTGCACTCTAAAATTAATTGAGCATATTTTCACTTCAAATATCGGTAAAATGAGCTATTAATAATCAAAGTTAATTCAAACTGAAATGAGGTTATAATGATCGACCCGATATATTTCTCTAAGAATTATTACAAGAACTCAAACCTATTGGAGTATGCATCCTAAAAGGGCTGTCACACTACGACGTAAGAGCCAGCGTAAGCCTGGCGTAGGTGACTTTTCGTCATTACATTGAGGAATGTCGAGTGACGTCATAGTTACATTAGGCAGATGTCAATTTACGTCAAGATACGTCGAGTTACGTCGAGCTACATCGAGGTTTTCAACATGTTGAAAACTTTCGATGTAGCTCGACGTGATGCTCTGACGTTCGGGTCACGTCACACTCACGCTATGAACGCGTTAGGCGAACGTCGATGATGTTAGACGTACATTAGTCAAACGCTGCTCACTACGTTGCACTACGTTGCACTACGTTGACCTACTTGAAAGGCAGTGGGAATGTAGTGACGGCGTATGGATAACGTGCCCCTAACATACGTCCAACGTACGTTTAGCATTGCGCCACTGTATCATGACGTATGTAACGTGTAGGCACGTAGTTCTGGCGATCGAATAACGTATATAACGTGCCATGAACGTAATTATGCTGTCCGCTCGCATTGAAGCACATTATCACTACACTAAGCCGAGGTTACGGTCACGTTTGACTCACGTCAACTATGCTGCATCGACGTCCAACTTGTGCCGCAATTTGCATACTACGCCGAGAACTTCGACGTAATATAATTTTGTTCACGTTGTGCCTACGCTGACGTCATTACGTCATAGTGTGACAGGGCCTTTAATGAGCACCAGTATCTAAGTTAGATCAATTATGTAGAATCAAATCTAGATCACTGTTTTGATTTTGAAAATTTGATGTTCATCGGACTTCCTAGAGTGACCTGATTTATCACTATAGTATCACCTATACACTTACTAAGCTAGTGTGGCAAAGAAAACTTGTGAATGAAATGGATGGGAATAGAGATAACGGTGAAATAGCATATATATACTTAGTACATCGTAATGCTTAGGAGCAACAAATCTCAAACCGAAAAAAACAGCAGGTTACAAACAAGGTGGTCCGTTACTAGCAATGGTAAAATCAAATTGGTGTGCATATGATCGTAGTGTAGCTAACACGAGTGCCAATATTTGGAATAAACTGCCAGCTGCAACGTGGAATTCAGAAAATATAGCAGTGTTTATGAAACTACTAAAAGATAATATAACCTAGAAAAACAGATGATGTTTAAATGGACTAACACAAAATATAGTAACAACTGGATTTTAAATGTTTGCAATCTACAAACAGTTACAAGCCATACATAAGAAGCAAGAAAACCTAAATTATTACTAAAAACAAAATTCAGAAGATTTAAATCAAATTGGATTTGTGCTGTCCAGCAGTGAAAACAAACGTTAACACACTTATCCATTATGAGCAGGGTAAATATATTCATCAATAACATTAATTTTTTTGAAAGGCAGGTTGATTGGTTGGTTGTTGGAGTTTTACATCCTGACAACATCTGAGGGCATATCAGGACGGGTACAGACTTGTGACAGTGCACTCTCATATGGTGACTTTGTAGTGCTGCCCCACTGGGAAAGCAGGCTGCTGACTCCATGACCCAATATCCCACTCAGTCACATTATCGTGACACTGAGCTAACCAATCCTTGCCCTATCCTATTAATGCCAAGTGCCAAGTATCAATTTTTAAGTAATTGGTTTGACTCGACCGGGAACCGATCTCCCGACCTTCCGCACGCAAGGCCCGCGCTCTACCGATTCGGCCAGCGCCCGGTGCGAAACGCAGGTGCTGCATAAATAATCAATAACATCTGGTCAACCAACATATGTTTCGCTGGCTCTTGAGAGACTTTCACGTGACAATCCGCTGTGTTGTTAGTGTTACATAATACATGCAGCCCGGAAATCAATGATACACCTGACCCTCGATGTTGCTAGGGCGTAAAACAACAATAAAGAAACAAAACAAACTAAGTATACACCAGACGGTAAGTCAGAATGATTTGAACGTCCGTCTCCCGTTTTGGTATATCGTGGGATACAAATCCACGACTTTGAACCCTGATCGAGTCAAACCAATGACTTTAAAATTTATACTTGTCGCTTCCTAGCCATGGACTTTGCATTATTAGGATAGGGCAAGGTCTGGTTGGCTCAGTGTCAGGATAATATGTGACTGAGTGAGATATTGGGTTATAGTGCTGGTCTCCCAGTGGAGCAGCACTATAAAGTCGCCATCAGTGTGCACTGTCACAAATCGGTACCGATCCTGATATGACTGTAAATGTTGCCAGGACGTAAAACTCCAACAACCAACCAACATAAGTATGGGAGAGAGAACATTAGGCTCCAAGTTCCTGTCCATTGGTTGCCAAGGGCGGACTGAAGCTGTGGTCGCACTTGTACGGTGACTTTCTCTATCAGCTTCAGCTTCTACTACCGGTATAGGTTTTATTCTTTGAACCAACTTTGAACCTATGATCACGTGGGTCCTGATGGCTAAACTCAGTCCGGTAATGGACAACGATTTTGCACCATATCGGTAAAATTGAAATATGATTTTCATATTGCGCCAGGACATTGCTAATGCACCTGTCACACCTTACCGGACTGAGTACCGGACACCACCGGACAGAGAATTGTCTAGTTTGATGCTCTCCAGTACACAAAATGTAACGAAATGTATCGAAATGGAGTGTAATTGGGTCAATTGCCGCCAGACAAGCGGATAAGTACCGTGCATGTACCGTACATGTACTGGACGAGAACCGGACGAGAACCGGGGGAGAACCGGACACGAAATGGATGGGTACCGGACATGTAGCGGACAAAATGGACAAACCGGACACCAACGGATGGGTACCGGACATGTACGGATGGTACCGGATGGGTACCGGGCATGTACCAGACAAACCGGACACCTCAGTCCGGTGGTGTCCGGTAGAAGTTTTGTGCATGTTCAAAACTTGTACCGGACACCACCAGATACCACCGGACACCACCGGATGGGTACCGGACATGTACCAGACATCGCTGTACGGTACCGGACAGTGTCCAGTTCTCGTCCGGTTCCCCAGTCTGGTAAGGTGTGACTGGGACTTTAAGGTCCTAGGTGATGATTTTGAAGAAAATTAGCGACATTGAAATATTGTCGATATAGCCTCCAAACGACATGAGTCCGATTTTGGCTGAAGTGTAAACTTCTGGTGCTAATCAAGAGTACCTACAGAGTAGGCGGCCTACTTGAATTTGATAGCAGAATGGTCGTCGAATCGGCACCGATAAATCGGTCCGATTTTGGGTGAATCACTTCAGTCCAGTGCCGATGGATTGGCGGGGAGGGAGGGTAAAAGATCACTCTGTCGTATTTATTTATTACACTGTACCCCACTCTGCTTTGCTCAGTAGCAATGGACGCCGTGTTGAGACTGGTGGCGCTTTTCGTCATTGCGGGGGGTTCTGCCACCGCTAAGAACATTGTTCTCCGGGACTGCGGACGCGACATTTGTGACTGTCCAGCACCGAACCAGTTCCCGGGAGATCTGACGACGCTTCTCACTGGCAACACGACCTGCGAATGCACATGTGGAAGGGTGAGACAGAACTTTCAGATTTTCCTTAGTTAGGCCAGATAAAAAAAAAACTTGTTTAGCATCCCCACCCGACCTCAGAAATGCCCCCGACCTCCAATCCTTTTTCTTTTTTTTAAATTTTCAAAAGGCCCTTCAAATAGTTCGAATTGTGGTCGAGTCAAACCAATGACTTAAAAATGTATACTTAATTGATACTTGTCGCTACCTAGCCTAGCACTATGCATGACTAGGATGGACTGGCAATGAGGAAGATCAATTGTCGGAATATAAACAAGAACACAACCACTCATCAGTTCCCTTCTCTGTATTAGTTATAGAGGGAGTGCACGTGACGTCATCACTCAGTCGTCAGCGGTCAGTGGTCAGCGGCCAGCCATCTTGGATTACGAGCACCCTCCCTAGCCATGTTGTGAATGCATCTAGATGCAGTAAAACAGAGTTTTCTTGTGTTCTTGGAAGTTCTGGGAAGTTTACATCCAATGTGTTTACTTACAGCACTTTAGCAACAACTTCTGAGGCCAAACTGCTCAAAACAGTGACAAATAAACCAACAAATCAGTAATTAAGCACAGTGTAGGCAGTTGCAAGCCATCTGTATGTAATCCAATATGGCCACCAAAAGTTGTCTTGTGACGTTACATCCCCTCTATAATCTGTTATCCGACTGTCATAGGAGTTAGTTCCCGCTTCTGCCACTATGGCGCCACCTGCAAGTGGCTCCTTTTTTTTTTTTTTCATTCATCCGCTTCTGATTTTGTTAGGCTTAAAAGCTTGTATCAGGTCGATGCATGTCAAAATTTGATTTACTAGGATTAAACACATCGAGTACCGGATGTATGCAATATTGCAGCCCCATCCAATGCTTATCCAGTCTGCCCTTGAAGGCGTTGACGGAAGGCGCGTCTATGACATGTTCAGGCAGTGCGTTCCAGGCATTTACTATCCTGTTACTGAAGAATAGCTGTCTGACTGGTTTTATTGCTCTTTCCTTCTTCAGCTTGTATCGATGACCTCTAGTTTTACAGTTGGCCAGCTTCAGGTATCTAGCATCAACCGCATATCTTTCAGTGACGTGTTTGAATGCTTCTATCATGTCTCCCCTGGCCCTTCGGTAGTATAAGCTGGGTAGGTTGAGAATCCTGAGACGGTCTTCATATGGTAGTTCTCTTATGGTTGGTGATAACTTTGTAGCACGTCTCTGTACACTCTCGATCATTGACATGTCCTTCTTGACCTTCGGTGTCCAAGCCGTGTTGCCATACTCAAGGTGCGGCCGGATCAGTGGCTCCTGGCCACCCTTTTACCAGCTGCGTCTGGTCACTACCACCTCCAGACCTGCATGGCGGTCAGATTTAAGTTCATGATATAATATATATAATATATATAATGTATATAATGTATATATTATATGTAATATATATAATATTATATTATATATATACAATATATATAATATATATAATATATATAATATATATAATATATATAATATATATAATATAATAATATAATATAGATAGATAGATATAGGCGAGTACCATGAAAACGAATGATTTGTTTATTTCCTTTTTTGCTGCATCACTGAGACTGCCTCCAAATATGTCGTTTTCATGCAAATTTAACAATGAGCTGACACGATTCATCAAATGCCCTGGAAATATGGTGCTATGATTTGCTTCCCCATTTTGTGCAGAAAACCGGCATCGCCTGCGACAACGACGCGCATTGTGGGAAGGGGTCTTACTGCGGAGCGCCCAGGGACATCACCATCGTCATGGACATGAAGCAGGGCGTCTGCATAGGTCAGTCTGCAGCTGCACATTTACAAGTCCCACTACACAATGTATATGCTTACCCACACTCATGTTTGATTTTCTCCTTCCTGTAATACATGCGTAAAAGACATCCAGGCACGAGCGGAGAACAAAGGAATATGTAAATGAGATGACGTCAGAGGCACAGGGTGCCGGCGGTTCAGGTCCCTGGACGGTGAATAAACCATTCAGTATCCAGAAGTCAAAGTGTTCAGACATCGTACTTTCACGTGGTGTCAGATTAGGACAATGCTGCCTGCAAACATGCTGTGGGCCTCAGGCTGCCGACAGAGCTCGTCCTCTGCAACAACGCACGATCGAACTGGAAAATATGGATCAGAGCATATAACATATATGCCACTCTTTCAGGAGTCGTTTCGAAAACAGAATGAGTGCAATGCTGTATCTTCCTTCATGTCGCGGGTGAAGAAACCAAGAAAGTTTTTGCCAACATGGCCATCACACTTTCCGAGCAGGACAAGATCAGGCCATTAGCGGAGACATTTCAAGCATACTGTACTGGTAAATCAAACTTAATAATAATACGCTACTGTTTCAACTCACGTAATCAAGCCAGCGAAAATATGTCCACATATATGAAAGATTGTGAATATGGACCGATTGAAGAATCGCTTTTGCGCGATCGTTTGGTTGCTGGTGTCAAGAACATGATGTTGAGAAACAAGATGCTTCAAACAGCCGATCTCACACTCGAAAAGTGCATTAATATGTGCGAACTCAGTAAATTTAGTGCTGACCAGTTGGAAGAAAAGAAATCGGACGTGGAGATCAAAGAAATCAATTTTCTGAACAGATATGTAAATTCGCGTACCGGTGGTTCGTTCGGCTGGGCCGCCATCTTAGAAATCGCCATCTTGGAAGGCCGGAAACGCCACCGGTGCAACCAAATTCAAGATTCAATGTCAAACCTGTGGCTACGAACACCAGCGTGAATTTTGTCCGGCGAAGGGCAAGATTTGTGTTGCCTGCAAGAAGGTCGGGCACTTCGGGAAGGTTTGCCGGAGCAAACTTGGCAGGGTCGATGAGTTGACCATGGAAGAACCCGACCCTCACAATGTCGAACAAGACCCAGATCTGGCGGAAGTCAATGAGTTGACGACGGATCTGTTTGTCGGTGTTATCGAGTGCAACACCGAACAAGACACCAAGCTCTGGTATGCGACCGTCCAAGTGAACGGTCATCCAGTCAAGTTCCAGCTCGACACAGGCTCGCAGGCGAACATTCTTCCGAGGAACGGCTTCGACAGGATGACATCGTGCGACTGACAAACACCAGATGTTCGCTCGTGATATTCTCAGGGCATCGGATCACTCCAGATGGCGTGGCTTCGGTCAAGATCGATGGCAGAGACTTTGTATTCCAAGTGGTGTGGGATTGCCAACCTATTTTGGGTAAACAGGCTTGTGTTGTGTTGAACCTGTTTACATGGGTTGATGAGGTGAACACTGGCATGCCGACAAACATTTCAACCCCGAACAACGCCCACAGCCCGCGAGCCGACGATCTGGTAAGCAAATATAAAGATGTTTTTCAACGTTTAGGTTTGATCAAATCGAATGCTGTCATTCATATTGACAAATCTGTACAACCTGTTGTCGACCCACCGAGGAGGATTCCATATGCAATACAAAATAAGGTGCATGACGGACTAAAATGCATGGTACAAATGGGTGTTATTGTCGAACAAAATGAGCCAACTGAAAGGGGTAAATTCCATAACTATTGTTAAAAAACCTAACAAAATAAGAATCAGTCTGTTGTCTGTGGGAGAGTGGTTAGAGTGTCTGACTTTTTTCTAGGTCAGACTCCTAATCTGAGGGTCGGTGGTTCAATTCCCCGTGCCCCCACCTCTGCTAATTTGGATTTCCACTGCTGTGTATAACTTACAGCATCAACAAAGGCAAGTTGCTCTCATACCATGTCTATATGGTGTGGGAGGTTAAAAATCCCTTGGATCGGTAAAAGTGTAGGCTCGGGCTTTCTCTCGACAAACTGTCTAATGGTGAAAACAAGACTATTCTTACTTATCCATGATAGGCAGTATAAATCTTCAAGAAGAAAAAAAGAAACAAAGTTGAACAAAGCCATTAAAAGAGGACCATTCCCAACTAAAACTATTGACTAAATCACTGCCAAAACGGTGAACGCGCAATATCTCTCGGTTTTAGACGCCATGACAGGGTATTGGCAAATCAAACTAGACTATGAAAGTTCACTGTTGTGCACGTTTAATACTCCATGGGGCCGGTACAGGTACACCGGTCTACCATTTGGCATCAAAACAGCCAGTGACATTTTCATTCAGGAAATGCACCGCGTCATGGGTGATATACCCGGGATAGGTATAGTGACAGACAATATTCTGGTATATGGGTCAACCGTTGAGGAGCACAACGACAGACTGAAAGTAGTGCTGGACCGAGCCAGGTCAGTAAATCTAAAATTAAAGGAGTCAAAATGTTTGATATGTAAAACAACAGTGAAATATGTAGGTGTAAAACCAGATCCAAACAGAATACAGGCGATTGTAGACATGCCAGAGCCGCGTGACAAGCAAGGCGTGCATAGGTTACTGGGCATGGTTGGCTATGTTCAAAAGTTCATACCAAAGATGTCCGAGATCGCAAAACTACTACGCACTCTCCTTGGTAAGGATGTCGCGTGGCACTGGCAAAACGAACAGCAAGTCGCATATGACAAACTCAAAGTATTATACATGTATATATACACATATAATACTTAATATATACGTAGATATACATAATATTTTATATACACATATACACATACATCATACATGTATGATGTATATATATGTATATATATGTATATATACATATATATATACATGTATATATACATATGTGTGTGTAGTAGTCACCCATAATGCACTGCTGCCACATTATGTCAATTCTCACCCACAATGCACTGCTGCCACACTGCGGCAATGCTCATCCACAATGCACTGCTGCCACACCATGGCAATGCCCACCCACAATGCACTTCTGACACACTGTGGCAATGCTC
Source organism: Branchipolynoe longqiensis (assembly GCA_030323885.1). Classification (NCBI taxonomy): domain Eukaryota; kingdom Metazoa; phylum Annelida; class Polychaeta; order Phyllodocida; family Polynoidae; genus Branchipolynoe; species Branchipolynoe longqiensis. Next base: position 68,089,197 of record CM059193.1, on the reverse strand, counting down.
ACCCACAATGCACTGCTGGCACACCGTGGCAATGCTCACCCACAATGCACTGCTGCCACACCATGGCAATGCCCACCCACAATGCACTGCTGCCACACCGTGGCAATGCCCACCCACAATGCACTTCTGACACACTGTGGCAATGCTCACCCACAATGCACTGCTGCCACACCATGGCAATGCCCACCCACAATGCACTTCTGACACACTGTGGCAACGCTCACCCACAATGCACAGCTGACACACCGTGGCAATGCCCACCCACAATGCACTGCTGCCACACTGCAGCAATGCTCACCCACAATGCACTGCTGCCACACCGTGGCAATGCCCACCCACAATGCACTTCTGACATACTGTGGCAATGCCCACCCACAAGGCACTTCTGACACACTGTGGCAATGCTCACCCATAATGCACTGCTGCCACACTGTGGCAATGCCCACCCACAATGCACTGCTGACACACTGTGGCAATGCCTACCCACAATGCACTGCTGACACACCGTGGCAATGCCCACCCACAATGCACTGCTGACACACCATGGCAATGCTCACCCACAATGCACTGCTAGAACACCCTGGCAATGCTCACCCACAATGCACTGCTAGAACACTGTGGCAATGCTCACCCACAATGCACTGCTGCAACACTGTGGCAATGCTTGCGCTCACCCACAATACACTGCTGCCACATCATGCCAATTCTCACCCATAATGCACTGCTGCCACACTGCGGTAGGCCTAATGCTCACCCACAATGCACTGTTGTAACACCACAGTAATGCTCACCCACAATGCATTGCTGCCTTTTTCTATCCTGCAGATCAGTGCAAGAGGAAGACCTGCCCAGCCTTCCACAAGTGCGTGGTGAATGCCGAGACGGGCGACGCGGACTGCTTGTGCCAGCAGTACGACTGTCAGACTGGCACCCAGGCCTTCGCCTACCCCGCACAGCTGGGCCACCTGGTCCGTACATTTGAGAACATGTGAGTTGATTTTGTGTGTTTTTTCGGGGGGCGGGGCGGATTAGTTTATTAAGCAGGGGAAATTTCAATCGTGGACGATTGGTCTTCCTCATTCCACTGCTCCTTGCCCTATCCTAGTAATGCGGAGCGCGAGGCTAGGAAGCAACAAGTACCAACTTCTAACATTGGTTTGACTCGACCAGGATTCAACCCACGACCCCACGTTCAAATGCTGTATTGGTATGTGTGTGTGTGGGGGGGGGGGGGGGGGGGGGGGGGGGGGGGGGGGAGATATTCACTCTAATACATTTATCTATTACCATCGGACTATGCAACTTGAATCAATTTTGAATTAAAGAATTTCGGGTCCAAATAATTGGCCCATAATTCCGAATTGTGTTCATCTGGCGGAGGAAGCTGGAGAGGCTCACATCACCAAACGAACCATGCGCTCTTTCCCCCCCTCCTCCTATACCCTCTTGACCTGCATTTGGGGTCTGATTTCAAAGCCTATTCTTTATACACACCGGCACCTCCGTCTCCACCCAAGAATACCCGCGTCACAAAGCTACATACAACTAAAAAAGGCACTCACGTCAAAAAGCAACATGCCACGGACACGCCAAGCCACCCATACCAGAGGCTGACCAGCCCTGGCGGCTGCTATCGACAACATACGCCACCACGAAGCCACCCTCTCTCCATCCGCGCCCCTCACGCCACCAACACGGCGCCAGCCCATATCAACAGATCGGCACCGCCCCCACCGTGCTATGACGCTGTTTCCAACATCCCCGATGGCGATAACACATAGATGCCGCACCAGCTCCCAAGCAAACCACGATGTCCGACACACAAGCCAGGTGAGCCTGTGGTCCTCACCGTCCCCCTCACCCCAACACCGAAGCGAGCACTGATCGCGGACGCACCAAGGAACCTGCGAGGGCCATGGCCGCTCCCCCGGCTGCGGCGCTACAGGACGCCGACAACACCAAAACGGAGACAATGTGTGCGGCAGGGGGGCCGCTCCACGGCCGAGGAGGCGCCGTGTTTGATCATTGCGGCGCCGGCTGGCAAGGCTAACACCAGGAAGAAAGGTATTTCCACTAAGTATCTTTTTCCCTACGATCTGGTCGAGAGGGGGAACGAAGGCAAATCTATCAAAAAGGGGGTGGCGACCCGAGAAGAGTATACGATGGGCCTAAAGTGCCTCGAGTACCAGCGCGCATTCCCGGCAAGCGCCCTGGAGGCCCTCTCCCACCACCAAGAGATGGTGGCCCAGGATAACTGTACCCTGTCTTGGCCAGTCATCCGGCAATACTCCAAGGAGATCTTCACCAGGATAGCGGACAGGCGCCTCCCCGACGGCTGGATGGCTACGGCTGCTGTGAATGCCGTACAAATTGAAATAATCACTATGGCCGGACACACCTGCCCCGCCTTCGCGACCTCGGCCGACCACCAACACAGGAAGCAACAGCAACAAAAAGCGAGGCTGCCCCCGCAACCATTACGACAAGGCGGCGATGGACGTGCCCTGCAAAGTTTGGAATAAAGACCCCGGAACGTGTGACAAAGCGGCAAAAGGAGAGTCGCATGGCTCGGGCACCTAAAAGCTCGCCCATGTGTGTGGCTACTGTGCTAATGTCCGGAGGATATTCACAAACCATATGGGGGCCATCTGTTACTCTAAGAAGTCCAGGGACAGGCCCGGTAAGATATCCCAGTTGGATTTTTAGCACCCCGGCGGTGTGATTAAATCCTTCCCTGCCGAGCCAGTAGAGACAACTCCCCTGTCCCCCGACTACCCCTACCGTGTACGGCCCCCCAGCACCCATCCACTGTTTGTTGACATTCTGGAGCGGCCGCGTGGGTTCCCCCGGGCATCCCCGATCCCGGGGCACCACGGGAACCCCCGTTAATGATGTCACGCCTGCAGCTGGTTCCCGGCGATGAAGCTGGTTCCTGGCCAACCCAGTCGCCGAGCCCCGCGCCACCAATATGGTAAACAATAACACAGCTCGTGGAAGCCCCAGCATGCCCCCACACATGTTCACCTACGAGAGCTTCACTGAGCACTCCAACAACAACTGCAACAAATCCACCTGGAAGGCAGCGAGAGTCGTAGCCCACTGTGTGACGTGACCGGAGCACCTTAAGCTGGCGGCCGGGGCGAGATCGACACAAGCGAGCAGGTCGGCGAGGTCATCGACCACACGCTGCAGGACTCTATGGTGGCCACACCTGACTGCAGCCCATCCCCTAGATAAAAGATTCACCCGTTGTAGTACACGGGTGAAGGCCAGCTCTATATAAATACGGGGGAAAATAGCATTAATATGGAAGCGAGGCTACAGTATGGAAGTGAGGCTCCAGTATGTGGCTCCAGTATCAAATGAATACTTCTAGAGGCACAGAGTTGGTGAAATGGGAGAGAATGCAAAAAGACAAGATGGCGGCCACAGAACGCCGTCGATGTCACTTTTAAATCTTATTAAACTAGATATTATATTATATTTTTCAACTCAAAAGTAGCGGGTAAATAATAAAACATATGTAAAGAATAATTGTTGCTTGTTACTTTGTTAAATTAGGCTCTCAATTCTTTGACCCGTTTTTCCCCACATTTTACATAGGGCTGGTTTGCACCCCTACTGCAGCAGTACGGGGTGAATCTTGTATCTACCCATCCCCAGTCGACTCGGGCATCCGTAGGAGGGAGTACTTGGGGCGCCCCCACGCGTATAAGCTTCCGGTGGCCTCCGACATCGGCCACCAGATGGCGCAAGAGGGCAGGGGAGCCTTCTGCTGGTCCGTGGACATGTGCCGCACCTCTGGCGCACCCTGTTTCCGCGTGACCGAGGCAGTGTCTTGGATCCTGCAGCAGTGCGGCTACTTCAGTCTCGGGTACATATTTAAAACATCCGGGGCGGACCCCGGACCAGCCACAGATCACGCCCGATCACACCCGATCACTACGGACGAGCCACAGACCACCCCGGACCACCCCGGATGACGGTCCGGGGCTCGTCCGGCCTCTGATTCGGGTAGGTGTGACTGTAGCTTAATAAAACCCCCTTCCTCCCACTTCAGTCTCAGGCTTCCTCTGTCCAAATCATTTTATAATAGAATCTATCCCAGTTCCATGTAAAATCGGTTTGTCAGGGCACCGTTCCAAGTACAGCTATGCCATTGATACCGATCTTTCTTTTCTCCTGTGATCTATGTTTAGGTGTCAGACGGTGAATCTGAACTGTGCTCTCCTGAAGCAGAACGTCAACGCCGACACGTGGAAATTCGTCAACGCATAACGACGACGAAGATCCTAGGCCTACCACATTTCTTAGACAGAAGTTGGAGCGAGCTACAGGTGTTGACCATCACAAATCCGACATCATTGGGACCTGTAGGGTGCTGGATAAGTCATTTTGCCCGTTAACTGATTGTTGCATTAGAATGCACTTAAAGTTGCTTAGTCCAATGGTTTTGACTTTCTGTGATTTTCTGAGATAAATATATTAGGTTGATCATTATAATCTCCCTTTCTTTAGTTTGAAGTAACTTTTATTTTAAAGCTGCATGCTTCGATAAAGCATCACATTTTCAAAACCAAAACAATTATCTAGATTTGATTGAACATATCTAACTTAGATACTGGTGCACTTATTAAAGAGTTGTTGCCACATATAGAAGGGAATACTGGGGCAATTGAATAGAAGCTGTTACAGCAGAAGCCTATGGTGGCAGAGTTTTGGTGTGCTTGCCAAAATTAATTTGAACTTCAAATATCTCCAAACTTAGCCATTTAAAATAAAAGTTACTTCAAACTAAAGTAGAGTAGGTTAAAGTGAGAAATCTTATATATTTATCTCAGAAAATTCCAGAAACTCAAAAACATCGGACTATGCAACTTTAAATGGTTGACTTCTGAGATATTTGAAGTACAAAGATGCGATGGCCGAATGTGTTGAGCGTCCACCTGCCGTTCTGGTAGGCCTAGGTCTTGGGGTTTGAACCCTGGCTGAGTCAAACCAATGACTTAAAAATTGACACTTGTCGCTACCTAGCCTGGCGCATGGCATTACTAGGATAGGGTAAGGAGCAGTGGAATGAGGAAGACCAATTGTCCGCGATTGAAATTTCCCCTGCTGTATCAACTAATGTACAACAACAAAAAGATGCAAAATCAATTTTGGCATGTATGCCAAAACTCTGATACCATAGGCTTCTGCAGTAACAGGTTATATTAAATTGGCTCAGTATCCCCTTCTATGTGGCGACAAATGTTTGATAAGTGCACCAGTATGTTTTTCATTTGAAGTTTTCATCGGACTATCTTTAACCCAACACATAAATAACCACTTCATCCTACCTTTAAATTACCCTATAATTCAGTACATGTTGGTTAATGAAAGAAAGAAAGAGACAAATTAAATGAAGATCAAGTGACATTTAATTTTGTTTAAACCCAGGTAAAATAAAGGTTTCAGGCACAGGTAATTCTGTAGAATTACATAAAAAAAACTTCACTTCTGCTTCCAAAGTGAAATGCTGGAATTTGCAACTAAGCAGATTTACATGTGGTTTCTTGCTATTTTTTAAAACATATCTTGCAACCCTATATTTTGGCCTTTCTATGATTAGTTTATCATGCAGCATGTAAGCATTCATTATTTCTTGTTCACCTATAAAACTGTTCTTGTTCACTTATAATACTGACTTGTATAAACACAACTAGGTTGCTTTTGAAGATTTTCACTGCTCAACACAACCTTTACATGAATAAAATGTGATTCCACAGAAATTTTAAATGTCATACCCACATGTTTTGTCACCGTTTCTTGTTATTTGAGTAAGTTGCATTAAATGCCACAAATACTGGTAAGCCTGCATAGGTTGATCAGGCAGCCTGGATAGTCGATGCACTCCCCAGAATAGCAGAAATGTGGGTTCAGTTCCATTCTAGGCAGTGTTCTATCTGTTGCCACACATCCCATGACAGCATTATAAATTTCTCAGATGACGTCATCCACTTGTGGAATTTTATTTTTAATTGAAAATTGGATGGCCAAGTAGCATTCCATGATGTATATCAGGCACATAATTTATTGCTCACATGGATGGACAAGCACTGCACTGTGTAATGGAATAAACATATACACATTGTGCATGCCACAAGAACCATGCATGCACTCTTCCTAACATGGTCACTAATACAAACATACTGGACATTTAAAATAAGTGATACTATACTCTGTAATCTATTATTTTTAAACTATGTTGTGTTGATTTCGATTTCATCTGTCCATACAGTACAAACAAAAGCCAAATAATACTAACCATTTAAATCAAGTGGTATATTCTGTAACTTAGAAACCACAAATGGACCACATGAATTATATAAATTGGCATTTTGATAATGCTTGAAACGACAACACAGGGGCTCTGGGAGCTAATTAGAAAGTTTTCTGACAAAAGGGAGGGGGAAAAGATCTTAGCCTCTGAAGGCGCTCAGCGCCAGTAATCCCTATTTGAATTTTGGGTGGGAGGGTGGTGGAAATTGGGCTAGAACATTACAAAAAGTCTGCACTTATGGGTTCAGGCACTCATAGCATGGGAGGATGTCCACAGTGCAGTTCAACGGTGAAATCACAGGAGGTAGAGCCAGTAGTACATCACATAAGACTAAGGCAGCGCGACAGGTATGAGTCCATAGTTCATAGGAATTCCACATGGTGGCAATTCAAATACAATGACCAATGGTCAGCTAAGTGTCTTAATATAGAATTTGGCTGGTTCGCGAATTAAATTACCCATGTTGACCATCAACATGAACAATTATTATTATAATTATTAATCTATGTTGTGTTGATTCCATCTGTTCACACAGCACTAACAAAAGTCAAGGAATACTAGACATAAATCAAGCGATGGTACGCTGTATTATTATTCAGATTATTTATTTAAGTTATGTTGATTCTATGTCTAACCAGTACATATAAAGATAAATAAAGGAGATTTAAGTTAAGCTAACCTATGCTCTATTATTATTATATCCATGTTAATTCTATGTTTAAACAGTAAAGAACAGCCAAAGTGGGTAAATATTTACATGTTTAAAAAAAGATTCCTACATGTGAGTTTGTAGTGTACTTGTTAGTGTGTGGGACTTGTAATATGTAGGTTGAGAGTTCAAAATCCCTTCGGTGCTTTACTTTTTACATTAAAGAAAACCCTGTTCTTCTCCCCCTAAATGTTTCTGAATAATCACAGTTAGTAAATTATGTAATGAAATTGTACTAACAAATATTTGACATTATATCAAATATATGAGATTGGTCATTATAATCTACTTTACATTAGTGTATATTTGAAACTGACATTACAAGTGCCACATTGGAAACAGGGTTTGCAATGTGGCTATATGCAAATATAGAGATATATGAAAAACACAGTCACTTAAACCTTTGTCTCCATTATTCTTTTTCCCCGTTTAAAAAAGATTTTCCTTTTACCTGATTTGGGATACAAAAGGTTATATGGTGCAGGTAGCTTTGTTATAGAAAACTTGAGACTATACCTTCAAACATATTGAGATGGGAGGCGCGTGTGGATGAGTTAGTTATCTCTTTAAGACCTCCTTATCTCCACTGTTATATTCAGTTAATCAGGCTGTCAATTACAGGGTAGCAACGGGTCACTATCATTCCAAACATCTGAAAGATTACATCAGAAACTTGAGTTCTGGGTAATTTGTTTAATTAAAAAAAACACCCCCAAATGTAACTAACTGCTTTCCCATTGACACTGCACACACATCACATAATCACTCACCATAATAATGCTAGTTGACTTCTATATACATTATTTTAGGGAGAACCAGGTGACAACTAACCTATAGGCATGTGAATAGTAGTTAAGAATGAATAGGAAATACATAATATGATGCTACACATTCGTAATATTATGATATACCATGGAAATTCAAGTGCAGTAACTTATCTTTGGAGTAATATGACGTAGAATTACTGACAACAAAAATTGGAAGGAAAAGAAAAGAAGACAGAAAAAAAAAGAGAAAAAAAGAGGGAGGGAGAGAATAATTCAGAAAGGTTAATTTTTACTTTATTTTTTACACCACCCATCAACAGCTAAGACTCTTTGAGAGTTCAAAGAATGAACGAATTAAACACCAAATAGTAGACATATTGAGCTATAGGATTAAGGGAACGGTGAGATGACCAGATCAGAGTCGGAACAACTACCACGCCACAGCTTGTGTCCTTTACCTCACGGGCCCTGAAAGACTATGTGTCTTGTGTGTTTGTATATACCTAGATACGAGTGTGTGTATGTGTATGTGGCGAGTGTGTTGGTTATGATGCATAGGCTAATACTGATGAGGTGTAGAAGTCTCAAGAAGGTCGCCGGTGACTGGGTTCTTGTGTCCCAAGTGGTCACAAGCGGCCATAGTATGACTGGAGCTTTATTAACAGCCTAAGCTTCTATGATAGACTTGCATTAACATAACTAGGTTGATGTTTTGCTTTTGAAGATAGTCACAGAAATTGTCGCAGCAGCATCTTTTGTCACCATTTCTTTTTATTTGAGTAAGTTGCATTTACCTTCACAGGTGAAATGCCATATAAACTGGTAAGCCTGCGTAGGCTGAGCAAGCAGCCTGGATAGTCGATGCGCTCCCCAGAATGGCAGAAATGTGGGTTCAGTTCTGTTTTAGGCAGTGTTCAATATGTTGCCACTTCTCCGATGACAACATTGTACATTTCTCAGATGATGTCATCCACTTGTGGTTATTTTTAATATAAAATTGCATGGCCAAGTAGTTTTACAGCATGTATATTAGGCACACAATTGATCACATGGATGGACAAGCACTTCACTGTATGATGGAATATGCATATATCATATACACACTCTGCATGCCACAAGAACCATGCAGCGCTTCTAGCATGGTCATTAATACATACTGGGAATTTAAATTAAGTGATGATGTACTCTGTTCTCTATTAATATATCGTAGCACTCTGCACTGACCTCTCAGGCAAGGAGCCTCATAGACAGGTACGCATGGGTAGTGTGGTGACATCAGGGAGCTTAGGTGGTGAAATGGTTAGCACACTGCAGAATGCAAGATATGTGGGTTCGATTCCTGCTTTGGTGCAATATTTCCCACTTTCATCACCCCAACGACATTATTAATTTATGTTGTGTTGATTTAAATTTCATCTGTTCATACAGCACAAACAAAAGCCTAATAATACGGAAATCTAAATCAAGTGGTATTTTCTGTAATTAATAATCTATCTTGTGTTGATTCCATCTGTACACACAACACAAACAAAAGGCAAGGAATACTAGACATAAATCAAGTGATGGTATGCTCTATACTTATTCAGCTTATTAATTTGTTATATTGATTCTAAGTCTAAACAGTACATATAAAGATAAGTAAAGGAGATTTAAATTAAGCCAAACTACACTTATACCCACGTTAATACAGTAAAGAAAGGTCTAAGTCGGTAAATATTTACATATTTCTTAAAAGATCCTGCGCTCAATAAGGCACAGACATGTGAGTTTGTAGTGTACTTGTTAGGGTGTGGAGTTCAAAATCCCTTTGGTGCTTTAATTTTTACATGGTTTTAAAAACGTTCTTCTCCCCTAAATGTTTCTGAATAATCACAGCAAATAAACTATGTAATGAAATTGTACTAACAAATATATGAGATTGATCAGCTTTTAATCTACTTTACATTAGTTTGAAGTAACTTTTATTTTAAATGGCTAACTTTTGAGATATTTGAAGTGCAAACATGTCAAATTAGTTTTGGCAAGCACACCATAACCTTCTGCGACAACAGGTTCAATTAATTTGACTCAGTATTCCCTTGTGCAAAAACAAATGCTTAAGAAGTGCATTAATGTCTAAGTTACATATTTACAATCAAATCTAGATAATTGTTTTGGTTTGGGAAATTGTATGCTTCATCGGACTATGCAGCTTAAAGTGGGATTACAGATTTCTTCCTCAAGTAATATCTTATGAATAAACAACGCAAACAGTATTTTGGGTTTTTGATATAAGCATTCAAAAGTCAAGTTTATTCCAAGTTGATCCCAAAGAAAGTGGACAATTCTGCTATCTGTATGTATTCAAAGCTCTCTACCCTGGCCTACTACACTCCGCCGGAGCAGGGAAAATAGTCATTCATCTAATCACAAAATATTGCACACACTTGTTATTAATAAAATAGGAAATGTTGTCTCATGGCTTACAATGACTGGTCACACTGTTAAAAATACTGAAGTCTAGTACACAACGAGTGTAACCACCTCATAATAGGCGTGTTTTGTATTGAACACACCGCTACCACACCGGACCTGTTGCACAATATAGATATATAAATGCTTAAAGGTAGTACATTGTAACAACAACGTACGACCAGAAGTTCCTCTTTTGCAGTGACAGATGGCGCTAATTTGTTTGTGCTTTTATTACGTCTATTGATAAAGCACGAGGGGCACGTGCACCATACATATACCATTTACCGTTGAAACTGACATTACACGTGCCACATTGGAAACAGGGTTTGCAATGTGGTTATATACCAATATAGAGATATGAATATCACAATCACTTAAACCTTTGTCTCCATTATTTTGCCCCCGTTTTTTTGTGTTTTTTTTTTCTTATACCTGATTTGGGATACAAAAAATGATATGGTGCAGGTAGCTTTGTTATAGAAAACTTGAGACTATATCTTCCAACATATGGAGATGGGAGGCGCGTGTGGATGAGTTAGTTATCTCTTTAAGACCTCCTTATCTCCACTGTTGGTCATATTCAGTTAATCAGGCTGTCTATTATAGGGTCGTGAGTAGCAACGGGTCACTATCATTCCAAATGTCTGAAAGATTACATCAGAAACTTGAGTCATGGTTTGATTTGTGTTTTTTTTCCATTATTAAAATAAAATAGACAAAAGATCAGATAAAAAGGTGCTTTATGAAATGTGATTTGTCTGCAAACAAATTTCCCCTCAGCATTCTTCTGGTGTACAAGCCTGGTTTCGATGAACCTTACAATCATGCTTGAATCAAACGCAATTCACTCCTACTAGAGAAGAAATAAAAAGATATTTTTGTCTGTTTAAAAGGTCACTCCAACTTAATTCTTTCATTAGTGACAAACATCACCTATCATCAACCTGTGTTAAAACGCAAATATTAACTATAACCACACCGTGTGAAAACAAAAGTGTAAGGAGTTGTACTTGGGGTGTTGCGGGGTGAGAGCTAGAGGTGTGGGGGGTATAACAGGGTGTGATATATATGTGTGTGTGTATATATATAATTTGAAAAGCGAAGCTCTGACAAACGATAAAATTCCAGACTACCAGTAGGCAGCAGTAGCGTTAAAAGAGAATAAAGGCTTATGGGTAATTCAACCCAACATGACCCCTTCTGTGACAGTTAGAAACTACCCATGTCATTGACTAGAAATATGGACATTTACAAGTTGCTGTTTAATAGCTACTTCCCAGCAACCGCGGTTACAAATGTAACCTCGCCTGTAACCCTATACCCAAGCCCTAATATGTTGCTACCTTGCTGGTGCCAAAAGTTGACTAATGATAAGTACACCATTACTACTATAGCCAACTTCCCTTGCTAAAAATCTATGAGATCACAAATATAAAATTTGGCCCATACAAGATAATATTATTAATATTATTAGTTACCACTGGTTACAATAAGTCATATGAATTAGTAACATTATACAAATATAGAAGTCAACTAGCATTATTATGGTGACTGGTTATGTGTTCTGTGTGCAGCGTCAATGAGAAAGCAGTTAGTTATATTTTGGGGTGTTTTTTTTTTTAATAGAAAATTATTTTAGGAGAGGGACAACCAGGCGACAACATATTCCCACTTCATGTGCTTGTGTCCTACTTAGGTCCCTACATGCAAAGGTTACCATAATATATAGACATATCTTGCTACCATAACCTATAGGCATGTTGATAGTAGTTAAGGATGAGTAGTAAATACATAATATAATGCTACATGCTCGTAATATTATTAATATTATGATATACCATGGAAATTCAATTGCAGTAAATTGTCTTAGGAGTAATATGGCATAGAATTACCAAGAACAAAAATTGGAAGGAAAAGAAAAGACAAAAAAAAAGAAAGCAAAAAAGAGGGAGGGAGAGAATAATTCAGAAAGGTTAATTTCATGATTATTATAACTGGTAATCATACTTTATTTTTTACACCACCCATCAACAGCTAAGACTCTTTGAGAGTTCTAAAGAATGAACGACGACTTAAACACCAAGTAGTAGGAGATGTACGACGTACTGAGTTATGGCAATAAGGGAACGCCGATGTGGCCAGACCGGGGTGGGAACAACTACCACGCCACAGCCCTTGTCCCTCACCTCACGGGCCCTGAAAGACTACATGTCTTGTGTGTTTGTATATATAGATATGAGTGTGTGCGTGTGTGTGTAGGTGTATGTGGCGAGTGTATTATGTATGATGTATACGGTAATACTGACGAGGTGTAGAAGTGTGTTACATAGCCTGGGGAAATCTACAGCAGGAAAGGGCAGAAAGTGGAGATTACTAGGCTAAATGACCACCCCCCCCTCTCCCCCCCCCCCTTCCTCCCTCCCTCCCCACTCCATGACATGCCCAGGTACCAGTAACACTTGTCACCTTCCCTATATCACACTCTCATCCTCATCCCTCACAATCCTGAGACCACTGAGTAACTAACTTTGTCACAAACACAATTCTCAAATAGAAATTATCTTTCTTTTTTCTTTCTCCCCCCCCCCCCACAACACCCACACCCCTTTAGTTAATTTTTGTAGCCCCACTCGCCAGAATGGAGAGTGGAGGAAATAAAACTAAAGATTTTCTGTTCATAAAAAGATAAAAAGAGAGAAAAAGGCTAAATCAGGAGAATTTGTCAAGTTGTTTGTTCCCTTTGTTTCTTTCATATTAACTTTATACATGCTCAGTTATGTTTTTATTTTCCAAGTCCCTACAACCCCACCCACATATGAACAGTTGTAGTGTGATGTGATAAGAATACAGAACCCCACTTAAGCTACATCCACCACTAACTAACCAGTCCAAGACACCCGCGGAAAGATATGGTTAAACGGGTCGTGATGTCAGCCGTATCATTAGTACACGCGTACACCAAACCTGCTCCTCTCTACCAGTAATAGTTAGCATGGAATAACACTTCTTAATGAAACAAAACACAAAAACAATACCACCAAAGATATTCAAAACACACACCAATGAGATATAGAACTAGACACCGTTACATAGATTAAATGTTCTATAAAGCCGCCTAAATTTCCCAACTGAAATTGGTTTTAATTAAGTAAAACCTCACTATGTTAATTAGCCATCTACAATCCTAACGGTAAACACAGGATTCATACATAGAAAGACAGGTCATCAAAGGACAACCTCAAAGTTAATCTAATTCCATCACATCAAAAGAGCTCATGATTGGCGGAAAAATACACTACACTTAACACTAGTGCTTTGCTATGCGCCTATTGGTTATTACTTTTTATGTAATTACATGCACTATGACGCAAGTCCAAATCCATCACCAGGCTAACCTCAAACTGTATACTACTGTGACAAAACTTAGCAGTGACATAGAAATGGACAAAAATAACTGTATGGATTATACTATATATATATATAATATATATTATACATGTTATATATATTATACATGTTATATATATATATTATATTATAAATATGTATTACATATTATGTAGATAATATATATGTATTATATAAGTATATATATAATAATTATATATATATGTACATATGTATATAATATATGAATGTAATATACATAATATATATAATATATATGTATTATATATAATACATTATTATATTATGTATATGCATTATATATAATAATTATATATATTATAAGATAATACATATTATATATCGAGCTAGGAGGGCACTAATATACACCCTGGGTCAGTCAGGGAACAGCTTAGTAAAAGTAACATACCTCATCACAATGGAATGGCCCTCACTGGGCGACACCCCCATTATATCATCATCATCATCATCGTCATCATCATAACACGGTTTAATTAATTTACTAATACAGAAATGGTCCATGAAAAAACGCTCCTTATTATATAACTCAGCAATTAGAACTTTCCAATGAATCCATCAACTGCAAAAAAGCTCTCAAGAAGATTCCAATCCGAACAACAAGCAAAGAACCTGACTAAACTTGGAACTGATGGGCGTGCGCCACTGTCGTGAGTGGGTAACGAGTCCCACCCCCTGTGTTTTCTCGTGTGTGGCGTTTTTGTAGTAGTTTTTTTGTATATCCTAATTGAAGGTGGACATTGACGCTGTTAGAATTGGTGGGTGCCAAGTTGCACCCACTGACCGCCCTCCTGACACTTGCTTCTGCCAAACTCGGCTTTCTGAGTGCCGGTCATTGCAGAGTACCCCTCCGCGACATGGAATGTCGCGAAGGTCGTCAGGAGAAGGTTGACTGAACCAACCCTCTTAAAACCTAATTAGTTGGTGCTGACCAGTCTGGCGTGAGGCTAAGTTGCACCCACTGACCGCCCTCCTGACAATGTTTCTGACAGACTCGGCTTTCTCAGTGCCGGTCATTGTAGAGCACCTCGCGACACGGAATGTGGTGAAGGTCGTCTGAACCAACCCGCATAAAACCTTCAGCTAAATGAGCGTGGCAGGAGGAGCGGGGGGTGGGGACGGGGGCACCGTCTTGCCAACAGTTCCTATTCTTATTTGAGACACAATCTTTTATGGTGGTTTAAAAAAAAAAAAAAAATGTTAAACAAACTTTTAAATTAAAGAAAATTTAACATTACCGGTTGGACTCTTGTCTTTTTTAATTTGATAATTGTCTGAAAATGGCAGTGCCTTCATTGAAAATACCGTTTTGTTCATAGTTCCTATTCTTATTTCAGACACAATCCTTAATGGTGTTTTTTATTTATATAAACATTATTTTATAACTTTTTAATTAAACAAATTCAACATTACCAGTGAGGTTTTTCCTTCCATTTTAATTTGATAATTGCCTGAAAATGGCACTTCCTTCGATGAAAATACTAACAAGAGAAAAGGTGATGAGGGTCAGACCACACATTTTTTTTTAAGGGAAAAAAAAAAGAAGTAAGCTTCCGCCACCAATATTTACGCATGATTGATTTCGCTAAACTATCATCAAACTGTTGATGACAGGGTCCCCTCAGTCTATCGACACCCAGGTCCACACGCCACCTCGTGGTAGGCAGCTTCCTAACTCGAATTAGGTGGGGTTTGGGGTGGGGGTGAGGGGGGGGGGGGGTAATTTGTAATTTCACCCTCTTAGGAACAAATAAAAACACCCTCTTTCTATTGTTGTTCTGGAGATTGTTTTGTGTTTCATTCGGGGATACCTGACTCCCACTGAACTTCATTAGCATCAGATTGCCTAACACTGTTACAACCATGTCCATTTTGCTATACCATTTGCACAGTCGCCTTACCTCACAAATATAAAATGCTTTTCGTGGAATGCTCATGAACCTCTACGCGTTAGGCGAGTCTGTCCCCGAGGGGTGCCAGCTCGGGGGATTCCATGGGCGGCCATCATCAAACAGCACCACTCAAGAAAAAAATTTAAATATAAATAAGCTTTGCCTCAATGAGAAATCGGTCGCAGAATTTAATTAATTATTATATCCTGGTCAGTATATTCTATCTAAAGTAAGAAAAAAATTATTAGGTTTATACATTTTCAATAGTAGACCTTCGCATGCTTTGGTCCATAGCTTTATCATTTTAGTCAGTAGACCTTCTTGACATGCTCGGGTCCATAGCTTTATCATTATTATCATCATCCATCATCACTTTCTTCTTCTTCTTCTTCTTCTTCTTCTTCTTCAGTATTTGTACAATTTGAGTAATAAATAAATAAAATGCTCATTAAATGGCACTCCCAATAGCCCGGCGAGCGGCATCAGTGAACTTGGCTCGAGTCCGCAACGTAGAGTGCACCTAGTTCTCTGCGGGTTACAATCTGCATGTGCACAGGTCAGCATGGCAGCGCTAAGTTTTAAACCGCAAGGCACTGCCTGAGCGCTAGTTTAGTCGATATGTGAATTTCCATTCGCTCCCTCTCTCGGACCCGGCTCACCTACCCATCAGCCCAGTCCTTTAATTATACGTTACGCTACAGCTCGCCCCATCACACTACATTAGTACGAGGCCGAGTACATATACCTATATAAAGCTGCCAGTATATATTCATATACACATGTGTAGATATACAAGGATTAGAGTTTAAGATTAGTATCATCATTATATACGTTGTTACCAGAGACACCTTTACACACGGTCCACCTAATTTGATTTGTTTGTAGTCGTCAGTTGGGATGTGTGAGACTGACGTGGCTGGCATGCCACGCCAGGGGCCACTAAGGCAGCCGGTCACTCTGCTTTACGAACCACTGACCCTCGGCCAACCTTGAGTCACTCGTCCCTTCAGGTGGACAGAGGGTGGGGCAGCGGGACAAGTGGCAACCGATGTCTCATGCAATGGCAACAGTCAAACCCATCCACTCGATATATAATATAATGGTCTTGAGAAATATTTTGAAGGGGCATCGGAGGATTGGTAAACTTTAAGAAAAGGTTTGTGACGACAATAATTATCAAGTGATCTAAACTGCATAAAAACAACATGGTATCACAGAATTTTCATAATCTATGATCTGAAGCATCTGAAATATCACCTATGAATTGGAACATTACAATTTTTATAACCTCAGATTTGGAACATCAGAATTTTCATAGACCAATGATTTTGAATATCAGAATTTTCGAAAACCTCTGATTTTGAGAATCAGAATTTTTAATACCTATTTTTTGGAACATTAGAACATGAATAACCTACGACGTAGATTGACAGGATTTCTGTGATGCTATATACTTTCCTCTCAAAATATTTCAATTTAATTATGACGGGAACCACTCCCAAAAGATTTGATATGTACTTTTCTGTTTAAAAGAGGCTCATGGGAGATAGTTAATGTCGAGGTCAGAAGAAGGAAAGTTCAAGTGGATCGTACTGTGACCTGATATGATGCCAGCCATACATCGAGTCTCTACAACCATTCCCGCCACTCCAACATTTGACCCTCTGCCCCCTCTCGTAAGGAGAGGCGAAAAAGGCGGGAACTTTGGACTATGAAGAGGACAAGCGCATGGTGACAGGGTATGGCAGTGGTGCAGAACCGACCCTCCTGGCCAGGTTAATTCAACTGACGGGTCAATTTAATATACCACTAATAAATCGCTTCTTACAATATAAAGATCCACACACACACACATACACCAAAATGATTACCGATATTAATAACAAAAATCCAACAATCTCAAGGGAAATATTGTGTCTGTCACTACTACATCGAAGACAAGATTAAATAACCTGATTATTATAAGATTGCCAATCTAACCTTGCTATGACCGCTAAAGCTACCTAGGCTGAGGGTTATCACATGACTGCCCTCTGGTGTGAGCGGAGGGCAGCATACACCATTATACCAGAGTGGATTATTACAATAGCCTATTTACTTCACGTAAACACCCAAGGTCACCATTTACACTAAACAACCTGGCAGTCATAGTGCAACACTCACATTATCTGTTCATAATACAATAATAATAATAATTATTATAATAATATTCCGGTGATATTGAGAAGACAAAACCAATAATAATAATAATAAATGACTAATTATTAGTAAATTTAATTCATAATAACGAGAATAAAAAAGCGCAGCGTTATGGCGTTACCGCGCATGGCAAAATTATGATCATCTCACTGCTGAATGACAAGTGAAGAAAACAGCCAATGAAACATGCGCTAACGAGTGTGGGTGCTGCCCCAAGCGGCACACTTGGGTACTACAGAGGGTGATTTCCCGACGAAGGCACACGACAGGCATTATGATTAGTATAATATATAGAAGCACTCTTCTCTATATCATCAACAATAAACATCCTACAATGCTAAGCCTGATACCCAGCGTACCACAATGCCCAGGTTAAAAAGAATAAAAATGCATCCAATAAACGCACCAGACGCTGCTTGTGACGTCACTCCCACAAAGCCAGCCGCCCCCCCCCCCGCCCCCAACTACCTAGCTAAACGCGCGCTGCTATTATGGACAGTACGGTAAGGTAGCGGCAGTAATTAATTAATTAATTAATGAGTTCATTAACCACAGCTTGTTTCCTTAGCAGTAATATATCCAAGACGCACTCACTTCAACTACATACAAATGGTACCTTCAATCCGTGGTGAAGAGAGGGGCAGTGGTAGGAGGGGGGTGGGGGGTGGGGGGTGGGGGTGGGGGTTCCTGTTTTTGTTTGTCTTCATTTTGATCCACTACGTTACCGGCTAATGAGAGCAAACATTTGACCATCACCGCAATGCTGTTATAACTCTTCACACATCAAGGTATAATAATAGTACTATAGGCCACACCTAAAATATATAATATATATATAATATATAAGAAATTTTTGCATCCGCACCCACATATATAAGATGTGCGTCAAAAATTACCATGTACGACGTCACACACACATTGAGCGTACTTCTATCTACACGAGGCGAGGCTTTGGCAAGTTGTCCCCAGCCTGCCTCGCTCTATCCTTAGCGACACCTCTAAGACAATAGTAAAAATATAAAATCTTTTTTGTGTTTTTTCTTTTCTTTTGCTAAGACACCCGCTAAAGAGTCGGGTACTGAAAGCCCAACCCGTCCAAGGTTTAAAGCGCTGGTCGACTGGACTGTATGACCTATGTGACCTGCGGTAACTACAGTGCTAACATGGCTGTAACGCTAGGCCATGTATCCATAGACTGTTCCCTTGTGGTGTGTTCCCTTGTTCCGAGTTCGCTTGTGACCTTGTGATGCGCCACACAGACAATGAACCTGTGTTTTGCTTAGTGGCCGTTTCCCATAGGTTGGACCCTGGGACCGTATGGCCTTGTGCAGGGAACATAGAGAATTAACATGTTCATTGTCTGTCTGGCGCGTCACAAGGTCACAAGCGAACACTGAAAAAGGGAACACGCCACAAGGGAACAGTCTATGGATACACGGCCTTGTTGTCACATTGTTGGGCGTCAAGTTCCAGCGATAACAAACTAAACACTCGGTGTGATAAGACCAAAAACTAAGCAGACGAGCCGGGCACACCCACGCCCTGGACAGAGAGTGGCTCGCCTGTGTTTCCATGGTTACAGTTAAAACAGACAAACCAGAGATGTCCGGCTATAGAAGTTGTGAACCTGCGCAGTAGAAACCTTGTTGCGGTCTCATGACAAGAGGGCTATTCTATTAGCTAAGAGGCTAAGTTTCCCTTAGCCGTCAGATAAAGCTGGACGAGAAATATTACGCAAGTGTTCTATACATCGATGAAAACCCCGCCCTCGACTTCGGCGCCCATAGACGATTCGTTGTGACCGATCGACAAAAGGTCCAGAAGACAAATCTCTACACCATGTCACACAATTAGAAAGTGAACCTTTCTACATTTTCTTCTTCTTCACTTCTTCTTCACCACTTCTTCACTTCTTACATTTTAAAAGTGGACAATTAAAAAAATTAAAATTAAAAAAGTACCCATATGATTAGATAGTGAGGAAGAGAGAAATGCGAGGGCTAATAAGACTGATATCAAGATATCCAACAAGAGGTGAGGGGGGAGGGGGGTAGGGGGGAATACGAAAAAGTTATCCACGTAATATAATAATAAAAGTCTATCAAATAAAGCTAAAAAATTATTTTTTTTAAGAAGAAAAAAGAAAGTTTATTAAAAAAGAAAAACCCAGCAACGACGACGTTGATGACGTAGACGGGCGTGCTGGACCAACCAACCCACGTGACCACCACGCGCCGCCAGCCAATCACCAATCACCAATCACTCGCCGGCGAAGGTCTGGTAGAGGTACTGGTACTGGCGCGTCTTGGTGGGGCTGAGCGGGTAGGCAGTGTACACGCCCCCTGTCGGCGAGTTCACGTACGTGGGGGCCGCCATCTGCGGGTGCAGCTGCGCCGGGTAGGGGGCGGCGTGCAGCCCGGTGCCCGACGGCACGACGGCCGGGTGCAGATGGGCGGGCAACGGGTGAGAGGCGTAGTGCATGTGGCGCGGGCTCTGGTGCGCCGGCGGCGGGGCGGCACCTGGTGAGAAGGGCACGAACTGGCCGGTGCTGCTCAGCAGGTGCGGCGCCTGCTGGTGGGCGGGCACCAGGTACTTCTGGATTGGGCTACCCCTCAGACCGCACCCACGGCGCAGGTCGGCCCTGTGTGGGTGGAAACAGGAGAGGAGGTTAGCCACGGTAAGTGTGTCACAGTGCAGGGTTAACCACACAGTAAGGTGTTAGGAACGGTAAGGGTGTCACAGTAAAGGGTTAACCACAGTAAGGTGTTAGCCACGGTAAGGGTGTCACAGTAAAGGGTTAACCACAGTAAGGTGTTAGCCACGGTAAGGGTGTCACAGTAAAGGGTTAACTACACAATAAGACGTTAGCCACGGTAAGGGTGTCACAGTAAAGGGTTAACCACAGTAAGGTGTTAGCCACGGTAAGGGTGTCACAGTAAAGGGTTAACTACACAATAAGACGTTAGCCACGGTAAGGGTGTCACAGTAAAGGGTTAATCACACAGTAAGGTGTTAGCCACGGTAAGGGTGTCACAGTAAAGGGTTAACCACAGTAAGGTGTTAGCCACGGTAAGGGTGTCACAGTAAAGGGTTAACCACACAGTAAGGTGTTAGCCACGGTAAGGGTGTCACAGTAAAGGGTTAACCACACAGTAAGGTGTTAGGAACGGTAAGTGTGTCACAGCAAAGGGCTAACCACACAGTAAGACGTTAGCCATGGTAAGGGTTAATCACACAGTAAGGTGTTAACCACGGTCGGGGTGACACAGTAAAGGGTTAACCACACAGTAAGACGTTAGCCCCCCGAAACATCGAGAAATCATGCTTTTTTCACCATTATTCACATGCCCAAAACTATTTCTGTATATTTTTGATTTGTATGAAATTGCATAACCTAGAAGATCAACTTTTGTTCTATCTAATGTTCTTGTTGGATTGAATATATAGTAAGTTATTATTAATGTAAAATTAATTTGTATTATGACAGTATTGGGTCAATATTCCTTCATCACTAGTGTCAATGAAAACCACTCCGAAAACAGGTTATCTTTAATTGGCTCGCGCTTCCTTGCACTACATCTTAGAAAGCCAGGGATGGTCTCAAAAGAAGTACAATGACCTCAGCTTTCTATCTATATATGGTTTGCCATAGGTCAAAAAGGTCCATCAGGGCAAATTCTGCAATTTAAATTATTTTGAAAGTTTAAAACCATCTACTGAATTTTAAAATATTTAAAACCTATTAAGATTTGGTATGGATAGATAGACAATTTAATTACCTTTCCAGTGATACCTATCTTACTATAGTGCCACTTAGTCCAAGGAGCCGCAAACAGAATATTGACACCAACCTGTTGGGGCCTTTGATGACCATACTAGTTTCACAATGGTGACACCCGTGGACAAACATGTATATGACATAGCTGTCTATTGAGTCATATCACAAAATATATAATCTAATATTGTACAAAATTTGGGGAAGATCCAACCATTTGTAAAATATTCTGATATTCGGCAAAGGGGGAATGCAAATGTTCT
This sequence comes from Branchipolynoe longqiensis, assembly GCA_030323885.1. Taxonomy (NCBI): domain Eukaryota; kingdom Metazoa; phylum Annelida; class Polychaeta; order Phyllodocida; family Polynoidae; genus Branchipolynoe; species Branchipolynoe longqiensis. The sequence continues at coordinate 68,067,390 of CM059193.1, read as the reverse complement.
ATTGCTGATCGGTGGACCTGACCAGGGGCCGTATTCATGAGCTCGGGGTAGCGCTACCCTGGGGCTCTAACCGGGGGGTACACTACCCCCCCGGCTAAGGGTGGAAAATCCGTATTCATGAGCTTGGGGTAGCACTACCCTGGGGCTCTAACCGGAGGGTACCCTACCCCAATTTCGAAGCAGGGGTAAGCCACTACCCCGAGGGGTAGTGAGCGTGTGTGGCTCTGAAACTATTCAATGCGATCATATTTGATAGATTTACATACACAATAAGTGAAATTTGCTCAAATTAACCCTAAATGCGAAGCGAAATTAACGCTGCTGCCGCAAAGGCGGCGATATTAATATTGTCGAATCGGCGAATGTAAAGTACACAAATCGCCGCCGCCGCAGCGACGTCGATATCCATACTGTCGACGTCAAGTAAAAATGGCCGGAGCCATCGCCGCCGAATCGGCGTGAATTAATTACGCCCATATCTATTCAATGCGATCATATTTGATAGATTTAAATACGCAATAAGTGAAATTTGCTCAAATTAACCCTAAATGCGAACCGATATTAATGCTGACGCCGTAACGGCGTCGATATTAATATTTTCGAATCGACGAATGTAAACAAAGCGAAGGGGTAGCTATCCCGACCGGCTAGAACATTGGTGAATGCCGATTGACCTAATTAATCTCCGCCGTTAACCGGCGGGATACCTACCCAACGGCTAAGCCTAACCTCCGACTAACCGTACCCCGCGCTCATGAATACGGGCCCAGGTGGATGTATCTATATATATACATATATATATATATGGGTTGGTGGTGCCTGAGTGGGATGTAAATAGACATAGTGGTGCTGGCAGGTCTGGGTGTGATTGCACTCAGGCCCTACCTCTTCTGCTGGGGTAGGGGTCACCACACTCAAAAGGTCAAGGTTGGTGGTGGCCATGGGGCCATACAACTACTGGTGGTGGGCAGACTACTGGTATCCATAGATACCAGGAATACTGGATTCCTATTGGTGAGACCAGGAATGCTCGATTCCCATTGGTGGAAGGATGTGGTATGATACCCTACAATGAACCCATGTAACTATATAAGCAATAAACCAGAAGGCTGGACTCTCTCTACAATCAACATTTAAAGATTTATCAAATCAATATATTTAGTTTTCTGACAATTTATCTTTATATGTTCAATCAAAATTCAATATCTTCCATATTTTTGGATATAATATTGATATAAATAATATCTATTAGTCTCAGGGAATAGTTATTGTAATACTCTGCAAATTTGAGGAAGATTCAAAAGGTTTTTTAGCTGTAATGAACTTTCAAAGATGGGAAGATTGAACAAATTTCACTTACATATGCTGTTTACATGCAAACAATTACATTTGTTCCACATTTTTGGATGCAAATATCTTTTGATTCTCTGTAGATAGAGGTCTGGAAAAAAAAGGCTATTACACTGTTCTGAGTATGTGAACTATTTAGCATTTATTTAGTCTTGTTATAGTTTTTCAGGAAAATACCATGCTTTGAAAATGGCTATTTGTCCAAATCAGAATTACTTTTCTGTTACGAATTGCACTTCTGGACATTCTCTTATTAAAAATCTGCTCGACTAACTGATTTAGCAATTGGCATTTTTAAATTCCTTTATATATGTACAATGGAAATTGGTTAGCAGAAATGCCCTCATATAGTTCCACCTTTTTATGTAATACTGTGCCAAATTTGAGGAACTTGGTCAAAGTTCCAGTTTTAATTAGAAATGAATACATTTTTATATATTGTGATTAATTCTTTTAAATTGATTATCTCAAAAACAATAATATATATAGCCTAACTGTTTTTGGATTTGAGTTAGTAAATTCAAAGTCTCCAGGAAGGAATACAAATATTGCTCCCTATGCATAATTTAAAATTTCGCTGCCGGTACCTAGTATCCACAGTAAGGGTATCAAAGGTGTTAGCCACAGTAGGGATATCATAGTGAGGTGTTAGCCACAGTTAGGGTATCACAGTAAAGGGTTAGCTACACAGTAAGGGTGTCATAGTAAGGGGTTAGCCACAGTAGGGGTATCATAGTAAGGTGTTAGTTTATACAGGCTGTATATGGGGGAACACTTTGTATTAGGGGGATAGGGGGGGGGGGGGGGGGGACATCACAGTATGGCGTTAACACAAGCTGTATTACCATTAGGGGACGCACTTTGTATTAGTGAATATGTGTGTGAGGGGGGTGGGGAGGGGTCCTATCACAGTATGGCGTTAGCACAGGTTGTATTAGGGAGTACACTTTGTATTGGGAGGGGGGGGGGGGACATCACAGTAAGGCGTTAACACAAGCTGTATTACCATTAGGGGACCCACTTTGTATCAGTGAATATGTGTGTGAGGGGGGTGGGGAGGGGTCCTATCACAGTATGGCGTTAGCACAGGTTGTATTAGGGAGTACACTTTGTATTGGGGAGGGGGGGGGGACATCACAGTATAAGGCGTTAACACAAGCTGTATTACCATCTAGGGGACCCACATTGTATCAGTGAATATGTGTGTGAGGGGGGTGGGGAGGGGTCCTATCACAGTATGGCGTTAGCACAGGTTGTATTATTATTAGGGAGTACACTTTGTATTGGGAGGGGGGGGGGGGTCTTATGGCTGTATTAGGGGCCACACTTTGTATTTGGGAGGCGGGGGGGTCCGATTACAGTATGGCGTTATTAGGGGGCACACTTTGTATTGTGGCAGGGGGGGGGGGGGGGCTTATGGCTGTATTAGGGGGCACATTTTGTATTGTGGCAGGGGGTGGGCTTATGTCTGTATTAGGGCATACACTTTGTATTGTGTCGGGGCTTATGGCATTATTAGGGGGCACATTTTGTATTGTGGCAGAGGGGGGGGGGGGGGGGCTTATGGCTGTATTAGGGCATACACTTTGTATTGTGTCAGGGCATATGGCATTATTAGGGGGCACATTTTGTTTTGTGGCAGGGGGGGGCTTATGGCTGTATTAGAGCATACACTTTGTATTGTGTCAGGGCTTATGGCATTATTAGGGGCACGCTTTGTATTGTGGCAGGGGGGGGGGGCTTATGGCTGTATTAGGGCATACACTTTGTATTGTGTCAGGGCTTATGGCATTATTAGGGGGCACATTTTGTATTGTGGCAGGGGGGGGGGGGGCTTATGGCTGTATTAGAGCGTACACTTTGTATTGTGTCGGGGCTTATGGCATTATTAGGGGGCACATTTTGTATGGTGGCAGGGGGGGGGGGGCTTATGGCTGTATTAGGGCATACACTTTGTATTGTGTCAGGGCTTATGGCATTATTAGGGGGCACATTTTGTATTGTGGCAGAGGGGGGGGGGGGGTTAGTGGCTGTATTAGGGCGTACACTTTGTATTGTGTCAGGTTTATGGCATTATTAGGGGGCACATTTTGTATTGTGGCAGGGGGGGGGGCCTTATGGCTGTATTAGGGCGTACACTTTGTATTGTGTCGGGGCTTATGGCATTATTAGGGGCACATTTTGTATTGTGGCAGGGGGGGGGGGCCTTATGGCTGTATTAGGGCATACACTTTGTATTGTGTCAGGGCTTATGGCATTATTAGGGGCACATTTTGTATTGTGGCAGAGGGGGGGGGGGGCTTATGTCTGTATTAGAGCATACACTTTGTATTGTGTCGGGGCTTATGGCATTATTAGGGGGCACATTTTGTATTGTGGCAGGGGGGGGGGGGCTTATGGCTGTATTAGAGCATACACTTTGTATTGTGTCGGGGCTTATGGCATTATTAGGGGGCACATTTTGCATTGTGGCAGGGGGGCGGGGGGGGGGGGCATATGGCTGTATTAGAGCGTACACTTTGTATTGTGTCGGGGCATATGGCATTATTAGGGGGCACATTTTGTATTGTGGCAGGGGGAGGGGCCTTATGGCTGTATTAGGGCATACACTTTGTATTGTGTCAGGGCTTATGGCATTATTAGGGGGCACATTTTGTATTGTGGCAGGGGGGGGCCTTATGGCTGTATTAGGGCATACACTTTGTATTGTGTCAGGGCTTATGGCATTATTAGGGGGCACATTTTGTATTGTGGCGGGAGGGGGGCCTTATGGCTGTATTAGGGCATACACTTTGTATTGTGTCGGGGCTTATGGCATTATTAGGGGGCACATTTTGCATTGTGCAGGGGGGGCTTATGGCTGTATTAGGGCGTACACTTTGTATTGTGTTGGGGCTTATGGCATTATTAGGGGGCACATTTTGCATTGTGGCGGGAGGGCTTCCTATCATTCAGTTAAGGCAGAAACACAGGCTGTATTAAGGGAGCACAATTTGTATTAGGAGGTTATCCTATTACAGGTAAGGCAGAAACAGTCTGTATTAAGGCAGCACAATTTGTATTTGGGAGGCATCCTATCACATAGTTAAAGCAAAAAGTGTGTTCGCGTTAATATATATTCTATATTAAGGGAGGACAATTTGTATTAGTAAGGTGTCCTATCATAGTTAGGAGTTAACATATAGTCGGTCTTAAGGGGACACAATTTGTATTATGAATGCATCCTATCACAAGGCATTAATTAATGTACACCATATAGTTTGCATTAATGGAGAAAAATAGCAATTTTGGTTAGTTGATTGATTGATTTATTTATGATGATTCAACACCATGTTTTTATTGAAATCATAGCAAAAGCGCTAAGATCTTTTATCTTAGAGAACTGCTTAGTGACTAAGGATCCCACTAGGGGGCGTAACTCACCTGTAGTTATCCGTCACGGCGCTGCTGTTAAACGAGTTGATGGTGTTGATGGTATTGAGAGTGTTCAGCGAACTCAGCGTGTTCAGGTAGACTGGCTGTGCTCCCTGTGGTGCATGCGTTGTCAGGCTGGGTGGTGAGTACTGCTGCACGCTGACGCTCGGCCGAGTCACACCCAGATTCAGCGGCGCCGGCCGCGTCTTGGACCCACCACTACCGCCATGTGGATGAGCCGAAGCGATAGAAGCTGCCGTGGCCTGGTGATGGTGATGGTGGTGGTGCGGCTGTTGCTGCTGGTGCGGGTGCGAATATTGGGCAATGTTAGACGTGGAGATGGAGGCGGGCATAGTGCCACTGCTGCTCAGCGGCGGAGCCTCGTTCAAATTCAGTGTCGCCGGCCGCGACCAGGAGTTGCTGCTGCTGCCACTGCTGCACACCCAGCTATTATTATTGTCCGACGGCGAAATCTGCTGGAACTTGGAGTGTGTGGTGGGATTTAGCATGCCAGGCGTCACGTCCACTAAAAGTGGCTGAAACTTAGTGTCGGCTTTGGGCGGTGTCAGGCTCTGACCGCGCCGCGCATGTCGCGTGGTGACGGTGGCCGACATGGTGCCACCGCTCTCCTGTTTCGGGAGGTTACACATACTGTGATGGTGGTGGTGGTGATGATGGTGCACCTTCCCAGTACCTGTCGACACAACTTCTGTTGTGCTCCCCGTATCCAGAGCATCACGTATCAAATCTGGCGGAGTGGGGGGCCCCCCGCGTCTCCGACTGGACCCACTTGCGTTGATGTTGCCCGCCAGGTTAAGGTTCGAGCTGCTGCTGTGGTGCATGGACTGCGTCCACTTGCCCACCCGGCAGTTTGTTGCGACAGCAGGCGCTGGTTGTACAACACCACCACCGGTTGGGTGCTGGGTTGCTGGGTGCGGTTCGATGTTGGTGAAGCTCGTCACTGGATTGGTTTGGTGGTGAACGCTGTGTTCGTCCTTAACTGACTGAAACTCCACCTTCTGCCGGCCCTCCCCAGACTCGTGATCAGACACCGGACTGTCAGACACGGTCAGACATGTTATCACGTTTTTCCTGTTCCTAGGTGAAGCTACAACATAAACAAGGAAGTCCTCATGTAGACAGGTATGAGCATTAAATGAAGAGTTAAACATGGTGAGTTCTGACTGAAACACACACAAAAATGAGACCACCCTTAACAAAGAGATACACTACGTTGATTGGTTGGTTGGTTGTTGGAGTTTTACATCCTGGCCAACATCTAAGGTCATATCAGGACGTGTACCGACTTGTGACAGTGCACACTCATGACAACTTTATAGTGCTGCCCTATTGGGAGACCAGGCTACCAGCACCATGATCTGATGTCCCACTCAGTCACATTATCCTGATACTGAGCCAAACATTCCTTGCCATATCCTAATAATGCCGAGCGCCTGGCTAGGAAACGACAAGTATAAATATTTAAGTCATTGGCTTAACTTGACCACGGTTCGAAAGCCCCGATCTATCAAACAAACGACAGATGCTCAACTCAATCGTCCATCTCGACTGGACAGACTAAGTTGACTTGTCTTTTTGTTATCAATATGACTTTGCAAAATCAACATAGTTACTTAATCTTTACCAAGACGTAAAACCCCAAACAAACAAACTTAATCTACTTAATTACTGCCAGTAAAATCTCTTAAGGGGGCTCTCCAAAGCTTTCAATATTTTCACTATTGTAGTGGTCTGCACTGACCTCTCAGGCAAGGAGCCGCATAGACAGGTAGGCGTGGGTAGTGTGTTGATATCAGGGAGCCTAGGTGGTGTAATGGTTAGCACACTGGCCCGGAATGCAAAGAGATGTGGGTTCGAGTCCCGCTCTAGGCACAGTAATTCCCATTTTCATCACCCCCATGACACTGGTTGCCGTGAACAGGATGCTGTACAAGCTACACGCTGTATAGTTGTTGAACCTACCCTGTGTATGTAAGTGCGTTGCATTGCCTGTATGTATGTAATTGTAAGCATTATAAGACTTACAATTCCAGGGGGACGAGTGTAGTGGTCTGCACTGACCTCTCAGGCAAGGAGCCGCATAGACAGGTAGGCGTGGGTAGTGTGTTGATATCAGGGAGCCTAGGTGGTGTGATGGTTAGCACACTGGCCCGGAATGCAAAGAGATGTGGGTTCGAGTCCCGCTCTAGGCACAGTAATTCCCATTTTCATCACCCCCATGACACTATCATACAAAGTGTACTATTTTCCAGACCCCTCTGCCTCTCCCTCCAAAGTAGTACACATCAATATTATAAGACTTCATTTAATACGTTTAAGATATCAATATTTTATTAAATAATAAATGTCATACTTGACTGCCCCCCTAGCCCCCCATCCCCAGTCCCCCTGTAGTACACTTTGTGCGACTGTGAGAATGTTGAAAACCTTTGATGGCCCCTAAGTAAAGTCAGTTTAGTGAAAGCTGGTGTATTATTATTATAATTTTAAAAATCATCTAATTTCTCGATATACAAAATATAGCTTGTTTGATTTAACGACGTCTCTAGAGCACATTGATTTTTTTATTGTATCATCGGCTATTGGATGTCAAACATATGGTCATTATGACATATTTCTTTGGAGAAAACCTGCTGCCGCCACATAGGCTACTCTTTCCGATAAGCAGCAAGGGGTCTTTTATATGCACTTTCCCACAGACAGGACAGCACATACCACAGCCTTTGATGAATCAGTTGTGGACCACTTATTGGAACGGAAAATAGCCCAAACTGCAAATGGGTCCACTGAGAAGGATCGATCAGATGACCGACAACTTCACAGGTGGACACGCTACCGCCGTAGTTACGTCCCGCTCTTCTCTATATACAGATGTAATACAAAGTGAATGGAATGAATGAGTGAAGTGTTAGTTACATTTGTGCTGTGTGCGTCGGTCTGGCCGCACCGGCCTACCTTTGGCAGCGGTGGCAGTGGTGGCGTTGAGCGGATTGGCGGTCAGTGCGCTTTCGGTTGTTTCCGGGCTAGCGCTCACCACACTGCTCGAGCTGCTCAGGGAACACGACTGTGTCATGCTGTTGTCGTGGCACGCCGTACAGTCCGCCTTGCACCTGCTGTAGTAAGCATCAGGTCCAGAGTCACACACCGGCTTGTCACTTGTGTTGTCATGGCTCTTTTCAACGGGCAACTTTTCATGACAGTACATGATTTAAAATTAAACTTAGAATCAATGGACAGGGTTTGCCCAGGCTGAAAACTTGATTCCAGAACTTTTCTTCATTTGTACACATTACCATGCTTCTTTTCTTAATTGGAATTTCTATCGACTCTGGCCACTAGACACTGGCTTCATATCCATTATATAGCAGATAGTGTTCAATATAAATGGTTCTAATGGTTTCAGTCGGCCCTATGTCTATATTATATAGCATATAGTATATATACTCACAATTATAGTAATATTGATGAAATTATATCTTATGGGTAAAGATTTACTCCCCCTGCTCCAAAAAAAAGGGAATTTCTTGAAATTAATGAAAATTAGCCTGTCTGAGCACGCCTTCAGACTTGAAGCACCAATAGCAGGGTCCGCACACATGTAAAGATGTGTTTTGTTTGTTTAACAACCCCCCCCCCCCCCGCACAGAAAGCAGACATCGGCTATAGGAGCGTAAAGATATGGATGGAATTCAAGGCTATTTCAAGGCTTTTCAAGGCTGTTTTTGATAGGAATTAAAGAATATTTTCATCTGGATTTAGTCCGAAATCGAAATTTAGAATGGAAATTTCAGACTAATTTAAGGGCAGCGGATACAGATTAATGGAATTCAAGGCTTTTCAAGACTAATTACCTAAAATAGCATAATTTCAAGGCTTTTCAAGGTGTTGAAATGGGGCAAATGAAGCTTAATACTTTCCAGGCCCCGTACGGACCCTTCATAGCTTACTGAGCCTCCGTTACCATGGCAAACAAGCACCACCCCCAACCCCCCACTAAAGAGAAGCTCGGCCGGCTGAGCAGCTGGCGCCCAACGCACCCCTTGGGACTGGTGCAGCTGGGTGGGTGCACCTTCTCCTCCTCGTCGCTGTCCGAGCTGATGGTGATGACGCTGACGGCGGGGCTGGGCGTGTCTGGGATCACAATCGTCTGTCGCTGCTCCTTGTAGTGCTCCTTGTCGGTGCCGGCCGCCGCGGGTGCTGTCAGCGTGGTGGCCGGTGGGCGCGTGCGGCCATGGTGGCCGGCCCAGTCGGAGCCGTGCGCGCCTGTGTTGGCCTTGGGGAGGTGGCCATGGTGGCCGCTGTGCGAGTGCTGGTGCGGCGGGGTATTCTCCTTGGCGCGCTTCTTTACCGGCGACAGATGGCTGGTTGCCTCCTTCTGACACCTGTGGGGAGCGATGAGAGTAGGTGAGTGAGTGGGTGAATGAGTGGGTAGGTAAGTGAGTGGGTGGGTGAGTGAGTGGGTGGTCGGGTGAGGGGGTGGTTGAGTGAGTGGGTGGGTACGTGGGTAAGAGTGAGTGGGTGAGTGAGGGGTTGGGTGGGTGAGCGGGTGGATGAGTGAGTGGGTGAGTGGGTGAGTGAGTCGGTGAATGGATACGTGGGTAAGTGAGTGGGTGGGTGAGTGGTTGGGCGAGTGGGTACGTGGGTAAGTGAGTGGGTGGGTTGGTGAGTGAATGGGTGGGTGCATGAGTGAGTAAGTGAGACAAACTGACTCCCTACTGATTGATTGAGACAATTTACTACTTATTGAGATATAATTGACTCCTTACAAACTGATTGAGACAATTTACTACTTATTGAGATATAATTGACTCCTTACAAACTGATTGAGACAATTTACTACTTATTGATTCATTGAGATATAATTGACTCCCTACCGACTGATGGAGAGAATTTACAATTAAATGCTCTGTTCTTTAAAAGATATACTACATCCTCCTTATACTATATACTTCTCTCTTTTTGAAAGTGAGACATAATTTACTATTCCGCACAATAAAAAAGAAATTCTAATGATGAAACACTCCTCCTTAATCTAAGTGCTTCCATATGTTCGGTTGTGAATGTGAATGCGAATGCAAATGTGTGGATGGCAAAGTGGACCGCTCAACGCATACACTTTCACATGCCGCCTACCGTGTATATCTTAGCTTTTTACTCTTTATAGGCTACTCTTTGGATTTTTGAAAATCAGACGTACTTCACTCCTCTGTACACTATATACTCTTTGGTTTTTGTTAAATAAGGAATATACTACAGGCTTTAATTCATAAGAAAACAGAAGCCGCTTGCGCTGGTGAAGTGCGCTACAGGTGCTAAGTACACGGACGAGTACTTACTTTTGCTTATTGTTGTGCCGCTTGCTACCTTGATTGGAGGAGTGCGCTTGATGCTGGCCTGACTGGCGGGTGATCATCAGTTGGGGCGCTGCCACCCCAGCTACATTCCACGGCTGCGACCCCGTCTGAAATAAGGCACGCGAAGACGTCATGTTCCTGCGCTTAGACGTAACACCAGAAGCATGCAGACAAAGGTGGCTAGTCTACACTATCTGACAATGGAATAAATGTCGCTGGGGGCCTAGGATCCAAAGTGCTGCAATCGGTCTTCAGTCAAGCATCCAAGTAAATAAGATAGGTTGGGAGGAGGTACGGGGGTTGGGTTGGGAATGGGGGGAGGGAGGGTGCGAAGGAACTATAAACAAACCAACAAAAATCTACTTCCAAGATAAAATTTAATTAATATTCAAATATAAAGGAACAACTAAGCAACTGAGACAACATTAGACAAATTATGATGCATGATCTACTGATCAAACGGCAACAGATCCTGCTCAGATAATCGGTCTGTTACGGGTGTGGGGTGTGTCAGGTATGCAGGTATTGCAGGTATTGCAATACCTCAGGGAGTTTGAGGCCCCTGCCCTGCAGAGTTGTAAACCACTGCCTTGTGGTACAGGTTCTTGACAGAACCGAAGGCTAAGGGAGCAAACCCTAAACAGAAAACCATGTCACTGCGGCAGCATTAAGGGCGGTTGATGTATGGAACTCCCAACATCTCCCGACCAGCCACTGCAGGGACAAATAGTTTTGCGCCTGTCTTGACATGTTCTTGCCGGTGTGAAACCTCTATTTGCTCCCCGAGAGAGTGCCGATGGTAACTTGCAAAAGCCAGCAGCACTTCAACACTTTTGCAGGCAGCTTTCATAAAATGTATTGACTGACTCATGGACATCACTCTCACAGCAGAGAGCTAAATGGAGAGCCGCAGTCAAGTAATGAAAGCAGTCTTTGTCGCAGCGCGACCGACAGCATGATGATGATGAGGGGTGTGGGGAGAACAGGGGGGGGGGGGAGAGCGGGGGTGATTAGGGGCAGCTGGTGTTGGTAAGAAAAATGTCTACAATGCTCTGAAATATGAAAAAGCGTGCTTGGGAGGCTGGTGGTATGAACACTGTACTGTAACAGGGGCAGTAATCAGCAACACAAAAAGAGAAGAAACTATTGCCATGGCAGCGGCAGTGATCTTGGCAACGTGGATCGTTGTCATGGCAACGACAGCAGAGGAAACTGCAGTGACCCAAAGGCGGTTCATGGCAGCAGGCTCACCATGGGAATGACGGAGGAGCCCTGGTCGAAATTGTCCACCATAAGCGAGCGGCGCCAAGAGTCAGTGATGCCTTGGGACGCGAGGGGCTCGGTGGCCACGAGCGGCTGCTGCACGCGATGTGACGTTAAAGTTGGGAGCTGCTGCCACGAGGGAACCAACACCTGGCGCTGGGACGCCCAGGACGTGACAGGACCATTCTATACGGGCAGATAGAAAACAGTCCATCAGTAGGGGGTGGTTTGGAGGAGGGGATGGGGGTTGAGGTGGGGAGGTTGGGCGGTTGGGGGTAGTGGGCAGGCAGGAAAGGTGGGAGGCACTTATGCGGGCTGGCTAGTTTGTGGAGGTGTGTGTGCGCGTGTGGAGATTGGTGTGGGTGAGCTTGTAGGTGTGGAGGTGGAGGTGGGTGTGGGTAGACGAGGGTGTGGGTGTGGTGGTGGGTGTGGTTGTGGATGTGGGTGTGAGTGTGGAGGTGGGTGTGAGTGTGGAGGTTGGTGTGGGTGTGGAGGTGAGTATGGGTGGTGATGTGGCTCTGGAGGTGAGTGTGAGGGTGGAGGTGTGCGCGTGTGGAGATTGGTGTGGGTGAGCTTGTAGGTGTGGAGGTGGAGGTGGGTCTGGGTAGACGAGGGTGTGGGTGTGGTGGTGGGTGTGGATGTGGGTGTGAGTGTGGAGGTGGGTGTGAGTGTGGAGGTTGGTGTGGGTGTGGAGGTGAGTATGGGTGGTGATGTGGCTCTGGAGGTGAGTGTGAGTGTGGAGGTGGGTGTGGGTGTGGAGGTAAGTGTGGGGGTGTGGGGGTGGTGGTGGAGGAGGTGGATGTGGATGTGGGTGTGAGTGTGGAGGTGGGTGTGAGTGTGGATGAAGATGTGGGTGTGGAGGTTGGTGTGGGTGGTGATGTGGCTCTGGAGGTGAGTGTGAGTGTGGAGGTAGGTGTGGTGGTGGATGTGGGTGTGGATGTGAGTGTGGAGGTGGGTGTGGGTGTGGAGGTGAGTGTGGGGGTGTGTGGAGGTGGGTCTGGGTGTGATGGTGGATGTGGGTGTGGTGGTGGATGTGGGTGTGGTGGTGGAGGTGGATGTGAGTGTGGAGGTGGGTGTGGGTGTGAGTGTGGAGGTGGGTGTGGGTGTGTGGCACCTGCTATGGCACAAAAAGGCTGCTACCTACGACCTATGCCTAACTATACACACGCCTCCCACTAACTAGGCTACCAGTGTTAGACTAGCATGCAGAATCCATGGAGCTCAGGTGGTATGGCGCAGTAGTAGCAGATAACATCTCGCAGGCAATCGAGAAGTTTAAAATGGACATTTCAGGATATAATTTAAAATACACGAACCTACAGACTCAATTTCATGGTCTGTACACATGTGAAGATATGCTTGTTTGTTGTTGTTTTACGTCCTAGCAACATCTAAGGTCATATCAGGACGGGTACCGACTTGTGACAGTGCGCACTCATGGCGACTTTATAGTGCTGTCCCACTGGGAAACTAGGCCGCCGGCACCATGACCTGGTATCCCACTCAGTCACATTATCCTGACACTGAGCACACCAGTCCTTGCCCTATCCTAATAATGCCGAGCGCCTGGCTAGGAAGCAACAAGTATCAATTTTAAAGTCATTGGTTTGACACGACCGGGACTCGAACCCACGACCCCACGATTTACCAGCACGGGAGACGGACGCTCTAACTCATTCGGCCATCCTGTCTGGTCGTGAAGATATGCAATTCAAGGCTTTTCAAGGTTGTTTTTGACACAAATTCAAGACTATTTTCATTTGGATTTCGGGAAAAAAAAAAAACAATGGCGAATGGCGATTTCAGACTAATTTAGATCAATGGGGACAGTTAATGGAATTCAAGGCTTTTCAAGTCTAATTACCCAAAATAGCTTAAATTCATGGCTTTTCAAGGCCTTGAAATGGGGCAAATGAAGTTTCAAGACTTTCCAGGCCCTATAAAGACCTTGCGATTTATTGCAAGTTATATAGCTATCTGTTCCCTATTGAAGGGTCTTGCGCTGCGCATATGACAAACAATGAGCAACACATGCGATATATCGCATGTGGTTATTTGAGCTCGAATTCCATAGGTTGGGATTGGTCTGTCCAGCACTATCTATACCCCATGGACATGTAGTTCTGTGACGTCACACAGGGAATTGTTTGTTTGTTGTTGTTTTACGTCCTAGCAACATCTAAGGTCATATCTGGATGGGTACCGACTTGTGACAGTGCGCAGTCATGGCAACGTTATAGTGCTGCCCCACTGGGAAACCAGGCCACCAGCACCATGTCCTGATATCCCACTCACACACATTATCCTGACACTGAGCCAACAAGTCCTTGTACTATCCTAATAATGCCGAGCGCCTGGCTAGGAAGCACAAGTATAAATTTTTAAGTCATTGGTTTGACTCGACCAGGGTTCGAATCCGTGGGTTCGAATCCCACGTCCTACCAAAACGGGAGACGGACGCTCAACTCATTCGGCCATCCCGTCGGGTCATCTTTTTAATGGAGGGCTTGGAGCAGGTCAATAACTGTGTATGAAAAGCAATTAGAAAAACTAACAAACGGCATGAATTACTTACCGTTACAAGCATCTGCCGCCCGTTTTGTTCCATAATGGAAACAGGTACGAATTGTTGAGCTGGAACTTGTTGCTGAAAAAGCATTTTTTAACAAATTAAATAATCTGGTACTTCATCAGGGATGAAAGTGGTGTCCGGTAAAAAATCGCGGAAATCAAGCCGAAATGTTTACACCAATGGTAAATTTCTGTGTTAGCGCAGATTTTCACCCATAGGACTAGGCACTGTCAGGGAATCGCAGAAAATTTCCGGAAGTTCGGTTTCAACTATTCTTCTTGTGGCTATATTATCGCCCATACCTAAACCATTCTTGCTTGTGTTTTATGTTCTAGCAATATCTAAGGTCATATAAGAATGGTATTAAAACTAACCAACTCTTCTCGTATATATCCGGATTCCTTGGAATTTTTGTTTAACGTTAATCAGTGAATATAAAAGAATCACAGAAATCTGCGAAATCGCAGAGATCTTTCATCCCTGCTTAATACTTTAATATAAAAACAGCAGCAAAACCATAATCTCGCGAACTAGCACCGTGTCTACAATAAATCAAAAGTGATGTCACCCTTGGGTGAAGGTCATGGTAGGGATTATGTGATGCATGCATTTGGCCATCAACTTTCTGCTTTAACGAAGAAAAAGTAAGGCTTCTTTTATTTAATGGCGCCTCTAGAGCGCATTGATTATCATCGCCTATTGGATGTCAAACATATGGTCATTATGACATATTTCTTTGGAGGAACCCTGCTGCTGGTGCCACATAGACACTCTTTCCTATAAGCAGTAAGCGGTCTTTCATATGCACTTTCCCACAGACAGGACAGCACATACCACAGCCTTTGATGAACCAGTTGTGGACCACTCGTTGGAACGGAAAATAGCCCAAACTGCAAATGGGTCCACTGAGCAGGATCGATAAGATGACCAACACCTTCACAGGCGGACTTTCTACCGCCTGAGCTACATCCTGCTCCCCCTCTGCTTTAACAAAGGCAAGTAATGTCAAGGAAGACCCCTAGTCCTGGCTAAATGAAGTGAAGATCCACTGATATTGTTAACAGGTGAAAGGAGAAATAATTACGTGAGGAAGGGTGAAGCTAGAAAACATTAAGACAAATGTAGGTAAAATCATTGGCTAACTGGTCAACTCACCTGTGTGATTATTTGAGGTTGTATTTGGAGAGTTTGTGGTGGCTGTGTTACCATGGGAACAGCATTGTCAACGCGTAAAGAATACGCATGCTTGGAAGGTGACGCCAGGCCTAGAGAGTGAACAGAATAGGAAAGGTATTAGAGAGGCACTGAAGGCAATATTAGTGTTTTACAGTGAACAGCGTAGCAATGTATCCCAACGTCGTAAGTACTCCGTTTCTTTTTGAAGATGTTTATGATTATTGTGTCTGAGAAATCCCTGCACTAGTGAAAAGAAAAGACACAGAAAACAGAGTAACTTTTATCAAGTATCTAGCAATGTGTAGCTACCTTATAACATAAACTCCCCAAAAGGGAGTTTCTTACTACTAATGAACCAAATTTCGATTGTTAATTTATCTCTTTATATCTGCGCTTATTAAAGTGACACTGTATACCATGTCGTTGACACTGAATACCATGCCGTTGACACTGTATACCATGCCGTTGACACTGTATACCATACCGTTGACATTCTATTCCGTGTCGTTGACACTGTATACCATGTCATTGACACTGTATACCATGTCATTGACACTGTATACCACATCATTGACACTTTATACCACGTCGTTGACAGTGTATATCACGTCATTGACACTGTATACCACGTCGTTGACACGGTATACCATGTCGTTGACACTGTATACCATGTCGTTGACACTGTATACCATGTCGTTGACACTGTATACCATGTCGTTGACACTGTATACCATGTCGTTGACACTGTATACCATGTCAATTGACACTGTCAATTGACACTGTATACCATGTCAATTGACACCGTATACCATGTCAAATGACACTATACCATACCAATCAACATTGTGAGCAGATCAATCAACATTGCACAATATTAATCAACATTGTACACCATGTCAATCAATGATGTACATCATAACAATCAACGGTATGACCATATCAATCAACATTGCACAATCTTAATCAACATTGTACATCATGTCAATCAACACAGCTCACCATGTTAATTCACAATGTATACCATGTCAATCAACACTACACGATGTCAATCAACCCTGTACACCATCACAATCAAAACTACACAATGTCAATCGACACTGTATGCTATGTTAATCGACAATGTACACCAA
Organism: Branchipolynoe longqiensis; assembly: GCA_030323885.1. NCBI lineage: Eukaryota > Metazoa > Annelida > Polychaeta > Phyllodocida > Polynoidae > Branchipolynoe > Branchipolynoe longqiensis. Next base: position 68,051,110 of record CM059193.1, on the reverse strand, counting down.
GTCATTTGACACTATGTTATGTTAATCACTACTGTACGCCACGTCAATCAACACTGTATACCATGTCAATCAACACTGTATACCATGTCAATCAACTCTGTATGCTGTATTAATCAATACTTAGACCCTCAACACTATGCTATATTAATCAACAATGCACCATGTCAATTGACATTGTATACCATATCAATTGACACTACACCATGCCAATTTGCACTGTACATCATGTAAAGCGACACTGTACACCATGTCAATCAACATAGTATGACGCATGATTCATTTTGCAGTCGTTAACAAGCACGCTATTTGCTTCTACACAACAATTGCCTCAACTGCATTTCAACAGCGAATAATCACATGTATACCAACACTCAAAGACCACGCGCATTCTCTATCCCTCCCACACACATCCCCGGCCCCAGAACGAGGCCATTGCATACTGACCACCGCGCAAGACATTGCAGTGACACAAATAATGTCGTGCGATGCATCATCAGGTGTTATCCTGCACCGTATCGCACACAGCACACAGCACATTCCCCATGAAACAACTTGCTTCTTTTGTCAGGGTTAAGTAATTATTCGCTAATAGTTTCGTAATTAATGACATAATAGATATTAGAATTGTTAATATTTTATATTTCAATATTTTTAAGCTTTAATGGTTTTAATTTGTATTACACAGATTTAAAGTGATCCGACATTTAGATATGAGACTGTCTCAAAAGGTGCTAAGCAATATGGGACAAAACTTTGTCCATAGTAACGATCAACACACTCTCTACCTATGCATTTGCTCAGGATAAACTGATTTGCTTTTTACATGGTGTTTCATAATCCCAATAGAATACATATTGATTTGAAGCAAATGTCCTTGTGTTTTCAGTGTAACCGTTTCTGTGCAATTTTGTGTCAATCGTTACTATGGACAAAAAAACGAAGAGCTAGCACCTTTTGAGACAGGCTCATATAAGCAGATCAAGTGGGACTTTGCACTAATTTACATATTGTGAACTGAATATTACGAGAATTACTTTAGTTGTACTTGAAATACAATATTCTTTGACCTATATATTTAGCTATATTTTTAACTGAAAGAAGAAGCAAGCTGCACACTTTCAACACTTTCATGTACGCTATATTTAAACTTAACAAGTGACCAATCAGAGACGTTGTAACATGCATGTACATAGAGTGCACAAAGAAAAGAAAAAACTCACTACAATAATGATCAACCTACATTAGATCTTAGCTAAAAAGAAAAGAGTTAATTTTCCACTTTTAGCAGATATTTAAAAAAGGTTTAATAAACAGTTTGAAAACAAAAATCAAACAAAAGAAAATAATGCGTTACATAAAGATTTACAGAAACAGAAAACGCACATGCAAAATAACTACAAACTAAAAGAGTTAAATCAAAGAAAGCGCTAATGGAAATTATTTCAAGGAGAAAAATATTCACTTAAAAAAAAGAAGAAAAAGTTCCTTGCGGCTATATTTAAAGCACAAAGGAGTCGACACTAAGGAGAGAGTATGTGGAGCAGCAGTCTGTAAATCGCTTCACACAGGTCACAGCGAGGTCACTAAGGTCACAGTCAACGGGAGGACATGCATGGATGTCCCTGATTGGTCACTGAACATGCCCATATAAGGGCAAGCCCCGCCCTCCCGGTGACCCTCCCTCATTTACCTGGCAGACTCGACCGTGGCACAACTATTGAGGACATACACAGTGATTGCTGGAAGGGGTCTGCGGGTCGCGGTGCTGGGGCGAACTGCGTCGACACTGCCGAAGGCCGCGGCTGCGCAAGTTGACTCGCAAGGCGGCCGGCCGGTTGGTAGGGCACTGCATAGGGCGCCGTCTGCAGCTGTGGAGACACAATACAAAAGTGACAGGTTCAGTTACAGGCACAACATGCGACATGACATGTACAAACGGGAGACATCAGTTGGTTATGTAATATCAGAAGGGATAGGTTCGATTGCAGCTAAAATGCACGACATGACGTACAAACGGGAGACATCAGTTGGTTATGTAATATCAGAAGTGATAGGTTTGATTACAGCCACAGCACGAGACATGACATGTACAAACGGGCGACATCAGTTGGTTATGTAATATCAGAAGTGACAGGTTCAATTACAGCTACAATGCAGGACATGATGTACAAATGGGAGACATCAGTTGGTTATGTAATATCAGAAGTGGCAGGTTCGATTACAGCTACAATGCATGACATGATGTACAAACTGGAGACATCAGTTGGTTATGTAATATCAGAAGTGGCAGGTTCGATTAGAGCTACAGCACAAGGCATGGCATGTACAAACAGGAGATATCACCTATCAGCCAATCACATTTAAGACCTTTTTAAGACTTTTTAATACCAATCTTCATACAATTTAAAACGTATTTTCATGGCAAATGTAACCACATTAAATTAGGGGATTTCCACATGTTAACCAATCAGTAAAAAGCTGCCAAAGTATGCGTCCACTTGTGACCAGTACATTATGGTCTGTAGACTAGTGTCAACTTCGAGACATATCAGCTCCATTTGTGCTTTGTGAAGATAGCTGGTAAGACATCTTGCAAACATATTATAGTGGCCAAACCTAATGTAAGACCTATTTAAGACATTTCATAGAAAAGTTACCATATTTAAGACTTTTCAAGGCCTTGAAAATTGACGAATCAATTTAAGACTTCCTAAGACTTTTTAAGGATCCACTGGAACCCTGTAACATCTTTATGGAAACTAACCATGATAAAACTCATAACCTTTGGATTAAGTGGTTTAGTATGGGTTAGAAAGGTCTATTTTTATATTTTTAAAGGTTTGCTATGTGGTGTCTTGTAGCAGCCTCAATACCTTAGCAGTACCTTAAAGGTGAATTAGCGCCTTACCTGTGAGGTAATGGAGTTGATGTGGGAGTTGAAGGTGAGGGTGAGGTTGCCGGTAGACGGGGCAAGACAGTTGGCCATCATCACCCCGCTATTCTGGTTCAGGTTGTCGTAAAGCGTTGCCTTCGGACGCCGACACACCTCCATCGCAGCCACGCTCTGCTTCACACTGAATACGACCACATACACCAGGCATAAGGCACTGCACTGTTAACATTGAATTAGTGCAGCATTGGGTGTGAGAGTGAGTGAGTGAGTGAGTACATGTGAGTGAGTGAATGAAGGTGAGTGAGTGAATGTAAATGTGAGTTAATTGAGTGAATGTGTTAGTGAGTGAATGTGAGTAAATGCGTGTAAGTGAATGTGTGAGTGAAAAAGTTTGTTTTATTTAACGACGCCTCTAGAGCACATTGATTTTTATCATCGGCTATTGGACATGCAACAAATGGTCATTCTGACATATTTCTTTGGAGGAAAATCCGCTGCCGCCCGATAGGCCACTCTTTTCGATAAGCAGCAAGGGGTCTTTTTACATGCACTTTCCCAAAAACAGGACAGCACATACCACAACCTTTGATGAACCAGTTGTGGACAAGTGGTTGGAATGTGTGAGTGAATGTGTGAGTGAATGTGAGTGAATGTAAGTGTGAGTGAATATATGTGAGTGAGTGAGTGTGAGTGAATGTAAGTGAGTGAAAGTAAGTGTGAGTAAGTGAGTGAGTGAATGTGAGTCAGAGTGTATGTATGAATGCACATGTGAATGTAAGTATGAGTGAGTGAGTGAGTGAAAGTCAGTGTGAGTGAGTGAGTGAATGTGAGTCAGAGTGTATGTATGAATGCATGTGTGAATGTAAGTGTGAGTGAGTGAGTGAATGTGAGTCAGAGTGTATGTATGAATGCACATGTGAATGTAAGTGTGAGTGAGTGAGTGAGTGGGCGAGTGAAAGTGAGTGAGTGAATGTGAGTCAGAGTGTATGTATGAATGCATGTGTGAATGTAAGCATGAGTGAGTGAGTGAATGTGAGTCAGAGTGTATGTATGAATGCATGTGTGAATGTAAGCATGAGTGAGTGAGTGAATGTGAGTCAGAGTGTATGTATGAATGCACGTGTGAATGTAAGTGTGAGTGAGTGAGTGAATCAGAGTGTATGTATGAATGCATGTGTGAATGTAAGTGTGAGTGAGTGGGTGAGTGAAAGCGAGTGAGTGAATGTGAGTCAGAGTGTATGTATGAATGCATGTGTGAATGTAAGTGTGAGTGAGTGAGTGAATGTGAGTCAGAGTGTATGTATGAATGCATGTGTGAATGTAAGTGTGAGTGAGTGAGTGAATGTGAGTCAGAGTGTATGTATGAATGCATGTGTGAATGTAAGTGTGAGTGAGTGAGTGAATGTGAGTCAGAGTGTATGTATGAATGCATGTGTGAATGTAAGTGTGAGTGAGTGAGTGGGTGAGTGAAAGTGAGTGAGTGAGTGAATGTGAGTCAGAGTGTATGTATGAATGCACGTGTGAATGTAAGTATGAGTGAGTGAGTGAATGTGAGTCAGAGTGTATGTATGAATGCACATGTGAATGTAAGTGTGAATGAGTGAGTGGGCGAGTGAAAGTGAGTGAGTGAGTGAATCTGAGTCAGAGTGCATGTATGAATGCACGTGTGAGTGAATGTGTTAATTTAACACAATGTCGGCAATCAGGTTTAGCTCAATGATATCAGGTAACAAATATATTTGACTAACAGAGTAGCTTAGAAAATACAATACTGATTTATTATACTAATAATCTTTCAACGTAGAAATGTTTTCATCTCAGATGCTTGAGGGTCTAATACAAGCTAATGATTGTCGCAATTCCCCTTGATTTCATCAATTACATTTGATTGGTTCGTTCGCGTCATTGGTACTTGGGTTTAATTGATGTGTATTATCTCATTTAACTAACGAGGCATACATTTGACCACTTCTTAACTTAGCACCTATTTAGTTAGCTCTGGCTTTAAGTTGCACACGAGCAATTAGTCATTGCATACGAGTCAGTAGTTGGTTACAATTTATGTAATAACAATTTATATAATGGTTGGCTCTCGGAAGCCAGATGTTGATTGATTGATTGGAGATTTTACGTCCTAGCATTTAGGATCATACCAGTAAAAGTACCAACTGGTTACGCATTTGTGGTTTTATAGTGCTGCCCATTGGGATAACATAAGCAATAAACCTCCTGTTCTGTATTTTGTCTGTTCTCAGCATCGATAAAAATGCTCAGCTTAAAGCTGCATAGTCCGATGAAATATCAAATTTTCAAAACCAAACCAACCATCTAGATTAAATTTTACTTATCTAACTTAGATACTGATGCACTTATTAAGCATTTGTTTCTGCATAGAAAGCAATACTGAGTCAATTTAAAAGAACCTGTTACTGCAGAAGGCTATGGTGTCCGAGTTTTGGCAAGCTTGCCAAAACTAATTTTCCATGTTTGCACCCAAAATATCTCAAAAGTTTACCATTTAAAATAAAAGTAACTTTGAACTAATGTAAAGTAGATACTAGTGATCGATCTAAAATATCTATCTCAGAAAAAATACCGAAATTCAAAACCATCGGACTATGCAACTTTAACTGCACTTCAATAACTTAGTTTCTCTGACACATTCATTGATTAATCAAGAGTAATTTAAATTGCAGGCAATTGGTCTGCCTCAGTCCATTGCTCCATGACCTATCCTAGTAAATTATGTTGCGCGCCAGGCAAGGTAGCCACAAATAACTAATTGTGGTTTAATTCAGACGGGGGTTAAAGCCTATGATCTCCCACACATGAGGCTACCGCGTCTATAGACAATGAATTTGTAGTTAGTCCAATAGGGTTAGCCGTGAGCGGATTAAAATACTTACATTTGTGAGTGCGCGTAATCGACAAGGTGCGCCATGGTGATGAAAGGGTGGTTGAGCGCTTCTCCAGGCGTGATCCGCCGCTCCTGGTCCAGGGTCAACATGCGCTTCAGCAAGTCGATGAATTCTCGCCGGTCAACCTTCTCTGCGTGAAGCTCGCTTCCTTCCAGCTCATTCGTCACATTGATCTGCAATGTGCAAACAAGTAACTCACATATGTGATTAACTAGAGTCAACCGTGCACTTGAAAACACTAGTGACAGTGAAATATGCACTCGTATATAAACTAGTAACAGTAAGCATGCATTCACATATAAACCAGTGACAGGCAATCGATTAGACACACACACACATACATACACTAGTAATAGGTAATCAAGTACTCACACATACTAGTGTCACAAAGGGAGGGGAGGCAGCGGGCTACATTTGCAAATGAAGGAAAACCTTATGCCCAGAGCGGGCCCCGACCCCACTTGTCTGCCATTCCGGTGGTAGCGCCCTAACCATTAGACTATCCAGGCTCAGCAGACCCAAGGTCAAATTTCCGCGAAAACGCGGATATTCCCCATAGGATTAGCACTGTCAGGGAATCGCGGGAAAATGCTGGAAGTCATGTTTCAACTGTCCTTATTCTGAATATATACCAAACTTTTCCTTGCTTGGGTATCTTCTTGCAACATCTAAGATCACTTAAAAACAGGATTCGAGCAAACCAATTGCTGCCATATATACTGCCAGGTTGTGAGGGTTAATCGGTAAATATAAAAAATCATGGAAATCCGCGAAAAGGCGGAGATCTCTCATCCCTGGACAATCATGAATAACATACACACTATTAACAGTCAAGTATGCGCTTACAGATACAGATTGTGTAAATTAATATACACATTTACCAACAGTCAATCAAGTATTTACTAATAACAGCCCAAAGGGCACTCAGGTATATACAGCAAAACCTCTCTAACTGACTACCTCCACAGATCGAGCACTCTCCTATATCGACCACTTGTTTTTAGTCCCAAACGATCGCCCATACAATACCATTGTAACGATAAAGAAAAACTCCCTAACTGACCACCTCCCTAAATGGACCATTTCAAGTCAGTCCCCACGGTCTGTCGATTTAGAGAGATTTTAGTGTATTATGAAAAGTAGATCATGCACTCGCAGAAAGACAGGCATCATCCACACACACTAGACACAATCACACATCTGCACAGGGGCTTCCTTCATAGACTTTCCACCGGAAACACTGGAACCTAATTAACATATTTTAAAGCATGGGAATACAGTGTCATAGTTACCACGACTGAATAAAAACTAAAGGGGTGAGGGTATGTTTTGGATTAAATGTTTCTTATCGCTACAGCTATATATAAAGAACGACACAAGCAACATATAGGACATTTAAAAAAAAAAAAATTTAATGTCTATAAGGTTCTCCAATATTTCAGGTAGGCAATTTTTCTGAAAGTTGCACAGACCCGTGATAGCATGTTTTCAAAACCAAAACATCTGCTAAGATAATAAAGCATTTGGTAATAATTTCTTTGGGGTTTATTTCCATTGTAAGAAGGGAAAAATTAAGCTTGTTTTATTTAAAGACGCCACTAAAGCACATTTATTTTTGTATCATCGGCTATTGGACTTCAAACATATGGTCATTCAGACATATTTCTTTGTAGGAAACCTGCTGCCGCCACATAAGCTATTCTTTCCGATAAGCAGCAAGAGGTCTTTTATATGCCCTTTCCCACAGATAGGACAGCACATACCACAACCTTTGATGAATCGTAAGGTTTAAAACTTGCCGACTCCGACATGTAGCAAAGATACTCGGTTAACATTGCAATGCCCTTGGCTTCAACTGGGGTGCACACACTAATTATTTTACATATTGTACTCCAAACATCTCATAAGTTAGTCAATTATCACAAAGATTATTCTGAACTAAAGCAGAGACAATCTGATCTATCTAACTTAAAAAAATATATATCGCACACAAAAAAAAATCAATTAATTATGCAACGTCAAAAGGAATATTAACAAAATAATTTGACAAATCAAATGTAGATCAATACGCATTAAAACGTTATAATGGCTTGTAAAAATAATCATAGAAGAAATGCAAAATAGCTATAATATATAATATCCCCTGGCGTAAAAAGGAAGCAATATATTGTTTTGTGGTCAGTTTTTTGTTTTTGGGGGGGGGGGGGGGGGGGGGGGTTTAAAAAAAAAGAAGTTAGGTTAGCGCATTAGATATCAGTACTGGTGAATTCATGTTAACTATAAGTACTTAAACAGCTAGACTAAAATGATTATAATTTCCCTATTTGTTAGTGTATTCACTGTTAAGCAAAAAGCAATGTCATTTAATATAAAACTGTAATAAAATATTTGCCTGTTAAAAAATATTTTATATATATATATATGAAGTAAAGAAAACAAAACATTACTCAATGTAATTACAATACCATTAACATGTCAGTTTTCTCACAGCTTAAACCGCTTACCGCGATAGAGAAAAGAAAAAAAACCTTTCCAAAATGCATAATTTACACACAAAAATCTAATCCTGAAATTGGTAAATTACAACAAAATATTAATAATAAAATATAAATGAATAAATAAAAACTTCAATATTGGAAGAAAAGATTCACACAAAAAATGGCAGAAGTAACATATTGCAATTTCAATTTGTGCGGTTTCCAACAGATGGTAGAGTATTGTATACATGTACATTGAGTGATGAACCAAACCCCAACCAGGTGGCGCCAACCCGCTACAGCCCGAGGTGGTGGCGCTCCCTGCTGGGACAGAGCAGAACCACGTCGGGAAATAGAACCGGACCGTGGCGCCCCCTGGAGTGGAATAGAGAAGGTGGTGTGTGTACTTTGCCGTTCGAGTCCTGTCGTCGCTGTCGTACCTGTGCCATATCGTCCAGGCAGTTAAAGATGTATTTTCGTGCCTCTTTAGACTTAATATTTGTTTCTGTCTCGTGCTCTTCTGGAGTCTAGAAGGGGGTGGAAATAAGAAGAGAGAAAAAATCAATTATTAGTATCAGTAAATATTGCCTCTCTATTATAATGAAAATTACCAGACTTGTCAATATATACATGTACATTTCTTTTTAAATATTCACATTGTAGGTTTTTTGTGTTTAAAAAAAAACGTTGTATAGTCCGATGGTTTTGAGTTTGTTATTTTCTGAGATAAATTGATTGTTATAATCCACCTTACTTCAGTTTGTAGTAAGCTTTATTTTAAATGGCTAGGTTTTAAGATATTTAAACTCCAAACATGAGATATATATATATATATATATATTTATATATATATTATATATATATATATATATATATTATATATATATATATATGGGTATATCCGCATATTTCACACGTTTATAGTCCTGGATAGCACTGAATTCATACTGCATATCGAGTAGTAGTATATATATTTCTGATATGAGCTACAAATTATCATAAATACATATCTATAAAGCATATTCAACTACAGGCGCACCAGGTATGTATATATGAGTATATTGTAGAGCTACTGGCCCAAAAGTATTATATACTTATATGGGTATGTCCGCAGGTTTCACACGCTTACAGTCCGGATGCACCTGAATTCACCTGCAATCGAGTAGTGTTGTATTTCTGATATGAGCTACAAATTATCAAGAAAACATATCTAGAAAAGCAATTCAACTGACCAGGCGCAACCAGGGCATCGTAAACGACTGAAAATATTGAAAACATTAGCTGACCCCAAAAGGTATAAACGACTGAAAATATTGAAAACATTAGATGACCCCAAAAGGGCTAAACGACTGAAAATATTGAAAACATTAGATGACCCCAAAAGGGCTAAACGACTGAAAATATAGAAAACATTAGATGACCCCCCCCCCCCCAAATAGGCTAAACGACTGAAAATATGGAAAACATCAGATGACACCAAAAGAGTCAAAGCCATTTCGCAACAGCTGAAAATCAGAAAATAAATAAATAATTGTCAAAAAAAAAGGTAAGGAGCGCATTACCTTTAAGCGCCAGAAGGGGTAGTTGCTGTCTGTGTTCTCCCTGTTGAAGAAGCGCGTAGTTTTGGTGGCCGCAGACAACATGTGCTCCGCAGGCAGGCCCTGTGTCTGGGAGATGTAGCGGATCTGGTCATACTCGGAGCTGCCCGGGTACAGCGGCCACCCCAGAAACAGCTCTGCAATCACGCACCCCAGCGACCACATGTCGATCGCCTCGCAGAACAGCAGCCCCAGCAAGATCTCCGGCGCTCTGTGAGGGACAAGGGAAGACACGGTGAGAACAGAACCAGATACAGTGTAAGTGGTGGTGCACACAGTGTGCATGGTGTACTATACCATACTCCATGGCACAGGGATGAAAGTGATCTCCGTGGGGAAAAAAAGCGGAAATGGTTTAGCATTATCAGGGAATCGCGGAAAAATCCCGGAAGTCAGGTTTCATACATATACGTTTGAAGCATGTATTAGAAGCACGTATTAGTAGTATACGCTAATAATGCTGCGCCGTTTGAAGCACGTATTAGTAGTATACGCTGATAGTGCTGCGGCGTTTGAAGCATTTATTAGTAGGATACTCTGATAGTGCTGCGGCGTTTGCACCACATATTGCTGCAGCGTTTGAACAATGTATTAGTAATCACTTATAGCTATAGGAAAAATCCTGGAAATCCGAGAAATCGCGGAGATCTTTCATCCCTGATGTCATAATATAGCACAACACATTAATATAGCAATAAAAAAATTTCCCCACTTTTTTTTTTTGTGATGAATTTATTTACCCTGCTCATAATGGATAAGGGTTTTCACCGCTGGGCAGCACTAATCCAATTTCATTTAAATCTTTTGAATTTAGTTTTAGTTGAACAGCATAGTATAATGTAGCATAGTTAGTTGGTTGGTTGGTTGGTTGGTTGTTGTTGTTGTTTTGCGTCCTGGCAACATCTATGGTCATATAAGGACGGGACGTAACATAGTAGTTGTTGTTTTACATCCTAGCAACATTTAAGGTCATATCAGGGCAGGTACTGACTTTATAATACTGTCCCATTAGGACACATTATCCTGATACTGTGCTAACCAGTCCCTGTCCTATCCTATTAATACCGACCGCCAAGCTAGGTAGCGACAAGTATCAATTTTGAAAGTATTTGATTTGACTCGGTCGGGATTTGAACCCACGACATCCCTCCCGCAGAGAAGCCAGCCAATTCACTCACGGATCTGCCCACCGCGTCCGGGTCATGGTCGGCCAATTCTCTGTGTAAATAGTTAGATTTGTTTGTTGTTATATGTCCCAGGAACATCTACGGTCATATCAGGATGGGCAGCGACCTCATGGTGACTTTATATTGCTGCCCCACTGGGAGACTGGGCCACCAGCACCATGACCTGATATCCCACTCACATTATTCTGACACTGAGTCAACCAGTCCTTGCCCTATCTTAATAATACCGAGCGCCTGGCTAGGAAGCGACAAGTATCAATTTTGAACGTCACTGGTTTGACTCGACTTCGAATCAAATTCCTAACCTTCCGCATGGGAAGCCTGGACTCAACCGATTTGGCCATCGCGTCTGGTCTGAGTATTAATGAAGGTGGTGTGTAGGGCATGATGAGCGATATATACTAATTGGCTCTCCTGATATTCCTTCTATTGTCGTGCACTGTGATGAATAAACATGGCATATTATCCCACACAATGGGCATTCTGTAGGTTCACAGTATCCGTATAACTTAGTAGAACAATTATGCACTGATACCTTTCAATTACATCTAACATAATGTCTTTTTACCACCACTGATGAATATTGATGCTCTACTACATATTATGGATAGCAGGTTTATTAATAAACCATATACAACTACAAATAAAACTAAACAATGAGGAGGCGGAGTGACGCCAGACAACACAATGGTGACTTATGTGTACCGAGGTCCCAAATCAGAGGGCACCCCGAGGGTCACCGACATATATGCAGTGATCAACATTGAAAAGTTATTGCACGATATGGGGTTTCTGGCCCGAGGGACTTGGTGAATATCGACCATGGGGAATAGCTGGGGTTGCGCCACATTGCAGAGGCCCATTCAGGGATAAAATGAGCTTCAGCAACATTTTTAAAAAGTACCAGAAAAAAAGCGGAAATCTATGGCTATGTTATCTGTAAATAATGTTGTTCCAACAATAGCATGTTATCCTAGCAATTATAATTATTAATATCATCATCATTATCATTAATTAAAAGAAGAGAAACTGAAGGTAAATTTCCATGAAAATGCGGAAATTTCCCATTACCCTTAGTTAGAAGAACTAGCAGGGAATTTAGGGACATACACCAATATTTTTTTAAATGCCCCAGGCTGTGAAAAAAAACCCGGAAGTCCGCCTAAAAACGGAGGGGGAGGGGGGGGGGGGGGGGGGGGTACGCAGTACACAGGAATATATGCAGACTGTGGCAGTGTGCCTATTGCTGCTAGTGTCTGGCTGCTCAGTGTTGCCTCAGCAGCAGGTTAATAGACTACATCGCCATTCCAGCAGCGTGGTGCATTGTGGGATGCGTGGAAGGAAAACAAACCCTCATGAAGCACATGGCTAATGCTAAGACAGTGGGTGCAGCTATGAAATGTGCTAGTTTCAGCTCATCTCAGCTCTTGTTTGAAACATAGAATACCAACTAAAAAAAATATATAATAAATTAAGATATTAATCGGTTATCCAGCATTGCATTTACATCAATATAATCAGCACATCTTATGCCATGTGCATTTAGATTTAGACAAATCTGGCCACTCAGACTAGTGCTAGAGCCATAGACAGTCAGTTTTACTTATTTTATTCATGTTTTTATTTATATCCTATGGTTAATGACATATGTACAACTAGAAAATAAGTAGGGTTAATCAGATATTGGTTATATATTTCTCTTAAAGAAGTGTCTGTTGACACATTTGGCATTTTAATATTTAGAACAATAATTAATAATGGTGATATGGACAGCAGACTGATTGTTTTGTGTGGAATTGTATGTTTCTTAGCTCAAAATGTTTAACTATGGCTAGTTTTGTCTTATCTGTATTCATCAGATCATTATATTGCACGTGTGCATACATCTTTATGCCAAATTCTTATGTATTTCTATTATCAAAGTTCTTCCCTAACTCAATGGCTGTACGCATTTGCTTTGCTGCCAACGCCGTTTTTGGCGCATGCGCAGTCGGAACGGTGATCTCGTCTATTGTGCACCCAGCAGCCACGTACTCACACGCCAGACACACTCACACAATTACCCTCCGCCTCTGCCGAAACCAGGTCAATAAAAAGTAATAAAGCGCCTTAAAACATTTATAAAATAAAAGCGCACACCCCCCCCCCCCCCACCCACCCTCTGACAAAGCCGCGCGCTCGCCACTTTTTGCAGGTTGTTTGTCCGGTCGGACCAACCGTCCAACATTACCCGCATCGTGCCTTGAAGCAACAACGCAACAAATCACCCGTCTGAATTCCACTGTTAGTTCACGGCGAGTCTTAAGCCCAAGTCACACTATGACTTGCGACCACATTGAACCGCCACCTCTTTGCGACAAAGGCAATGGCCGCCGACCTCTGGTTGACCATTTTGGTCGCACGGAGGTTTTTAGTGCAGTAGCTGCAACATCCTTGCAACAAAAATAGTCGCAAAGAGGTCGGCGACAATGAGGACCACTTTGTGACCATTTGCAACCTCTTTGCGAACACCCTTTCTTTGTGGTCGCAAAGTGGTCACAAGCAGTAGTGTGACTGGTGTATTAGGGACCAACATCTTTAATATGCCCCCCCCCCCCCAATAGCCCATGTTTACTTTTTGTGCTGGGGGAGGGGGGGGGCGTTAAACAAACAAACAAACAAACAAACAAACAAACAAACAAACCAATATCTTTACCGTGTCTAGACATGACAACCTTTCAGCACTAACTAAAATGTGTGTATAACATGCCACGATTACTTTGTATTTCATGGTGCTGTCTAGCAGTACGAAATGCATTTGCCCCATCTCTGATAGAAATGCTCCTTATATAGGCAAGCAATGATGTACCATCTTGAAGCATCTAATCTATTTATGATGGGGGGTGGTATTAAAATTGGTTTTAAATAAAAAGCATACTCATGTCTCATAAATGTATTGCTAATACTTAATCTGACTCAATTTCTTATTTAATTGCTCAAATATATATACTTTAAAAAAAAGTAATAGAGACACTGAAAATGTTTATATTTTAGGGGTGTTGCTGTCTTTTAAAGAAACAAAACTCCTAACTGAGAAAAAAAAAACAATCATTACCTTCCCCATAGAAATATCAAAACATTGTGAAATTGTAATTGAATAGTAATATATTCCTAATTCTGCACCCCAACACCACCGCACAACACCACACACACCTTACACTGGTGGAATATGACGTCCACTGTTTTGCGTCCTGATATGACCTTAGCTGTTGCCAGGACGTAAAACTCCAACAACCAACCGACCTGTTCAATTCCATCAACATGCTAATTATTCCCATGTCATCTAAATCTGAGGCGATGGGGCAATGGGCCGGTGGGGAGGTGGGGCAGGGGGGCAGGGGGGGGGGGGCGAAGGCGGGTACACTTGGGAAAACAAAACAGAACTGTTCAGCGGCACCAATATTTTCCACGCGGTGACTCAGGTCAGACCAGAGGTCAGACAGTGTCAGGGGTCAGGGAGGTCAAGGTCAACTTGGGAGGTGGTGGCTGGGTAGAAACACACGCCCTTTTGAGGGGAGCATGTGTGAATGCAGTGGTTGCCGGAGTAACCAAGGGCAAAGTGTGGGTTGCCAAGGGGACCGTCATTTTATGGTCAAATATTTGAAATAACATTCCAAATTCAAATTCAGTCTCTGGGGTAAAGCAAGGAATAACCTAGATAAAAGGTACACCATATACTTGCAGTAGGGGTGAATGACAACGTAGCGAAAATTGCTTTAGTATGGAACAGGAAGTGGAATTCCCGGTTCCAGTATCGAATGGCACAGAGTTGGTGAAATGGGAGAGAATGCAAAAAGACAAGATGGCGACTATAGAATGTGGTCGACTTGACTTTTAAAGTCTATTAAACTACATGTCCTATTATATATTTCAAATCAAAAGCATGGGGTAAATATTAAGATACATGTGAAGAATATATTTTGCTTCTTAAATTAAGAATTTATCTGCTCATTTCATTTACTCAGCCTTTCGCCACCTTTTCTAATGGGTTGCTCCACCCTTACTGCAATGCAAGTCTGGGGTGAATCTTCTATCTAGGAATAACCATGGCAGTAACGAGGGGGGTTTACCAAGGGGGGGTAATTCAGGAGTGACTGATACTGTGATTAAAGTTGCATAATCCGTTGGGTTTATATAATTCATTCAGTAAAATCTATTCATTAAAATTTAATATACAATTTATTTATTCAAATGTATTCAATCAAATGTATTCCATACAATTTATTCATTAAAATATATGCATTACAATGTGTTCATTATCAATATTCCGTATTCTTTATTCATTACTCTTTATTCATTACAACTTATTCATTCCGTTTTATTCAGTCAAATTTATTCATGTTTTCGGTGGCCTTTTTGGCATGATGCACATCACATTCATAAGTATAATCTACTTCGGAGCTACATTTGTGATAATTGACTAATTTTGGAGTGCAAGCTTCAAAATATTTTATGTGTGCATACATTTGAAGAGTAATATGATATTGCGGCGTCCATCGTGAGCTGTGATCCCAGTGTTCCTGACGTACGACAATATGCCATTGTTATATTAACTAGGTCACGTCAAAACAAGTAGGCTTCGTAGCGAAAGATCTCCAACGAAATGAACGAGTACACGAGTATTAGTAGTTATGAAATGAATGAGAACACCAGTATTAGTTGAATATGTTTGTTTTTGTTTTCACACCTATCAACTTCTAAGGTCATATCAGGACGGGTACTGACTGGTGACAGCGCACACCCACGGCGACTTTATAGTGCAGCCCCACTAGGAGACTAGGCCGCTGACACCATGACCTGATATCCCACACAAGTCGCATTATGCTGATACTGTGCGAATCAGTCTTTGTCCTATCCTATTAATACCAAGCGCAAAGCTAGGTAGCGACAAGTATCAATTTTATAAGTCCTTGGTTTGACTCAACTGGGATTCAAACTCCCGACCTCCCGCACGGGACGCCTGCGCTCTACTGAAGTAATTGTTTTGGGTTCAACATATTATTGTTTAATTGGACTTTATTAACCATCAATAGCTACAAACTACTTGTTACCAGGGCGCTACTAATATACTATGGTGCTACTATGGTGTGGGGAGGAGATAAACCAGACCGAGGCTACTAGATAAATGCCCACCAGAGGGGAGGGAGGGAGGTAACCAGGGGCCTCAATATGCCAGTCTGGTCAGAGCTGCCTGGCTTAATAGAATTGTTGCTAAAGACGAACACATCTATTAAACAGGGATGAAAGTGGTCTCTGGCAAAAAAACGCAAAAACCAAACCGAGATTAATACACCGGTGGCGAATTTGCTCGATAATGCAGATTTCCCCCATAGCATTAGCATTGTCAGCGAATCGCTGTTTTTATTGCCCATTCGTAACTATTTCTTGCTTGGGTATCATGTTCTAGCAACATCTGATGTCCTATAAGAACGGGATTCGAACTAACCAAGTATTGTCATATACCACTGATTTCATGGTATTTTGTTTTACATTATTCGGTAAAAAAAAATTTTTAATTGAAAATCCGCAGAGATCTTTCATCTCTGAATGAATAGGGATGGCATGCCTTAGAACACACCAAGTGTTGAGCTCAAGCCACAAAAGCCGGCTTGCACTGTGTTGCAGCGCCAAGAAAGAACCAGCTGTTGGTTGCCTCAAGTGAAGACAATTACCTGACTGCGGGAGCACTAACTTTCTGCGCCAGTTCAAAAGTAAATGTTGAGAAAATAATAATATAATGGGTTCAAGACCAAGCTAGGGAGGGGAACCAACTGAAAGGACGGGTGTTGGGGGGTGGGGGGGGGGGGGGGGAGAATGTTCCCCAAGGGACCACAGACAGAACAAAAAGGGGACAAAAGAGGTCCAAATATGCAAATATATTCCTGCGGGGGTCAGGTGGGCCCTGGGGTTGGTGTGTGCATATGGGACTGGTTGAGGTAGGGTCGGGGAGGTGCGGTGGTCGAAGGAGGCAGTGCGCAGATGTAGCGCGCAGACGCAGCGCGCATATATATGTGTAGCGCCCAGACGCAGCGCGCATGCGCGTCAGCTCCAGGCACGAGAACGCACGGGTGAACCAGAAGATCGGGGTTATAGTGAGTGAATGAGTGAGTGAGTGAGTGAGTGAGTGAGTAAGTTAGTGAGTGTGTGTGTGGGGGGGGGGGGAGCTGTGTGGAGGTGGGGGCACATAGTTGGAGTGCATATATATATCTCGCCTGCAAGGTCAACAAAATAATGAATGATAACAATATGCAGGGATGAAAGTGGTGTCCAGCATAAATGGCGGAAATGAAGTGAATTTCCGCGAAAACACAGATTTCCACACAGAGAATTAGCATTGTCAGGGAATCGCAGAAAACTGCCAGAAGGAAGTCAGGTTTCAACTATTCTTATTGTGCCTCCATTATCACCCATGTCAAACAATTGTTTGGGTTTTATGTTCTCACAACATCTAAGGTCATATATATTTGGTGGTGGTGGTGGTGGGGGGGGGGGTTATTTACCCTGTCCTTAACGAGTAAGTTGTAAGTCGTATCGCGGCTTGTTTTCATCGCTGAACAGCAATAGTCTCAATTTGGTAGTAGTATTTTCATCTTAGCTGTTAGTAGTTATGTTAGTTTTTTGTGGGTTTTTTAAAACCGGATTTAAAGTAACCAATTGTTGTCATATATACATCCTTATTCCTTGACTTGGGGGGGGGGGGGGCGGCGGGGCCCCCCCCCCCCCCCCACACACACACACACGCACGCACCCAACTCATTTGGCCATGGTGTCTGGCTATATCTTGTGCTCGGACATAGGGATAGGAAGTTGTACATTAAATCTGCACTTCTTGCTTTAGTGTAGTTACACTGGCGTATTAGAGTTAGTAGTGCCAAAGTGCCAACTAATCATACTGTGTGACCCCCCTGTTGGCGGGTTGCCGTGAGATATGACAACGCGTGCATGACGTCAGCACCACGTGGCCAGTTACTATGGCGAGAGAAGCAAGCGCGCGTTCCCACACACTTCTTAGCTTAACTCTTCAGCACCATCCCTACGAAGCACCGCTTAAAATTACAATCTCCCCAAGTCCGATACTGGCAACCCGGGAAACCCACTGCACTAATTAAACCAGCCATTCACCTTCCCTTCCAACAATGTACGGTATATTGAACTCTGACGAATGATGTGGCCAAAATAAATAAGTTTCTTTGTCTGTATAGTGGCAAACAAGCTTTTCTTATTTTAAATTTTTCTGAGAACTTCTTTGTTGGTGATCTTCTTTGTCCATGATATTTTCATCATCCTTTGATAAGTCCACATCTCAAATGCTGCTAAACGTTTGTAAATTTTCTTAGAGATTGTCCATGTCTCAGCCCCATACATTAGAGTAGACCACGCATAACAAATATTTCACAGTGGACAGGCTTGAATTATTCAGTCTATCAGAACAGCACACCATCGGGACAAGTGGAGAACCATTGCATCCAACCCTCGACTAGAGGACGGAACTATTGATTGATTGAATTAAACCTGAATTTGAGCATCGGCCCATTTATTGTGCTACGTGGTTTCTATAAATATATGGGTGGACTTTGTCCGGCATTTTTTTATTTTCAGCTTTTAAAAAACACACACAAAAAAAACAACCTTTCAGTATGCGCCATCCATCCGGCCCGTGAGTCATGCGCCCAGTCCCTCCCCAAACCCCCGTCTCCTCCAGCCTCCCCGGGGATGCCCTATGGTGAAGTGAAGCCCCAGCCCATTCGATATGACAGGAACGGCTAGATCACGCCCCCACCCACCCCCGCAGTTTCTAGGTTAAATGGTATGGTAACAGCAACAGCAGGAAAGGATTTAAGAAATGAATATTTCTTCTTGGTTAGGAATTGGCTCCCAATTTATTTTTCAAAAGTGTATTATGTGCGTGTGTGTGTGTGTGTGTGTGTTCATTTGATTCATAATAAATTACATGAACTTAACAGTAGAACCTTCCGGGTTCAAGTACGTTCAAATTCGAACCTACTTTTTGTTTTGCTAGAAAGATAGCTCTAGGTTTGTGAACTGACCAAAAGACTATAGCTTTGTGAACTGACCAAAACAAACTCCAAGAAAGCACAACGAAAGTAGTATAATATACATATTTTGTCATCGGACGCCAGAACCTTCCATGTTTGTTTTATTATGCTGACGGCATGTTGACTGGTCAGACAGGATACCTGCCTGACAACAATCTGAGACAGAGTACTGCTAAGACAGCAATTCTTAGTGTTCTAGTGGTTCAAGGATACCATCAAGAGAAATCTGAAGCTGAGAGACATTAAGACCGACTCATGGACATTACTCTCACAGCAGAGAGCTAAATGGAGAGCGGCAGTCAAGTAATGAAAGCAGTCTTTGTCGCATCGCGACCGACAGCATGATGATGATGATGATGATGATGATGATGATGATGATGATGAGTGGTTCATTGGACTGGTCACAACTAAAATAACTATGGCAATTTTATTCTATGATCTACAGTTTCTAGGAAGGCTATTGATAGTACACATCGTAAACCAGTGATGCCCAACCAAAGCAGTTTGTCGAGTCCGCCCCCCCCCCCCTCAGACTCCCCCCACCTGTTACACATTTTGATTAAATCTTTTCCATAAATGAAACCGAACAATCAGTAATTCCATCTACGTTATCGAACCAAGCACACACATATTCATTAGGAAGATTACATATCGGAGAGAACGCATTCTGAGAACGATCCTAGCCATATATGTGCCCATTTAAGGAGCGCAAACATCGTCTCGTGAAGCCGGACGAGCATTACGTACACGGGCCTTGTTTTGGTGGTAGTTCCCGCCATCCTCACCAGGCGGCAGTAAGAGACGCCGGGCAGCGCCAGCTGCCAGCGCGCTCAAGTCTCCGGGCGCAGGTTGGGTGAGTTACGTGTATTTCGACACGGACGCCACATGCGCTGCGATTGGAGAGTATTGGGTTAGTAGGTCAGCTGAGAACAGCCGGCGTCCGGGTGTGGGAGGGAGGGGGGGCCCTCTTAGTTGTTGTTAACGCAGCCATGGCGACGGGATGATACCTATAATATATACCGTAGTTATATACAGCCGGTGTAGTAAGTTCAAAACACTACCCCACAAAAACACTACGGTAGTGTTTTCAACCTAGTTTAAGAAAGGTTCAAAACACTACTGTGGCCACGCTCAAAACACTATCCTTAAGTTCAAAACACTACCTTTAAGTTCAAAACACTACTCTAAAACAATGTTATAATAGACTACATCACGGTTCCAGCGGCGTGTGCATTGTGCGATGCATCAGAGCAAAACAAACCCGTGAGAAGCACATGGCACATGCTAATACACTGGGTGCAGCTATAAAATGTGCTAGTTTCAGCTCATCTCAGCTCTTGTTTGAAACATAGAATACCAACTAAAAAAAATATATAAATAAATTAAGATATTAATCTTTTATCCAACATTGCATTTATATCAATATAATTGGCACATCTTATGCCATGTGCATTTAGATTTATAAAAATCTAGGCACTCAGACTAGTGTTAGAGCCATAGCCACAGTCAGTTTTACTTATTTTATTCATGTTTAATGACATATGTAGAAATAGAAATGAGTCGGGTTAATCAGATATTGGTTATATATTTCTTTGAAACAAATTTTTATTGACACATTTGACATTTTAATATTTAGAACAAGAATTACTTCTGGCTAATCAATGGTGATGTAAACATCAGCCTGTAAAGTGACTGAAATTGTATGTTTCTTAGCTCAAAATGCTTAATTATGGAGAGTTGTGTCTCAAACATATTAATTATATTATTATATTGCATCCTTCCGTCCATGTTTGTGCCAAATTGTTATGTATTTCTAATAATTTTGAATAAAATGGCAGTTTTGTGCTGGGCGTATCAGCAAACTCAATGGTCGTACTCCTTTACTTTGCTCCCAACGCCGTTTTCAGAGCATGCACACTCGGAACCGTGATGTAGTCTATTGCTGCATATTAATTTTCATTTGTACTATCTGCATACTGCATACGTGTGTATGCAGTAAGGTGGAGCAGTATGTATAATGTAGTAAGGTGGGGCAGTGGGGATTGTTGTTTGGTTATTGTTTTACGTCCTAGCAACATCTAAGGTCATATCAGAATGAGTATCGTATTAGTATGTGCTGATAGTGCTGAAGGGTTTAACAACGTATTAGTATATGCTGATAGTGCTGCAGGGTTTAGCAACATATTAGTATATGCTGATAGTGCTGCGGCGTTTAACAACGTATTAGTATATGCTGATAGTGCTGCGGTGTTTAACTGCATACAGCCCAACCCTACTGCACACTGCCCGACGTTACTGCATTCTTTCCCAGCTTACTGCATAGAGCCCCAGACTACTGCACACTGCCCCACTGGGCGCTGTGGTCTAATCGGTAGAGCGTGGTCCGCGCGTCCAGAAGGTCAGGAGTTTGGTTCCCGGTTGAGTCAAACTGATGACTGATGACTGAGTGGGATATCTGTGCAAATGCGAATGCTGCTGTGTATGCCATAGAAAACAGTAACTTTGACTTTCCTTCACAAATTTGGAGCAAAAATACCACAAAATGGCATGGGTATCTATGCCGCTTACCGCATTCGCATGCCGCATACAGCATATATGGAATCTTAGCATTATATGTGCTTCAAATGCCACAGCACGGTCATTCTATATTGGTATACGCTGATCGTGCTGATAGTGTTTTGAACTTCAGTTATGCATCAAATAAATATCGCTGATTTTTTTTCCATTATAGGTATTTCTAACTTACTATAAAGAAATCTCTTTCACTTAGTGTATATATATATATATAGTATATATATATATATATGGTTTGGTGGAATATTTAACACTGCACCCTATCTACATACTTAGATGGTGGGTAGAAAGTGCAATTTCTCTCAGCTCAGACGTAACACATGTTTAGGACACCACACAGTCTGCTTAATAAAAATCTAAGCAGAATTTAATAATTTCATACTGAGAAGCATATTAATCATAGCATGAGACACGGAAATATGTAGTGCTTATATTGATACAAAAAAGTTATTCCGAGCTGTGCTTTATTCACTGACTAATTAGCATACAATAATTGTATGGCATCAGGACACCACTGCTCACGTTTGTGACGCAAATTTGCAACATTATTTCTGAACATATAAATACATAGTTTTGTTTGTTTAAGCATGCATACATGTTAATAAATACTTCCTTTTGATTTGGGAACTGTTTTGTCTGATATATCAATGCATTACAAGATGTTAGTAAGGATCCAACCATGTCCCATATGTCATGTTACAAATGGCGGACTGTGAAATGTTTTTTTTTGGGGGTACACAAAAAATTCACAACAAAAAAGACTAAACTTGCATGCGGTTTATTTTATTTCTGGCATCCTATCTGAACAAGAATATGAAAGTATAGGGTGGAAAATAAGTAGGATGTTTTTTTATTGATGTTTTAAAATCCCACCCCATGCTGACCAGTTTTGAGGAGAGTGACCAGATATGTTGTCCACTAGAATGATATCTAACAAATGATGAACTCTGTATACAAACAACAACAAATTTAGAAAGGGGAACAAAGGGTAGTTTTAGTTTTTCTAAGACCTCTGTGAGAAAGAAACCACGAAAACAGTGTTCCACTGTGCGTGACGTCATATAACATCCGCGTGTGTTGCAATAACACCAGTCAATTGTGAATTTCACGCGCGCGTAATTAATGTCAGAATGTTTCCTATTGCAGGGAGAGTCATGATTCACATATGATGTCAGCCAGTGTAGACTTGCACGGAGCTGCATCCAAAAGCATTTCTAGGGCGAGGCAGGGGTACCCGTAGATAAAGTATTCATCCCGTACTTGCAGTACACGGGTGAATACCAACCCTATATTAAAGCTGTCAAAAATGTGGGAAATGAAATGAGAGCCTAAATTTACAATCTAAGAAGCAACACTTATTCTTTATATATGTCTTCATATTTCCCCGCTACCTTTGAGTTGAAAAAATATAATAAAACATCTAGTTTAATAGAATTTAAAAGTGAAATCGACGGCGTTCTATCACCACCATATTGTCTTTTTGCATTCTCTCCCATTTCACCAACTCTGTGCCGATATAAGTACCCATCTGACATTGTAGGCATGCATTCTACTTCCTGTTCCATACTAAAGCTATTTTCGCCAGTATTTAGACTACGTTGTCATTTACCTGTGTACTACAAGTATGGGGTGAATCTTTTATCTAGGGTACCCACTGAGCTATCTATCTGAACGCAGAGGACAGGGGGGGGGGGGGGTTTGAGTTTGACAGCCTGGCATTGTTGGAGTCTTAGATCCTGGCAACATCTAAGGTCATATCAGGGTGGGTACCGACTTGTGACAGTGCACACTCATGGCAACTTTTTTATAGTGCTACCCCACTGGGAAACCAAGCCGCCCACACCATGACCCGATCTCCCACAGTTACATTATTCGGTTAATGTCCTATCCTATTAATGCTGAACGCTAGGCTAGGTAGTGACAAATATCAATTTTATAAGTCATTGGTTTGACTTGACCGGGAATCAAACTCCCGATCGTCCACACGGGGAAGCCATGCTTACCGATTGGGCCATCGCGTCTGGTGGGGGTGGGGGTGGGGGGTTACACAGCTACTTAGGTCAATATTGTGAATGGCTCTCTCACTCACTTACAAGTTACAATGCCAGTCTCGTTTTGGAATCAACCATGGCAATAACCAGGTCCCCAAAAGGTTCCTATTCAAACCAGGTACATACATAGATCATAGGTTCATGGTTTTAACCATAGAGCCCGTCACATAACCACATTGGCGAACCGACGACAACAACAACAACGAGAATGAAGGCTGCAACCCATTTAGTTCCTCTTCATTGCATTATGGAAAGTATTACTAACTGTTAGTAAAAACACCAAGTCATTGTGAGCAATTCTGCTCTCCAAAACAACACAGCCCATTTACCAAAACCACCAGTCAGCGTTTGTTCCTTTATCACACTATGCTGGTGACCTTAGATGTTGCTAGGACGTAAAACAACAACCATCAAACAAAATAAACAAACACTATGCTGGCGATTACTCACAACATTTGCGACCATGAAAAAGGGGCTATCGCAAAGTGGTCAGCGACCGGACAACTATTTTGATTGCAAGGAGGTTGCGGATGCTGCACCAAAAACCTCCTTGCGACTAAAATGTTGATCATTTTCAGCGCTTGTAACTGGTCGCCAACCATTATTCCCACCGCCTTTTATTGCTTTGGTCACAAGGTCACTGGCTTTTGGTCGCAAAGTGATCACAAGCTGTAGTGTGACTGAGACCGTACTCTGAATCGCTGTCTTTCTGTCTATTTTTTTGTTTTGTTTTGTTTTGTTTAAGTGTCCCTGCAGTACAAGGCGCCAGACACAGTGTTCCGCAGACCTATATCCATGTATGCTACTACTGCCCCGGGATGCCATTGTGTGCACGTGGGTCCGGTTGTGGCGGTGGTGGTGGTGGTAGTAGTTTTTTCCCTATTCATCTACAAAGTTATTGTGTGTAACAATCCTTCCCATAACCGGTTCAAACACGTCGGTCTGCATGGCCTCTGATTGGTGATGAACAAACGGCCGCCAGGACATAAACGCACTGACAAATTAAAAAAAAATTAAGTTCTGTTTATTGGGGTTTTACATCCTAGCAACATCTATGGTCATATCAGGACGGGCACTGACTTGTGACAGTGCGCTGTCATGGCGACTTTATAGTGCTGCCCCATTGGGAGTTCACTCAGCTCGCACCATGGCTCGATATCACACTCAGTCACATTATCTTAATTACTGATCTAGTCCTTACCCTATCCTAGTAATGCCTAGCGCCAGGTTATGTAGTGACAAGTATCAATTTTGTAAGTCACATTGGTCTGATTCGTCCGGGTTTCGAAATCCCAACCTTCTGCACAGAAAGCATGCGCTCTAGCGATTGGGCCACAGCGTCAAGTAACTATAAAGGATAAAGTCTGAAAGAATACATGTGTTCCGAGTTCCGCAGGTACAAAATGAGTTCAAAGCATAGGCTCTATAGTGATAAGGGTGGGAGTAGCACCAACCCCACCTTCGGGTATATAAGCTGAACCTGTGACCCGGTGTTGTTCTGATCATCTGTTTGAGCTATATTTCTTGTACCGGACGCGGTGGCCAAATTGGTAGTCTGAAGGCTTCCCATACGGAAGGTCAGGAGTTCAATTCCCGGTCGAGTCAATCCAATGCTTTAAACAAAATATATACTTGTGCTTCCTAGCATGGCGCCCTGCATTGATAGGATAGGGCAAGGAATGGTTAGCTCAGTGTCAAGATAATGTGATGGGGTTGGATATCGGGTCATGGTGCCAGTGGCCTGATTTCCCAGTGGGGCAGCACAATAGTTGGTTGGTTGATGGAGTTTTACATCCTGGCAACATCTAAGGTCATATCAGGATGGGCAGCACAATAAAGTCGCCATGAGTGCGCATTGTCACAAGTCGGTACCCATCCTGATATGACCTTAGATGTTGCAGGATGTAAAACTCCCAACAACCAATTATTTCTTGTAAACTTGTGTGCAGAGAAGCAGGTATTTACAGATCCGGTGCTCTCAGTTACAGTGGCCACATCATGTGTCATTAGAACACGTGGGGCGTACTCGATTAATCAACTCGGGTCACCCGAGCCACTGTTTGGCGCATGCGCACATCCAACAGACTCGGGTTGAATAAACAAATACGCTCCGGGTGGAAAAAACGTTGGGTTAATCTAAAACTCATTTTTTTTCAATAACCGATATAAGTACAGCAAAATAGGATTTAAAGTATTTTATTATTGTAGAAGCTGACAATCTGGGTTATTACAAAAAAGCATTAAAACAACACGGAGGACTTGTACTGGTAGCTGTTATCCTACAGGTACCAGCACAAATGTGACGGCACCTCTCCTAGCGAACCCCAGCCAAGAGGTGGGTTACTGGGGTCGGGTCGTTTTGCACACGGCACGTGTATTTCTCGACTCCACTCGCGATGTTCGATTTGAAATCCTGACACCTGAGTCGCCCGGGTCGTGTTAATCGATTACGGCCCTACTGTCACACAACCAGCTCTCCACCTCTCCCATTACTAATACGTCACGTTTCCAGGCGCTGTTGTCAGCAATTAAGACACTGTCCACGAGACCTGACACCTGACACCTGACAGCCGTGGGCAGTGGTAACAGCTCGGGTGGAAGCCTTAGCTTCTCCGCAGCATGAACATTAAAATGCACACACAACACCAAGGTGGCACGAGGAGGGACCAATGTAGTGCTGTGTAAGATCTTAAAGGAATTAGCTTTTCAATCCGGTTTCTATGTTTGGAGTAGATAAAGGATTCACCCCATACTCGCAGTAAGGGTTAATGAAAACATAGTGTAAATATGAGCGAAAAGGAAGTGGAATTCCTGGTTCCAGTATCAAATGGCTACATATATTGGCACAGAGTTGGGGAAATGCAAGAGAATGCAAAAAGACAACACGGCAATCACAGAATGCTGTCGATTTCCCTTTTAAAGTCGATTAAACTACATGTTTTATTATATTTTCCAACTCAAAAGTAGCAGGCAAATGTGAAGATGCATATGAAGAATATATTATGCTTCTTAAATTACAAATTTATGTGCTGATTTCATTTACCCAGACTTTCGCCACTTTTTCTAATGGGTTGTTTTTCACTCCTACTCTGCGTAGGGGTGAATCTATTTATTGGAGCTGGGCTACATCTCACACCGCTCGAGTAAGCAAGAGTATTTAGCGTCATTGCCGGTTTAACATTAGATAACAGATTTGTTTCTTGACGTGTTATGCCCTGTCAACATCTAATGTAGCAGTCACACTATGACGACAGCCCAAAGACAGCGAGTTCCGGTCTGTCGTCGAGTGTCGTCGGGTGTCGCTACGGTGTCGCCACGACACCTCCGTGACACCTCCAGTTTCTCGACTGTCGCCGGGTTGTCGTCAGCTTTTTGGACATGTTGAAAAAGTTCGAAGACAGCCGATGTCATTCGGCTGTCGCTACGGTGTCGTTACGGTGTTGTCTTTGCCATTAAGGTGTCATCTTTGTCGTTAAGCTGTCGTTGCTTCTCTCTCCATAGCAGCTGTATGTGTGTCTCTGTGTCTATGTGTGTGTCTGTGTGTGTGTCTCTCTGTCCCTCTGTGTGTGTCTCTGTATGTGTCTCTGTGTCTGTGTGTGTGTCTCTGTGGTGTATATGTGTCTCTGTGTGTGTCTCTGTGTGTGTATCTGTGTCTGTGTGTGTCTCTGTATGTGTCTCTGTGTCTGTGTGTGTGCTCCGTGTTTCTGTGTGTGTGTGTCTGTGTGTGTGTCTCTGTGTCTGTGTGTGTCTGTGTGTGTGTGTCTGTGTGTGTCTGTGTGTGTGTCTCTGTGTTGTGTCTGTGTGTGTGTCTCTGTGTTGTGTCTCTGTGTGCGTCTCTGTGTGTGTATCTGTGTCTGTGTGTGTATGTGTGTGTCTCTGTGTGTGTCTCTGTGTGTATGTGCCTGTGTGTGTGTCTCTGTGTTGTGTCTGTGTGTGTGTATCTGTGTCTGTGTGTGTGTCTCTTTGTCTGTGTGTGTGTCTGTGTGTCTCTGTTGCTGTCTGTGTGTCTCTGTGTGTGTATCAGTGTGTCTCTGTGTGTATCTCTGTGTCTGTGTGTGTGTGTGTCTCTGTGTGTGTGTCTCTGTGTGTGTGTCTGCGTGTGTCTGCTGTCTCTGTGTGTGTCTGTGTGTGTGTCTCTATCTATGTGTGTGTCTCTGTGTGTGTCTCTGTGTCTGTATGTGTGTCTGTATGTGTGTCTCTGTGTCTATGTGTGTGTCTGTGTGTGTGTGTCTATGTGTCTTTGTGTCTCTGTTGCAGACACACAGAGACACAAACAGACACACACACAGACACACACACAGACACACACACAGAAACAGAGACACACAAAGAGACACAGAAACACACACATAGAGACACACAGAGTCACACACACAGACACACACACACACAGAGTCACACACACAGAGACACACACACACACATAGAGACACACACAGAGACACAGAGTCACACACACACAGACACACACACACACAGACACTGTCATCCCACTGTCGTCCCGTCTGTCATCCCGATGTCGTCGGGCTGTCGTCCGGACGTCATCCGATTGTCGTCCAACTTGGCCCAAATTTGCATATGTCATCGGGTTTTCACAAAATCCAAGTCGCTGGGCTGTCGTCACCCCCTTGTCGTCGTAGTGTGACTGCTACATAAGGTCATATCAGGATGGGGTAGGTAAATGATTGGTCGTTTGAGTTTTATGTCTTGGCAACATCTAAGGTCATATCACGACGGGTACCGACTTGTGACAGTGCCGATATTTGGTCATGGTGCCAGTGACCTGGTCTCCTAGTGGGGCAGCACTATAAAGTCACCACGAGTGCGCACTGCCACAAGTCGGTACTCGTCCTGATATGACCATAGACGTTCCTAGGACATAAAACAACAACCGATGAACCTGATAATAAATTCATGCAAAAACGTAGTCCACTGAAAAGAGCATTAGCATGATTCTTTCTATGTGAAGTTGTGCCACCCAAATTAAAGCTACCATAACCCTAGATAAAAGGTTCACCCGTGGTACACGGGTGAACGACAACGTAGTGTAAATACGGACGAAAATAGCTTTAATATGGAAAGGAAGTAGAATGCCTGTCTCCAGTCTCAAATGGGTACTGATATCGGCACAGAGTTGGTGAAATGGGAGAGAATGCAAAAAGACAAGAGGGCGGCCATAGAACGCCATCGATTTCACTTTTAAATTCTATTAAACTGTATGTTTTATTATATTTTTCAACTCAAAGGTAGCAGGGAAATATGAAGACATAAAAAGAATAATTGTTGCTTCTTAGATTGTGAAATTAGGCTCTCATTTCATTTCCCGGCTTTTTCGACCGCTTTTATATAGGGCTGGTATTCACCTGTGTACTGGGAGTACAGGGTGAATCCTTTATCTACCATAATCCTACCTTCAGTTCATTTTTAATTTGTTGTTGTTATATATTAGAGTGTCCATAACGTATAATATCAAGATACAATGCCAGTAAAGGAGTCTAAATCAATATGGTCCTTGATATCAACCTGTCAAGACTGAAGGTAAGGGTTCCAGAGAGCAGTCTTTATCTCTAGCCGTGTAAAGTTACTGAACTGGAAGAGAGTGACACTGAATCAAAATGGTGTCCCCCACTGATTCTTTCCATTCAACATATAAAATCTGTTAATCTGTATGAATTCACAAATTATACACCTCATACAAAGGATGATATGTGAGGAACAGCTTAAAGCAGCATAGTCCGATAAAAACATCAAATTTTCGAGACCAAAACACTTATCTAGGTTTGAGTCTATATATTTAACTTATACTCGTGCACTTATTAACTAGTTGTTGCTGCATAGAGAGGAATACTAAGTCAATTTAATTGAACCGGTTGCTTCTGAAGCCTATGGGGTCAGAGTTTTGGCATGCATGCCAAAATTAATTTAGCATGTTTACATTTCAAATATCTCTGAAGTTAGCAATTTTGATTCAAAGTTACTTCAAGCTAATATAAGGTATATTATAACGGTCAACCTAATATGTTATCTCAGAAAATGACAAAAACCTAAAACCATCGGACTATGCAACTTTTAATTGAGTATTGCTTTCTGGAAACGTGAGAAAGCAGGCTGCACCTGCTTTCTCACGTTTCCAGAAAGCAGGTCCATCCAGACCTACCGACAACTTTAGTTATTTCCACTGCCACCAGAGGGTGGCTGGGTGGTGGAAATCTTCTATAAGACATCTTCAACATATCATGCTACACAACATTAAGTCTTTCACTGACACTAGAGGGCGGGTTGTTGGTGGAAATTGTGTATTCGATATTGCCCAGTGAACGAAGTTGAAAAAAACCCTCAGAAGTTGTGTTTGCAGTCACTATTCTGGAGACAAAGTATAAAACACAATCCACTATAACAATAGTTGTTGGTTGGTTTTACATCCTGGCAACATCTAAGGTCATATCAGGATGGATACCAGCTTGAGACAGTGCGCACTCTTGGCGACTTTATAGTGCTGCACCACTGGGAGACCAGGCTACCAGCACCATGACCTGAAATCTTACTCAGTCACATTATCCTGACACTGAGCCAACCAGTCCTTGCCCTATCCTAATAATGCAGAGCGCCTGGCTAGGAAGTGACAAGTATCAATTAAGTCATTGGTTGACTCCACCCGGGTTCGAACCCATGGGTTCTAATCCCAGGATCTACCAAAATGGGAGACAGGTGCTCAACTCATTCGGCTATCCCACCTGGTCCCAGTATTTTGGAGACAAAGCATAAAACACAATCCACTATAAGTAGAATAAGAGTGTATAAAGCAGTATAAGCTAATGACACCACGTGACACCACTGGGACGCTCATTACATCATTACGTCACGTCATGAGGTGAAAACCGCCATATAAATTCACACAGGCACGCTGTGAAAAGCCTTAGGCCAGTAACACACATAATTGACATGGCAACATCTTGGAAAACTACTAAAACTTATAAACAAAGATATAATAGAATAAGCCTTTATTAGATGTAAAAAAAAAAACCACCCACATGACCCCACAAATCTGTTCTTTTGATTACCAGGGGAAAATATCTGTGTCAGTCACATATTGATAATTTGACTAGAGGCCCATTGCCCTGGGAGTAGAGTGCCCATGTATCTGTATCTGGTGTTGATATTATATTATGGTATTATATGATATTATATTATATCGTATCATATCAGCATATATCATCATACCATATATATTACCATATCATATTACCATATTAATATTACAATAGTATTATATTATTAGTAGCATGAACCCATTGATTCGTACACATATATTTCTGACACACAACTAGGTTTGAAATAAAACAATCAGCTAGAATGATGGCCGAAACTCTCCATGGTCAAAACATAACATGGTGATTTTTCAACAGATATTTCCAAGGGGTCAGCCAAAGCTTCCAACATTTAAAGTTGCAGGTTTTTTGATTGATTAGTGGTTTCTTTACGGCATGTCGGCAACATAAGCATATTCACGTCGAGAATTGTTTGGTTTTTATTCAATCATCGCTTTTACAGAATGCAAAAGCACAGAATCAATTTAGTGTCAGTACACTGTGGATTAAAAGAACTCACAGTTACATAATTTGTGGCTAAGGGAAATAGAATTTAGATAAAAGTTAACGGTTGTTAATTGACTGAATGGGTTTAATAGATTAAATGAGATGGCACAGACCAGCTGCCCTCAAAAAGGCTAAAATGTTTTCTTGTTTTACTTTTGTGAAAAGGTCATGCATGCTGTCTGCAGTGTAAAACTGTTGGCATAGGGCCAAGAATTCAACAAAACTTAATCAAATGTGTTTGAGTGTAAGTGGGGACTGACACCCAATACATTCAGGGTGGGGATCCCCCTTGAACAGAAAAGCATGCGTAAGCCACGAGTGGCCAATATGGCAGCGGCTAAGGACCACTTGGTCCCACCAAACTTCTGTGTGGGTCCGTGGTGGTTTTCCCACAGATGGTTCAATTTCTTGCAGCTTATTGATGTTTTCATTCCACTAAAGTTGCAGAGTCCGATGACATTTTTTGTTTGATTGATCAATATATTAGATAAATATATAAGATTTTATTTTATTTTAAATGGCTAACGTTGGAGATAATTGAAGTTAAAGCACGCATAATTATTTTGTTGCACGCACGCCAAAATTCTGAAATCATAGGCTTCAGCAGTAACAGGTTCTATTATATTGACTTAGTATTCCTTCCTAAACGGCAACAAATGTTTAACAGGTGCACCAGTATCTAATGCTAGGTACACACCTACCGTTTTTCCGCACCCACCAACCGTATACGATCTAAAACTGCCCAAAAGTCGTGAGGTGTGCGCTCCCCTAGCACACCTACCGATTGCGATTCGCGACTTAAAACTCAGTTTTAGGGCTAAAACTCCTTCCTTACGATTGCGATTCGCGATTCGAAAAATGAATCAGCCCGTTTTCAGTTTTAAGCGGGTCGGGTCGGGTCGCGAGTTTTAGTGCGCAAATCGTATATGGTAGGTGTGTACCTAGCATAAGCTGGATATGTAGAATCAAATCTAAATAAGCATTTTGGTTTCGAAAATATAATGCTTTCATCGGACTATGCAGCATTTTCACGGGAGTAAAATGTACACAACATGGACATGGTGGAGTGGGGGTAGTTTTAGCCATGTACGACTTTTATGGTTGATTAAAATGTTGATATCACATAAACCACTGTCACGTTGTGGGATAAAATATTTATGGGCACTTACTTCATGGGGAAACGGACGAGGTGGGCGAATTGGTAGAGCGCAGGCTTCCCGTGCGGAAGGTAGGGAGTTCGAATCAGAACCAAGTCAAACCAATGATAGGACAAGGACTGGTTACCACAGTGTCAGGATAATGTGACTGTGTTGGATATCTGGTCATGGTGCTGGGCGGCCTGTTCTCTCAGTGGGGTGGCACTATAAAGTCACTATGAGCGCACACTGTCATAAGTCAGTATCCGCCCTGATATGACCTTAGATTTTGCTAGGATGTAAAACTCCAACAACCAACAACTATTTTTATAGTGTCTTGTGTTTTATATTTTGTCTCCAGAATAGTATCGCAACACAACTTCTGGGGGGTTTTGTTTTTCAATTTCATTCAGTTGATAGTAATACTACACTAGACTTACTTGAAAGTTGACTGTTAATAGTGTTATAGAATCTACGAATACGAAGGTAAGGATCTCACTCACTCACTCACTCACTCACTCACTCACTCACTCACTCACCACACACACACCCAATAACTCGCTCACTCACACACTCACCACGCTCACCCACCACACACACTAACTCGCTCGCTCACTCACCACACTCACCCACCACACACACACACACACACACACACACAATATACACTCACTTACCACACACACAACATTCACTCACTCACCACACACACCCACTCACCACACACAACTCACTCAGCACACACATAACATACACACACTCACTCAGCACACACTCACTCACCACACACTCACTCATCACACACTCACTCACCACATACTCACTCACCACACACTCACCACACTCACTCACCACACACACTCACCACACACATAGCATACACACACTCACTCATCACACACACTCACCACACACAACATACACTCACTCACCACACACACAACACACTCACCACACACAACACACTCACCACACACTCACCACACACTCATTCACCACACACTCATTCACCACACTCACTCACTCACTCACTCACTCACTCACCACATACAGTCGCCGTGAATATGGCCTATGCTGCCGACACGGCTTAAAGCAACCACCAATCAATCATCGATCAATCAATCACCACGTACAGACACACAGCATATATTTGGTCTCCATGTCATACACCGGTTGCTCCATACACCACAGAACCGACTAGTGTAAATTATGAGAAGCGGAGAACCAAATAAACAATTAAAAAAAAAGGGCCGACCTCAGTGTTTAAAAACATCGCACTCTAAATACGCCATTACTTGTGATCGGTCACACTTCAAACGCCGCCCTCTGCTGGTAGTTCGTGCATGCCCCGCGTAGTGGCGCTGCCTCTATCCAGGCCACTGGGTTGCTTTATACTAACAATTAACATGTTGCCTTTGATTTTAAATTATTTGGTTGGTTCTTGGAGTTGTGACAGTCTGCACTCATGGTGACCTTATAGTGCTGCCCCACTGGGAAATCCGGCCAATATCCAACTTAATCACATCATCCTGACACTGAGCTAACCATTCGATTTTAAATTATGATTTCAAACTGGGTTCCCTTCCCCCTAGTATAACAAACTATACAGCTACACTACAGTATATTGCAAAAGTACACGTACACCTATATTGCCTAAAACATTCGAATTCTGATATTCGAATTCTGATGTTTTAATTCAATAGAAGGTCATTTTCTTTTGGCAAGTGACCACATAGCAATCGAATTTAGGGCTGGTTCTTAGAAGAAAATAACTATTTGTTTGTTTGTTGGTTTACATCCCAGCAAGATGTAAGGTCATATCAGGACGGGTACCAACTTGTGACAGTGCGGACTTATGGCAATTTTACAGTGCTGCCCCACCAGGAGACCAGGCCACCAGCCCCATGACCCGATATCCTGTACGGTAACATTATCCTGACATAGTGCTAACCAGTGCTTGTTCTATACTATTATTATTAATGCCGAGCGCCATGCTAGGTAGCGATAGGCATTAATTTGAGAAGGCATTGGTTTGACTCGGCTGGGATTTGAACTCCCAACCTTCCACAAAGGAGACCTGCGCTCTACTGATTCGGCCACCACAATTGGTTCAAAAGTAAATATAAAAAATAAAAAAACATTTGCTAATAAAGATCACTGCTAATGCCATTACCACAACTAGTGCCGAGAGTGAGTGCGTGAATGTGTGAGCGAATGTGTGAGTGAGTGAATGTGTGAGTGATTTTGTTGTTTTACGTCCTAGCAACATCTAAGGTCATATCAGGACGGGTACCGACTTGTGACAGTGCGCACTCAGGGCGACTTTATGTGAGTGAATGTGTGAGTGAATGTGTGAGTGCATGTGTGAGTGAATGTGTGAGTGAATGTGTGAGTGAATGTGTGAGTGAATGTGTGAGTGAATGTGTGAGTGAATGTGAGTGAATGTGTGAGTGAATGTGTGAGTGAATGTGTGAGTGCATGTGTGAGTGCATGGGTGAGTGAATGTGTGAGTGAATGTGTGAGTGAATGTGTGAGTGAATGTGTGAGTGAATGTGTGAGTGGATGTGAGTGAATGTGTGAGTGAATGTGTGAGTAAATGTGTGAATGAATGTGTGAGTGAATGTGTGAGTGAATGTGTGAGTGAATGTGTGAGTGAATGTATGAGTGAATGGGTGAGTGAATTGGTGAGTGAATGTGTGAGTGAGTGATTGTGTGTGTGTGTGAGCGAGTTAGCTAGGCAACCAGCAATCAGCACCACATGCCCAATTCATCATGAGGTCACCGATACTAATAATAATACAACTGCCGGGTTGAATAATTTGCCTCCCTACCAGATCTGGTCTATATCAGGCGGCAACCTATTGAGTAGGATAGGGGTGCCTTCACAACAACTGCAGTGCGGATCAATCAATATATGCCACGGCCACAGTTACCTAATATATATAGGCATCACAGGTACACATACACAGGCGCCACACACCCCACCACACCAACACCGGGTACAGAAAATGACCCATCCCCCAGATTGGGATCTCTGATGTCTATAGTTGGTTGTTGGAGTTTTATGTCCTACTAACATCTAAGGACATATCAGGACAGGCACGGACTTGTGACAGTGTGCACTCATGGTGCCTTTATAGTGCTTCCCCACTGGGAGACCAGGCCACAAACACCATGACCTGATATCCCACCATTCTTCCCCAATCCTAATATTGCCGAGCACCTGGCTAAGGAGTGACAAGTATCAATTATTAAGTCATTCATTTGACTCGACCAGGGTTCAAACCCGCAGGTTCAAATCCCACGATCTACCAAAAAGGGAGATGGACGCTCAACTCATTTGGCCATCCCATCTGGTCACATATATGTAGGATCAAATGTAGGCAAGTGTTTCATTGCATGAATACATGAATTAGGCAATTTTCACCCAACTCACAATCAATTGTTCACCCTTCGTGGAATGCCCTCCTGTATGCATACATACACGACACATGAGCAATGCAAAGGCAACAGAAGCTTTCTGGGAAAGGTGGGAAAAGAGGTTTGGCCGGGGACTTATATTTAGCAAAACACCTGGTGGTTGTGGTGGTTGTGGTGGTGGTGGTCATAACATGGTGACCCGGCAACCTAATCTATTCTATGAAACTCTCCCTACTAAGTTTTCAGTTCTACAGCCTCGCAATTCTGCTAGAATATACAGTAAAACCTTTCTAACCGACCACCTCCACAGATCGACCACTCCCTTATATCGATCACTTTATTTGGGTCCCAAACGATCGCACATACAACACCAATGTAATGATTTTTAAAAACTCCCTAAACTGACCACTTCCCTAAATAGACCATTTAACGTCGGTCCCATGTCCGGTCGCTTTATAAAGGTTTTACTGTATATATCTGATCTCCTTCAGGCCCGTATATAATATCCACTAAACCAGCATTGCCCATTGGTTTAAACTACATGGCCATTTTGAATGCAGCTTAGCCATGATGCAGAAACAACTAGCAGGTCTCATTATAGGAGCCTGTTACTGTGCTCTCATAATTTATACACGTTTAAGTACATCGTGGGATTTGAACCCACTGGTCGAGTCAAACCAATAACTTAAAAATTGATACTTGTCGGCTCCTAGCCAGATGTTGGGCATTATTAGGATAGGGCAAGGACTGGTTGGCTCAGCGTCAGGATACTGTGACTGAGTCGGATATCTGGTCATGGTGCTGGTGGCCTGATGTCGCAGCACTATAAAGTCGACATGATTGCACATTGTCACAAGTCAGTACCCATCCTGATATGACCTTAGATGTTGCCAGGACGTAAAGCTCCAACAACCAACCACCCAACCAACACCACATGCCCCAGCTGTCATGAATGCATCCTTAGTAAAGGTGAGCAGTGTATGAGCCTTGATTCGCCACAATACCCGGCGTGGGTCCAGTGTCCAGGGTACGGGTTTGTGCCTCAGGCAGATCTCGTCCATTGTTCTAAGTTTAAACGTGTTGTAGCAACCACCAACAGTGGCCATCGTCAATAATTAATGGTCATGGAGCAGACATTCATAAAACCATAGATTTGTTTAGTAACAGATCGATCTTAGCTGTAAAAAAAAACAAAAAAACAAGTAAATGCCTCACAAATAGACACTATTCAAAAGTACACTGTAAGTGCCCCGCCCCCATTCCTCGGCCCTCCTTGTAGGATCATCAGTGTAGTCGTTTGTAAAATTGGCTATTTTGGCCCATGAGAATCTTGACCTGTAATAAATGAGTGAGTGGGTGCGTGCGTGCATGACTACATGACGAGGTGCGCATATGCCTGGATATAAACCGAGGTGTACATGTATGTGTGTGCTTTTCTGCACGTCTGCTTGTGCCTCTTTGTATGTACATGTGTATCTAAATGAATGTATGTACATGTGTATCTAAATGAATGTATGTACATGTGTAGCTAAATGAATGTATGTATACATGTATGTATGTATGTATACGTGTATGTATACATGTATGTATACATGTATGTATACATGTATGTATACATGTATGTATGTATGTATGTATGTATGTATGTATGTACGTATGTATGTATGTATGTATGTATGTAAGTATACATGTATGTGCGCGCTTTTCTGCACATCTGCCTGTGCCTCTTTGTATGTACATGTGTATCTAAATGAATGTATGTATACATGTATGTATGTATGTATGTATGTATGTATGTATGTATGTATGTATGTATGTATGTATGTATGTATGTATGTATACATGTATGTGCATGCTTTTCTGCACATCTGCCTGTGCCTCTTTGTATGTACATGTGTATCTAAATGAATGTATGTATGTATGTATGTATGTATGTATGTATGTATGTATGTATGTATGTATGTATGTATGTATGTATGTATGTATACATGTATGTGCATGCTTTTCTGCACGTCTGCCTGTGCCTCTTTGTATGTACATGTGTATCTAAATGTATGTATGTATACATGTATGTATGTATGTATGTATGTATGTATGTATGTATGTATGTATGTATGTATGTATGTATGTATGTATGTATACGTGTATGGATATATATGAAAATATGTGTAGTGCATTATTATATCATCATCATCATCATCATCATCATCATCATCATCATCATCATCATCATCATCATGCTGTCAGTCGCGATGGACAAACACTTCTTTCATTACTTGACTGTCGCTCTCCGTTTAGCTCTCTTCATGTTATGTCTGAGCAACACATGTTTGTTATACTGCCATATGACATAGCTTAACTCTCCATGTGACACTTCTGGCCAGTTTTCAGGAGAGTGACCCATATACATGAATACAAGTATGCGTACACACGTGTCTGCCTGCATCAGTGTATGCCTGTGAGTGCGTCACATTCTGGTGAGATGTCCTGACCTACAACCAGTTAGAGATGATGTATCTGGAAATGAAAGTGTGATGGAATCATTCGATTCCATCCGCAACTTATTATTAAATTCTTGAGGGAAACTGGTTGTTACCAAAAGTTCGTTTTTAATTTTTAATTTGAAAAGTTTTTTAGTGCCGATTTTATTTATCATATACCACTTCTGATTTTACCACAGTTGTAGGTCTTTGGCATACATTTCTGTGCTTTTTTTTTACCTGTTTGAAATATATTAATTTGTTGAATTCAGATGTCTAACCACTGTATGACCCCCCCCCCCCCCCGCCCCAATAGCCGATGTCCACTTTTTGTGCTGGGGGGTCGTTAAACAAACAAACAGTTGTATTGCGTGTGTGTATGTCTGCTGTGACTTGGTTGGTGGTGGAGGTGGGGGGCATATTGACCGACTGGCCGGAGCCCACTGTCCTTTTTGTGTCTGTTGCATATCCGTTGATATCCGGCCCGATCCGTAACAAGTTTTGAGAATGCACAAAAATTGTAATGGATTGCGCCGGACTGACGTATGCGGTTATTATCCATTACCATCTGGTCCCCGTCCATTACATGTCCATTACATATCCATTACACGTCCGTTGCCATTCGTTATAGTTCTTTTTGTATACTGAATTGTCCGTTGATCGTTAGATACGTTATCAACCATTACCGTCCGTTACCTGTCTGTTACCCGTCCGTTACCGAATCACACCGGATTGTCACGATTCACCCTCACTGCCCGCATAGTACACACACATTTCTCACATCAATGTAACACTGACAACTGTCCGCTCAGGTCACAACCCTGTCATCAAATTGTGTACCTTGGGAGCTGCAGGTCTTGTCAGTTCTTTAACGGCAGGATCCGGGTGGAACAGTTTGTTTGTTTGTTGGGGTTTTATGTCCTGGAAACATCTAAAGTAATATCAGGATTTGTTATTTGTTTGTTGTTGTTTTACGTCCTAGCAACGTCTAAGGTCATAACAGGATGGGTAACAACTTATGACAGTGCGCACTCATGGCGATTTTGTAGTGCTGACCCACATGCCACCAGCACCATGACCTGATATCCCACTCAGTCACATCATCCTGACACTGAGCCAACCAATCCTTGCCCTATCCTAATAATGCCGGGCGGATGGTTAGGAAGCGACAAGTATACATTTTGATGTCATTGGGTTGACTTGACCAGGGCTCGAACCCATGAATCCATGGGTTCGGATTACCCAATCTCCCAAAACAGGACAGAGGGACACTCAACTCATTCGGTCATCCCGTCTGGGTATGGGTATAGTGTGGGTATGGGTATGGCTATGGGTACCGTCATGGGCATGGCACGGGTATGGGAATGAGCATGGGCATGGGGTTGAATAGGAAAGGTTACTAGGTTGGCGTAGGCTGGAGAAACATATCAGGCGTATATTACAAACCGGCCCACCAACATCATTAAAAACAAAACAACATCAAATATAAACAAGCATCTTCACATAAATAAAAGACTGTGTCGAAAGAATTAAGAAAAGACCCCTCCCCCACTCTACCCCCCCCCCCCCAAAAGATGACTGCTGTCTCATTGTTAGCATATTGAGGCCACCAGTCTTAGGGGGCAGACGACATCCGGTCAGGCGCAGACGACCGGCGGCGTTCCACATTTAGATTCCCGCCAGCAGGGCTTTCCGGTACCGTAGTCATAATCCTACATCTGCAGGCTCCACCCACCAGGTTCGTTGGTTGGTTGTTGGAGTTATACATCCTGGCAACATCTAAGGTCATATCAGGATGGGTACCGACTTGCGACTGTTCACTCATGGTGACTTTATAGTGCTTCCCCACTGGGAGACCCAGACCACCAGCACCATGACCTGATATCCCATTCATTTAAGTTATCCTGACACTGAGCCAACCAGTCCTTGCCCTATCCTAATAATGCTGAAGGCTAGGAAGCGACAAGTATACATTCTTAAGTCATTGGGTTGACTTGATCAGGGTTCGAACCCATGGCTTCGCATCCCACCATCGACCAAAATGGGATGCCCAACTGATTCGGCCAGCTCGTCTAGTCCACCCAATCACGCATACATTACTATGGCAACACCCCGCGCTTGTTGTTTTCCCGCCCCTTCTCCCGGCGTCCCCCAGTCTCGGCTCGCCGCCATTTTTACCCCCCCCCCCCTCCCACAACGCTCCGGCGCCCTCCAGGACCCCCAGCCGCATTTTGTGGATACCGGCCGTCTTGTCTCGTTGGCAACGTGTTACCTTGACGACGGGACGACTAGCGGGAGGGAGAGGGGGAGGGAGGGAGGGAGGGATGGAGGGAGAGAGGGAGGGAGGGAGGGAGGGAGGGAGGGAGAGAGGGAGAAAGGGAGGGAGGGAGGGAAGGAGGGAGGGAGGGAGGGAGGGAGGGAGGGAGGGAGAGAGGGGGAGAGAGAGGGGGGGGAGAGAGAGAGAGAGAGAGGGAGGAGAGAGAGAGAGAGAGAGGGAGAGAGAGGGAGAGGAGAGAGAGAGAGAGAGAGAGAGAGAGAGAGAGAGAGAGAGAGAGAGAGAGAGAGAGAGAGAGAGGGAGAGGGGGGGGGGGGGCGGTGTCCGCAGCCTTGTTATAATATAATACCCTCTCCCCACCTGCTGCAACCAGCGCCAAAATACTATTGACCGACAGTCGCAGTCAAGGAGATTAATTACGCGCAAATAATTGGAGGGTGGGGCTGCTGTGTTTGTGGCTGTGGCTGTGGCTATGGCATGTAGAAGTGGCTTTGGCAATGGCATGTAGAAGCGGCTTTGGCAATGGCGACGGGGACGAGGACGAGGACGAGGACGAGGACGGGGACGAGGACACGGGCGTGGGTGTGTGGGTGTGTGGGTGTGAGTGTGTGAGTGACGCACAGCCTAATAAGAAACCAACTATAATTATAAACGATAATACGGCAAACGGAATAAATTACCAAACAAAAGTGTACCATTTCGCAGTCGCTTCGGCCCACCTGCTTTGTTGAGACTAATTTGCAAGGAAATTAACTTATTCACCGTCACTTAGTCGTAAAATAAATCAATTCTGTGAAAATAGAATTTTGCAATTTCTGCGTCTGCAAGCAATTTCCGGGCATGGGCAGTCGCCCCGGCCGAACTATGTTAGTGGGTGCCGCGTTGTCGGGCGTTTGTCTCTATTCCCAGTAGTCATATAAATAGCACCTTCAATCTCCGGCCTGATTAACCGGCAAATAGACACCAAACCGGCACCGACAACAACCAACCAGACAGCAGGCCAACAAGCATACAGTGAAACCTCTCTAAATCGACCGACCAGGGGACGAACTTCATATGGTCCATTTAAGGAGGTGGTTCATTTAGGGATTTTTTGTTTGTTATCGTTACAATGGTATTGTATGGGCGATCGTTTGGGAGCCAAATAAAGCGATTGATATAGGGGAGTGGTCGCTCTGTGGATGTGGTCAGTTAGAGATGTTTTACTGTAGTTTGTTTGTTTGCTGTTGGTTGGTTGTTAGAGTTTTATGTCCTGCAACATCTAAGGTCATATCAGGACGGGTACCGACTTGTGACAGTGCACACTCATGCCGACTTTATAGTGCTGCCTCACTGAGAAATCAGGCCACCAGCACCATGACCTGTCATATTATCCTGACACTGAACTAATCCCATGCCAGCGAAAAGTAACAACGTTTAAGTCATTGGTTTTGACTCGACCAGGATTCGAATCCATGGGTTCGAATCCCACGATATTTAATAAGTTTGCATTAGTCGCACCACGTGATCGGATATTCACACCACGTGAGAACATATCCGCACCACATAAGATATTTGCACCATGTGATGCGATCAACGCACCACATGACAAGATAATGAGTACAACATGAGATTGATTGCTTCATTGCTTGTTGTTTTATGCCATGTCGGGAGCAAATGCCGTATTCACGGTGAGAAGTGTTTGCTTTTACAGAGTATACATGAGGAGTTATTCGCACCACCTGATCACATAATGGCACTACGCAATGAAATATTTGCACCATGTGATGACAGCACGTGTTGTATTAGGCCTGTCACACTACGACGTAACGAGCCAACGTAAGCCGATTTAGGTGACGTTTCGTCATTACGTTGAGGAACGTCGAGTTACATCGCGCTTACGTTAGACTGATGTCGAGTTACATCAGTGAGTGTCGAGGTTTTGGACATGTCCAAAACTTTCAACGTACGACAACATTGGACAACATGAGGATTTTACGTTCGCCGTACGTTATGTATGCATTAGGCCTACGTCGATGTATGTTAGACGTATGTTAGTCAAACGCTGATCACTACGTTGCACTACATTGACCTACTTCAAAGGCAGTGGGAACGTACAGTCCGCGTAATGACAATGTATGGATAACGTACATTGTACATTTAGAGTTTCTCCACCCTGTCATGATGTCGGTAACGTATGACACGTAGTTCTGGCGATCGAATAATGTATATAACGTACCGTGAGCGTTATTCCTTTGTCCTCTCTCGTTGAACCCCGTTATCACTACGCCTTACCGACGTTACACTCACGTCAACTACGCGGCACTGATATCCAACTTGGGCCCGTATTTGCATTTTACGCCGAGATTTTCGATGTGTTAAATTTATTTTCACGTTGTCCCTACGCTGGCGCATTACATCGTAGTGTGACAGGGCCATAAGGGTTAACCCGCATTGCCTTCTGCAATGACAGGGGTTTACTGATCCGACCGGCTTCGACTTGACATCATAGCTAAATGAGTACAGTTGGTTGGTTGTTGGAGTTTTAGATCCTGGCAACATCTAAGATAATATCAAAACAGGTATCGCCTTGTGACAATGTGCACCCATGGTGACATTACAGTGCTGCCCGACTGGGAAATCAGGCCACCGGCACCATGACCCGATATCCTACACAGTTACATTATCCTGACACTGTGCTAACC
The DNA here is from genome assembly GCA_030323885.1 of Branchipolynoe longqiensis. Classification (NCBI taxonomy): domain Eukaryota; kingdom Metazoa; phylum Annelida; class Polychaeta; order Phyllodocida; family Polynoidae; genus Branchipolynoe; species Branchipolynoe longqiensis. The sequence goes on along the minus strand of CM059193.1, from coordinate 68,007,726 downwards.
ATTCCTTGTCCTATCCTATTAATGCTGATCGCCAGGTTAGGAAGCAACAAGTATCAATTATATAAATCATTGGTTTGACTAGACTGGGAATCGAACTCCCGATCTCCCCCACACGCAAGGCCGGCGCTCTACCGATTCGGCCACGGCGTCCGGTTTAAATGAGTGATGATGGTTTTACGCCGTGTCACTAATAAAGACCATATTCACGGTGGCAACCCTCCACCAAGTCTGGGTCAGTTTGGTTTGCCAATTTGTTAGTGCTGTATTTTTTTCTCGAAAATTGTTGTCTCGATTATAATTTATACCGACCCAAACACCCGAAGAGATTTGCGCCATTCATCTAAGATAATAGCACGGGTAATAAATTGTGCACAGTGGAGAGGTGAGAGAGGTGAAGAGAGGTGAGAGGGAGAGGAGAGGAGAGGTGAAAAGAGGTGAGAGTGAGAGGAGGGGGAGGGGGGGGAGAGGAGAAAGGGTTGTTTGTTTGTTGCTGTTTTACGTCCTAGCAACATCTAAGGTCATATCAGGACGGGTACTGACTTGTGACAGTGCGCACTCATAGCAACTTTATAGTGCTGCCCCACTGGAAGATCAGGCCACCAGCACCATGACCTGATATCCCACTCAGTCACATTATCCTGATACTGAGCCAACCAGTCCTTGCTCTGCCCTAGGAAGCGACAAGTATCAATTTTTAAGTGATTGGTTTGACTCGACCAGGGTTCGAACCCACGATCTACCGACACGGGAGATGGACGCTCTAACTCATTCGGCCATCCCGTCTGTTAAAGGAGAGAGGTGGGGTGAGAGGAGAGAGAAGGAGGGAAGGAGAGAAGGAGAGAGGGAGAGATGGAGAGAAGGAGATGGAGATAGGGGGGGGGGGAGAGTGGAATAGGGGGAGAGTGGAAGAGGGGGAGAGGGGAAGAGCGGGAGAGGGGAGAGGGGAGAGGGGAAAGGGGAGAGGGGGAGAGGGGGAGTTGTAGGGTTCTTGGGTCTTTGCGTCCCAGCAACATCAAAGGTCAAATCAGGACGGGAGGATAAAGCAAGAAGAAAAAAAAAGGGGGGGGGGCGAGGGAGTAGGGTTTTATGAGCCATCTCCCGCTTCCACCTTCCCTCAATCTCCCCTCGCGGATGTGCCGTGGGAATAAACGTGAGGTAATGATAACCCTCAAATGTACACCGAAGGGCCCCGGCATGCAACAAATACCGGACACACTAAGCATTAAAAAAAAAATTAAATGACCTAATTCTGGAGATCCATGTTTGCACAATCATCATATTATACATATTTTGTGCCCATTAATAATCCACAAACTACGGAAATAAAAATGTTTAATTGTTAACGGCCGGTTCGGATTTATTCCTGACAAAAATAGTCGGCAAATTGGCAATAAACTGTACCCGTGAACCTGGCCCTTACCTGACCCGAGCTCCCTCAGCCCCTCACCCCAATCTTAATGGTTTACCAATAAACCAATAGAACGCTTTTAATGTTTACAAACATCGTGTATGCGCGCTCAGCTTGGCTTCAGAACGAAGGCACACTGCCATTGAGTTTGTCGATATATGTGCAGTGCAAACCGTTAGTTTTATTCTAAATTAATAGAAATCCAGAACCCAAACCTAGTAAATTTAATATAATCTGTTTCTTAAGCATGTTATCTGTGTATGTGCCAATCGGTTTGTGTCTAGGTGGTGTGGTTTTAGAGATATTTCACTTTTTCTGTATGAAGATTGCTCATGACCATTGACAATGCATTGAGTTTACCGAGACCCGCAGTGCAAAACATTAGTTTTATTCAAAATTAATAGAAATCCAGAACATGAACCTTATAAATTTAATATAATCTGTTTGTTAAGCATGTTATCTGTTTGTCTGCCAAGCAGTTTGTTTCTAGGTGGTGTGGTTTTAGATATATTTAACTTTTTCTGTATGAAGATTGCTCATAGCCATTGAGTTTGCAGTGTGACCGTGTGCCATCCTGCAGCCAAGCAGCGCACATACTGACCTAAATACCCATGCTGACGTCATATGAAATAGGTCTATAGCAACTAGAACGCCACAGATAACACCCTACTCAACAATTCTGCTCATATATCATGAGACTAGTACTCATGCCATGGATCCTGACCTCTGACATCAATACTGTGAGTTACTTAAACAATTTTTTTTCATATTTAATCAGGGATGAAAGTGGTTTGCAGCAACAACAAAACGGAAATCAAGCCGAGATTATTACAACCACGGCGAATTTACACGAAAACGCCGATCTTCTCCAATACACTAATGCTGCGTTCATAGCATCCTGGTGAATATGGTGAACTTCCCACTTACTGCCAGTGAACGCGACCATGAAAACTGAGAGCGTTCATTTGACAATTCGCGGTAAACAACGACAATAGGCTTTTAGTTTTTTTACTATGGTGTAACCATTATATTAATACAGAATCTAAGTTTAGATAGATATGATACATATGATTGAAATAATTAATTTTGAGCAAGTTTTTGCTGTCTATGATTTTAAAAAATTGAACATTTCACCCTGGGCGATAATAGAGGCAAACTACAATACATGCGTAAATAACATGTAAACTGCTCGTTTTTGGTAGATAGCATCCACTACCATATTATACACCATGTATGATTTGTTTTAAGACCACACATCATGGACAATGGTTTCATTATAAACATATTTTTGTCAATTTACTATGGAACCTTACCATGCAACTTTTCTCCATTCGCTGCCATTATTTCACAAGTGGTGAATAACGAGCCGCTTAAAAAATCTCCAGTTCACAGGTGGTGTTCACCAGTTGTGAAGTCAATTGAACGCAATTCACCAGTTGTGAAGTGGGAAACACCATATTCACCAGTTCATATGAACACAGCATTAGCACTGCCACTGTGTCAGGGACTCGCGGGAAAATTTCGGAAGTCAGGTTTCAACTGTCCTTGTTGTGCTATTATCGCCTATACCTAACTCGTTATATAAGAAGTACCCAACTATGCATCCCATTAAAAAAAATTTAACGTTAATCGGTAAATATAGAAAATCGCGGATATCCGCGAAAATCTTCCATCCCTATTAAATTATCCTAACCTAAATCAGTGTGTGAACTCTTTGTCAAACAGTACCAGGCTTCAAATTGGCTTCCTCAGGCAGCAGTAGAGTGCTTCACTGTTCTCACTCAGCTTTCTTTTCAAATAATTAAATTCACAACAACTGGTACCGTATTTCCACCGATCGAATGGCATTTGCGATGTAACTTATCGATAAAGTACAGTTACATTTTCATGTACTGAGGTAGTGCCTCAAATAGTATCAGCAATGCACTATATAAATTATAAGTGACTACAGTAAACCCTCTTTAAATCGACGGACCATGGGACCGACTTCAAATCTTCGAAGTAGGGAGGTGGTCAGTTTAAAAAAAATTTTTTTTTTTATCATTACAATGGTATTGTACGGGCAATCATTTGGGACCCAAATAAAGCGACCGATATAGGGGAGTGGTCGATCTGTGCAGGTGGTCGGTTAGAGAGGTTTTACTGTATTCAGTTATTAAATACATTTAAATTTGCATAAGTCAAGTTTTGAATTTCAGACAAATTTCTTCGATAAATATACAAGCTTTCTCATTATAATCTACTCTATTTCAGTTTAAAGTAACTTTTATATTAAATGGTTAACATCGCAGGTATTTTGAAGTGAAAATAGGCTAAAGTAAATTTGGTGTGCACACCGAAATAATGGACATACTTTGTTTACCCTTTTCCCACCACAGCACTGCAGCACCAAACTGCAATAAACCCTTAAAGTTGCATAGCCCGATAAGAACAAAATATAACAAATTTGCAAAACCAAAATACTTATCTAGACTTAATTCTACATATTCGACTTAGTCGCACTTATTAACCATTCTTTGCTGCATAGAAGGTTGTAATATAAGTCAATTTAATAGAACCTGTTACTACAGAAGTCTATGGTCCAGAGTTTTGGCATGCTTGCCAAAATTAATTTGGCATGTTTTGATGTCAAATATCTCGAAAGTCAGCCATTTAAAATAAAAATTACTTCAAACTAAACTAAAATAGACTATAATGATTAGCATAATATATTTATCTCAGAAAATGGCAGAAATTCAAAAACTTTAATAAGCGCATCAGAAACTAAAATTGATAGGCAGATTTAGAGATTTAGGTTGATGAAATCTGACGCTGATATGAGATTATACAGCTTTAAAGTCGCTCCAACTGTTGCGTAAATAGTCCCTTGGTATTAAAATTTAATTTTGCCTGGTGGCATGACAACATGGTGTTTTCTTTGGTGAGTTTTTTATTTTACCCACAATGCCCTCTTTGCTTACAGACTTCCAGGGCGTCTTCAAGGATCTTGACAAGCTCATTCCCTAATTTTCCAGTCCCCCCCCCCCGCACTCATGGTGACTTTATAGTGCTGCGCCACTGGGAGACCAGGTCGCCAGCACCATGACTTGATATCCCATTTCAGAATGTAGTTTGCTTTCAACTGATTATACAAACAACAAACTGACCCTACCTTATACGTACGCCATCTCACAACAATTGTTCAAGGAACCAACCTGCAAAGAAAAGAAGAAAAAAACAAGGATTAACTAACGTATGTGGAATGTGAATATTAAAGTGGCTTTAAATAGAAATAGCCATTAATTAATCTGATAATAAACTACAGGAGTTCCGGCCATTAAGATATTTGAAGAATAAACAGAAGAGCAGTTCTGATATAGAATTTTAACGAATTTAAATGCTGCAACTCCCCCTCCCCCTAATCCCCTCCTCTCCCCAACCACCTATTTTCTCATTCAAGGTTACTATGAACCGGAAGATGGTCCCCGTCCCATGAGACACACTTTATGAAGTTGAGCAGATGCACTCATTAAGCATGGTTGTTTACACGTTTGCTTGGCAGCGTGCCAGCCCAGTTCCCTTAGTTACAGCCGGCCGGATGTACAACTCAAGCAGCAGCGTCTCACTGCAGCCTGATTGGCTTAGCGCCGTAGTGGAAGAGATGGATGGGATTGAGGACGAGGCTACCAGCAGGATTGGACTAATTACTGTGGCATGTTGTAACCAGGCGCTTCTCCCTGGTTTAGCGCTTCTCCCCGCTTTACCACTTCTCCCTGGTTTAGCGCTTCTCCTTGGTTTAGCATTTCTCCCTGGATTAGCGCTTCTCCCTGGTTTAGCGCTTTTCCCTGGTTTAGCGCTTTTCCCTGGGTTAGTGCTTCTCCCTGGTTTAGCGCTTTTCCCTGGGTTAGTGCTTCTCCCTGGTTTAGCACTTCTCCCTGGGTTATTGCTTCTACCTGGTTTAGCGCTTCTCCCTGGGTTAGTGCTTCTCCCTGGTTTAGCACTTCTCCCTGGCTTAATGCTTCTCCCTGGCTTAATGCTTCTCCATGGTTTAGCACTTCTCCTTGGCTTAGCGCTTCTCCCTGGGTTATTGCTTCTCCCTGGTTTAGCACTTCTCCCTGGGTTAGTGCTTCTCCCTAGTTTACCACTTCTCCCTGGCTTAATGCTTCTCCCTGGCTTAATGCTTCTCCCTGGTTTAGCGCTCCCATCACTTCTACCATCGCTGCAACATCCAGAAAGGCGCCGTCTTACCGGTTCCACAAGGCGAGGCTCACATGGTTTTAAAAGCTCATCGTGCGGGCGAGGTTGGAATGATGAATACATATATATAAATATTTACTGTCCCTCAATCCCTGAAGCTGCGACCCAGCGTGCTTACACACCCGGAAGTAGGGTACCCATTTCTGCAATTGTAGGCTTCAAGTCACTTTGAACCCATAAACATGATGACCGATCTTAATAGTAGGTACTGGCAGCGAAATTTAAAAATATGCCTATGGCCCAATATTTTTATTCCTTCCTGTAGACGTTGAAATTAGAAACCCAAATCCAAAACAGTTGGGCTATATATAGTATTGTTCTGGAGATAATAATTTTTTTAAGATTTAATATATAAAAATGTATTAATTTTGAATTAAAGGTGGAACTTTCACAAATATAATCAAAAGTGGAAGGATGTGAGGGCGTTCTGCTCACCAATTTCCATTGTACATATATAAAGGAATATAAATTGCCAATTGTTAAATCAATTAGTAAAGCAGACGTTTAATAAGACAAATGTCAAAAAGTGCAATTCATAACAAAAAATCATTCTGATTTGGCCAAATAGCCATTTTCAAAGCATGATATTTTGTTGGAAAACTGGAAGAAGACTGAATAAATGCTAAATAGTTCACCTATTCATAACAGTGTAACACCCTATTGTCTTTCGGAGCTCTATATTCAGAGAATCAAAAGATATGTGCATCCTAAAATGTCAAACAGTGTAATTGTTTGCATGTAAACAGCATCTGTAAGTGAAATCTTTTCAACATTTCAATCTTTGAAAGCTCATTGCAGCAAAACAATCTTTTGAATCTTCCTCATATTTGGCACAGTATTACAATAACCATTCACTGAGACTAATAGATATTATTGATATCAATATTATATCCAATAGTATGGAAAATATTGATTCTTGATTGAACATATAAAGACAAATTGTCGGAAAACCAAATATATCAATTTAGTGCAGTGTAAGGTATTGCAGTGTAAGGTATTGCAGTTTAAGGTACTGCAGTGTAAGGCATTGCAGTGTAAGGCACTGCAGTGCAAGGTACTGAGGTGTGAAATATTGCAGTGCAAGGTACTGCAGTATGAGGTACTACAGTGCGAGATACTAGTGTGATGTACTGCAGTGTGAGGTACTGCAATGTGAGGTACTACATTGTGAGGTACTGCAGTGTGAGGTACTACAGGTTCTGCAGTGTGCTTCACCTCCACCTGAGTATAACCAATGTGCTGACTAGTAGCAGTGTGGACATCAACGATGGTACCCCGGAAGTGATGTATTAGGACAGAGTATGACGTGTGTGTCGCCCCCTAGCGGAGCCGGAGTGAGCAGCTCCTTGGCCTGGGTATTGATCTCCTTGTTTTAGGCACCAAGAGCACAGCCGGGTATTTAATAAATACAAAGATAAGAATCAGGGGTTTCAATGCAAAACCATCCAGTTTACAAGGAATGCATTAGACACATCTAGGCTAAATAAAACAGACCAGTAAAGCTATGAGAAGCAGTTCTTTTAAATTAAATAAACATACAGTATAACACCGTTAAACCAAACTTAAAGGGACCCTAGAAATTTGTTTGGATTAACCGATCATTGGTTTAACCAACCTTTGGCTTTGACTTTGAATTGGCTTTGGCAAAAACGTGGGTCCATTATGAATGTAATATACAATGTATGTGGACACTTTGATTATTGGTTTTTATGTATATACAGTATAACCCCGTTAAACCAAGCTTGGTTAACACAAACGATCGGTTAATCCAAACATTTTTCAGCGGCCCGGCAAAATACTACCATTTATCATATAAATATGTCAGTGGGGTCTCAGATGACCTTATAACCAAATGAAAGTTTGGTTAAACCATACCTGAAGTGGCCTGGGGTCCGAAAAATTTGTTTGGGTTAACCGACTATGGTTTAACCAACTTTTTTATATGATAAATGGTAGTATTTTGGCGGGCCACCGAAAAACGTTTGGAGTAACCGATCATTTGGTTTAACCAAGCTTGGTTTAACGGGGTTATACTGTACCATTAAAATATAATTTAAAACATTAAAAAAAGAATCTCTTAGACAGCTTAATCACAGAAAAAACAGTTTGTTTGTCGGAGTTTTACATCCTGGCAACATGTAAGGTCATATCAGGACGGAAAATAGAAGAGATCTTTCCTCGTGAATTGTTTGAACCAAGGTTTTCTGCGTTTGAGGTTGATAACTTATGTGCATGGTTGGCGAGTTGGTTCTCTTCCTAGTTGGAGTTGATTGTTGTAGTTTTATGTCTTGGCAACATCTAAGGTCATATCAGAATGGGTACCGACTTGTGACAGTGCATACTCATGGCGACTGCTGCCCCACTGGGAAGTCAGGCTGCGGGCACCATGACCTGATACGCCACCATGCCGGCACCATGACCTGATATCCCACTCAGTCACATTATCCTGACACTGAACTAACTAGTCCTTGCCCTATCCTATTAATGCTGAGCATCAGGCTAGGAAGCGACAAGTATCAATTTGATAAAACATTGGTTTGACTCGACAGGGAACCGAACTGCCCATCTCCCGCACGTGTGGCTGGCTTCTCTTCCTAGTAGGCTGGAGGTAACCTAGTATACGAAACAAAAACTTAATAAAGAAATAAGGGGGGTAAAAAAAGGTTTCCACACGGCTAACGCTATGTTTGCACTGCGGCTGTACGGTTGTTCTTTAGTCGGAAACGACCCAATAGAAAACATTCCTGGGGAGTGGGGAATGTGTATGGGGGAATGGGGAAAGTGTATGTACACTGTCTCCAGTGTTGGTTTGGGGGTGCGTAAAGAAGACATCATCAGTTGTTTGGTTGGTTGTTGGAGTTTTACGTCCTGGCAACATCAAAGGTAATATTAGGACAGGTACTGACTTTGGACTGCGCACTCATGGCGACTTCATAGAGTGCTGCTGCACTGGGAAATCCAGCTGGCAGCACCATGACTCAGAGCTAACCAGTCCTTGCCGTATCCTATTAATGCTGAATGCCAGACTAGGAAGCAAAAAGTATCAATTTTGTAAGTCATCGGTTTGACTGGATCGGTTTGAATCGAACTCCTGACCTCCCACACGGAAATCCTGCACTCTACCAATTCGGGGACACCTGAGGTGGAGGGAGGGATGGGGGGAGGGTAGGAGAGGGGAGGGGAGGGGAGGGAAGGGAATAGGCTGAAGACTATGACCCAGTTTTTTAGAGAATTTTCAGAAACTGGGTCCTTACTGGGAAACATTTGCACTGTTAGAAATAAAAATAAGTCGGCCAGCTTCCAAGAAATTATTGTACACAATATTTAGAGAAAAAAACATTTGCTACCAGAATGTAAATAAAACTGAAAATCTGTGATACTAGGACCTCTGCGATACTAAGACCTCTGCGATACTACTTCATTTACTCCCCATAACAGTTGTATTGTTGACGTCACCGGAGCTAATATACTGTGTAAAAGCGATGGTCAAACGAAAATGGACAGAATACAAGTTAAACACTTCTCGCCGTGAATATGACCTTTGCTAGCCGACATGGCGTAAAACAACCACCAATCAACCAATCAAACCTAATAGATCCTCGTCAGACCCGAGTCATGAAATATAATATAAATGGCTTCAGATGATCGATGAAAGAAGTGAATGCAGATACGGTGTTACTAGGCAACCATACCCAATTATTGCACCTAAATAACAATCAGTCCCGCCCTTCCGGTGAGGCCTCACACGGTAAGGGACAATTATGTCCTCAGTTGTCTACAGGAGACATTGACGCGAATCCCACCTGTGAGGGGCGTATGTGGAGTGAGTACACATGGGAACGGGAACAACAGGTTGGTAGGTTGTTGGAGTTTTACATCCTGGCAACATCTAAGGTCATATCAGGACGGGTACCGACTTGTGACAGTGTGCACTCATGGCGACTTTTATAGTGCTGCCCCACTGGGAGACCAGGCCACCAGCACCATGACCTGATATCCCATTCAGTCATATTATCCTGACACTGAGCTAACCAGTCCTTGCCCTATCCTAATAATGCCAAGCGCCTGGCTAGGAAGCAAGTCATTGGTTTGACTCGACGAGGGTTCGAATCCCACGATCTCCCAAAACGGGGGAGACGGACGCTCAACCCAATTGGCCCTCCCATCTGGCGCCGTGTGGAGTGCGGACACATGGGAACGGGAACAACAGGTCCAGTTGGCAGTCAGTAAGGAGTGCCTTAGTGAGAGCTGGCACTGCCCTTCTTAGGCACCTCTCAAGCCCCAGTACCAGACACGGTGGCCTAATCGGTAGAGCGTGGGCCTTGCGCGCGGAAGGTTGGGAGTTCGGTTCCCGGTCGAGTTTAATCAACCACTGCAGTCTGTTGTTATTCTATTTACCCGGGGCCAACTGTTTATAATAATAATAATATATACAGCGCCGGAAATAAGCGAACTTGTCCACCGGATAAGTCTGATGTAATGTGATTTTCACTTATCCGTCTGAATTTTCACTTGTCGCGGACAAGCTCTTATTTCTAACGCCGATGAATTTATATCCATCCACGTGTATTCGGCGTGCTCAGAACGAGCCCCAGAGGCCTCCTCCGTACACCAGGCCCCTCTGATGTATGTCCCTCCTCAATCACCCACTTCCCCAACCACAACCAATACAACACACGACGTAGGCAGTAATAACACTTCGAATACACCGGAAGTTGTATTAAACCCGCGTCCATTTCAAAGGCAAGCAATACAACCCGGGAAGTAGGCAATAATAACACTTCGAATACACCAGAAGTTGTATTAAACCCGCGTCCATTTCAAAGGCAAGCAATACAACCCGGGAAGTAGGCAATAATAACACTTCGAATACACCGGAAGCTGTATTAAACCTGCATCCATTTTAAGGCAAGCAATACAACACGTGACATAGGCAGTAATAACACTTCGAATAGACCGGAAGTTGTATTAAACGTGCGTCCATTTTAAGGCAAGCAATACAACACGGGAAGTAGGCAATAATAACACTTCGAATACACCGGAAGCTGTATTAAACCTACGTCCATTTTAAGGCAAGCAATACAACACAGGACATAGGCAGTAATAACACTTCGAATAGACCGGAAGTTGTATTAAACCCACGTCCATTTTAAGGCAAGCAATACAACACAGGACATAGGCAGTAATAACACTTCGAATACACCGGAAGGTGTATTAAACCCGCGTCCATTTCAAGGCAAGCAATAGAACGCGGGACGTAGGTAGTAATAACACTTCGAATAGACCGGAAGTTGTATTAAACCCACGTCCATTTTAAGGCAAGCAATACAACACAGGACATAGGCAGTAATAACACTTCGAATACACCGGAAGCTGTATTAAACCTACGTCCATTTTAAGGCAAGCAATACAACACAGGACATAGGCAGTAATAACACTTCGAATACACCGGAAGCTGTATTAAACCCGCATCCATTTTAAGGCAAGCAATAGAACACGGGACGTAGGTAGTAATAACACTTCGAATACACCGGAAGGTGTATTAAACCCGCGTCCATTTCAAGGCAAGCATAGTACCACCGACATGATAAATAGTTATGCCTAGGCAGATTTTACATCGGAACTCCCCCACCCCCCTCCTCCAAATGCGTCCTCCCACTATAACTGTTGCATTCATTACCCCCTTCCCCCAGCGCCTTTATTTTGTTTTATTAGTTGTTTCTTTTTATATATATAAATTCACTTGAAGGATAGGGTGGTACTGGTAGGGGCTCTATGTGAGAGTAATGTGTTAGCCACGGAGAGTACATCAAACTATATCAGTCTTCAAGGTGACTGTCGGGCTGGGGCAGGTTGGGGCGGGTTGGGGCGGGTTGAGGCCGGTTGAGGCGGGTTGAGCCGGGTCCCGGTCCCACCTAGATAAAAGATTCACCAGGTATTTGTAGTACACGGGTGAAGATCAGCCTTATAGAAAAACGGTCGAAAAATCGGGCTAATGAAATGAGTATTTATGAGAGCCTAATTTCTCAATCTAAGAAGCAACATTTATTCTTTGTATATGTCTTTATGTTTACCCACTACTTTTGAGTTGGGAAATATAATAAAACATATACTTTAATGCAATTTAACAGTGAAATCGACGGCGTTCTCTGGCCGCCATCTTGTCTTTTTGCATTCTCGCCCATTTCACCAACTCTGTGCCTATATGAGTAGCCATTTGATACTGGAGCCACAGTTTCTAGTTCATGTTCCATACTAAACCTATTTTCGCCCGTATTTACACTACGTTGTCCTTCACCCGTGTACTACAAGTACCGGGTGAATCTTTTATCTAGGTCCCACCCGGCCCCACCTCCCGGTATCCGTGTGAGCCGTGTGTATGCGCTGGGTAACATCTCGGGGTCGTCCTTGGCTAGGTAGCGGACTCGGGCTGCACCGCCCCGCCCAAAGGGACACGTCGGCAGCGGTGAAGGCCGACGTCAAGATGTTGGTTGATTGTTGGAGTTTTACATCCTGGCAACATCTAAGGTCATAGCAGGACAGGTATCGACTTGTGTGACAGTGTGCACTCATGGTGACTTTATAGTGCTTCCCCACTGGGACACCAGGCCACCAGCACCATGACCTGATAACACATTATCCTGACACTGAGCCAAACCAGTCCTTGCCCGATGCTAATAATGCCGAGTGCCTGGCTAGGAAGCCATAAGCATAGATTTTTCAGCGACATGTATTGATTTTTAAGCCATTGGTTTGACTCGACCAAAACGGGAGATGGACGCTCAACTCATTCGGTTAGGTAGCGGGTTCGGACTGCACAGCCCCACCCAAAGGGACACATCGGCAGCTGCGAACGCGGACGTCAAGATGGACACGACCCGCGGCGGTAGGCTCAGTCAGGGGCCTGGCTTTAATTATTGAAGGTCCATCAGACAGTAGAAGATGGTTGCTGGCGACGAGATGGTTGGTCTAAAGGGACTTGAAGGAGGCCATCATGAGTGGCTCTTTTTTGGGAGGGGGGGGGGGGGGGGGAGAAAGTGCCGGATTGGGGATGGGAGCAGTTCAAGGTGGAGTGAGAGCACCTCATTGTGGAGTGAGATTACTTCACAGTAGAGTGAGATCACCTCACGGTGGAGTGAGAGCACCTCACAGTGGAGTGAGAGCACCTCACAGTAGAGTGAGAATACCTCATGGTGGAGTGAGAGTACCTCACAGTGGCATGATATCACCTCATTGTGGAGTGAGAGCACCTCACGGTGGAGTGAGAGCACCTCACAGTGGAGTGAGAACACTTCACAGTAGAGTGAGAATACCTCATGGTAGAGTGAGAGTACCTCACAGTTGCGTGAAATCACCTCATTGTGGAGGGAGAGCATCCCATGGTGGAGTGAGAGCACCTCATGGTGGAGTGAGAACACCTGACAGTAGAGTGAGAATACCCCACAGTGGTGTGAGATCATCTCATTGTGGAGGGAGAGTATCCTCACGGTGGAGTGCAAAACCTGACGATAGGGTGAGAGCAGCCATCTCAGTTTAAAATAAGCGGCTGACAGTGCAGTGAGTCACTCAAGGTGCTGAGTAACTCGGGGTGCACTGCCAGGAGCAGCTCAGGCAGGCACACTACGTGGTACTGAGGCCAACCGTCAGCTAGAGCTGTTCCTAGTAAGGCCCGTCCAAAGGTAGCAACATTTTCACGTACAAAGCGTACGATAGGGGGGAGGGTGGGAGGGGGGTGTCAGTAAGGAACAACTTTTATTATCGAATAAAAACGTGGATATTTAATTTACACAAATAGTGTGAATTTTAAATTGCATGTAAAATGTTGATCTGTACTACTTTAGTGGGGAAGGGGGTTTGGAAAGTAGTCCTCGTTGTACGACCGTGAACATTTTGACAACTTTCGACGCCCTCTTATGCAGGTCGAATAGGAGCAAATCTGGCAACATCCATCTTCAAAGAAACCTATTCATGTTATCACATATCAAGTACCCAATAATTGTTATCACCTCACAAATATATAATCAAGAATATTCTTTGCTTCTTAAATTAAGAATTGATGTGCTCATTTCATTTACCCATCCCTTAGCAACTATTTCTAATGGGTTGTTCTTCACATCCCTACTCTGGGAAGGGTGAATCTTTGATCTGTGTAAGATGGTTGGTTGTTGGAATTTTACCCTCACAGTGACTTTATTGTGCTGCCCCACTGGGAAATCAGGCTGCCAGCACCATGACCCGATATCCCACTCATATTATCCTGACACTGAGCTAACCAGTCCTTGCCGTACCATCTTAATGCCGTGCGCCAAGCTAGGAAGCGACTAATATCAATTTCGTAAGTGATCAGTTTGACTCGACCAGGGAACCGAACTCCCGATCTTCCACACGGGAGGCCTGTGCTCGAGCGAATGATATTCATCAGCAGACACCTCGATACAGTGGGCGTGATGTTTGTGCAACTGACCCACAAACCACAGGACTGTCTACTAGTAAAACTCCGGGCCGCCTCACATCCTCTCATGTTCACAGACCCCCATGGCGCTCCCACAGTCAACCTAACCCGCATAGCCTGCACATCACCCCACGCACCACACGGCCAACAGGTACACATCGCAGTGGCACCCCAGCCTTCTCCCAGCCTGAAGTAGGCGTTTACAAATAACACCACAGCATCACCACACATAACCGGCCAATGCGCTCGCACCTGCAGCCAGACGGTATTGGTCCCAACCAGAGTAGACATTATACGGGTAGATTTAGTTGGTTTGTATATTTATACTTTCAATTGCCAGCCCGATACTAGATAGAAACTTGTTGTAGTTCTAAGACTGCGACTGAGGTAGAAAAGGTACTTTGAGCAACAACTAACTGTAAACTGCAGAGACAAATGATAACTCAGTTATATAAATGGAAGTGTATCGCAGATTTGTTCCATCCATCTTGATTTGAATGCACTTAAAGCTGCATAGTCCGATGAAGCATCAAATTTTCAAAACCAAAATAATCATTTAGATTTCATTCTACATATCTAACTTAGATACTGATGCACTTATTAAGCATTTGCTTCTGCATAGAAGGCAATACTGAGTCAATTTAACAGAACCTGTTACTGCAGAAGTCTATGGTGTCAGAGTTTTGGAAAACTTGCCAAAACTAATTTTCCATGTTTGCACTCAAAGTATCTCAAAAGTTTACCATTTAAAATAAAAGTAACTTTGAACTAATGTAAAGTAGATACTAGTGATCGATCTAATATATTTATCTCAGAAAAAAAATAGAGAAATTCAAAACCATCGGACTATGCAACTTTAAGCCCCAGTCACAATACGGCTTGTGAACACTGTTGATCAAAATGCAGACTCCTCGCCAACTGGTCACAAGCGCTGAAAATGATCGGTGACATCCTTGCAACCATTTTGGTTACAAGGAGGTTTTTGGTGCAGAACCTGCAACCCCCTTGCAATCAAAATGGTCGCCGGGAGGTCACTGGCCATTGTTTTTCCCGCCTTTTTCATGCTTTGGTCACAAGGTCGCCGGCTTTTGGTGACAAAATGGTCAAAAGCTGTAGTGTGACAGAGGTCTTAGAAGCACGGATTATTCTCAGGTTTATTTTAACTGGGTATATTGACCCCTCCCCCATCGCCCCTAGCTCCCCTGCCACATATACACACACCTCCTTCTAGCACTAAGCTGTCCTTGTGCAGAGAAGTCTGCTGCACACATGAGCCGCAATGTACTTACCTGGGGCTCATTTCGGGCACCTCCACCATGCAAAGCACCCCTAATTCCAACCAGTCCATGCACCATTCCCACTGAACATTATTTCACCCAAGTTGGTTGGTTGGTTGTTAGTGTTTTATGTCCTGGTAACATCTAAGGTGACATCAGGACGGGTACCGACTTGTGACAGTGTGCACTCATGACGACTTTATAGTGCTGCCCCACTGCACTGGGAAATTAGGCCACCAACACCATGACCCGATATCCCACTCAGTCATATTATCCTGACACTGAGCCAACCAGTCCTTGCCCTATCCTATCAATGCCGAGTGCCAGGCTAGGAAGCAACAAGTCTCAATTTTATAAGTCATTGGTTTGACTTGAACGGGAACCAAATTACCGATCTCCCACATGCAAGGCCCACACTCTACCAATTTGGCCACTGTGCCCAGTGTGGAGAGAAGTCTGCTGCACACATGAGCCGCAATGTACTTACCTGGGGCTCATTTCGGGCACCTCCACCATGCAAAGCACCCCTAATTCCAACCAGTCCGCACACCACTCCCACCATCTATTCCACGAAAGTAATCTGAACAGGGTGGCTAGATCGGGAAGAGCAGTGGCTGGCAAACAAATGTGAGTTCAAACCCAGACAGAGTCAAACTAATGACTCACCAAATTTATACTTTTCGCTAACTAGCATGGCACTCGGCATCAATGAGTCGGTAAATACTGGTTTGCTTAGCATCAGGATAATATGATTGTGTGGGATAGCAAGTCATAGTGCCAGTGACAGTCTCCCAATTGGGCAGCACTATACGTGTACATTACTACAAATCGGGACCTATCCTGATATGACTGAAATGTTTCTAGGAATAGGATTCTGTTTGTTTGTTGTTTTACATCCTAGCAACCTCTAAGGTCATATCAGGATGGGTACCGACTTGTGACAGTACACACTCATGGCGATTTTATAGTGTTGGCCCACTGGGAAATCAGGCCGCCAGCACCATGACCCGATATCCCACTCAGTCACATTATCCTGACACCGAGCTAACCAGCCCTTGCCCTATCCTATTAATGCCGAGCAGCAGGCTAGGAAACGACAAGTATACATTTTTAAGTCATTGGTTTGACTAGACTGGGAACCGAACTCCCGATCTTCCGCATGCGAGGCCTGTGCTCTACCGATTCGGCCACCGCGCCCGGTCTAGGAATAGGATGTAAAGACCCAACAAATGAACAAAACAAAACAAAACAAAACTTATGACCCGGTCTAGTTTATCCACTCGAAAAATAATATCCACTAGATTTTCTTAACAATAAACTGTTTTAATCAGGGATGAAAGTGGTCTCCGGCAAAAAAAACCAGCGGAAATTAAGTCGAGATTATTAAGCCGACGGCAAATTTTCGTGAAAAGACGTATTAGCACTGTCAGGAAATCGCGGGGAAAATTCTGGAAGTCAGATTTCAACTGTCCCTGTTGTGACTTTATTATCGTTCATACCAAACACTTTCTTGTTTGGGTTTCATGTTCTAGTATCATTTAAGGCAATATAACTTATAATAACGGGATTTCGAACTAACCAATTGGCGTTATATATTGATATACATCACTATTCCATGGCATTTTGCTTAACGTTAATCGGCAAATAATTTGTTTAAATAACGGAAATCCGCGAAATCGCGGAGATCTTTCATCCCTGCTTAATGTAGGCTTCATAGTAATGTTAGTGACACGGCTCCAGCACCTGGTTTCTAGTAGTGTTAGAACCCAGGACCAATGCGTCCTGAGTTCACAGCTGTGCCTTGTGGTACTATGCATAGCCGTGTTTGCGGTGCAGCCTGAGCTGTGGATATCTCAGGGGTGTGGGGTGTGGGGTGTGGGGTGTGGGGGGTGAGAGGTCATGGCAACGGTCAAACCCTGGAGACCTCCTGCCCTTCCTTTATCCATACACAGCAACCCGAACCCAAGGCGGCCATTGCCTGGGGTGGTGCCAGGACAGGGCATCACCTTGGGGGAGGCTTAAGGAGGGTACATATATTACACTACATCCCTCCCCCATCGCCCTCCCCACCCCTCCCCGCCTTCCCACAGGCATATCGGGAGTGGTTGGTTGGTTGGTTGGTTGGTTGTTTGTTGGAGTTTTACATCCTGGCAACAGCTAAGGTCATATCAGGACGGGTACCCATATCAGGACGGATAGCGACTTGTGACAGTGTGCATGCATGGCGACTTTATAGTGCTGCCTCATTGGGAAACCAGGCCGCCGGCACCATGACTCAATATCCCACTCAGTCACGTTATCCCGATTCTGAGCTAACCAGTCCTTGCCCTATCCTATTAATGCAGATAACCAGGCTAGGAAGCGACAAGTATCAATTTTGTAAGCCATTGGTTTGACTCGACCGGGAATCGAACTGCGAATCTTCCATATGCGAAGCCTGCGCTTTATAGATTCGGCCTCTGCATCCAGTGGGAGTGTGGGGCGTGGGATGGGGTATAATTCTTGTGGAATAAAGTGTAACTGTGAGACGAATATGAATGTGACTGTGAATGTGTGTGTGTGTGGGGGGGGGGGGGGTGTATGGGGGGGGGGGGGGGGGGGGCTCCGAGGTAGCAGCAGGGCGATAGTGGAGGCGGAATATCTTGCACACAGCGTGGGGAGAGTGGAGGGCATGGGGTTGCCTGAATAGGCGTAAACCCCACAGCAAACACCGCTACAAGCTACACCAACTCAGCGCCGCCCCCCCCCCCCCCCCCCCCAGTTCCACCACCCACCCGTGGTTCCCATATGCTTATTTACCCTGCCCAGAACCTCATCTGACCCTCTGCGCACTCACCCAACACTCTGCTCCCCTCCCCCATACCCCCCCCCCCCCCCACACACACACCCCACTCCGTCCCACAGACTCACACGATCCACCCTAGTAGGACTTTCTTTGTCTGGGTCTGGGCGTCCCCCACGTAGGTCAGTTAAACATTTAAACGCCGTGACATCACAACATTCCTTGCTTGTATGTCACATAATGCATTACACACAAATATGTATTTGCTTTCTATGTTACTTATACCCCAGTCACACTACTGCTTGCGACCACTTTGAAACCACAAAAAAAGATTGGTTGCAAAGAGGTTGCAACGTGGTCCTCACTGGTCGCCGACCTCCTTCCGACCATTTTGGTCACAATGAGGTTGCAGCCACTGCACTAAACACATTGCGACCAAAATGGTTGCCCAGAGATCAGTGACCAGTGCTTTGGATGCAAAGAGGTCGCCGGTGACTGGGTTCTTTGGTTCAAAGTGGCAGCAATCGGTTGCAAACTTAGTGTGACTAGGACTTTTCGATACATGGGTGCATTCTGTTCAGCCCTATGCTGCTAGTTACATACGATTTGTTTATTTGTTTGTTGTTTTACATCCTAGCAACATCTAAGGTCATATCAGGATGGGTACCGACTTGTGACAGTGCGCACTCATGGTGACTTTATAGTGCTGTCCCACTGGGAAACCAGGCTGCTGGCAGCCTGACCTGATATCCCACTCAGTCACATTATCCTGACACTGAGTACACCAGTCCTTGCCCCGTCCTAATAATGCCGAGTGCCTGGCTAGGGAGCGACAAGTATCAATTTTTAAGTCATTGGTTTGACTCGACCAGGGTTCGAACCCAAGACCCCACGATCAACCAGCACGGGAGACGGACGCTCTAACTCATTCGGCCATCCCGTCTGGTCAGTTACATACTAAGTCGCAATAATATATGGACGAGGCTATTCGCAGATCTGGTTTGCTCTAACATCTAAGGTTAGGTACCAACTTGTGACAGTGTGCACTCATGGCGACGTTATAGTTTTGTCCCACTGGGAGACCATGCCACCAGCACCATGACCATGACCTGATATCTCACTCAGTCACAGTATCCTGACAATGAGCCAACCAGTCCTTGCTCTATCCTAATAATGCCAAGCGCCTGGCTAGAAAGCGATAAGTATAAATTTTTAGGTCATTAGTTGGCCTCGACCAGGGTTCGAAACCATGGGTTCGAATCCCACGATCTACCAAAACGGTAGACGGACGTTCAACCCATTCAGCCATTCCGTCTGGTCGTTTGCAACGATGAAGCACAAGTTTTGCATTTAAAGCCTTGCTAGCAGAGTATGAGTGTGTAGCATTACAAATAAAACTGCTTATCTACATCCAATGTGGTCAATACTATTCTTTAGCTCGTCATTCTGATGTTTTCAAAAAAGAAGTTTTAAAACCATTTCATCGGTAACCTTTTGAATAATTCATGCATAAAAAAATATCACTAGTTTGCAAAGTTGGCCAAATTAATCTATAAAGGGACACCGATGTTTGAAAATCTAAGGCGAGGCCATAAATATTTTAATTACCATTACCATGTTAAGCGCTCATCAAAGTGACATGGTGGGGGACTAGATAGGCATTAAACAAATGCAGCTATAAACATTCCATTCTGAAAATTCTCATGGCTATATTACCAACATTGCAACAATATACGCGATGTTATGATTATTTTGTGTGTCTGTGAATATGCATACATATAGTGATATACATGTACGTATACATAGATACATACATACTTTTGTATGTGTATATAAATGAATACATATTACATATGTATGTGTATGTGTATACGCACGTACATACATACATACATATTATGTATATACGTAAGTATGGTATATACGTAAGTATGTACGTATGTACATACATACGTACATACATACATACATACATACATACATACATACATACATACATACATACATGGAAGGTGGATATAAATATCGGTAGCTATAGACATGAAATCGGCTACAAAATATATTAAGAGGGGGTGTACAGATATGTAATTTATGCATTATAACACACACACTTGAGAACACGTTCAATACGAATCAGAATACCTGTCTTTACCATTGACATGTTCATTATATCTTATATAATATATGTACGGCTCCCCTCCCCCCCCCCACCCCCCCTGACACGACTCGATTCCAGATAACTTAATATATATAAAATAAAACTGAGCCTTAAGCGTTTAAAACTTCCTCGTTAACGAGGTCAGTCGGCACTGAACCTGTGAGTTTTCCCCCATTACTTTTTTTTTTAATCAACAAGAACAAAATCCCTCGTCCCTTTGTAGGTCATGATGGCTGCCAGATCCCCCGGCCAACCTTTCCGTGTGCTGATTATACAATAATTAGACAGATGCGAATTTACACTTTTCACGCGTGACCTAATAAGGCGTCAGAACGAGGCTGAGTATGCATCGGTATTGGAAATGGTCATAAGACACTGCTGGGTGCCGCTGTGATGAACTACTACAGAAATTAAAGGGAGTAAAATTTGAAGATATTCACTTTTGAAACTATCATAATCATTTTTGCATACCCTTTTTCTATCTACTGGTCAATTTTCATGAAGATTGAGTGATGATCAGATGCATGTCAGTAGGTGATGTCAACAAAGTCGCTCACCCTGGTTGCCAATCTTTTCTTAAATTCAAAATTGCATAACTTTCTTAATATATATATATTTTAAAATATATTTGAACCCTTTTAAAGCTTTTATTAATTTGTAATTACTAAGACAAGTTGTTTAACTGTGCTGCATGGTACAATGTCCTAGGAGCATTTTGTGTGTCCATTGTAAACTAGAGTAATGTAGTGAGGTGAAATCACCTCCCGAGACGAAATGCCACATGAAGAGGTAGCCGTGAGTAAGTTGGTTTTATAAGGGAGTCGAGATAGCCTAATGGTTAGGATGGTAGTGTTGGAAACTAGATTCACCTCGAAGATGAAATTCCACCTGTAGAGATGGTAGCCCGAGAATGGGTTCCAGTCACTCTGTGTGTGTGTGTGTGTGTGTGTGTGTGTGTGTGTGTGTGTGTGTGTGTGTGTGTGTGTGTGTGTGTGTGTGTGTGTGTATACATGTATGTACATATGTATGTATGTATGTATGTATGTATGTATGTATGTATGTATGTATGTATGTATGTATGTATGTATGTATATGCATATTTTACTATGTATTATGTATATTATACTATGTATGTACATATGTATGTATGTGTGTATGTATGTATGTATGTATGTGTATGTATGTGTATGTATATGTATGTATGTGTATGTATGTGTGTATGTATGTGTATGTATGTGTATGTATATATATGTATGTGTATGTATGTGTATGTATGTATGTGTATGTATGTATGTATGTATGTATGTATGTATGTATGTATGTATGTATGTATGTATGTATGTATGGATGTATGTATGGATGTATGGATGGATGGATGGATGGATGGATGTATTAATAGTGTTAATTCGGCTGACTTGAGCTGGTTGCTGGTGACAATGTCACACTACATATAAAACATATACAGTAAATAACTGTATTCTCACATGGCTGGAAGACCAGTGCCATGGTGCTGACAAAAGACTTTTACTCAATGAATAAATTATTTATATATAAGCACCGTTGCGGTCACATATTGCCTCAGGTTTGATCATAGCAGGCAATCAGAGCCACTAACAATGTCAACCACACAGAGCCTCCTTGACGTCATGCCATAACACCATGTGTGCATACATCGTAACACAGTCTATATTCAGCGACAGGTAAAACTGTACATCGTCCGATGGAGGCATCGAATTTTCAAATAGAATATTTGATGCTAGAATATTTCATGACCTTGCCATACCAGAGTTCATACCCATTTTGATATATCAAATTCCAGGATTTTCAAGGACCATTCAGTGCAAATTTCCAAGACGCTTTTAAGATGTTTATTCAATGAAAGTACCGGCTGTATTTATAGTCGATTCACTGTTTAAGATGTGAAGAGCAAATATGCATAACAAATTACAACGAATATATAGTGTTAATCTAAAAATCAAGAGGCTAAAAAACAAACCGACAAAAATCACTTTAAATACAAAACATCACTAAAATAAAGTTGTACGTTGGTGAATATAGACTTTAAAACAAAAATAATCACGATTTTTCATTTTTCGTGATTTCCTAAGATTGTTAGACAAATCCCAGCACTTTCCATTCCGGGAATCCTGAATTATCAAATTCCACGACTTTCCCGGTTTTCAAGGACCAGTACGAACGCTGAATTGCTATCTGGTCACCTAGCAACACCTTTCTAAAATGTGTAATCAGGTTATATATTTCAGGATAGGACATAACCAGGAACAAATAGTTGTTGCAGGCCTAATCTGCAGTGCTAGAATAGTTCATGACCCACCATACCTCCCTGCTCATCCAACACATCACACCAACTCACCTGCAAAACACAAACACAGTCCAGGTTACTTACCAATATTTATCAACCATGCGAAAATACAATTTCCTTCCCCATATTGTTTCACGCAAATCATTACTTGATGAAGTGGGTCAAATTTCAATCGTGGACAACAGGGTCTTCCTTCATCCATTGCTCCAGTAAATCCCCGGTCACACTACGGCTTTAGATCACTTGGGACCAAAGAACCCACATTCACCTGTGACCTCCTTGCAACCAAATCAATGGTCACCGACCTTCAGGCGACAATTTTGGTGATCAACCTTCAGGCAACCATTTTTGGTGCAAGGAGGTTTTTAGTGCAATAGTTGCAACCTCCTATGACCAAAATGGTCACAAGGAAGTCGGCGACCACTGAGGACCATTTTGCGACCAACCCTTTTATGTGATCGCAAGCAACAGTGTGACTGGGGTATAATGCTGAGCATCAGCCTAGGTAGCAACGAGTGTAACTTATTTAGGTCATTGCTTTATCTCAGCTGGGGTTCGAATCCCACGACCAACCATATGGGAAGCAGGTGATCAACTTATTCGGCCAGTCCATTTGAAATAAAATAATGATTACATTATACCATGTTTGAAATGCAAATAAAATATACCCAACAGCAATGAATGGCCCACTGCTTTGAGATTGCAGCAGGTAAAAGTAATAATTTTGATGGCCAAGTAATATTTGTAAACAAGTTCATAAAGAGTGATTCCACTGTCTTATTAACGTCGCATAGTCCGATGGTTTTGAGTTTCTGTCATTTTCTGAGATAAATATATTAGGTTGATCGTTATAATCTACGGTACTTGAATTTGAAGTAACTTTTATTTTAAATGACTAACTTGTGAGATTTTTTAAGTGCAAACATGCAAAATTATTTTTTGCAAGCACACCAAAACAGCATAGGCTTCTGCAGTAAAAGGTTCTATTAGCTCAGTGTGCGCTTCTATGTGGTGACAAATGTGCACCAGTATCTAAGTTAGATATATGCAGAATAAAATCTAGATAATTGCTTTGGTTTTGACGATTTGATTTGTTTGGTTGTTTTACGTCCTAGCAACATCTAAGGTCATATCAGGATGGATACCAACTTTTGACAATGCGCACTCATGGCGAGATTATAGTGCTGCCCCACTGGGAGACCAGGCCACCAGCACGATGACCTAATATCCCACTCAGTTACATTATCCTGACACTGAGCTAACCAGTCCTTGCCCTATCCTAGTAATGCAGGGTGCTTGGCTAGGAAGCGACAAGCATACATTTTTAAGTCATTGGTTTGACTCGACCAGGGCGCGAACCCACGATCTACCAACACGGGAGACGGATGCTCTAACTCATTCGGCCATCCCATTTGGTCTTGACAATTTGATGTTTTCATTGTACTACGCAGCTTTAATAAAACGATGTCATTGCTCCACTTTGGTGCGAACAAAAATGACATTTATATTAAAGAATATCTTTAATGGGTCATCTCGCCGAGATATCTTAATTAGTATTCATAAATGTGCTACCTTACAGAAGTGAAAACCAGTATCAGCATTCACCCTACCCTCTAGCCTCAGGTGTTGGCGTGAGGGTGGGGGCTGCTGTATGACCTGTGACCTGCACTCGCCCTCTGGGAAAGGTCACCGGGTACTGCCACCTACCGGCTGCCAGACAACCCCGTTGATAAACTATGTAAAGCATGCTGGTTGAGTTACTACCAGCTACATTTGAAACACCTCATGTTAAAATATATCTTAACCACTGGCTAGATACATTTTGGGGTGCTTCGTTTTGTTTTTTATAAAGAGAGAAAAAAGTGTGTTGGCTGGTGGTTTTACGACCTGGCAACATCTATGGTCATACCAGGACATGTACCGACTTGTGACCGTGCGCACTCATGGCAACGTTATAGTGCTGCCCCACTAGGAGACCAGGCTGCCAGCACCAGGACATGATATCCCACTCAATCACATTATACTGACACTGAGCCAACCAGTCCTTGCCCTATCCTAATAATGACGAGTGCCTGGCTAGGAAGCGACAAGTATCAATTTTTAAGTCATTGGTTTGACTCGACCAGGGTGTGACTTCCATGATCTATCAAATTGGGAGACGGACTCCCAACTCATTCAGCCATCCCGTCTGGTGTGTTGTTGAAGTGAGTGACAGTATTTTCCCTCTCAGGAAAATGTGTGTCGGAATACCTCGTGCTAATCTAAAGCCGTGTTTACACGGGCAATTGTGAAGCGATTTAGGCAAATCGATTTATATGAAGCGATGTAGTGGCGCATTTACACGAGGGAGTTTGAAAGTGTGTCAGCGACCGGGAACCAGCAGCCTTAGTGGTGCGCCTATTGCCGGCGAGCACTGCTATTTGTTTAGTTTACACTCGTCGATTTGACGCCGATGTAGCTGCTACGTTAATATCGCTTGGAATTTAAGGTTAATTTAATTAAATTTCATTATTTGAGTATGTAATTCTGTTAAATATGATCGCATTCACTAGATTTCGGCCTAATCGGGCCCTAACACTGCCGGGCACCAGCGATTAGTTACAGCTGAGCTTGTAGCCGGCGAGCACCACTATTTTACACTATCGCCGCCCGGGAACCAGCTGAATCGCTTCATCTA
This sequence comes from Branchipolynoe longqiensis, assembly GCA_030323885.1. NCBI lineage: Eukaryota > Metazoa > Annelida > Polychaeta > Phyllodocida > Polynoidae > Branchipolynoe > Branchipolynoe longqiensis. Next base: position 67,982,413 of record CM059193.1, on the reverse strand, counting down.
TACTACCTCGCGAGGTGGTTTACATGTACTGATTTATATGAATCGATTCAGCCCTAAAACGCCTCAGAGTCACGTTTACACGGCAAATGTGAATCGATCTAGGCAAGTTGTTTTATATGAGGCGTTTTCAATCGCCCATGTAAACAGGGCTTAAAACACTAGCCCTATTGCACCAAATGGTAATCGTTGGTTCATTTCCATTGCCTTATCCAGTTCTCCGCTTTGTGGTATAACTTTTTGCTTAAAACTACAAAGTCCGATGGAGTATCAACTTTCCTAAACAAAAACACTTATCTACATTTGATCCTGCACATTGCACTTAGGGCACGAGTGCACTTATTAAGCGTTAATTGTTGCATAGAAGGACAAACAAATTCAGTTTAATAGAACATACTGCTGTTAACGCTTATGGTGTCAGAATTTCTATGTGAACGCCAAAATTAATGTGCACCTTTTAACTTCAAATATCTCCAAAGTTAGATATTTAATATAAAAATTACTTATAACCTGTAGATTACACCAACCGACCTAATATATTTTGCTAAAAATAATGCTAGAAACTCAAAACCACCCAACTATGCCATGTTAATTAAGATATTACATACCAATCCAACAGTTGTTGTTAACGTACAGCACCTTTTTCTGCCATTTATCAAATACTACTGATAACATTTCAAAATCCTTTCCTGCTTTTTATTATTATTATTATTATTATTATTATTATTATTATTATTATTATTATTATTATTATATTACTTTATTTGTCAAATGGTTGGTTGCTGGAGTTTTACGTCCTGGCAATATCTAAGGTCATATCAGGACCGATGCCGACTTGTGACAGTGTGCACTCATGGTGACTTGATAGTGCTGGCCCTCTGAGAGACCAGGCCACCAGCACCATGACCTGATATCCCACTCAGTCACATTATCCTGACACTGAGCCAATCAGTCCTTGCCCTATCCTAGCAATGCCGAATGTCTGACTAGGAAGCGACAAGTATCAATTTTTAAGTCATTGGTTTGACTCGACCAGGGTTCGAACCTATGGGTTCAAATTCCACGATCTACCGAAACGGGGGACGGACGCTCAACTCATTCGGCCATCCCGTCTGTGTGTTGAGCACACACATGCGTCTAGTGACATGCCTAGATAAGAAAGGGTCACAATGTCACATCGTACATACAGCCAACTCTCACATAAGAGACTATGGGGCGGTGTTGTGTGTGTGTGGGGGGGGGGGGGGAAGGCAGAGGGGTAGGTTCACGGACATTAATATTTTCCACCGCAACAAGAGTACAGTAAAAACTTCTCTAACCGACTACCTCCACAGATCAACCACTTCCCTATATCGATCGTTTTATTTGATTCCCAAACGATCGCCCATACAATACGATTACAAAAACCTCTAAACCAACCACATCCCTAAATGGACCATTTAAAGTCGGTACCATGGTCGGTCGATTTAGAGAGGTTTTACTGTACGTCGGATGTGTGCGCCCACGTGACCCCCAGTATATATGACCGCATACCGTGTGAAGCGGCCAGGACGTGACAATATAAAAAATAAATTTAAAAAGGATATGCAAAACGCTAGTTCAACTAAGCGTATATATGCAAATGGGGACTTTTATGTACAAACCGTGGTAATAGAATTCCCCGATGAGTCAATCACAATACGGGGGCACCCACCCACACCACCCACATGAAGGTAGCACTCCCAACAACAAACATCAAACAGATTTTGTTAAACAAAAAATCCCCCCCACCCAAAAAAAAGACATTTAATAATTTATACCAGCACTTTGATAATTCTTTGTTGTGTTGGTGTCGTAGCAACAGCTAAGGGCATCAGGACAGTTGGTACTATACTAACATGTGTACACTCATGGCGACTTCATAGTGCTTCCCCACTAGGCGACTGGGCCATGACCCAATACCCCACATAGTCACGTGATCCTCATACTGGGCAAGTTGTTGACTCAGTATTATGTTCTATGCTTAATACATGCACCAGTATCTAACTTGGACGTATGCAGAATCAGATCTAGGTAAAGCCCCAGTCATACTACGGCTTGTGCACGTTTGCGACCACCTTAGACGACAGAACCCACAGTCACCGGTGACCTCCTTGCCACCAAAGTAATGGTCGCCATTTTGGTCGCAAGGAGTTTTATTTTAGTGCAGTAGCTGCAAACAAAATGGTTGCAAAGAGGTCGGTGATCACTGAGGACCACTTTACGACCACTTGCGGCCAAGCCTTTCTTGTGATTGCAAGCGGTTGCAAGCAGTAGTGTGACTGGGGTATAATCCCTTCAGTTTCGAAAATTGGATACTTTCATCGGACTATGCAGCTTTGGTTGGTTGGTTGGTTGTTGGAGTTTTACATCCTGGCAACATCTAGGGTCATATCAAGATTGGTAGTGACTTGTGACAGTGCACACTCATGGCGACTTCATTGCTGCAACACTGGGAGACCAGGCCGCCGACACCATGACCTGATATCTCACTCAGTCACGTGATCCTGACACTGAGCCAACCAGTCATTGCCCTATCCTAATAATGCCGAGCGCCTGGCTAGTAAACGACAAATATCAATTTTTACGTTATTGGTTTGATTCGACCAGGGTTCGAATCCCACGATCTACCAAAACGGGAGACGGATGTTCAACTCCCGTCTGGTTCACCTCCTACCGTGGCGGCTGACATATTCCCTCTGCATGGTAACTAATGTTCGCTCGCCGGGTCGAGGTTCTTGCATAACTGGGTCAACATAACAAGCATGTAAGTCACATGACCAGGCCCAGGAATACAGACAACGCAGAACGCCCAGTACTGCGCCTGGGCTCTGCTCTGCTCTGTTCTGCTCTGTTCTGCTCTGCTCTGCTCTGTTCTGCTCTGCTCTGCTCTGCCCTCCCCTGGACGATGACTCAATACCCCACATAGTCACGTGATCCTCATACTGAGGGGAGGGGGAGGGGAGGGGAGGGGAGGGGAGGGGAGGGAGGGGAGGGAGGGGAGGGAGGGGAGGGGAGGGGAGGGGAGGGGAGGGGAGGGGAGGGGAGGGGAGGGGAGGGGAGGGGAGGGGAGGGGAGAAGATGAATGACTGCACATGAAGCCGGCATGATTTCTTTCACCTCCCCTAACCAACTTTCTTCGGAATTCTTATTTATCATAAAAAATGTGTGCTTGCTGTCCGTGAAAAGACTTGGGTGTTTTATATCCCATGTCTGTGGTTTCAGGTGCTGGTACGTGTGGATTCAGGTGCTGGTGCGTGGGTGCTTACATGTGTGTGCGCGTGCGTGTGCGTGCGTGTATGTGTTTGTGCGTGTATGTGTTTGTGTGTGTGTGTTTGTGTGTGTGTGTGTATGGTAGGTCGTTATTTTTCTGATCTGTAGTATCAGATTTCAGTTTCAATTGGCTGACTTGGGCTTGGGCAAGTAGCTTTGCCACCCGATTGATCAAGTGTGAAAAAGTTACTGTCCTACTCTGTATACAAATTGTTTAATATATGTATAACAATTACACATTCTTAAATATATATACTATTTTATGTATCCGTCAATCTATTACATACATACATCTGTCAATCCATTATACACACACACACATACATACATACATACATACATACATACATACATACATACATACATACATACATACATACATACATACATACATACATACATACATACACACACACATACATCCATCACCTACACACACATTTTTATTAACATATTTCTTGTGCATTCATGACTAAATCCGCACAATCAGTAGTTTAGTACCACACGACGTGGACCAGAAGTGAAAACAAACAAACACAGAAACACACACAGAAACACACACAGAGACACACACACACTCAGAAACACACACACACACAGACCGACCAAGGTCCTCGCCTGGAACCAGCGGGATGCACACACCACCTGGCAACGGTAGCTCCACCCAGCGGGACGCCGGCGGCGGAAAACCACGAGACAATGGCGGCGTAATTTGCGCAATAAAGCATACCGCTGGCACCCGGGGACCAGCAGTCACCAATGGACGCTGTGACGCCGCATCAAAACTTCGGCCACAACACAAGCATTTAATACCAGGGTTGGTTGTTGGAGTTTTACGTCCTGGCAACATATAATGTCATCAGGACAGGTACCAACTTGTAACTGCGCACACTCATAGTGACTTTATAGTGCTGCCCCACTGGGAGATCATGCCGCTGTCACCATGAATGGAAATCCTACGCAGTCACATTATCTTGACAATAAGCAAACCAGGCTTTGCCCTATCCTAATAATGTCGAGCGCCTGGCTCGGAAGCGACAAGTAGGCCTATCAATTTTGTATGTCATTGGTTTCCGCGCGGGAAGCCTGCGCTCTACCGATTCGGCCACCACAGGCAGTAATAATACCAGGGTAGTTTGTTGTTCCAGTGTTCGAGCGCAGTCTGCTATTGTAACTTACTAGTCTGCTTTTTACTTTTTGTAATCCGCAAACCATTGCAGGAACAAATTTAGCAGACGCTTCAATCCAGATATAACTATATCTATCCCAAGATACTAACGATGTGGCCATATAACACTAGCATTAGTGTATTAAAGCAATATTGTTTCGAAAAGGACTGGGTGCATATTAAAATATAATTAAGCTGCAACTTCATATAATAACGCGGTACAAAATGTGGCACCTACAGGTCATGTGTATTACTCACAACCCGTGACAGGGATGATAGAGGTTTCAGACAAAAAAAGCGGAAATCAAGCGGAAATCAAGCAAAGATTATTATCCCGACAGCAAATTTTCGTTTACACCTATATCAAAAATGCCCCCAGGCTGAAAAACAGCGCAAATTCGTTTAAAAACGGAAAAATATCATCCCTCTTGATCTACACCGAGATGCAGTACCACCTGAACGCCTAACCTTGCTCGTCAAGGTTGTTTTACACCCGAGCAATATTTAAGGTCATATCAGGATGGATACCAACTTGCAACAGTGCACACTTATGATGACTTTACAGTGCTGCCCCACTTCGAGACCAGGCCGCCGGCACCATGACCTGATATCCCACACAGTCACAATATCCTGATACAGTATAACCCCGTTAAACCAAATTTGAAGGGACCCTAGAAAATTGATTGGATTCACCGATCATTGTTTTAACCGAGCTTTGGCTCCGACTTTGACTTGCCTTTGGCAAATACGTGGGTACATTATGAATGTAATACACAATATATGTGGACACTTTGATTATTGTTTTTTTATGTATATATATACAGTATAGCCCCGTTAAACCAAGCTCGGTTAAACCAAACCATCGGTTAATCCAAACTGTTTTTGGCGGCCCTGCAAAATACTACCATTTATCATATTAAAAAAGTTGGTGGGGTCTCAGATGACCTTATAACCACATGAAAGTTTGGTGTAATGTACCGGAAGTGGCCTGGGGCCCAGCAATTTTGTTTGGATTAACCAACTTTTTTTATATATGATAAATGGTAGTATTTTGCCAGGCCACCAACAATTTTTAGGATTTGTCCCTGCAGTGGCTGGTCAGGAGATGTTGGGAGTTCCATACATCAACCACCCTTAATGCTCCCACAGTGACATGGTTTTCTGTTTAGGGTTTGCTCCCTTAGCCTTTGGTTCTGTCAAGAACCTGTACTACAAGGCATGGTTTACAACTCTGCAGGGCAGGGGCGTCGAACTCGCTGAGGTATTGCAATACCTGCAATGTTGTGTCTATATTACCGCCCAAACTCAACTCGTTCTTGTTTTGGTTTTATGTTCTAGTAACATCTCAGGTTATCTAACAATGGGATTCGAACGAACCAATTTCGTCATATACATCCTGATTCCTTAGTATTTTGTTTAACATTAATCGGTGTAATATAAGAAATCGCTGCAATAGCCGAAATCAGAGATCTTTCATCCCTGACAGATCTATGCTACCGATATGGAATGAGCTCACGCCCAAGCGTGATTATTTCTACTAGACTTCAGTCTGGGTTAGCCGTCCCCGAATAACCCAGATCTAAATCAAATTATCTATCTGCTTTAGATGTGGTTTGGTACATGTCTGAACAATCCCCTCAAACAGCAGGGAGGAGGTTGGGGGAGGGGGAGAGAGGCCCTGCTCACGATGAGCCAATATGTTGACGTTTAAGACTGGATCATAAATGAAGAAGAATTATGTCAGTTGGAGCAGCGCAGTGTAGACCTCCCCACCCCCATGCGCCACTCCCCCATGCAATATAGGTCGCCCTCTAGATAAAAGATTCAACCCTACCCAGAGTAGGGGTGAAGAACAACCCATTATAAAAAGTTGCGAATGGCGGGGTAAATGAAATGAGCACAAAAATTCTTAATTTACGAAGAAAAATATAGTCTTTACATACATCTTTATATTTCCCCGTTACTTTTGAATTGGTAAATAAATTATATCACATAGTTTAATAGACTTTAAATGTCAAATTGAGAGCATTCTTGGGTTGCCATATTCAGGGATGAAAGTGGTCTCCGGGAAAAAAAGCGGAAATGCTGATATTCTCCCATAGGTTTAGCATTGTCAGGGAATCGCGGAAAATTTCCGGAAGTCGGGTTTCATATATATTGGTATACGCTGATAGCTGCACCCTTTGAAGCATGTATTAGTAGTATACGCTGATAGTGGTCCGCCGTTTGGAAAATTTATTAGTAAATAGTAGTATACACTGATAGTGCTGCGGCGTCTGTACCACATAGTAGTATACGCTGATGGTGCTCCGGGATTGAAAAATCCCGGAAATCCGCGGAATCGCGGAGATCTGTCATCCCTGCATATTGCTTGTTTACATCCGATGCCATTTCATCAACTCTAGGCCAAGATAGGTAGACACTGGATACTGGAACAAGGAATTCCACTTCCTGTTTATACTAAATCGGTTTTTGCTCGCTTTTAGACTACCCGTACCCAGAGTAGGGGGTGAATCTTTTATCTAGCCACCTCCTCAATATTTGCCATACAATGTGCTGATCTGCTTCTTCAAGTCGATCAGACGGGATGGCCGAGTTGAGCATCCGCCTCTGTTTTGGTAGATCGTGGGATTCGAACCCTCTGGTTCGAACCCTGGTCGAGTCAAACAAATTAAGTAAAAATGTATACCTGTCACTTCGTATCCAGATGCTCGGCATTATTAGGATCGGGCAAGGACTGGGTGGCTGTGTCAGGATAATGTGATTGAGTGGGATATCGGGTCATGGTGCCGGCAGCCTGCTTTCGCAGTGGGCCAGTGAGTGCACACTGCCACAAGTCGGTACCCATCCTCATAGAGGAAAAATCGCGGAAATCCGCGAAATCGCGGAGATCTTTCATCCCTGAACAACCAACCGACCATCTTCAATGCGAGGAACCGGAACCGGAACCAGTAACCATCTTACATCCAGCTGAGTTGACATATTCACCCACAGACCACCCATCGTGTTGAATTCGATAATGGTATAGTCATCATCGTAGCGGACATGGCGCCCTCACACAACCCCTCGCCCTGGCCCCGAACCCGGCCCCGACCCCAGCTGCGCGCGCACAATAACATCCCATTCTCCAACCACAGATTACCGGGCGCGGTGGCCTAATCAGTAGAGCGCGGAACTCGCGTGCGGAAGGTCGGGAGTTCGGTTCCTGGTCGAGTCAAACCAATGACTTATCAAATTGATACTTGTCGCTTCTTAGCCTGGTGCTCTGCATTAATAGGATAGGGCAAGGACTGATTAGCTGTGTTAGGATAATATGGGATATCGGGTCGTGTTGCCGGCAACCCGATTTCATGAGTGTGCACTGTCACAAGTCAGGCCCCTTCCTCATATAACTTTAGATGTTGCCAGGATATAAAACTCCAACAACCAACCAACCAACCACCTACAGATTAGCTCCCGTGCTTCGGATATGACCTTAGATGTTGCCAGGACATAGAAATCCAACAACCAACCACCCACAGATTAGCTCCCGTGCTTCGGATATTCAGCCGAATCCATAACACACCAACCACCTAATAGGGGGCGTCCCTCACCCGCCCGCTCCGCCACCTGGCGGCAGCCGATGTTGTTTGTCATAAAATAATAGATCTATCTTAACAGCTACGACAGCGGTTCCGGATACTACCTTATTTATGGAAATTGAACAGTAACTGGGCCCTAGGCGACCAGCGCAACACAACATTGACATACCTATATGAGTGAACTATGTGGATTAGTTCCGTCAGCGACCACCACATCCAGGGATTACTAGTAAAACATTCCCGCTTTACATTAGTAAATTACAGAGATCACAACACAATCTCAAATAATTATAATATTAACCGTTGCTTAATGATTGGTTGGGATTAAGACTATATTATAGGAGACCCCTGCTCACCCCCCACCCCCCGCCCATGGGCCCTCCTCAGACACCCCAACCTCCACCCGCCTCTACTATTCCAGCACACATGCCAAAATGTCCAATCTACGCATCGAGCTAAAAACACCAAACACGACCAGTCGGCATGGCAACCGGGCGGGTAAAATAAAGAAATGCCAGGTAAAAATTACCTGGCCAGGCAGCAGTGCTCGGTGCTGGCATTAGATGCCACTTTCTCTTCTGCCCCCCCCCCCCCCCCATTGCTCTTTTTTTTTTCTCCAATTCCCCCCCCCCCCCCCCCCCCATGCCCTATAGACTGGGAACTTTATTAGGCTGGCTTGTGGCTGTGGCAGGGTTTACCTAACAATCGCCAATTATATTACATAAAACTTCTTTAAAAAAAGAATACAACTATGCTGTCCCCATCATAATAATATAATGAATGAACACAGTTCGTTGGGATTTTATATAATCACAAATACGTGAAGCTAACTATATCTTAAAGTTGCAGTCTGATAGTTTTGAGTTTCTGTCTTCTTTCTGGTGGTTGTTGGAGTTTTACGTCCTGGCAACATTTATGGTCATATCAAGAAGAGGACTGACTTGTGACAGTGCGCACTCACAGAGAGTTTATAGTGCTTCCCCACTGGGATATCAGGCTGCTGGCACCATGATCCGATACCCCACAGTCACATTATCCTGGCACTGAGTTAACCAATCCTTGCCCTATCCTATTAATGCCGAGCACCAGGCTAGGAAGTGACAAGTATCAATCTTAAAGTCATTGGTTTGACTCAACCAGGAACTGAACTCCCGACATTACGCACGCGAGGCCCGCGCTCTACCGATTAGGCCACCGTGCCAGGTGTCATTTTCCTGAGATAAAGATATTAAACTGATTGTTATAATCTACCGTACATTAGTTTGAAGTAACTTTCATTTTAAATGACCAACTTTGGAGATATTTAAAGCGCAAACACACAAAGTTAATGTCGGTAAGCAGGCTAGACTTCAATTTCAAACGACTTCTGTAGTAATATATTCCATTAAATTGCCTCAGGATTCCCTTATATGTGGTGACAAAATGCTTGATAAGTGAACCAGTATCTAAGTTAGATATGTAGAATCAAATCTGGATAATTGTTTTGGTTTTGAAAATTTGCTATTTCCATCGGACTATTCATATTCAGCTTTAATAAAGTAATCGCGGAACTATTAGTACACGGGCACCAAACGAGATCTCGGGGCATGCGTGCTGCTGATTGCAAGGCCGCTCTGTCCTCTTAGGATTCAGGCTATAGCTCGCTCTATTTTCATTTAATTTCCAGTGTCGTCACCACACAAACCCCACACCATCTCCGGCATGCTGTACAACCAGACCGGATGGCCGAATGAGTTGAGCGTCAGTCTCCTGTTTTGGTAGAGCGTGGGATTCCAACCCATGGGAACTACACCTGGTCGAGTCAAACCACCGACTTAAAAATTGATACTTGTCACTTCCTAGCCAGGCGTTCGGCATTGTTAGGATAGGGAAATAACTGGTTGGCTCAGTGTCAGGATAATGTGACTGAGTGGGATATCAGGTCAAGGCAGCCTGGTCTCACAGTGGGGCAGCACTATAAAGTCATCATGAGTGCACACTGTCACAAGTCATTACCTGTCCTATTATGACCTTAGTTGTTGCCAGGATGTAAAACTCCAACAACGAATCATCTCCGGCATGCTGTACGGGTTTAAGTCTACCGAGAGTAAAGAGCATTTCATCGAGCAAATAAGATTAATGCTATGTCCAGTGTAGTAAGTTCAAAACACTACCCCACAAAAACAATACGGTAGTGTTTTTAACCTAGGCGACATACAGGTAGTGTTTTCAACCTAGTTGAACATAGGTTCAAAACACTATCCTTAAGTTCAAAACAGTACTCTAATTTAAGTTCAAAACACTACTCTAATATATATATTTTTTATATAATTTCTGCATCGTCATTGTCATTTGTAGTAGGGTGATGCAGTATGCAGTAAGGTGGGGCAGTGTGCAGCATATACGACTAATATGTGCTTCAAACTCCACAGAACCATCAGCATATACTAATATGTGGTCCAGATGCCGCAGTGCTATCAGTGTATACCACTAATATGTGCTAAAATTGCGGCAGCATCATCAGCGTACGTGGTGCAGATGCCGCAGCACTATCAGTGTATACTACTAGTATGTGCGTTCTGATATGACCTTAGATGTTGGCAGGAGGTAAAAGTCCCAGCCACCAAAGCAACTAGCACGTGCTTCAAATGCCAGTACCAGTTGCGACATTACAGCCCCCACTGCCGTGTTATGATAGTGTTTTGAACTTGGGTAGTGTTTTGGACGTATGTAGGGGTAGTGTTTTCAACTTAGGTTCAAAACACTACCATAGTGTTTTCAACTGGGTAGTGTTTTGAACGTCCTACACCGGCACAACAATGATAACAAAAATGTAATTTCTTTGTATTCTCATGGCGGTTTTTCTTTAATTGAAAACTAGGTAAAACATATTTTCGAAATGCTAGCTGTACAGCAAGGAATGAGCCGTCGGCATCAAGAGTCCTGGTTCACCCTCAGTATGAACGTGGCAGATTAGTGACAACTAGACAAAGCAACAGATAGATCTGGGCCGACCACCTTACCTAGCATACATGTCCTGGTGTTTGTCTGTAGTACATTTGGAGTGATCATTAATCTATGGCTGGCCATTCAAAGCCTACCATTCTTGAACACAAAAATGAATACAGATATGCATACACAACATACACACAACACAACCATACATACATACATACATACATACATACATACATACATACATACATACATACATACATAAATACATACACGATTGATTGGTGGTTGCTTTACGCCGTGTCGGCAGCATAGGCCATATTCACGGCATACACATATACATACATCACCTACATTACATACATACATGCCTACCTACCTGCCTACCTACCTACCTACCTAACCTACCTAACCTACAAACTTCCTGACCTGACGCGAACATAAACCCTCAGCCGCCCAATGAGAGTGCTGTATTTGGTCACGTGATCTCCACAGGCGTCAAGCATGAGCTGACCTCGGGTGGGGTAGCGTGAGGAGAGGCAGGGGGGGGGGGGGGGGGGGGGGGCACGCGCAGTCAGGTGGATTAAAGCGGCGACAGACAGGGAGAACAAAGGACAGGATTCTATTTAAATTGTGCACGACCACTTACTCAAGTATGCAATGCCTACGTTTAAATACGTCCTTCGAAATACTCATTTTGGGATGAGTATGAACACAATGCATACACATGTATGTATATGAGTAGGTACCGGCAGCGCCCTGTAAAAGTGTAGGAATGGTGCTTTTTTTCATCAATATTCACATGCTTGTAAGTGTTTCTGTATGTATATGATTTAGATGAAATTACATAACCGAGAACATCAACATATGTTCTATCTGATGTTCTTGTTGGATTGAATATATAGTAAGTTTGTATTTAAGTAAACTGCATTTGTATGATGAGTGTATTTAGTGAATATTCCTTCATTACTGGTGTCGATGAAAACGTCTCTAGGGTATCTATAATGGGCTTCCTTGCACTACATCGTAGAAAGGTATGGATGGTACCAGAAGAAGCGCAATGACCTCAGCTTTCTAACCATATATGGGTTGCCCTTGGTCAAAAATGTCAATCAGGTCAAATTCTGCAATTTAAATAATTTTGAAAGTTTAAAGCCCATCTACTGGATTAAAAAATATTTTAAACCTAATAAGATTTAATATGGATAGATAGACAATTTGATTCCCTTTCCAATGATACAATGATGCTAGTTAGTGCAAGGAGCCATAGAATATTGACACCAACCTGTTTGGGTCTTTGCTGACCACACTAGTTTCACAAAGGGGACACCCATGGAGAAACATGTATATGAAGTTGATAATATTGGGCGGAACAAATCTTTACTTTTTATTTTGTACATTTTTCTTTTGTAAGTGCAATCAAAATGCACTTTTTGTATTTCTAGACAGAATATTAATATGATAATGTGTATTACCTCCAGATAATGTGCAGTGTCAATTTATCAGAAGTTTAACCTATTGGTTAAGCTACAATGAACATTTAAAGATTCATTAAATTGATATATTTGGTTTTCTGACAATTTGTCTTTATATGTTCAATCAAAATTCAATATTTTCCATACTTTTGGATATAATATTGATACCATTAATATCGATTAGTCTCAATGAATGGTAATTGTAATACTGTGCCAAATATGAGGAAGATTCAAAAGATGGTTTGGCTGCAATGAGCTTTCAAAGATTGAAATGTTCACTTACAGATGCTGTTTACATGAAAACAATTACACTTTTTGACATTTTAGGATGCAAATATCTTTTGATTCTCTGAATTTAGAGCTCTGAAAGAAAATAGGGTGTTACAGTGTTATGAATAGGTGAGCTATTTAGCATTTATTCAGACTTGTTGCAGTTTTCCAAGAAAATATCATGCTTTGAAAATGGCTATTTGGCCAAATCAGATTGATCTTTTGGTTATGAATTGCACTTTTTGACATTGTCTTATTAAAAATCTGCTTTACGAATTGATTTAGCAATTGACAATTTAAATTCCTTTATATATGTACAATGGAAATTGGTTAGCAGAACACCCCTCACATCCTTCCACTTTTTATTATATTTGGTCCAAGTTCCACCTTTGATTCAAAATTAAAACATTTTTATATATTTAATCTTAATAAATTATCTCCAGATGGCACCTTTTGAGACAGTCTCATATGCATTGGCAACGGTGGGAAAAGATCTTTCATTGCAATCCTCATGAGTTCAATTCATCTTATTCCACAATTCTCTATCGTGTATGCAAAAAAAACAATCCACCCAGACCCACATACTTTACATACATTCATAGATGAGAATGGCCTGACAAAAAAAAATCAGGAAAATATTTTATGAGTTTTTGGGACTTCTCAAGTGGGTTGACGATTGAATTGGTTGGTGGTTTGTACAAAACTAGGAATGGTAGCAAATTTGGAACATATCCGTAAAAAAAATCAGGCAGATAAAAATTCTGGAAGATTCTCCATTACATACCCTGGTCGAGTTAAACCAATGACGTAAAAATGTGTACTTGTCACTTCCTAGCCAGGCACTCTGCATAATTAGTATGGGGCAAGGACTGGTTGGCTCAGTGTCTCAGTGGGATATCAAGTCTTGGTGCTGGCAGACTGATCTCCCAGTGGGGCAGCACTATAAAAATTGCCATGAGTGTGCACTGTCACAAGTCGGTACCGGTCCTGATATGACCTTAGATGTTGCCAGGACACAAAACTCTAACACACACATAGAAATCACCCCACCACCCACAGAACACAAACACAACCAGCATACATAACTTCCGATTGCGCTGGACTGGCACTGGGACTGGCAGCGCACAGGTAACGGTGTAGAGGGTTTTTGGGCTGTTTTCTTGGCCCATTTTCCACCCTGGAACCAGCAAAAACAATAGTGCCCAGTGTCTATTACATTGCCCCCCCCCCCTCCCTGTTTTCCCGCCTTTTACCTATGAACATTCCCTGACTACTGTAGCGTTCTACCAGGCCAGGTTCAGGAGGACATTTTCCGTTCCTAAATCCTTGCACTTGAAGGTTACATACATAGTATTGCAGCGTAAAACTACAGCTATTAAAAGCCCCAGTCAGACTACGGCTTGTGACCACTTGCGATCACTTTGGACCAAAGAACCTATTCACCGGCGACCTCTTTGCGACTACTGCAATGGTTGCCGACCTCCTTGTGAACAGTTTGGTTGCAAGGTTTTTTAGTGCAGCAGCCGCAACCTCCTTGCGACCAAAATGGTCACAAGGAGTCAGCACGCACTGAGGACCATTTTGCAACCAACCTTTTTTTGTGGTTGCAAGCAGTAGTGTCACTTGGGTATTAAATAGTGCTCCCTGCCCCCACGCACGTACGCACGCACCATTGATGAATTCATATCACAGTTAAATATCCTGGTATTTGGGGGGGGGGGGGGTTTAAAAAAAAAAGATATTTAGATAAACATATTAATCTATTTATACTTCAGCTTGAAATAACTTTCATTTTAAGGGCTATTTTTTTCTTAAAAAAAAAAAATTGGTGTTCCTGGTTATGCTGCAATGCTTGAAAACGAACTTCAAACTACAATAAATCCTTAATGAGTGCACCAGTATCTAACTTCTAAGTTGCACATGTAGGATCAAATCTAGTTAAATGTGCCACGTCCTGATATGACCTTAGATGTTGCTAGGACGTAAAACAACAACAAACAAACAAACAAAGTTAAATGTGCTGTTTCTGAAAGGTTTATTCTTTCATTGGACCAAACTTTAATGCCATCCATCCTCAATTTGAAAAGAGAGAGAAAAAAAACCCCACAAGGTTTACCACATAAACTAGCAAGTTACGTCCTCATTCTAACTACCAACGGAGAACCTTTCGGGCATAAATAGGTTTATTCTTTCATCGGACCAAACTTTAATGCCATCCATCCTCAATTTGAAAAGAGAGAGAAAAAACTCCACAAGGTTTACCACATAAACTAGCAAGTTACGTCCTCATTCTAACTACCAACGGACAAGCTTTCGGGCATAAATAGGTTTATTCTTTCATCGGACCATACTTTAATGCCATCCATCCTCAATTTGAAAAGAGAGAGAAAAAAAACCCAAAAGGTTTACCACATAAACTAGCAAGTTACGTCCTCATTCTAACAACCAACGGACAAGCTTTCGGGCATAAATAACTCCTCGACAAAATGTGGCTGGTAGGAACAGGATAATCCAGCCCTGCTGGTCTGTGTCGGGGTTGGATGCAAATACCAGGAAGGGCTGGCTGCCCGGGCTGTGTACCGGATGTGTTGGTCGCCCGAGGGCCGGGAATAACCCCCCCCCCTCCCCGCCCCACACTCCCACTCCCAACCGGGCCATAGCTTCCTGCTACCAAAGTTCCACTGCAGGGTCCGTACACATGTGAAGATATGGAATTCAAGGCTTTTCAATGCTGCTTTTGATAGGAATTCAAGACTATTTTCATTTGGATTTCCAGGAAAAAACCAACAATGGCGAATGGCAATCTCAGACTAAAGTAGATCAGGGCAGACAGTTTAATGGAATTCAAGGATTTTCAAGACTAATTAACCAAAATAGGTTAAATTCAAGACTTTCCATGCCCCGCATGGGCCCTGTCACTTCCAACAAATCCCAAAACTACTGACCACCCCACTGTACCTGACACTGGGACGATGCTGATGCAGCAAAAAGGGGTCTAACACACGTGACTACCAATTCACGGACTCCATCAATACCCCCCCCCCCCCCCCAACCGCCGGCAACCGCGTCTGGAACAATAGTTGGTTGGTTGCTTGTTGGGAGTTTTACGTCCTAGCAACATCTTAGGTCATATGAGGAGTGCAATATACTTTTAAAGTTGAACAGATAAATCGAGAGCATCTAGTGACCGCCATCTTAGGTTTTCTTGCATTCTCTCCCAGTTCATCAACTCAACACCAATATATAGATAAACACTGATTCAGTCACGAGCCAATCGGGCAAGTGACTGAATTTTCTACTTGTCCGAATAGCAAAACTATTTTCCCAATCCCAAGTCAGCCAATTGAAACTGAGATCTGCTACTGCAGATCAGAAAAATTATGACTTGCTTGTTTGGGCAGGTCACCGAGAAATTCACTTGCCCGACTAGGCGCCACTGGGCAGTCTTTATTGTCATTGTCCTACCCTGATGTGTGTAGGTGCGCGTGTGTGCATCTGTGTGCTGGGTGTTTTCGGTGAACTGTGCGGATGATGCGGTGTAGACAGGTTTCTCATACACCTGCGTCCCGCTGTCGGTGACAGTGAACAGTCAGTAGATAAGTGATGACCAATGCTGGCTGGAGGCCAACACTATGAAGTGACAGGGCTCCTTCCACCGCCTGTCTTACTGCACCTCAATGTACCATCAACTCCTGGTAGTTCGGTTCAGGGTCCCATTGCAGGGCTGCCAACATTGGACAATGAAAAATTGGAAGATCTTAAGGGATATATTGGGGAGGTCTGGGGTACATTTTGGACACAATAATCTATCATGAAAAACCGGAAGATCGACGAATGGTGATGATTGGGACATAAAATATTGTACACCTTACGGCAAAACCGTAAGGGTTGGGAACCCTGCTATGGCCGGTCCAATTTACGAGGGAATAGTGCTACTTAGGACCAATTAAAGTTGCATACGTGATGGTTTTGAGTTTCTGTCATTTTCTGAGATAGATATATTAGGCTGATGGTTATAATCTACCTTATTTAGTTCAAAGCAACTTTTATTTTAAATGGCTAACTTATGGGATATATGAAGTGCAAACATGCAAAATTAGCTTAATTATGGTGTCAGAATTTTGGCATGGTTGCCCAAATTTATTTTGCATGTTTGCACTTCAAATATCTCAAAAGTTAAACATTTAAAATAATAGTTATTCAAACTAAAGTCGACAGAATCTCAAAACCATAAGACTATACAACTTTAACCAGACATTTTTCAAGTTCTTCAAAAATAACCAACAACATTCTACAAAAATTGTAATGTTTCATCACACAATCCAAACACAATCCATCAACACAATCCTCCACCCTCACCCCTCCAAACTGGCGACAGAACATTCGACTGACCTGTAATATCTGGACTGGAGGTATGTGGAGCAGACAGCCTTGGACACGTGACTGGCCGACCCAAAGTCAATGACCTTGACCCTGTAGGGGAACCTGACGGGGTCGACGAGCATAATGTTCTCCGGTTTGAGGTCAGCATGTATAAGTCCCAGGTTCTTCAACTTGAGCAGGGCGGTCAGCACCTGCTGCGTGATGGGACGGATGAACTTCAACGGCAACGGGTGGAACTTGTTCTGTTTCAGGAAGTCATACAGGTTCTGCTCGAGCATCTCAAACACCAGACACGTGTGGTTCTTGTGGTGGAAGCACTCGTACGCGCGCACAAAATTGAACTCATCGGCATTTTCCTGCGACAGTCGGGACAGGATCCCGACTTCGATCTGGCCCTGGCGCGCGTACGACGGGTGGTTCTTGAGGATCTTGATGGCCACGATCTCGTTGGTGCCCTTCTTCCAACATTTGACGACCTGGCCGAAGGTGCCGCGTCCTAAGAACTCGAGCACCTCGTAGGCCGTCGTCATCGAATACAGCACTTCATGCTGGACAAGCTGGTAGTCTCCCTCGCTCCCTGAGGAAGACCCCGTGGTCTTGGTGGCAGCCGTGGTGGCGGCGGTGGTGTGCGGCGGCGCGTGACTCGTGGCCGCGGCAGCCGACTCCTCATCCCCACTCGAGATGGTGTGCACCACGGGCTCAGTGCGCGTGCGCGGCACCGGATGTGGCTGCTGGTGTTGCTGCTGGTGTTGCTGCTGCTGGTGTTGCTGCTGCTGCTGCTGCTGCTGCTGCTGACTGTGATGGTGGTGTTCCGACTTTCGCTTCAGCCCACATCGCTGGTAGGTGTCCAAGAGTTTGATGGTCGACGCCCGGATGTAGCTCTGCGGCAGGCAGTCACCTGAGGGTGCTGCCCCCTGGTGGTGATGGTGGTGGTGGTGGTGGTTGTTGTGATGGTGGTGGTGATTGCCACCCCCCTGCTGCGGTTGCTGCTGTTGCTGCACGTGCACCAGCTGGTGGTTGTTGTTGTGGTTGTGCAGGCTCTGTGCCGCTGTGGCAGCACCACTGCCGCTATTATTATTATTGTTATTGTTATTACAATAGTTCTCGCGATACTCCTCTTTCACGAATAGCGAATTGTTCACATTCACATTGCTGTGGTGATTCGGGACGCTGGACTTGGTGGATGATGTAAACTCGTCCTTGACGACCACGCCGTCCGTCCGCCCCAGGTATTCCTGCTTTATGTGTGCCGTCGTTGTTCCGTCCGCCCCCGCTAGGTGCGTGGCAGTCACCCAGCTACGTCCCACATCCAACTGTGACGTCACGTCCAGACGCCGGCGCTTGACGTTGGAGAAGGCGCTACTGGTATTCGTGTGGAGGGTTTGCACCCCGCCGTCCTGGTTTCCGTCGTTACTGTAAGGTGCGCTGAGGGTTGCCTCAGGCTTTTCCGGCATCAGGGGTGGGGGCCCTGCAACGACAAAGAACACTCGTGAATGTCGTGGAGTGACACAATGTAGGCTGATAAATATGACAAAACCGAAGACGGGAGAGTGAAGGTCGCCCTCTCACACAGAGGGGTTCGGGGGCCCCCCCCCCGGAAAAAGTGATACAAAATGGTGCATTCTGCTGCATTCTGAAGAAAAAAAATACACGTAAAAACAACAACAAAAACAAGCTAATATTGGGAAATTATAATTTAAAAGCGGAAAATCAGAAGATTGTTTTTTGTGTGTGCTAAATTAGCAATGTCAGTGAATAGCAGGAAAATGCCAGAAGTCAGATTTCAACTGTTCTTGTTGTGACTGTATTATCGTACATACATAATTTATGTTCTAGCAACATTTAAGGTAATATAAGAACGGGTTCGAAAGAACCAATTATTGTCGTATACATCCTGATTCCATGGCATTTGGTTTAACGTTAATCAGTAAATATGAATAGTGCAATGGACAAAACCTGTCCAATTAGGTCTCGAAAGAATTTGGACAGTGCGCCACACTTATTAAATGCATAATTTTTTGTTGGTTCAATATTAACTATCAGTTCAATAGAGAGAACAACACACAATGTGTCCACAGTCTGATTTATAAGCAAATATAAAAACAGAAATCAAAAGCTGACAGCGGTGGTTTTGACAACTTTCCAAATCACCATCAGTGTCGACATCCAGAAAAATGTCATGCAAAAATACAGCTTTCTATGCAGAAGTGAATTTGCTGCCAACACCAATTGCCCCATAATAATGAATATATGACAAAAAGTACTTGGCTTCTGTGTTTCAATGTAAATATAATAATACAAGCGCATTGCCTATCTGTTATGTGTACACACGGTACAAACAAGCTCCAAATTGTCAAAATGGGACCAAAGCTTCATGGTGTTAAATAATATATCATTACTTGTGCTTCTTTTGCAAATATCTTGGTAGATTGTGGGTGTGGTTATCTTAAAAGTAGGTCTTTGCTAAACCAACCAAGCCTCTCTGTGCAGACTACAAAGTATGGCAAACATAATACATTCCAGGAATAACCACACTAGAACATTAACATGGCATTAGAGACAAAACATTCAGGGATGAAAGTGGTATCCGGGGAGAAAAACGCGGAAATCAGGCGGAGACTGTAGCACCACCTAGTGGGTTCCGGCAGAACCAACCAAGCTGTGGTTATTACACATGCTAAGCTCTTTCTTGCTTGGGTTTTATGTTCAGGTAACATTTAAGGTCATAGAAGAACGGGATTCGGACTAACCAATTGCTGCCATATATTGTTTGTTCAACAAACTTGTTGGGATTTTATGTCCTAGCAACATCTATGGTTATATCAGGACGGAGCTGTCATATTGGCATTTTATGAACATTATTCGGTGAATATCAACAATCGTAGAAAACAGCAAAATTGCGGAGATCTTTCATCCCACTTCACCAGTCAAAGCTAGTCACGACTGTTAGGTAAGGTGATGACATTGGGATTGCACAAAGATGACACTGGCCAAGTTGAATGTACTTCATGTAATGTTCTAGGCGTGGATATACTCAGGTATCACGTGTATGGTAGTACCTCTCTTCAACTACCCCATACCATGAGTGAATAATTTATCAACGGACGAACTGGTTTTGTTTTATTTTTACTGTTCCTCCGATGACACAACATTCGCTATGTCAGGACACTATTGGTCTGGATGCAGAGTTGTCCTCTACATCCTGGACTTGGATAAGAGTGTTAACTGCGCAGTGTGTTCCTGTGTGAAGAGTTCTCAGTGCGGTGTCAAACTGTGTCAATGTACAATGCCTGACGATATAAATAAGGTTTTGTTCCCATCATATATGTGCTGTATAACGTATTATGCGAGTATAAAGACATGGAAGGGAATATTACTTATTATTGTGATTATTGCGATACTCCGTAAGACACAACACTGTACCGGTGGTGCCATCTCGGCCCACCTCTCCTCTACCAGATGTTGACCAGTGTCAGTCGCGTTGGAAGATCCATATCTCTCTCTCTCTATAGTATATATATATCCATATCTATATATACATTGTTATTATAACATATATAGATACGCACCTCCGCCTCCATTGTGATTGTAGCGAACTAGT
Organism: Branchipolynoe longqiensis; assembly: GCA_030323885.1. NCBI lineage: Eukaryota > Metazoa > Annelida > Polychaeta > Phyllodocida > Polynoidae > Branchipolynoe > Branchipolynoe longqiensis. The sequence continues at coordinate 67,961,713 of CM059193.1, read as the reverse complement.
TCAGCATGAATGGATTTTACTTCACACATACATTCAAAGTATTATATTTATAATGAGTAGGGTATCATGTTGTATGTGAACCTTCACATTATGGTTCTATCAAATATCCTATTATAGATCAGCGTTCGAAATAAGAGCTTTGTTATTTGTTTGTTGTTTTACGTCCTAGCAACATCTAAGGTCATATCAGGACGGGAAATAAGAGCTTGTCGGCTTCTCCAGGACAACTAAAAATTCAGACGGTCATGTGAAAATCACACCAGACTTGACCGGTGGACAAGTGAACGATTTGGCTTATTTCTTTTTAATTAAACAGGGTAGGACAATAAGGACTGCCCGGCATCCCGGGGCACCTAGTTTACTCGGGTCTGGCAGGTGAAGTTCTTGGTGACTTGCCCGAACAGGCGAGTCATTATTTTTCTGATCTGCAATAGCAGATTTCAGTTTCAATTCGCTGACTTTCTCATCTTCAATGACAGTTCTACGCGTGTGAACAGTGAAAAACCTTCAATTTGTTACTTGTATTTATTAGATTGACCTCCCCATCCCCATGTGATCACACTGACACCTAGATAAAAGATTCACCCGGTACTTGTAGTACACGGGTGAAGACCAGCCTTATATAAATACGGGCGAAAATAGCATTAGTATGGAACAAGAAGTAGAATGCCAGGAACCAGTGTCAAATGGTTACTTATATCAAAACACAGTTGGTGAATGAGAGAGAATGCAAAAAGACAAGATGGCGGCCAGAGAACGCCGTCGATTTCACTTTTAAATCTGATTAAACTAGATATTATATTATATTTTTCAACTTAAAGGTAGCGGGCTATCAATAAGACATATGTAAAGAATAAATGTTGCTTCTTAGATTGTGAAATTAGGCTCTCATTTCCTTAACCCGCTTTTTCGACCGTTTTTATATAGGGTTGGTATTCACCCGTGTACTGCGAGTACCGGGTGAATCCTTTATCTAACTGACACCATGACGTTGGGCTAACATTGGTCTGGATGCAGAGGTGACCGTTAAAGACACACATTCCTGTATTTTAGCTGCTTCTTTTTGCTGACGATTTTGCATGCTGCAGGGGTTGTATCTAAATTGTTAAACATTCTTTGGTTGGGAGGGGAAAAAAAAAAAAGTTTCTCCAATTAGACATAGATAGTAGATGTGAAAATGGATTTAATGACACCCCTTAGATGAAGTGATGTTTTTGCATAACACATGTGAAAATTGTATTGTATACTTTAATATGCCAATATTATTACAATTGGAGAAGCGCTGCCTGGTTAGTTCCATGAGTACTACTAACTAGCCGGAACTGGCACCACTTGTGGGTCAGGTCCGCATTTTGTGGGCCCTGTATCTCGCACCCACCATTCCAGCAGCGACTACCTCCCCGCAAACACCTGGGTGACTTTCGCTTAAAGCACACTCGAAAGTTAAACATGTGTAATATTCAAGTCCTGTGCTTGCACATAAATGTACTCATAACGTAAGCATATTCTACATGCATGCACATGTCAAGAATGCGGCACGATTCACACTGTGAGCTTCAAGATTAAAAGGTTTAAGTTTCCTCTTGCTAAGCTGATTTCTGTAAATGCACCTCCCCCTCCCCCTAACGACAGCTTGTTGGTTGTTGGGAGTATTACATCATGGCAACATCTAAGGAGACAGCGCCCATGGGTTCCAGTCATTTTGTTAACTAGAAGAACACCAACAACAACAAGAAAGAACAGAGAGAAAACAATGGGCGGATAACAATATTAAATTACTCCTTTGAACTGAATTGATCACAAAGCCACCCCAAACATGTGCCTTAATCTACTAAAATTACCACATCCCTATTGTGTACGACCACAACTACGCCAGTTTCCTATTGTGTACGACTACAACTACTCCACATCCCTATTGTGTATGACTTCAACTATTCCATATCCCTATTGTGTACGACTACAATTATTCCACATTCCTATTGCGTACTACTAGAACTACTCCACATCCCTATTGTGTACGACTACAACTATTCAACATCCCTATTGTGTACTACTACAACTACACCACTTTCCTATTGTGTACGACTACACAACTACGCCAGTTTCCTATTGTGTACGACTAAAACTACTCCACATCCCTATTGTGTATGACTTCAACTATTCCATATCCCTATTGTGTACAACTACAATTATTCCACATTCCTATTGCGTACTACTAGAACTACTCCACATCCCTATTGTGTACGACTACAACTATTCAACATCCCTATTGTGTATGACTACAATTATTCCACATCCCTATTGTGTACGACTACAACTACACCACTTCCTTATTGTATATGACTACAACTACTGCACATCCCTATTGTGTATGACTACAACTACTGCACATCCCTATTGTGTATGACTACAACTACTCCACATCACCACTACATAAGACTACAACTACTGCACATCCCCATTGTCTAAGACTACCACTACTGCACATCACCATTGTCTAAGACTACAACTACTGCACATCACCATTGTCTAAGACTACACCTAATGCACATCCCCATTGTGTAAGACTACAACTACTCCACATCACCACTGTGTAAGACTACAACCACTGCACATCCCCATTGTGTAAGACTACGACTACTCTACATCCCAATTCTCTAAGACTACAACTACTGCACATCCCCATTGTGTAAGACTACAACTACTCCACCTCCCCATTGTGTAAGAGTACAACTACTCCACATCACCACTGTGTAAGACTACAACTACTGCACATCATCACTGCATAAGACTACACCTACTGCACATCACCATTGTCTAAGACTACAATTACTGCACATCACCATTGTCTAAGACTACAACTACTCCACATCACCACCGTGTAAAACTACAACTACTGCACATCACCACTGCATAAGACTACAACTACTGCACATCACCATTGTCTAAGACTACAACTACTCCACATCACCACTGTGTTAGACTACAACTACTCCACATCCCCATTGGGTAAGACTACAACTACTCCACACCACAATTGTGTAAGACTACAACTACTCCACATCAACACTGGTTAAGACTGCAACTACTGCTCATCACCACTGTGTACGACTACAACTACTCCACATCCCTATTGTGTAAGACTACAACTACTACACATCACCACTGTGTAAGACTACAACCACTGCACATCCCCATTATGTAAGACTACGACTACTCTACATCCCAATTCTCTAAGACTACAGCTACTGCACATCCTCATTGTGTAAGACTACAACTACTCCACCTCCGCATTGTGTAAGAGTACAACTACTGCACATCACCACTGCATAAGACTACAACTACTGCACATCACCATTGTCTAAGACTACAATTACTGCACATCACCATTGTCTAAGACTACAACTACTCCACATCACCACCGTGTAAGACTACAACTACTGCACATCCCCATTGTGTAAGACTACAACTACTCCACCTCCCCATTGTGTAAAAGTACAACTACTGCACATCACCAATGTGTAAGAATACAACTACTGCACATCACCACTGCATAAGACCACAACTACTGCACATCACCATTGTCTAAGACTACAATTACTGCACATCACCATTGTCTAATACTACAACTACTGCACATCACCACTGTGTAAGACTACAACTACTCCACATCACCATTGTGTAAGACTACAACTACTCCACACCACAATTGTGTAAGACTACAACTACTCCACATTAACACTGGTTAAGACTGCAACTACTCCACATCACCACTGTGTACGACTACAACTACTCCACATCCCTATTGTGTAAGACTACAACTACTACACATCACCATTGTATAAGACTACAACTACTGTGCATCACTAAGTCTCAGTCCCATCCTGCCCATTCCCGGTAGATTGATCGTCAGTACCACGAAGCTATTCCCACACCGCCCTCGGCATCTCTCCCACACATCCGAGAAGCACGACGTGTATATCTCAGTGTGTGTGGGAGGGGGGGCGGGGGGGGGGGGGGGGACGAGGGGCTGGCGAGCCTGTATACCACATGATGCAGCCAGTACACAGCCTTCATCTGGGTCCCCACCGACCACTGTGCTCACTATGCTATCTCAGTCTTATACACAACATTCAAAGAAGATTGTGTACGCTTGTACACACCATTCGAAATAAGAGTATGCAGTGGCCGAATCGGTTGAGCGCAGACTTTACATGCAGAAACTTGGGAGTTCAAATCCCATCTGAGTCAAACCAATGATTTATCAAATTGATACCTGTCACTATCCAGCCTGGTATTCGGCAATAATAGGATAGGACAAAGACTGGTTAGCAAGTGTCACGATTATATGACTGTGTGTGGGGTATTGGGTCATGGTGCCGGTGGCCTTGTCTCTCAATGGGGTAGCACTCGAAAGTTGCCATGAGTGTGCACTGTCACAAGTCGGTACCCATCCTGATATGACCTTAGATGTTGCTAGGATGCAGAACAAACAAAAGATTCGAAATCAGAGTGTAGTAACCTATTCAATGCGATTAGACAGAACAAAATCGTCGAGAGAAAAAGTAATTTAATTATTTTAAAAAAAATTTTAACACAAAACTCGAAACCCAATCAGCCATCCGGTGTTCTACCTGATTATAAAAATCAAGACTACACTGGTTCCAATAACAGACCGACAACCATTCATAACTCACTATCACAAACCCCTATAAACGATCATGCCGTAAAGTTGCGTGGACTACTGTTAGTTAATGTGTGTTGTCATCTAAAGTTTTTTCCAAAGCACTACACGCACACGCACGATGCGGCTGCTGTATATTCTATGAGGTTATGATGTACTTGTAAATGTTACACATGAGTACTACAAAAACGGACACAATAGGCTGAAACAAAACAGCTTAAAAGGCACACTTGTCCTGCCGTAGTTATCTAGAGGGGTGTCTGTGTGATTTGTTAGCAATAGCATTAATACTGTAATGGCCCACGGCCCTCCGACTCTCTCACTCGCACGCAGTCACACGGAAGAACACCAAGATTCAATTCAGTGTACGCTTCACCCTTGGTTTATTGAACCATCTGCTCTCCGCGGCGTCAGTAGTTGTCTGACCCGCCCCCTGACTCGCCAGATCCCACATCGACTCTATAGGTGTGTGTGTGTGTGTGTGGGGGGGGGGGGGGGGGGGGGTCAACCACACGCAGTAGAGGTCAGCCCAGTTGGGGTCTGACCGGTGGCTACCCGTGCCGCCACCTAGCGCAGTGTAATGGTACTGCGCTGATGGCGTCGTAGTCTCCGCTGCTACCGCGTGATAGTAGAGCTCATGTTCAGACTACTACAATACCCTCACCATTGCGCCAGAGGCTGAATAAGCCATGGCAAGCGTTGCAGTATTATGTAAAGGGGCTGTCACATTAGGGTTTTTTGCGGGAGCGTATGGCGGCGTAACGTCATATACGTCGGCATACGCCGTATACGCTACTCATACGCCACCAGGTGACGGCTTATGTGAAGCGTATGAGGCATACGCCGCCATACGCTTTCATAAATCTGTCCGTCCAAATTTGTTTGTGCATGCTAAAAAAATCTCGACCTATGAGGGTGTATGGCCCATACGCTACTCATACACCGGCATACGCTCCTCATACGCCGGTGTACGCTCCTCGTATGCTAGGGGTACGTCGGCATAGGTTTTTCATACGCTCAACTTGCGTCACTGGCGTATCTCTAGCGTATGTAGCGTACGCATAACCTACGAGTTACGTATGGGAGCGTACTCCTAGCATATGCACAGTGTATTCAAAGTGTATACCATAGGTCTCGACATCGATCTTGACTCATACGCTACTCATACGCTCATCCGCTATGCATACGCTCCACATGCCAATCAAAGCCGTCAAAACATCTCACAGTACGCTCACATACGCTCGTGGTACGCTCCTCATACGTTCCTCGTACACTCCTCATAGGTTCCACATACGCTCAAACCCACCCGAAAGGTCACCAAAGGTCATGATAGGCCAGCACCCGCAGGACTTACGTAGGTTTTCAATACGCTCCCGCCATACGCCATAATGTGACACCCCCTTAACCTAACATTTTTCTTTTAAATCAGCATATAATTCCATGTTTCATCCCAACATTATCAGATGTGGTTATTACAATGAAACGGTCAACATGAACATTAATTTTGACGGCTCCTCTGTAGGTGGAGGGGAAACCCAGAATCAATGAAATCATGAGGTTTGTTGTTAAAGGTCTTAGCAACATCTAGTGTCATATCAGGATGGGTACCGACTTGTGGCAGTGCACACTCATAGTGACTTTATAATGTTGTCCCAATGGGAGACCAGGCTACCGGCACCATAACCCAATACCCCACACAGTTATATTATTCTGACACTGCTAACCAGTCCTCGTCTTATCCTGTTAATGTCTTTATCTAGGAGCTAGGTGGCAACAAGTATCAATTTTATAAGTCATTGGTTTGACATTGGGATGAAGCCCATCTGGGTGTAGGTATGTCGGTGTGTAGGTATGTCGGTGTGTCTGTCTGTCGGTGTGTCTGTCTGTCGGTGTGTATGTCTGTCGGTGTGTCTGTCTGTCGGTGTGTCTGTCTGTCTGTGTGTCTGTCTGTGTGTCTGTCTGTCGGTGTCTGTCTGTCTGTCTGTCTGTCTGTCTGTCTGTCTGTCTGTCTGTCTGTCTGTCTGTCTGTCTGTCTGTCTGTCTGTCTGTCTGTCTGTCTGTATGTATGTATGCATGCATGCATGCATGCATGCATGCATGCATGCATGCATGCATGCATGCATGCATGTATGTATGTATGTATGTATGTATGTATGTATGTATGTATGTATGTATGTATGTATGTATGTATGTATGTATGTATGTATGTATGTATGTATGTATGTATGTATGTATGTATGTATGTATGTATGTATGTATGTAAGTAGGCAAGTAGCTAGCTGCGGGTGAGACGCTCACGTGACGAGTTGGAGTGAGGTATTTTTAGAATACACCCCACTAGGACTAGGTCCTAAATAAGTCAACCCAGTTAGTTTTGAAGCACTGAAACGCTGGTCTTACAGCCCTGTACCTTCACGCCTGCTTCTAACTGTCTATTCTTCTGTTCCTCTTTCCAGCCACAGAGCTACCAACAGTGGTACTCGGGCTAAATACTAAATACTAAACAGCCACGTAGTGAGCAGTGGAACAACTATTGTTTGGTGGTCGGAGTTTTACGTCCTGGCAACATTTAAAGTCATATCAGGACGGGTACCGACTTGTGACAGTGCGCACTCATGGCTACGTTAGTGGTGCTACTCCATTGGGAGACCAATCCACCAGCACAATGACCTCATATCCCATTCAGTCACATTATCCTGAGAATGAGCCAACCAGTCTTTGCCCTATCCTAATAATGCTGAATGCCTGGGTAGGAAGCGACAAGGATAAATTCTTAAGTCATTGGTTTGACTCGACTAGGGTCCGAACCCGTGGTTTTGTATCCCCAAGATCTAACAAAACAGGAGACGGACGGACTTTACACTGGCATAGTCTGATGGTTTTGCGTATCTGCATTTACATTAAATATATTAGGTTGATTGCTATAATAAGGGGTGATACTGATTTCAAGCAAAAAAAAAAACGGGAAACAAGCTGAGATTATTATCCCGATGGTAAATTTATGTTTACACCTATATGAAAAATGGCCCCAGGCTGTGAAACCCGCCAGAAATCCGCTTAAAAAGGGCAAAATATCATCCCTGATAATCTACCCTACTTTATTAACTTATTTTAAATGGCTAACTTTGGAAATATCTGATAAACCACAATATATACATAAAAATAAAAGTTGACAAAAGAGCTTTAGAAAAAGAACCTTCCCGGTTGTTTTATACCAGTCCAAATTTCAACATATTGTGCTTTGTGGCAGAGACTAAGTCTCCCATCCAACAATATATTGTTTTCACCCATCGCCTGCCGATTGGCAGACATGGCTGACCTTCCACAATTGGACTGTAAAATACCTGTGTTGAGGTGCTGGTGACACAGGAGCGCCATGTAGCTCTGGTACAGAACCCACAGCGTCCCACCGGACCATCCGTCACCAGGGGGCGCCACCCACACACCACCATCTGGGGGCACCTCCATGCTGCAACGAGACACATCATGTGCCCGAAACTGGTGGCCTTCGTGATGCTGTAGGAGATGTCGTTGCTGCTGTGGTTGTTGCCCAGGCCTCATCAGAGGTATTCTCATGCGTAACTGGCCTAGCCCAGCACTGGTTACCAGTCGGCAACCAGCCCAATTAGAAACAGCCGGTGCCACTGACCGGCATGAAAGTACATAATTCCGGTTCCCGTTGCTGGTTCCCAACGAGTGAGCGTTGAGGTATCCCTGTACTGACATCAGAGCGTGTGTCCCAGTGAATGACAGTCCCTATATTGTACACTGTATAGTCCATGACATGCTGTCAGTAGCAGGTGCTGGTGCCTTGTGTTCTCTATACCACGTGACATGGCCCGGATGTGCACATTGTCAGCAGCCATAGGGCATTAGCGAACAACCGTCCCCACATGTAAATGGCGGCAGGATATGACTGTTCTTGTTTTGTTGTTTCGTGCTGCTCCTAAGATCAGTGCCGAAATGTGCCAATTGTTAGCGAACGTCAGTTGTGGCATTGTGCACTGTTGCCAAAGGAATGAATCAGCAGAGAGAGAATTAGTGGACAACTGAACTATCCATGTACCAGTAACTTGCACCCTTCCAGACAGTGCTGGCTGAATGCGCAGGTTGAAATTGGAATAAATAGACCAGTGTCTATACATCCACAGCACCGACCGACCGACCGCCTTTGTATAAACGCCCTACTTGCTTACTGCGCAGCAATCATTGCTTTACTTCGCTCCTCCACATATTGCGACACCGGCCAGCACGCACCGCTAGCCCACAAGCGGCACAACATACCAAGTTGGTAGCCAGCTTGTTTAGGGGGAGGCACCGGGACCCACCAACCCGCAAGTCACGTGACGCACCGCCACCCGGATCACACACAGTGACGGCATCCCGGGTGACGTCACCACCACGTTCTGGGTGCCACGTCACGCCACATGCTCGTATCTAGCCACCATGTGTACACGTAGTTGTTCGTCTTAGTGGGCGCGAGCGACTGAGTGAACAACTGAGTGAGTGAGCGACTGGGGAAATGGGCGACTGAGTGAGTGAGTGAGTGAGTGAGTGAGTGAGTGAGCGAGTGAGCGACTGGCTGGCTGGCTGACTCGCTGACTGACTGACTGAGTGACTCACTTAGTGACTCACTGAGTAACTGGCTGACTGATTGACTCACTCACGGACTGACTCACTATCAACCGCTCGGTCAACACGCCTACGAGATCGTAAGCGGGTGGTGGTTGAGCGGCGGCGCAGTGTGCGAGGTTTACTCAAAACACAGCCTGTCGAATTGTCGAAGTGTAGGTGTGGTGACTTGATGAATGCTGTCAGATTGACTGATGAACACTGTCCTCCAGCCCGCAGTGACTGACAGCCGGAGCTGCTTCCTTACGGCGCGGGGCGTCTCGGCATTCCGGCAACAGTAGACGGCTCCGGACAGGATTGGTTGGTTGTTGGAGTTTTAGGTCCTGGCAACATCTAAGGTTATATCAGGATGGGTACCGACTTGTGACAGTGAGCACTCATGGCAACTTTATAGGGCTGCCCCACTGGGAAATCAGGCTGAAAGCACCATGACCCGATATCCCATTCAGTCACATTATCCTGACACTGATTAAACCAGTCCTCGTCCTATCCTATTAATGCCAAGTGTCAAGCTAGGAAGTGACATGTATAAATTTCATAACTCATTGGTTTGACTCCACCAGAAATTGAACTCCCGATCTCCCACACGGGAGGCCTGTCTGTGCTCTCTACTGATTCGGCCACCGCATCCGGTCTTCTGCTGCAGTCAGGATGCGCGGGCCTAAATGCGCAGTAACACCGGTCTGTCGGCGACTGCATCACCCACTAGTCCCCACACACCCACCTGTCCAACCCGCCTCCCTCCCTCCCTGCTCCTCCGGGGGCGCAGTCGTCTCGGACCGGAAGTCGCCACCCCGCCCCACTTCCGGCGGCCACTGGTACCTGCGCAGTTGGCGATGTGTTAGTTGGGTTGCTCTGGGGCACATCCTTGGCGCTGTTTTTAGTTAGTACTGTAGGCGACACGCCCACTGTGTTAAGCCGTGGCACACCGGGTCGGGATGGCGGGCGGACTGCCAGCCTGCCTGCTGGCCTGCCTGCCAGGGTGCCTGTCTGCCAGCCTGGCTGCCCCGCGCCGTGGCAGATGGCTGGACGGGCTGTAGTGTTCACGAGGCACTGTTGGCAGTGTTCAGCTGCTGCTTGTACCATTCTGGAAGCTGGATCTGGGCAGTGTGTGCGGTTGTGCGTGCGTATGTGCGTATGTGTGTGTGTGTGTATGTGTGTATGTGTGTATGTGTGTATGTGTGTATGTGTATGTGTATGTATGTATGTATGTATGTATGTATGTATGTATGTATGTATGTATGTATGTATGTATGTATGTATGTTTGTATACATGTATGTATGTACGTACATATATGTCCGTAGCGAGTGCTGTCAGTGCAGTCTCACCTAACTGCATTAAGCCATGTTCCAACATGTATGTACATATGTATGTGTTGTATGTATGTGTTGTATGTATGTTAATGTTCCAACATGTATGTATGTGTATGTATGTATGTATGTACATATGTATGTGTTGTATGTATGCATGTGTATGTATACATGTTCCAACATGTATGTATGTATGTATGTATGTGTTGTATGTATGCATGTATGTGTATGTATACATGTTCCAACATGTATGTTTGTATGTATGTGTGTATGTATGTACATATGTATGTGTTGTATGTATGCATGTATGTGTATGTATACATGTTCCAACATGTATGTATGTATGTATGTATGTATGTATGTGTATGTGTATGTGTGTGTAAGTAAGTATGTAAGTATGTAAGTAAGTAAGTAAGTAAGTAAGTAAGTAAGTAAGTACGTACGTACGTACGTACGTACGTACGTACGTGCGTATGTATGTATGTATGTATGTATGTATGTATGTATGTATGTATGTATGTATGTATGTATGTATGTATGTATGTATGTATGTATGTATGTATGTATGTATGTATGTATGTATGTATGTATGTATGTATGTATGTCGTTCTCTGCCTGTGGCGAGTGCTGGCAGTGCAGTCTCACGCGGCTGTCCACTAAGCCATGTTCCAACGACATTCCCACAACCAACCTACCAAATAACCCAAAATACAGCTTGGAAATGTATTCATACCACTGCAGAACCATATTAGATTCTAAGGTGTCCCTGGACTTAGTATTAAAGGATGCTTTTAGATTGATACATAGCACTTCAACCTGTATGCGAACTGTTAATACCACCGTCACCTAACCCGGGTGCCAGCCATACTAACAACGCATCACTGACCTGCGATAACTCAGCTGGGGTCAGGGTCCCCGTCACCAATAATTCACCGCAAATCCACACCATTGGTTCCTGCCCTCATAGACACCCACATTGAAGGCATTAGGTTGGTTGGTTGCGGAGTTTTACGTCCTGGAAACATCTACGGTCATAACAGGATGGGTACCGACTTTTTTTTGTGACAGTGCACACTCATGGTGACTTTATAGTGCTGCTCCACTGGGAACAGATTGATGTCGTGGTTGTTGGTTGATGGTTGTTGGTTATTGTTGTTGTGGTTGGTGGGAGGAGGTGAAATGAGCTTGTTTTATTTTAATGAAAGTAATATAACACAATGATGGTGTTAGTTGGGGGATGGAAGACTGGGGTCATTAAAATATACACTGTGAGATGAAAATTGGCAAGCATCATAATTGTCACAACAGTGCAACTATCGCCCATACTCCAAACATCAGCCTGTGGTGTACTTCTAGATCCAACCCCTCCCCCCACCCCACATCCCAGTTGTTATGTTCACAAGTTCAGAATGACATCAGAACCAGTTTGGACATTAAAGTACGACGGGCAAGCGCAAAACATGGGAATAGATTTTAACATATTTGTTAAATTACAAGATTTAGTCAAAGTGATTGTGAGACTGTGGAACACACCATTATCACCAAGGATATCTTGTATTAAAACAACTTCTCCTCTTAAAAACAAGGCTATTTTTTAAAATCGTAAGCATACTACAAAAACTTGTTTTAAATAAATAATCTGAGGCTACAAATAAATGTCTCAGCTTATTTTAGAGTTCATATTAGAGCCATTTAATGCCGGAAATGGACCAGACGCCCAGAGTCAAAATTCCGTCAAGACTTATTTATAGTTCGAATGTTCCTTTGCATGTGTGTGTGTGTGTGTGTGTGTATGTGTATGTGTATGTGTGTGTGTGTGTGTGTGTGTGTGTGTGTGTGTGTGTGTGTGCGTGCGCGCGCACGTGCTTGTTTGGGAGTTTTACATCCTGGCAACACTTAAGGCAATATCAGGCTTTATAGTGCTGCCCCACTGCGAGACCAGACTGCCAGCACCATGACACCGAGCCAACCAGTCCATGCCATATCGGTTATTTTTGCATGTTTACTACACTTCATGTTTACACTTCAAATATATCTCAGAAGTTAGTCATTTTAAATCCAACTAAAACCCACTATATTTGTCTCAGAAAATGACAGAAAGTCAAAACCATCGAACTATACAACTTTAATTATGTGAATATTAAGCATCACCGACACTCCTGTCACTACACAGTCGCTCTGGTAGCCGGATATGATGTGACTAACTATAGTCCTACTGAATCAAAAGCCACACGCTATTCAGCGAAAATGCTTTAAACCTATTTCAAAACAAATTAAATGCGTTAAATTAAATATGTATTAAGTAATTTGCTGCTGTGCCGCGTTGGCATTGGTTCCACCAGACTACTCCTAGGTTAAATGTGGTTCTGCGGAGTGAGAGCAGGAATTGATTGGTTGTTGGGAGTTTTACGTCCTGGCAACATCTAAGGTCATATCAAAACGGGTACCGACTTGTGACAGTGCACACTCATGGAGACTTATATAGTGTTGCCCCACTGGGCGACCAGGACACCAGAACCACGACCTGGTATCCCACTCAGTCACATTACATTATCCTGACACTGAGCAAACAAGTCCTTGCCCTATCCTAATAATGCCAAACCGCAGGCTAGGAAGCGACAAGTATGAATTGGTTTGATTCGACCAGGATTCGAATCCATAGATTCGAATCCCACAATCTACCAAAACTGGAGACGGATGTCTAAGGGTGTGTGGACGTGGTTAGGGGGGTGGGAGTACAAGAGACCCTTAGAATATGAATATAGCCTTTATCCATGTCCCCCGCACTCCCACCACCCTCCAGCAGCCAATGTACATTATGTGTAAGCGCATACATCGACCAACCTTCCGTGCCAACTTGATATTGCCTTCTACCGGCAACTGCCCCCCACCCCCACCACCCCGCCATATCCCTAAGTGCATACACTCCTTCTACCCTTGACCAGTGACTGACAGTAATACCACAGCTGATATTCACTCACGCATAATCATTACTTTGTAGATGGCAATTTTTAATTCCATATTTTAACTATATTTATATATATAAATACATTTTTTGTTAAATTTTGTAGACAGCAACAGATCAATGTTCATCAGAACTTTTAACTTCGGGAATAATTTGGTAACAATGCTTGGTAAATTATGGGTACTCCCCCCCCCCCCTCCCCCAGCTCCGACCCGCCCCTAGCGGTGCATGCGGTTCCCATGGCCGACCCAACTATACTTGCATGTTTCTGGTACTTAGCCCACGTATTAATTCTTGTCTGTAACAAGACATGGCGTCACACTCAGTATTTGTGTTATCAATATCATTATAAATAAAGCCAGAAGTTTAGGTTGTTCAGATGATAATGACACTGGCTTATAGTTATCCCCCAGTAATGCTAGGTACACACATACCGTATAGGATTCGCGCACTAAAACTCCCGATCTGCTTAAAACTGAAATCGGGCCGATTCATTTTTCGAATCGGGAATCGCAATCGTAATGCTAGCGCACACCTATCGTTTTAGCCCTAGAAATCGGGAATCGCAATCGGTAGGTGTGCTAGGGGAGTGCACACCTCACGACTTTTGGGCAGTTTTAGATCGTATACGGTAGGTGGGTGCGGAAAAACGATCGTATACGCTAGGTGTGTACCTAGCATTACACTACTGCTTGCGACCACTTTGCGACAATAGAAAAAGGGGTTGGTCGCCAAGGTCATAAAGTGGTCCTCAGTGGTTGCCGACCTCCTTGCGACCATTTTGGTCGCAAAGATAAAATGATTGCAGTTTTACTGCACTAAAAACCTCCTTGCGACCAAAATGGTCGCCTGGGGGTCGGCGACCATTGCTTTGGTCGCAGGGTCGGCCGTGATTGTGGGTTCTTTGTTCCAAAATGGTTGCAAGCCGTAGTGTAACTGGGGATTTAGGTACAACCGATCATGAGTTAGATGTAGTTGTTGCCAATCTAAACAGTTAATTTGTATATTGACGCTACACATTTACCAACAAAAAATTGTGAACTTTTTTCCCCTTGTAAGACAACCTTTTTTGCATTCCTGTAATCGATTAAATCTTGCTTGAATTTGGTGTGTGTTAAAATGTCACGGATGGATGCTACACAGTTAATTTTAGCATGTTTCTCAATTTGTATGAAATATACATTTTTAAAACAAATTCCCCCCCCCCCTAACATGCACAACATATAAACCTTCATATGAACAGTAATTCTGCTATTATTTGGAATCGTTTTCGGCAACTATTTGGAATGTTTTCATTTATGGTTTCCATGTCACAAAGTGGTAAACAGTTTCGGAGAACGACCCATATTTTAACTGGCAAGGCATCAGATTTATATGTCCGTCTCTGGACGCCAAAACACAGGATGTTAGATCATACACAATAGTCAGATCGGTTATGGGTTCAAATTAATGTCACCGCCATTTGTAGTAGTTCTAATAAATGGATTTAGTTCTACAATCTGCCACTTGGGGGCCGTCCGGCGCACCCGTGACACCCAAAACACACACAGCAGCGGGAGACACGGGGCAGCAACACAAGGAGGGGTGTTCCTAACCAGGGCCCGTATGCATGACATGGTGTTAGCTTACACTCGGTGTGTTTGCACTACTTGCGTACTGACTTTTCGCTGCTAACCTAGAAATCCCCGCCAAAACCAGTTTTGGCTCGCTAACATCACGTCATGCATACGGCCCCTGGGCCGATACGCAGTGTTAGCGAGCCAAAACTGGTTTTGGCGGGGATTTCTAGGTTAGCGGCGAAAACTCAGTACGAAAGGAGCAGTGTTAGCACAAACACACTGAGTGTAAGGTAACACCGCGTCATGCATAAGGGCCCTGGAGGTATTGATACGCCTTGAGGTTTTGCGTTGTTGGCTTGCTCGGGGAGCCCAGGGTTATGCCCCCCCCCGCCCAGAAATTCGTTTGTTGTTGCTTCCCCCCCCCCCTAATTCATATCATATACTACAGTGAAGGCTTGATGAAATAGAATTTACAAGTAAATATCATGTTATACATATGCTAAAATATCAACCTATAACCCCTTGGAAACACCCTCAAATAGCCCATTTAAAAAAACGATGAAATCTGTGGGATTTTGCGGTCGATCTGTGACTCGTGATCAGAACCTTCAATTTCCGTGATTCTCACGGGGATTTCATGAGACTTGGTAACACTGTGTTCGGTTGCGGGGCAGCAACAAACCGAGCACTATCATGCCTGCTCCATATCCGCCCCGCTATTTAATGTTTCTTATTCTTGGTGTTCATTTCCAATAAATCATCACACACACACACACACATATACACACACATATACACAGACACAAATGTCTCCCTATCTCTCAATAAAGAGAGATAGGGATACACAGTTAGAAAGCCACTAACAGCTAAGACGACAAGACAACTACCAAATTGCGACTATTGCTGTTCAGCGATGAAGACAAGCTGGGTTGCGATTTACTCGTTATGGACAGGGTAAAGAAACCATCACCAACAAAAACAACAACAACAACAACAACAACAATTAGACATTTATCAAAACCAACACGAGAAACAGCAGGTGCGCCCAAAGTGCTGACAGAAACATGTTGACAGTGTAAGAAGCGGGATTTAATCGAGGATCAACCTTCACCTTCAGGGAACAAACCCAAGCGGGTCAGGAAGCCTACAAGAGCTGCGGGCAACACGGACTGCAATCAAACGCCTCCCACCCGGCCCGCCCGGTCGTGACGTCGTTCCACCCACGTCACGTGGTTGCCATGGTAGCAGTTACCGCGGCCGCGTTGTCATGGCGTCCGACTGACCAGTAACCGGGCGCGTTGTTGCCACAGTCGGGTAGCGGCTATTCTTAGCCGGGTCCCCTTCACAAACACTCTGAGCCATTAATCTAAAGGGGCTGTCACACTACGACGTATGGCCTTAGCGTATGCCGACGTATGTGATTTTCGACCAACACATCAGCTTCATAGGTCGTCTTACGTCGAGGAGCTCAACATTTTTTGTGCATGTTCGAAATTTTCAACATGTCGACGTATGGCTCATACATTCCTCATACGCTACATGTACTCTAGGTGTACATCTGCATACGTTAGGAGCAGGTATGGGGTAGGTCGGGATACGTTAGCCTACGTTCAGCCTGTTGGGAACGTGCAGTCCGTGTTCAGCCAACACATGCATAACGTACTCCTAACATACTTCGAACGTATGCCTGCCGTATCTCCAGCATACTTAATGTATATGCTGTACTTCTAGCAATGAAGTAATGTACATAACGTTGGTCAGCGTACCATGAGCGTATACGAGCGTTTTGCAAGGCACATGAATGCTCTCATATGCTAGCAATAGGTCAGAGACACGCTCTGCATACGTTATGTACGTTGTGTGTACGTTGTGCGCACGCCCATTTTTATCCCCTTCCCCTGAAAAGTTTGACGAATGACGACGTACTGGCAAATTGTTGTACGTTTGGCACGCGCTGACGCCGTACGTTGTAGTGTGACAGGCCCTTTAGATTCCATATTATAAGCGGTATGTGGTATGCGAATGCGACAAAAATCGCATTTGCACCAATCAGTCCAGTGAGCGATCACTTCGCCGTCCACGCATTCACATTCGCAACCGGACATATGGAAGCACCACAGTGCGCTTACACACTTTTCCATTTTTTGTCCCATTCGTAAACTGTGTATACATATGCAATCTTAGCATTACAAGCTGAACCTCCAACAGCGCCATTATTCATGAACCAGCCACGGCACGCAGGCATTTTTGGTTGGTTGTTGGAGTTTTGTCCTGGCAACATCTAAGGTCATATCAGGATGGGTACCGACTTGTGACTGCACACTCATGTCAACTTTATAGTGCTGTCCCATTGGGAAATCAGGCCGCCAGCACCATGACCCGATATCCCACTCAGTCACATTTTCCTGACACTGAGCTAACCAGTCCTTGCCCCATCCTATTAATGTCGAGTGCCAAGCTAGGAAGCGACAAGTATACATTTTCTAAGTCATTTATTTGACTCAACCGAGAATTGACCTCCCGATGTCGCGCATGGAAGGTCTGCACTCCAGCGATTCAGCCACCGCGCCCAGTCGCAGGCATTAATGAATCAAGTCCAATGTAAGAGGAACGCCAACAGCTTCTGACAATTTCAATTCAACATGCCGCCGCGTTTAAAGTTGCATAGTCCCATGGTTTTGAGTTTGTCTAAATATATTAGGTTGATCGCTATAATCTACCTGAATTTAGGTTGAGGTAACTTATTTTAAATGACAACTTTTGAGATTTTTTAAGTGCAAACCAAATTAATTGAGGTAAACTAAGCCAAAACTAGGCTTCTGCAGTAGCAGGTTCCATTAAAGTTGCATAGTCCGATGGTTTTGAGTTTCTCTCATTTTCTGAGATAAACATATTAGGTTGATCATTATAATCTACCTTACTTTAGTTTGAAGTAACTTTTATTTTAAATGGCTCATTTTTTTTATAGATATTTGAAGTGCAAACATGCTAAATTAATTTAGGCAAGTTTGCCAAAACTCTAACACCATAGGCTTCTGCAGTAACAGGTTCTATTAAATTGACTCATTATTCCCTTATATGTGACAACAAATGTTTAATAAGTGCACCAGTATCTAAGTTAGATATCTAGAATCAAATCTAGATACTTCTTATAGTTGTGAAAATTTGATGTTTTCATCGGACTATGCAGCTTTAAATTGCCTTAGTATTCCCTTGCATGTGGTAGCAAATACTTAATGAATGCACCAGAATCTAAGTTAACTATGGAGAATCAAATCTAGATAATTGTTTAGGGTTTGGAAAATTTGATGTTTTACAGCTTTAATAACTTGTAAATGGCGCGCTGGTTCCCTTTCTCACATCCGGTTTCCACGGAATTCTCAGCGATCCATAATCCACACCACAAAAAGGCACCCATCACGTGTCGAGAGTAGTAATGTTGCAGTCACACTACGACGACAAGGGTCGACGACAGCCCAACGACTTAGATTTTGTGAAAACCCGACGACATATGCAAATCCGGGCCAAGTTGGACGACAATCGGACGACATCCGGACGACATAGAGACACAGAGACACACACAGAGAGACACACATACAGCTGCTCTGGAGAGAGAAGCGACGACAGCTTAACGACAAAGACGACACCTTAACGGCAAAGACAACACCTTAACGACACCGTAAAGACACCATAGCGACATCGGCTGTCGTCGAACTTTTTCAGCATGTCCAAAAGGCTGACGACAACCCGGCGACAGTGGAGAAACTGGAGGTGTCGCGGCAACACCGTAACGACAGCCGACGACAGAGCAAAACAACAAGTCGTTGGACTGTCATCGGCCTTGTCGTCGTAGTGTGACTGCAACATTAGGTGTGTGCAGTATGGCAGTTACTGACACCACCTACACGGTCACGGTCCTGCGTAGTTACTTGTCACTTAGGCAGATTCTTCCCCAACATTGTTTGTTTGTTGTTATTCTACGTCCTAGCAGCAGCTAAGGTCTTATCGGGACGGGTACAGACTTGTGACAGTGCACACTCATGGTGACTTTATAGTGCAGCCCCACTGGGAGACCAGCACCATCACCTGATATCCCACTCAGTCACATTATCCTGACACTGAGCTAACCAGTCCTTACCCTATCCTAATAATGAGGAGTGCCGCAACAACACCAACGAACAGACAATGATCTCAGCTACTACTATCATCGCCCGATTAATGTATCATCATTGTCACCATTATCAGCCACCATCCTCACCAGTATTGATTCGCAGAGGACCACTGTGGACATTCCAAGTCTCACAGTTCCCGAAAATCCACGCCTTTTCATGTCACTTTTTCGGTAGAAACACTAACAGAAGAAAAAGAATTATAATAATTTTTAAAAAGCCTGCCGACATTTCACGCCATTAGATTTGTTATGCGTGTCGGCCCACAGGCTCACTTTGCGTGGGAACAGAATCCCCCCCCCCCCCCCCCCCAACCCACCCACCAGTACCCCCAGAGGGCAACCAGGGCTCCACTTGTTTAATGATCAATTAATGGATTTATTAATTATCAACCCCGCAGAGTTAAGCTGAGCTCGGCGTGTGTTCGACACACCGTGCGTCAGACAGTAACTACAGATTGACACTCTGTTCATTAAACCACGCCCCGCGTTCACCACTTATTGCCCGATGTGGCTTTGAGGCCCGAGTACCTCCGGAACAGGTGTTGTTTGTTGTTTGTTGGTGTACGTCCTAGCAACATCTAGGTTCATACCAGGACGGGTACCGACTTGTGACAGTGCGCTGTTGTTTTACGTCCTAGCAACATCTAAGGTCATATCAGGACGGGTACCGACTTGTAACATCGTGTACTCATGGCAATTTTATAATGCTGCCCCACTAATAGAAATTAGAAGAAAGAATATTCTTAAAACCGCAACTGTAGACAATTTGGAGGTCGACCAAAATTATTTTTTAGTTGAGTGTGTGCAGGAATTCTTATATCGTCAATGTTCAATCGGCGTGCAAGGCAACATATTTCTTCCTTCCAGCAAGGCACAGGGGTTTGAATTTAATTGAGGGACACGTTGTGATGTGACTAACTTGATGTGATGTGATGCGATGTGATGATGTGATGTGGTGTGCTAAACAGCAGTGGTGGTACATGCCAATGAGATAACGATCTGCGCTGATGTCATTTGTGGCTATTTAATTATGCATCTGAATTCTAAACAGACATAACCTAAAAGACGTAATCCTCTAATGCAATTACTAATCATTTGAACAATTTTCTTCAAACAATCACCTACCATTTCCCCAGCCCTCATTCCAGATAGGAGTAATTTTCGCAGCAAGAACCCAATATAAATAAGCAACCTGCATCAGGATAATACAGTAAAACCTCTCTAACCGACCACCTCCACAGACAGATCACTCCCCTATATCGATCGCTTTATTTGGGTTCCATCAATACCATTGTCAGGATGTTGTAGCTCCCTAGACCGACCACCTCCCTAAATCGACCACTTAAACTTTAAAGTTGGTCCCATGGTCAGTCCATTTAGAGAGGCTTCATTGTATTCTGTATATCATGACTTGATCTGCTGCTGAACTGCTGAACTGAATGAATGCACCTTTTTACAAGTGACTTCGTGTACACATCGTGTATATTTCGTGCACAGTGGTGATTTCGTGTACATTATGTGTACATTATGTCTTCATTTCATGGACATTTCGTGTACAACAACAATTTCGTGTACATGTCATGTACAACAGTAATTTCGCATGTGTGATTTTCATCATATACATGGCTGGTTACACATTACTGGTTTAGAACATGCCTCGGTCTCATATCAACCCTTAAGGGGCTGTCACATGACGACGAATCTCGCAATGGCGTGGTGAACGCATAAAATCACTTTTTTTACATCGAGATGCGTCAAACTTTTCGGTGCGGGGGTCAAAGTTGGACGTATACATACCGTATACATAGTGCATGGCCAATGTATGGATAACGTGCCTCCCAGCGAAAAACACTTGAATTCCGCTCACGGTACGTTCGCAGAACGCCAGTGAACGTTCTATGCATTATTCGATCGCCAGAACTACGTCTCATACATTGCATATGTCAAGACATGGGGGAGAAACGCTGAACGTACGTTAGACGTAGTCAGTACGTGGACTATATGTTTCCACTGTCTTTAACATAGGTCAACATAGTGAACAAGGTACGTCTAATGTACATCGACGTACGCCTAATGCACATCGACGTACGCCTAATGTAAACATAATGTACGGCCGATGTACATCAACGTACGCCTAACGAACAGATAACGCATTACGACGTATCCCAACGTAGCGGCCAAAAATCAATTACGTCGGCGTACATTTGCGCGATGCGTCGTAATGTGTCAGCACTGTGTACAGCGTGCAGTTCGCATGCGTGATGCTGAGTCAGCGTCTGGAACGCCGAGAACAGCGAACGTAGGCAGGAACCAGCGCCCGAGGGGCCCTGGGCAGTGTCTATCCCGATCATATCGATTGCCACCTGCGCCCAACCCGCGCCCAACCCACCCTCACCCCCACTTCCTTGCAACCCTAGTTGTATCCCTTCAGGGCCCTCTGCACCTCCCTGATCACCATCGCTAAGTCCCGAAAGACGTAGCCTTCTTTTCATCGCCCTGTGTTTGTGCCTAGTTCTAACCACCTCATCATTACCACACCCACACCCACATCATTACGAGGTACCGGGCGCGGTGGCCGAATCGGTAGAGCGTGGGCCTCGTGTGTGGCAGGTCGGGATTTTGGTTCCTGGTCGAGTCAAACTAAGGACTTTTAAATTTATACTTCCTAGCCTGGCGCTCAGCATTAATAGGATAGGGCAAGGACTGATTAGTTCAGTGACAGGATAATGTGACTGAGTGGGACATCGGGTCATAGTGCCAGCAGCCTAATTTCCCAGTGGGGGCAGCACTATAAAGTGGAAATGAGTGTGCATAGTCACAAGTTGGTACCCGTCCTGATATAACCTTAGATGTTGCCTGGACGTAAAACTCCAACAACCAAACCAACTATCATTACAAGGACATCTTCCTGCAACTCCCCTTCACTCACCACCTGTTTCTAGGAACATGACACATCCGCCTACCCCCTACTACCCCCTCCCCTCACCGCGCCCAAAATAGGAGACGGTTGTTGGCAGTCAATTCTCTTACACTGGCATTGTCTAGTAGTAAATGGGAGACTCGACACTAACAATTCAACACCACCAACGGTACTAACAATTCAACTTCGTTGATGCTTATGTCAGCAGGTGTGTGTGTGTGTGTGTGTATATATGTGTGTGTGTGTGTGTGTGTGTGTGTGTGTGTGTGTGTGTGCGCGTGAGTATATATGAAAAAGAGAGCGCGAGAGAGGGGGGGGGGGAGAGGAAGAGAGGGAGAATACGAAAAGAACTGGAATTGTGATGGAAAACAATATATCAAATAGCAAAAATCTAGACACGAAAACTAAGCTCTCCGCCCCCCCCCCTCCCCCCTCTGAGCAGGAACTGCAGATTATTTTGGGGGGAAACCAAATGTGGTGCGACCATGGTCCTGGTCCCACCACGACCGCCCAACCGGGAACAAAAAGGCAGGGAATGGTGGTGGTGGGGTGGGGGTGGGGGTTGTATGTGTGTGTGGGAGGGGGGGGGTGCTGTTGTTAAACACGCACACATCACGCTTTTGGCAGGCGGTTCATGGGCTTTCCCCAAAGTAGTAGGCTTTCTTCTACTTTTTTGGGGGGTACCGAGGAAGGCAAACAAAAGTCACGTAATAATGTCATGTGTTATCCTTACAGAGCTGGGCTTTTACCCTGCGATCAATTAGTTAGCTTTGGGCGGTGGGGGTGAGGAGTTGAAGCATGATGCTCCTATGTCTAATCTAGCTAACTCACCCCATGACAAGATTCACCCCGTACTTCCAGTACAGCGGTGAACGACAACGTAGTCTAAATACGGGCGAAAATAGCGTTAGTATGGAACAAGTAGTAGAATGCCTGGCACCAGTATCAAATGGTTACTTATATCAGCACAGAGTTGGTGAAATGGGAGAGAATGCAAAAAGCCAAGATGGCGGCCAGAGAACGCTGTCGATTTCACTTTTAAATTGCATTAAAGTATATGTTTTATTATATTTTCCAACTCAAAAGTAGCGGGTAAACATGAAGACATATACAAAGAATAAATGTTGCTTCTTGTGAAATTAGGCTCCCATAACGACTCATTTCATTAGCCCGATTTTTCCACCGTTTTTATATAAGGCTGGTCTTCACCCGTGTACTACAAGTACCGGGTGAATCTTTTATCTACCTCACCCCATAACAAACTATATCAGCGACGGTCAAAAGGTAGGAAAAGTACCGAATAACAGCAGAAACAAAATAATATTGACACTAACTAGACGGTGGTTTTCTCGTTTATATCTAAAATAAATATTGATTTGAATATAAATATGTCATTTGTAATTCATTAAAATTACGGGCCAGCTGCAATATTTATTATCATTACTCATTGGGCTACAACCACACTGCCATTTATTGGCGTTTCTACACACATTCATGGTCACAGAAATCGAATATGGCACCAATAATGAGTGTTGCTTAAATAGTATAGGGGATGAACAGGAAATGGCGAGGTAGGAGTGCGTGAGGGATCAGAAACTCAATGAGAGCAGACCCAATGCTGATAATACTAAGTAAGGTCAGAGCGCGGTCATATCAACATAACTACACATCACTAATACATTCCAAAGAAATAACGCAAATGTTATGTTGGTGGTTTTACGTCCTAGCAACATCTAAGGTCACATCAGGATGGGTACCGACTTGTGACAGTGCGCACTCATGGCGACTTTATAGTGCTACCCCACTGGGACACCAGGACACCAGTACCATGACCTGATATCTCACTCAGTCACATTATCCTGACACTGAGCCAACCAGTCTTTGCCCTATAGTAGTAATGCCGAGCGCCTGGCTAGGTAGTGACAAGTATAAATTTTTAAGTCATTGGTTTAACTTCACCAGCGCTGAATCCCACGATCTACCAAAACGGGAGACAGATGCTCAACTCATTCGGCCATCCCGTCTGGTAAGGACTGGGGAGAGTAATGTTGAAAGGTGAGTACCTTTCTGCCACTCCCGAGTTCTGGTCTAGAAACCTTCGTTGCCAATTGCTAAGGAGTTTCTTCTAATATAAATGATCATCTTTCACCCTAATGTATTCCTTGGGACACAGCCAATGGTGATTAGATGCAAGTGAGACAACGCCCCACCATCATAATGACATGTGGTGTACATTAACACGAATAAGAGGCGGCCCACGGTCCATAAAGGCAACAAGTGTTCCTAATGTCGTCAGCAACAGTGAGGCATTAAAGCTGCATACTCCGATTGCTTGAGAGTTTTTTGTCCTGGCAACATCTCATGTCATATCAGGACGGGGCATAGTCGGATAAAGCATCACATTTTCAAAACTAAATAAAACACTACTTAGATTTGATCCTACATATCCAACGTGAAGGGATTTTCAACATGAGAATGATTTGTGAACGTTATTGTGCCTGCTTTATTGACTATGAGAAGGCCTTCGACCGAGTCAATCATGAACTGTTAATCAAATGTTTACAAGATATTGGTGTCAATGGCAAAAACATTAAACTAATTGTGAACTTATACTGGACACAACGTGCATTTATAAAAATGGAGCAGGGCCTATCGGATGAAGTTATGATTAAACGAGGAGTTCGACAGGGGTGTGTATTGTCACCATGTCTATTTAACCTGTACACAGACATGATTTTCAGACACATTGAAGATTGCAAGGGAGTGACAATAGGTGGC
The DNA here is from genome assembly GCA_030323885.1 of Branchipolynoe longqiensis. Lineage (NCBI taxonomy): Eukaryota > Metazoa > Annelida > Polychaeta > Phyllodocida > Polynoidae > Branchipolynoe > Branchipolynoe longqiensis. Next base: position 67,936,693 of record CM059193.1, on the reverse strand, counting down.
ATGAACGTCAACAATCTTAGATATGCCGATGACAGTGTAATACTAGCAGACAGTGAGAAAAACCTACAAGATATAGTGAATAGAATCAATAAAGCTGGAATACTATTCAACATGAAGATTAATGCCAGGAAGACCAAAACAATGGTTATAAGTAAAAAGACAGATAAACCAAATGTCAATATAACCATAGATGGCACAAACATAGAACAAGTATCCGAATTCATATATCTCGGACAAAAGATTACAAATGATGGGAGATGTGAGAGATTAAACAGATAACATAGCCCGAACAACATTCTCCAAAATGTATAGAGTGTTAACATCAAGTAAGATATTAATACAAACAAGGAAGCGTATTCTTCAGTGTTATGTGTGGTCTACTCTAATGTATGGGGTTGAGACATGGACAATCTCTAAGAAAATGTACAAACGTTTAGCAGCATTTGAGATGTGGACTTATCGAAAAATTAAAAATAAGAAAAGCTTGTTTGCCACTATACAGACAAAGAAACTTATTTATTTTGGCCACATCCTTCGTCAGAGTTCAATATACCGTACATTGTTGGAAGGGAAGGTGAATGGCAGCAGAGGGAGAGGGAGACCAAGAACATCATGGTTTACAAATATTTCACAGTGGACAGGCTTGAATTATTCACAGTCTATCAGAACAGCACACCATCGGGACAAGTGGAGAACCATTGCATCCAACCCTCGACTAGAGGACGGAACTATTGATTGATTGATTGATCCAACTTAAATACTGTGGCAGGCATTTCTCTTTTTTTCTCTCTTCTTTTTATTAAAGTCGCATTCAATAGAATATTAAGTCAATTTAATAGAATATTAGAATATATCACTGTTGAAACTTATAGTGTCCAGCATATCCAAGAGCATGTCAAAATATAAATTCTGCCTTCTTCAACATCAAATACCTCCACATGTGGCCATTTATAATCAAACGGTTCCTTTTTTTTTGTTTTTGTAATGCTCCTATATTTTTGTTCATTGCTCGATAACCATTTAATCACAGCAAAAGTGGAATTAGTGAGAATTAAAATTACCTTCACGTAAAAATCTTTTATTTGAATTAAATTTTTGGATTCGAGTGTTTTGCGCCCGAACTCTTGAAACTGTACATCCCAAAAATATAGCAACAACTCAAAACCATCTGACTATGCAACTTTAATACACAAATATTCTCAGCGTAGCGTACATGTGCAAGCTGAGGTTACTGCGCACGGCCGCCGATACCACTAGAGAAGAGGCGGGGGGCGGGGCGGGTCTGAACCCAACCAGATTGTATTAATCAAATGGAGCAGAGTGACCCTTCAGAAGGAAACGCAGGTAAAATAAACATCATTGTGGATTCATGTTCCGCTGTATGCTGTTCACGCCACGTCTTCCTCTTCGTTTACCGGGTGCGGTGGCCGAATCGGTAGAGCGCGGGTCTCGCGTGCGTGAGATTGGGAGTTCAGTTCCCGGTCAAGTCAAACTAATGACTTATCAAATTGATACTTGTCACATCATAGGCAGGTCCTCGGCATTAATCGGATAGGGCAATGACTGGTTAGGTCAGTTTCAGGATAATGTTCTTGAGTGGGATAACGGGTCATGGTGCTGGCAGCCCTGATTTCCCAGTGGGGCAGCACTATAAAGTTGCCATGAGTGTGCACTGTCACAAGTCAGTATCCGTCCTGATAGATTGATATGATATGACCTTAGATGTTGCCAGGACGTAATACTCCAACAACCAACCAATCCTCTCGTTTATTTGCAACGAGGCCCAGATGTATGGTATGCCCCACATTGCCACCAGGCGGCGATACCCCGTCCTTACGGGTTGTTTGTGGGTGAACCAGATACAAGCTCACACCCACACTCACACCAGGGTTGCCAACATTGCCAATGCCATTGGAAAATGATAATCCAGAAGATTTTAAGGATGTTATATTGGGGGATTCTGGAGGCACTACGCCAGATAAATATTAAATTCTTTAGATGCTTTCTGCTGTATAATATTAAAGCATTGCAAGGTTACCAACATGGGAAAATTCAGCCTCAGTTCTGAAAAAAAAGATGTTATTCAACTGGAATTAAACAAATATATTTTTTTTTAACAGAAGATCGGCGTAAGGTGATGATGGGGACATAAAATATCATACACCTTATGGCGAAACCGTAAGGGTTGGCAACACTGCCGAACCCACACCCACCACCCAGACCTCGTTCAAAGTCCCCCCCCCCCCCCCGCCTCCCATCTTCCGACGTAAACACTTCTAGTCTCCTTTTGAGATATATATATATGAGATGGTGATCTTAAAATGGTCACATATTCGCAAAGCCAGTGTATTTGGTTTTGCATAAAACTTCCCCACCAAACTAAAGACCTTGAAACAACCAAAGAAGAATGGAAAAACGAATTACTTAAAACAAAGATAATAAAATTAATTAAATTAAAATTACAACGAAAAGTGCAGCATTTAAGCTATTTACCAGGATGAAAGCGACTTGCTAACTAACTAAATGATATGATGTAATTAGTTTCCTTGTAGATATGATGCAGGGATGAAACTGGTTTCTGGCCACAACAAAAAACGGTCGTACAAAGCGTATGATAGAGGATGGAGGGCAGAAATGTACGACTGCTATTGTTTAATAAAATGTTGATGTTTAATTTACACAAGAAGTGTCAATTAAACGGTAATTAAAATCTTTACTTGTACTACTTTGGGGGCTGGGGATGACGAGGGATATGGAAAATAATAGTCTTTGTATGACTGTGAAAATGTTGACAACATTAGACAGACCTCTAAGAATAAGTTAATGTTATTGTGCGATTATGAAACTCCATGAAATTTGAAAATCAGTATCAAATTTCATGGCCTTCATATTAATCATAACGGCAAGTGTCGCAGTGTTAATTCTATAACACAATATTAGGAGTTAGTTAGTTGTTGGAATTTTTATGTCCTGGCAACATCTAAGGTCATATCAGGACGGGAACAGACTTGTGACAATGCACACTCATGGCGACTTTATATTGCTGCCCCACTGAGAGATCAGACCACCAGCACCATGCTCGATATCCCACTCAGCCACATTATCGTGATACTGAGCTAACCAGTCCTTACCCTATCATATTAATGCCAAGCGCCAAACTAGGTTGCGAGAAGCATCAATTTTTAAGTCATTGGTTTGACTCGACCAGGATTAGTACCCGTGGATTCGAATCCCACAATCTACCAAAATAGGAGAAAGACGCTCAACTCATTAAGCCATCAAATTTCATTGTCTTCATATTAATCATAATTATAATGGAAAATGTCGCTGCTAATTTTATAAATATATCATTTGATCAGTGATCAGGACGCCATGATCAGGACGCCACCAATCAACCATCCCTGCAGTAATCAAAGGTAACTTTTCCCCCTTTTTTTTTTGGTTTGTGACAAGCTATCTATTCTGTCCATAACGTATAAGCTCCCGTGAGGGTGCTTGTTTTCAATGCTGGGCAGCTGTGATACTGTTTTGGTCTGGTCCCGCACTCAGGAGTGTTTACCTGGTCTTGCTCGGGCCAACCATTTGCAGCTTTGGGTAGCTTTTTTTGGACAGAAAAGCTGTCAGCAATGTTTGTGACACCCCGCTGTCAGTGGGACAGAGCCCCACAATGACAGATCCAACCGTTGACACCACCACACTAACACTACGGCGGCTTGTACAAATCAAGCATCTGCTAACTGTTGACAGCTACTGTTGACAGGTACCATGGAACCAACATGAGGGCCGGTAGAGAACGGGGGTGGGTTGGGGGTAGGGCTGGAGGGAGGTTAACCCAAATGAAAAAAACAACTTAGCTAAACCAGACAACACCAGACAAAACATTTCACACCAGACAAAACATTTCCCCACATTTCCATTATTAGCTAAGTGCCCCCACTAGACTATGACAGTTGTAGTACATTGTCACAAGCAGTAATTCTCAATTCATAAATGAAACCAAGTGCCCTCTTCAAAACATCACTGCGATACAGAATCTAATCATTTAATAAAAAGGTGTTTTTTTTAAAACAGCATATGCATGGACATTAAATAAAATCATAGGGCATGTACTGCCACATCTAATTTTATTAACCTGTGGAAAAGATGCCAATGAGTTTTTGTTGTTTTTGTTGTGTTTTTTTTTATATAACAGAACGAACTATCGCTGGAAGAAGAATTATGAAATAAGAGAAAGGTCATTCTGAAAAGAACATGATTAACAAATATATATTTTAATTTAACGGTTTGACAACAGATATTATTCTTTGTTGTTATTCAGGGAAACAGTACATACATCATTAGATGGTTGATTTGGCACGGGATAACTTATGTTTGGATGTGAGGGAAGGGGAATGTAAAGGATGGAGTGGTGGAGGGAGTGAGGGAGTGGTGGAGGGATTGAGGGAGTGGTGGAGGGATTGAGGGAGGGATTGAGGGAGGGATTGAGGGAGGGAGGGAGGGAGGGAGGGAGGGAGGGAGGGAGGGAGGGAGGGAAGGAGGGAAAGTGAACTCGTGGCGGCGCCTACACAAAGAAGCCAGCCCCCAACCCCCATATTCAGGTCAAACACGGCCATAACGGGGGGAGCTGGGCAATATCTAATACACGGCGTCAACGTGAGTCGGCGCATATTTCAATACAAGCCCGACATTAATGCGTTCCCATTCTCGACACCACCATATTCGCAGTATGAGAAGCACAACGTGTATCGAACAGCCACGTAGTGGTCCCAACTCACACGTTGAAACCATGTGTCCCGCGTTGGTTTAATAATAATATCAATAAACTCGCCAACTCATGGTTTACTCACACAATTTACAATGCACGAGTAAAGGGGCTGTCACATTATGACGCATCACGCCAACGTATGTGATTTTTGGCCGCTACGTCATTATGCATTACGCAGGAGTTAGGCGCTTGTTGGTATACGTCAATGTATGTTGACGTTCATTGAGATACGCCATCGCGCAGCAGGGATTCGGAAAAGTCTTGCATGTACAAAACTTTCGATGTACGACAACGTGTAGATTTGACGTCGGCTGTACGTTATGTATACGTTAGACGTACATCGATGTACGTTAGACAAACGGTGGTCACTACGTTGACCTACGTTAAAGGCAGTGGGAACGTACAATCCACATACTGACAACGTTCGTCTACCGTCCGTTTAGCATTTCTCCAGCATGTCTTGAGGGAGTGCACGTGACGTCATTACTTAGCAATCAGCGGGCTGCCATCTTGGATTACGAGCACCCTCCCTAGCCATGTTGTGAATGCATACAGATGCAGTAAAACAGAGTTTTCTTATGTTATGGGAGGTTCTGGGCAGTTTACCTCCAATGTGTTTACTTACAGCACTTTAGCAACAACTTCTGAGGGCAAACTGCTCAAAACAGTGACAAATAAAGCAACAAATCAGTAAATAACCACAGTGTAGGCAGTTGCAAGCCTTCTGTATGTCATCCAATATGGCCACTGAAAGTTGCCTCGTCACATCATTAAACCCCCTCTACTTCGATCGCTTTATTTGGGTCCCAAACGATCGCCCATACAACATCATTGTAATGATTTTTTAAAAACATCCCTAAACTGAATCATTTAAAGTCGGTCCCATGGTTGTTCAATTTAGAGAGGTTTTACTGTATCTCAATTTACATAAATGGTCTCACCCCGGTATTTCCGGTGAATACCCCCGCCCCAAATGTTTTGTTTATGCTCAACATTAATCCTTTTATGGATATATTATTAGGAATTCGAGGAGAGTGAGGTTTGACTACTGATAAGTTATGTGTTTATGGATTGGGGGAAATAGCTTCCAAGCTTGTGCGACCGGGTACAGTGTAGGTCTGCAACAAGTGAGGGTAGTTCGGTTCTGATGCTGTAGGCAGTCTGCTTCCTACCATTTACGGGTCAGCTGGGCTGAGATATGTGGATATGTGTCAACGGGATTTCCGCCTGGCATTTCATTTCCATGACAACTCGAATGAAGTGACCTATGGCTATGATCAGTAATTGTACATGTTACGTCGTAACATGAATAATTCATCACAACAAGCGAGCCCACAGCGTAACCACGTAAAATGTAACTACAGTGACTAACGTAGCTAACACCTGAAGCTGGTAATGGCAGGTAGTCTGATTGTACGTCACAAGTACACTGTTGAGCAGTAACTACAGTAACTAATGTAACCATCATAGTAACATCACAATTATTTAGCTACTGATCTATTGTTTCAAATCGGTAGCTGCTGTAACTGAGAGTCGTACGGTTGAGCTGGTAGAATTAACACCCCGTTACAGGGATTTTCTAAACCAATTTGAGTCACCTTGATTCCTTGAGCATGCCATTAAGATATTTATACAGTGTATGTTTTTCTTCATTAGCAGCATAGGCATCAGATGCACAGTAGTACAGTTAAAAGATAGTCATAATAAAGTAACAAGTAGTGTCGCTAAACCAGTATAGCAGATAAGCACTTATCCGTCAATTACTATCTCCGGTTAATGATTAAAGGTATTAACATCTGCTTGTTATGGGGCAGGCTGGTCTCCTCTGTTAGGAGCTTCACTGTGTTAGTCGCATAGATAATTAATAATCTTTGAAATTCACTGATTTATATAGCAACCTGTATCTAGTATTTGACCGTAATAAATTTGGTCCACTGTTCTCGGTTGTTGTGTTTTGAATTATCCAACCGTAGCCTATTTACCCTCTGGTGTTGACATGATGGCATAATATGTATATGTCGTTCGCATATTTTGGACTGACTTGTGAAAATGCAGTGGGCTGCAGATATTATCTACAACTTGTGAGGGCATGCCATGTAACTGATCATTTTCCATCTAGGTTTCCTGCGTTTGCATGATATATTTTCGCCATGTATGATGTTTCTACCACCATGTGCAGAACATTCTAGGTTTGCTTATTCAGTTATTGTTGTAGGCAAACTCGGCTTTTGAGCTTATTGAAGTCGGTCAACCACATATTAGATTATCCCCAGTCACAGGCCTCAGTGCCAGTGCTTGCAGAGGTGAGCTTATCAATAAGCCACATTATGGTGTCGGCTTTCTTCGTATTAAATGCGACCCCTCCATAACCCTTCCCCCCCGCCCCACATACTCCGGACAGCGGGATTTCCTTTGGACTGAAGTCTGAGCTAAAAGCATTTTGTATTCTTGTTTTCTTCACAAGTGACAATAGTTAAGCACTCCAATAACTGATTAAACCAGATTCTGAGATGGGTTGGTTGTTGTTTTACGTCCTAGCAACATCTAAGGTAATATCAGGACGGGTACCGACTTGTGACAGTGCACACTCATGCCATGGCGACTTTATAATGCTGCCCCACTGGGAGACTAGGCCACCAGCACCATGACCCGATATCCCACACAGTCACATTATCCGGACACTGAGCTAACCAGTCCTTGCCCAATCCTATTAATACCCGAACGCCAGGCTCGGAAGCGACAAGTATCAATTTTGGAAGTAATTGGTTTGACTCGGCTGGGATTCGAACTCCCAACCTTCCGCACGAGTGACGGGAAGCCAGTGCTCTACCGATGAAACCCTACCGATTGGGCCAGAAATTGCAGACGGAGGGAGGTGAGGGTTGTGAGAGGTGAGGGGTGGAGAGCATTAGGAGCTGAGGAAGGAAGCAAGCTCTTGCCTCTCCTCCCTTCTAGACACAACCTCCTGGTAACCTAGCCGTCCGTGCTACCCTATGTACACCGCCCCACGTGCTACCAGAATAGCAAGTACGCTGGTCCCCGGGCAGCGGCGGGGCTGACCGTAGTAGCGCAGGAGAACTAAGTAACCAAGCCGACAGTGGGCGAGCTGACTGCCGGCCCCCGGTGAGGCAGCGTACTGGAGAAGGATTGGTTGGAGTTTTACGCCCTGGCAACATCTAAGGTCATATCAGGATGGGTACCCACTTGTGATAGTGCACACTCATGGTGACACTATAGTGCTGCCCCACTGAGAAATCAGGCCACCGGCACCATCACCATCACCATCATGACCGATATCCCACTCAGTGTCATGATATTGACACTGAGCTAACCAGTCCATGCCCTATCCTATCAATGTTAGGAAGCGACAAGTATCAATTTTATATACTATAGTCATTGGTTTGACTGAACCGGGAACCCAACTCCCGATCTCCCACATGCTGCCGATTCGGCCCCCGCGCCTAGTACTGGAGAAGGGAAGGGGGTAGCGCAGGGGACCACATACACTGGAAGCACGGTTAGCTAGAGCTAGACTCCTAGATAGAACTTAGAAGGGACGCGTACTCACGTTATGCTACGTACTGGTTGGTATCAGCAGCGAGGTGTGTTCTGTATATATGTATAAGTGTAGTAGGTCGTGCCTGCTGAGTGTTGGCAGTAGGTAAGTCCTCATGTGTGTGTATGCGATGGTAAAGTCCTCCTGGGTGAGTGCGGTGGCAGGCTGGTAGGGTGGTAGGGTAAGGTGGGGAGGACGGCTGGTCCTGCACGTTGGACGCCCGCCGTGTGAGTGGCGCGCCCGGCTACAGCAGCACAGGTGAGCCGTCTACACCTGTGTGTGGGGGGGGGGGGGGGGGGGGGGGGGGGTCGTGTCGGGGGAGGGGGGGAGGAGGGGATGGGAGGGAAGGGGGAGCAGAGTCCCAGTGACACAGAATGGTGCGCTTTGTGAGCATCCAGCCAACCGTGATGGATACACCCCCAGCTTTAGTCACACCCGTCCCACACACACACACTCGCCACCCCTTCCCCTTCTGAACCCGCACAGACACAGACACACACACACAGACACACACACACACACACACACACACACACACACACACACACACAGACACACACACACACCTTTAACCTTACTCATGACCACCACAACCCCACCCCTCCTACCCCATTAGTATTTTCGCTCTATAAACTTTTTTTTTTTTAACAAAAAAACCTTAGCACACATACTGACCAATAAGTTCACAAATTTTCTCCTGGTAGAATCTTATTATTTTTTCTTAAACCAAACTTGGGTGTTGCGGTGATAAACAATTTCTTTGAGCAAATCAAAATCAAAATTTAAAACTTGATTGGATCAAATAAAAACAACAATTTTAATTGCCAGCCCTCCCTAAATTTGGACAAAATTTGCCAGAGACACAAACATGGAGCGTTTTTTGGCCCACGTATTTGACTTCATAAGTTTATTTTTATAAGTTTGTTTCTTGGAGTTTTACATTCTGGCAACATCCAAGGTCATATCAGAACGGGTATCGACTTGTAACAGTGGACATTCATGGTGGCTTTATAGTGCTGCCCCACTGGGGGGACCAGGCCGTCAGTACCATGACCTAATTTCTCACTCGTTATCCTGATACTAAGCTAACCGGTCCAGGCCACATCCTAGTAATGCCAAGTGCCATGCTAGGTAAGTTAACGACATGTATCAATTTTCTAAGTTTGACTCGACCCGGAATCAAATTGTTGACTTTCCGCATGGGAAGCCTACACCCTACTAATTCGGCCACCACGTCTGGTACACATATATGAGTCGAATCAAGTGTTCCCCCGATATGCTGGAATGCCAGTTGGAGAAGCCGAGCAGGCTGACATAGCGCATTCACCTCTAAACAGAGGGTGTGACTGTTTAACGCAGATACTAGTGTAAATGTCTGGTACACATATATGAGTCGAATCAAGTGTTCCCCCGATATGCTGGAATGCCAGCTGGAGAAGCCGAGCAGGCTGACATCGCGCATTCACCTCTAAACAGAGGGTGTGACTGTTTAACGCAGATACTAGTGTAAATGTCTGGTACACATATATGAGTCGAATCAAGTGTTCCCCCGATATGCTGGAATGCCAGTTGGAGAAGCCGAGCAGGCTGACATCGCGCATTCACCTCTAAACAGAGGGTGTGACTGTTTAACGCAGATACTAGTGTAAATGTCTGGTACACATATATGAGTCGAATCAAGTGTTCCCCCGATATGCTGGAATGCCAGTTGGAGAAGCCGAGCAGGCTGACATCGCGCATTCACCTCTAAACAGAGGGTGTGACTGTTTAACGCAGATACTAGTGTAAATGTAGACATCCTGCTCATGTACAGCTAACCCATACCATAAGGTGGCTGGTTAGAGCGTGTGCACTCTCCACCCCTCTTCTAGGTTACTAGCTGTCAGTTCTGCACCCCTCTTCTAGGTTACTAGCTGTCAGTTCTCCACCCCTCTTCTAGGTTACTAGCTGTCAGTTCTCCACCCCTCTTCTAGGTTACTAGCTGTCAGTTCTCCACCCCTCTTCTATGTTACGAGCTGTCAGTTCTCCACCCCTCTTCTAGGTTACTAGCTGTCAGTTCTCCACCACTCTTCTATGTTACTACCTGTCAGTTCTCCACCCTCACCGCTGAATAGAGCCATGGAAGACGTCATCGCACAACTAGAGACATCGCTAGAAAGTGTGTCGAAACTAACGAAGGCTGAGATATTCTTACTAGGGGACTTCAATATAAACTACAAAACAAACAACAAAAATAAACACTCACCAGAGAACTTAATCAAAAGTAGAGGGTCAAAGCACAAAATTAATGACCTAACAAGACTGGGAGAAAGCATCATGATAATAGTCCTAATAATAACAGACTCTAATCATGCCCACACCTCAGGGACAAGAAACTTGGGCATCAGCGATCATGAATTGATATATAGGTGTAAATTTCCAATGGAAGAATATCATTAGGGAAGTCAGAAAGCATCTCGACACCACCTGCCCAATAAAAAAAACTTAAAATCAAAAACAACCAAGACCCATGGGTAACCCCAGAATTAATCAATCTAATTATGGACAAATATAAAACAGATAGATATTAGCTAAATCAAGCGCCGACTACTAGACATAGAAAACTGCCATGAAGCAAGAAATCGAAGCCAGAAATCAGTGGGAAAAGCAACCAAAAAACGGTACATTGTCAAACAAGACCAAAATGGGGGAAAAACTCACACCAATTCTGGAACATGGTGAAAATACTAATACCAACAAATAAAAATAATGAATCAATTACCCTATACAACAATGAGGGAATGGAAATCAGCAACAGTGATACTGCTAATATAATGAACAAGCATTTCTCAACCATAGGCAATAAACTATCCAAACAGTTCAACTCAAACTGGACCACAAAAGCACAACAATTAAACAGACATTGGAGATTGCGCAACCACAATAAAAGAGATAAGTGAACTCATAAAATCAATAGACTAGATCACCATTCTGACTGTGCATGCACTGAAATGGCACTGGCAGCAAAGCAAAGGCGTACAGCCATTGGGTTTGCCGATACACGGAGGGCAAAACTTCAATTTTATTCAAAATTAATCAAAATACATAACAATTTGCACAAACATGGATGGATGAATGCAATATAATAATGTAATGAATGTTTAAGACACAACTCTCCATAATTGCTTAAGAGTCACTTTCAATTTCAGTCACTTTACAGGCTGATGTTTACATCACCATTGATTAGACACAAGTAATTCTTGTTCTAAATATTAAAATGTCAAATGTGTCAACAAAAACGTGTTTCAAAGAAATATATAACCAATATCTGATTAACCCTACTCATTTTCTATTTCTACATATGCCATTAATCATAGGATACAGGGATGGAAGTGATCTCCGGGAAAAAAAGCGGAAATGCTGATATTCTCCCATAGGTTTAGCATTGTCAGGGAAACGTGGAAAAATACCGGAAGTGAGGTCTGAACTAAGCCTTGTTGTGATTGCATTATCGCCCATATCTAACAGTTTCTTGCTTAGGTTTTATGTTCTAACTACATCTAAGGTCATATAAGAACGGGATTCGAACCACCGAACTGTTGTCATATACATCCCATCTTTTGGAATTTTGTTGAACATTAATCGGTGGATATAAGAAATCCCGGAAATCCGCGAAACCGCGGAGGTCTTTCATCTCTGAGGATATAAATAAAAAAATTAATAAAATAAGTAAAACCCTCAGGCATTGAAAATACCTCAAGTATAGTACCGAAAGATGCATAACAAATACTTTCAAAAAAGTAAACCACAGAATATGGCTACTAGCAAAACTGAGATACTACATGACTGAAAACATGGCAATTAAAATATATAAAGGCATGATCCTCCCCGACTATGGCAATGTAGTAGACATGGGTGGTAATATAAAACTATTAAACAAACGAACAGGTGCTGCCAAACAGAGCCCTCAAAATATGCCTTCAGGTGCACAAAAGATATCACACAATAGAATTCCACAAAAAATGCAATGCGACACTATTAACCAGTAGAAGGGAAATGCACCTCAAAATACTAGGACACCACAAAATCAGGCTACACAGTAACCCCCCTGTAGGGACACCAGGCACATGACAGCCCCAGTGCTACTGACAGCAACAAGTAACACACACATTTATGAGAGAAGTGTACTGGCCATGGCAGCACACACCTGGAATAATCAACCCACACAACAATGGGCAATCGAAATCCTGGACCACTATAAAAGATTCTTAAAGAAAACACGGCAGTACACAACCACCTACAACATTAAAAAAAAAAAAATAATAGAAACTACTCACACCCAAAGCTGCAAACGGTTGGCCAGGGCAAGACCAGGTTAACACTCCTGAGTGCGGGACCAGACCAAAACAGTATCACATCTGCCCAGCGTTGAAAACAAGCAGCCTCACGGGAGCTTATACGCTATGGACAGAATAAATAACTTGTCACAAACAACAACAAAAAAGAAGAAAAAAGCTACGTTTGATTACTGCAGGGATGGTTGATTGGTGGGTTGTTGTTTTACACCCTAGCAACATGTAAGGTCATATCAGGATAGGTACCGACTTGTGACAGTGCACACTCATGGTGACTTTATAGTTCTGATCCACTGGAAGACCAGGCTGCCGGCATTATGACCTGATGTCCCACACAGACACATTATGCTGATACTTATTGCTACCTAGCCCGACGCTCGACATTACCGGAATAAGGCAAGGAGAAGTGGAACGAGGAAGTCTGCTATTGAAATTCCCCTGGCATAATCAACGAATATAACAAAAAAGACATACAAAAAGTCAATAGTATGACATAACGTAGGAAATATCAGTTCTGGTCCGATAAACATGGAAATGACGTATATAAATTTGCTGTAGTCACTTTATGCCTTGAATCAAATTTATATTAAAAAAAGGTAGACAGCAAAACCTCTCTAACCGACCACCTCCACAGATCGACCACTCCCCTATATCGATCGCTTTATTTGGGTCCCTAATGATCGCCCCTACGATACCATTGTAACAATAAAAACACTCCCTAAACCGACCACCTCCCTAAATGGCCGTATTGGTCGATTTAAAGAGGTTTTAGTTTATATGTCAGATGGACAATGCTATGTGCACGTGGGTAAACAAGCCCACACACACACACACAATACTATGAAGCATTATACGACAACATATGGCAATGAAGTGCTGACCTCCGATAAACACCACCCGCCAACCAGGTAATGCACACCTGCATCAGCTGTGAATGCCAGGATGTCAGGACATACAAGACATGTTAAAAACTAAACTAAGCCTCTTAGTCGCCGTTCTGGTGGTGGTGGTGGTGGTGGTGGTGGGGGGTGGGGGGAACAGCAAAAAACCTTATTTATAATTAATAACTTTAAAGTACATACATGTTTAAAATGTGGGCATAGATTAACCTGAATAATATATAACGAGACGCTTAGATTGTTATTATTATTATTATTGTCATCATTATTGATTAATATTCATTTATATTATGCATACTACTTTCATTATCGAACAGGATTGGCATGCGGTTATTATTGCAACTTATAGTTTCATTTATGTACCAACAAATTTTACTGTACGGATGTAAGACCAGTGCTATGGTGCTGACAAAAGAAATTATTCAATGAATAAACTATATTTTAGTTACAAAAATAAATTTAAATTATAAGCATCATTATCATCACCACAACCAATATTACCAGCAAGGTATGTATAATTGACAGCACCCCTATCCACCGACCCAATATCATACCTGGTTACGTACCCCCACTTGGAACCTTTGTGACATGTGCACACCCCCTCCATGACACCGGCACCCCCACCTCCACCTCCACCTCCACCCCCACCCCCCCTAATACTCCCGCCCGCACACTTTACTTATACAGATTACACAGATACACAAACAACACGGACAGGGACCAAGCACCCCTGCATAACAGAAGAAAAAAATCATTCACAAAAGACACCCACACCCACACCCACACCCACACCCACACCCACACCCAGGGAAGGTCGTGTTCTTTGTCTGCATGGCAGCGGGTTGCCGTGTGGGCGTCATCGGCTGTGTTCGTGTCCTCCCCCTTAATTTACACAGGTAAGCGGCGTTCAGTGATGATGGTGGTGGTGGTGGTGGTGGTGGTGGTGGTGGTGGTGGTGGTGGTGGTGGAGGAGGATTATTGAAGTTATACATCCTGGCAACATCTAAAGGTCATATCAGGACAGGTACCGACTTGTGACACTGCACACTCATGGTGACTTTATAGTGCTGACCCACTGGGAAATCAGGCCACCAGCACCATGACCCCATGTCCCACTCAGTCATATTATCCTGACACTGAGCTAACCAGTACTTGCCCTATAATATTAATGCTAAGTGTCAGGCTATGAAGCAACAAGTATCAATTTCATAAGTCATTGGCTTGACTCGACCGGGAACTGAACTCCCGATCTCCCGCACACGAGGTCCGCGTTCTACCGATTCGGCCACCGCCCGATGGTGGTGGTGGTGGCGGTGGCGGTGGCGGTGGAGGTGTGGGGAGGAAGCACCCAGGTACTGCGAGCTAAACACGGTGCCCCAGTGCACCTGTTATCGCCAGGACCTGCCAGGGTACGCCTCACACGACTGTAGTGTCTGTAGATAACCTGGGTTCGGCGCAACCATACGGCGCAACCATACGGCGCAACCATACAACACGCTGCTACCGATTAGAGCTGAAGCTGGGACCTGGCGTGTGTACACACCGGAAGTAGGGTGATGTTGCCTTAATTATGACTAAAATAATATTCACCAACATAGTGGGCGCGTGCGCGTGCGCGGGTACGTGGCGTGTGTACGTGTGTGTGTGCATACACGTACATAATTAGATAATCAATTCTTGCAGTGAGTGCTACCACAAAGAGCATCTTTCAAAATATTATTCATAATAATAATAATTATAGTTATAATATGTATTATTATCATGATTTGCATCAATATCATCATCATCATCATCATCATCATCATCATCATCATCATCAAAATGAATCGCGCTGCGATTGACTGCCTACGTGCCGACTAGTGTGTGCAGAATTGGGACCGATAGTTGGCATCGTACCAACCAGTTGGACTAGGTTCACCAAGTGGAGAGAGGCTGAACTAGTTAGCTACCAGAGCCTTGAAAACTGCGCATAATAAATAGTACCTACTGGTCCACTCCCAGAGGTGAGGTCTCTTTAATGCATGGCTTCAACTGGGTCGGATACACCTGATTTGAGTCGATTGTTTACTTTCCCCTTACGCCAGACCATCCACCCCCTACCTCCTTCCCTGACGTCTCCAAACATTACCCACCGGAAGCCAACTCCCTGCCGCATGGGCCAGCCTTTGGTGGTGCCCATACAGTGCTGCAGCTTTGCAGCCTTCAGTGTGCTGATGCGACTGAAAACTCCACCAAAACAACTTCTTATATGTTTGTAGGGGTTTTATGTCCTGGCAACATCTAAGGTCATATCAGGATGGGTACCGCTATGTGACAATGCTCACACATTGTGACTTTTTAGTGTTGCCCCATTGGGAGAGCAGGCTGCCAGCACTATGACCTGATTTCCCATTCAGTCACTGATACTGAGCTAACCAGTCCTCGCCATATCGTAGTAATGCTGAGCGCCATGCTAGGTAGCGATAAGTATTGATCATTGGTGTGCCCTCCCCAAGATTCAAACCCCTCATCTTCCCCTGCATTCTTACCAATTATATGTCCGGTCTGGCTGACAACTACTCATACAGGTCAGTTTTGAAGATTCGCTGAGTTGGCAGTGGACAGTCCATCTTGCCAGCCGGTGCAGTTGAAGCCAAGCATTTAGACATGGGGCGGCTATACATCATAATGAGGGTTGGAATGGTAATTGACTGTGTTAGCAGTCACATAATAATAATGATATAGCAACCACATAGAGCTATATTAAGCCGGATGCTGTGGCAGAATCGGGAAGATCACTGGCCTCCCATTCAGAAGGTCGGGGGTTCGAAAACCCGGCCAAGTCAAACCAATCATGTACAAAATTGATACTTATCGCTATCTAGCCTGGCACGCAGCATTACTAGGATAGACCACGGACTGGTTAGTCCAGTATCAAGATAATGTGACTGAGTGGGATAGTGGGTCATGATGCTGGTGGCCTGGTCTACCAGTGGGGGCGACCAGACGGGATGGCCGAATGAGTTAGAGCGCCCGTCTCCCATGCTGGTAGATCGTGGGTTCGAACCCTGGTCGAGTCAAACCAATGACTTAAAAAATTGATACTTGTCACTTCCTAGCCAGGCGCTTGGCATTATCAGGATAGGGCAGGGACTGGTTGGCTCAGTGTCAGGATAATGTGACTGAGTGGGATATCAGGTCATGCTGCCGGTGGCTTGGTTTCCCAGTGGCAAAGCACTATAAAGTTGCCATCAGTTCGCACTGTTACAAGTCGGTACCTGTCCTGATATGACCTTTAGATATTGCTAGGACATAATACAACAACAAACAAACAAACAAACAACCAACCAAACAAACAAATCCCAGTGGGGGCAGCACTATAAAGTCACCATGAGTGTGCACTGGCACAGGTCGGCACCCATCCTGATATGTCCATAGATGTTGCTGGGATGCAAAACCCAAGAAAACAAACATCGTGACACAGATCCCCAGCTTATACTAATACAGCTGTCACAAACCGGACTGTGGACATTAATTAATCTCGTGTCATAGTGCGATTATCAACTGTTGCATGATTTCTGTAAAGAAGTTAACTACACAAACTACCAACACAACAACTACACAAACTAACCGCGCAGGCAACAACAACAAATCAACACAAAATACGATAATTAATCGCACATTACTTTTCTAATAATAAATACAGATACCAAAGTGATTTTTCAAAACAGAGAGAGTGATAGAAGCACTTCAGCGCAGTCAGTATTAAAGTTGGATAGTCCGATGAAGCATCAAATTTTCAAAACCAAAAACTTCACCTAGATTTGATTCTACATATCTAACTTAGATACTGATACACTTATTAACCACTTGCCAGCACATAGAAAGGCACAGACAATTAATTTAATAGAACCTGTTACTGCATAAACCTATCGTGTCAGATTTCTGACATGCTTGCCAAAATTAATTTTGCTTATTTGCGCTTCAAATATCTCCAAAGTTAGCCATTTAAAATCAAAGTTACCACAAACCAAAGTGAGGTAGATTATAACGATCAACCTAAAATATCTCTCTCAGAAAATGAGGGAATCTCAAACCCATCGGACTATGCAACTTCAATGAATGTCGACTGCGTGTGTGGATGGGAGACGATGAGACCCACACCAATGGCGCAGTGGAAAATATCGGATCCTGCGTACAGGGGGACATGCATAATGCACAATATCAGCTAGATAAAGCATTCACCCGGTACTCGCAGTACACGGGTGAATACCAACCCTATATAAAAACGGTCGAAAAAGCGGGTTAAGGAAATGAGAGCCTAATTTCACAATCTAAGAAGCAACAATTATTCTTTACATATAACTTATTGATAGCCCGCTACCTTTGAGTTGAAAAATATAATGTAATATCTAGTTTAATAAGATATAAAATTGAAATCGACGGCATTCTAGCGCCGCCATCTTGTCTTTTTGCATTCTCTCCCATTTCACCAACTCTGTGCCTATATGGGTAACCTTTTGATACTGGAGCCACAGTTTCTAGTTCATATTCCATACTAACCCTATTTTCGCCCGTATTTACACTACATTGTCCTTCACCCGTGTACTACAAGTACCGGGTGAATCTTTTATCTAAATATCAGCGTGCCTTACATCCTGGTTCTAAACTCTACCTACCACTGCACATTAGTGCAAGTTGTATTACACTGACATCGTGAGTCTGTTTTACAACAACACCCACCACCAACCACCCCAAACAACCCCAAACAACAACAGGACCAGTTGAATTGAGCGTCCGCCTCCTGTTTTGTTAGGTCGTGGGGTTGGAACACTGGTCGAATCAAACCAATGACATAAAAAAATTGTATACTTGTCACTACCTAGCCTGGTGCTCTGCATTACTAGGATAGGGCAAGGAGCAATTGTATACTTGTCACTACCTAGCCTGGTGCTCTGCATTACTAGGATAGGGCAAGGAGCAATGGAGTGAGGAAGACCAATTGTCTGCGATTGAAATTTACCCTGCTTAATCAACTAAATGCACAAAACAAACAAAAAACAGGAACAAGGTTCTGCATATTGTTTTCAAGTGGTGGTGTCTTATTGTTGTTGGTGGGCGTTGTTGGTGGTTGTGTTATTGTTGTTGGTGGGCGTGTATCTTTCTTCTGCTAAGTGACGGTCCTAGTGGTAGTGTGTTATTATGTGTCAGTGGTGTATTTTTGTTTGTTGTTCTTTTATGTCCTCGCAACATCTAAGGTCATATCAGGACGGGTACTGACTTGTGACAGCGCACACTCATGGTGACTTTATAATACTGCCCCACTGGGAAATCAGGCCACCAGCACCATGACCTGATATCCCACTCAGTCAGATTATCCTGACACTGAGCGAACCACTCCTTGCCCTATCCTAGTAATGCGGAGTTACTACAATAGGGCAAGGCTAGGAAGCGACAACTATTAATTTTTAAGTCATTGGGTTTGACTCGACCAGGGTTCGAACCCACGATCTCATGGGTTCGGATCCCCCGATCTAAAAAAAACAGGGGACGGGCACTCAACTCATTCGGCCAGCCCGTCTGGTAAAGTGGTGTATTAATTACTGTGTTGATAGTTGTGTATTAATATTATTAGTGTTGAGTGATGGTGGCAGTGCGTTACTGCAGTATTAGTGGTAGTGTGTTACTATGTGTAAGTGGTGTATTAATTACTGTGTTGATAGTTGTGTATCAACGTTATTAGTGTTGAGTGATGGTGGCAGTGCGTTACTGTAGTAGTAGTGGTAGTGTGTTACTATGTGTAAGTGGTGTATTAATTACTGTGTTGATAGTTGTGTATTAACGTTATTAGTGTTGAGTGATGGTGGCAGTGCGTTACTGTAGTAGTAGTGGTAGTGTGTTACTATGTGTAAGTGGTGTATTAATTACCAGACGGGATGGCCGAATGAGTTAGAGCGTCCATCTCCAGTGCTGGTAGATCGAGGGGTCGTGGGTTCGAGTGCCGGTCGAGTCAAACCAATGACTTTAAAATTGATACTTGTTGCTTCCTAGCCAGGCGCTCGGCATTATTAGGATAGGGCAAGGACTGGTGTGCTCA
Source organism: Branchipolynoe longqiensis (assembly GCA_030323885.1). Lineage (NCBI taxonomy): Eukaryota > Metazoa > Annelida > Polychaeta > Phyllodocida > Polynoidae > Branchipolynoe > Branchipolynoe longqiensis. The sequence goes on along the minus strand of CM059193.1, from coordinate 67,917,063 downwards.
GTGTCAGGATAATGTGACTGAGTGGGATACCAGGTCATGGCGCCGGCGGCCTGGTTTCCCAGTGGGACAGCACTATAAAGTCGCCATGAGTGCGCACTGTCACAAGTCGGTACCCGTCCTGATATGACCTTAGATGTTGCTAGGACGTAAAACAACAACAATTACTGTGTTGATAGTTGTGTATTAATGTTATTAGTGTTGAGTGATGGTGGCAGTGCGTTACTGCAGTATTAGTGGTAGTGTGTAAGTGGTGTATTAATTAATGTGTTGATAGTTGGGTATTAATGTTATTAGTGTTGAGTGATGGTGGCAGAGCGTTAGTGTAGTAGTAGTGGTAGTGGGTTACTATGTGTAAGTGGTGTATTAATTACTGTGTTGATAGTTGTGTATTAATGTTATTAGTGTTGAGTGATGGTGGCAGTGCGCTACTGTAGTAGTAGTGGTAGTGTGTTACTATGTGTAAGTGGTGTATTAATTACTGTGTTGATAGTTGTGTATTATTGTTATTAGTGTTGAGTGATGGTGGCAGTGCTTTACTGCAGTAGTAGTGGTAGTGTGTTACTATGTGTAAGTGGTGTATTAATTACTGTGTTGATAGTTGGGTATTAATGTTATTAGTGTTGAGTGGTGGTGGCAGAGCGTTACTGCAGTAGTAGTGCATTAATTTGCTTATGATTGTATATTATTCTGTGTTACAGTGCATACTCATGGTGATTTTATGGTGATGCCCCACTGCACAGTCAGGCCATGACATGATCTCCCTCTCAGGTACATTATCCTGATATTGAACTGACCAGTCCTTGTCCTATCCTAGTAATGCTGAGTGCCAACCTGGGTAGCGACAAGTATCATTTTGTAAGTCGTTGCTTTGACTCAACTGGGAATCGAACTCCCCACCTTCCGGACGGGAAGCAGGCGCTGTAGCGATTCGGCCACCGCGTCGGGTAAAAGTATATGTGCACTACTGCTGTGTTGGTGGTAGCATATTATTGTGTGTTATTGGTAGTGCACCGGTGGCTGTTTGTTTGTTTGACGTCCAAGCAACATCTAAGGTAATATCAGGACAGGTACCAACTTGTGACAGTGCGCACTCATGGCGACTTTATATTGCTGCCCCACTGGAAGACCAGGCCGCCAGCACCATGAACTGATATCAAACTCAGTCACATTATCCTGACACTGACCCAACCAGTCTTTGCCCTATCCTAATAATGCCGAGCACCAGGCTAGGAAGCAACAAGTATAAATTTGTAAGTCATTGGATTGACTCAACCAGGGTTCGAACCCACGATGTACCAACACGGGAGACGGACGCTCTAACTCATTCAGCCATCCCGTCTGGTCGCACCGATGGCGGCTGTATGTTGTAGTTTTAAACAAATGCGATATGGCATGCAAGTGTGAGAGATTGACATTTGTTTTGTTGTTGTTTTACGTCCTAGCAACATCTATGGTCATATCAGGACGGGGGAAATTGACGTTGGTAGCATTGATATACAGGTGCCTTTCATCTCGGAGGGCAACAATGTCAGTCAGACCCAGTTACCTTAGGACGAACTAGATAGTACTACTGACTACTAGGGGCAAATAACCGAATGGTTTGGACTAGTACTAGTAGCTAAACCTGTAGCGGGACATAGCTCAGACAGTAGAGTATCCAGCTGTGTAGGTGCGGGTCATTCGATCGATCCTCCTCAGTGAACACATTTGTACTTTGGGTTATTTTCCGTTTCCAACCAGAGGTCCACAACTGGTTTATCAAAGGCTGCGGTATGTGCTGTCCTGTTTGTGGGAAAGTGCATATAAAACACCCCTTGCTGCTTATCGGAAAGTGTAGCCTATGTGGCGGCAGCAGGTTTCCTGTCAGAATGACCAAATGTTTGACGTCCAATAGCCGATGATAAAAACCAATGCGCTCTAGAGGTGCCGTTAAATAAAACAAACTTTTTTTTAGTAGCTAAACCTCTTGCTTCCTATGCAGGAATTTGATTCCCATGCAGGTGAAACCAAAGACGTGTCACTACTTCTGCTTGGCGTTGCTTGGATAGGACAAAGTCGGGTTGAGTCGGTGTCATATATAATGTGGACCAGACGGCATGGCCGAATGAGTTGAGCATCCGTCTCCCACTTTGGTAGATTATGAGATTCGAACCCATGGCTTTCAACCCTGGTTGGAGTCAAACCAATGACATAACAATCTGTACTCGTTGCTTCCTAGCTATGCGCTTAGCATTATAAGGATTACAACTGGTTGGTTCAGTGTCAGGATAATGTGACTGAGTGGGATATTGGGTTTTGGTGATGGCTGGCAGTCTGGTCTCCCAGTGGGGCAGCACTATAAAGTCACCATGAGTGTGCACTGTCACAAGTCGGTACCCGTCCATATATGACCGTACATGTTGCCAGGAAGTAAAACTTTAATCAATTATTCAACAGTCACAAACTGCATCTATGTAGCCCGGAACTCGACCCCTCAGGTGTCGCCGCTATTCAGGTCACCACTGACCGTTTCCGAAAAGTTTTTTTTTTTTTGTCACTGACTTGACAAGTAATTTGCATATAAAAAGATAATATCCATAAAGAAAAGCCACAGGTAACTGAATGCCTCAGAATATGAGTGTTTTATCTCTCCTTCTAAATAACCCAAATATAGGAGTTTCTTTCTTTCTGCTACATTTATCATGGAGTTGATTGACTGACTGGGGTTCTACGCTCGAGCAACATCTGAGGTCACATGAAGGGGTTACGTGTATTAGTATCAAGTTTGCAAAGCTAGGTCATTGAAATCTTAATATGACATTAGCTCTTGCCAGGACGTAAAACTCCAACAACCAACCAACGTCATTTAAAATAATCAATTTTAATCAAATACTATTTTGATGGCCTTGGTTAATTCTACGACACAACAATTCTCTATTATCACACCACAGAGTTCAAATGCATTTTACACCTAAAGCCATTATGACATAAGCAAATTCGAAAAGGATGTGGAAGCCTTGTTTTCAATCACACCTGACTGTGGTATATTGCGCCCTTCCTCTTAAATAAATCAAACTGGTCCAAGGACCGAAACCTCGCTTAAGGCAGACCACTTAAATGAAGACATGTGATGGTCACGGCTAGAAGGAACATATCCGCGCTCCACTTTGCCTGTTTGAAATGCAATTTTTTACTCAAATATTCTTAACCACTGTATGACCATCAAAAGCTGATGCTTTGTGTGCTGGGGGGTCGCTAAAGCGCCTGTCACACCGTACCGGAGACCACCGGACAAAGAATTTTCTAGTCCGGTGCTCTCCAGTACACATAATGTATCGAAATGGAGCAGAATTGGGTCAATTGCCGCCGGGCGACCGGACAAGTACCCTACACGTACCGGACGAGAACCGGACACGTAACGGATGGGTATCGGACACTAACCGGACACGGCAGTCCAGCGGTGTCCGGTAGAAGTTTTGTGCATGTTCAAAACTTGTACTGGACACCGCCGGACGGGTACCAGACATGTACTGGACATCGCCGTACATTACCAGACAGTGTCCGGTTCTCGTGGGGTTCCCCAGTCTGGTAAGGTGTGACTGGGCCTTAAACAAACAAAGAAATGGCTAGAAGGACCATAGAAGGACCATGGAAGGAAATGGCCATGTCACTATTTTATTCACACAAAAAAAGGGTTGGTTGTTGGAATTTTATGTACAGGCAACATCTAAGGTCATATCAGGACAAGTACAGATTTATGACAGTGCACACTCATGGCAACTTCATAGTGCCGCCCCACTGAGAGATCAGGCCATCAGTGGCATGACCCAATATCACACTCAGTCACATTATCCTGACACTGAGCTAACCAGTCCTTGCCGTATCATATTAATGCCGAGCACCAAGGTGGGAAACGACAAGTATCAATTTTGTATGTCATTGGTTTGACTCGACTGGGAATCTAACTCCCAATCTCCGGCACAGTAGGCCTGCGCTCTGCCGATTCGGTCACCATGTACGGTACACACTAAAATCAAGACGGAGTGATGTGCACGGCTAGAAGGAACATGCAAAAAGACCATGACACTATTTTATACACACAAAAAAGGGTGATTGAGTACTGTGTCATGAATCATCATGCAGATCGCTCTGCAATAGGCAAAACACATCATGTAAAATTGTGAACCATATTTTGAGACGAATACAATGAGTCGGTAAATTTCCTCATGAAATTAAGCAATTGTTAATCGATTTCAAAATAAGTTAGCGATTATTGCTAATTAAAATTTCATAAATAAAATGCTCCTCTGGGTGTGGAGGGTACGGGGAAGAGGAGGTCAAGGCGGACGCTGGGGTTAATTAGCAGGTAGACATAGAAGAGCCATTGGACATGAGGGTAGTCAACCAAGCAGAGCACGCCAGTTAGGTGGGGCAACGGCCTGCAGCACCAGGCAGACCGCCTGATAAGGCCTCAAAAATATATATATTGATGTTTCCGGTTGAAAGAAAGAAAGAAAGAAAGAAAGAAAGAAAGAAAGAAAGAAAGAAAGAAAGAAAGAAAGAAAGAAAAGAAATGAAGGAAAATAAATGAAAGAAAGGAAAGAAAGGAAAGACAGGAAAGAAAGAAAGAAAGAGACAGAAAGACAGACAGACAGACAGACAGACAGACAGACAGAAAGAAAGAAAGAAAGAAAGAGAGAAAGAAAGAAAGAAAGAAAGAAAGAAAGAAAGAAAGAAAGAAAGAAAGAAAGAAAGAAAGAAAGAAAGAAAGAAAGAAAAGAATTGTTCAATTCCATGATACCACTATTGGTTAAGAAATCAATTAATCAAGTATGTGTTGGCTAAGACATGACAATGAAATGACAATAAATACTACTTGGATTGTCATTAGCAGTGGTTTGATTGGTTTGATAGACAGGAAATTATCGATCATCCTACCACCCTTGAATATTTATCGATTCATTTACAACTATTACACAGTACCATTGTGTTGTAAGCGGATGAACAAATGGTGCACAAGCCTCATTTCAAATTACAAATATCTATTGTTTTATTTCTGACCGTCATCATAATACGAAACAGATCACTTTTCATTTGCATATATCATCAAAACAAAATTTGTATTGAGTGCCTTCGATGTGAGAGGAACAGATTCAACATGATAAATCATCTACAAGTACGTCTCATAGCAGAATCTTTATACATAATATACCACATAAATCAAAGACATATAGTTTAATTAGCTGTACACAGCTGGCCTATTTATTATTACTTCTCATATTATAAAACCCAACAAGCAACTTAACTTAGCCACCTTGTGACAAAAAGTCCAGACGGGATGGCCGAATGAGTTGAGCTTCCAACTTCCGTTTTGGTAGATCGTGGGATTCGAACCCATCGGTTCTAATCCTGGTTGAGTCAAACCACTGACATACAAATTTATACTTGTCGCCTGATATGACCTTAGCTGTTGCTAGGATGTAAAACAACAACAAACAAACAATACTTGTCGCTTCATGGCCTGGTGCTCAACATTATTAGGATATGGCAAGGACTGGTTGGCTCGATGTCAGGATAATGTGACTGAGTGGGATATCAGGTCATGGTGCCAGCGGCCCGGTCTCCCAGTGGGGTAGCACTAAAAAGACACCGTGAGCACACACTGTCACAAGTCTGTACCTCTCCTGATATGACCTAAGGTGTTGCCAGGATGTAAAACTCCAACATCCATCCACCCTTGTGGCAAAGACAACTGCAAATATGGCATCCAACTGTGTTGCACAGGCTATTTCTGATATATCCGCGTCAATTTCAACTTACTTAGCTATTTAGGCTGTCGGTATTATCAAACTGATTTTAAAATATTACTAATTAGACAAAATTCTAATAAAATAACACAAGTCGTGGCATACTATCATGACCGAGCGAGTCTGATAAATGTAAAGGCACATTTGCGACGCAGTTCCCATGGTCACACAGCATGACGAACAGGCGAGTACGTAAATGTCAGCAAAGAAGAAAAAGCACTCATTGCTTGAGATACGACGATTTACTGTACAACAGCAACAGGGTGGGCTCCAATAAACAAGACACAACATGATGCAGGTATGTATTTATGTATATAAAGTACAGGTAAAGATGATTAGGGTGCCATTTGACTTCTATATTTCAGTCACATGACCTGAAAGCAAGTGTTCCGACTAGTCTCCGCGCAGACTCAAAAACAGGAGGTAGGGGGAGAGGGAGGTGGGGAGGGGGAGGGGGAGAGGGATGGATGGAGGGGGAGAGGGATGGAGGGATGGAGGGAGGGAGGGAAGGAGGGAAGGAGGGAAGGAAGGAGGGAAGGAAGGAGGGAGGGAGCTTCAAATCACTACCCCCAACCTTTATGCAATTCACTATCCCCAACTTTGATGCTATAAATGATCTTTAAACCAACACCCCCAACCATGACGCAATAAATGACCTTCAAATCACTACCCCCAACATTGATGCAATCTGGTAAACATGTGCACTAAAATTAACATCTTGTGAAGTAGCATGTACCTGCCGTCATCTTTAAACATAAATATATATGCAGACAGTAAAACCTCTCTAACTGACCACCTACATAGATCTTGTGAAGTAGCATGTACCTGCCGTCACCTTTAAACATATAAATATATATGCAGACAGTAAAACCTCTCTAACCGACCACCTACACAGATCTTGTGACGTAGCATGTACCTGCCGTCACCTTTCAACATATAAATATATATGCAGACAGTAAAACCTCTCTAACCGACCACCTACACAGATCTTGTGACGTAGCATGTACCTGCCGTCACCTTTCAACATATAAATATATATGCAGACAGTAAAACCTCTCTAACCGACCACCTACACAGATCGTGTCACGTAGCATGTACCTGCTGTCACCTTTCAACATATAAATATATATGCAGACAGTAAAACCTCTCTAACCGACCACCTACACAGATCGACCAATCCTCCCTACCAATCGCTTTATTTGGGTCCCAAACAATCGCCCATACAATACCATTGTAACTCCCTAAACCGACCACGTCCTTAAAGGAACCATTTAAAGTCGGTGCCATGGTCGGTTGATTTATAGGGTTTAAAAAAAACTATATATATGACATTAAATGTCAGCGAGTGTCATCTTAATGATAACAGTTGACCTTCAGCAGTCATGTCAGGTACGCATGTGCTGGAAGTCAGCAATCCTCGGCTCAGCCTCAGAGCTCCTTCCGGTTAAGCGTTTTAAACGGTGCGTGCCTTTGTGCAGCAGGAAGACTCAGAAGGATATCAGTCCGTATGGCATGGCCTGCCAACCGATATTATCCAGAGCGCATAGGCATATATAGAACCAGTTATTATGCTCATAGCCCCTTGGTATGCAATACCAACAAAAGAATATCTGCACGTGCATGTGTGCGCGCGCGCGCATACATCTCCTTTTGTGATAATATTTTGCTATAATATTCCGATATATATATACAATAAGACTGTTTTAAAATGTATATACAGTAAAACCTCTCCAATCGAACACCTCCACAAATCGACCACTCCCCTATATCGATCGCTTAATTTGGGTCCCAATAATACCATTGTAACCATATTTTTACTCCCTAAACCGACCACCTCTCTAAATGGACCACTTAAAGTTGGGCCCAAGGTCGGTCGATTTAGAGAGGTTTTACTGTACATTAAAACTTCTCTATACCGACCCCTCCACAGATCGACCACTGGACGACTCACTCCCCTATATCGATCGCTTTATTTCGGTCCCAACAATACCATTGTAAGCATATTCTAACTCTCTAAACCGACCACCTCCCTAAATGAACCACTTAAAGTCGGTCCCATGGTCGGTCGATTTAGAGAGCTTTTACGGTATATTTAAAACAGTGTTCTAACCCTCAACAACACCCACCACCATCACCACCACCCATCCGTTGGCGATGTAAACAGATAACATTTCTCCAATGATTAAGCGCTAAAATGCTTTGAAGTCACCCGAGCGAGTAAGCGTGCAATCAACACTATTTCGACATTTAATAGATAATGCCCCCCCCCCCCCTAACAAACAGCAAATTTGATATGTACTTTTTTTTACACATTTTCAAATTCATTTTAAAGACATAATCAGAGGTGAAAGTGGTCTCCGGGTGGAAAAAGCGGAAATGCTGATATTCTCCCATAGGCTTAGCATTGTCAGGGAATCGCTGAAAATTCCTGGAAGTCGGATTTCATACATATTGGTATACACTGATAGTGCTGCGCCGTTTGAAGCATGCATTAGGAGTATACACTGCTAGTGCTGCGGTGTTTGCACCACATATCGGTATACACTGATAGTACTGCGGCGTTAGAAGCAAGTATTAGCAGTATACGCTGCTAGTGCTGCGGCGTTTGCACCACATATCGGTATAAGCTGACCATGCTGCGGCGTTTGAAGGCATTAATAGTATACGCTGCTAGTGCTGCGGCGTTTGCACCACATATTAGTATACGCTGATGGTGCTGCAGCGTGAAATAATGTATTGGTTGGTTGGTTGTTGGAGTTTTATGTCCTGGCAACATCTAAGGTCATATCCGGAAGGGCGCAAAGTATCAGTATACACTTATAGCTACAGGAAAAATCCAGGAAATCCGCGAACTCGCGGAGATCTTTCATCCCTGCATAATGGTACATAGTTTCAACCATCATAAAAGTCACTATGGGTGGGCAGTGTTTTCAAATAGGTCTCACTTTTCGGCTTCAATAACTCTCAGAGCGTAGACTGTTCCACGACATACAAACCAGTCATAGTTTATCATGACATTTATGAATAAGTACCGGACGTGGTAGCAAAATCGGTAGAGCGCAGGCTTCCCGAGCAGAAATCCGGGAGTTTCAAATACCGGTCGAGTCAAACCAATGACATACAAACATGATACTTGTTGACATTTAGCATCGCGCTCGGCATTACTATGATAGGGCAGGGATTGGTTAGGTCAGTATCAGGCTAAGGTGACTGAGTGGGATATTGGATCATGGTGGTCCTGGTGTTCCCGTAGGACGTGGCGTTCTCTGTGGCGGAGTGGTTAGAGTGTCTGACTTTTTTCTAGGTCAGACTCCTAATCTGAGGGTCGACGGTTCGATTCCCCATGCCCCCAACTCTGCCAATTTGGATTTCCACTGCTGTGTAGAACTTACAGCGTCATCAAAGGCCGGTTGCTCTCATACCATGTCTATGTTGTGTGGGAGGTTAAAAATCCCTTGGGTCGGTAAAAGTGTAGGCTCGGGCTTTCTATCGACCAGCAGTGGAATGAGGAAGACCAGTCGTCTATGACTGAAATTTCCCCTGCTTAAACAACCAATGGACCAAAAAAAACAACAACAAAAACAAACTATAAAGTCACCATGATGTCACTGTCACAAGTCAGCAACCTTCCTGATATGACCGTAGATGGTTGGTTGTTTGTTGGAGTTTTACGTCCTGTCCTAATAAACCGAGCACATGGCTAGGTTTAGTAGGACGTGACAAGTGTACATTGTTAAGTCATTGCTTTCATTTGAATAGGGTTCGAAACCCATGGGTTTGAATCCTAAAACGTCTGGGTATGACCTTAGATGTTGCCAGGGCGTAAAACTCCCAACAGGTTGATTGATTGAATGGTGGTTGCTCTACGCCATGTCGGCAGCAAAGGCCATATTGACGGCGAGAACTGATTGATTGATTGGTAAAACTCAAACAAACAACATTGTGAATAACGTGGTGTTGGTTGTGTTACTGGCCCTTTAAGTCGGCCCGGTAAACAATGCGCGCGGCGTCTCGTCTACAGACCACGTGACCTCCTGACGACCTGTTATTGGTGGTGACATAACAATGGGTCAGCGTGTGATTGATGTCGACCCTGATACCCGCTTATACCACAGCCACGCTACGCTTGGCGACCAGGATTTTGCAGATTCTGCATCAAAAACCTCCTTACGACCAAAACAGTCACCCGGAAGTCGCTAACCATTTTCAGCACTTGCGACCAGTCGCCAACCATTGTTTACCCCGCCATTTTTTTTGGCTTTGATCGCAAGGAGGTCACCTGCTTTTGGTCACAAGCCATAGTGTGACTGAGGGCGTAAGGCTGCATTCCATATACACGTAAAGCTGAGATTCCTTACACGCGGTATGCGATCTGCGAATGCGAATGCGAATGCGGCAAAAAATCGAAACGCCTTGAAGTCAATGGGCTGCAACCCTTACATACGGTATGCGAATGCGAATGCGAATGCGAATGCGACAACTCGATCGGTCCCTGTAGCGATCGGTCCGGCATGCGACACGGGGGTGCGAATAGATTAGCATCAGTCGCATTTGTCCATTGATATAAGGCTGGAGGAGGCGACTGATAATTACGGACAGCCGGGACAGGGTGGTGTGAATAGAAAAGCATCAGTCGCATTTGTCCATTGATATAAGGCTGGAGGAGGCGACTGATAATTACGGACAGCCGGTGCAAACATGTAGGTTTATGCGGCGGACCTGTGAGGAAGCAGTCTTCATATTTGGGACGGTCCTAACATCGCTCTAAGCAAGCTAAACTGAGCCATGTTTGGACCGTCCCATTCTCTGTGTGTTGTCCATTGATATAAGGCTGGAGGAGGCGACTGGTAAAAATGCTACCAGAGCCACAAAAATATGAATACTTATCTATAATTTGGTAATTATAAAGGTAGGAACCTCCATGTGCAGTACCATGAGTTACATGGATATACATGCCATATTAGGCCATATACAGTGCAGTATGGAGTATACTTGTTTATTTTTATTTTTTAAATATAGCCAGTGATGTGCCGTCTGCCGCATGCCGCATACCGTGTAGAAGGAATCTTCCCATTCGCATACCGCATGCGCATGCCGCATACCGTGTGTAAGGAATCCTAGCTTTATGCGAATGCGACAAAAAATTCGAAACGCCTTGAAACCTATGAGCTACATTCCATACACGCGTAATGCGAATGCGAATGCGAATGCGTCAGAAATCCATTATCCCGATCGCTCCATGTAGCGATCGGTGCGTAATGCGTTATGCGTCAAGCTGGGTGTGGATAGAAACCTGAGTCTGATGTGTCCATTAGTTTAACACCAGGAGAGGCGACTGAGCATTACGGAACAGTCACACACAGGGGTGCTGATTGGAAACACATTGTGAGCTGGGCACCCGGGAGACATACGGTTAGGGGAAAGCTAAAAATGCTACCATATGCACAGAAATATGAATACTTATCTATAATTTGGTTATAATAAAGGTAGGATCCCCCATGTGACATACAAAAAGTTACATAGATATACATGCAATATTTGGTCATATACAGAGCAGTATGGAGAATAATTGTTTATTTATATTTTTTAAATATAGCCAGTCGTGTGCCGCATAACGCATTACGCGTGTATGGAATGATGGCATTCGCATAACGCATTACGCGTATATGGAATCCTAGCTTTACACGCTACATATAGTCTTTATAGACCAACACTTTCAAACAGTTGTGAGATAGTTGTAAAAGTAGAAGTTGCAAATGCAGTTCCTTTGGCACCACGGCGCACGCAGCACTGTGGAGTATAGTCTATGTTGTGGGGAAAAGGCTAGGCTGGCTAGGAAGCTACAAGTATTAAGTCATCGGTTTGACTTGACCGGGAATTGAACTCCCGACCTTCCGTACCGGAGGCCTGCGCTCTCCCGACCCGGCCACCGGCGTCCGATAAAAACCAAACCTATAAGCTGTTGTCAAAGCAATGACCTTCACCCAGAGGTAGCACGTGTTCTTGCCGATTGAACCGTCATTACGCTGGGAGTCAGCTGGCATTTATATATATATAGATTCAATTTCCACTTACTGGCCTCTAGACAAGCGGTCCATCAAAAACTGATGAGGCATTGTCACGTTTCAACCGACGCTTGATCAACCCCATTTTGGTGATGGTTTCTAGTCACGCTACAGTTTTTTGTTTTTTTTACTGTCTTTCTTTCTCTCTGTCTTTCTTTCTCTCTGACTTTCTTTCTCTCTGTCTTTCTTTCTCTCTGTCTTTCTTTCTCTCTCTGTCTCTCTCTGTATGACTGTCTCTCTGCCTCTCTCTTTCTTTCTTTCTTTCTTTCTTTTTTCTCTTTCCTTTTCTCTCTCTTTCTCCCCTCTCTAAATATGGCCGCAAATAATTGCCAACATATGCTACTGATCTACGAGCTAAGTGATCCAGTATGCCCTTAATCCTGGACACAACGACAAAGGGCCAGAACCCAGATGTGTACCTACGTGTATGGTCTTGTCACCTACGTTATATCTGTGTGATTGCATGCGTAAAATTACACACAGAAACATGCATACATTTCATTCTCTGAAATTAGGTACCACATATTTGCTTCCCATGTTACCATTGTGATAATTAATTCTTTCTTTTGCTTGGTAGGAAGTCAAATACTACATGTTGTATATGTGTGTTAAGATTTGTAATCTACCCCACAAAATGTATCAATAGTATGCTTGTATGATTTTGAGTTAAAGTGAGAATTTACACACTGACACCATGCTTTTACCCATCTCCCCCCTCCCCCCCCCCCCAACTTGTTTGTCATGAGACACAAATCTTTTTTTTTTATTTGCTGTAATCAATCAAATCTTGTTTAAATTTGCAGTGTATGATGTTAAAACACCACGTGTTAAATCTGTAACGGAAATTTGTAATGTTATTTCTGAAGACATCAAATTTTTTTTTTTTAATTTAAGCATGCATACATGTTAATAAATACTTCCTTTTGATTTGGGAACTGTTTTGTTTGATATATCAATGCAATACAAGATGTTATTAAGGATCCAACCATGTCCCATATGTCATGTTACAAATGGCTGACTGTAAAATGGAGTTTTTGGTACAAAAACACTTCATAACTAAACAGACCAAAGTTGTATGCAGTTTATTTTATTTCCCTTATTTCATACATCAAATCTTAACATGAATATGAAAAGTATAAGGAAAAAAATAAGTAGGACATTTGTTTTTTTAAATGTTTTAAAATCCCATCCCATCCCATGTTGACCAGTTTTCAGGAGAGTGACCCACATGTAAAGTGACATCATCCAAGGAAAGCATATTTCCAAAGGGAGGATTTGGAAAGTAGTACTCTTTGGACTACCTTAAAAATAGATGACCCCTTAGAAACGGGGCCGAAATAAATATATATCTATGCATGGATAATGACACTACATAGATATATATCCTAAGGAATAGAAACAATGAATAATACACAATTTACTACTCACGGCTATTCCAGCACGAGCAAAGTCGCAGCCCCATCCCCCCATTTGTTCATCGTGTGACGTCATAGGGTGAACAGGTGACATCACGTGGGAGCCCACGGCGTATTATGTAACGGCAGGTAATTAGGAGGTGTTGCTCTAATCATGGCCTCCACCGGCTAACAGAGGCTGGTTAGTGTATCGTCACAGGAACACTTCGATGATGCTCAGGTCAGTTCTGGGTGCCCTAACAGAAACTAACGGTGGTGGGGTGTTTTAGGACGGGGAATCCCCCTACGTCACACAGCCACCACGCGCATACATCATGTGTACAGTCATAGCTGTATGGTGAGTCGGTGGTGAGTCGGTGGTGAGCAGGTGATTCGGGTCTTACTGAATCACTCTTAAGCTTGTAATACACTAACATTCCTTTTGTTCTTACTGAGTTTCTTTTGGTTGGTGTAAGCGCTGAATTTGTTTGTTGGTGTTCTCTTGCTTTGCTGTTGTTTTGGTGAGAGCGCTGAATCTGTTTGTTGTGTTCTAATGCGTCGCTTTGGTTGGTTGGATCTGTGGTGTTCTAATGCTTCGTTTTGATTGGTTGGTGTAAGCACTGAATCTGTTTGTAAAGTTCTATTGCTTTCTTTTGTGCTGGTCCAAGCGCTGAATCTGTTTGTTGTGTTCTAATGTTTAGTTTCTGGTTGGTGTAAACGCTGAATGTGTTTGTGGCGTTCTAATGTTTTATTTTTGGTTGGTGTAAGTGCTGAATCTGGTGTTCTAATGTTTTATTCTTGGTTGTAAGTGCTCAATTTGTTCATTATGTTCTTATGTTTTGTTAGCATGCTTAAAACAGTATCTGCCACACCCGGGTTTTCCCACTAGTACTCAACGTAGCAAATCATTTATATAGAATCCCTCCTCGACTCCGACGACAGCCGGACAACAAAACAGCAAAGGATTCATGGAAAACAAATTTGGAGGTTGGGGTTTTATGGCGATGACCAGCGAATTCAACCATGTCCAATCCTCACACATCCTACAGTAAGGTTTAACGAGACTTATCGGACTGATTGATTGCTTTTTTATGCCATGTCGGCAACAAAGGCCATATTCACTGCGAGAAGTGTATTCTGTCCATTTTCGTTTCACCATCACTTTTATACAGAGTGTAAAAGCACACAATTGGATTGTACGAAGGAGCACCGCTCATGTACAATAGGTGTGCAACAAGCGCATATTATATATATATATATTATACCAGACGCGATCAACACCATGTAGCCATTGATATACCACTGTTACCTGTCTAAAACAGACTTCTTCAGCTGGTACAAACATTACCTCGGTGGTGATGAAGCATCTTCTCCTTTCTGAAATAACCAGTAAAAAAAAACCTAGTGGTGGTTGCCGTGCTGGGTGGGTGGATAAGTAAGTACAGGTTTCAGCCCACACTACGACTTGTGACCACTTTGCGACCAGAAGGTCAACTAGTCACAGACACTGAAAGTGGTTGGCGACCTCCTTGCGACCAATTTAGTTGCAAGGAGGTTTTTGGTGCAGAATCTGCAACCAAAATGGTCGCCCAGAGGTAGCTGACTGGTCAGCGACCATTGTTTTATTCGCCTTTTTTGCTTTGGTTGCAACGATATTGTCGACGTAGAGTGACTGAGGCCTTCACTAACAGGACAACCATGGAGGTACTGTGGAGGGCATGGGTGAGTGAGGGGCTTGGGGGTGGCAGCTGACTCACCTGCACCAACTCAACCCAAGGCTTCGTCAGAGATTACCTTTGGAGCGCACATCATGACGACACCTATGCGCCGCCTACCTAAGACTGCATACAGGCTCCGACAAAGGATTGTTTTGTTTGTTGTGGAGTTTTACATCCTGGCAACATATATGGTCATATCAGGACGGATACCGACTTGGGACAGTGTGCACACATAGTGACTTTAAAGTGCTGCCCCACTAGGAAATCAGGCCACTGGCACCATGACCCCGATATTCCACTCAGTCACATTATCCTGACACTAAGCTAACCAGCCCTTGTCCTATCCTATTAATGTAGAGCGCCAGGCAAGGAAGTGACAAGTGTCAATTTTAAGGTCATTGGTTTGACCCGACCGGGAATCGAACTCCAGACCTTCCGCCCGCGAGGCCCGCGTCCTACCGCGTAGGCCACCGCGCCCCACGACTAATGGCCGGTGCACACCTACCGTTTGTGCCCCGTTTGTGCGCGCACACCTCCCGTTTCGCGCACAAAAATCGCTAGGTGTGCGCCCCCCGCGCACACCTACCGATTGCGATTCGCGACTTTTCAGGGCTAAAACTGCTTGCTTACGCATACGATTCGCGATTCGAAAAATGAATCGGCCCGTTCTCAGTCTTAAGCTCGTCGCGAGTTTTAGTGCGCGAATCGTAAACGGTAGGTGTGCACCGGCCATTAGGAGGAACAACCAGAGAGTTGAGCCCAGCACCCCACATGACCACCCCAGAACGAGGCCCTTTCTCCGTCGGCTATAACCGACAACCAACTTCCCCGCCCACCAGACAGGGTGGCCGAATCCGTAGAGCGCATGCTTCCTGTGAGGAAGGTCGGGAGTTCGAATCCCAGCCGAGTCAAACCAATGACTTATAAAAAATTGATACTTGTTGCTACATAGCCTGGCACGTGGTATTAATAGGATAGGAGATGGACTGGTTAGCACAGTATCAGGATAATGTGTATGTGTGGGGTAGAACTGTGAAGTTGCCATGAGTGCACACTGTAATAAGTCGGTACCCGTACTGATATGACCTTAGACGTTGCTAGGATGCAAAACACCAACACCAACCTACTCCCCCCCCCCCCCCCCCGGAGCTGACCACACCGAACGAGTAATTAAAACGCCCGACCGCCGTTAGGGGACGCCACCGCTGTGACCCTCCCCGACGCCCGACCCCTATCGGTCAAAGCCAACGCCTGGTGTGACGGGTTGCCATGGAAACCGTGGCGCGGACGCTAGGCTACGTCGGAGCTTAATGGACGCGGTGTTGTTTGTTTGTTACCTTGTTTGTTTCGGTTGGTTATTTTACATCCTAGCAACATCTAAGGTCATATCAGGACAGATACCGACTTGTGACAGTGTGCATTCATGGTGACTTTATAGTGCTGGCCCACTGAGAAACCAGGCTGCCGACCATGATCTGATACCCGTCACATTATCCTGATATGGTGCAACCCACTCCTTGTTCTATCCTATTAATGCCGAGCGACCGACTAGGTAGCGACAAGCATCAATTTTGTAAAGTCATTGGTTTGACTCAGCTGGGGTTCGAACTCCCGACCTGCACACAGTGTTGGCGGCGGTGGTGGTGGTGTTGTTGGCGGCGGGTTACTTCAGAACACCTGGACAGATCATTAGGCGTTCTTTTTATTGTCCAAGGTTGACACTGCCACGTCACCTGCATATTGATGTTCGTCTGCTGTTGCTACCTGGTCACCGTGCCCGCACAGGGAGCATTAAACGTGTGAAAGGCGCGCACAAAACGTGTGGCCAGGACAGTGCTGACGTCATCTGAGTGCAGCCCCCCGCCCCCCACCCCCGAACGCGCGCACAATCAATCCTCCACCCGGGGCCAGATTGGCAGTGGCGTCACCATGACAACACAGCCCCCGGACAAGGAGACAAGATGGGGCGGGGGATGGGGGGGGGGGGGGTAATGGTAAGGGCGAGGGGGGGGGAGGAGGGAGGAGGAGGAGGAGGAGGAGAGGAGGGAGGAGGAGGAGGAGGAGGAGGGGAGGAGGAGGAGGAGGGAGGGAGGAGGAGGAGGAGGAGGAGGAGGAGGAGGAGGAGGAGGAGGAGGAGGAGGAGGAGAGGGGTCGAGGAGGAGGAGGAGGAGGAGGAGGAGGAGGAGGAGAGGAGGAGGAGGAGGGAGGAGCGAGGAGGAGGGGAGGAGGAGGAGAGGAGGAGGATGGGGGAGGAGAAGGAGAAGTGAGGAGGAGGAGGAAGGAGAAGGAGAAGGAGAAGGAGAAGGAGAAGGAGAAGGATCAGCAGCTCCCCGTGTCACACTCACAGGCCTAACAAGAAGGACAGCTGTGGCCGCCAGTTAATCCCAACACGGTTCTAATTAATTAAACTCATCAGCGCAATGTCTACACCCAAACAACCCATACTGTCGCACCCTCCGACATTGTACATTAACCACAAGCTTGTGCAGCCCCATGCACAAACCATGTGAGCTACAACAGACCTAGTCCAATAGTTCGGATGACCCCCCCCCCCCCCCCCCCCCCACACACACACCCTTCTAAAGGCTATAGAAGGAATCTACATCACAACATTGTGAGCGATAATAGGGCCTCCCAGTTTTTGATAACCCAGGTTCAGCATGCGCAGTAACATGGCCAACACTGTATTTTATTCATAATTATGTTAAAGTTGCATAGTCCGATTAAGCGTAAACGTTTTTCTTGTTTTTAAACAACACTCACCTAGATTTGATTCTACATATCTAACTTAGATATGGCTACACTTATTAAGCAGTGGTTGCCACACAGAAGGGAATGGTGAGTCAATTTAATAAACCTGTTACTGCATAAGCCTATGGTGCTTGCCAAAATTAATTTAGCATATTTCCGCATCAAATATCTCCAAAGTTAGCCATATAAAATCAAAGTTACCACAAACTAAAAGCATGGAAAATTATAACAATCAATTTAATGTATTTATCTCAGAAAAATAACACAAACTCAAAACCATCGGAGCATGCAACTTTAACTGAATATGCACGCTGTTGGTACCCATCATGATATGACCTTGGATAGTATCAGGGTGTAAAACTCCAACAAATAAACATTACATCGCATGCCGTTACATTACTGTGCGTGACGCTACAAAGTGGGTAGGTGAATAGTTAGTGCGCCGCCTAGCTCTGCTGTGTGACGTCATGCGGTCACGTCCGGCCGGAATGGTGCCTGGAGACGCGGCAGGGCCGTCACCCCTTGACCCCCCCCCCCCCCCCCCGCAGGCCCTTCATTTGTCTGGAGAAAAAGAATTAGGGGTCGGCGGAGGGAGGAGGTGAGCAGGAGGGGGGGGGGGAAGCGACCCCCCTACACTCGAACACAATGCATTGCCCTAATTTTGTGCAGACACCCTTCGGGTCACCACACATAATCAGGGATGAAGTTGTCTCTGAACAAAAAGCCGCGGAAAAACAGCCAAGATTATTACACCGACGGCGACGCGGGAACTAGGATTTCCGCCCCCCCCCCCCACCCCCCGATAGGATTAGCATTGTCGGGGAATCGCGGGAAAATGTCGGAGGTCAATCAAGTTTCAACTATTTTTGTTGTGGCTATATATTACCGACCATAACTAAATCGTTCTTGTTAGGGTTTTATGTTCTAGAAACACCTACATTCATATAAGAGCGGGATTTGAACTACAGAATTGCTGTCATATATATATACATCCTGATTCCATGGCATTTTGTCCGATGAAAACTTCAAATTTTGAAAAACCTAAATAATTATCTAGATTTGATTCTACATATTAAACTTAGGTCATCATCATCATCATGCTGTCGGTCGCTTAGGTAATGGTGCACTTATTAAACATTTGTCACCACATTGAAGGGCATACTGAGGCAACTAAATATAATCTGTTACTGCAGAAACCTATGGTGTCAGAGTTTTGGCATGTTTGCCAAAATTAACTTAGCATGTGTGCACTTTAGATATTTAAAATATATCAAAAGTTATCCATTTAAAATCAAAGTTGTTTCAAACTAAAGTAAGGTAGATTATAATGACCAACCTGATATATTTATCTCAGAAAATTACAGAAACTCAAAACCATCGGACTATGCAACTTTAATGTTAATCGATCAATATAACAAAATCTCGGAAATCTGTCATCCCTGCATAATCCAAGTAGCATAGCCAGCCCCCCCCCCCCCCCCCTCCAACCCGCCCCACGTGACCTGTCAGGCACCCCGGGAAGGCGGCGTTTCCTGTTGTGAAGCACAACAAAGACGCAAGGGGTCAGTCACATGGCCAAGTCAGGTAAACGCGGCGACTAAAGTGGACCCTGCAGGAGGGGGCGGGGGGGGGGGGGGGGGTCCCGGAAAATCCAGGCATTTCAGAACCTATACACCGGTTATTTCAAGGCTTTTCAAGGCTGTTTTTGATAGGAATTAAGTTTTACACAGCACACGATCAAATATTTGTCATAAGATACATATGAAGTTAAAAACGCTCACAATTATATTTTCATTAATTCTGGCCAAGGAAAATAAAATTCCAGGTAGAAGTATTCATGGTAGGAATATATGATAAAATCTCGTGTGCAGATCTTTAAATTCTAATATGATTGATTTAGCAAGGTTATTCATAAGGTGCATAATGATTCCAGTACCCAGATGTTCACAGCTGTCTGAGGAGCAGACGGGATGGCCGAATGAGTTAGAGCGTCAGTCTCCTGTGTTGGTAGATCGTGGGTTCAAACCCTGGTCGAGTCAAACCAATGACTTAAAAATTGATACTTGTCATTTCCTACTCCTGCGCTCGGTATTATTAGGATAGGGCAAGGGCTGGTTGGCTCAGAGTCAGGATAACGTGACTGAGTGGGATATCAGGTCATGGTGCTGGCGGCATGCTCTTCCAGTGGAGCACTATAAAGCCGCCATGATATGACCTTAGATGTTGCTAGGACGTAAAACAACAAACAAACAAATCACAGCTGTCTGAACAACAAATACACACCACCGTGAGTCAACAGGCATTAGGGTCTTGCCATTGTTATCTGCCTTTGGATATGATACACTCGTGATGGGAATATTGTACTGTAATGAAAAGAAATTGTAATGCATGTGAATGTAATGGAAATTGTAATGTACTCTACTACAATCACAGAAACAGGAATACTGTATCAAGTTATTTATGTTGGGTATATGTAAGTGGATATATATGCATCTAGCCATGTGTTTGTACATGCATTATAACTATAACTTTACATTAGACAAAGACTAAGAAGATTACATCGCATTATGGTTTACATAGCCCCCCCCCTCCACACACACACACACATACATGGAGAATGCAACCATGTGGTGACGAATTAGTTCCATAAGCTAAGATTCCATATACACGGTATGCGAATGCGGTATAGATATCGATGCGATTTTCTGTGTTTCTTTCTACAAATTTGTGAAGGAAAGTCAAAGTTACTCTTGTTTTCTATGGTAAATGGGGCTGCATTCGTACCGATCAGTCCATGAGGTCGATCCACTTGCCGCATTCGCATTCAGACATATGGAAGCACTAGTGTGCCTTTACATGCTTTTCCATTTTTTGCTGCATTCGCATACTGCGTATATGGATCTTTAACCGACCGAAAGTAAACTGAATACGACAAAGCATTAATTAACCATAGTGGAATTGGATGGCAATATGCGGCGGGGTTAGTTTGCTGAAAGCAACACACGATAAATACTGCATTCACATCACCGAACGCACATTCATTAAAGCCGCATAATCCGATTTAAGTGGTAATTTTTCGAAGCCAAAACACTTAGCTAGAGTTGCCATGAGTGCGCACTGTCTCAAGTTGGTACCCGTACTGATATGAGCTTAGATGTTGCTAGGACGTCAAACAACAACAAACAAACAAATGATCAGAAGGCACCTTTGGATGCAATAATAGATGCAGTGCTTTTGGCGCAACATGCTCAGGAGTCTACTACGGCCGATTAACGTCGCTGAACCATGACAACTAAGGCAGTGTAAATGATGAATGGTGAGGCGCGCTAAGCTACGGTGAAATCGCATCAAAATTGTGGCGTTCTCTGTGGCGGAGTGGTTAGAGTTTTCTTTAGGTCAGACTCCTAATCTGAGGGTCGGCGGTTCGATTCCCCGTGCCCCCACCTCTGCCAATTTGGATTTCCACCACTGTGTATAACTTACAGCGTCATCAAAGGCCGGTTGCTCTCATACCATGTCTATGTGGTGTGGGAGGTTAAAAATCCCTTGGGTCGGTAAAAGTGTAGGCTCGGGCTTTCTATCGACCAGCAGTGGAATGAGGAAGACCAGTCGTCTATGACTGAAATTTCCCCTGCTTAAACAACTAATGGACCAAACAAAATATGTGTACCAAGCGATTTGTTTCTAGGTGGTGTGGTTTTAGAGGTATTTCACTTTTGCTGTATTTTCTGCATGAATATTGCTCACGACCATTGACAATGCATTGAGTTTGACGGTATGCGCAGTGCAAAACATTAGTTTTATTCAACATTAATAGAAATCCAGAACCCTACCCGTATCAATTTAATATAATCTTTTTGGTACACATGTTTTCTATATGTGTACCAAGGGATTTGGTTCTATGTGGTGTGGTTGTAGAGATATTTCACTTCTTCTGTATGAAGATTTGCTCACGGCCATTGACAATGCATTTGAATGGAAGTGTCCCTCGCAAACTGGTGTGCCGCGGAAACTGGAACACCGGAACGGACTGTGCGGGACCGCCAGTGCTTGAACTGTGCCTGTCCGATGTGTCTGCCTGACAATGCTCGTTCCAAGCAGGTATGCTCACACGAGACTACTGCTGAGCAAACTCGATTTGTGCCTGTCCAACAATGCTTGCTCCTAGCAGGTAAGCTCACACAAGACTGACTGTGAGACATTTTTCTGAACACCAACTGCTGACCATAACTCGATTTATGTCTGTTTGACAATGCTTGTTCCAAACAGGTATGCTCACACAAGACATTTTTCTGAACACCAACTGCTGACCATAACTCGATTTATGTCTGTTTGACAATGCTTGTTCCAAACATGTATGCTCACACGAGACATTTTTCTGAAAACCAACTGCTGACCATAACTCGATTTATGTATGTTTGCCAATGCTTCTTCCAAACATGTATGCTCACACGAGACATTTTTCTGAACACAAACTGCTGACCATAACTCGATTTATGTCTGTTTGACAATGCTTGTTCCAAACATGTATGCTCACACGAGACATTTTTCTGAAAACCAACTGCTGAGCAAAATCGATCTGTGTCTGTCCGACAATTGATGCTTGTTCCAAGCAGGGATGTTCACACAAGACCGTGAGACATTTAGCTACCAACTGCTGATACCCCAGTCACACGAGGCCTGCGTTCGCTTACAATCGATTTGCGACGTCAAAACTTCCTACTAACGCCCTCCTTATGCCCTCCTTACGCACTGGCGCCGCGAGGTTGCCAACCTCCCGGCATCCATTTAGGAAATTTTGGGCACAAGGAGGTTGCTGCTGCTGCATGTGCAACCTCCTTGCGTCCTGTTCTGGCGGCGCCATTAAACAGTGGTTGGCGACCTGGCGCCGCCATGGCGCTGATGCGGCGACGGCCGGTGCCGCCGACCATGTAATTGAATCAATGTATTGAATGGGACGCTGGGAGGTTGGCAACCTCTTGGGCGTAAGGAGGTTGGCGGCGAACGCTGACTCTCGTGTGACTGGGGTATGGGCACACTACATGATCCTCCTGATTAATTTCACGGAAATCACCGAATCATGGCTGGTTTACAATAAATAAGGGTATTTGTATTCTCGCCAATAGCACTGTCATATCGCAGAAAAATGCCGGAAGTCAGGTTTCAACTATCCTTGTTGCTACTGTATTATCGCTCATACCTAACACTTTCTTGTTTGGGTGTTATGTTCTTGCAACATCTAATGTCATATAAGAACGGGATTGAAACTAACTTGTTGCCATATAATTCCTAATTTCTTAGCGTTTTGTTAGCATTAATCAGTAAACAAAAAAATATAATTGTGTAAATCCACGAACTCGTGGAGATCTTTCATCCCTAATACAAGTTCACGGGTCCGTACAGAAGTAAAAATATGAAATTCAAGGCTATTTTTTTTAAAAGGAATTCAGGCATGTATTAGCGTTTTATTGTGAAAATATGTCAGATTATATTATGCCAAATGGCGATTTCAGACAAATTAATGGAATTCAAGACTTTTCAAGACTAATTACCCAAACTAGGTCTTTCAAGGCTTTGAAGTGGGACAAATGAAGTTTCAAGACTTTCCCGGATCCATACAGCCCCTAAACTGCTACACTCAGTCGGCCTAGTGATGTTCAATAAGATGGTGTGTGTGTGAAGCAGGTCATGCCATAGACAACAATCTAAAGTTCTACAAAGGTGTACACTTATCCCCGACTGAATGCTCGCATACACCTCACACGACCACTACAAATGCCACAGCGAATGCACGCTGGCAAATAAACACACATAAAAACTAATGGTAGATGCTGTGGTGGTGTGGGGAAAAAAGCACCCAGCCACACCCAGCATGCCTCTCGTTCTTAGCACCACAGCCATATTGGACTGTCCTCCCAGGGTAGGACAATGGGGACTGCCCGGTTTCCAGGGGCACCTAGTTTACTCGGTCGGGCAGGTGAAGTTCTCGGTGACCTTCCTGAATGGACATGGCATGTTTGTTCTTTTAATATCTGCAGTAGCAGATTTCAGTTTCAATTGGCTGACTTGGTCAAGTAGTTTTGCCACTCAGGCAAGTCGAAAATTCATTCAGTCACTTTCCCGATTTGGCAAGTGGGGTAAAAAGTTACTGTCCTACCCTGCCTCCGCAAACCCCTCCTTGTTCCACTGGCTGTCCTTATCCAACACACATACTCCTTGACCCCTCTTAAACCAGTATTGTGTTAGACTTTAGTGAGTTTTTTTACTCTCAGTTTTTCTTCAAATGTGTGTGTGTATGTATGTATGTATGTATGTATGTATGTATGTATGTATGTATGTATGTATGTATGTATGTATGTATGTATGTATGTATGTATGTGTGTATGTATGTGTGTATATGTGTATGTGTGTGTGTGTGTGTGTGTGTGTGTGTGTGTGTGTGTGTGTGTGTGTGTGTGTGAGAGGTGAGTGTATGAGAGATATGATTTTATATCTGTACCATTCTGTTGAATAAATATGGTTGGTATGAGTAAAGCCTTATGAGGAGCAAAGTCTATGGTAGCTTCCCTGCCTCCTACCCCCACCCCCCCACCCCCATGAGCTGGAGGTTAAAAGTAAACCAGGATGCTCTGGTGTAGAAATGTGAGACCTGCTAGCCAACAGCAGGTCTCACAATGAGTGTTAATACACGGCCGTGTGCGGCCGTGTATTAACACTCATTGCCATGACAATAATAATAGGGTGGGTGGGGTTATTACATGTGTCACCCCCCCCCCCCCCCCCTTGGTGGATGTTGGTGGAACTGGTCGGTGAAGTGTTAGTGCGAACACCCCGGGGCAGCAGACAGGTACTGGAGGAGGCGCTCTCACGCCCCTACCCTGGTATGGCTGGTATTTGTACCACTCACTAAGCCGCACTCGGCACGCCTCCGCGCGCACAATTGGCATTCACCCCCCATATGCAAAATGCATTTTCGCGCGAAATTGTTAGCTTTTGTAGAAAATACTGATTTAAAATTGTTTTATGTTAATTTAAATAGCATAACCGACGTTTTCTTGACAAATACTATTTACTCAAATAGTGACCACATGTCCTACCTTTGACGATGGGCGTTGGCCTTACGAAATGGGTTTCAACTGTCTATAATAGTACATTGGTGGAATGGAATGGAATGGAAGGGAGGGGAGGGGAGGGGAGGGGAGGGGAGGGGAGGGGAAGGGAAGGGAAGGGAAGGGAAGGGAAGGGAAGGGAAGGGAAGGGAAGGGAAGGGAGATACAGCCCTATAAAGCCATGCCAAAGCCAGGCACACGGGAGGTCACGTGGTGGTAATATCTGCTGTTTGTCGAATCAACATCGTACCTGTTCATGAGTTGAGACCAACAACAACAACAAAAAGAGAGAGAGAAAAACGACCGGTGGTGGTGGTGTGGAATTCAGCTGAAATTTGTGTGTGTGGACCGAATCCGTATTTATACTACAGTTAAAACGGGGTATGTAAGCATGCACACACGCCCATCACATCCACATCCTGCGTGATGTACACGTATTGGAGTACCAGGCCCAGTTTTACCATATTCCACCGCATTAATTAGCAAATGTCTTATTAGAAACTATCAAACGCGATGGCCGGATCGGTAGAACAGACATCCTGTGCGCAAGATAGGGAGTTTGACTCCTGGCCGAGTTAAATCAACGAACTATGAAATTGATATGTGTTGCGACCTAGCATGGCACTCTCCATTAATAGGATAGGACAAGGACTGGTTCGGATAGTATCAGGATAATGTGACTGTGTGGGATATCGG
The DNA here is from genome assembly GCA_030323885.1 of Branchipolynoe longqiensis. NCBI lineage: Eukaryota > Metazoa > Annelida > Polychaeta > Phyllodocida > Polynoidae > Branchipolynoe > Branchipolynoe longqiensis. The sequence continues at coordinate 67,891,544 of CM059193.1, read as the reverse complement.
GTCATGGTGACGGCAGCCTGGTTTCCCAGTAGTGAATTGAGAAAGCCGTTATAATTGAGAAAGCCATTAAAATTAACCGTGTAACATCCACCCATAACCTCATTTTAACACACACACGCAACAAATTCAAACAAGATTTTATTGATTACAGCTAAGCAAAAATGGTTGAAAAAAAACCTGTTTGGATAGGTGCATGGTGTTGATATGCAAATTTTCACGTTAGCACAAAATCATAAGCATACTTTGGATACATTTTGTGGAATAAATTAAATACATGTAGCATCGCTAACATACTTAACACACACGGTCAACAATAACTATTTGTCTTACCCCCCCCCCACCCCCCACCCCCCACCAAGAAAAGGCAAGGTCATGAACAATGTAATGTGGAAACCAAATATGTGTTACAGTTTCTGAGAACGACGCACATCTAGAAAAAAAAACGAACCCATCAAAACCAAATTTACTTCAAACTGAAGAAAAGTAGATTTGGGGTTTATTAAATAGCAGAAACTCAAAAGGAACTTCATGGGCCACAGGCTATAACGAGCCCAAATTCAATATAGACTATGCACAGGATACGGTTAATCCACTAATAGTAATAATCCATTTACAAATTTACATTTCCTGCATAAATATCTCACTTACCAAACTATTATCTCATCATCATCAGACTACAGTCATGTTATATGATTTCTTAAAACAGCACTCCACTGGACGACTCACACAAAGACATTAACTAACCAATTTAGTGCATGCTCAAAACCATGCCAAAAGTAGCCAGATAACACACCACACATCTACGTACAAGTCTATGATATGTAAATAGGAGTAGGCTAGTCGAGTAATAAGAGTACAAAAATAAATACATATATGCCAAGAAAATCCAAAAAAACTAACATAGGCTATTAACCATACCAACCAATTATCTGCTACTGAAATGCAGGCAATCAAATACCTTATCAGCAGCCACTGTGTGGTAAGATAACACCAACACTACAACTGGCCAGCATTGAAAACAAGCATGGGTACCCTTGCTTATATGCTATGGACAGTATAAATACAGCCTCAATTTAAAAAAAAAAAGAAAAAAAAAAGAAGATTTATGTAGCTAAATTCCACTTGCCAAACTATTATCTCCTCGTCATCAGACTATTGTCAAGCAAAATGCCAGTTCCCCAAACAGCACTCCACTGGACGACTCACACAAAGACATTAAAACCTAATGGCACAACCACGTTAAGAATGGGCAGATAGCAACGCCCTTGATGTGGGAATTGTAGTTTCATATAGCCGCGAATTACTGTTAATACTCAATTAATAAGAATAGCAAATATTTACTTGAAAAATTCATACCATTCAAAGAACTGCAAAGTGAAGATCGAGTTTTGGGTGAGTTAAAAAAATAAAAAGTATTATAATTTATAACCCGGATGGTTCCTTTTGGGGTGGATGTGGAAGGGTGTTATCTATACTTCATCTAGTTGTTTGTTTGTTTGTTGGTTTTACGATGCTTCATCTATGTTTCATTTATGGCATGAGGATGACAATGAATTCAAGGGAACTATTGAGCAAAGAGTTGGATTCAAACCCACACTTCTGCCATTCCAGGGAGAGTATCCTAACAATTAGCCAATAATAATAATAGGTTCCTTGATACAATCAACCTCCCCATACACTGTATATGTGGCATTTCACAAGGGGAGGTGACTGCACTACACTGGTACTACTGAAATTCTAAATCTCATACTTAGTTACAGATAGGCAGGGAGCAGACTAATACAGTGCACCAGTATCTAAAGCCGTGTTCACACCTGGGCATTAAGTCGTCTCATCTAGTGCGCCTTATCTAAGTCGGCTCAGATTGGCAGTGTGGACGCGACGCTGAATCGAATTAGTGCTAGTTCGCCTCATCTAGTTCGCTTCAAGTAAATCATGTCGCGAGGTAGTCCAGATGAACCAAACTAGCTTAAGTCGGCCCACCTTGCTTGTGTGGACGGTAGCGGTTTACTTGAAGCGGATTAAGCATGTCACACTATATAAAATAATTTGGTCTATGAACCGGCTAGAGGTGCACAGATATTTTGTTCATCATTTATTTTTAGGGTTTCACTGCCCAGCAGAAGTTTTGACCGTTCCAAAACAATACGATTCAGTCAAAACAGATCTAGGTCGAACCCACACTCTCTCGTGCCGACGTCGACTAACCGAAACTGGCACTGGTTAGTATGGACTTGCTCATGCGCAGATATCGATTTCCACCTTAAACCGCTCTGTGTGTGGACATGACACTAGTTCGCCTCATCTAGTTCGGCCTAAAGTTGTGTGTGTGAACATGGCTTTAGTCAGATATGTAGAATCAAATCTAGATCAGTGTTTTGTGTTTTTGAAAATTTGATGTTTTCATCGGACTTATGCAGCTTTAAGTTGTCGTCTTTCCTCTACTCCATACAGTTGTGGAAAAATGAGTGCATGACAGGGTCTCCTGTCTTGGATCCTTGTAATAATTACGGCCATAAGGTAATAGTCATGCCCCAAATATTTCAAAACTAAAACATTAGTTTCTACGTGACAGACACCACACACTCCACACCACCTACCATGTCCTACATAACCACTCGGATAACAACTATTCTTGATTTACCTAACGACACGACTTTCCAAAAAGCTCAAATGGGGTTCCTAGAGGCCTTGTCAAACTACGACGTATGGCGTCAGCGTGTGCTCAATGTTAAAAAAGTTGCCAGTACACCAGCATTCGTCAAACTTTTCAGCGCCGGGGGATAAAAATGGGCATACACACAACATATGTAATGTATGCAGAACATATCTCTGACCTATTGCTAGCGTATGAGAGCGTTCATGTGCCTCGCAAAATACTTGCATACGCTAGAAGTATGGCGTATACGATAGGTACGCTGGAGATACGACAGACATATGCTCGAAGTATGTAATGTATACGCTGGCAGTGCGCGGACTGCACATTCCCACCAGCTCGACATACGGCTAACATGCAGCAACATAATTATTCCAATGTACCCACAGCGTACGTTCAACATACGAGCCACACGTTGGAAATTTTGAGCATGCACAAAAATATTTCGGAGCCTCGACGCACGGCGATGTATAACGACATACCCTGAACTACCCGATGTATGCCCAATGTATATGTATCGTCCGACGACGTACGCCGACGTGTTGGTCGAAAATCACATACGTCGACATACGCTAAGGCTATACGTCATAGTGTGACATCCCCTTTAGGCACCAGTACGGTTTTAAAACTAATTTAAAATATATTGAAAAGTCACTTCTAATCGGCAAACTGCCTACAGGTCCCATGGTACTTCTGTAGCCTCCATTTTTTATTGGCGTTTTACATGATAGCAACATCTGTGGTCATATTAGAATGGGTACCGACTTTTGACAGCGCGCACTCATTGTGACTTTATATTACTGCCCTACTGGGAGATCAGGCCGCTGGCACCATGACCTGACTATGCTGATACTTAGCTAACCAGTCTTTGCCATATCCTACTAATATCCTATTAATGCTGAGTGCTAGACTAGGCAGCGAGAAGTATCAATTTTGCATTGGTTTGACTCAGCTGGGATTCAAACTCCCAACCTTCCGCACAGGAAACCTGCGCTCTATCCATTCGGCTACGGCGTCAGGTTTTATAACACCTTTGCACCCAGATTTGTGGTTTTCATTGGACTTTCACTCTCATTTTCATTTCAAGCCTGTTTTTGATAGGAATTTAATACTATTTTCATTTGGATTTAGTCCGAAATCATCATTCAGAATTCCGGTTTCAAACTAATTTAGATCAGTGTGGGCAGTTTAATGGAATTCAAGGCTTTTCAAGACTTTCCAGGCCCTGTACGGACCCTGGTGTTTAATTTGTGCTCTTAGGCACGTCCCATGATAAATAGATCGGTTGGTTAGTGAATATTTGCACACATAAAACCCACAAGAGTCGGTTGTTTCACCGCAGGCCTTTCTGGCCAGGACACACCCAAAGACCCTATAATACTAAGACGGCTCACTCAGGCTGTCCTGTGTAATCAAAATGATCAAACCTTGGTCCGCTGGCTGTTCTCTTGGTTAAACCGTTGCTATATTATATGTATAAATGTATATATGAATGTGAAAAATGTGTGATGGTGGTGTTGATGATGCTGATGATGATATGTATTTGTTCATAGCAATTTCATATTGATGTGTATTCACACTTACCTAGCTCATGTATAATATAATTGTATGTGTTCACATGTGAAACACCAACCAGCAGCCGGGCTGATCAAACCTACCAGAAGGTGGCACTGCGAAATTTACATTACAATGGGAGAGATAGGGAGTGAGCCGTCTTAGTATTATAGGGTCTTTGACACACCTGAAAACCACCCAGTCTGCATTCCTTACATGCGGTATGCGGTATGCGAATGCGGCAAAAAATCGAAAAGCATCTAAGTCAATGGGGGTTATTCCTTACACACGGTATGTGGCATGCGAATACTGAATCGGTCCATGTAGCGATCGGTGCGGCATGCGAATGCGAATGCCCATAGACAACAGTGTTAGAGAAACCTGACACTATGTGTGTGTGTGGGTGAAAGGACCCAAACCGTTCGTATACCACATGCTGCATACCGCATGTAAGGAATCCTAGCTTTATACTAGTATAAATTATAGGAGAACAATGTATTATTCCTCCTTACTGCGCATTGCTGGAGCCCCCCCCCCCCCCCCATACCTCTCTAGGGGAGTTAATGTCTGCAGCCTCCCTCCCCCCTCTGCACCTCACATACGAGACATAAATATCTCCCTTTTTTTAAGTAGCTTAAAATGTAATATAAAATACATATATGGAATTACACTTGTACAAACAAAAAATTGCTACAAGACGCGGATTCGAAAGGCCTGGTCAATCCATACTTCTCCAGTACATTCATCTACTTTCAACTATGTTAGCCTCCACTACGTTCAACTACGTCCAGTCACGTGTATGTGACTGGGCCTTAAGAGTCGAAGGGCGGGAGAGATTTGTTTGCTTGTTGGAGTTTTACGTCCTGGCAACATATATGGACATATCAGGATGTCTCTTCTCCTCTTCCTCGTTTGTGGAATTTTTCATGTTTTCCTTTTGAGGTACAATCGTTGATTAAGGTGAGGAAATTTCAATCGCAGACAATTGGTCTCCCTCATTTCACTCCGCATTGCGCTATAGAGGGAGTCCACGTGACATCACCACTCAGCAGTCAGCCATCTTGGATTACGAGCACACACCCTACCCTAGCCATGTTGTGAATGCATGCAGATGCAGTAAAACAGAGCTTTCTTGTGTTCCGGGCAGTTTACATCCAATGTGTTTACTTACAGCACTATAGCAACAACTTCTGAGGCCAAACTGTTCAAAACAGTGCCAAATAAACCAACAAATCAGTAAATAAGCAGTTGCAAGCCTTCTGTATGTAATCCAATATGGCCACCGAAAGTTGTCTTGTGATGTCATTACACCCCCTCTATTGTAGTAAAACGGATAATCTTTTACGTCATTGGTTTTAATTTACAGTGGTTAGAATCTCACGACGTGACACGGGAAGCGGGTATGCAATTTCTTTTTTATACAGATCAACTGGTTGGTGGTTGTTGGACTTTTACGCCTTGGCAACATCTAAATTGTAAGGTTGTATCAGGACGGGTACCGACTTGTGACAGCGCACACTCCTGGCGACTTCACAGTGCTGCAACACTGGGAGAACACGCCACCAGCACCATGACCTGATATCCCACTCCGTCACATTATCCTGACATTGAGCCAACCAGTCATTGCACTATCGTAATAATGGTGAGTGCCTGGCTTGGAAGCGACAAGTATAAATTATTATGTCATTGGTTTGACTCTAACAGGGTTCGAATCCCAAGAGCTATGAAACTGGGAGATGGACGCTCAACTCATTCGACCACCCCATCTGGTAAAACTGAGACATTTGTGAAAAACTATATTTGAATAAACCGAGTGGCCACATTACTCATAGCCATTACCTGGGTTTTTTCTCTCCAGTTGATATAAGTATTAAAAACAAAGAAAATATGATCATAACCAGGATTGCACATGAGGGAGTGCACATGACGTCATCACTCAGTGGTCAGCAATCAGCCATCTTGGATTACGAGCACCCTTGCCTAGCCCTGTTGTGAATGTATGCTGATACAGTAACATCATTTTCCTTGTGTTCTGGGCCATTTACATCCAATTTGTTTACTTTCAGCACTTTAACAACAACTTCTGAGGCCAAACTGCTCAAAACAGTGACAAATAAACCAACAAATAGGTAAATAAGCACAATGTAGACAGGGCCAAGCCTTCTGTATGTAATCCAATATGGCCACCGAAAGTTGACTCATTACACCCCCTCTATGGGCGTAATCGATTAATCGACTCTGGTCACACGAGCCACTTTTTCGCGCATGCGCACATCCTATAGACTCGGGTCGAATAATCGAATAGGATTCTCCGCCCTCGGTTGGACACTTTATTAATTTTTTTTAAATAATCGATAAAACTACAGCAGAATAGGATTTAAAGTATTTTATGATGGCCTAGTTTATCTATATTTCCATTTCATCAATCTAAGTTATTCTTTAAAAAAAACATGTATGACTGGTACTGGTGGTTGTTATCCTGCAGGATGGTACCAGCACAAATGTGACGTCATCGCTCATAGTCAACCCCAGCTAGGAGGTGGGTTACTTGTGTCGGATCGTTTTGCACACGGCACGTGTATTTGTCGACTCTACTCGCAGTGTTCGATTTGAAATTCTGACGGCTCGGGTGGCCCGAGTCGCTCGGGTCGTGTTAATCGATTACGGCCTATATGATGATAACTCTTAATAGAATACACAACGGTACATAAAATAGCCAGTGGTTCTATGCCGTATGCAATATATATACTAATATAATAAATAAAAACACGCATCCATAACAATAGTCAATATAGATTGGGCTGGTCTTTATATGACCCAAGCAATATCCATATGTATATATATACCACACGCGACCTTAGCAACATAAGATGATTGATATTAATTTCGCGCGGCCGGGTTATGCGGTATTGCCGCCCGCCTACCGGTACCGGCAGCACGCCGTGGGTACTATTGACGTCGTATAGCGACGCGTCCAGGAACAAGCAACAGGCGACTGCTCGTAAACACCGTGCTGGCAACTGCGCACTGAGACAGGTATCCGGGACGCGGCCCCGCCTGGCGGACTTTGAGCCTGCAGCCAATCGGACCACCCTGCTTCCAGCTTGGTTGTTGGAGTTTTACGTCCTGGCAACATTTAAGGCCATATCAGGACGGGTACCGACTTGTGACAGTGTGCACTCATGGTGACTTTATAGTGCTGCCCCACCGGGAAATCAGGCTACCCGCACCATGAACCGATATCCACTCAGTCACATTATCCTGACACTGAGCTAACCAGTCCTTGCCCTATCCTATTAATGCCAAGCACCAGGCTAGGAAGCAACAAGTACCAATTGGTTTGACTCAACCAGGGGTTGAATCCACGATATACCAAATCGAACGCTCAACTCATTCGGCCATTCCGTCTGGTCTTGGTCCAAAGAACCCAGTCACTTTCTTGCAACCATTTTAGTTCTAAGGTTTTGAGAGCAGTAGCTACAACCTCCATACAACCAAAAAAATGGTTAAAAGGAGGTTGGCGACCATTGAGGACCATTTTGGGACCAACCTTGCTTTGTGGTCACAAGCAGTAGTGTGACCAACACACAAACCGGCAGCACACACACCAAAAGGGGAACGGACAGGAAAACACAGTTTTCATGTCAAGCTGAAAATTTACCTGCGCGCATGTTTTATTGCTGTTTCATGAGTTACTTGTGTCCTTATTCTTAAATTCACTTTTTTTTCTCACATTTGTTCTATTATTTCTTTATTTTTCATACATTGGTTGATTAAGCAGGGGAATTTTCAACTACAGACATTTGGTCTTTCCACCGCTCGTTGCCCTATCCTAGTAATGCCAAACGCCAGGTTAGGTAGCAACAAGAATAAAATCACTGGCTTGACTCGGACAGGGTTCGGCCCCCATGACCTACCAAAGCGGAAGGCGGACGCTCAACTCATTCAGCCATCCCGTTGGACAGTCCTATTAGTTGAGTTGGTTTTTCTTTAGCTTTTCTTTTTTATTATTTTCTTTGGTATTTATTTTTAATTCGGACCACCTGAAGGTTACCCAAATGTTAGCAATTCCTCAATAGAATTAGACTGCTCTGACTATATGCAGGCCATCTACCCGTCTAAAGGATAACCTAAAATTATTGAAAACAAATTATAATATTCAATAAAAATAATTATGCAATTTACAATAAACACATCCCAATATGGGTTCAGGCAATAAGTAATTCTTGCTTTTCATTATCCTAATCCCAAGTGTAATTTCATATCAAAGACAAAGTAAAGTGCACCTCCCCACTCACCCGCCAGCTTACACATCGAGTTTCAATCGATATGTCAATCATGTGTCTACTAGTCCTATCCTGTGTATGATTTCCCTATCATGTAATAGTTGTGTACTATTAAATACCTACACCCCTCAATATTTCAAAACCCGGTTCAAGGATTGTAATTATGACTTTATGTGATAGTAATATTGGGTATCTGGTTTTCAAATATCTCCAGAGATAAGCCATTTAAAATTAAAAGTTATTTCAAACTGAAGTACAGTTAAAGGTATATTATAACAATCAACTTAATTAGTTTAAACCATCGCCATCGGACTATCATTATGCAACTGTATGTATCATTGTATGCAGCAACCATAGCATTGATGAGAACCATAGCAACTGTGCTGTGGGTTTGTGCCATATACAATAGAGGGGGTGTAATGACGTCACGAGGCAACTTTCGTGGCCATATTGGATTACATACAGTAGGCTGGCAACTGCCTACACTGTGCTTATTTACTGATTTGTTGGTTTATTTGTCACTGTTTTAAGCAGTTTGACCTCAGAAGTTGTTGCTAAAGTGTTGTAAGTAAACACAGTTGATGTAAATTGCCCAGAACCTCCCAGAACACAAGAAAACTCTGTTTTACTGCATCTGCATGCATTCACAACATGGCTAGGGAGGGTGCTCGTAATCCAAGATGGCTCTCCGCTGACCACTGACTGCTGAGTGATGACATCACGTGCACTCCCTCTATATGCTGTACCTCTGCAGTGACTGAGTGAGTGTACAATGGTTGAATGGAGAATCCTGAACCAATTCAGCTGCTGCGAGTCTGATGATAAGTTAGGTGCAATAGTGCTCTCTCCCATATTTGGTTAAGTGCTTGCCAATGCCACCAGTACAAATTACTAGGTCTCCCTACTGATGTATGTGGTTTATCAAAACAGACAAAGCTGGCGATAAGAGTTACACTGCCACACTATCTCTCAAACAGATTGCGGTTGTAGAAATAAGATACCAACCATTGAACCAGCTAGCTTGATGATCAGTTGATGTTGTAAATGTTGGTGGGAAATTTCCGATTCCATCACGGCACGGGACACTTTGTTTACATGTTGCTATTCAATTCATGCATTCACACAAAAATTATATAAAAATAGTCAAGATCTATATGGATATGGTAGTCAAATTTCATATTGGTAGTGGATTTGTTTTTTAATTGTAACGCTTGTGGACCTTGGTTGCGCTAGAGGTTACTGGAAATAAATAGCTCAGCTGAAGCCCACAGTTCGGCGTGGTCGTGGCTTACACCCAAGGCCAAGTCGGCCAGCATTTATGTCGGCTTCTCACAATATGGCCATCATTTTGTCTCAAAGGGATTGCTCTGTGGCCTTATGACACCTAGTTGTGTGCCTCCAATGTCTGGTAACAGAGTATGAAGCTCGGAGAATAGACAAACACCCAAAAGAGAACTCACCGTTTTATATTTCAGAGTTGGTTACGTCGTTTTAGTGCTCTGAACAATGCAGTCAAGTCTTTCAGTGGTCGCATCCGTGTTTTCAGTTAGTCGCCTGGGGATTTTTCTTCCTTGTCTCGGTACAAAATTCCGTGGTAGTTACAACTATGTACACTCGAGGTGTTCCCCTGTTATATCGTTTGTTAAGTATTTACAAAACTGTTACTAAACCCCCGAAATTCTGGCTCGAACGAGCCCATTCCCTACGAGCACAACATATCTTCTCAGTTCTGGGGAATCGTCTGTTTAGCGCTCAGGGGTACGGCAGGGATTCGTAGTCGGATTCCCAAAGCAAGTGCGCGTTCATTTCCAAACAATATATTTCATGATCTCTGTTACATGATATATTGCATTGATTTGTAAAGGCACTGCTTAGTTTATTAAATTAATGCAATTCCTTACATACAACAGTGTATGGATAATTGTGCAATACGCAGTACATTAGGATCTATGTGTGTATAGAAAACCCCTACGGTCCCCGTCCTGTCCACAAGGCCAGGTTTGATGACGTCACAGATTGGCCGACTGCACCAGTTGGTTCTGACTGTATTCACTAGATGACAGCACCGGTCGATCTATTCTATTGCATAGTCCGATAAAGCATCACATTTTCAAAGCTCTAACAAATTTATCTAGATTTGATTCTACATATCTCACTTAGATACTGGTGCACTTATTAAGCATTTGTTTCCATATAGAAGGGAATACTGAGTCAATTTAAAAGAACATGTTACTGCAGAATCCCATAGTGTCAGAGTTGTTGCTCGCTTGCTCAAATTAATTGTGTATGTTTGCACTTCAAATAGCTTGAAAGTTGGTCATTTAAAATTAAAGGAACTTCAAAGTAATGTAAGGTAGATTATAACAAATCAATTTCATATCTTGGTCTCAGAAAATGTCAGAAGCTCAAAACAATCAGCAATGCACAATAATTATGGGGCGGGAAAACGTGATGGATGTGCAGTCTGTGCAATCACTATCACTTTATCAGCAAACCTTTGTTTGTGAGAATTCTCAATAAATTTAAAGTATCACTGCATCTAAAGTAATTGTATGTCACGTTAATGTAAATAAATAACAGACTACCCTCAATCCCAAAAATATTATTTTAGGAAAGGGAGAGACCATGGGGTATTTTGTTGTGATCACTCATATGCCAGGAAGCTCATATTTTGGTAAAAATTGGCAAGTTCTGAAAGCTGACATAAATTAATAATTACCGTTTTATTGTGTCTTTTATTAGTGCTCAAATCATGTGGTGATTGTTCCTCATGTGGGGTGTCCCACTTTATGGACTAGATTGCCAGAGGATGTAGGCATACATGAAGTAGCATCTCCTGATTGAATTAAATCACTTGTTTAATGTGGCTTATGGTAAATGGATTTTCTTTCATCCAAATCATAAAGCTTTACTGCGATACCTATGGCTCCTGTAAGTGAGGGCATTGATTAAATTTAGGCTACATTATTGTATTGCCTTAGCATGACACTTCCTCGTGAGCACTGATTTATTGTTAAAGAGATGTCTAATCGTCTCAGAATTCCTTAGAAATCGAGTTCAAAATAGACAGGGGATTGTTTTAGTACCTTGTCGCATCTTGATAATGGTATTGCTAAAGTGAATGAATTTAATACTTTTTCTGTGATTTAAAATAACATAATGTATGCTTAATAAAACACTATTATTAGCAGAATAATTCTAACGCTTGGCACAGCACAATATAAATTAATTACCTCTCTTAATTATTTTTGAGAGCATTTTTACTAGCAGGAGACAATATGAAGCTTTGTACAATAACACCCTAGTAGGTTACCCCAAGCAAGGCCAGTATAGATGTTCTAATTCTGAGTATATCTGCAACAATTTACTACTATCATTTTAAGTTCCCAAACAAACCACCCATACCACTTTCTTTTGGCTTTAATGGACATCAGACATTACAAAGTTCCAGTGTAGTTTGTATATGTAAGATAATTAAACGCTTAACAGTAATAACACATGCAACAGATGAACTGAAAAATGTTTTCTCTTTTAATTCCTTTTAATTCAGTAACATGACAACTTTGTTGAGTCAGGTAATATATTGTGTTCACAAGTTATCATTTAGCTATTGAAAATACACACACAAAAAACCACCAAAAGAACCTTCAAACTCACCGCATACAGACACATCCGGTAGTACATGACCAGGACTTACTTGACATAAGAGCATCCTCCAAAATAAGGATACACGCTGTTGATACTACTGTCATACAAACATTACACACTGTGTAATGGTCTAAACCACGCACTCACACGCCCAAGGAACACTGTTAGCACACGTCAGCCTACTCTAGCATCATCTAACCATCACACTTTCGCATATTGACGCTCAATAGACACATCCAGTTTGACAATTGACAAGGCTGTGTACATGGATAGCAAGCAATACATATACAGTAAAACCTCTCTGACCACCTCCACAGATCAACCACTCCCCTATACTGATCGCTTTATTTGTTTCCCAAACGATCGGCCATATAATAGCTTGTAACGATTTAAAAACCCCTCCCTAAACTGACCACCTCCCTAAATTGGCCATTTAAAGTTGGTCCCATGGTCGGTCGATTTAGAGAAGTTTTACTGTACTACGTAGCGATCATTTACCAAATTCTCCCAACTCGGGCATGTGGGTTAACAAATCCCAAACCGGAGTTCTATAGTAGAGAAGGAGGTAAAGGGTGGGTGTGGAATGATTTTCGGGTGTTACATATTGAGAATGACTTTACATAGAATATAATACAATGTGTTTTTAAAATTTCAGGAATTTAGTACAAAATAATGAGACACATACACATGCAGTCAATTTCACGTAACTGGAAGATTATCATTATGTTGGGTGACATAAACAAAAAGGATGCCATATAGTCTTACAATAGTCCAATGAAGGCATAATACCTTCGAAACCAAAACATTTACCTATATTTGAAATTGCATCAACTATATGTTTTGCTGTCAGTTGACACTGATCTGAACATTTCGGAATTTCGTGTAAATTTCAATATAGGCATATGAATATGATTATCAAAACTTACAGAATATATACCACCAGCTTAGTTGCTGCTGACATGTCATTAAACCATCATCAATGAATCAATCAAATTTAATATATTACAGAGCTGGATGCGGGATAGGCCTCAAAAACGGCCAAAATGTGAATTTGCAATGCACAGCTGCGAGTGTGACTGAGTGAGTAAATGGTTAAATCCTAGCCACACATGGAGTCATATCAGGATGGATATCGCGACTTGTGACAGGGTTTTATCCCTGCAGAAAAAAAGGACGGCTAATAGAAATAATAAAATGTTTACAATACCATGTCGCTTACATGACACTATGTGTCAATGGAATTTCGATTTAAGAGTTGGACGCAATAGTTAACATGTTTGTACCCTACAGAAGTATAAAGTACAATATGGCAGTAACCTACAAAATTTGAATAAGAGCTATGACAAAATTAAGTGAAAAAACGAACAAGATGGGACAAACTAGGAATATAGCAATGAATGAATGAGAATAATTGGGAAAGCATATTAAATAAAGCTGCATAGTTTGATGAAGCATCAAATTGTCAAAACGAAAACAAATATCTAGCTTATATTCTACATCATCTATGTTAGGTATTGATGCCCTTATTAAACATTTGTTGCCACATAGAAGGGAATACTGAGTGTGACTGCAGAAGGCTATGGTGTCAGAAATTTACCTCCAATATACCTAGACGGGATGGATTCTAGTTACGTTAGACATCAGTCTAATTCAACCCAGGGACATCTCTATAGACATTCGATCTTTAACCTAAAGTGTTGGTACTTGTGATGTACTCAAGTTTACAACCGTCTAAAGGTCCATTGAAGATAATAGTTTAGAAATGAATATCGGACACACAACATAGTTGGCGTGAAGTTAGCTGGTTTGAAACGTCGGACCTCACAACATATTACACAGGCATGGGGAGTTTTTGTTGAATTTCACGAAAAAGCAGATAGCGAGTACAGGGTCTGTACACATGTGAAGATATGGAATTCAAGGCTATTTCAAGGCTGTTTTTGATAGGAATTCAAGACTATTTTCATTTAGATTTCAGGAAAAACAAAAAAAATAGGGAATGCCGATTTGGGACTAATTTAGATCAGTGGGGACAGCTTAATGGGATTCAAGGCTTTTCAAGATTAACCAAAAATAGATTAAATTAAAGATTTTCAAGGCGTTGAAATGGGGCAAATGAAGTCTAAGACTTTCCAGGCCCCGTACAGACCCTGCGATTAATAGGTTTAAAGTTGCAGTCCGATGAAACTTGAAAGCATAACATTTTCTAAATCAAAACACTTACAGATTTAATCCTACATATCTAATTTATATACGGGCGCACTTATTAAACAATTGTTGCTGCACAGAACAGAAGACGTAAGTCAATTTAATAGAACCTATAATGTCCAGCTTTTAGCCACGATTGCTAAAATTAACTGAGCATATTTTCACTTAATATTTCTAAAGCTAGCCATTTATAATAAAGGCTACTTCAAACTAAATTAGATTATAATGATCAACACAAAATACATATATATTTATAATTTGTTGTATGCTTGATTGTTATTGTCTTACGTTCTAGCAACATCTAAGGCCATATCAGGACGGGTTTAACTATGGCACAAACTCAAAAACATCGGAAGATGGAATTTTACATCGCTAGAGAAAAGGCAAAAGTTACCGGAAGTGGGATTTCTGCTTTATTTTTGGGGTCAGACACAACCTTCATTTATACGATATAAAAATAATATATATTAAACATAACACATATATATGTATATAATTAGATAACATATGATATAACACACACATATATACCCCTATATGATATAAATATAATATATATTATGTTATAGACAATATATGTTGTCTAATATATTAAACATAATATATATAAAATAAATGTTATGTCCAATACATATTAATATATATATATTTTGTAATTAACACATATATAGATTAATTATGCAAGTACTTACGGTGTACAGTTGACGCATAATTGGTGTCTCACCGAGTTCGAGGACTCAGCTATTTGTAGGACAGTGAGAGGTAGGTGTACCCCGAGTCTAGCACCCTTTACCTAACGTTGCACAAAATTATGCCTCCAACAATTGGCAAAAGATTAATATGTAGCACAATAGTAATCTTCCAGTCCAGTAAGAACACTCTCTGTCAACCTTTCCCTGGGTTGGGTTGGGTGGGACTGTCCTACAAATAGCCGTGTCCTCAAACTCGGTGAAACACCAATTATGCATCAACTGTACTCCGTAATAAGTACTCGCATAATTAATCTATTTCACCTCGTTCTCGTACTCCTGGCTAATTATAGAACAGTGAGAGGTTTACGTAGACATAATTTCGATTACTAACTTGAGCCAATCTATTTATTTATCCAACAACTCTTGATGCCTTAAGCAAAGTTGTAGCCATATTGGACTTCTCCACTCTTTTGTTATAATGTTTAGCAAAAGCAATGGAAGACTTCCAACCTGCATTCTTAAGAATAGTGATTCGTCATCCACCTGGATGATATCTCATATAATTTTTATCAGCCTGCCGAAATTTATGGACCTTGTAAAGAGCTCAACTTTAATTCCGTAATAGTCATAATTATTTTATTCTTACTGTGTAATCAACCAAATTACTGTAATGATTTAAAAAATTTAAAACAAAGAAAAACAGGGATGTCCTGCATGCGCCAGTCGGTCTGCCATTGTATAACGAGGGGCATATTAGCCAAAGCCAATAAACTATTCGCTACAATGCATCTCTGACTCACGACAGTGCTAACCAAAACACTCCACAATTAAACCAGAATAGTATTTTGGACCATCGAGACACAAAGCTATGTAAATCTACGGGAGGTGTCCACACTTGTTGTCAGTTGTCAGCTGACCTGGGAGGCATTTACTCCCTGAATATTGGAAGAACCCTACCTAACATAGACCGAAACAATGCCTGGTTCCCTCAGGGCAAGGCCCGGGCTAGGCACAAAGCAGTTGTCAAAGCTGGGGGGGGGGGGGGGGGGAGGGGCTATGGAGGAGTGGCAGGATGTTGTAGTAGTCTTTTGACACGGGCATCAGACACCCCCCTTGCTGTCTTGTGAGTCACCACGTGATGCAAGGCAGTGTAGTATGAACTGAGCCTGTGTAGCATTCCCCCGAAGCAGAATCTTCCCCAGCAACAACCTCATTAATTATGTGGCCAACAATTTGGAAAAACTACCAAATAGTAATTTGCTATCTGTACAACTACACGTTAAAAAGGTTGCCAACAATCTGGACTTCTCACCGTGTTCTTTTCTTCTCAAATATAACCTTATGCTGTTTAACACAAATCAATTATATAAGTCATTGGTTTGACTCGGCTGGGATCCGAACTCCCGACCTTCCCGAGGCGACGCCTGTGCTCTACCGATTCGGCCACCACATCTTTATTCCTACAGTAACATATGTTGTAAATTTAGTATTTTAAGAAGCACCGTCAGGATCGAACCCACGACTTTCTAAGTGTAAAGCAGACGGAAACCTGCTTTCCAAGTCGTACACACGACGGCAGTAATGTCCAACGGTCGTTCTTCTCCACTCTGCTTCCTAACCCGTAATGTTGAATGCTCGGTGGGTCGGCTCGGCTCGGCTCGGCTCGGCTCGGCTCGGAAGCCGGTGGACGGTCTAGAACGTTCCGTTCCGGTTGACCAACCGTGGTTACATCCAGTCGTTCAGATATAATGTAATAAAGTTAATGATCCAACGGTAACCGTATGAAGTTTAACAATGTCTAGAATCCAATACACTCCCTAACCGTTCTCAAAACGGTATTCCAATAACCGTATCTTCTGTATGTAAGGTTAAATGTCGGGCACCAGAAGCTCCCCGAGACCTGTGTTATCACAAGAACCGTGCACACGTCTGTCTTGGGGAGCCAGTTAACTCTGTGTGCTAGACTCGGGGTACACCTACCTCTCACTGTTCTATAATTAGCAAGGAGTACGAGAACGAGGTGAAATATTAATAGTATAGCCGCACCGAGGTAAAATATACATATATTAATATAAATATGAGACTGTCTCAAAAGGTGCTAAGCAATATGGGAAAAAACTTTGTCCATTTTAACGATCTACATACTATCTGCTTATGCATTTGCTCAGGATAAATTGATTTGTTTTTTACATGGCGTTTCATAATCCCAATAGACTACATATTGATTTGAAGCAAATGTCCTTGTGTTTTCAGTTTAACCGTTTCTGTGCTGTTTTGTGTCAATGGCTACAATGGACAAAAAAAAGAGAAGAGTAATCACCTTTTGAGAGAGGCTCATATATTAATAAAAATAAATATGGTATTTATTATATAACATAAAAATAACCAAGATGGAAATTATGGGTAGATGTATTCCTAAAATGTCTGTGAGCTATGTGATGATAGCAGTCTTCCTTCAGGCGGGTATCTTTAACAAGGTGGGTTCGCCTACAGGAGCCGGCCTCGACATTCGGCTGCACCACAATAGCAGTAGAGAACCTTGCCAGGCACACTGCCCACTTCGTAGTTGTAATCCCACGTCAGTTCTGTGCCCGACCGGATGAATCTGCACAAAATGGAATCACCGTGAAGTGTAATGCTTGAGGACCTATTCAAAACCCATCACAAATATTTAATAATTAAAGTTGCATAGTCCGATGGTTTTGAATTTCTCTATTTTTTCTGAGATAAATATATTAAATCGATCACCTGTATCTACTTTACATTAGTTCAAAGTTACTTTTATTTTAAATGGTAAACTTTTGAGATATTTTGAGTGCAAACATGGAAAATTAGTTTTGGCAAGCTTGCCAAAACTCTGACACCATAGACTTCTGCAGTAAAAGGTTCTGTTAAATTAACTCAGTATTTATTGCCTTCTACGCAGAAACAAATGCTTAATAAGTGCATCAGTATCTAAGTTAAATATGTAGAATCAAAGTTAGATCATTGTTTTGGTTTTGAAAATTTGATGATTTCATCGGACAATGCAGCTTTAAATAGAAGGACTATCTAACAATAACAAAAATTGTATTAAATTGTTTAAATACGCTGGAACTGAAATTTGGTGCATAAGGGGCCGTCCAAAGTTGTCAAAATTAGGACAGTCGACCAAAGAGTTTTACTTTCCAGACCACCACCCGCCTCACCCATTTCCCCTCCAAAGTAGTACAAATCAACATCCTACATACGATTTAAGTTACACAAACAGTGTAAATATCAACATTTTATTAAACGATAAATTTCTGACACGCCATCATACGCATTATATGACAGTGAAAATGTTGACAACTGTGAACGCCCCCATATGCTGTGAATTGCGTCTGGTTCGCATGTGGAGTAGACGTCCACAATTACCCTCCCTTTCACCTCCAGCCGGACTCTGTCCTCCTGGGCCTACGCCCGCCAATCAGAGCTCTCCACCGAGGTACCAGACACTGTCTCTTTCCAGAACTCTCCCCTCAGCTGCCGGTGATGTGTGCATGGAATAAAATCTACATGTCATTACCATCTAAAAAAAATGGTGAATATTTAAAAGGTTGGTTGGTTATTGGAGTTTTATGTCCTGGCAACATCTAAGGTCATATCATGACAAGTACCGACTTGTGACAGTGCAGACTTATGGTGACTTTTATAGTGCTGCCCCACTGGGAAATTAGGCTGCCAGCACCATGACTTGATATCCCACTCAGTCACATTATCTTGACACTGAGCTAACCAGTCATTGCCCTATCCTATTAATGCTGAGCGCCAGGCTAGGAAGTGACAAGTATCACTTTTGTAAGTCATTAGTTTGACTCGACTGGGAATTAAACTTTCGATCTCCCGCAAGGGAGGCCTGCACTCCATCGTGCCTGGTAAATATTTAAAAGCAATGTATACACATCAATATATATATATTTATCTATATATATAATATATATATATAATATATACTGTTTTTGAAATATACTTACTGTCCAGCGAAAAAGGCGACCCAGGGAAACCTCATATCGTGTGTGTCCACAAACACATTCTGCACAAACACGTTCGGTCCACAGCTATGCTGAAATCCGAGATAGAAGCCAGTCAGTTATATTATATATAATCTATTATATACATATAAACGCTCGGAGAATTATTTATTATTTATTAGGTTCGATTCTACTCGACTTAATATTGTCCAATCGCCGTCGTCCACTGGCCCCTGCTGTGGCCCTGACGGTTTCGACGCTGCTCGAGTTGGTTTGAATCGTCACTTGCCTCCAGTTTTTTGCTGAGGAAGGACCACAGTCTACCTGCTACCTGTGGTTCCTTTGTTCTACCTGTGCTACCTGTTGTTCTACCTGGGGCCAGCGGACGACTTCAGCTCTGATATTACCTGTTTCGCTGATCAGCAATAACAAGGACGATCGCACCTGAATGACAGATTAACGGTATCGTGCACATAACTAAACCTTATTATAGCGTTTTCACAGGGACAGCGGACGACTGAAGCAAAATAATTCCTATCCTATCCTGATCGTTATTGAAAATGCTGGATATTGCTTCTAATAACAATCGATCGTTCTGAAACTGCTTAACCCCGGGCCAAGTGACGACTATATCGGTCGAGTTCAAGGTTTCATAGATTAATTGCACATTGAGATCGTTATCGGCGAATAATTCAAGGATCAATTTGAATCTCGTCCGAACTTTAACGGTCGATCACCATTGATCGCCCGATCGGGCCAACGGACGACCTCATTTCGAATTTTGTAATTTAAACGAACGATTCAACCTTCCAAACTTTAACGGTACTTCTGATCGGGCCAACAGACGACGACACAGACGGCCGACGACTGCACCATTTTCATTCAGCATTGATCGACTGATCGGGCCAACGGACGACTTCATTTTCAATTGGGCCAGCGGACGACCGGGATTAACTATGATAGCCTTTTCATGTTAAACCTTGGCCAACGGACGACCGACTGGGATGCCACTACCCTACTGTAGCGACTGCGGCTTCAACCACAAAAAAGATGACAAGGAGGTGGGTGAAGACCGGAGGGAACATGTTACAGTGCGTACACGAAGTACAACCAAGATGGCCACCGCTAAAACGAAAGACGGTTCGGGCCAAGGGACGACTTCGGTTGCGGACTTGTCGTATGACGACAAGGAGGAAGCAGTGAAGAAAGCAATCGCGGATCTGGAGGCGGAGTTGAGATTGCAGGACTTGCACGTTCGTTTGAGGGGTCTTGAGATCGATAGGGACAGGAGGAGATCCGGTCGTCCACTCGCTCGGGACGAACCTCATCGCGAAGACAACATGGAGAGGTGCGAATTGACTAAAGACATTCGCACAGTTCCGGACGATTCAAGACCAGATTTGAAGACGAGGGACAGCGAAGACGACGGCCATTCTTCTTACGGCCGTTCGCGTAGACGTTCAAGGGATGCCGGACGACGACGACGGACGACACGATCGCAGAGTGATAGCAGCGCGCCCAGACGAAGACGGAGTAAGTGGTCTCTCAAGAAACACACTTTGGGGGGACAGGACATGAGGAAGCTAAACTGCTACGAACTTATTAATGCTAGCACTTCTTGGTGCCTCACCTTAGCGGACCTTTCCGTCCAAGACTATAAGGCGTTCTTACAACATCTTAAGTTCATCACCAATCGCGCGAGGGATGAGCACTACAAGGACGTCGCTCATGTCGAGTACGATTTGGAGATCAGGAAGTTAGCCGAGACATTGGGGTTCGCTGCTTTCGCATCGAAGTACCAAAGCAAAAGCATGTCACACTACAGTGACCAGAACCGCAGGCAACAAAAGACTGGCTACGGAACTGCAACCGGATCGAGGAAAAAATCGCCTTCGGGACCTGGAAAGCGCTCCTGCTACACGTGGAACTGTGACGCTGGATGCGACCGCAAGGAGGATGACTGCAGGTTCAGCCACACCTGCTCGAAGTGCGGCTGAAAGGGGCACAAACGCTATAAGTGCAAAGAGTGACTTTGTGAGGGAAGATTAACTAGACTTGCGGGAGCAAGGTCTATGGCAGCGGAGCACGAGCCTTCGAGCCAACACAAGATGGGTGTTTTGATCGGGGACTCGGTTGACAGGGAGACTGTCAGTAGGGGGGTCGATGTTGACAGGGAGACTGTCAACAGAGACGTTGCTGAATGGTTAGGTCACCAGCTTAGGGCAGGCAACAAGGAGGACTGTGCCCTAGTTAGTGTCCAGAGGCAAATACACGCTAGGAGTAGGAGCAGCAACAGATACGATGCCACATATACATCGACCAACATCGCCGCGGAGAGCGGCAGCACCGTTCATGACGGAGAGATACGAGTGGACCTTAATGAGGACATGGTTGTCAATAGTGACATTGCAGACGGAGGGGTGATTGACACTCCAGCCGATGGTCACTGCGACCGAATCGGGCCCATCGATACCATTGCTGATAGTTTGGTTTCTTCCAATGTACAGGAGGGAGGGCTTGAGAAACTTACATTATGGGGCACCGTTAATATAGAAGATGCTGAGGGTCGTTTACACATTCGGGATGTGGGGGATCACATATTGGTATCGCTGTCCGAGCGGATAGACGGTAACAAATTCCAATTTGAAGTATATCGATCATGTTTTGAGGGAAATTGTGACTGTACCCACTTTATTGCAGCAAACCGCTCCCAGCTGAAGCCTTGTAGATTTGTTGTAGAACTATTCTTTAGGGGAGATAACGATCCCGACGCCATATTTCTATTGCTGGGAGTGGTATTCGGTTTCAGGGTAATAAATGATGATTGTGCTACCTCCTATAACACCAGGGAGAGGAAGGCTAGGAACAAATGGGAGCGCGAGATAATTTTTTAGAAGTTTCACGCAGAGCTAGCCGACGGGAATATATCCAGGGTCCACGACAAGCCTCAGTGCACACATTCGGTGTTTGTCGGACCGAAAGACGATGGCGGTGGTAGGACCGTCGTCGATTGTAGCAGGCCAAAAGGGAATTCTGTCAACCAGTACACACATGGCATAGCCACTACCTTCAGCTATAAAAGCATTGATAATGTTACAGACTGCATGGAGAGAGATGATTTTCTATCTACCATAGACATTAAGGATGCTTATAGAGCTGTCTCCATTCATCCTTGCAACAGGCCTCGTCAGGGGCTCGCTATCGCTAGGGCGCTTGGTGATGACGGAGCCTATTACCTAGACAATAGACTTAGCATGGGCCTTTCCTCTAAGCCTTACATATTTTCTAAAATCTCAGACTTTATTGTAAGATGTGCTGTAAGGGAGGGCTTTACTCGAGTCATTAATTACCTCAATGATTTCTGTGTCTTAGGTCGGAGTGAGTTTGAGGCCATGTGGGCCCAGAGGTTAGTTCTAGGCATTATCCACAGGTTGGGATTTTATGTCAGCTATAAGAAGGTTTTTTTGTTTGTTTGTTGTTGTTGTTTTACGTCCTAGCAACATCTAAGGTCATATCAGGACGGGTACCAACTTGTGACAGTACGCACTCATGGTGACTTTATAGTGCTGTCCCACTGGGAAACCAGGCCGCTGGCACCATGACCTGGTATCCCACTCAGTCACATTATCCTGACACTGAGCACACCAGTCCTTGCCCTATCCTAATAATGCCGAGTGCCTGGCTAGGAAGCAACAAGTATCAATTTTAAAGTCATTGGTTTGACTCGACCGGGACTCAAACCCACGACCCCACGATCTACCAGCACGGGAGACGGACGCTCTAACTCATTCGGCCATCCCGTCTGGTACTATAAGAAGGTGAGCAAGACTGGACGGAGAGTTTGGTTCCTTGGAATCATCATTGATTTGGACAAGTTGGAACTCACCCGTCCTATAGATAAGTTGGATAAAATGAGATTGACACTGGGAACAATGAGGGATCGGAAGAAAGCTTCAAAGAGGGAGCTCGAACAGGTCGGTGGAATCCTAGCCCACTGTGCAAAGGTGATCAGGGGCGGGCGAACCTTTACTAGGAGGATATTTGATATGTCAGCAGCACTCATAGGGTTAGGCTAACTAAGGGGGTACGCGAAGATCTCGAATGGTGGATCACATTTTCCGCCCAGTTTAATGGCAAGGCCAAAATTCTGGGCCATTTTGCTCCCCTCATTGCCTCCTACAGTGATGCATCTGGATGGGGCCTTGGTGCTCTTCACGGTAACGACTGGCTGGTCGGGTCTTTTGTTGAGGACGATAGACTGCTCGCTGGCTATGTGGGTCACCATCACGTGAGTCCCGAGGGCCATGTAGCTTCTTCTCATATAAATATTAGGGAGATGGCTGCGGTCTATGCCGCCTGCGAGAGGTGGTCACATAATTGGGCTGATGCAACGGTCGTTATGGTTACTGATAGTGCTGTCGTTCAGGCCGCCTTGAGCACAGGCAGATCGAGATCTGGTGGGATCATGTATTATCTCAGGAGATTGTTTTGGATGGCGGTTGGGAGGAATTTTGAGTTCAAGTCTGTTTACATTCGTAGTAAGGATAATGTTATCTGTGACTGCCTGAGCCGCCTCGACGACAGTGCTAGCAACACCAGGATTTTAGATGCTGACCCGGAGGGGTTGCTCTGCTGTAGGGCAAAACTGTTTCATACTCTATTCTCTCACAGAAGGAAGGGGGATTAAGCGGGTCAAGGGGGATGCCCCACGCCGGGCCAGGCCCCTGCTTCCTTCTATGATGAGGAAGACATTTGCTATGCGGCGCCCTCCCGGGGCCATACATCGTGGAGGGCGGCTATACTAGTTTCCTTTAGAGCCCTTCTGCGGAAGGCGCAGGTCACCCTCTCGGACTCATATGCTATTTACCAGCAGACTCTGAAGACCTTTGCAGCAAGGGCAGGTATGGAGGTCGATGACTTATCATCACATTCACTTCGCCGAGGTGGCTGCTCCTTTTTAGCCTTATGTGGGGCCTCAGTGAGGAAATTAAGGTACGGGGGGACTGGGCGTCCGAGACAGTTTACACATATCTAAAACCCCCATTATCTGTCCGGATTGTGGACGACATGAGGGTTGCAGCCACCTTTGCTCCGAGACAGTTTGATTGGTTTGGGTGGGAGTCGCTCAGCTCCCTTTGGCATTTATCGCTCAGCCCGGAGTCGAATAAACGAACCATCCCAATCTGCTGTCTCTTGTCAATTCGTAGGGGAGGCTTATATTATATATAATCTATTATATACATATAAACGCTCGGAGAATTATTTATTATTTATTAGGTTCGATTCTACTCGACTTAATATTGTCCAATCGCCGTCGTCCGCTGGCCCCTGCTGCGGCCCTGACGGTTTCGACGCTGCTCGAGTTGGTTTGAATCGTCACTTGCCTCCAGTTTTTTGCTTTTGTATTAGGTAGAGCATTTATCGCTCAGCCCGGAGTCGAATAAACGAACCATCCCAATCTGCTGTCTCTTGTCAATTCGTAGGGGAGGCTTATTCACTGTATATTAGATATTAGGTGGTTGGTTGTTGGAATTTTACGTCATGGTAACATCTAGGGTCATATCAGGACGGGTACCGACTTGTGGCACTGTGCACTCATGGCGACTTTATAGTGCTGCCCCATTGGGAGACCAGGCCACCAGCACCATGACCTGATATCCCACTCATATTGAGCCAACCAGTCCTTGCCCTATCCTATTAATGCTGAGTGCCTGGCTAGAAAGTGACAAGTATCAATTTTTAAGTCATTGGTTTGACTCGACCATGGTTTGAACCTGTGGGTTCGAATCCAAAACTGGAGATGGACGCTCAACTCATTCGGCCATCCTGGCTGGTCGTATATTAGATACTGGGTGCAGTGTATCAAGGATATTTATACTCTATATTAAACATAGAGTACATAATACATACAGCTAATATCATTAGCATTGCTTGGGTAGCATACAACAGCATAGAGAAAATTGAAAACAATTAGTTAAAAACCACCCCAATCTTAACAACATTTTTTGTGTCTGGTTAAAATGTTTTATTATTAGTAGGGGACATTGCAATTTGAGTAACTACTTTCTTTCGCCTTCCACTGCTACCACTATCACGGGAGTAGTGGAAAGAGGGACATCAATTATGCAACTGATAGAAATACAATACCCTTTGATATTTTCATTGACTAGTACCAAACAATGCAGGGTCATATTATAAGATAATACAATTTATACGCCCAGTATTCTAGTTTTTACTTGAGCATTGTGAGATGGTAGAACCTACGTATAGTTATCAGACTCAACTACTCTCAGATTATTTGTTTGCTTGTTTGGGTCTTACATCTTAGCAACACCTGTGGTCATATGAGGACGGGTACTAACTTAGGACAGTGCACACTCCTGACTTTATAGTGTTGTCCCACTGGGAGATCAGGCCGCAGGCACCATGACCTGATATCCCACTCAGTCACATTATCCTGATACTGATCTAACCAGTCCTTGCCCTATCCTAGTAATGCCAAGCGCCAGGCTAGGTAGTGACAAGTATCAATTTTGTAAGTCATTCGCTTGACTCGAGCGGGATTCCAATTTCCGACCTTTGGCATGGGAAGCCTGCGCTCTTACCAATTCGGACACCGCGCCCGGTACTACTCTCAGAAGAATGTTGCCATGGATACCTACGTTCAGATAGCGTCCGATATTGCCATTGGACTTGGCGTCCATGACGTAGCAGAACGGTTCGTTGTTATACAATAGGCGCGTCTTAAATCCGTGGTCTTCCTCCTCTGGGGGAGGTGGTGGCGGCTCTGGGATAAACAAATATACGGGTCATTCTCTGAAGCTGGGTACATCATATTTGTCAAAATTTGGTGTCCATATTTCGGTGAACATAAATAATTCTTTCTCTTTTTAATAGCAAGTCAAATAATTATTGTTGCCTCTGTGTATTAAGTATGTCAGCAATACTATATGTATTTAATCTATCCCACAAAATCTATCAAAAGTATGTGCATATGATTTTGTGCTAAAGAGAAAATTTACACATCTACATAAAATTCTACACAAACTTATTTTTTCCAACCTTTTTCTCATAAGCCATAATTTTGCTTGCTTAACTCTAATCAATAAAATCTTGGTTGAATGTGCTGTGTAAGTTAAAATGATATGCTGAATGTGTGTTAAATTTCCATGTTACACGGGACATTTCAATGTATTGCTTAATTTGCATAAGATCAAAATCAAAAAGTGAAATAACTTTTTTTCATGTAAATCTTCATATGAATATTGATTCTGTTATTATTTGGAATGTTTTCTATTATTTGGAATGTTTTCACTTTTGGTTTCCATGTCACACAAGTGTTTCAAAGAACCACCGATATACACGCTTAAAAAGAGCACACAATGAAACAGAAACTCAGGGCACCCCCGCTCCCCACTCCAACCTCCCACCACCACTCCACGGATAGCACTAAGAGAACAAAATTATGAATCTTCGCCCTCACCCAGATCCATACACACTGACATTTTGCATACACGCTGGAATTTTGTATCTTTTTTTTTACTTTTTAAATATCAGTGTGTATAAACATACACAAAAAAAATACCAAAATTATTCCAGAGTGTGTCTACATCTTAGCGAACACTAAAACGACACAGAATTCCCCATCTCAGGCTACTCTAGTTCGGGGTGAATCTTTTATTTATTGAAGCGCATGCAAAATTAATAATTTGAAGCTACAAATGTACCTTTCTTCTTTTTCTCTTTCTTTGTATTCGATGGCTTCTTTTCTGGAGCTTTCTCCTTCGTTGTTTTCTCAATTCTTGGTTCCTTTTCCACTTTTATTTCTTTCTGCACATCGTCTTCTTTGACAGCACTGGATTCTGTTGCTAAAACTGTAATCGTGTAATTAGGTAAGATTAATAACCTATAAATTGAAGTTCCCCCCCCCCCCCCCCAAATAAGAAACAGCTTTTGAACGCATGTAGTGGGTGACTTCATTAGAAAACAAATGAAATAAAAATCTATTTCATAGAGGAATATATGTTATACAGGGTGCATAAAGAACTAGTTCTTAAAATAGATGCCTTAAAATAAAAGTTAGATTCCACCTGGAGTTGAATACAGCTGCAAGTTTAATTTTTAAATAACGAGAATACTAGAAGAAATGAAAGAACATATGGTATAAAGTCCAGGTCTTATTATAAGTGCTACTATTGTAATCAGGGATAAAAGTGGTCTCCAGCAAAAAACGTGGAAACCAAGCTGAAATTGACGGCGAATTTCGATTAAAACGAGGATCTTCTTGTGGCGTTCTCTGTGGTGGAGTGATTAGAGTGTCTGACTTTTTTCTAGGTCAGGCTCCTAATCTGAGGGTCGGTGGTTCGATTCCCCATGCCCCCAGCGTTGCCAATTTGGATTTCCACCACTGTGTATAACTTACAGCGTCATCAAAGGCCGGTTGCTCTCATACCATGTCTATGTGGTGTGGGAGGTTAAAAATCCCTTGGGTTGGTAAAAGTGTAGGCTCGGGCTTTCTATTGACCAGCAGTGGAGTGGGGAAGACCAGTCATCTGTGACTGGGATTTCCCCTGCTTGGGACAACTAATGTACAAAAAAAAAAAGAAAAAAAAGAGAGACAAATGGTGTTCACACTTCCTGTCTACTATTCGCTATATCACTAGACTTAGCACTGTCAGGGAACCGTGGGAAAATGCCGGAAGTAACTGATTGAGCCTATATTATCGCCCATGCTTTAACTCGTTGTTATTTGGGTTTTATATTCTAATAACATCTAAGGTCATATAAGAACTCGATTCAAACTACCCAATTGTTGTCATATACATCCTGATTCCTTGTACAACGGTAATCAGTAAATATAAAAAAATCGCGCACATCCGCGAAAACGCAGGGATCTTTCATCCGTGTGTAATAAAAAAACCTGTCATTAATAGTTGTATATGATAACATGCTTCTAGGTAATAATTAAAGGGACTTCCTAACATTCTGAAATCCCATACAATACAATGTAATACAAGTATTCTGAGTTCCACTGGTCCCTCAGGAAGGACTGAAGCTGCGACTCAGGACACCCAGTCACAGCTTCAGCACACACACTGGAGTTGGGTTCGGTACCACTCCCAGCCCTGTCCTTCATTATAAACCCTTTCACTTTGCAACTATAATTAATTACCTCCTGATGACCAAATGTGGTCAGGCTTTTGCCATTTCTAATGTAGAGTGCAGTGGAATCGTCCTAGTAAATATATACACTGGGTAGAAATACCACGCCGTATGCGTGTATTCGCCCACCTCCCCATCACGTAACCCGAAGCTGTTACCCGGCATACTGGGGCGCAGCGTCAGTTCTTTCTGTGGGACAAGCAAAACTCAGAATCCCCACATTGAGGCTGTAATCGATTAAAACGACCCGGGCAACTCTGGTCATCCGAGTCATCAGAATTTGAAATCAAACACAGCGAGAGGAGTTGACAAATACACCTGCCGTGTGCAAAACGATCCGACCCCAGTAACCCACCTCTTGGCTGGGGTTGGCTATGCGCGATGTCACATTTGCGCTTGTACCGTCTTGCAGGATAACAGCTACTAGTACCAGTCATACATATTTTTTTTAAAGAATAACCTAGATTAATGAAATGGAAATATAGCTAAACTAGGCCATCATAAAATACTTTAAATCCTATTTTGCTGTAGTTTTATTGGTTATTAAAAAAAAAAAGGTTTTGGGATTAAGCCACCATTTTTTTCACCCCGAGCGTGGAGAAGCGTATACGATTATTCGACACGAGTCTGTAGGATGTGCGCATGCACCAAAAAGTGGCTCGGATGACCCGAGTTGATTAATCGATTACAACCCTGAGTGAGACATTGGCGCTCACCTTTTTTCTCTGCTTCCGCCTTTATTTCAGGCCCAGATGTTGAGGACTCGTTTGTTGGAGGTTTTTTCTCTTCTCCTTTTGTAGTATCTGTAAAGATGTAATAATTGGTAATTCAACTGCATACATTTGTTGGACATCTATATGTAAATGTGCCTTTGGATTTGAACAATTTCCATCTACTGGGCTCTTAAAGTTGCATAGTCCGATGAAATATATATTTTTCGAAACGAAAATACTTATCTACATTTGATTCATTATACCCAACTTCGATATTGGTGAATTAACTAGTAGTTTAGGACAGCATATACAGAATATTCAGTGAATTTACTACCTCATTCCATGGGAAACTTACTTTGAGGAAGTCATTAGGAAGGGAGGCCAGAAACGAATTAGGTCAATCTTGTGACCTGATTTGCCTTGCCCTCATTCCAGATACCATATATGGCATTAGTCAGGTTCTAAGACATACACACATTACTAGGTCAACTCACATCACGTGACCATAGCGAGAGGCCCTTTGGAGAGCTTGTCAAAATTATTTTTGGGTTCTTTCAGCTCAAATTTCTTCAAAACTAGCCATTTTTAATCAAAATGAATCCGGACTAATGATTAGTAGGCCATAACGATCAATTTGATATATTTATTTCAAATTAGTGGCTGAAGCTACCATTAAAAAAATATTAAAAAGAAGATGAAAGCAGTTCAAAATGAAGTGTGCGAATAGCTTCTAATGCGTGCACAGATTACTTATTACTTGTGCGGTATAGTGAGTGTGGAGAGGGGACTATTGATATTAGTTAGGGATTTAATTAATACTATTATCACATTCTGTGAATACTTAATTTGATAATTAGAAAAATGAAGTAATTTAATGGTTCTCGAGTAATCAATGGAGGAACACCTATACATTAGCTTCTTCAAAATTAGAATTAATATACGAATATATTCTTGAGCAGTTTTGACACTTTCGTACAATACATATCCACTAATATGGCAGTTGAACAATTGGTACAATCTATTTATATCAACTCATATATCATCATCATCATGCTGTCGGTCGTGATGCGACAAAGACTGCTTTCAAACATTTCATGAAAGCTGCCTGCAAAAGTGTTGAAGTGCTGCTGGCTTTTGCAAGTTACCAGCGGCACTCTCTCGGGGAGCAAATAGAGGTTTTAAACCGGCAAGAACATGTCCAGACAGGCGCAAAACTATTTGTCCCTGCATATAAAACACATAGTAATTAACCAACTCATGAACAGAAAAAGAACAACGGTAGAAAAACAAATCGATTTAAAGGCAGATTGTAATAATACTTATAATTTGAAATTAACAAACCATGCACCAAGGATTACATCTCGTGTACTTATGCTTACATGCACCTGTTATCTAACTGTAATCTCTGGTGCCTGGTTCTGTAGATAAGGGCTTATCAGCCATCTAAGGGCTCTGTGAGGGGCATCTAGCTAAGGGCTGATGACTCTTTTTAGGATCATCCATTTCTTTTACATAAGGCCACCTAGGGTAATCAATGTCAGGTACCAGTGGCTCCTATTAAAGCAACATAGCTTTTCTACATAATGCTCCTCTTAGATTGACCTACGCAAAACCCCACTTTGGTGCTCTCTGCCTTATAGCGCAAGTTGGTTGGTTGTTGAAGTGTTACGTCCTGGCAACATCTAAGGTCATATCAGGACTGGTACCGACTTATGACTGGGCGCAGTCATAGCGACTTTATAGTGCTGCCCCAGTGGGAGACCACGCTGCCAGCACCATGACCTGATATCCCACTCAGTCACATTATCCTAACACCGAGCCAACCAATCCATGCTCTATTCTAATAATGTTGAGCGCTTGGCTAGGAAGCGAAAAGGATCTATTTCCTAAGTCATTGGTTTGACTCGACCTGGAATTGAACTCCCGACCTTCTGCATGGGAGACCTTCACTCAACCAATTCAGCCACCGCATCCGATTTTAGCTCAGGTACATAAGGATCCTTTCAGGCGTCAATATCCAGGGGTTCAATTAAGGCAATACTTATCTAGGCAAACCCTCACCAGGCTCCTGTCCTGGCAACATCCAATGACATGTGACAGTTGTGCAGCCATGGTGGCTTTATATTGCTGCTTTATAGTGCTGCCTCACTGAGATATCGTATCGTGCACAGCAAGATGCAATATCACATTCAGTCACATCATCCGAATACTGACCCAACTAATCCATGCCCTATTTTTTGTTAGTAATCATAGGAAGCGGATACCCTAACCTATAGGCCATCCGTTTCAGTAGTTATTCAGGGTTAATTACATCTTGAACATTTTCTAATACAGGGGCCAATAATAGATTTCAGATAGTCACTTATACAGGGTGTCGATGACTAGGTATTTGCAGCACACTTCGAATGGTCACTGGTAGGACTGTGATGGTTGGTTGGTTTGTTGGTTTGTTGGTGGAGGTTTGCATCCTGGCAACATCCTCGGTCATATCAGGACAGGTACTGACTTGTGACAGTGTGCACTCATGGCAACTTTTAGTGTTGCCTCACTTGGAAATCAGGCCACCAGCACCATGACCCGATATCTCACTCAGTCACATTATCCTGACAGTGACCGAACGAGTCCTTGCGCTATCCTATTAATGCCGAGTGCCAAGCTAGGAAGCGACAAGTATCAATTTTTTACGTCATTGGTTTGACTCAACCTGGAATCGAACTCCCGATCTCCTGCACGGGAGGCCTGTGATCTACCGATTCGGCCACCGTGTCAAAAGATTTCAGATAGGTCACTTATACAGGGCGTGAATGGTTGAATATCTGCAGCACACTGTGAATGACCACTGACAGGACTGTAATTTGCGATGAAGTAATTACTTCAATTATATAGTCTTACTATACTATATGTTGTTACATTCAGGATTGGAAAGGTTGGAGAGGTTCAACAGTTATTTCCTACACCAACTACTTTCATATTCAATTTCATTCAAGTTACTGACACTTCCAGCTTTTAGTTAACACAAAGTAAACTCGTGCTAAAAACACGCAACTTTAACAGTTTAAGCCTCAATCACACGACAGCTTGCGACCAATTGCGACCATTTTGGACCAAAGAACCTACATCCTTGTGACCTCCATGTACCCAAAGCGATGGTTGCTGCCCTCTGGGCGACCATTTTGGTCACTAGGTTTTGTAGTGCAGTAGCTGCAACCTCCTTGTGACCAAAATGGTTGCAAGGTCGGCGACCACTGAGGACAACTTGCGACCACCCCTTTTTTGTGGTCGCAATGAGGAGTGTGAATGGGGTATTAACTAGGTTAATTCTTGCAAAAAGCCAGAACGACATCGGAAGTCAATGCTACTAGGCAACCATAACGCTACTGGACAGTCATTTCAAGTAGCCAACATACTGCTAGGAAATCAACATGTTGACAGATACATAACATGTTACTAGTAACCAGCCTGTTTTCAGATTAAATCAACCTAAACTAATTTAGTTTAAAGACCATCTAAACGTTAAATAACTATGTCCATATATGAGTAATCTTTGCTGAAAATGTACAATTAGGTAAAGATGCATGCAAAACTGATGGGAGAAGAAAAATGTGACATTTTATTTGCTTGAAATAATGGATGTTATTAATTATATTTAAAAGGGATGTCTCAGTTTTCTAAAATATAAAGTTATTCGCTTAGTTCTTGACACGCTTAAGGTGAGACATGGGTGATTTTTGGGTGATTTCCGTATCTCAAAAACTATTAGAGATAGAGCTTTGAAAATTGGAGCACACATTCTTTGTATCAAGAGAAGCATATCTGCAGAGTTTCAAAGCTCTATCTTGAGTAGGGGTAATATGATGAAGGATCTTGCAAAAAAAATCAAATCAAAATTTTACCCCCTCCAGGAAGTATACTGAATGTGCCTAGATTTGCCTGAATCAAGTTTATTATATGAAGAACTGGTCCAGTTGAGTGCAATAAGGTGGTTTGTGAATTTATATATGTCATTACCAACATGTCCCTACATGACGACCCAGAGTTTCAACTTTCTGCTACAATTATAACTTACATTTTTAGAGGGGGCAAATTGGCAAAACTCTGGGAAAAGCAGTTCTGAGAAAACGAGCTTCAAAGTTCACAAAGTCTTTCTTTCAAATGTTAAATTCCAGTATCATCATCTAGAATTCCATATTATATACACAAATATCCAGTCAAGTAATTATCTGTCAAAAAAAAACAAGAAGTTTTTCTATATGAATACACCAAAAACCAGAAATCCCCAGTTTGACCCAAATTCATGTTCCGATCACCCGTGTGTCCCCTTAAAGACATTACACTTTTTTTAATAGAATATTCAAAATGATTCTTACTCTTACCCACATGTGCATATTAGTTCTAAGATATTAAAAGCCCACTTTGAGTAGTATTGAAGTGCTTATTACATAAGTCAACAGGATGATAGGAAAAGATAGCAATATAATTTAATCGTTTCTATTATTATTTTTATGAGATCATTGATATTAAACTATGAAATATGTGAAAAGTAATGCCATTTAATGGAATTTTCAAATGTTTTGTGTACCCCAGTATCTAGATATTAGTATAAATATGAACGAAAGAATACATTAAAAAAATATATTAAAAAGAAAAGAAGAGAAAGCGGTATATGCAGTTTGTTTGCTTAAGGTAATATTGAATTTTTTTTTTTTTGTTGGGTCCATTAGTTGTATAAGCAGGGAAAATTTCAGTCATAGACGACTGGTCTTCCTCATTCCACTGCTGGTCGATAGAAAGCCCGAGACTACACTTTTACCGACGCAAGGGATTTTTAACCTCCCACACCACATAGACATGGTATGAGAGCAACCGGCCTTTGATGACGCTGTAAGTTATACACAGCGGTGGAAATCCAAATTGGCAGAGCTAAGGGCATGGGGAATTGAACCGTCGACCCTCAGATTAGGAGTCTGACCTAGAAAAAAGTCAGACACTCTAACCACTCCGCCACAGAGAACACCACAGAATGTGTAGAGATATCAGATGAAATGGTGAGATTATAAAGAATCCAGAATTATTGCTTTTTGATGTAATTGTACAAATTGAGAAATAATTATTCATACATGTAGTTCATGTCAATTC
This sequence comes from Branchipolynoe longqiensis, assembly GCA_030323885.1. NCBI lineage: Eukaryota > Metazoa > Annelida > Polychaeta > Phyllodocida > Polynoidae > Branchipolynoe > Branchipolynoe longqiensis. The sequence goes on along the minus strand of CM059193.1, from coordinate 67,857,497 downwards.
TCCATGACTATTTGACAATAGCACATGGCCACTTTCCAGTGTGAGAAATCTGTAAGCAGGATGCTGTGACGTCACCACACACCACACTGAAGTTATTTACGCATGTCCAGACTCACACTTTATTTTAAGGAAGCGGGATAAGAGGATGAGGAAGAAGAGGAAGAAAAACAAGAAAATGAAGAGGAAGAAAAAGAAGGGGAAGGGGGAGAATAAGAAAAGGAGGGGGAAAAAAGATAAGAAAGAAAATAAAAAGAGGAAGAATGAGGAGTAGGAGAAGAACGAGAAGAACGAGGAGGAAGAGGAAGAGAAGAACGAGAAGGAGAAGGAGAAGAAGGGGAGGAAGAAAAGGAACGAGAAGGAGAAGAAGAGGGAGCATGCCCCATAATTTGTTGTAATTGATAAAGCACCCTAAATGATGATCAGCTACACAAATAAATAAAGGTCATTGAAAGCTTAGATGGTCTTTAAAGGCTGTGGAGTTCTAATGTACCGCATACCCTATTTACCTGTGCTAGCGCAGCCTATGCCCCGGGCGCGTATACGAGGAATTCGAATAGGTCTACGAGACAAGTCTACTGGTTCTACATGAAAGAAGGGGACAACAAAGAGAAATAAGTCAGAATGAAGACAAAGGAAAAAGTGCTCAACAGAAAGAGAAAAAACCAGCCGCAGACATTGACAGTGATTCAAAACGGCATATTTAAAGGTGCATAGTCTGATGAACGCATCAAAATCGTATGTTGTTTTACGTCCTAGCAACATATAAGGTCATATCAGGACGGGTACCGACTTGTGACAGTGTGCACTCATGGGGACTTTAATCATGCTGCCCCACTGGGAGACCAGACCGCCAGTACAATGATCCAATATCCCACAGTCACATTATCCGGATACTGAACTAATCAGACCAGGCCACCAGCACCATGACCTGATATCCCACTCAGTCACATTATCCTGACACTGAGCCGACCAGTAATTGCGCTATCCTAATAATGACGAGCGCCAGGCTAGGAAGCAACAGGTATCAATTTTAAAGTCATTGGTTTGACTCGACCAGTGTTCGAACCCACAAACTCATGGATTTGGATCCCACAGTCTCCCAAAACAGGAGACGGACGCTCATCAAATTTCTCAAACCAAAAACACTTACAGGTTGACCATCACTTATCATGCAATCAGTTTTCCAGTTCATTCAGTAATCGAGCACTAATTTCCACTAGAGCAATTTAAATTCCCTCATCAGTTTTATAAGTGAACAAGAAATAATGAAATTTTACCACTTCAAAATTCAATGCCAGCACATCAAAATCCAGTGCCTTCAACATCACCTTTCTCAGATGAGCTGTGACTATCATCATCAGTTCCTGATATTTATTTAATCTTTTTCCTTTATTAACCAACATGTGTTGTGTTAAGTGCATTGTAATGTAATAATCAGTTATCTGGCAAAATCACTTATCCGGCACCCTACGGGTCCCAATGATGGCAGTTTTCTAATGGTCAACCTGTACCTACATTTGAGCTTATATTATAAATCCAACTTAGATTATTGGTGCACTAATTAAGCATTTGTTGCTGCACAGAAAGGCATACTTTGTAAATTTAATAGAACCTGTTACTCCTGAATTATATGTGGTCCAATATTTTGCCATGCACAGTAATATTAATTTGACATGTTTTCACTTCAAATATCTCCATAGTTAAAGATTTACTTCAAACAAAAGTATGGTAGAGAATAACGATCAACCTAACAGGGTCCGTTTACATGTGAAGATATGGAATTCAAGGCTATTTCAAGGCTTTTCAAGGCTGTTTTTGAGAGGAATTCAAGACTATTTTATCTGGATTTAGTCCTCAATCCTCAATCCAAATGGCGATTTCAGACTAATTTAGATCAGTGGGGACGGTTTAATGGAATAACCCAAAATAGGAGAAATGGGGCAAATAATGTTCAAGACTTTTCAAGACTTTGCAGGCCCTGTACGGACCCTGCAAAAGTTACTTCAAACAAATGTACGGTAGAGAATAACAATCAACCTCATATATTTATCTAAAGAAATATGGTGGTCACTCAATACCATCGGACTATGTAACATTACGCATTCAACCATTTCAATGTTAATGCACAATAACAATAAATATGCTTAAAAACAAATCAATTAAATTTAAACACTATTCTCAGCGGTGCTATACAATACAGCTTTATCAATGCAATATTCTAAGTTCAAACTATCACCACGACATGAAGAGACGTTTATGAATTCTTACATCCCCATCAACATGATATTCAGACTGAGCTGTACAAAAAGCAGGCAGACCACAAAAGCAGGGCGAGTACAAAGATGGGGTGAGGAATGATGAGAATGTCAAACAAACCAGTATCCATGTTGATGTCTGTGTTACCAAACAGCTTCGTCTTCAGCTTCAGGGTGACCTTGGTGTGGATCGGTTGCTTCGGCGTCGCCATTTTCTGCTCTCCATCCAAATCCAGCTCATAATCCCCCATCCCCTCATCCTTCTTAGGAGCCGCATTCTCTGCTGCTGCAGTCACCTCGTCCTTCGCCTCTGCTTTCTTGTCTTTGTCGGCTTTATCCTCGTCCTCATCATCGTCACTGATGACGATGGACATGGCCGCCATTGGGTCAGGGATGCTGTCCACCCACTCCTTCGTCTTGGCTTGCGGACTCCGCATCTTCACCGACCTGAGGCGACAAGCAATCTTAGCAATGATGACGTGAAGCCACTTTTAAGAACACTAAGGCGAACCCACACTTAACAGTGTTTGACAACAATGGGGGGAGGCCCACTTTTAATAATGGACTGCACCCACTTTTAACAACAATGTAGTGAACAACAATTAGGTGAACCTATGTTTAACAACAATGGGGGAACCCCACTTTTAACAACAGGGTGAACCGACTTTTAACAACAGGGTAAACCCACCTTTAACAACAGGGTTATTAACACACCATTTAACAATGGAAGTAAACCTCTTAACGAAAATGGTGTAAACCTACTTAAACCGATGCATATCCCGAAAACTATTTAACCATTGCAAAATTTATTCAGGGCTTTTTTCTTGTTTGTTGTTGTTTCTTAAATACTTTATCACTATTACTCTTTTTTTTAAAGATAAACAATATTTCAGCCATCTATTTCTGCCTAAAAAAAACAAACATCATTTACAACCCTAAATGATGCTCTACGTTCCCCCCCCCCTCCAAAAAAAACCCCACACAATATAAAGACCCACAAAAAACAAACAAATATAAAAATAAAAACAAAGAAACCACACCACATAAACAAAGCTGAACGGTGCAGCCTTATGGTGAGCTACCATGTTTTCTCCTCGTCTGCTCCACGTTTAATGACGATCTTTGTGGCTCGCTTATCCATGTCCTCATCCCCATCCAATGTTTTCTTAGTTCGTCTCCGCGTACTACAAAACAAACAAAATTAATTATTTTTAAAAAACCAACAGATATTTCTTAGCCATTGGTAATCCAAGCTACTTACAGACTTAGTAACACCATGCAGACTAATGAAGCACTTGTCTTCCCATGATTAACCCTCACCTTTATATACGTAGTTCTTAGCCATTGGTAATCCAAGCTACTCACATAGACTTAGTAACACCATGCAGACTAATGATGCACCTGTCTTCCCGTGATTAACCCTCGCCGTTATATACACATAGTTCTTAGCCATTGATAATCCAAGCTACTCACATAAATCTAGTAACACCATGCAGACTAACGAAGCATCTGTCTTCCCGTGATTAACCCTCGCTGTTATATAGTATAGTTATATGAATCTTGTCTGTATGCAGGTATTGCAATACCTCAGGGAGTTTGACGCCCGTGCCCTGCAGAGTTGTAAACCACTGCCTTGTGGTACAGGTTCTTGACAGAACCGAAGGCTAAGGGAGCAAACCCTAAACAGAAAACCATGTCACTGTGGCAGCATTAAGGGCGGTTGATGTATGGAACTCCCAACATCTCCCGACCAGCCACTGCAGGGACAAATAGTTTTGCGCCTGTCTTGACATGTTCTTGCCGGTGTGAAACCTCTATTTGCTCCCCGAGAGAGTGCCACTGGTAACTTGCAAAAACCAGCAGTACTTCAACACTTTTGCAGGCAGCTTTCATGAAATGTATACCATCAAGAGAAACCTGAAGCTGAGAGACATTCAAGACTAACTCATGGACGCAACTCTCACAGCAGAGAGCTAAATGGAGAGCAGCACTCAAGTAATGAAAGCAGTCTTTGTCGCATCGCGACCGACAGCATGATGATGATGATGATATGAATATTACCTGGGTACAGATGATGGATAACTGGTGTTTTCCCTAGGTACTAGCCTCAGATAGTCGTGGTTCAGGGAGGAGGAAGCACATCCGGGTCCAGCAAACTTTTACATACTTTATACTATAAAAAATTATCTTAACTTTACTATTGTGTTTTCGTTTTGGTTCGAGCTAAACGTGATAGTCTTGGTAGGGTAGGGTGGGTGGGCCCTGACCCACGACTATCCGAGGCTAGTACCTCGGGAAAACACCAGTTATCCATCATCTGTACCCAGGTAAGATTCATTTAACTATACTATTTTACCTCTGTACTACGCCTCTGGCTACTCGTAGCCCAGGGAGAATTTGATATAATCTCATTTTTTATCCTTTCATATTTTAATGTTGTAATCATACTATATTGTTTTAGTGCAAAATATTAATTTTGTTTCTCACCCGTCTTTAATTGGTGAGTAGGCGAGTCGCCAGGCCGCTTCACTTTTTAAGTCGTTTGTTGTAATGTTTTGCAAACGATCTAGCCGTCTTCCACCCAGCATGTGCAAGGATTCTCTTTACCGAGATTCCTAATTGTCTTGCCTTGGAAACCATGGCTCCATGCGTTGAGTGGGATGCATAGCGTCCAGTATTGACTCCTGCCTGTTTAAGCACCTTGATGGTCCATCTTGCGAGTGTGTCTCTCGAGATAGCTTTATGAGGTTTAATAAAGCTGATTAGTAACTGTCTGGAATTCCTAATTCCGCATGACTTGGATATATATGCCCTAATGGCTGAAACTACACATATCCGTTTATCCTCCAGAAAACTATTTACATGTACTGTGGACAATGGGTCACCTGTACGATTCAGCTTTAGTAATGTCTCTAAATCAAATGTTGCCTCATCCTTATCTATTTCTAGTCCTTCCAGTGAGAGTGCCACAATGGTTTGGCCCCTGTGTCCCATCACTTGAATAACTTAAATACTATCGACACATCCCAAAACCTATCATATTTGGGTTTGGGTAGGTTTCTGTCATACACCGATGTAATGAACCAGTGTACCAACTGATGTTTTCCAATCGTTTATCCATCTATTCTCAGTAGAATAATTGAAAGTGCACATCTTGCTGCATTAATTGCACCAAATCCTAATCTTTCATCTTCTAGGATTCTTAGAAATCTTAATATTTGGGCTATTGTAGGGTTTAATGGTTTGACTCCTTTTAGAAGTCCTCATTAAAAAAAATAACTTGTGTATAATTTCACTGTTCCTTTCCTCCAGGCATGTGAAATAAGTCTTTCTTTCAGAATTTTGTCTAAACCAAGTGTTCTAAATGTTTTCTTAAAAAAGGAATGCCAAAAGGGTGTTGTTGACACGTCTCCGTGGACTCTTAGTGGTCCCTGATGTTGTAGATTGTTCCTTTCTCGTGAGAACCTGAGCACGTCTTTTGCTGCTAATGTTATTGCCGCTAGCCATGGTTGTGTTTCCCATGCTGGTACTATCAGTACTGCTTGTGCGTGATCCATCTTGATCTTCCTGGCGACTCCGCTGATAATGTTGAATGGTGGGAATATGTAATAGAATTTATTAATCCAAATTAATGAAAATGCATCTACTCTCCAGGCTTCTGGCTCTGGATGCCAAGACACATATTTAGGTAGCTTTTTGTTATTGCGTGATGCGAATAATTCAATTTCTGGTTTGCCGCATTTGTGACAAATGTGGTAGAAAATACTCTGATTCAGTGACCATTCTAAATGGTCATGAAAATGTCGGCTTTTCTTGTCAGCCAAAGTATTTTGACTGACTGGAATATGTGCTACTTTTAGCCATATCTCGTGTTTCTCTGCCCAGTCCCAAATAGGTTTGGCCATATAGTTACATGGCTTGCAATGAGTCCCTCCCATATTACGTTTGTTTGTTGTTGTTTTACGTCCTAGCAACATCTAAGGTCATATCAGGACGGGTACCGACTTGTGACAGTACTCACTCATGGCGATTTTATAGTGCCGCCCCACTGGGAAATCAGGCCGCCATCACCATGACCCGATATCCCACTCAGTTAGTTTGTTTGTTGTTTTACATCCTAGCAACATCTAAGGTAATATCAGGACAGCTACCGACTTGTGATAGTACACACTCATGGTGATTTTATAGTGCTGCCCCACTGGGAAATCAGGCTGCCGGCACCATGACCTGATATCCCAACTCAGTCACATTATCCTGACACCGAGCTAACCAGTCCTTTCCCTATCCTAATAATGCCGAGCACCAGGCTAGGAAGCGACAAGTATAAATTTTTAAGTCATTGGCTTGACTCGAACGGGAACCAAACTGGCAAACTCCCGATCTTCCGCACGCAAGGCCTGTGCTCTACCGATTCGACCACCGCGCCCCGTCCCCCCATATTACGTATGTAAGCCATAACTGTCGCGTGATCTGTTAATACCCTTGCATGATTTTTGGGACGTGAATTAGACTGCGGAGTCCTAGATAAATGGTTCTAATACATTAATGTGATCGAAGATTTCATCTTCCATCCAACGACCACCTGTTGCTTGTTGGTCTCTGAGCTCCCCCCCCCCCCAGCCTTCTACTGAAGCGTCTGTTATAACTGTAGTGTTAGGTTCTCCCATTCTAATGGGGTTGGGCGATTTGTTAATGTGTAAAAACCACCAAATAATATCATTTTGGCCTTCTGGTGAAATCGTCATGGGCCGCTCAAAGTTTCCTTTTGTACGTGCCAAAGTCAAGTTCTTATCTATCTCAAGCGATTTAATATGAGGTTTGCCATAAAGTATAGCTGGTGCATATTATATCATAATTCCTATCAATACTGCAACTTGTCGTATCTTTTGTTTAATCTTAGTAATTGATTTGCTGTTGTTGTAAATTTGTAAACTTTTTGTTCTGTTAATGAAATGGTCATTTCTGTGGTGTCAATAAAGAATACCAGAAACCTTAACTTTTTTGTTGGTGTTAGTATTGATTTAGTTTTGTGTATGTAGAATCCTAATTTTGTAAATGTCTCACATAATTTGTCTCCAGCTGTCTGGCATTGTTGTTGTGTTTGTGCAACAATAAATGAATCATCAATATAAGGAAACATAATATGTCCTTCCCTAGCCATCTGGGAAAAAATTGATTTAAGTAACCTTGTGAAAATGTGAGGACAGCAAGCCAGCCCATTCAGCATGCACATGCCGTTCCAACAAAACCTGAGATATTTACGATCAAGTTTATAGATAGGCACTGTATAGTATGCATCTTTAAGATCCACACTGGCTAGCCAGGAGCCTTGCGTTACTAAGTCTCTTGCTGTGTTTAATGAAAACATTTTGAAATGTTTGTATTCTACGAATTTGATGAATAATGTTAGATCTAGAATTAGTCTTACATCTCCATTTGGTTTGGGTCTCAAGAAAATATTAGATATGAATTCTCCAGCCATATGTAGTGCTGGTTCTATGATGCCCTTTTCACAGAATTTAAGGACCTGATTATCTAATGCCTCGTGTTCTGAACCGTGAAATCGGTAAGGGAAAGGTATGCTATTTTGAATAGGCTCTTCCATCAAGGGTATTCTTACTCCTTCTGCTAGACTAAGGATAGCTAAATTATCCGTAATGCTATTCCATTCTGGTAGGCAATTATTGAGGGTACCAGCCTGAAATATGCTTACTGGTGTTTGCGTTGCCGCTTCTATTTGTTCCCTAGGCGGGGGAATGGCTTCTTGGCATTGAACTCCCTCTTGAAGGGTCTGTTCTCGTCGTTCCAGCCGAATGACTGCCTCTGGCCCCTTCCCCTGGCCTGGAAGCTGAAGTTTATTCCGAACTGGCCTCCTTGATGGCCAGTTTGGCGGTTGAGAAAATCCTGCCTTATCTTCTTGAAGCGGTTAGGATTTGCGTCTGCAGACTTCTTGTCTGTTTCCATATGTTTTCCACACTTGAATGCTGTCTCCACTTGTTTAAACAAGTGTTGGAACGTCCACCAAACATCTTCGTCTTGTCCAGTGGTTTTCCCTTAATGGGCTTGGGGGCAAGGAATAATATATTCCTTCCCGTCATTGTCAGTGATCTTCTGAGATCTGGCTACCTCCTTGCCTGCATCCGTACAGACCGCCTTGAAGACATTCTCAAAACGTCTGTATGATAGGAAATTGCTTGTCGCCATCAGCAAAGCAATCCTCCCATTCATATCCTCACACAGCGATGAGAATTTATTCTCGGCCATTATTCTGTTGGCTATAGGTGCGATGGCCGTGAGTGCCGAGAGTACCCCTTTGTGTACTGTATGCAGGACCGCTTCACCTTTTTCCGGTCTTTGCTGAGCCTGACTTCCATATCCATATCCTTGATGGTGGATTCCGGGATCCTTTTGATCTCCGTGAATTTCTCGGCCAACTTGATAATCACTTCAGCCGGCATGAAGGTGTTGAAGTGCCCCTGTATAGTCTTCCTCATAAGCATAGTGATGTAGATTTTTTTTTACGCCGTTGCACTGTGCACTTTTTTTGTTGGTCTTTGGCACAAGATCTCATGTATTTCCGGAGCTGCTCAAAAAAGTCCTCCTGTTGTTAGTTGATTATGCTAATTGCTGGACACGGATGTGCTTCCTTCTCCCTGGGCTACGAGTAGCCAGAGGCGTATTACCGAGGTAAAATATATATACATAGTTCTTAGCCATTGATAATCCAAGCTACTTACATAGCTCTACTAATACCATATAGATTAAATTGGTTGGTTGCTGGGAGTTTTACATCCTGGCAACATCTAAGGTGATATCAGGACGGATTCCAACTTGTAACAATGTGCACTCATGGAGAATTTATAGTGCTGCCAAACTGGGAGACCAGGCCACCAGCACCATGATCTGATATCCCACTCAGTCACATTATCCCGACACTGAGCCAACCAGTCCTTACCATATCCTAATCACGGGGAGCGCCTGGCTAGGAAGCGACAAGTATACATTTTTAAGTCATTGGTTTGACTCGACCAGGTGTAAAATATTCTGATATACAACAGGGTTAGATAACCACGATATACCAAAGTGGGAGAAGGACACTCAACTCATTCAGCCATCCTGTCTTGTCTGAAGACTAGATATCTACATGAAACATGGACTATAACAGTTGTTATGCGCACTCACCTATGTCGACTCGCGGTTGCTGTAGCGTTGACGGCGCGAACATTACCTCCAGAGAATGTACTGTGGCAATGGCAGAATCAAATCTTCAGCAAGACACACAAATTGCCACATGCTGAATACAGCATGGGTCATTCAGAACAGAGGTAACAGGGTGGCGCCACCTAGTGCAATTCAAAGGAAGCTGTTCATGTGCACGCCACTTGGCCTGCACATGCTACACTGAAACCACCTTTCTTCCCCACATCCACTCATCTGCCCACAACCTCACCCACCCATAACCGCACCCGCAACCTCACCCACCCACACCTCCACCAAACCATAACCTCACCCACCCACCCATAACATCACCCATCTGCCCACTTCACCCACCCCCTCACCCACCTATAACCTCACCCACCCCCTCACTCACACAACCCCACCCACCTACCCAGAACCTCATCCACCCACCCACCAGACGACATGTGATTGTCCTACATACCATGTCAATCACTCACGCTGCCGCATACTCTTAACAGTCCATCTAGAGAGATCAACTGTGAATTTCTGTTGTTGTTTTTAGAGGGAAATGGGCAATTAATTAATTATTTTTTAAATCAGCGTTGTCTCAAACCACCTGCCAATGTGAACATTAACATTAAACAGTTGTCGGTTGGCCATCTTGTCACCTCATTGGGCCAGTTAACTAAGTTGGTTGTTGGAGGTTTATGTCCTGGCAATATCTAAGGTCATATCAGGACGGGTACCGATTTGTGAAGCACACACTCATGGTGACTTTATAGTGCTGCTCCACTGGGAAATCAGTTCACCAGCACCATGACCCAATATCCAATTCAGTCACATTGGCCGTGATGCTTATGCAACACGGCCAATTGGACGCTCGGACAGCGTGCTGGTAACTAAGGACGCATAGATACTACTGCTGACTAGCGGATCTCGATGTACAACGCCGACTAGCAGGTCTTTGGGCACTAATTCAGTAGCCGCCCAGTAAACGGGGACGCGATCGATGTTCACCTATCGTAGCTATATGTAACCAAGAATTTAAGACTGTAATTAAAAGTCCATAATTATATTTACTGTGTTCGCATTGTTCCAATTATCCTGACCCTGAGCTAACCAGTCGTTTCCCTATCCTATTAATGCTGAGCACCAGCCTAAGAAGCAACAAGCATAAATCTGATGAGTCATTGGATTGACTCAACCAGGAACCGAACTCCTGACCTTCCACATGTGAGGCCCACGCTCTATCGACTATGCCACCTCGACCGGTCCAGTTAACTGAAGCTAGGCACAACTATTTCACCTTCTCCCCCGAAAAATACCCATAAAAACAGGAAGGGAGAGTAAAACAAAAGTTTACCTCACCTGTCTGAGTCAGACTGCGCGTTGAAGTTTTCCTCCTCTGAGGTGTCTGACCTGTCCTGCTCTATGCCTTCGTCAGCATTGATGTCCACATCACTTTCGTAGCCTTCCTTGCACCGCTCGACCACCTCAATGTAGTCCAGCTCGGCCAAGTACTCGTCACCGTACTGCTGGCCATCCTGCAAACAGCGAGGTCAAAGGTCAATGCCTGATGGTCTGGGCACCGCAACTACTCATCGGTTAGCGCTAGATTCTTAGACCAATATATAGGTCAAGGACAATTCTATGACTCTCTCTAAGACATCATGTTATAGTTAAACGATATCATATGCGATCAATTGCATCCATTTGCAAAAATGTCACTTGATACATACTTATGAATATATCTGGAACATTTTGGAGTGGTTTTTTTAAATCAAGAAAACAATTCAAACGCATTTAATAGATGCATGCATGTTAGGACCAACGAAGAACGAAACCATGAACTATAATTTTCTAGGACGTAATGGAAATTGGCCGGGCCGTTTTCCCCAGGACATTTCCAGGCCTGGATCTTAAAATCATGAAATGCAGCAGATCTCCGTGATTTCCAGGATGCATTAAAGACAAAGCGGATACCGTTTGTTGCAGCATACCTCGTTGGCGCCTTGTTCGGTGAGCAGCTGCCCAGCGTAGACACAGATGAACCCGCCAGCAGGTATGTCGTCAAGGCAACGCAGGCCCCACCCTCTGACGTAAACACAGTGAAAAACTCATCTAGAACAGTTGCAGCCAAATCCTCACATAAAGCAGCTTTTTATTATTAGTTTCAATATTTGTTCAGATGGTTTTCCAGCAATAGTACACAAATGTAATTATACTTTAAAAAAAGGGGAGTGGGGGAGGGGGGGAAGAAGTTGTTTCCAATTGTAAAAGTAGGGTAGGTAGGTAGGTAGGGATTTAATTTAGTCTTTTTTTTATCATATAAATAAGTTCTTTTTCAACCATGAATCCCTTGACCATGATGCAATTTAATGTATTATTTCTAAAGATTAAATAATTTCATCATACAATATTTTTACGGTCGGTAACTTTTTATAGGGCGAGTCACGCGACCAGAAATACGAATTTATTTTTGTTAGGTCACGCGATATTCTCATGTTCACACTAGATGAGAAAGTAGAGATTACTAACGCGCATTACTGACTTCCTGAAAGGGTAAAATAGTTGCATAGTCCAATGGTTTTGAGCTTCTGTCATCATATTTAGCTAATTATATTGGGTTGCTTGTTATAATCTACCCTACCTTCGTTTAAAATAACTTTTAATATGAATGGCTAACCTTAGAGATATTTAAAGTCAAAATATACCAAATTACTTTTGGCATGCACACCGAAATGTTGGACACCATGGGCTTTAGCAGTAACCAGGTCCAATTAAATTAGAATTCCCTTCTATGCGGCAACAAATGTATAATAAGTGCATCAGTATCTAAGTTGCATATGTCGAATCAAATCTAGGTCCGTGATTTGGTTGAGAAAATGTTATGCCTTCATTGGACTACGCACTTTTAAGTGGTTGTGGGAAGCGGGTGAAAATATAATATAAGCCACTAATCTTGGATAGAGATAAGAAATAATAGATACATTTTGGTTTCCCGAGGTAGATGCCACTTAACCCCGCATAAGAATGGTACTGTAGAAACTACCTTGGACATTTGATCCACGTAATCATTTTTGTAGGAGACTAATTCTTTTAAATCCTGAGTCGCTTAATGGTCTCTAACAGGTTCAAAATAAACAAATCGGATAAAACAAAAATGATTCCAAATTTGCATTTTATGTCCGTTTTGGAATTCAAATTTGTACAAACGAGAAACCCCCCCCCCCCACTTTTTTCTCCTTTCTTTCTTTCTTTCTTTCTTTCTTTTTTCCTTTCTTTATTTCTTTCTTTTTCTCCTTCTTTTCCCCCCCTTTTTTTCTTTCTTTCCTTCCTTCCTTCTTTCTTTCTTTCTTTCTTTCTTTCTGTTTTGAGGTTCAAGTACACAAATGGGACAACAATTTACCGTTTCTCTGTTTTGAACACTTGGAGCCGCAGTTGCAGCCCATTCTGTGCGACTCGGTTCCCACAGCGGTGGTCGCACTTACACCGTTGGTTGCACTCGTATAGCCTGAGCACAAAGAAAATAACTACAGTAATCTTGACATCAATTGCAACGGGTGATATATTTCAAGACATATCACTAACAACATTAGAAACAATAAAATAAGCAAATCATGCAGTATCATCCCCATTTATGTACTTCTTAATTCTCTGTCTGTCTGCCTGTCTCTCACTCACTCTCACTCTCACTCACACGCACACACACAGGAAGTGGCTACTATATCCCTATTCCATTCTGTTGGGAGGGCGGATGTGTGTGAGTGTGAGTATCTGTGTGTGTGTGTTCGCGTATTTGTGAGTGTGTATCTGTCTATGTGAGTGTGTATCTGTGTGTATATAGGTGTTTGTGTATCTGTGTGTGACTGTGTGTATCTGTGTGTGTGTGTGTGCGTGGCTGTGTGGTCCTACCTACCCAGTGTTAATAGGCTCCCTGAGCCGTCTATGCTGGTAACCCAACACCTCGGGCTTCGGTCCAGGGATGGTATTACTCGCCTCTAATGTGAGGGAAGCGCACGAACACGTCTCCGGGTCCTGAAATGCACAAACCCGGCAGGATTACCACATGTCCAACAATATCCCATATCAGAATATTAACGACACATCTCCTGGGCCTGAAATGCACAAACGCAGCAGGTTTACCAAATGTCCAACAATATCACATATCAAACTGTTAACGAACATGTTTGCGTGTCCTGAAATGCACAAACCCGGCAGGATTACCACATGTCCAACAATATGACATATCAAAGTGTTAACAAACACATCTCCGGGTCCTGAAATGCACAAACGCAGCAGGTTTACCAAATGTCCAACAATATCACATATCAAACTATTAACGAACAAGTCTCCGGGTCCTGAAATGCACAAAGCCGGCAGGATTACCACATGTCCAACAATATCACATATCAAACTATTAACAAACACATCTCCGGGTCCTGAAATGCACAAACACAGCAGGTTTACCAAATGTCCAACAATATCACATATCAAACTATTAAGGAACACGTCTCCGGGTCCTGAAATGCACAAACCCGGCAGGTTTACCACATGTCCAACAATATCACATATCAAACTATTAACGAACACATCTCCTGGGTCTGAAATGCACAAACGCAGCAGGTTTACCAAATGTCCAACAATATCACATATCAAACTATTAAGGAACATGTCTCCGGGTCCTGAAATGCACAAACCCGGCAGGTTTACCAAATGTCCAACAATATCACATATCAAACTGTTAACAAACACATCTCCGGGTCCTGAAATGCACAAACACAGCAGGTTTACCAAATGTCCAACAATATCACATATCAAACTGTAAAGTGTAATGCTTGAATCTCTGGCTGTGTAGGCAGGCTATGGTTAAATCAATACAGACAAAGCGAAAGGAAGAGTATAAAGTGTAAAGAAGAAGAGAGAGTCCAGACCTCTGGTATATTATTTATATGGTTACATGGGTTCATTGTAGAGTATCACCCCACCCCTTTCCCCCAATGGGAAACAGGCATTCTTGGCCCTACCAATAGGGATCCAGCATTCCTGGTCCCCATGGATACCAGTGGTCTGCCCACAACCACAAGCTGTATGGCCCCATGGCCACCACCAACCTTGACCTTTTGAGTGTGGTGATCCCTGTCCCAGCAAACGAGGTAGGCCTTGAGTGCACTCACACCCAGACCTGCCAGCACCACTATGTAAAATATTCCGATATTACAGCATTGGTGGGGGAATGCAAATGTTCTATTATGAACCTGGTATACGTGACCAGGTGCATGTATGTTTATATGTAGGTGCTGGTGGTGCTTGATTGATTGGTAAATAGACATAGTGGTGCTGTCGGGGCTGTGTGTAAGGGGCACTCAGAGCCAACACAGCAGGTTTACCAAATGTCCAACAATATGACATATCAAACTATCAAATTTGAATACATTTCCACAATTTACTTCTATTAGGACAGTCGACTGTTGTTAATATAAGGAAATATAAATATAACAGGACGGACGCAGTGTGTAACTGTTTTGGTCTCCATGACCTCAATATCTAATCCGGGTCTACTTTGTTGTTTATTCTGTTATTTCTTCTTTCGTATTAGAGTACCACCAAAAAGCACAAAATTGCTTTTAACTGCCAGTATGAGTTCATACTTTGTGAGACAAAATAACAAATACATTTATGGTGGGCGGGAAATACGGCTTTGATATAAATTGGAGGGATCATTTACATGATGGCCAAAATGGTTGTTGTTGTTTTGTTGTCTTACATCCTAGCAAGATCTAAGGTCATATCAGGACAGGTACTGACTTGAGACAGTGCGCACTCATGGCAACTTAGATAGTGCTGTCCTACTGGGAAATCAGGCTGCTGACACCAAAACCCCATATCCCACGCAGTCACATTATCCCGACACTGAGCTAACCAGACCTTGCCCTATCCTATTAATGCCGAGCGCCAGGCTAGGAAGCAACAAGTACCAATTTTAAAGTCATTGGTTTGACTTGACCAGGAACCAAACTCCCAAGATTCCACACGCGATGCACGTGCTCTACAGATTAGGCCACCGCACCGGTTTGTTTTGTTGTTGTTTTACGTCCTAGCAACATCTATGGTCATATCAGGACGGGTACCGACTTGTGACAGTGCGCACTCATGGCGACTTTATAGTGCTGTCCCACTGGGAAACCAGGCCGCCGGCACCATGACCTGGTATCCCACTCAGTCACATTATCCTGACACTGAGCACACCAGTCCTTGCCCTATCCTAATAATGCCGAGCGCCTGGCTAGGAAGCAACAAGTATCAATTTTAAAGTCATTGGTTTGACTCGACCGGGACTCGAACCCACGACCCCACGATCTACCAGCACGGGAGACGGACGCTCTAACTCATTCGGCCATCCCGTCTGGTCTCACCGCACCGGTTAGACAAAATGGAGATATATATAGAAGCCATGGTAAAAGTATTGCTATCATAGAAGAAAATTACCCCAATAGTTTATCGTAAAGTAGTATCTCAGTAGTGTACAGACAGCTAGCGGTTAATTAATTACATGTAATCAATCTTATCATCATCACCACCACCACCACAAGCATTATCATCGTCGTCGTGTTACAAACCAGGGAAACACCACTACTTCGCCATTCCAGGGATGGCGTTTTAACCATTAGGCTATCAATATTCCCTGATCCAATCAACCTTCCCACGCCTATCTGTCGATGTGACTCCTTACCTGAGAGATCAGTGCAAACTACTACACTTATCCTCCAGGAATCATAAGTCTTTATACATTTTTTTTAATGGTTCACGTCCACAAGTCATTACAATGTTTATGACTAAGACATATGCAAGCGATGAACCTACATATGGATCATTCTCAGAAATTGTGTACCATATTTTTGGCGTCCACATTACATTGTTAATGATTTTGCCTCTTTTTTTGGGGGGGGGGGGGGGGGGGGAGTTAGTCAAAGAGTTATTGTTGACTCTGCGTATTAAGTATGTTAGCAATACTACATCCATATAATCTAACCCACAAAATGTATACAAAATATGATTATAATATGATTTTATACTAAAGTGAAAATATTAAAAATGTGCATATCAATACCATACATCTACCCAAATGGGTTTTTCCCAGCTTGTTTCTGGTAAGAAACAATTCTTTTGGCTTAACTGTAATCAATAAAATCTTGGTTGAATTTGCTGTGTGTGCTCAAATGATGTTATGGATGGATGCTACATGGTTAATTTTAACAGCTTTCTCAATTTATATAAGATCAAAACCAAAAAGTCAACAAAGTAAATTCAACTCTGACACAAAATATAAACCATATAATATAGATTCTTCTATTATTTGGAATGTTTTCACTTTTCGTTTCCATGTCACAAAAGTGGTAGATAGTTTCTGAGAGCGACCCATATACAGTACAACCCCATTAAACCAAGCTCGGTTAAACCAAACGATCGGTTAATCCAAACTTGTTTCGGCGGCCCGGCAAAATACTACCATTTATCATATAAAAAAGTTGATTAAACCAAAGTCGGTTAATCCAAAGTATCGGTTAATCCAAACAAAATTGTCGGCCCCAGGCCACTTCCGGTACAGTTAAACCAAACTTTCATGTGGTTTTAAGGTCATCTGAGACTTTTTTTATATGATAAATGGTAGTATTTTGCCAGGTCGCCGAAAAAAGTTTGGATTAACCAATCGTTTGATTTAACCGAGGTTGGTTTAATGGGGTTAAACTGTATATACATAAAAAACAATAATCATAGTGTCCACATACATTGTACATTCATAATCCACCCCCGTTTTTGCCAAAGCCAAGTCAAAGTCAAAACTCGGTTAATCCAAACAAATTTCTAGGGTCCCTTCAAGTTTGGTTTAACAGGGTTATACTGTATATACACAGGCCAGGTTCAACAGCATGCAGTGCCTACCAGGCATAGAATCACGTTTACAGCAACCAGTGTTGTAGTGGTGTTGCAACCAAAGGGAACATCATGCCTAGAGTGGTACTCGAACCCACACTCCGGTCATTCTCGGGTGAGCGTCCTAACCGCTACCTTATCTATGTTCCCCGATATTATCAATCTACCCACGTCTATGTGTCTCCTTCTCTGTGAGGTCAGTGAAGATTGGTATATCATTTTTATTTTTTATTTTAAAACAAATATTAAAGGTTGGTTGGTTGGAGTTTTACATCCTGGCAACAGCTGAGGTCATATCAGGACGGTTACCGACGTGTGACAGTGCAACATGACCTGGTATCCCACTCAGTCACATTATCCTGACACTGAGCACACCAGTCCTTGCCCTGTCCTAATAATGCCGAGCGCCTGGCTAGGAAGCGACAAAGTATACATTTTTAAGTCATTGGTTTGACTCGACCAGGGTTCGACCCCACGACCTACCAGCACGGGAGACGGATGCTCTAACTCATTCGGCCATCCTGTCTGGTCCTTTACAGTGCTGCCCCACTGGGAAATCTGGCTGCCAGCACCATGACCCGATATCAGACTCAGTCACATTATCCTGACACTGAGCTAACCAGTTACACATAAATATTAAATAGCGACAGAATGACCTTATTCAGCGATATCAACTTACCCCACATGGCCCAGCATGGTCACAGCCAATGAGGAACTCCGGCTCAAGATTGAGGTATACACCGGCTGCAGGGATGCGCTGGTTCGAGTATTCGACATAGTCCGGGTACTGTCGGTCAATGCCATTCACGCACGAGATCCTAACCGTCTCCTTACCATAAGAGAGGTCTTTTATGTCACAGAATGTCTGAAAAATGAAAAAGCAATAGATCAAATATATATCATAATACATTAAAAAACGCTTTATTTATCACGCCAGGACCGCCAGTGAAAGCTGAATCTTTGTTTAAAAGCCCACGCAGTGGTCTCCCCAGTATTCATAAAAGAGTTGGCGGGAATCAGTAGAGCTGGTAGGAAATGATGGCGGGAACTGGTAAAGCTGGTAGTAAAGGGATTGCGGGAATCTGTACAGCTGGTATGAAAGGGATGGTAGGAATTAGTAGAGCTGGTAAGAAAGGGATGGTGGGAATTAGTAGAGCTGGTAGGAAAGGGATGTGGGAATTATTAGAGCTGATAGGAAGGGATTGTGGGAATTACTAGAGCTGGTAAGAAAGGGATGGTGGGAATTAGTAGAGCTGGTAGGAAAGGGATGGTGGGAATTAGTAGAGCTGGTAGGAAAGGGATGTGGGAATTATTAGAGCTGGTAGGAAGGGATTGTGGGAATTAGTAGAGCTGGTAAGAAAGGGATGGTGGGAATTAGTAGAGCTGAAGGAAAGGGATTGTGGGAATTAGTCGAGCTGGTAGGAAAGGGATGTGTGAATTAGTAGAGCTGGTAGGAAAGGGATGGTGGGAATTAGTAGAGCTGTGAGAAAGGGATGTGGGAATTATTAGAGCTGGTAGGAAGGGATTGTGGGAATTAGTAGAGCTGGTAAGAAAGGGATGGTGGGAATTAGTAGAGCTGGAAGGAAAGGGATTGTGGGAATTAGTCGAGCTGGTAGGAAAGGGATGTGGGAATTAGTAGAGCTGGTAGGAAAGTAATGGTGGGAATTAGTAGAGCTGGTAGGGAAGGGATGGTGGGAATTAGTAGAGCTGGTGAAAACTGATAGGGCAGTATGTGTAGGTTGATGTCAATGGATGGTGGGCTTACTTGAATAAGTCAACTTACGCTGCCAACAGATGGTGGGCCTGCCATGCCTTATGTTATATAGCGAGACCCCTGCCAACTGAACTTTAGTGTGAGATTGAGAATAGGCCTACAGAGCCTCACCTGCCCACTACATGCCTGGAAACCCTGAAGATTGGAATCCTGCTTAGCACTGACTAAAACAGTGTATTTTAGGGATTGTTGATAAATGTCAACCCTCCATTAATCTGAACACCGCTAATCTAACCTAACTGTAATGCGCTAGTATAAGACACACCTTAATGGGGACAAACTCTGAGTGTGTGTGCAGTAAATGTTCATAGCAGAACAGGTCGATGCTCAGCTGCGAGTCGGTCTCCCTCAGGTAGTGCTCCACTTCATCCAGACTGCGCATGCGCCTAGCGCATGGTGCCCGGTAGAACACAGAGCGCTTTGCAGAGTTTCTCTGCCGGCTTATCTGTCTGCAAATAAATAGGACAGAATACTTTCAATAAATAACAAACAAACAAAATCACAGTTCTAAAAGCGACAAAAGAGTTGAATTAGCAGAATTAGATTCATGAAGTCAGTAAATACAACTGCATTTCGGATGGGAAATAATATCTCACTTACTGTTTATAAATACTAGCCGTATGTAATTCCATTCCAAACAGGTGTTAGTTGGTTTGTTGTTTTATGTCCTAGCAACATCTAAGTCATATACCGGAAGGCGTGGCTGAATCGGTAGAGCGCGGGCCTCACGTGTGAGAGATCGGGAGTTTGGTTCCCGGTCAAGTCAAACCATTGACATAAAATTGATACTTGTCGCTTCCTAGCCTGGCGCTCGGCATTAATAGGATAGGGCAATGACTGGTTAGCAATAATGTAACTGAGTGGGATATTGGGTCATGGTGCCAGTGGCCTGATTTCCCAGTGGGGCAGCACTATAAAGTTGCCACCAGTGCACACTGTCACAAGTCAGTAAGCCTACCCGTCCTGATATGACGTTAGATGTTGTTAAGACGTAACACTCCAAAAACTAACCAACCAATATATGGTCATATCAAGACGGGCCAAGCAGTTAAAACTATTAGACCTCGTGGATTATGCAACTTGATTGGTAATCAATCGACTGGGTTTCCTGCTCCCAATAGCCGATGTTTACTTGTTGGGCTAGGGGGTCGTTAAAGAAACGGGGTTCCTGCCGCTGAGAGTATGTTCGTTTGTCATGTGCGAAAGCGAAGTACAAAGTACACACCTCTCCCAGCCACAGAGCATGGGGATGATGAGGGGGTTGTGTCCCCTCAACTTGATCGGGTCCAGCTCTGTTCCATCCAGGCAGTCAGCGTCACACTGATGTTGGACTGAAACAGAAACAGGTCTTGACAGTTTGCCGAAGGAAGGCCTTTGTAGTGGTAGTGCAAAGATGAAATGGTAAAAACGCAGCATGCTGTATAACATGAAGCAAGTCTGGAGAGTTTGCTGAAGGAAGGACATTGTAGTGGTACTAATAGTGCAAAGATGAAATGATAAAAAACTGAAGCATGCTGTATAACATGAAGCAGGCCTTGACAGTTTGCCGAAGGAAGGACATTGTAGTGGTACTAGTCGTGCAAAGATGAAATGATAAAAAGACGCATCATGCTGTATAACATGAAGCAGGCCTTGACAGTTTGCCGAAGGAAGGACATTGTAGTGGTACTAGTAGTGCAAAGATGAAATGATAAAAAACCACATCATGCTGTATAATATGAAGCAGGCCTTGACAGTTTACCGAAGGAAGGACATTGTAGTGGTACTAGTCGTGCAAAGATGAAATGATAAAAAGACACATCATGCTGTATAACATCAAGCAGGCCTTGACAGTTTGCCAAAGGAAGGACATTGTAGTGGTACTAGTAGTGCAAAGATGAAATGATAAAAAACCGCATCATCCTGTATAATATGAAGCAGGTCTTGACAGTTTGCCGAAGGAAGGACATTGTAATGGTACTAGTAGTGTAAAGATTAAATGATAAAAACCCAGCATGCCGTGTAATATCAAGCAGGTCTTGACAGTTTGCCGAAGGAAGGACATTGTAGCGGTAGTGCAAAGATGAAATGATAAAAACTCAGCATGCCGTGTAACATCAAGGAGGTCTTGACAGTTTGCTGAAGGATGGACATTATAACGGCAGTGCAAAGATGAAATGGCGAAAAGCCAGCATGCTGTCTAAAAGTGGACTAATATGAAGCAGATCTTAAAACTTTGCCAAAGGAAGGACATTGTAGTGGCAGTGCAAAGATGAAATGGTAAAAAAAAAGTCTTATTATCTTAAAACTGTGTTTGTAATTAAATAGTGTAAATGACCGAAGTTAAGCATGGCCTGAAGACTGCCTCGGTACTGAAAAAAAGACTATTCAGATGAATAAAAATTTATCCCAAAAAAGAAGATTTTAAGGACAATAAAAACCCTGTCAGTCCAATTGTTGCAGTAGCTAGCTCTCGAGATGGTTGAATTATTACTCCTTCAGATTTGTTTCAGTGTTCACCAATTTAATTTTTGTTAATTAAATTAAATAGTTACTTACCAAACCGCTTATGGAGCAGGTTGCGACATCTGTCAATCTGCATTCGTTCTCCCATCGACTCCCCATCTGAAAAGAAGCGGAGGGGGTGCGGGGGGGAGGGAATGAAGGGGCAGAGTTCAGTTTAGTAATAGAAATGTCTGGTATGGGGGATATGATAAAAGGGCAATCCATATAAATATTAGTAATATTCTCTTGATGAAATAATTGCATGCCAGAACTATAGATATGGTATTCCCCATGGAATTAATTGTCTTCAATATATCACTGTGATTTTGTTCATTCAACAACACTTTGGCTTTGTGCTTACCAGTTATGTGGTTGGCATGGTCACGACCAGCCACTGCATTACGGCTTATACTGCTCGTGTGGAACTCTGTCAACATAAACACAAAGACAGACACTAAGGCAGCTGTCAAGTGACATTTTAACATATACACAAAGATAGAGACATCTTAACATAACGCAAAGATAGAGACATTTTAACATACACACAAAGATAGAAATATTTTAACGTACACACAAAGACAGACACTGAGGCAGCTGTCAAGTGACATTTTAACGTACACACAAAGACAGACCCTGAGCCAGCTGTCAAGTGACATTTGAACATACACACAGGGATAGAGACATCTTAACATACACACAAAGATAGATACATTTTAACATACACACAAAGATGGGAGACATTTGAACATACACACAAAGATAAACATTTTAACATACACACAAAGGCAGACTGAGGCAGCTGTCAAGTGACATTATAACATGCACACAAAGACAGAATGAGCCAGCTGTCAAGTGACATTTAATGTAGACACAAGGGTAGAGACAGGCAGCTGTCAAGTGACATTTTAACATGCACATAAAGATAGAGACTGAGGAAGCTGTCAAGTGAGATTTTAATATACACACACATATAGACATTTTAACACACACAAAGATAGAGACTGAGGAAGCTGTCAAGTGACATTTTAATATACACACACATATAGACATTTTAACACACACACAAAGATAGACTGAGGACGCTGTCAAGTGACATTTTAACACACACACACAAATAGACATTTTAACACACAAAGATATAGACTGAAGAAGCTGTCAAGTGACATTTTAACACACACACAGATATACATTTTAACACACACAAAGATAGAGACTGAGGCAGCTGTCAAATGACATTTCAACATACACACAAAGACAGAGACTGGGACAGCTGTCAAGTGACATTTTAACATACACATAAAGATTTATGCACACCAAAATTAACTTGACATATTACAATAATAGTCACCTTAAACTCAAGTAATGTTTCTTATGAGGATCAACATAACCATACTTATCGGGAAAAAATATGGCAGAAACTCAAAAGCTTCAGATTATGGAACTTTATAAAGAAACACTCAGGAAAGTAACGGGTTGCAAGTTGCTATAGTGTCAAAAGCTAGCGGGCTCTTGAACATGGCTGCTGCCTGTACTCACGCTGCTGGCGATCGTCAGCACCACCTTGCTGCTGCTTCGAAGTACTCTTCCGCGCGACAGGGCGTTTCTTAAACTCGGCTAGCGAGCCGGTGCTCGCACTCCGCTGAAGGGGATGCACTTCTGAAGTGAACAAATACTATATCAGGAACTGCTTATTAGGGTTTAACATCCTAGCAACATTTAAGGTAACTTCAGAAAGGGGTTTCGACTAGCGACCGCGCACACTCATGTACAGTGCGCAGCTCTCATGAGGGGTTGATGGAAATGGGAAACATTGAACCTAGAGCAGGATTAGAACCCACACTTCTTGCCCCGCTGGTGCTAGCATGCTAACCATTACACTGGCAATGCTCCCTGATGCAATCACCCTACCCACGCCTACCTGTTTATGTCGTTCCTTGCCTGAGAGGTTAGTGCCAACTACAACAGAACTGTCCGCATTCAGATATTGCGCTGCCAGCAGCATGTTCCGTTCGTTGGTTGTTGTTTTATGTCCTAGCAACATCTAAGGTCATATCAGGACGGGTACCGACTTGTGACAGTGCGCACTCATGGCGACTTATAGTGCTGTCCCCCTGGGAAACCAGGCTGTCGGCACCATGACCTGGTATCCCACTCAGTCACATTATCCTGACACTGAGCACACCAGTCCTTGCCCTGTCCTAATAATGCAGAGCACCTGGCTAAGAAGCGACAAGTATCAATTTTTAAGTCATTGCTTTGACTCGACCAGGGTTCGAACCCACGACCTACCAGCATGGGAGACAAACTCATTTGGCCATCCCGTCTGGTCCCAGCATGTTCCGAGATCCCCCTCAGGTCATATTGTCCAGACATTGAGCCACCTAGTCGTTGCCCTACCCAGTAATGCGGGGGACCAGGTGATGTAGCGACAAGTGTCAATTTTGCAAATTTTTGGTTTTACTATGCCGGGGATTGATCCCATGACCTGACTGCTCTACTCAGCTGGCTACCCCTTCTGGTAAAGTTTATATGGGAAGGCTACCCCTTCTGGTAAAGTTTATATGGGTATAATCTTTCTGATTACTTTAAATATACCTTTCTTTTACTACAGTAAAACCTCTCTGAGTCGACGGACCATGGACCGACTTTAAATGTTCCATTCAGGGAGGTGGTCGGTTAGAGGTTTTAATGTATACCGATATCTTCTTTTGTTCCTTCTTCATTATACCTTCTTCTTCTTTTCTTTCTTTAGTAAAATGTATACACCGTTAATACAAATTTAATTAAGTATGGATGGGAGAGGTTCTTCAACCACACCAAAAAGTCATAATCTGACTTAAGTAAAAATTTTCAGTGCTAAGCATCTGAGGGATTATTCCCACATAATCAAGAAAAATACCAGAATTTGACCAAAATGAGAAATTTTTCATTCCTGTTAAAAACCACGCTTCTCTTGACCACCTGCAGATAGCTATGAGTGATGAGCCACCGTAAGTGGGTCATTCTCTGAAACTGAGCGCCACATATTTGGTTTCCACATTACGATGGTGATAATTAATTCTTTCTTTTATTGGTAGCAAGTCAATTTATTATTGTTGCCTCTGTGTGTTAAGCATGTTAGCAATACTACATGGATTGAAATCCACCCCACAATATGTATCAAAATTATGCTTGTATGATTTTGGAATAATGTGAAAATTTACACATCGACACCATACATTTACCCAAACATGGGTGATACTAACATGTTGCTCAATTTGTACAAGATCAAAATCACAAAGTGAAATAGCTTTTTTCCCCTCCAACTCTGACATATGCACCTATAAACCTTCATATGAACATGGCTTCTGCTATTATTTGGAATGTCTTCCGCTAATATTCGGAAGGTTTTCACTTTTGGTTTCTATGTCACACTTTAGTTAAGTGCCCAGTCTTAGAGAATGACCCAAATACTGCCAAGCTTTGTTTGTCGAATGCTGTCTCATGCGTTCAACGCACCATGCGGTTTCCTGTAGTGGGGGTCCGGGTGCTTCCGCTTCATGAAATCCTCGTCGGTGCCCCGCAGATACTCCACGATCGGCTTCTTGCTGCCCTTCATCCCGATGTTGTGGCGCCGGTAGCCCTTACCCGTCTTGGACATCTCCGCATTCGCCTACAACGTAGATATTCCGCCACTTTTCAACAACTCAATACAATAGCGCCTGCCTTCATCAACACCGGTGATCACTGAACCCTGGCCATTTGTCGACAATTTTGTCATTTGACTGTCCCTCCAGTGCCAGGACACCCACTATATCAGGATAACATTGTCCTGGATGTATAAAGTTATCCTTTGAAGAGAGGTACTACTATACAGTTAGTTGGTTGTTGGAGTTTTACATCCTGGCAACATCTAAGGTCATATCAGGATGGGTAGCAACTTGTGACAGTGTGCACTCATGGTAACTTTATAGTGCTGCCCCACTGGGAAATAAGGCCACCACCACCATAACCCGATATCCCACTCAGTCACATTTTCCTGACACTGAGCTAACCAGTCCTTGCCATATCCTATTAATGGCGAGCGGCCACCAGATCCGGTACTACTGCACCGAGATAGACAATTATATAGACTAGCATGTAACACACAATAGGTCTATTCCGAGTTTCGCTGGTCTTTCAAAAATGACTGAAGCCGAGACATAACATGCCGGGCACAGCTACAGGTTACATGGCGGAAGGTCTGGGGTGTTGGTTAATACACATACACCATGATACAGAAAGCGGTATTTTATGTTATGTAAAATATTCGCTCAGACAATTCTACCACAATCTACATTAGAAACAAATGTATAGCCAGAATCCTACCAATATTCGTTATCAGGAAGCACATGGTTATAGGTGCACAGTGAGGTTACCATATAAGGTCTATACTGAAGGATAGTGCTGGAGGGACTCCATCCCTACCTTCCGCCATATAAGCTGAAGTTGCGACCTGGCGCGCTGGGTCGCACCTTCATACCTTCTTAAGAGACCAGCGGAACTAGGAACAAACATTTTCCGACCGTCCCAAATTGTTAAAATCCACCCCAGAGAAAATTCACAATAATCTTGACACTAAGTGATACCATAACTGCATGATTGCCGCCATTAATACTCTTTGATAAACAATATGTTATGTAAAATATTCGCTCAGACAATTCTACCACAATCTACACTAGAAACAAATGTATAGCCAGAATCCTACCAATATTCGTTATCAGGAAGCACGTGGTTATAGGTGCACAGTGAGGTTACCACATAAGGTCTATATTGAAGGATAGTGCTGGAGGGACTCCATCCCTACCTTCCGCCATATAAGCTGAAGCTGCGACCTGGCGCGCTGGGTCGAACCATCATACCTTCTTAAGAGACTAGCGGAACTCGGAACAAACATTTTAAAAATCCACCCGAGATAAAATCCACAATAATCTTGACACTAAGTAATACTGTGACTGCATGATTGCCGCCATTAATACTCTTTGATAAACAATAGTAGACCATTCCATAATATACAATTCCCACTCGCCTACCTGAAAATATAGCCCATAGTCAAACCCAACAGTAATCTTCACCTTAAAGCTGCATAATTCAATGAAAGCATCAAATTTCTGAAACTAGAACACTTACCTAGATTTAAAGCTGCAGAGTCCGATGAAATATCAAATTTTCAAAACCAAACCAATTATCTAGATTTGATTTTACATATCTAACTTAGATACTGATGCACTTATTAAGCATTTTTTTGCCACATAGAAGGGAATACTGAGTCAATTTAGTAGAACATGTGACTGCTGAAGCATATGTAATTAATTTTCCATGTTTGCACTTGAAATATATCCAAAGTTGTAGCCATTAAAAAAATGTTTTGCTTCAAACTAAATTACTGTAGATTATAACGATGAACCTAATATATTTATTTCAGAAAATGAAAGAAACTCAAAACCATCGAACTATGCAACTTTTATCTTACATATCCAAATTAGCTACTGGTGCAATCATTAAACATCTATGGCATTTTTGTGCTCACGTGCTATGCTGCTATGCGCGAAGTTTGTTTGTTGGGGTTTTATGTCCTCACAACAGCAAACATAGATGAGATTGGCCTGACAAAAAAAAGGGGAAAAAAAAGAGAAAATATTTTACGTATTTTGGGGACTTCTAAAATGATGGAAGAAACTGGAATGGTTGCAAATTTTGACCATATCCGGAAAAAAACGGACAGGTAAAAAGTCAGGAATTCCAGATAAATCCCGAAGATTCTCATCTATGATCTAAAGCATTTCGCTGCGCATATCAAAATAAATGTTGCATGTATTCACTCCAAATACAACGACAGGCGCTAAGAAACCACCACCATCAATAATAATAATATTAATAATAATAATAACCAAACATCTCCAAAGTTAACCCTATAAAATAAAAGTTACTTCAAAAGCTAAAGTAAAGCAGATCAACCCAATACAGTATAACCCCATTAAACCAAACTTGAAGGGACCCTAGAAATTTGTTTGAATTAACCGATCACTGGTTTAACCGAGCTTTGGCTTGGACTTTGAGTTGGCTTTGGCAAAAACGCGGGTGCATTATGAATGTAATATACAATGTATGTGGACACTACACTTTGATTATTGCTTTTTTTATGTATACAGTATAACCGCATTAAACCAAGCTCGTTTAAACCAAACGATCGGTTAACCCAAACTTTTTTCGGCGGCCGGCAAAAATGGACATTTATCATATAAAAAAGTCTCAGGTGACCTCATAATCACATGAAAGTTTGGTTGAACTGTACCGGAAGTGGCTTGGGGCCCCGACAACTTTGTTTGGATCAACCAATAATTTGCAATCACCGACTTTGGTTTAACCAACTATTTTATATGATAAATGGTAGTATTTTGGCGGGTCGCCGAAAAAAGTTTGGATTAACCGATCGTTTGGTTTAACCGAGCTTGGTTTAACGGGGTTGTACTGTACATTTATCTAACAACAAATATAGCAGAAACTCAAAAGCCATCAGGGTATGCAACTTAAATAAAGGTGTCACTGTTGGATTGCTGACTTCAATACTGCATTGCTCCCTTCCTGGCTGGCACCCGGGAAACCTTTTGAAGCTCCCCCCCCCCCCCCCCCAACCAAATCCCCTCTGGTTGGTTGGTTGGTTGGAGTTTTACATCCTGGCTTGTGTACCGGGTTGTGACAGTGCGCACTCATGGCGACTTTATAGTGCTGCCCCACTTGGAAATTAGGCAGCCAGTACCATGACTTGATATCCCACTCAGTCACATTATCCTGACCCTGAGCTAACCAGACTTTGCCCTAGCCTATTAATACTGAGCGCCAAGCTAGGAAGCGACAATTATCCATTTTGAATGCACTGTATACCGATTCAGCCATGGCCTCCGGTAATATATACTGCATTGTTCCCAGCCCGGCTGCCCCCGGGAAGCCCTCTGGAAGCGCCCCCTTCCGGGAAGCCCTAGGGAGCCCCCCCACCCCTGGGAGCCCGTGGCTTCGCTGGTTCCTCACCAGCTCGGTGTACAGCGGCTCCAGGCGGGTCGAGCCGCGGTAGATCCACTCGATGCGCTTGTCTGCGTCGAAGTACATCTTCACCAGGCTGCCGTCCGTCTCGAGCACGCGCGCAGTCCACCAGCGTCCGTTCCACTCCGTCTTGATGATCTGGTTTGACTGCAGACGCACCATGGGGCGCTCTGGGTACTGCTTCAGGTAGGACTTGATGAACTCCTGCGAGTCGCGGTGCACATCCTCCCACACGTTACGCGACTGTTCGTACACCTGAGAACAGAGGCATGGAGTAGATTATGTATGTATGATTGTGTGGGCAGGTTATGTGTGTGTGAGTGTCGAATACATACAAACACACACTTCGAACCCGTGGGTTCGAATCTCATGATCCACCAAAACTTGAAACGTAAGCTCAACTCATTCGGCCATCCCGTCTGGTCTGTGAGATATATATATAATAAGGACATATAATATTATATATGCATAGATATATATGTATATAAAAGGTGCATACGTTTATATATTTTTTTATATAATATGTACATACGTATTATATATGTATACATATCTGTACAAATACATACATATATGACTATATAATATGCATATATGTGTGCAGATATATAAATGTATAGATATATCTATGAAGCTATACATATACACACATATATATGCAATATTTGTTTGTTTGTTGTTGTTGTCCTAACAACAGTCATATCAGGATAGGTACCGACTTGTGACAGTGCACACTCATGACGATTTTATATAGTGCTGCCCCACTGGGAGACCATCAGGTCGCTGGCATCATGACCCGATATCCCATACAGTCAAATTAACTTGATACTGGTCGAATCGATAGAGCGCAGGCTTCCCTTGTGGAAGGTCGGGAGTTCGATTCCCGGTCGAGTCAAACCAATGACGTACACAATTGATACTTGTCGCTTCCTAGCCTTGCGCTCGGCATTACTAGGATAGGACAAGGACTGGTTATCTCAGCATCAGGATAATATGTGACGGAGTGGAAAATCAGGTTATGGTGCTGTCGGCCTGGCCTTCCAGTGGGACAGCACTATAAAGTCGCCATAAGTATGCACTGTCTTAAGTCGGTACCCGTCCTGACATGACCTTAAATGTTGCCAGGATGTAAAACTCCAACAAACAACAGTCAATGTTTGCATGGGTGTGAAGCGCATCCATTACCTTATGTATTTCGTAGGCGTGGCAGTACTGCGCATACCCATCGTCAAAGAAGATGAGGTAGCGCTGGTTGTTGCGGAGGCTGGGCGACTCGGACACGATGCCGGCATAGTGGGCGTTGGCCGTCGGGTTGTCTTCATCCTTGTACTTGGCTAAAGACAAGGATTTTTTTAAATTAATTTAAAAAAAAAATTGTTGTTAAAGTGAAAGCTACTCATTCCATAGTGAAAGAACCTTTAATTTTAATATTTAAAAAAAAAAAATTCTTTAAATTCTTTAAAAAAAGAAACTACACATTCCACAGTGAAAGAACCGTAGTACACTCAGCTGGTGATAGAACTGGTCAATAAAGGAGCTACATTGTGTATTCTTCATCAGTTCGCCCATTCCTATTCACCATCCTCTGCTAATACTGGATTGGATGCATTATTATGACATTTGTCATTGCGTACAATGAGGAGACTGTCTATTCTTACCGACAACTCTGCTCCCAACCGGCAAAGTGTCACTAGGGCTGTCAATAAAGGCGATCTCGCGGCCAGGCAACACCTTCATGCCTTTCCCATCGTACTTGATCCGATAACGCCACTGAAGACAGCAGATCATATGAGAGGAGTACCGAGTACATGAAAGCAAGGGAATGCAATGCACTGGGAGTAGAATATAACAAGTACAGGGACAATAGAAACATAAAATTTAGGAAAATAAAAATGGGAGTTCAATGCACTGCTAGCCTAACTAAATTAAAAAGAATAAAAAAATATAATAAAATTAAAAAACTGATAAATCAAGCAAACTCTTACAAGGTGTAAAATATTCCGATAAAACGCATTGGTGGGGAATGCAAATGGTCTATAATGGAATACAAATGGTCTATTAATGTAAATGGTGTATAGTGCCAGGTGCATGAATGTATTTATGTAGTTGCTGGTGATCCTTTACTTATGGTCAATAGTCATTGTGTATTAGGTAGATAGTGTGAAGGAGGCACTAGTGATAGTGTGTAAGGGGCCTCAGGAGCTCTACTCACTACCCCCCCCCCCCCCCCCCCCCCAACTGTTAGTCACGGATCACCACACACTCAGCTCAGGCAGGTGGTGGCCAAGCAGCCACACCGCATGGTGGTGGTGGGTAGATCACGGTAGCCATGGTGACCCAGGAATGCTTACTATTCATTGGTGGAACTATAAATGCTTGTTGCTCATTGGAGAATATGGTCAGGTGGTACCCCCCGCTCTCTCTACTTTCATTCTTTATACTCTTCCTTTCTCTTCTTGCCTGTATTAATTTCATTATAGTCTGCCTACACAACCCACAGATTCCGGCTGAAGACTTTACAAAGGTATACATGCTAGGCATGATACACCAAGCAGGTAAACTTTAAACTAATGGTGCTGTCACATTACGAAGCTTCTCGCCGGCGTGCTGCCAATGCGCAAAATCACTTTTAATCGTCGAGACACATCAAACTTTTCGGCGTCAGCGCAATGTATTGGTAGCGTGCGGCTGATGTTGTGAGAAAAAAATCAAACAGGTTTGGCACACCGTCCTGATATGACCTTAGATGTTGCTAGGATGTAAAACAACAACAGACAAACAAAGCAACAGTTTGGCGCAACGTGTGGGAACGACCCTCACGCACGTGCGGCGTGTGCCTACCATTCGCATAACGTTATTCCAGCACCTGTAACATATCTCGACGTGCCCCATACGTCGCCATAATGTTGGCACCCACGCGTTGTCACACGTCGAAAGTTTTGTGTAAGCACAAAACTTGGCCGACCCTCTGATGCGCGCCGCCGAAAGTCGGCGTAGATCAATGTATACCAACGCGCGCGTAACACTTCCTGACGTATCCCGACATAGCGCCAAAAAATCACATACGTCTACGCGCGTTCGCGAGAAGCGTCGTAATGTGAAAGCACTAGTAACGCCAAAAACTAATGACCACTAACACAAAATGGTGAAGGCAGTCAGGGAAAATAACCAAACAACTAAGCAATTGTAGAACTGACAAACTAGCATATGTTTGTTTGTTGTTGTTTTTCGTCCTAGCAACATCTAAGGTCATATCAGGACGGTAAACTCACAGAGGGTAGGAAGATGTGGGAGAATTCTTACAAACAGAGAAAGAATGCATGCAGTAGATAAGTACAAAACAACTGAAAGTAACAAAACAAGGGGAACCGTGAGACTATTACTGTCTAGCGTTATGGGCAGCATGAATAAAGTATCACACACAAAAAAAAAGAGAAAAAAGAGGATGCATCAACAGGTGCTTCCTGGGCAGCATAACCCAATATGCAATTTAGTCCAGGTCGAGTTTCCTGAAAATTTGTAGCTTTCAGTGGATTTCAGTATACAGTAAAACCTTTCTAACCGACCACCTCCACATATCGTCACTCCCCTATATCGATCGCTTTATTTGAGTCCCAAACAATCACTCATACAATACTATTGTAATGATAAAAAAAACTCCCTAAATGAACCATATAAAGTTGGTCCCATGGTCGGTCGATTTAGAGAGGTTTTACTGTATTTGGAGAAGAATGCTGATTGTTTGATTAATTGATTGGTTGACAGATTGGTTGATGATGATTTAACATGAAGACATGACTTACTTCTGTGCGTGGCTTCTCCTTGTAGTGAATCTCAGTGAGTGTTCCTCGATACCAGATGTCGGTGATCTTCTTACCGAACAGCTTCATTCCCACGACCAGGTCTCTGTTAACAGATGTTGGTTTTAAAAGCTGCATAGGTCGACGAAAGCATCAAATTTACGAAACCAAAACACTTAGATTTGATACTTAGATACTGGTGCACTTATTAAGCATGTGTTGATGCATAAAAGGGGATAATAAGCAAATTTGATATAATTGGTCACCGTCGAAGCCTATGGTGTCAAAGATATTGACGTGCTTGACAAAATAAATTTGGCATATTTTTAATTCAGATATGTTTAAAAGTTAACAATTTAAATTAAATGTTACTTCAAATTAAAGTAAAGTAGATTATAATGATCACCCTAATATATTTTGCTTCTTTTTTTTTTAAAAGGAAAAAGAAAAAAAAGAATGCAATCAGAATGCAATTTTAAGCGACTGAAAATATTGCTTTTTACAGATAATGAAATCCCATAAAGCATGATTTTTTGTTTGTTTGGGTGGCGATGTCGGTGGCATAAAGGATCATCCCCCGAATACCATCTTATTTCCCCCTTCTGAATTCGGAATTAGGAATCTTACCCCCCCCCCCCTCCCACACACACACCTTCACCCCACCCCCAGTTGAATAATTCTCTTTCGGATAACCTATGGAGGTAATGACAAAAACTATTTAACAACTTTATACATAAAGCAAATAATCCAACTTCCGTTATATCCCCACGATTCCTCAGACAGTGCTAAGTCTCTTAGGTGGCAGTCCACTTTGGGTTTTTTTCGGGGAGAAATCGCGGAAACTGATGAAAAAAATTTCATTTCTGTGCCAGACAGTGAGACAGAAAAATGAGTCAATCACCACAAAATGAATCACACAACAAAATATCAGACTTACGCGAGTTTGGTCGGAGGCGCATACATGGTGGTGAGGGGCCGTCGCTGCTGCATCTGTAAGGGCCCTTCACCGGGCCCCGGGCCTTTCGGGCTGCCCTGTGGACAAACCGCGACACTCATGAACCCATCCTGACACAGCGCAAAGGCCCTCCTACCCAACTTATCACGCTTATTTACATCTGCCTCTCGTTCAGCTAGTAACAGTCTCCATTAATATTATTACTATAACGTATTACTATCATGTATTACTATCACTTATTACTATAACCTATTACTATAACGTATTACTATCACATATTACTATCACATATTACTATCACTTATTACTATCACATATTACTATCACTTATTACTATCACATATTACTATCACTTATTACTATCACATATTACTATCATATATGACTATCACATTACTATCACATATTACTATCAATTATTACTATCACATATTACTATCACTTATTTCTATCACTTATTACTATCACATATTACTACCACTTATTACTATCACTTATTACTATCATTTATTACTATCACTCATTCCTATAATTTGTTCCTATCATTACCATCATTATTATTACCCTTGGCCCGGTCCTTATTATTCGAGTCTTTCCTTTTATCTCGTCGACCTGTCCCTTGAAGTTTCCATATCCAGGGCCGGCTTTAAGCCAATTGAACCAATTTCTCCCCACACCGAATGAGTCCCTGCACTAGCGTATTCTACTTTAGTCTTTTCAAGCATTTCACTCAAACAGACGATAGCTGTGAACTTGGGGCCAAAAATGTTCCCAACTGGACCCCGCAGCTCCTGAGCCAGGCACTGTCCCCATCATCTGACTTTATGCCTTTATCTGGCTATGATCGCTGTGTGGTTTGTTCCAAAGTGCTAAATATACTGTTGCAAAATATATGGTGGCCGAATCGGTAAGAGCGCAGGTTTTTCATGCGGATGGTCAGGAGTCGGAATCCCATCTGAGTTGGTTGGTTGTTAGAGTCTCAGGTTCCGGCAACATTTAAGGTCATATCAGGACGGGTACTGACTTGTGACTGTGCGCACTCATGGCGACTTTATAGTGCTGCCCCACTGGGAATTCAGGCTGCTGGCACCATGACTCATTATCCCACTCAGTCACACTATCCTTACACTGAGTTAATCAGTCCTTGTCCTATCCTATTAATACCGAACGCCATACTAGGAAGCGACAAGTATAAATTTGTAAGTCATTGGTTTGACTCGACCGTGAACCGAACTCCCGACCTCCTGCACGTGGGGTCCGCCTTCTACCGAGTAGGCCACCTGCACCCGGTTTCCCAGCTGAGTCAAACCAATAACACCAAATTGATACTTATCGCTACGTAGCCTGCTCAGTATCAGGATAATGCGACTGAAAGGGATACTAGGTCATGGTGCCTCTCCTGATGACCATGGATGTTGCCAGGATGCAAAACCCCAAACAAAGCTTCACTGTGGACTCTATACAAGCACTATCCATACCAGGCAGCTCGACCGGGAATTGAACTCCTGACCTTCCGCACAGGAGGCCTGCGCTCTACCGATTCGGCCACCGCGTCCAGTGATGATGCCAATATCTTGTATATTTCATTGAATGTACTGGAACTGAAACATTGTTTATTCTATTTACTAATAGTCGACTATATTATGCTACGTCTGATGAACTTTTGAGTTTCTCCCCACTCTAGAGATTCTTCTTCAGCTCTCCCTCGAGGAGGGACGAAGAGTATAAGAATACAGGGATGAAAGTGGTCCCCGGCAAAAAACGCGGAAATCAAGTCAAGATTATTAAACCGACAGCGAATTTCCGCGAAAACGCGGATCCCCCCCCCCCCCCCCCCATAGTATTAGCATTGTCAGTGAATCTCGGGAAACTGCAGAATTACAATTTTTAAAATTTTTATTGAGGCTGTATTTATACTGTCCATAGCATATAAGCCCAGGTACCCAGGCTTGTTTTCAATGCTGGCCAGTTGTAGTGTTGGTGTTATCTTACCACACAGTAGCTGCTGATAAGGTATTTGATTGCGTGCATTTCAGTAGCAGATAGATAATTGGTTGGTATGGTTAGTAGCCTATGTTAGTTAAAAAACAAAATTCTTGGCATATATATGTATTATTTTATTTTGTTCTACTCTTATTACTATACTTGCCTACTCCTATTTACATATCATAGGCTTGTACATAGCTGTGTGGTGTGTTATCTGGCTACTTTTGGCATGGTTACCATCCATTGGGCGTCCCGCTGGTGGTCGGCCGTGGCATATCACATGCCCCTTTGCAGTGCAGCTTAGTGGGGTTTCCTAGCCTTATTTTGCACAGATATTTTTTGTAAGTTTTTAGGTCAGGAATTTGTCGTTCCTTTACCGTTTGGGCATTCCACACCTTGGTAGCCATTTCCAGCGCGCTTCCCTCATGAGCTTTTATTTGGCTTCTGGTCTGCTTTAGTAGTGGCACATTATTTGCTCTAGTAGCCCTTTGTGGTTACATGGTGAATATTTAGTATCTGTAGATGTTTGAGCTTGTTTTGTGTTGGGATAGGCTATTCTAGGTCGATCCGAAATAGGGAAAGACTGCTAGGTAGCTGTTGTCAGTTAAGGGTGTTCTTGGCTCATAGATGTTTGAGCTTGTTTTTGTGTTGGGTTTGGCTATCCAAGGTCGATCCGAAATAGAGAAGGACCGTTAGATAGATAAAGGTTTTAGTTCTATGTGTAGGTGTTATTGGTTTTATTTTCTGATCACCCTTGTAGTGGATGCGAATACTATATTAGTTTTATGGTTTTTGTTTTACTACTACTTATGAAATAGCCTACTCTACATTTATAGGCTTGTACGTAGTTTGTAGCTCTTTGTTATCTACTGAGGGTGGTCCAGATTACCCCCTTGGGGCAACCCAGTTTGTGGGCCGTGACCTATCACATGCCCTTCTGGGGGTTTCCCCCAGGGTGTTTTCAGGGTCTCCCTATTTTACATATATTGTTGTATGTTTTCAGATTGGGAGTCTCTGTTTTTGGTGGTTTGTTATCTACTGAGGGTGGTCCAGGTTTCTCCCTTGGGGCAGCCCCGTTTGTGGGCCGTGACATATCACATGCCCATATGGGGTTCTGGCATCTGTATGTCTTTAGATCAGGGATCTGCCTTTCTTTTACTGATTGGGCATTTTAGGTCTTAGCAGCCATTTCTAACGTGCTTTTTTCATGGGCCTTTATGCGGCTCCTTGTTTGTTTTATTAGTGGTGCATTGTTCATTTGTGTATCTCTGGTTGGTTGCTTTTGGTATTTCCTATCACGTCTGTGCCCAAATGTGAGTGTTTTGAGGTGTACTATTCTTTTTTTCTTCTTTTTTTTAATATTAGCAATTTTGCTTTGGTTTGCATGTGCAGGTCATAGGTGGGGTGCATTCTGTCCAGTCTGAGACATATTTTTAATGCTTTATTTTGTAGGATTTGCAGCTTATTGAGCAGTTCTTGCTTTGCTCCCATGTATATTGTGTCTCCATAGTCAAAGTACGGGAGTACCATTCCTTTGAAGACCTTTATTGACATTTCTTGTGTCATGAATTTTCTTAATTTGGCAAATAACCAGAGTTTGTGATTTACTTTTTGTATGATTTTTGTCACACATAGGTTGTAGTTTAGTTGGCTGTCCAGCTCTAGGCCTAGGTATCTGTAGTGCTTTACTTTTTCGTGCACCTGGTTTCCTAGTTTGCACTGGGCCGTTACTTTCCGGTAGTGGTCTATGTGAGAAGAGTACTGTTTTGGATTTGCTGGCATTTATGGTTACTTTATTAGATTCGCACCAGTCATCCAGTTTCTGTAGTAGTTATTTAGTTTATTTATTACCTCTTCCTCAGTGCTGCCCTCAGCATATATGACAGTATCATCTGCATATAGCTGGAGGCATTCAGTGTCTAGCCACTTCTCTCGGTCATTTATGTATATTATGAAGAGTAGTGGTCCTAGGACTGACCCATGTGGGACTCCACATGTAATGGGGGACCTCCGACTTTTTAGTTCAAATTCCTCTCGTTCGCGTCACCACTGAACTAGTGGGCCTAAATGGCACACTGTCACACTGCAAACTCAATGGCTATGAGCAATCTTCATACAGAAAAAGTGAAATATCTCTCAAACCACACGACCTAGAAGCAACTCGCTTGGAACACATATAGAAAACATATTCAACGAATAGATTATATTAAATTTATAAGGTTATGGTTCTGATTATCTATTAATTTTGAATAAAATAGGCATTTTGCACTGCGCGTACTGGCAAACTCAATGCATTGTCAATGGCCGTGAGCAATCTTAAATTATATTCATACAGAAGAGACACACCGCTTGGTACACATATAGAAAACATATTCAACGAATAGATTATATTAAATTTATAAGGTTAGGGTTCTGCATTTCTATTAATTTTGAATAAAATAGACGTTTTTCACTGCACATACCGGCAAACTCAATGCATTGTCAATGGCAACATCTCTAAAACCACACCACTTAGAAACAAACTGTCTGGTACACATATAGAAAACATATTCAAGGAATAAATTATATTAAATTTATACGGTTAAGGTTTTGCATTTCTATTAATTTTGAATCAAATAAAACTTTTTGCACTGCGCGTATCGGTAAACTCAATGAATTGTCAATGGCCGTGAGCAATCTTCATACAGAAGAAGTGAAATATCTCTAAAATCACACCACCTAGAGACAAACCGTTTGGTACCCATATAGAAAACATATTCAACGAATAGATTATATTAAATTTATAAGGTTAAGGTTCTGCATTTCTATTAATCAGGGATGAAAGTGGTGTCCGGCAAAAATCGCGGAAATCAAATTATTACACCGATGATCAATTTCCGCGATAAAGCGGAATTCACCCATTGACTTTAGCACTGTCAGGGAATCGCGGAAAAATACCGGAAGTAAGGTTTCAACTATCCTTGTTGTGGCTGTATTATCGCCCATAACAAACACTTTCTTGCTTGGGTTTTATGTTCTAGCAACATCTAAGGTCACATTAGAACGGGATTCAAACAAATCAATTGTTGTCAGAGACATCCTGATTCTTGACATTTTGTTTAACATTAATCGGTAAATATTAAAAATCGCGGAATTCCGCGAAATCGCGGAGATCTTTCATCCCTGATTAATTTTGAATAAAATAAAAGTTTTGCACTGCATTGTCAATGGCCGTTTAGGCCCACTAGTACCGACGCGCCACCAAGTGTCGGAAAAATTAACTACGCCACATGTCCCCCATTGGTTTGCATTCTGATATGCTATTTTCTACTTTGGCTTTTTTTTGTTCCCTATTTCTCAGGTAGCATTCGATCCAGTTTCTTGTGGCTGATTTTATACCTATTTGGTTGAGTTTTTGAAGTAGTATCTTGTGATCTACTGTGTCAAAAGCCTTGCTGAAGTCTATGAATGCTGCCCCTGATATTTTGTTGTTGTTCATTGAGGCCAGTTAGTCACTGGTGAGTAGGTCTATGGTTTTCGATGTGGAGTGGAGTTTTCTGAAGCCCCCTTGTCTCGAGTTTAGTATATTATTCTTGTTCAGGTGTTCATTTATGTGCCTGTGTAGTATTTTTTCGATCAATTTGCCTGGGGCCTGTAGGATTGATATGGGTCTGTAGTTGCCCATGCTCTCTTTATCTCCACCTTTATGGACGGGGGTTATAGTGGCCGTCAGGTTTGAACTATTCTTGTTGTGACTATATTATCACACATTCCTTTCTTATTTGGGTTTTAAGTTCTAGTAACATTTTAGGTCATATAAGAACGATTTCGAACTAACCAACTGTTGTCATACATCCTGATTCCATGGCATTTTGCTTAACATTAATCGATAAACATAGAAAATCGCAGAAATCCGCGAAATCGTGATCTTTCATCCCTGAAGAAATATTAAGCCCCCGTAGTAGTCTTTTTGTGCAGAAAGAAAATCTATTTCTCCCTATAACAATTTTGTTTAAATTCTGATCCAGTACTGATTATTCATTAAAGTCCCTTATATCAAGTATCCGAGAACTCGGAGCCAATGGTGAATTGGCCAACTTGGAAGTGTCACATTGCCAAAACCAGGCAAATATGATATTATGTAACGCGGATAACTATG
Source organism: Branchipolynoe longqiensis (assembly GCA_030323885.1). NCBI lineage: Eukaryota > Metazoa > Annelida > Polychaeta > Phyllodocida > Polynoidae > Branchipolynoe > Branchipolynoe longqiensis. The sequence continues at coordinate 67,817,932 of CM059193.1, read as the reverse complement.
AGTCAGTCTACATTAAATGTGCAAAAAGGACTGACACCATTAGGATAACCCTCTATTACTAAAACATTATGTTCCAACCCTCAGTAAGCGATTGCTCTCAAAATTTGTTATGTCTAATTCTACTCACAAGCACTCTACTGCATAAATAAGAAGATAACAAACCAGATGAAAAATAAGCGTAAACACAAAAAACACATTTTGTGACTCTACCGTAGCCAACTAAGTACACCTTACACCCGGAAACTTTGTGCTGTGCCATGCGTATCATCGCTCTATTACCTCAGACTACCGCCTTTTAACAATGTTAAAAATTTGGTCGATTATCACTCTCACATAAAATAAGCACGAAGCATTAACATTAGCCACAAGTATCAAAGCAATTGCCCTCGGATGTCTTGGTGAGTACAGCGATGAACCCGGTGTTGGATTACGGAGTTAGGAAATTTACGCCAAATCTGATGGTGCGCATCATTACCTGTGCGGCCTTGTTTTGGACTATAGCCCGTGGGACAGGCATCTGCGGTTTGGGGAACTGCAGACGGGCAGTTGGAAACTGCGGGGATCTGTAGGCCATGCGACCCACACTTGCCTGGTAGGGAGTCGGTGGTCTGCTCATTAGACTGCCGTTCTTCATCGTGAACCGCTGTTGCATCCCCATCGGCACCTGACTCCTGAAATGTAGCGAAGGCATATGTAATCTGATACACAGGACCCGCAATGTCAATATTGACACAGTAACCTGCATATTGATTAACCCTTTCAGACTTACATTTTTTGGATAAAAACAATGCCTAGATGATGTATTTATTTCAGGGAACATTAATATTTTATCTCCGAGGTGGAGAAATGTAAAAAAACCGTCATGTTAATAAGATAAAGACCCAATACATTATACATTTTCTAAAAGCTGGATGAATTTCCTATCCAGCCATGTATATTTTATTATGATATTCACAAACAGGTAATGCAAGGTATTATGGAAAACGAATAAAAAATATGAAAATTTAAAACTACCTGAGTATTAATAAACTGTGTGACATGGAACCCATCACATTACATCAGGTATGTAGAATGCTTCAATTAAAAAGATTTCATTCATTAAGCAGTGTAAGTTTCAATCGCGAATAATTGGTCTTTCTCATTCTCCTTTCCCCAATCTATTATAATTGGAAGTGTCAGGCTAGGTAGCTAGAAGCATAATTATGTATGGCATTAATAGATAAAAAGGAAAGGGTGTGAGGCTAGGTAGCGACATGCATAATGTTCAGCCACATTATCCTGACACCGCTAGATGGGTGTTTAAAAAACATGAGGCATGGTCAAATTTCCTGAAAGAAACCCACATGTCCCTTAGGTCAAAACTAAATTTAAAACATTGGTGATCGTCCCACCAGTGCGTGAAAAATCGCGCACCCTGAATTTTTTAATATGTAAAAAAAACAAACAAATTTTAACCTCTTAAAAATGTGCTGGGCTAGCAGCAAATTAACGCTCGTATCAATTTTTAAGTAATTGGTTTGAATCTGCCAGGGTTCGAACCCAGGAGTTCGAATCCCACGACCTACCCGAACAGGAGACGGACACTCAACTCATTCGGGCATCGCATCTGGTCACGCATTACGCCTACGTCAAATGGCCCCAAGAATAAAAATCGCAACCGCCCGCCCGACCCTAATTTGTGTGATCAAAAGGACGATCACCATTTTTGTTTGTTTTTATTTGGCTGTGCTAAGTAAGTGGTGGTAGAGGGGTTGATGGTGGGAGGTGTGGGTAGGGAGTGGGGAGTGGGAAGTGGGGAGTGGGGAGTGGGGAGTGAGTTAATTTGCTATTAAAGATCAACCTACTTTTGCTGCGCTCGCAACTGCTGTTGGCTACGCGCAGCCCTCTCTGGGTCAAACCCAGTCTGCACGATCATGACGTCATCATCGGAGTCAGTCTCGGCGGTAACTAGGCAACCCCTAGTGGCAGAAATGTACAAATCATTAAAAAAACTAAATTTTCGAAATTAATTCTATCATACTGGGCAGTCAGATTATACCAATGGTGTTTTGAGCATATTTACAACCACAAAAGTATTATATGGAAAAAAAGAAAGTATTTCCATTACTCGCAATTTATACTATTATTATCGGAAAAGTTTATTAGTCTTTGACTTTCCCTAATACCCAGTTGAGAGTAGAGGCAAAAGAAGAGTAAATTTATTCACTCCAACCAAATATTTTCTACAGTTCGAAATTCATCATCAGTGTCTTCAATTACTCCAAATGTATATTATTATCGGGAAAGTTGATTAGTCTTTGACGTTCCCTGATATGCAGTTCAGAGTAGATGGCAACAAATCTAGTGAAATTAATTCACTCTAACCAAATATTTGTGCTGGGGAGGGGGGGGGGGGGTTGTTAAACAAACAAACAAACAAATAAATAATCTAACCAAATATCTTTTACAACTTGAATCGGTGTGTTCAATTACTCGAAATGAATAATATTATTACCGGGAAAGTTGATTATTTTATCCAGTTGAAAGTGTATGGCAAACAATCAAAGTAAATTGATTCACAATTTGAAGTACATCATCAGTATCTTCAAAATTACTCGCAATGCATAATATTATCGGGAAAGTTGATTAGTCTTTGACATTCCCAAATATCCAGTTGAGAGTAGATGGCATAAAATTGATTCACAGTGTTGAAGTATCAGCAGTGTCTTCAATTAGTCGCAATGTACAATATTATTATTATCGTAAAAGTTTATTAGTTTTTGACATTCCAGCCGAGACTAGATGGCAAAAAAAACACCAAAGTAAATTGATTCACACTTACTTGTCCAAGGCATCGGCCATTAAAAGCTTCAGCTGACTCTCACAATGAGAGAAGATCTGGTTCACTTCCCGCGTCTTACCTTCAAATTGCACACAACACCAACAAAATTAAACAGGACCATCAGCTCAACAGATTAATGGCTAGCTCATTCCTAGAATCATGAAATCTGACTGCGCTCCGCCTGGCCATCGGCTATTGTTTTTTTTTTTTGGTGACAAGTTTTTTATTCTGCCCATAACGTATAAGCTCCTGTGAGGGTGCTTGTTTTCAACACTGGACAGCTGTGATACTGAATTAGTCTGGTCCCGCACTCAGAAGTGTTTATCTGATCTTTCTCGGGCCAACCTTTGCGGTTTTGGGTGTTAGTAGTTTCTATATTAGTTTTTTTGAATTTTCAAACTGCAGCCAGGATGTAAAACTCCAACCAACGAACCAACCATATTTTCACTTTTCCAGACAGATTATTCTAGACCCAATTTCATATATGTCCAGTAATATGTCACTTTCAAGTTGAACAAATTCACCCACTAGTTCCTGGTTCTCAACTATTGGATAGTAGACACTTTTTTTTTTTTTAAATGAAAGAAAGAAATAAGAATTTCTGATATTGCTATGCAGTAATACAACAAAAACACCCATTCCCCCCCCCCCCCCACCCCCCAAATAGAATGGTGCATATACTCACGTTCAGTCTGTTTGAGCTTTATCTCCAGGTTATCAGTCGCGGTGTCCATCATGGACGAGAAGTCCAATTCGAGCAGCTTCGCATCGATGAACTCATCGATGGTGTTGTATGGACCGATGTCAAACCGGTAGGACACCTCCGTCATGTCTGCGCCTGCCTCGTCCTGCTCCTCCAGCTCCATGGACATCAAATACTTGGCCTCTAAAGACCCGTCCGGTGGGCAAACTGTGAGAAGAAGGGAATGGAGTTCAATTCAATCTTCATTGTACATTTTGCTGGGCATCATCATCATCATCATGCTGTCGGTCGCGATTCAACAAACACTGCTTTCATTACTTGACTGTCGCTCTCCATTTAGCTCTCTGCTGTGAGAGTGATGTCCATGAGTCGGTCTTAATGTCTCTCAGCTTCAGGTTTGCTGGTAACATGGGTAATTCATGACACTGGAAAGCGTGTTAGTGTCGCATAGAGAGTGTAGTGGAAACACTAAATGCATCCACATGTACCCAAGGTATCAAGGCATTCACCATCACTATGGAGAGAAAGCGAACCTTGTGATTGCTCTCGGTGTACTTTATAGTGCTGACCAATGGGGAGATCAAGCCACCAGCACCATGACCTGATATCCCATTCAGTCACATTATCCCAATACTGAGCTAACCAGTCTTTGTCCTATCCTAGTAATGCCAAGCACCAGGCTAGGTAACGACAAAAATAAATTTGGTAAGTCATTGGTCTGAATCAGCCGGGACATCTTATCTGAATCTGTATCAGGATGTCTACGACACCTAGTAATAGTATTCTTGGTGGTCACCACTCCAAGTAACGACAAGACTCAATGCTGTTTAACTTTAGTGATCAGAAAAGGACCAGCACTTCCAATGCGATATTGGCTGTACCAGTCATTTTGTATATACCATGGGGATGACGCAAACAACAAGAACATCATGTATAGAGTGGGACTCGAACCAACACTTCTGCCATTCCAGGGCGAGCATCCCCATGGAATTGTAAGTTCAATACAATTACAAATTTCCACAATTGCTGAAATTAGTGAAATCATGAAAACAGCCAGAAACATGTTAATGGTTAGCTGCTGAGGACAGCACATCAGCTCAACAGATTAACAGCTAGCTGTTGAGGACAAGCCAGCTGCTCAACAAGTCAACAGTTAGTTGCTGAGGACAGCACAGCAGCTCAACAGATTAATGGCTAGTTACTGAGGACAAGCCTGTCCTGTCCTCAATAAGTTAACAGTTGAGGACAGGACAGCAGCTCAATAGATTAGCGGCTAGTTACTGAGGACAAGCCAGCAGCTCATCAAGTTAACGCTTAACTGCTGAAAACAGGACAGCAGCTAGACAGGTTAATGGCTAGCTACTGAGGACAGTGCAGCAACTCAGCAGGTTAACAGCTAGATACTGAAGATAAGACAGCCAGCAACAGCTAGCCTCTAAAGACAAGACAGTAGCTCAACAGCTTAATAGCTAGCTGCTGAAGACAAGACAGCCAGCAACAGCTAAGTGATTTATTCAAAGAACTAAAACAAAAAGGATGTGGCATCAATTTATTAGGACTGCGGGGAAAAGAGGAATATTTCCATTTTATCCCATCAGGTGCATTGTCTAAACTTGCCGCATGCAGTATTCCTTACAATAGCATGATTATGCCTACTGTAAAACCAGTAAGGATTCCCTTTTCACAAGAAAACATGGTAAACCCAGCACGCAACCTCGATTACATCTTTACTGACAGTATGTACTTCTTTGAGCCTGATCTTTAAATTCCCAGGAGACGAGGCTTATTATACCTCCTGCTCAGTATAGTGCAGGTAGGATTATAGGCAGATTAGTCTTAGCAGAGGCTATAGCTGAGGCTTTGATAACAGTGAATGCAGGGAGGACGTGTGTTTTGAATGCCTAGGTGCAGCTTCTATTAGAGATCTGGATTCTGTTGGTTGACGCCGACGGGCTGGGGAGTGGAAGGTTAGGTTATCTTTCACTCCACCTCTTTCATAATTTCATAAAAGGATTAAAATCAGTGAATACTTTGTTCAGATTCATCATTTCATGTCACAAAATCTGATACTAGTTTGGCAAATAACAATGCAATAGCAAAAGTGAAGACATCACGCAAAATCATGTCACAATCTTTCGCTGTAAAATAGGTAAACAGCTACACAAAATTATAAATTGCTAAGCAATAATCAATTAGTAATTACTGCTTATCAATTTCCAAGTTGATTAGCAATTGCTACTAACCAATTCTCACATTGAGTAATGACTTCTGCCATTAAATTTTTTTTTTTTTTTTTGCAAATCGAATAGCAAATCTTGTTAATAAAAATGTCCAAAACAATATGATCATTGATAATATATAACTATTTATTGACAAAAAAAGATTAGTGGTCTCCAGCGAGCGAAAATGCGGACAGATTCCAAAATCGGCCCTTTGATAGATTATTAAACATGGAAGCATCATCCAACTTCGAAAACTGAAGCATCTCCCAACAAAATTAATGTGTATGTCAGCAGTTCGCTTTCCAGAAGCTGTAAGAAGCTGTGGTCTGGAATCTAAATTATACAATAATAATAGTAAAAGTTCAAAATGCACAAAACACGCATACGATAAGATGCTTAAACGATATATTTAAGTACACGATGTACCCAATGAAAGCCAAAAACAGACACATATGCACAAGATACAAACAAATTATTCCATCCGCAATTCAAAAGACCAAAAAACAAACACAACATTACAAACTAATTAAAGGAGATGGGTTACACCCACCCACAATATGCTAGTAGTACGACCATGGGATTCTGTTTACAATTTAAAAGACAAAAAACCCCACAAAAAACCCAAGAAACTACAAACTAATTAAAAGAGACAAGTTACATGCACCCATAATATGGTACTAGTACGATCATGGGATTACGTCTACAATTTAAAAGACCAAAAATCAAACAGAAGAAACTACAAACTAATTAAAGGACACAAGTTACATGCACCCACAATACGCTACATGGGATTCTGTCTGCAATTTAAAAGACCAAAAAAACACAAGACACTACAAACTAATTAAACTTAAGAGACAGGTTACACGCACCTAAAATATGCTACTAGTTCGACCATGGGATTCTATCTATAATTTAAAAGAATGAATAATAAACTAAGTAAATACTACAAATCAATGAAAGTAAACACAATGTTACTAGTACAGCAGTGGGATTCCATCTACTATAAGACTGAAAAATAAACTATGTACACGCTCAAATCTAATGAAAGTAAACACAACTTTACTAGTACGACCATGGGATTCCATCTACAATTTATAAGACCGAACAATAAACTAAGTACATGGCACAATCTAATGAAAGGAAATGCAATATGCTACGAGTGCCGATACGGATCAGTGTCTCCTATAACAGTACTGGTAGCATTCATTACACATAAAATAATGGGATTTCATCTACAATTTATAAGACCAAACAATAAACTAAGTACACGCTACAATCTAATGAAAGAAAATGCAATATGCTACTAGTGCCGATATGGATCAGTGTCTCCTATAACAGTACTGGTAGCATTCATTACACATGGCAAGCACCATTAAAAAACAAACCGCCTATCTACGACAGAAGGAAAAAAACCCAGAAAACAGCGCTCAACAAGCAGATCCAAAGACCAGCACTAACCAGGCTGGTTCCCGTCCGGTAACACGGTCGGCTCAGGGTTTGTGTATCGATTCCGATCGAGGAAATGCTCGCTGCATATGCGCATATTGGTGGGGCTGGTGTTGTGGTCGAGCATGTCGAGCCGGGACAGCGAGGTGCCGGCGAGCAGCGCGAACCTGATCCATGCCCGACGCAGCGGCACATTCTTGTTGGGGAAGCGGTGCAGGCGAACACCAGCCATGACGGTGTCCTTGGAGGAAGACCCGCACCCGGCAATGCAGCATTTCACCATGACTGCGGCTGGTGCGTCTAAACCCCCGAGCTCTACAGTGACACGGAAAGGTTTGCCAACATCAGTCCTAAGCACCACAACAGGGGAGAGATGGTTCGCTAGGCAGGCCATGGTTATAGTACTGTTGCTGGTTGGGATTTGCTTTAGGGATGCAGAGCTTATTAAATGTTTGGACTTTAGCGGTGCAAATCACCCACTAGACATGCCACGGTTATAATACTGTGATGCGGCCCCTTTGATGGCCGCCCGGAACTTGACCCTCACGCGTCAACTTCCTCAGGGGGAGGTTACGCTAGTCGCATGCAGTAGGTGGCAGCCCTATCGCGGCGCTGCCAGGTGGCTACGGTACCACCACCTATCGCTGTAAACTGCGATGGTGACGGAGCAGTCCTTGGTGCCACCGTATGGTAGTGGAGCTCATGTCTGGACTACTACAGTACTGTCAGTATAGTTGGGATTTGCCTTAGGGTGGCAGAGCTTATTAAATGTTTTGACGTTAGCAGTGCAAACACCCAGCTTCTCCTCCTTTTTCCTCCTGTCTTTTATTTATTTTAAAATGCTGTCGCTCTCTGAACCCCATAGTACAGGGATGAGATGGGAAATTGAAAGTAAAAAGAAAACAACTGAAAAAATGTATCAATTTTGATCCAGCAGCCAATTCTTCTTGGCCTGGACTGGAGGGTAAACCCACTGAACCCATGCGCCGCTTTGACTTTTCTTCTTAAATTTATGCATTTCACACACAGAAATAACCCAATGTCAGGGGTGGCGGTGGGGAGGGAATCCACAAACAACCCCCCCTTCCACCCCCCCCCCAAAAGAAAATTCTCAACCCTGACAGTAATCTGGTCGTATGGACAAAAACATCTTTTAGCGGAACACAGGATGTGAAAAGCTGAATACGGAAAATCGTGTTTATACGAGTACTACACTGGTCTATTTGGCTGATAAAACTCCACTGTGCTACTCAACATTTTTTTTTTACACATTACTGTAGCAGTGTTTATTTCGACTGGTATTGATCCGTTACCTACAACGACCTGCATTCTGTATTTTGTGTGCATACAACAGGAGTCCCTGTGACAAAAATCACTGAACAAGAGGGGTGCGGGGGCATGGCACCTCCCCCATATATTCTTTTATCCTATGATTGAAATGGTGCAATCTGGCACCTACTTGGACATATTTTGGCCATGAAATTGCACCTATATTAAGACTTTGACGAACAAATAAATAAAAGATTTTTTTTTTCATGGACAGGATTTCTCCCCTGCTGATTTAGAAACTCAGTTTTCGCCGAAATCAGCGATTTCGCTGAGAAATGGGATCCCTGAAAAAACTTTAAAAAAGGAAAATAACTTAGACAACTATATCCCGTCAGGTAGAAGCAATTCTTTGCCATTCCAATAACCTGCAGTAAGGGAATAGTGGTTTTATGTTTTTTTTCAAACTTATTTCTTTTTACTTTTGAATAAAAGAAATTACAAAATTACAATTAAAACGCCCAATTTTAAGCATCAGACAATCGTACTTTTCAGATCTAGCTGCTTCGTATGGACACCGTCACCAAAAAGACATATATCTGGCGAACTAATTAGTCTAATTAATTCAAATATGCCATATAAGCTATTCCAAATACAGCAGAGTCCTCCTCCCCCGCCCCCTCCACATCTTAATTCATAGATGAGAATGGGCTGATAAAAAAACACCAGGAAAATATTTGACGAATTGTTGGTACTTCTATTTCTAAGGTGACAAGAGAAGCAGGAATGGTCACAAATTTTGACATTATCCGGAAAAAATCGGGCAGATGAAATATCCGGAATTCTGTATAAATCCGAAGGATTCTCATCTATTATTCTATGTATTTTGACATGTTTGTGACAATTGAAAGGGGTCAAGTGGGGGCGGCATTCCTCTAAACTAAGCCGACTTACGGGTATATAATCCAAATCAATTTAGTATCGAGAACAAATTCATATTGAAATCAACGTTAGAGGGACCGACAATGTTAACTAAGCTTCTGCACAAGTGATTTAAAGCTGAATCAAGTTCAATAAAGTCACTGGAGATAACACTTATACTTATGGTGAGCAACTGTACCCAAATAGTTAAGGAACATTTCCACACATCCAGAGACAAATCCAAACAATGCCCAACCACAACAACAGAAAATTCACGGTTCAGCAACAACAGAAAAATCAGGGTTCAGTCCCAATCTTTGATTGGTTGAACCCAACACTGAGTACCTGTAATGTTTGTGGTTAAATTCCAACATAGCATCTGACGCCTTTGTGACGGGTATATATATATTAATTAATCAAGTCTATACCATGCAATGATTGTGCAGTTATACTATTTATTCTTCATGATGAGGTCACACCATTCTCTAACACACTCACACAATGAACGATTGTAGATCTACTAGATTGCATTTCTCCTTAACACCTCTGATTTCCCATAGAGGCGCTTATTATTTGATTGCAAGCTTAAAGCTGCATAGTCCGATGAAAACAGTTATATCTAGACTTGATTCTATATATGTAACTTAGATACTAGTGCGCTTATCAAACAGTTGTTGCCACATAGAAGGGAATGCTAAGGCAATTTAATAGAACCTGTTACTACAGAAGCCTATGATGTAAGAGTTTTGGCATGCTTGTCAAAATTAATTGTGTACGTTTGCACTTCAAATATCTGAAAACTTAACCATTTAAGATCAAAGTTATTTCAAATTAAAATAAGGTAGATTATAACGATCAACCTAATATATTTCTCTCAGAAAATAACAGAAACTCAAAATCATCGGACTATGCAACTTTAACTATGCCACCAGTTTCGCTGTTAGTGTTAAGGTAAATGAAAGCTTTATTTCAAAGTATGTCTGTCATTGCAGGTAGCCAAAGCCTGCACACAAAGCAAACCACTGAGTTGCGTAGCGTCAGACACACTTCACAACATGAGTTAATGAATTTACATACTTCAACATGCTTTGGTGATTTTCACAGATTTTCATGGCAATACACTCACATATTCCAAAAAGTTGCGAAGAGCATGCAGATCTTCTAGATACAATAGTCACCCCCAGTAGGAATGTCCTGACGTGGAATGACGGGCTGTGGAAGTAACTACATGTAGTGATGTACTATATGAAATAGTGATATTCCTACCCGTACTGTATCGGACAGATACACTATTAATAGTAATCGACTGACTAATACTAGTAATAGAATCTCATGACTCATGTCCATGTGGTAGTTACTTTCGCAGCGCTTCCAAAAACCGGAGGTTAATAATAATATTATATAATTTGTCATTCTATGAAAGCACTTAATGAATAAATTGCTAAATTACACAAAAAGAAATGCGCTGTCTATAAAAAAAAAGTCCAACATTTCTTTAATACAATTGGTGTCCTCGGAACCTCTGGCGAAAGGAGAGAGAGAGGGAGAGGGAGAGGGGGAAATCAACTGGCCACTTATGTCAGTGGCCGAGTCTGAGTGACCAGTCGGCAGCGCCTGCTACATTAGATAAAAGATTCACCCCTAAAAAATTAGACACTTGAAAAAAAAATTCAAACTACAAAAAGATTTATCACCAAGAGGCTACAAAATGCTGCACAAATATACTTCATTTGTTATAATAGCTTTATTAGAACCCGAGATATGACACTTTAAAGGTGCAGAAATTAGACCCTCTTGCCCATAGTAAAGGGCGCATTCCATATACGCGTTATGCGTTATGCAGTGAAGTATATAAAAAGTACATGTTTGCAGAATGGGACGGTCCAAACATGAAGCATGAAGAATGGGACGGTCCAAACATGGCTCAGTTTAGCTTGCTTCGAGGGATGTTAGGACCGTCCCAAATATGAAGACTGCTTCCTAACAGGTCCGCCGCATAAACCTACATGTTTGCACACTTGCTATCCGGACTGCACTTCGTCCACACCTCTCTCTATCACCTCTCTGCCGGCCTGGCACCTCCTTGATATGTCTGAAAAGAGTTCCAGAGACACACACAGACATAGATACACACACAGATACACACACACAGAGACACACACACACAGACACACACACAGAAACATACACACACACAGCAACAGAGACACAAAGACACACACAGAGACAGAGACAGAGACAGAGACACACAGACAGAGACACACACACACAGAATGGGACGGTCCAAACATGGTTCAGTTTAGCTTGCTTTGAGGGATGTTAGGACCATCCCAAATATGAAGACTGCTTCCTAACAGGTCCGCCGCATAAACCTACATGTTTGCACCGGCTGTCCGTAATTATCAGTCGCCTCCTCCAGCCTTATATCAATGGACAAAAGCGACTGATGCTTTTCTGTTCGCACCACCTTGTCCCGGCTGTCCGTAATTATCAGTCGCCTCCTCCAACCTTATATCAATGGACAAATGCGACTGATGCTTTCTATTCGCACCGCCTTTACGCATTACGCACCGATCGCTACATGGAGCGATCGGGATAATGGATTTCTGACGCATTCGCATTCCGCGTGTATGGTATGTAGCTCATAGGTTTCAAGGCGTTTCGATTTTTTGTCGCATTCGCATTACGCGTATATGGAATGCGCCCTTAAGTAGCATTACAAAGTGTGATAAAATTGTGAGACTTGACAAGAAAACCTACACTGATTCAAAGTAGGCCTAATGCTACATTGTTATTTTCCAAGGTAATGTCTAGTGACATTCACAGATATAATGCTACTTACTATAGAGGGAGTGTATGTGACGTCATCACTCAGCGGTCAGCCATCTTAGATTAACAAAACCCTCCCTAGCCATGTTGAGAATGTATGCTGATGCAGTAAAACAGAGTGTTCTTGTTTTCTGAGCGATTCTGGACAGTTTACATCCAATGTGTTTACTTACAGCAATTTAACAACTTATGAGGCCAAACTGCTCAAAACAGTGACAAATAAATTTAGACAGTTGCAAGTAATGACAATGTAGACAGTTGCAAGCCTTCTGTATGTAATCCAATATGGCCACCGAAAGTTGTCTCGTGACATCATTACAGCCCCTCTATACTATAGTATAGGCAAGAGGGTCTAATTTCAGAATTTAATGCAATTTGGTTGTTTGAAAAAAATGTTCAAGTAGCCCAGACTTACACAGACCCATGACTGCATGAGACTGACTGAGTATGTACTATAACTATGTCTATAGCCGTGGTCACACATACAGCGTTAGGCCGACTTAGATGAGTCGAACTAGCGCCGCGTTGACACATATAGAGTTTTCAAAGTGTGTCTCGTTCAGACATGTGCATTAAACCTGCTCAGATCGATGTTTGTTTGTTGGTGTTTTACGTCCTAGCAACAGTTAAGGTCATATCAGGATGGGTAACCACACATACATACATCCACACACCACACATACATCCACACAAACAACATACCTAATGAAGAGATGGGAAAAGTAGGCGGTCCAAACATGTGCTCCAACCACTATCATTATCAAAAGCAACTACCTGTTAGGAAGCAGTCTCCATATGATATATGAAGAAATGGGACGGTCCAAACATGTGTTCTAACCACTATGAAAGCAACTACCTGTTAGGAAGCAGTCTCCATCCATGTGCTACGTTCACGCGTCACATGCCACTGGAGGCATTCGACTGGGCCTCTCTATCCGAATATCAAAATATTTCTGAACAAATTCCTATTTGACTGGGACCGGAAGTGGGTACATACACCGATGATTCGGATGTGTGTTCGGATGTGTGTATATGGCTCCATCCGTAAAGTTGCGGATAGAAAGGGCCCAGTCGAATACCCCCAGAAACTTGCTAAGACTTAAGCCCCGTTCAGACAGCACAACTTTAGGCCGAACTAGGCGTGAAAGTGTGCTGTATCCACACATCCAGTGCTTGGGGTGGTTTAAGCCGGAAATCGATATCTGCGCTTGAGCAAGTCCATACTAACAAGCGACACTTTCGGTTAGTCAACGTCGCCACGAAAGAGTGTGGGTTCGACCTAGATATGTATAGACAGTCGTATTGTTTTGGAACGGTCAAAACTTCTGCTGGGCAGTGAAAACCTAAAAATAAATGATGAAAAAAATATCTGTGCACAGCTAGCAGTTTCATAGACCAAATTATATAATATGCACTTTTGATCGACCGGAAAGTCAACAAACTCAGGTCTCGACTTCGCATGCGTGTGACGTCCTTAATCCGGCTCATCTAAACCGCTACCATTCACACTATGAACTTGGGCCGACTTAAGCTAGTTCGCTTCACCTAGACTACCTCGCGACGTGGTTTACTTGAGGTGAATTAGATGCATCGACTCAGCCCTTATCCGCTTCAGCGTCGCGTCAACAAGGCCAATGTGAGCCGAACTAGACAAGGCGAACTAGTTGAGGCGACTTAACTCCCATGTGTGAAGGGGGCTTAAGTCTTTAGACTTAGGCTGACTCAAGCTATATTAAAAAGCTTTCATTGGGTCGATTATAAATATCTTAATAGGCAATTGAAGAGGAAGATCTTAAATATTTAATTTAACCTTAGAGCAAATTTGTGTGAAAGGATTTAAAAGCAGAGATAATACTGACAGTTGTGATATTCTGAGTGTCAGTGCCCGTGGTCACAACTTATTAGCTATAACCAGCAGGACAAAATTTTGATTTCTAGGAAAACTAAATCGTAGATAACTTTGGAACGAATAATGATATTTGCACGATTTAAAAACCCCTTAAATCTATTCTGTGAGCTCAGTCTGTCTACCAATTTGCAGTACTGTGCAACAGTTTTTCAATTTGCATGTGATGTACCTAACTTAAGATAAGGCCCGTGTGACCGTGTGTGAACGGGGCTTATGACTTAAATGACTAGTCTAGTATCATAAGTATGTCTAACCATCACCACGGACAGGTTGTCACACATGTATAAAACTGTAACGCAAAAAAAACTACCTTAGATCCTTTCGTGGAAGATATAAGGATGTGCGAGCTATTCATTGCCCAGAGTGACCTGGGAATACTACGGGTATTCTGTCAATAAACAACGGGAATTATTATCGTTGATCTTCAGCCGGGCTTACCGCCGTACAAAAACAAGTATGGCGTCACTTCCCGCTGTTGCCAGTGTCATATCGAATATTATCCATACGAAGGTTCTTTATCATACCATTTTCTACCTGTGTGTATTTATAATGTAATACACCAATTAATTGATTTAGTAAATATGACAAAAATAGTAGCGACAATTAGTGTGCATGAATAAATTCCGCACAATTTTAAATGTCTTATATATGTGTAGTACCACGGGCCTCTGCAAGGAGCATCAATGACTGGGCCGCGTTTCAGGGTCCGTCTGGGAGGCGCCTAGGCGACGTCTCGGCGATGCTTTTTGGCCTATTTCCGTTCAGGGTGAGTCTCGGCGACGTCTCGGAGACGCTTCCCTGGAGCTGAAAGGCGCCTCGAAAATGGCCCCGCATTCAGTAGTTTCAGCCAATGGCAGCGCAGCTTAACCATTGCAAATGGCCGCCGCCTATGGGGGCGGCCATTTTCAAGACAACAAACTGCTTTTGCTGTTCAAACTAGCGTGACGTCACGGCCATCTCTGAGACGGAGCCTGAACGCGGCCCAGGG
This sequence comes from Branchipolynoe longqiensis, assembly GCA_030323885.1. Classification (NCBI taxonomy): domain Eukaryota; kingdom Metazoa; phylum Annelida; class Polychaeta; order Phyllodocida; family Polynoidae; genus Branchipolynoe; species Branchipolynoe longqiensis. Next base: position 67,802,827 of record CM059193.1, on the reverse strand, counting down.
TACAGCTTATCTAGGTGCAGCTATGAAATGTGGTAGTTTCAGCTCATCTCAGCCTTTGTTTAAAAAACATAAAATACCAACTAACAAATTAAAGATGAATCTTTTATCTAGCATTACATTTAGATCAATCTAATCAGCACATCTTATACCATCTGCATTTAGATTGAGAACAATCTGGGGACTCAGACTAGTGTTGGAGCCATAGCCAGCGTCAGTTTTACTCATTTTATTCATGTTTTTATTTATATCTTATGGTTAATAACATTTGTTGGGCTAGGAAATGTGCTCGTTTAATTAGACATTGTGTAAAGGCTAGGGCTCGAATCTGTGGTTGTGTAGGCAGGCTATAGTGAAATCAATACAGACAAAGAAAGGAAGAGTATAAAGTGTAAAGGAAGAGAGAGGGTCAAGCCCTCTGGTTTATTATTTATATGGGTTCATTGTAGAGTATCACCCCACCCCTTTACCCCAATGGGAAACAAGCATTCTTGGCCCTACCAATAGGGATCCAGCATTCCTGGTCCCCATGGCTATTAGTGGTCTGCCCACCACCACCAAGCTGGGTGGCCCCCTTGCCATCACACCTTGACCCTAAGTGTGGTGATCCTACCCAGCAGAGGGGGAGGGGGTAGGCCCTGAGTGCTCTTTCACCCAGCACCACTATGTCTATTTATATCCCACTCAGGCACCACCAGCACCTACATATATATACATACATGCGCTTGGTCACATACACCTGTTTAGTAATAACAGAGCTCTACGGTGTACAGTTTTAACAAACCCAAAGCATTTCCGTCATTAGTGTGCCAGTTCAGAGGTTTTCCTGTAGATAAACAAGTTTCAGCTCGATCCGTTGACTACGACCTTGCGCCTGCCACATTACGTAATACGCAAGTGCATGCCTCATCTAGACATGGCTACAAACAATTAACTTAGATAAACAGAAAGTCAATGGGAAAAGAACTCATCTGTTAATTGTTAGTGTGACATCACATTCACCACCAGTGTACATTTTACTGTCTATGTCACAATAAAATAACTAAATTTATTTGGTACATGGATGTACATGTCTATTCCATGTTTATACCAAATCTTTAATCCTGAAATGTAAGCAGAAGCATCAGTAAGTAAAAGTGTCAATAATCTTACTATAGTAATGCTACTGTGGAGTCTATAGCTGTGTTTACACGGGCAATTGTAAACCGATTTAGACAAAGCGATTTATATGAAGTGATGTAGAGGTGCGTTTACATGGACCGAGTTTGAAAGTGTGTCGGCGCCGGGAACCAGCAGCCTTAGTGGTGAGCCTGTAGCTGGTGAGCACTGCTATTTGTTTAGTTTACATTCGTCGATTCGACAATATGAATAATGATGCCGATGTAGCGGCTACGTTAATATCGCTTGGAATTTAGGGTTAATTTAATGAAATTTCATTATTTGAGTATGTAATTATGTTAAATATGATCGCATTCACTAGATTTTGGCCTAATCGGTCCCTAACACTGCCAGGCACCAGTGTATAGTTACAGCTGAGCCTGTAGCCGGCGAGCACCGCTATTTTACACTATCGCCGCCCGGGAACCAGCTGTATCGATTCATCTATACTACCTCGCAAGGTGGTTTACATATACCGATTTATATGAATCGATTCAGCCCTAAAACGCCACAGTGTCGCGTTTACACGGCAAATCTAAATCGAACTAGACAAGGCGTTTTATATGAGGCGTTTTAACTCGCCCGTGTAAACACGGCTTAACCCATCTCCAACATGCTGTAACTCCATTGAATTAGTAACGTTTATTAGTGGCGCAATTTACGTTACTACGCCTCAACTTTGGCGCAAGTTTAGTTAGGAACATAAACATTTCTTATGACTAAACATCGTAAACCCTGTCAATTAGTTTGAAAGCTGTCGACTTGCACTATTTTTAGTTCACGCTTCGTATTAGTGCAATGGTTAGGTATGGCGCAATCATTCCCAATTAGTGGCGCCAAACAAAGAATTTTTCCGTCTTCAATCAATAGGATACAGCTATAATAGGCCTTGGACCTGTTAGCCGCTTTTAATTAATAGAAATGGAGACAGTTCTTCAGATGTGGTCTTGTCGAGCCGAAGCACTCCACCCTCCCCATTTCCGTCGATCCCTCCGCAGCGTTGCTGTGATTGGTCAATTCTGTGGATTACAGTACAACTAGCTACAAGCGATTCTGTTCTACGTGCCTGCTGGCACGTAAAAGCTCCAGTACCAATATCACGAGAATGTATTATTTTAGGTTTTTGTTTTGTTTTATCAACCAGAAATACATTAGTTTGTTTATCCTGGCTAAAAACAATTGGATCGGATGGCAAAGGTTGTCCTCTACCTTTTAACCTCACTGTACAAGTTAATCTAGGTGCTAAATCATCCCAACTAATTTTAGAATCAACTATTCGAACCTTTTCCCAATTAACAATTTTGTTATCATTCTTAGGCCCTACCACAGTTACTACCAAACCCCGTGATCTAACTGCTATGTATCCTGGATCATATCTTCTCTCTAAAAGTCCAGATTCATTGTCTTGAATGAGCGAGTGAGCTCATTCCGTGTCATTGCTGGACACGGCAGTTTCAAGGCGGGAGCCCTCCCCCCCCCCTGCCACTACTGTGGTGGGGTGCGGGGGGGGGGGGAGTGAAGCGCGACACGGTCGACCGCCCCTCCCCTTCCCTCCCCCCCTCCCCACAACAGTCAATGACGAAAGGCGGCGCGACATGGCCTGGGCCGCGTTCAGGGTCCGTCTCGGAGGCGCCTCGGCGACGTCTCTGCGATGCTTTTTGGTCTATTTGCGTTCAGGGTCCGTCTCGGCGACGTCTCGGCAACGCCTCCCTTTTCAGGCAGGAGACAAAAAGCGCCTCGAAAATGGCCGCCGCATTCAGTGTTTTCAGCCAATTACAGCCCAGCTTGTCCATTGCAAATGGCCGCCACCTATGGAGGCCGCTATTTTCGAGGCGGCCAACAGCTAAATCCGTTCAGACTAGCCTGACGTCACGGGCGCCTCCGAGACGGAGCCTGAACGCGGCCCTGGTTCCCAGAGTTTGCCCACACATGGAATGGCACACTAATCATACCACCCAACAAACCCGATAGAGAAATTGTCGTTGATGCATGCATGGGAGGAATAGGCGGTGCGGCCGAACACGCCTACACCGTACAGCTTCACAAACACGCAGCTGACGACCAAGAAAGCATTGTGCATGTTATGTAATAACATGAGTAATTCATAACATATGGTTTACCTCACATCTATTGATTTACTTGGGTTGCTTAATAGTATAAATCAGAAATAATGGAATGGGTTAAAACGCACAACATAGTCTGTTGAATATCTTTTTAATTTGCAAAATCTACTGATAAACAAAAAGAAATTAAACAAATTCAAAGTCATTTTCATAGTTAACAATCTTAAAATTTAGAGAATCCAGATAAAATTCATTTTGTCTACATTGTCCATATTATATAATAACAACAATAATAGACAGAATGGGTAAACTCATAAACTAGAGATTGTTGTTTGGTAGTTTCAAATAATTGAATATCTGCTGTAATTTACTTGTTGAGGTTTTATAAACAATGAAATTAAACAAATTCAAAGTTAGGTGTCTACAAAACTGCTAGTTGACAATTTCAAAGAATTAGAGAACCCAGATATATAAGAACATTTCTCTACACTGTGCATATTATATATCATGAGTAATTCATAAACATAGAGTTTGAATCCTATCTATTGTTCTTTATTGAACTGCCAAACCAAATCTGTTGGAATGGATGAACTCACAACATAGAGTGTTTTTGATAATTCCAATTGAAGTTGCTAAAGAAATGTAAACAAGAATGAATGCATTGCCATAACCACTCATCTCAAATCTGTGATCCTGGGATTGCGCATCTGGGTTGCTAGGTCTGGTAGTGAGGACACATTCATGTCTCTAAGCAATCATATCAAATGTCATAATAATATCCAAGGAAACCCATAGTATATATAGAGGTGAATCCTTAGGATATGCAACTCACTTTGTTTCTGACAATCATACAGTGAACACCTATTACTAATAGCCTTAGGCTTTCTTCCCCGCCCTTCCACCCTCTTTTCCTTATGGTTTGACTGCTAGGGCTTGTGTCGATACTACTAGGTGTGGGTATCCACTGGTGGTGCTGCCACCTGACGGTTTGTGTATGTACTAAGGCATGCCATCTTGGATGGTGCATGCTGGGAATAAACCACTCTAACCCAGCTATACAAATGTGTGCTTCTCATGGTGCCAGGAGTAAAAAGCAAAGGTAAGGAATATGGAGTCAGTTAAGCCACCAGAAGCCCTCAGGTTAAATGAAGGGAATGTGGCGGAGAGATGGGAGACATTTAAGGACGCTTTTGAGTGGTACGCCATGGCCATAGGAGTCACAGATGGGGCAAGGAAAACAGACCTACTGCTGACAACAGCTGGCAGGGAAGCCATAGTGACCTACAAGACGTTCAAATTTGAGGCGGCCCACAAAGTAGGTGACGTGGATATACCAGCAGAGGACAAACTAGACTTTAACTGTGTGGTCAAAAAGTTCGACGAAATTTGTCTGCCGAAGAAGAACCCCATCTACGAGCGTTGGTTGTTCAACACCATGGTGCAGAAGGAGGGCCAGGCAGTGGAAGCCTTCATTACGGACCTACGAAGGCAGGTGGCCATGTGCGACTACGATACGGAGGATGAGTTTGTGCGAGACAGACTCGTAGTGGGCATTAGAGACAGTAACTTGACAGCCAAAATGTTCAGGGACCGCAAGTTGACTCTAGAGAAGGCCGTGGAGATATGCAAGTCATCCGAGGTCATTGACAGCCGCATGAAGGTAATGAACCCGCTAGAGACAGAGGCGGTCAGTGTGGTGAAGGCCCGCCATGACAGTCAACGGCGCGGTAGTGACACTCGGCAGCGTGGTGACAGTAGACCACGCGGCGGCGGTGCACCATCCCGGGGATGGGAAGCCACAGCAGCATCCCCACAGGGGAGCAACCCAGGCGAGGAATACGATTGCAAACGCTGTGCTATGCGTCACAAGAGGCGCCAGTGTCCGGCCTATGGAACTAGATGCATTAAGTGTAGGTTCAGAGGCCACTACACCCGGTTGTGTCACACTAAGGTGAATATGGTCCAAAGTGAAAAAGTAAACAGCAGTGAGGGCGCGTTAGACTTGGGGGAAGGAATGTGGATCGGCACAGTCACAGCCAGCATCAACCAGGTCGTGATAAACAAACAATGTCGATGGGTACACACCCTCCAGGTTGGACGGTCACTGATCACAGTGAAGTTGGACACGGGGGCGGAGGCAAACCTTCTAAACGTACAGGAGTACAGAGGGTTGCCAGAGAGGCCGACCCTGCGACCGGCTAATGTGCGCCTGTCGGATTACAACGGGGCCAGTATAAATGACATTGGGTCCTGCGTGCTAAGGGTCAGTGTGAAGGGCAAAGAGTATCCGGTGAGATTTGTTGTTGTGGATAACGGGCCAAGCCTGCTGGGATCAGCAGCCTGTGAGAGGCTGGGCCTAGTGAAACGGGTGGACAGCATACAGCAATGCAGACACAGTATGGAAGACTTCGTGGCAGACACAAAACAGTACACCATACCGGAAGTGAAGGGCCAGCTCTCGGCTCTACCATTTGTCCACAAGATAGTCATCAAAGAAGGAGCCCGCCCTGTCATCAGGCCAGCCAGAAGAGTGCCAATATCACTGAGGGAGTCCCTGAGAGAGGAGCTGGACCGAATGGAGAAGCTAGGTGTGATACACCGCCAGGAGGAACCCACGGACTGGGTGAGTGACATGGTGGTGGTTAAAAAGAGCAACGGAGCGCTCAGGGTATGCCTGGATCCTAAGGATCTCAATGCAGCAATCAGCAGGGAACACTACCAGCTTCCCACGAGGGATGAGATCTTCGCGGAGATAAGCGGAGCAACACACTTCAGCAAGCTTGATGCCTCGCAGGCCTTCTGGCAGGTGAAACTGTCAGAGGATTCGAAGGCCCTAACAGCATTCAACACCCCATTTGGCAGGTACGCATACGACAGACTTTCTTACGGACTGTGCTCGGCGCACGAAGTGTTCCACCGGACGATGGAGCAAATGTTCGGGGATCTAGAGGGGGTCCGTGTGTTTATGGATGACATTCTAGTGTGGGGGCCAGATGAGACAGGGTGCGAGAAATTTCACGGGTACATATATGGGTTAGAAAAAGTAACGTTAGAAACAGATCACAAACCACTAATCCCACTTTCCAAAAAACCATTAAATGACATGACACCCTGCATACAAAGGTTAATGTTAAAACTGCAAAGGTACAGGCATGAGCTAGTGTGGACCCCGGGGAAGCATCTCTATATAGCCGATACGTTGTCTAGGGCTAACAGGTCACAGGGTAAATGATCCAGTACAGAGGTAGAGGTCGAGGCTCAGGTAAACATGGTATACCAGGCAGTGTCAGCGACACAAGCACAGCTAGACAAGATAGCCACAGAGACGTGTAAGGATGAGGTACTCTCAGCAGTAATGAACAACATACTAAATGGATGGGAAAATGGGGAGTGCCCCGCATATGCCCCATTCAGGGAAGATCTCTGTATTGTAAATGGCCTAATTCTTAAGGGGGACCGCATAATCATTCCAGTCAGCATGCGAAAGGAGATGCTGAAAAGGGTGCATGAGGGTCATTTGGGCATTGAGAAACAGAAACGTGTGGTGAGAGATGCAATATATTGGCCCAACATGAACAGGGACATAGAGGAGAGTGTCCAGGGGTGCTCAGTGTGTCAAAAGTATAGGCCAGCTCAGGGCAAAGAATCATTTTCCACAGAGGAAGAGAAAATAAAGTGGGGACCCTGGGAGAAAGTCGGAGCAGATTTATTTCACTGGGAGGGGAACGAGTATCTAATATGCATAGATTACTATTCCAACTACCCCAAAATTACAATGCTGGCGAGCACATCGTCAGAGACAGTAGTAACCCACCTAAAAAGTATGTTTTCCAGACATGGGATTCCCCAAAGACTGGTGACGGACAATGGGCCCCAGTTCAGCTCGGAGAGGTTCAAACAGTTCGCTAGGGACTATCAGTTTGAACACAGAACCTCCAGTGCGAGGTATCCCCAGTCTAATGGGCATGCAGAGAGGGGAGTGGGAATAGTTAAGTCAGTTCTCAACAAAGCCAAAGAAGGTGGGGGGGGACCTATATTTAGCACTACTCGCCTACAGAGCGGCTCCAAGGGAAACGGGGATGTCCCCGGGCGAGATGTTAATGGGCAGGAAACTGAGTACTAGGCTCCCGAAACTACAGGGTAGAAGCAAGATGACGCTCAGTGACGTCAGGGGTGAGGCCCAGAGAAATCGACAAATTGAAAATTACAATGCCACAGCTAAGGACCTACCCGTCCTAAACAACAATGAGGTAGTCCAGGTGAGGAAGGAGAAATGGGACACCACAGCCAGAGTAAGCGAGCAGGTAGGCCCCAGATCATATGTAGTCCAAACCCAGGTGGGAAACTATATCCGGCGCAACAGGCGCCATCTCCTAAAGGTGAATGAGGGCCATGTAGTCAGACCAGCAGAGGGAGAAAGTGTAGACTATGAATATCCAGAAAATGAGGTAGGGGAGAACATGGGTGGTTCAGACGAGGGTTCTCGAGAAGTAAACAGGACCCCTCAAAAGGTAAACAATGCCCCGCCCACTCCTCGCAGTGTCGTAACCCGGAAACCTGTAGGGGAAAACCCCACCGAGGTTAGGCGCTCAGGCAGGATAAGACGACCCGTTGTCAAATTAGATATCTAACCAAACACTATAACTGTCATGTATGATTCTACTCTATGAATGCCTGTAATGGTTATTCATGTGTATTTCGTATCTCATACCTGTCACTGTATATCTACCAACCCTGTCTGCAATGTTTATAGAGGGAGGGAGATGTGTCGATACTACTAGGTGTGGGTATCCACTGGTGGTGCTGCCACCTGACGGTTTGTGTATGTACTAAGGCATGCCATCTTGGATGGTGCATGCTGGGAATAAACCACTCTAACCCAGCTATACAAATGTGTGCAGTGTTCTTTTCAGGGCTGAGTGTATAGCCGTGTTCACACCTGGGCTTTAAGTCGCCTCATTTAGTGCGCCTCATCTAAGTCGGCTCACATTGGCAGTGTGAACCCGACGTTGAGGCGGATTAGGGCTGAGTCGCCTCATCTAGTTCGCCTCAAGTAGTCCGCATCGCGAGGTGGATTAAAAGAAGCGAACTAACTTGAGTCGGCCTATCTTGCGTGTGTAGACGCAAGCGGATTAGATGAAGCGGCTTACTGACGTCACACGCATGCGCACACAAGCGGAGGGGTTGTTGTCTTCCGGTCACTCGCTAGTAACGTAAGTCAAATCGCCCGTACGCAAATAACGCCAAAAAACGCCAACATGTCTACTGCCAGCAACTCCAACGAAACTTCCCGGCGTGATAACTGGGACGACGAAGAAGTGCGAGTCTTGATCAGCCTGTGGGCCGATGCCAAAGTGCAGTCCGAGCTAGAAGGCTCCGGACGAAACATCAATGTCTACCGGCGACTGTCAGGGAGGCTCAGCCGGGTATGTGGAGACGCGAGGTGTGAGCGCAGTGCTGTGGCCTGCCGAACCAAGATTAAAAGCCTGACACAGGCGTACAAAAAATGTCGTGACAACAACAAGTAAGTGCGTTTCTTGTGCTATGGCAAATTGCTGGTGAGAATTCGTCTATTTACGACGGCACAGAGTTGGTCCGAGTCGGTCCGAGTCGGTACGAGTTGGTTAACTGGGTCAGCATGAAAAAATAATGGCGGCCATAGAACGGCGTGGGATTTCACTTTCACTTAAAAATGGTATTAAACTAGATAATATATTACTGTTTTGAACTGAAAGGTAGATTGTGAAATTAGGCTCTCGTATCAATAACCTGTGTACCCGGGGAATCGTTTATCTAGGCTGCATCTTGTTTACGTAAAAATGGCGGCCATAGAACGGGGTCAACATTTCTTGTATGTAACTTTCTTATATGTAACTGTTCACTTTAGGGCGATTTTTATATTTATTTAGGACGATTTAAAACAACTCACATGCAACCAACAGAGAGGAATAACAAAATCCTATTTTTTACACAAGCGATTTCCATCTGATCGATGTCTTTATTCATGTCCGAATCTTTTTCCAGCCGAAGTGGGCGCGCACTACACACCTTCCGATACTTCGAGGAGCTCGACGGTATTTTGGGGACACGACCGACCGCCGAACCCCTGAACTACGTGGACACTGACGCAATGTCAGTTGAGCATGGTAAAGGCCAAACATTAACTACATTCCACAATACGCTCGATCATCATAAACTTTTTTGCAGCAATAGCTCTATCTATATCGACGATACCATTTCCAGTTTATTTCATCGTTTGACACTGCGCTAAATTTCAAAGCAATGTAAACTTTTGTGCCATGGACAGTTTAAGCACACAATACTAAGCACACAATAATAAACATATTTTCTACAGCATATATGATTTTCCCGCTAAGCATGCAATGTATGAGTGACTGACAGTAACATTTAGTCTAGTTGTCTTGTTGTCTCAACTGACAACTCTCATACTCCTATGTGCCTTTAATTACTCTATCATTTACATTTTTAATTTCCAGACGACCTGGTAGAGGACAACCCACTAGAGCTGGTAGAGGCCGCGGAGGTGGAGGTGGAGGTGGAGGTGGAGGTGGAGAGTGAAGCCTCCTCACGTCCAGACACTCCCGTTCAACAACCTCCCGTGCAACAAACTCCACCAGGCAGGCAGCCGAAGCAAGCCAACCAGCAAGGTAAGCCTTTTTCTAGTCATTTGCATTTGCATATCTAACGAGATCAAAGAAATTGGCTAGGAAACGACAACTCTCAGTGTTTACGTCGGCCGTACCATTGGTTTCAATATTGAGAAAAAAACCTACTACTTCCAGTTAGCTTTGAAATATGTAGTATGTAGTATGCACACATAATTAAATTGCCCCAATGAAAATACAGTATGGGACAACGGTCCTCCACGTCCAACTGTATACCAACTTATAGGCTAAAGAGTCGGCTTAACTAATCAACCGCACAAACCGTTAGTAGTTGCATCGATATAACGCTGATACACTGACATCCCGAACCGTTGTACCTGAACCTGAACTAGTTGAGTCGACTCAGCATTCCTATAGTAACAACTGCTTTCTATTGCAGTGATACACAAAAGGAAAGCTTTGTGCAAGAGCGAGCGGTTCATGGACAGCTTGATCACCCAGTTCGTCTCCGCGCAGAAGGAATCTGCCGCGCTCTTCCATGAAAGCGAAGAAAAGCGGCTTAAAGTGCAAGTGGAACTGGAGGGCAGGCGCCAGGAGCATGAGGAGAGGATGCTGCAGATGATGCTGAATCATCATCCTCCTCAACCTCAACCTCAGCAATATCAAACTGCCACAACCGATGGTTTTAACACGCATAACGCTCCTGACCCCCCAAAACCCAGCCGGTGGGCCATCTACCAGCACCCCAAACAACAGTTTTTACGAGTATCATTAGATCACTTATTTTCAGACTTTTAGGTACACATACTGAAACAGTAAATTTCGTTATTAAGCACTGAAAGCATGTACATTTTGGGCGCAAAAGGTGAAACGTAAACATTGCTGAGAAGGGAACATAAGCTGTGTTTACATGGGCGAGTGGACATGTAAACACAGCTATACAAGACAAAGATCTGAACGTTTCCAAGCATATTGGTATAAGCGTGAGTACCTACCTTTCCCTTGTCCATAGAAAGCGCTCAGGGCCAGCATGCAGGTGCAGGATAGTAAGGAGTTGGAGCACAAAGCCTCTGCGCTCATTCTCTTGGAGTTGGAGAAAACGTTGCGTCCTTCTGCGGGATCCATCCACAATCCGTTCTACCTACATTCGCATTCGCTCGTAAACGGGCTAATCGGAGTGAGATGGACGTACGGCGAGATCCAAAAAACCCGGTGGACAAGTAGTCAGCCATATTGTTTTGGTGGCAACGCTCATGCGCACAAATCGACTTCCGGCTTAAGCCGGCCTAAGTGATGCATGTGTGGATGCGACACACTTTCAAAAGTCGGTGTGTGTGAATGCACCACTAGTTCGCCTCATCTAGTTCGCCTCATCTAGTTCGGCCTAAAGTTGTGGGTGTGAACACGGCTTTAGAGGTATTCGGTTGAGTCGAACCCGGAACTTTAAGTGTGTATAAATAAAATAGCTTGTGTGTATTTCTTTGGGAAAAAGGAAATATGAATAATACTGACATATGGTATAGTACTTACGTATAGCTACAAATGAATGATTGTACAAACTTATACTGTTACAAATACTCCTGAAGATGTAAATAAATTATAAATTTATTTCCCAGTCTGGTCTTTTGTTATGAATTACACAGCTAGAAGCCACGAACATCCTCGTCGCCCTGCACACACTCATACGAAAAGGGGACAGAGGACGACACATCATGATACGATGCGACGATATGGCAGCAGTACAGGTCCTCACCACAGGCAGAGGACACAACCCCAACCTACTGCAGATAGCTCGAGAGGCCTGGATGTTCCAGGCCGTCCACAATGTCAAAATATCATATGAACACATACCAAGCTTTCATGATACGGCCTGTGTGTCATGAAATCACCTTATTTAGATGATTTCATGATACACAGTTATCATCGGTCTTGCCCGATGATAACTGTGTATCATCGGGCAAGAAGCGAATGAGCGAAGGCCCCAATATATTGGGGAAATGAAATGTGATGAGGGCATATGAGTCATGTGAACGATTTAACAAACGAGTGATCAATTACCTTAAAGTACACAAGAAGGTGTCGCAGCGTTCATATGAGTCATGTGAACAATTTCCATCGTTATTTACTGAATCCTAAGGATTCACCTCTATATATACTATGGGTTTCCTTGGATATTATTATGACATTTGATATGATCGCTTAGAGACATGATAGTCCATCCGGCTTTGTCCATCCAAGCCGGATGGGCAAACACAATTTCCATCGTTATGTAATGAGGCACACATGATGCGCGATTGTCCATATAATATAAAATTACTTTTGGGTAATGTTAATATGAGCGGTACTACACCGACGGGAAACTAAAAAGCGCACTTGATGCACGTCCTTCGATTAATATTGAATTTGCTGGATTTTATTTATCTGGTCTTGTAGACTCAGGGGCGGCTAAGAGTTTAATACATTTGTCTGCTTTTCAATCATTAATTGACATCGTAGGTTTGAACCCTGGTCGAGTCAAAACAATGACTTAAAAATTGATACTTGTCGCTTCCTAGCCAGGCGCTCTGCATTATTAGGACAGGGCAAGGACTGGTGTGCTCAGTGTCAGGATAATGTGACTGAGTGGGATACCAGGTCATGGTGCCGGCAGCCTGGTTTCCCAGTGGGACAGCACTATAAAGTCGCCATAAGTGCACACTGTCACAAGTCGGGACCCGTCCTGATATGACCTTAGATGTTGCTAGGATGTAAAACAACAACAAACAAACAAATTGGTGTATCCGGTGGGCAATTGTATCCGGATAGTAGATTGAGATCTCTGTCAGGACATCTAATTCCAACTGTAGGTATAGCGTATATTTCTCTTTATGATACGTTATGTCCTTTCTTTGTAGTAGATTCACTGATCTTTGAGGTACTGAGGTACAGATGTAATAGGAATGTGTGCAGCAGGATTTAGTTATAGAGATAAGTTTGTTTCCTTGTGTGATATTCTACATCCGTGGATAGGTTTAGAGTTCATGAATAGAGGAATTGCAGGGATAGTTCTAGAATTAGACTATTGGAAGATACAATTTCCATCGTTATTTCCTAAATCTGATGTTAAACTTATAGCTAGTAAGGTGGTAGAAATGCATATCGATACTGGTAGTGCATATCCTGTTAATCAGAGACCTTATAGGATACCCCTTTAAGTAGAAGACATCTTGTAGAAAAAGAGTTAAATAGAATGCTTGAAAATGATATTATAGAGGCAAGTTGTAGTCCTTGGGCTTCACCAGTCACTATAGTGCCGAAAAAGGATGGTACCATTCGTGTTTGTGGAGACTATCGTAAGCTAAATGCAGTGACAACTAAAGATGCTTATCCTCTGCCCAGGATACAGGATATTTTTTATCAACTTCATGGAGCTAAAACTGTTACCACTATAGACCTAAAATCTGGTTATTGGCAGGTAATGGTAGATGAGGAAAGAAGACCTAAAACAGATATTAACACTCATATTGGACTGTTTCAATTTAAACGCATGCAGTTTGGATTAACTAATGCACCAGCTGTTTTCCAAAGAATGATGAATGTTATTTTTCTCAGAGTTTGTAGGAAAATGTTGTTTAGATGATTTCATGGTATCATAGTGCATTGCTCACGGACACAGCTGACTCAGAGGCATGAGTGGGTTAATCAAGGCTTTTATTCGGGCACTGCCCGCCCGGCGGCATGTACTTTGTGTATCATCGGGTAAGAAGCGAATGAGCGAAGGTCCCATTATATTGGGGAAATGAAATGTGATGAGGGCATATGAGTCATGTGAACAATTTAACAAACGAGTGATCAATTACCTTAAAGTACAATAGCAATAGTTAATGATAAAAATATGAGATAACAGTACAGGGTAAATTATCAGTAATGTGACATTTAATTAGGTGTGATCTGTCAACTGCACGGGTGTCAGTTGCTGATTAGATGGTATTCTTTATTTTAAATTTTTTACTTTAAATGCTTGATTGTTTTTCGATTTTGTTGACTGTTGTAGGCATAATCAACTGCAGGTGTGGGTGGGTGGGTAAAATTGGAGTTGGGAAGTGGTCAGTGCAGGCGTTTGGAGAAGACTGACCAGCTTCGGAGACGCCAGGATAGTGCCTGGCCGTGATGGCTGGCAGGAGTTTTGATAGGCCGGAGGGGGAAGAGAGAGCCTGCCCCCTCCCCCCCCACAACACAGTAGTGGCAGGGGGGGGGGGGGAGGGCTTCGGCCTTGAGCCTGCCGTGTCCAGCAATGACACCGAATGAGCGAGCTTGCTAATTCAAGACTATTGCTCATGGACACAGCTGACTCAGAGGCATGAGTGGGTTAATCAAGGCTTTTATTTGGGTGCTGCCCGCCCGGCGGCATGTACATTGACTGTGTATCATCGGGCAAGAAGCGAACGAGCGAAGGCCCCAATATATTGGGGAAATGAAATGTGATGAGGGCATATGAGTCATGTGAACGATTTAACAAACGAGTGATCAATTACCTTAAAGTACAATAGCAATAGTTAATGATAAACATATGAGATGACAGTAGAGGGTAAATTATCAGTAATGTGACATTTAATTAGGTGTGATCTGTCAACTGCACGGGTGTCAGTTGCTGATTAGATGGTATTCTTTATTTTTAATTTTTTACTTTAAATGCTTGAGTGTTTTTTGGTTTTGTTGATTGTTGTAGGCACAATCAACTGCCAAGCCATGGATGGTCTTTGTTGAGTGTTTTTCTTTTCTGATGGCATGTATTAGGGCGGCATTCACTTTGTTGGAATCTCTTGTTATGATGTATTGTTTGTGGGCATTAGAAGCCCACCCTCCAAGGCGTTGAACTTCGAGTTCAGTGCTTCCGGAGGCGAATGCGACGGTTGCCGCCACCTTGTGTAGGGTGTGAGGGGGGAGGACCCCATTATGGATATGGGCGCTCTTCCATTGTCATGCTATGTAGGGGATGGTCATCATGGCGCCGTCTTCTGGGAATACGAGGAGGGGCTGGCGGCTGTGGGTGGTGGGCGAGTCACGGATCATCTCAGTGTATGCTGCGACCGGGCAGAAATCCAGGTCTTGGCATGGTGACCTCCACCTGTCTCGTGATTGGTGGCCGGCCTGCATGTTTTGCGACGTGCAGTTGGCCACAGATGATGGGCACTATTGGGCCGCTAGCTCCTCGATCCAGCACCGTATGTCCATCGTTGTGGCCTTGAGGGGGGGCACTCCATAGTTTTGGCAGTGGCGGTTGTAGGCCGCCACCATGGTCCTGTAGGTTGCCCAGGTGCCCGGGGCCCTTGCTGCCAGCTGCCTCCCCTCCGCTGCTTCCGTGTGTGTGATGTACTGTGGGTCTGCGGGAGAGAAGTGGTGCAAGTTGTTGGTATGCGTTAGTTGCAGGTGTGATTGGCGAGATTTTGCGTTCGAGGCATATACGTATTGCATTATTACGGTGGGTGGTACCGATATGTGCCCTGCTTAGGGTGTCGGGCATTTGTGCCCGACACCCTAAGCAGGGCACATATCGGTGACTGTGCCCTGCAGATACACGTGAGACATTCCGGTCGGTAATGTCTGCGTCTGCGCAACCGGTGAAACACTTCCATTGCTCCCCTGCTGTTGCGTTGACAGCGTATGCCTCGCCGTGTGCTGTGCGACATGAGTGTGCCTAATTATAGTGGCATTTTCTACCCCGACCGGCTGCCCTAGGTTTACGTGCGGCAATCCACCACATACGCCTTGGTTGTAAGAACTGACACGAGAAGGTGTCGCAGCATTCACAGCGTGAACCGCTGAATGCTCAGAAATACCACTGCCTAATGACAAGTTATCCATGCACTTTCTAAGAGATTTAATCTCACCTTGAATAGTCTTGAGAACCTGACTATCTGAACCAGAGGATTTAGAACCTCTTTGAGAAGAGAACAACTTGGAAAGATTTTAAGAAGTAATATTTAGACTATCTATTTACTCACAAATAGCTAAGTTACCAAGACGTGATTTAGCACGTCTCTGCTGCCTAATAACAGACCTATCACTGAGAATAGACATTTCGAAGGCTTCTTCAAGAGTTTTTGGTCAGTTTGTCTCTACATACAACATGGCATTATCATCAAGTAAGGAGTCAAGAAATCTCGAAAGGAGTATCTCGAAGGTATCAATGCTAAAATCTGCAGTAGGAAGATTCCAACCTTTAGCTGCAGCAGTCTTAGTTAAACCGCTGACAGCATGCAGCTACTGTTTCCCCTTCATTTTGCTTCATAGCCATCACTATCCCCTTTAAATGACTACATTCATCCATTGGCAATAGAGCATATGCTATCACTTCCCTAATTTCCTCCCAGGACCTAGCATTCTTATGCTGAAAGGGGGTGAAAAGAATTTCATGCAAAGCGAATAATGTCTAAGTCTGAAACATCTGCTAGAGTCTGGATACGTTCGATCAAGCCTATCCAACTACGTAACGCCCCTGTCTGACCCGTCCAATAAGGGAACAGACTTGCCGTACGCGTTCAATGATCTATTTCGTAGCTCTCTCTTATGTTCAACTTGCAAAAGCTCACGTGCTTCCCCATGTTCTTCTCTATCTTCTTTCATTTCTGTCCCATCCCTTAAACTAGACAAACATTCATTTTCCTCTTTAATATAATCTAGCCCAAGGGCCATAAATTTAGACCATGCTTCTAACACTCCCGTCTCAGCCGAAAGTTGAAATTCTTCACACTATAGTTCCTCCTTTGCGCATGTCACTGGCATCTTCAAGCTGCTGTTGGATGCAGTGGTAGAAAAGATTTAGCAGAATTGAATCCAAGTATAGTTATGTCTGTAAAGTAGAATAAATAGTTTAAAAAATGTTATAGTGTATTCCTAAGCTCACCCCTCCGTGACAAGGTTAAATAAAAGCCAAAAGTAGTCCCGTAATTTTTTTAATTTTAGTGGCGACGCAAGGCTTCAATGACGGCACGTTACAGACATACCATCAATAAAGTCTATCATACCTGCTAAAATAGTAGAATTGTCCGAAATAATCGTCGACAAACCCAATTTCAAATAAATTTCAAACCCCCACTGAGTTGAATAAAATATATATTTCTTTGAAACAAGTTTTTGACACATTTAACATTTTAATATTTAGAACAAGAATTACTTATGTAAACATAAGCCTGTAAAGTGACTGAAATTGTAAGGTTTCTTAGCTCAAAATGCTTATTTCTGGAGAGTTGTTTATTCATTATAGGCTTTTATTATATTGCATCCATCCATCCATGTTTGTGCCAAATTGTTATGCATTTTTTAATTAATTTTGAATAAGTTTTGACCTACGTCTACCGGCAAACAGAATGTCTGCATGCCTTTGCTTTGCTGCCAACACCGTTTTCAGCGCATGCACACTCGGAACAGTGATCTCGTCTATAAGTGAATGATTTTCCCCAAGACAAATATCATATGAACATAAATAATATTATTTGGAACAATTCCATTGTCTGGAATGAGCGGGTGCGATCATTCGGGTTCATTGCTGGGCACGGGGTCGCGGGGAGGCTGAGCACCAGCATGCCAGGCTCAGACTGACACTTCACTCAACTCCTCCCAGGGGGGGGGGGGGGGGGGGGGGGGGGCAGGAAGGGGGTGAGCACCAGCAGGCCAGGTTCACAAACTGACACTTCACTCAACTCCTCCCAACCAATCAAAAACCAACAGGTGAGCCCCAGCAGGCCAGCCTGACACTCCACAACTCCTCCCAACCAATATAAAGCCAATACCCAGCTACCAATTCCATCACACTACCATCCGCAGCCATCCAGGCTGCCCATCCAAACGTCAGTCCGCAACAGCACCTCCGACTGACAACTACGACACCTACCTCATTTTTACCATGTACAAATTCATTTCTGCTTATTTCCTTGTTGTTCATCATTGTTGTACCACCATGATCCATATGTTGCACTTACCATCTCATGCCCATATGTCATCACCTTACATGACCTTAGGTCGGCCGCGGCTTCCCTGCTAAACAATAACATGTACCATGACTTGCTGCAGAGGGGACGCGCCCGAATAAATGCCATGTTTTCCCAACTCAGCCTCCTTGTCTTCTGTGCCCATGAGCAATGGTTGATTTCATTGTATCATATAGCTTTAATTAAGATGCTTTTTTATTGGTTATGATTTATTTCTCTGGTCTTTCCTTTTATATCAAGGCACTGGTCTTGGAGGCATTGTTATTCGGTCTTTTTTTTTTCAATTTAAAAAAAGTTTGTTTTATTTAACGACACCTCTAGAGCACATTGATTTTTATCATCAGCTGTGGACGTAAAACATATGGTCATTCTGACATTTTGCCACCACATAGGCTACTCTCTCCAATGATCTTTGTTTGTTGTTTTACATCCTAGCAACATCTAAGGTCATATCAGGACGGGTACCGACTTGTGACAGTGCGCACTCAGTGACTTTATAGTGCTGCCCCACTGGGAAACCAGGCCGCCAGCACCATGACCTGATATCCCACTCAGTCACATTATCCTGACACTGAGCACACCAGTCCTTGCCCTGTCCTAATAATGCCGAGTGCCTGGCTAGGAAGCGACAAGTATCAATTTTTAAGTCATTGGTTTGACTCAACCAGGGTTCAAACCCACAACCCTCCGATCTACCAGCACGGGAGACATGCGCTCTAACTCATTCAGCCATCCCGTCTGGTCTCTCTCCAATGATCAGCAAGGGGTCTTTTATATGCATTTTCCTAGAGGAGAGCATATACCACAGCCTTTGATGAACCAGTTGTGGATCACTGGTTTGAATGGAAAATAGCCCAAACTGCAAACGTGTTCACTGAGCAGGATTGATAGGATGACCCACACCATCACAGGTGGACACGCTACCACCTGAGCTACACAACGCTCCCCCCTTAAAAAAACTTATATAAGTACGCATAACAATTAAATCAGTATTATGACGCAATGACACGGCAATTAAGTACAAACTCACTTTATTTCATATAAAACGAGCACCGTACCCAAGGGCAGCGATATTCTCTTGAGATGACAAAACCTCAGCGAGAAACCCCGCCAACAGTAAGTACTTAGATAAGTAATAAACAATATTTCAAGAACTGAGGTAATCAATGCAAATAACATTTCCATAATATACTAAGCAGCTGTATATTGGACACAGCAATATATATATATATTCTTCAAACCAACTAATATCGCAAGTGAACAAGCAAGCTTTCCCAAAGCAGTGATACCTCCCGCGAAGCGAATTAATGTGATATATGTTTATTAATTCGTATAATAAGAGGATATTACCCCGAATGCGCCGTGGTCACGGTCCCGCAACCGTAATGTTTGTCGTCACCATCAGATCTATCATGAGTTGTGAATATTCTGACTAGTTTGGTACCCTCCTCCTAAAATTTTCAAAAGGGTCCAAACATGAAAATTGGAAGCTCCAATGACCCAAAAGCAATATACTTTTGGAATTTTCTAAATATCACAAAATTTGACTGATATACATGCATTTGAAAGTTAGTAATTTCCATAGCTTTTGTATGAGCTGTGGCAACAGTCCCACAACCATATGGTTTGTCGTCGCCGTCAAATGTTGCACGCGCTGTGAATAGTCAATTAAGTAACACTCTTAAAGATTCAATGAATCATGTAGGTACATATACACCTAGTAAATAAATACCCACTATTGCACGCTAATGCGAACTGCTCAAAGTGGTTGGGTAGTTCCGATTTACTACTTCCGGTAATTGCTCGCACATATCATGCATCACACGGTACAACCTTCTGACATGCTACCACGTGACCTACACGGGGTGGGGGAGGGGGGGGGGAGGGGAGGGAGGGGAGGGAAGCAGCAGCGATGAACACTGGTGAAGCCTACACTGAGATCAGGCTGATAAGTGTCTATTTTGGTTATTTCACTATGCCAGTTATAATATATTTTCAAAATATGGTGTGCATAAGCAACTCGCCAAGACACAACCAGTCGCTACACCTTGTGGCGTGTCTGTGTGGAGTGGAGTGGAGTGGAGTGGAGTGGAGTGGAGTGGAGTGGAGTGGGAGTGGGAGGGGAGGGGGAGGGGAGGGGAGGGGAGGGGAGGGGAGGGGTGGGGATGGGGAGGGGGAGGGGAGGGGAGGGGAGGGCAGGGGAATACTAGACGGATTGTGACTGACGTTGAACATATAACGGTTTGGCCTATATCATTGCACTGTGCCGATAAGAATGTGAACCACTGGCCATGACCTAAAGCTGCTAAGTAATAATATAAAAATCAAAACTAAATGAATGAGAATAACCTAGAACGGTTTGCTGCCCATTTACTTTCCTTTGCCGGCATTGTCACAGACCTGGGGTTACATAATGGTTCTCTTTGATACACGTGCATAGTCCTTATATACGTACATTTTGGCCATCAACTGAAAGTAGGTTCTTGCAATGTACTACGAGCTAGGATCCAGCTGTGGCCTAACAATAATTTTTAAAAACTTCGATATCTTGAACTGAAGTGTTCGCCATTCAGAAAAAATCAATCTAAATCGTCACAACAAAACGCACACTGCTCAATATTTTGAAACAGCTCAAACTCTTCTTTGGTGAGAATAACCACTTCAGAAACACAATATGCAGAAAAATAACATTTTCACTGACAACACCCCTTGCCCGCTTCATATTTCTAGAATCACTGACCAATATCAACAACAAATTATTATTTTTTTAATCCAAGTAAATACACATGGTTAATGGATATTTGACAAGAACTGAGATGTATTGAACTAATAATCAGATCGCATCAAATACATTCTCATTCATTCTAAGGAGCAGATGAGCGATGAGCTCCTTATACAAGTTAGCAAGGCTCAATTTGCCAACCTCAAGTTCATATTATTTACTTTTTTCGATCACTAATACAGGTGTGCGCGCACTGGTTTCAAAGGACAGTTCATTGCTAATATAAATATTAGAGTAATCGGATCATATATTACATTTCAAAGGACATTCACCCCAACTGTTATTGAGGTAAAGTGTGTGTGTGTGTGTGTGTGTGTGTGTGTGTGTGTGTGTGTGTACGTGTGTGTGTGTGTGTGTGTACGTGTGTGTGTACGTGCGCTAGTTAATTTTTTTTTAATACAAGCCGTTTAATTTCATCAATTGATACACTAAGCTAGAATAATAATATATATATAACAGGGTCCGTACACATGTGAAGATATGGAATTCAAGGCCGTTTTTTATTTGGATTTCAGGAAAAAACTGATCGCAAATTGCCATTTCAGACTAATTTAGATAAGCGGGGACTAATTACCCAAAATAGGTTAAATTCAAGGCCTTGAAATGCGGAAGACTTTCCAGGCCCCGTACGGACCCTGATATATAAAAAATATCAACTCCACCAAAGGAATTTAAAAAAAATCAGCTGTGGCCAATTCCTGAACTGAAACTGTCACCCACTTCTCATACAGGAAAGTGGATAAAGCACAACCCGACGTAAACCACACGCCCATTTACAACCACTGTGTCCACTACTTCTATGGTTCAATATTTTGAAACAGTTCAAACTCTTCTTTGGTGATAATAACCACTTCAGAAACACAAAAATAATATTTTCACTGACAACCACTCCCCGGCTCCATATTTCTAGAATCACTGACAGTAAGGGATATGGTATGAAAATACCATCGCCGCAGTCAATATGTAAGAACATACAATACGCATCAAAGCGACATCTATATATTCTTGGATCTGCACTGTTGATATATATGCTAAGTATGAAAAAAAAAACTGCACCAAAAAAAAAAAGGACCTACGTAATGTGACATCCTATTTACACTGGGTGACCAGTGACAAGGTGCTCATGAAGCGACTTGGGTGCCTGTAAATCTGGCAAATAAAACATGTCGCGAAGAACCAGCGAGCAAACTCACCCCCGGTTAAAGCTGCATAGTCCGATGAAGCATCAAATTTTCAAAACCAAAGCAATTATATAGATTTGATTCTACATATCGAATTTAAGATACAGATGCACTTATTAACCATCTGTTGCCTCATGGAAGGGAATGCTGAATCAATTTAATAGATCCTGTGACTGCTGAAGCATATGGGGCGGGTTTTGGCATGCTTGCCAAAATTAATCTAGCATGGTTTCACTTCAAATCTCAAAAGTTAGACATTCAAAATAAAAATTTACTTCAAACGGTTAAGGTAGAATATAACAATCAATTTGATATATTTATCTCAGAATAATGCCAAAATTAATCTAGCATGGTTTCACTTCAAATCTCAAAAGTTAGACATTCAAAATAAAATTTACTTCAAACGGTTAAGGTAGAATATAACAATCAATTTGATATATTTATCTCAGAATAATGACAGAAACTTAAAACCATCGGACTATGCAACTTTAAAAAACAGGACCCCTGTCCAGGTAAACTGTCCACACTTCTCTGGCATTGCTAAGCATTTGAAACTGGACTTTTTCACAGAAACCAGCAAACCCGCATAGGCCTTTCCTCCTTGCTGAAACAAGTACTACAGCAGGTGCCGACGAATACATAAGGGTTCAAATAAGAGACTACATTTCGGTAACTACAATATGAAATGCATTATCATACTCATTACTGAATATATCACTTTTGATTCTGTCATAAATCCTAGTGAGTATGTCAACACAACCACACTATTCTGTTCACGCCACTCGTGGTTACAATGAAGAAAAATATACACCAAGTAATGAATGACAAATAAAAAAATGATCTCTGTATGTAGTAGTAAAAAGTGGTGGGCAGTGTGTGAAATAGTGATGTGAATAGATGAAGACATAACTTGAATGATGACAAATTAACATAGATGGCGAAAGCTGCACTTTAGTTATGCCAATCATGGTATTAGTTTCATAGTTTACCGTCCCATATGGTTATTCAAGGACTTTTCAAGTTTCCTACCGTTCATCACTACCAGTCTTCTGCTCGAGCTGATATTTACACATTAGATTATAAAACTAATCAAAGCTTAGCTTTGCTTTGCAATGCGCGTCCGTCTACATCATAGACTATACTTGCATTGTGAATTGGGCATCAAGATTTTAAATCAAATGGATAAGACTTTTTAGGGGAAAACATTGGATGGTACTCTTATTGTCTAACTTGCTAATGAGAGTATAATGTACAACTAATGGACAGTAACATTGGCTTCACGCCGAAT
This sequence comes from Branchipolynoe longqiensis, assembly GCA_030323885.1. Taxonomy (NCBI): domain Eukaryota; kingdom Metazoa; phylum Annelida; class Polychaeta; order Phyllodocida; family Polynoidae; genus Branchipolynoe; species Branchipolynoe longqiensis. The sequence continues at coordinate 67,779,762 of CM059193.1, read as the reverse complement.
GATGCCCAGTGACCACGTGTTAAATGTAAATTACTGATGTCATTACTTTATATAGCAGCTGATTTCGCATGTGTTCAAAGTTTACAGCTCCGTATGAAATGATAGCCAATGATAGTGCAACTGTCTGACAGCTGGTGTTCCAACACTCTGTCTGATGGCTGGTATTCCAACACTCTGCCTGATGGCTAGTGCTCCAACACTGTGTTTGATGACTGGTGTTCCAAAGCTGTGTTTGATGGGTGGTGCTGTGTTTGATGGCTGGTGCCCCAACACTCTGTCTGATGGCTGGTGTTCCAAAACTGTTTGATGGCTGGTGCTCCAACACGGTGTTTGATGGCTGGTGCTCCAACACTGTGTTTGATGGCTGGTGCTGCAACACTGTGTTTGATGGCTGGTGCTCCAACACTGTGCTTGATGGCTGGTGCTGCAACACTGTGTTTGATGGCTGGTGCTCCAACACTGTCTAATAAATGGCTGGTGTTTCAACCCTATGTTTGATGGCTGGTGTTCCACTGTCTAATAACTGGTGTTCAAACGCTGGGTTATAGCTGTGCTGATCCGGTCGATGCCTCACTCTGCCACCAGGTGACAGTAGTAGGTGTGCACAGGCATGGCTCAGTAGATGTCCGAGATGTAGGGGCGCATAGTCATGATGCCCTCCCAGTTCGGCTTACAGTAACACCGGACGCAGGAGGCCGTGGGGTGCAGGTCACCCACTCTGTAAACCACAGTAGACACATTAGCATCGGCAACTTAAATAGTGTTGCCATCAATTAAGTTGTTGTTGTTAGATTAAAAGGTCTGACCATACAACTGTTAATAGAATAAATAAACCAACAAATACATGTTAGCCCAGGGAAGCTAAGCAGTTGCTATCTTTAAAAAAAAATGTATTCGATTTAAAAAAAAAGTTTTAATGTTTTCTTTTTTAATTAGAGAAAGTGTATTCAGACTAGCGCATATACAAGCATCACCGGTTAAATATATAAAACAAATACATTAGCATATGGTAAAAGCAATCATGACATGATATATTTAAGGCAATCTCGATTCGTGTACTTCCTCAATTAGTAAACGACATGAATTAGTTATCTCTTCCCAAACTCTAGTCAGAACCCCAGCACTTTTGTCTTTTTTATTAAAATATGTGAACTCAAACTCATGTCATTAAATATATTTGACAATAGCGTCAGGATAAAACTAAAAGTCATCAATATAACACAGATACCTACACAACGTTAAATATCTATCATTATACTGTCAGCATAACAGACTTCAACTTATTGTAGAACCCCTTATCACATAAATGATCACATATGGTATTTATACTTTTAATTAGTACATTTAAGCAATATTTAAGCATTGCTATTTTATACGGATTCCTTTGTTAGCAGACGCTTGATAGATGGCTTTTAAAAATACCCCCCGCCCCCACCCTTCAACTGAACATCTGAAATAATTCAACAATGTCAAAGAAACATCAGAAAGGAGGACGGGAATTGGGGACAGAGAAAACAATGATAAAAAGGAGTACCTACTATAGGATCAGACCACTCTTCCATGCTACATGACCACAAGTATAAAATTGAATAATACTGAGAAAATCTAGTGGTCCAGGTAATCATTTAGGTGATACACCACCGGTATTAGATGTTCTTTAAGTAAGTAGGATCACGAAAATCAGTAATATGACTGATTGGTTGGTTGTTGGATTTTTACGTCCTGGCAACATCTAAGGTCATATCAGGACGGGTACCGACTTGTGACAGCGTGCACTCATGGCAACTTTATAGTGCTGCCCCACTGGGAGACTAGGCCACCAGCACCATGACCTGATATCCCACTCAGTCACATTATCTCGACACTGAGCCAACCAGTCCTTGCCCTATCATAATAATGCCGCGCACTTGGTTAGGAAGCGACAAGTATCAATTTTTAAGTCATCGATTTGAGTCAACCAGGGTTCTGACCCCACAATCTGCTAAAATGGGAGACGGATGGTCAACTCATTCGGCCATCCCGCCTGGTAATGTGACTCTTCGGATTAGTCAAACCATCAGGCTTCCACTGTGATCCAATACCGAATGATATCGTTAGATCGAGCAGGTGTGCCGATCAGCCATTCAAGATTGACGTCATCTTTGTATTAACCATGTTGTATATACCAACATGGATTGGATAATAATTAGAAAAGTGGGAGCTCGTTTTTAGAGTAGAGTGTACATAATTTATTAAAGATTTAAAAGATTAAAGTGTTTGACTGTATGGGCAGGCAAATTCGGAGATCCCACCATCAGGACCCACTACATGTGGTGAGGATGCTGTGTTCAGTTTTGCCATGTGCATCAATGAATTTGAATCTGCTGGTGTTAGCTGGGTGTATCCTGCAATCTGGTATTGCTGTTAAGACCATGTCAAGCTGCCCTTTTAACAATTGTACACTGCAGTTTGATATTTTCAGTCCTTCAGCGACGTTCATGAACTGTAGCGAATAGAATCTGACCCACTCAACGTAGTAAATAGCAACTGACAGATGAGTGTTGGAAGTCAGTGGTCGACACAATATTAGGAGCACAAAATAAGGTTTGAGCTAAACTCGCAAATCTTAATCAACATTAAACACAAAGAGCGGTAAAATATAAAAATCTGAACTCAGTCAAGTCACATAAGAACACATTGCATTCATTGATACACAGCAGCTTGCAGAATAGGACAATAATAATTTTGTTAAAGAAAGCAACAAATAAAGCATCATACACAATGTGATTCAATGCCTAGATTTCTCGTTTAAGGTCACGATAAAAATAAAAATCCTACAATTGCAAATAGAATTCAAGGATATCAATTAAAGAGACCCATTTAATAGAGATAATCGTGAATTCGCATTGTCATCGCTTTAAAATAAAATCAAGTCACAAGGTCAGACATAGCAGTTATTGGACATTGCAACCTGACCCCAGACTACCATGAAGCCACTTTTAAAACGAGATCTTAATAACTTACAATACTGTCTTGAATTATCCCACCTAATTCGATCGGTGGGTACACTTCTAAACTACATTCTTACATAAAGATAAAATTACATTTCCTTTTTTTACTTGAGTGATAAATCATTACAATGGGGACCTTTCATGAACCATTCGCTATACACTTGGTGGCAGCACCTGTTCCCGGTCCAAGTCGGCCATCATGGTTGGATAGAAGGATGTAGGTGTTTGTGTGTGCTTGGGGTGTAGGTGTGTGTGTGGTGGTGTAGGTGTGTGGTGTGTATGTGTGTGGTGGGGGTGTAGGTGTGTGTTGAGGGTGTAGGTGTGTGGTGGTGGTGGTGTGGTTGGGGTGTAAGGGGTACAGGTGTGTGTGGTAGGGGTTTAGTGCTGTGGTGGGGGTGTAGTGTGTGGTGGGGATTTAAGGATGCTAAAGATTGTGAGGTGATGCTCTGCAAGACACCCCTCCACCTCCACCACAAACCACCTACACCCCCACCACACATACCTACACCCCACCATACCCACTCACCACACACCCAAAATCCTAACCACACCCCTACATGTCTACACCCACCATACACCCCAACCACACCATACCCACTCACCACACACACCATAAATCCACACACACCCCCATCACACCCCTACACCTCCACCGCACACACCTACACCCCAACCACACACCAAAGCATACAGAGACCGGCATGGTGCGCCATCTGACGAGAGAGTCATGAAAACTGAAAGGTCCCCATTAGAATTGGTTGGTTGGTTGTTGGGAGTTTTATATCCTGACAACATCACATGTAATATTAGGACAGGTACAAACTTGTGACAGTGCACACTCATGACTACTTAATAGTGCTGCTCCACTGGGAAATCAGGTCACAAACACCATGACCTCATATCCCACTCAGTCACATTTTCGGGATACGGAGCTAACCAGTCCTTAATGGTGAGCGCCTGGCTAGGAAGCGTCAAGTATCAATTTCAAAGTCATTAGTTTGACTCGACCAGAAACCGAACTCTCGACCACCCGCACATGAGGACCGCGCTTTACCGATTAGGCCACCATGCCCGGTGGCAGTTATTGGACATTGCAACCTGATCCCACGCTACCACGAAGACACTTTTAAAAGGAGATCTTAGTAACTTACAATACTGTCTTGAATTGTCCCACCTAATTCAATCAGTGGTTACACTTCTAAACTACATTCTTATAAAAATCTAATGGAAAGTTTTTAGTCTTTTTTATTATTAATTTACTTGGGTGATAAAATCATTACCATTAGGACTTCTTAGAATGAACCCACTATCAAAATCAGGATTCCTGCACCTAGCAGTATCAGCCAATCACATTTAAGACTTTTTAATACCAATTGTCATACAATTTAAGACCTATTTTTGCAGCAAATATAAGGTACATATTTGATTAAATTCTGTTCACTAACATAATTTATTCTTATTAAATTAGGGGATTTCCACATGCTAACTAATCAGTAAAAAGCTGTGCTATGCGTGCACTTGTGACCAGTACATCTGTAGACTATAGCGTCAACTTCAAGACATTTCAGCTCCTCAGCACTTGTGCTGGTCAAATATATTGGTAGCTGGTAAAACATCTTGAAAAAATATTATAGTGCCCAAATCCAATTTAAGACTCTTTTAAGACCGTTTACAGAAAAGTTTTATCTAAGACTTTTCAAGGACTTGAAAATTGACTAATCAATTTAAGACTTATTAGGGAACCACGGGAACCCTGAAAATACTTACACAGAACTGGCATTCTGCAAGCTGAATGTGTATCTCTGTGAGCAGCGGGGTCGTACCGCAATACGTACCCACAGAACTCGTGACAGAAGTCTGACCGGGCTGCTATGGGAGTACTTTCTGGTGTGAGGTACTGCTCAAGGTTTTGTGCACAGTCAGAGTCCATCGCCATTAGTGCTTCTTCCGTCTCACTGCATGATGCAAATGTCTCTCCGCACATATCCATTGCGCCGCCAGGTACCTAATGGAACAAGAGCGTCTTAAGCTAGGATTTCATATAGGCGATATGCGAATGCAACATAAAATGTAGATAAAAGATTCACCCCATACTTACAGTACAGGGGTGAACGACAACGTAGTCTAAATACGGGCGAAAATAGCTTTAGTATGGAACGGGAAGTAGTATGCCTGGCACCAGTGTCAAATGGTTACTTATATCAACACAGAGTTGGTGAAATGGGAGAGAATGCAAAAATACAAGATGGCGGCCAGAGAACGCCGTCGATTTCATTTTTAAATTGCATTAAAGTATATGTTTTATTATATTTTCCAACTCAAAAGTAGCGGGTAAACATGAAGACATACAAAGAATAAATGGTGCTTCTTAGATTGTGAAATTAGGCTCTCATAACGACTCAATTCATTAAGCCGATTTTTCAACTGTTTTTATATAAGGCTGGTCTTCACCCGTGTACTACAAGTACTGGGTGAATCTTTTATCTACATAAAATGGAAATAGTGCAAAACACAATGTGTGACTGTGAATGTGATTCGTGTAGGTGGCAAACTGGATCGCTCCATGTAGCGAAGAAGCATACAAAATCAGATGGACTGACAGAAACCGCATGGGCATTCGCACACTTTGCCTGCATTCACATATTGCGTATATATGAAATCCTAGCTTCACAAAAACACCCCATGTGCTGCCAATCAAAACATGTGTTCAGATTAGATGGTCACATAATTCCTATTAATATTATTCTAAAATACATATTTATTGAACACTACCCACTTAAGAACCTGTGCATTAACGCTAAGTAAATGTAATTCATTGAATTATTTTAACTCGTTTATGAAGGAAGCCGAGAACACCACTGCAACACCCAGAAGTGGAAAAGACCATTGGTTTGTACTCGCTGCCACAATCCATCCGAATTACTTGAGCACTCAGTACCCAGGGTCCACACATGTGAAGATATGGTACTCAACGCTATTTCAAGGCTTTTAAAAAAATGGGAATTCAAGACTATTTTCATTTGGATTTAGGGAAAAAACAACAATGGCGATTTCACACTAATTTAGATCAGTGGGAACAGTTTAATGGAATTCAAGACTTTCCAAGACTAATCACCCAAAATAGGTTAAATTCAATTTTTTTTAAGGCCTTGAAATGGGACAAACGAAGCTCCCAAGACTTTTCTAAGACTTTCCAGAACCCATACAGACCCTGCATACCCCTTGCACGCGACAACCACATATTAGCTCGGACGGAGAATAGACCCCCGCCAGTTAAGCTGGAAAGTACCCGAATAGAGTGGTTCCAAACTCTGCCGATAGATGTCACTAGCTTAACTGGTGAGGTGCAATACACATGAAGGGAGCTTCGGTGAAATTCCAGAAGAAAAATGCAATACAAGGACGAACTTGATGCTTGTTGCAATATGAATATAATCAGGCATTTTTATTATTTCCCCATGCATTCTTTTGGGGGTTATAGCATGCAAAATCATAGGCAATCGGGGAAAGTACCCAAATATAGTGGTTCCAGATTCTGCCGATAGATGTCACTAGCTTAACTGACGGGGTCTACTGTTGAGGATTCTGCTGACCTGATGGCTAAAGGAGTTGTGCGATGTTGCCTGAGGCAAGTCCTGTGAAGGTGGCGACACCTGTTGAGGCCATGGGATATCATTCTGCTGAGGGATTGTCTGTTGCCGCTGCTGTAGTTGCTGTAGTTGCTGAGGCTGCAACACCAAACTGTTGTTGTTCTCCATGGTGTTGACCCCGTCTGTGCACAGCCCGTCTCCTACATCCCCACGCCATGGACAAACGCGCTTGGCTCCATTCAGGTCCTACAGGTCAGATTCAATAAAGAACTTTTTTTGTAAACCATACTGTTGAATTGCTCCATTGGCCAACTAATATTGGAGTCATATGACCATTGATGAGAATGGCCTGACAAAAGAAATTAAGAAAATATTTGACGAATTATGCAAAACCTTGAAATCAAGGAATATTAGCAGCTTTGAAATTTGTTAAACTGAACCGGAATATCAACTATATTTTGCACCGTAGTATTACACAAAGTGCATAAAAATAAATAGAGTATCATAAATTGCTATCAATAGTTGCAATGGCTTACATCGGCCTGCCTCCTGTCGGCTCCACACCCAGAGCCCTCCTCATTGGGTGCCTTCCGCTTAGTGCCATACACCTGGAAGATAGGCATGCGCGCCTCACCACCCCAAGCAAGCTCAGACGCAGGCATCTCACCACAATGTACCACCTGCAAGAAATTGTAAAACGGCACTGGTGCTGTAGTACAAAATAAAGACATATCAATTTTCCCTTGATCGGTTGCATTAACATTGGACTACATCAGTACATGTTACATATCAATCCCCCAAAGTTTAGAGAGTACTGATCGGCTGGACATTCTTATCCCTGATAAATAAATAAATAAATATATATAGGTCGTTATCAGAAACTGTGTACCATTTCTTTGGTTTCCATGTTACATTGTTACTGATTTAGCCTTTTGGGGGAGGGGGGGGGGGGGGTAGTAGTAAGTCAAATAGTTATTGACTGTATTAAGCATATCAGCAATACTACATGCATTTAATCTATCCCACAAAATGTATCCAAAATATGCTTATTTGATTTTGTGCTAAAGTAAAAATTTACATATCGACACTACGCATCAAACCAAACTGTTTTCTTTTTTGCTTAACTGTAATTAATCAAATCTTGTCAAATTTGCTGTGTGTTAAAATGATGTTATAGATGTGTGTTAACTTAAAATGATGTTATGGATGGATGCTACACGGTTAATTTTAATGTCTTTTTTCAATTTGCATGAAATCAAAATCAAAATGTGAAAAAATAAAATAAATATATGCAGAACTAATAGAATATGGATTCTGTTATTATTTGGAAAGTTTTCTGTTATTATTTGCAATTTCCAGTTGTGGTTTCATGTCACAAAAGTGGTAGTTTCTGACAATGGCCCGTATCACTTTATATTCTAAACAACCGGTTGTACTCACTCAAGCATTCACCCTGGTTCTTGGGTACATTTATTAGGTACTCCAAAAGGAATTTTTCTTTTCATGAAGTCAATATGTAAATGGTAGAGTTGGAAAGCTCTTATCAATCTGATTACAAACATATATAATAATGGAAAATTGGTCTATCAGTTCCTGAGTTATAGATTTTTTAATATTTAATTGTTGCCCTTAATTTTACACACATTTTTCATGATTCTGCAAATGCTTAAATCCTGATGTTTCATCACATTATTATTTTAACTTATTATTTCTAGTATAAATTCTAATCTCAATTTTTTTACGACCTTACAAATAAATATTTGTTGAGCAATTTGACATCAAACATGGCAAATCATGTGAGTTTCACTAACTGTCCTTGATAAAATCTTTAGAAAATTAATATCTCTGGTTCTATTTGAGATATTGACTTAATTTTTGTATCAAAATGATCAGAATGCAAATACGTATAATGTTATTACAATGCCGTTAAGCGATTTCCACATGTAAAAAATTGCAAAAAAATTGATTTATCTAATTGGCATACCAATCCTACGATTAAGTCGAAACTACTGAGAGTGAGTGCTAAATGGTCGTCAACAATCTACACAGATTTGTAGAGAAAGAATTTTTTCTATAAAAAATATTTAGTAAAATCATGTTTTACGATCATTCCAAAGTTTTCAAACCTCAATTTTTCAAATTTGTCCCACCTGAAGTCGGTTGTAATGGATACAAAACTAAAGCTAGGGATCTGTACTTTACTGTGAAAGTAGTTATTCATAGTTCTGATGCCTTCACTCACAGCACACAACATTCAAAGAGGGATAGTGTGCTGAACGGCTTCTATTTTTTCCAATGGCCAGTCAGTATCAGCAACCAGTCCATAGTTTGGAGTACGTACATTTATAGCCCATTTAAAACAAATCACTGGGGGGATGGGGGAGGGGAGTGTATGCTTTCGCCCCCCCCCCCCCCCCAATCCCTAGCAAGCTGACGGCTATTGTCATTATGACGGTACGGACCACTCGGGTGAACCGAGTTTACAGGATTTCAGATAAAACACCCCGATGTGAGCCTACAAATATGGGGGGGGGGGCTGTGTGCAAAACAATCCGACCGCAATGCCCCACATCTTGGCTGGGGGTATCGGGAGCAATGACGTCACATTTGCGTTGGTACCTGTAGGCCTGCAGTTACAAGTCCATGTTTTTTTTGTTTTTTTTTAAATAACCCAGATTAATGAAATGGAAATATAACTACATTAAGCAATCATCAAATAAACCCTATGTTGCTGTAATTATATCGGTTATTAAAAATTCTAAAAGCATATTGCTTTTGAATCATTGGAGCTTCCAGTGAAATTATATTTTGAATGTTTGGACCCCTGTGAAATTGTAAGGAGGGTACAGGTCTACAATGGGGTAATAGTATTAATTTGCTTTAAAGGAAACAAAAATTGGAAAATAAGTGCGCATTGTAACTTAATTTTGTAATGCAAAGACGGTTTGGGCTTGGCTGGAGCAAGCTTACAATGGGAACTTCCTGCTTCTCCCAGAACCAGCTTAAATTTAAATCCAGTAGTCTTTGAACAACCAATTCGCCGACAGTCACTGGAACAATGGCATAGACCATAGGGTATTATTTATATTAACTAGTTTAGTTTACAGTCTTATTATATACAGTTCATATGTAGGTATCTCATTATCATATCAATTCAAACTATTCCTAGCTGGAGGATGTCCTGTCCTGAGAAACAATACCCAAAGTTCTCAAGACCTAATCATGTCAACCAGACGTGGTGTTTTGGCCATACATTTATGGCGTGCCAATAAATTATTAACTTGAAGTTAAAAGAACAAATAAACCAGTGGGAGTGGTACATCGGGTTGAATGAGCACGGAGGCGCTCATTCGCTAATATATCATCCTATCCTGACCACTGACTGGTCACTGCTACTGGTGCTAGTCGCCTTGCCGACCAAGCCACACCTCTCTTCTCATCTTCTCTACCCACCCACCCCTCCGCATGATACGGTGCACAAAATACACCGTTCAGACAAAAGCCATAGATTTGAATAACAAAGGTTAAACTCCATAAGCTCGATACATTAATTATTTAAACACAAACTCAACTTTCAACATTTAACTTATCAAGTTATTAATAATTTAATATGATTGAGAGCTTATCACATTGTATTATTATGTATTGTTTATTGTTTACTATGTTGTCTTGTCTGTTGTTAGCATTACGCCTTCCCTTTTGTTACTGGCATTGCTTCAGTAAGATGTATGAGGAGCCCCCTATGCCTGAGCTGCTCCAAGCACATGACTCATTGACTGGCCAGAGCGCCAAGGTGACTGTTAATACATGGTATTAAAGCAATGTTTATCCCACTTCCTCTCTGACTCTGTGTGCCCAGGTCAGTAATGACACTATGGGCGTAATCGATTAACATGACCTGGGCGATTCGGGTCACCAGATTTGTTTGAATTTCAAATCGAACACCGCGAGTGGAGTTGACAAAAACAAGTGACGTGTGCAAAATGACCCGACCCCACCTCTTCGCTAGGGTTTGCTAGGAACGATGACATAACATTTGTGCTGGTACCATCCTGCAGGATAATAGTTATCAGTACCAGTCCTATGTGTTTTTTGTTGCTAATAGCACAGATTAATGAAATGGAAACATAACTAAACTATGCAATCATAAAATACTTTAAATCCTATTTTGCTGTAGTTATATCAGTTATTAACTAAATTTGTTTAAGTTTTGGATTAAGCCACCATTTTTCCCACCCTGAGGTGGAGAAGCGTATTCGATTATTCGACCGGAGTCTGTAGGATGTGCGCATGCGCCAAAAAGTGGCTCGGGTGACCCGAGGGGCGTAATCGATTAATCAACTCGGGTCACCCGAGCCACTTTTTAGCGCATGCACACATCCTACAGACTCCGGTCGAATAATCGAATACGCTTCTCCGCTCTCGGGTGGACACTTTTTTTTTTTTTTTTTAATAATCGATAAAACTACAGCAAAATAGAATTTAAAGTATTTTATGATGGCCTAGTTTATCTATATTTCCATTTCATTAATCTAAGTTATTCTTTAAAAAAAACATGTATGACTGGTACTATTGGCTGTTATCCTGCAGGACGGTACCAGCGCAAATGTGACGTCATCGCTCATAGCCAACCCCAGCTAGGAGGTGGGTTACTTGGGTCGGATCGTTTTGCACACGGCACGTGTATTTGTCGACTCTACTCGCAGTGTTCGATTTGAAATTCTGACGACTCTTGTGACCCCGAGTCACTCGGGTCGTGTTAATCGATTACGGCCGAGTTGATTAATCAATTACGCCCTACATGTCAGGTCACGTGGTTAGTTGTACAAAAACTGAATAAGCGATTACAAACCGCCCCGTTTGTCTGTTGTCTTCAGCATACAGTTCACATACAATTTGATATGTAAATCCAATCCTTATCCTATTTAAAATGAGTTTCGATCAGTTTAGTTACGGCTCTTTCGGCTCGCCATGCGTGACACGGAACGCTAAATTAAAGCCTAAACTGAGGGAAGTCAAGTAGTACTTGAACTTGTTGAAGTACGTCTGGAAATTTCCTAAACGCTTCTACCGCACATTTATTTATGTAGGCTCAGTGACTGACAATGACATGCAGTGACTGACCTTAAATTTAAAACAAACCACCAACCACAGTATTAAAAAATGATCCGATACAAAGAAGGGCGTAGTCGTAGATTAAAAGACACTCTGACAGTTAATGCGTTATCAACGGTTATGTGTGGTTGTTGTTTCGCCTGCTCAGTTCGCCAGACCATGTGTTCACGACCTTTCGCCGGTTCCTTGAAAAGATGTATTATACAGTGTAAAGCGGCAATTCAAGAGGCATACCTTGAGTGTTTTGCCGTTCAAATCGTCATAAATACAACAGATAGCATGTGTTTACAGCCGTTCGAGCTGTATCTACAAATCCTATTACAAACAGCAACAACATCCAAAGGCCCGTCAATATGGCCGTTGACTTCAGCCGCTTTGTTTGGCGCTGAACTACATCACTCGCAGTGCGCATGTTTGCTGGGGCGAAATAAAACTACTGTACCGCTGTTAACAACTAGGAACCTATGTTCTAATAGACGAGTTCGCAATTCCGACTGTGCATGCGCTGAGAACGGCGTTGGTAGCAAAACAAAGGCGCACGACCATTGAGTTTGCCGATACCGGCAGTGCAAAACTTCGATTTGATTCACAATTAATAGAAATACAGAACCATACGGCATAAACATGGAGTCAATCAGACAACATAATAATGTAATGATATAATGAGTATATTTAATACACAACTATCCGTAATTAAGCGTTTTGAGGTAAGAAACATATCCAATTTCCCACAAAACAATCAGTCACATTTCAGGCTGATGTTCACATCACCACTTTAAATTCTTGTTCTAAATATTAAATGTCAAATGTGTCAACAGAAACTTGTTTCAAAGAAATATATAACCAATGTCTGATTAATTCTACAGATGTTATTAACCATAGGATATAAATAAAAACATGAATAAAATAAGTAAAACTGACTCTGGCTATAGTTCTAACACTAGTCTGAATGACCAGCTTTCTCTAGATCTAAATGCAGGTGGCATTAGCCTTGCTGCTTAGATTGATGTAAATGCATTAATTTATTATAAATATTTGTTTAGTTGGTATTCTACATTTCAAACAGGAGCTGAAATGTGGTAAAGCTAACAGATTCCATAGCTGCAGTCAGTGTCAAAAGCCGTGTTCACACGGGAAAAGTTTAAAGTGATTTAGACAAGGCGAATCATATGAATCGATTTAGTTTGAAAGTGTTTCACGTTCACACGGGCAGTGCTTTGAGTCGGTTTAAGGCGGAAGTGGATATCTGCGCATGGGCAAGTCCAGACTAACCAGCACCAGTTTCGGTTAGTCGACGTCGGCACGAGAGAGTGTGGGTTCGACCTAGATATGTATAGACTGAATCATATTGTTTTGGAAGCGTAAAAACTTCTGCTGGGCAGTGAAACCCTAAAAATAAATGATGAAAAAAATATCTGTGCATAGCTAGCGGTTTCATTAATTAAATTATATAATATGCGCTTTTGATCGACCGGAAAGTCAACAAACTAAGGTCTCAACTGTGCATGCGTGTGACGTCCTTAATCCGTATCAAGTAAGTCGGTTGCGTTCACACAGGCGATTTAAGTCGATTCATAAAATTTGCTTCATATAAACCACCTGCTTAGGTGGTTTATAAAATCCGAATTGTACATGTTGCCGGTAACATGCGTAATTCAAAACCCTGACTATGGGCCTGATATGATGATTACCTTAGATACCGTTTGTTGCATCCGTTGCTACGTCCGTAGTTGACTTCCGGTATTAGGCCGAGAGTTGAAATCAGTACATAACTGAAGTTTGACGAGGACGGATCACTGTCATTAACACGATGAAATTTCAAGTTTGAGTGTTGACTTTCAAGGTTCTGTACGAATTCGGCTTTACCATGCCTAAATCGACACGGAGACGTCCAGATGTAGGGCGATATTCTAGGGCGTTATTGGAATCTGTGGAATTACCCAGCTGTTCATCTTCTACTGCATTTCGCCGGTCGGTGGGTCGACCGGCTTCGTCTGGTCGATTACGGCTAGATAATCTGCAACCATCTCCAGCACTGGCTGTGCCTTCCACTTCTGGTCGAGCGGCGACGTTGGAGGATATTTCCCGTCTGCTCGATCGCAAATTGCTGGAATCACAGGAGCCGTTGTTGGCACGTATTTCAAGTCTAGAGGTGAATGTGTTGTCAAATTCGCCAGTATTGGATGGCGTAACGGACGAGCCGGATGTAGTCACTGATGACGCAATCGGGGTCGAAGGAACAACCGCTGCACGCACGAATTCTAGGAGGGTCTCTTGACCAGCTCGTCCGTGCGTCGGCTGTGGTAGTAGCCCAAGCAAGGACATTACTCAAGGTAACAAACTTTCGTCAAATAATAGTATGGTGTCGAGTGTAGCCATTAGGGATAATTCTCATAAAGGCTGCGGTTGCAGTCATAGTAAGGATCGTTCAACTGGTCTTAATGATTCCTTTGTATACGACTCAGACAGTGATGACGGTATGATGAAAAATTTAATTCAGTTGGTCGGAAAGAAAGCTAGACAGGCGGGTGCCAAGAAACTTTTGCCTCACAAGTATGTTATTCGTGAGGAGAAGAAAGGGAAGGTTGGCATGGGTGAATCAAGGTGGTACGAGTATTTGTCTGCTATACGGCGCATGTCCAAGCGTGGCGATGTGCCGGCTGATTGGGTTCCAAAACTAGAGAACCACATTGACACTATTTTAGAGCTAGCGCACTCGTACACCTGGCAGACGTGTCTTGACTATCGCGAAAAAATCTTCAATATGATTTCCGACAAGCGCTTACCAGATGCCTGGGATGACGAGGCCAAAATAGTAGAGGTCCGGCGTGATGTGTGTGGATTAGGGCAGCGAGTGCCGAAGGTTGTGAAATCAGGTGATTCTGGAACCTCTGACTTTCACAGGGATACTGATGGCCGCCCTTGTGTCATTTGGAATCGAGGTAAAGCGTGTGGTTTCAGCGGTGATCATGGGGATGGTAATAACAAATATGTACATGTATGTTCTTATTGCACGTACAAGATGAGGAAAAGGCGTTTCCATAGGGAAACGGAATGCAAGGCGAAGCTACGTGCAAAGGAGGTTACACCTGACATTGATACTCGTGCAAAGGTTTTTTGATTTCCAGTCGACAAGGGACTGGTGGCGAGTGTGGTGAGCGTGCCTGTGAAGACAAGGTCCAGCAGCAGCAGGCGTCGATGCGAGTGGCGATTGAGAGTTCTGTCGACGACCGTGCGGTTGCCCAAGACGTTGACGGCGGCTCTGTGACCAGCTTGAACCCAGCCAGCTCATCCCTGTGTCAGGTCGGTGCTTCTGTTGTTACAGCGTCGTGTTCATCGTTAGATTTGCTACAATCTGTTTCCCTTCCTGTTCTGACTTTGCCTATTCCTGTTATTAGTAGTGAGGCTGTGTCGCGCTCTCCCGGTTATCTAACTGAACGTTCTCACATAATAAGAGCTAAACGGTTTTGTCCGTTCGCTGTGGGTAGTGTTGCAGGAGCTAAAAGGTCGTGCTTTGATGTTTCGCGGCAAGGTAGTTCAGGGTCACTATCTGTTGTGCGCCAGCCTAGTTTGTATAATTGGTTTAATAAGGAATTAAGGTCGATGAACAATGGCCATTTGCTATGCAGGAAGGGAGTAAACCGGTTAGGTGTAAATTTGGAGGTTGGGTGCGTACGTCCACCCGTGACTACAGATGCGCGGCTGGCTGGGTTCCATCCTAGCGGTTGTGAAGGCACCGACTTGACATTATCACCGTCACAGCTGAAGCTGGGACTGAATGTATCTGATGTTCATGCGTACAAGCATTGTGGTTCCACTACCACCGGCGGGGGCTGTCGTTTCCCCGTCTTGACTGGCCTTGTGTCTGAGTCATGCTCTGATGCTAGTCCTGTCGCTAGCTTAGTTAGGACTTTCCCTCTCAAATCGGTTCGTTGCAATGCCTCTGCTGTCAGTTTACCTGTTACCGGGCTGGTTAGTTCTGTTAGCTCAGGTGTTCAAGCATTGCACGATTCTGGTTCTACATCTGTTAGTGATTTTTCGGGCTATAATAGTCTTGATTGTGGTTCCACTACCACCAGCGGTGGCTGTCGTTTCACTGCCAGGGGGGCGCCATTGCCTCCCACAGCTTTACTAGCCTTAGGCGTGGGTAATCCACACAGTAAGGTGGTGCCCAGTCCAGTGTTTGTTGATAAATTTGATAAGTTGGTTCCGTTGACTACTGTTGCTAAAGTCATTCCATTACGTGTTGATAGCAAGTGCTTACCTGTTCATGACATGGTTCATTGTGCCCGATTGGCTAGCAGCGTCGGGTCTGAAAGCACCGATTCAGTGTCCGTTCCATTTTGGGAACTATCCCCTTTCCAATGTCGGGGTCATGTCTTGAGTAACTGGCCTGAGTTAAATGACACGTGTCACCTTTTTATGGATTATGCTATGATTTATGCGAAAGTGAGAACAACTGGTCTTCCAAATTATCTTATGGCCAGGGTCCCGGTCCCTTCAGGTTTAAACATTAGTAAATGGCGGGGGTTGTTAGCTGACTATGATGATACTGCTTTAGTGGATTTTCTGGAGTTTGGTTGGCCGGCAAATTTTACTGGTGCTTTCAGGCCTACCGTTACTGAGTGTAATCATACATGTAATGAGGAAGATTTGTTTTGGATTAATAAGTATGTCGCTACTGAATTATCTCACGATGCCTTGCTGGGCCCCTTTGATGTCTTGCCTTTCTCTCCCTGGGCTCAGGTCAGTCCCATTATGACCCGACCAAAAAAGAATACTAATGAACGTAGGATAATTGTAGACCTCAGTTACCCAAGGGGCACTAGTGTAAATGATGGGATTGTTAAGGGTTTTTACCAGGGGAAGGTTTTTAAGTACAATTTGCCTACAATAATGACATTAGCTAAGCAGGTTACTAAATTGGGCCCCGGGTGTTTTATGTGGTCGATAGATCTAGCAAGGGCGTACAGGCAGTTACGCACCTGCCCCTTGAGTGTGCCTTTATTCGGGATCCGGGTGGATAACAAAAATTATTTTGATACAGCCCCCCCGTTTGGTTGCAGGTCGTCTAGCATGGCTTGTGCCCGTACCACGTCGGCTGTCGTTTATCTAATGAGAAAAATGGGTTTTTTCGCTCTATGTTTTCTGGATGATTTTGTTGGGGTTGAGGATAGCTTAGCTAAGGCACAGAAAGCTTACGATTATATATTGGTGCTTACAGATCTATTGGGCTTGCAGCTCTCCGTTAAAAAGTGCAGTCCCCCTACACAGAGATTGGTCTGGTTAGGTTATGAAATTGAGTCGGCGGATATGATAGTTAGGATCCCTGATGAAAAACTTTTGGATATCTTACTGGAGTGTCAGAAATGGAAAATTGGTAAACAAGTTACTAGGAAAAATGTCCAGAGGTTGGTAGGGAGGTTACAATTCATTTCTAAGTGTATTATTGCTTCTCGGACATTTATGAATAGAATATTGGAGTTTCTTCGGTCCTGCCCATTCACAGGTAAGATAAGTGTTAGTCAGGGTTTAGTGCATGGTTTTTGCGCTTTGCGGAAGGGTCTAATAGGCTGGTGCTGCTGACGCGTTTCCCGAAAGAAAAGTGGGTCATTGAGTGTGTCTCATCATTGCTGGGTGGAGGGGCATTCAGTAGCAGTAATTTTTACTCCGTTTTATATAGTGATGCGTTTCTGGAGAGCGGCTTCCACATCGCGCAGCTTGAAGCTATAAATCTGGTCGTGGCATTGAAGAACCTCTCCCCCCATGATCCTCAAAATTATCAGATTGTTATTAACACTGATAATTCAGCTTCCTAACAGGTGCTTTCCTCTGGTACTGGGAAAGACCCGGTCTTGTGCGCCTGCGCCAGGGAGATTTGGCGCTTTGCTGCGATTAATAGCTGCGTGGTAGAGGTGATTCACAAGCCGGGTAAAGACCTGATACTAGCTGATGCCCTAAGTAGGTTGTTCTTTGATAATAATGCAAAATTGCTCGCTGGCCGCTTGTGCCGTAAAATGCTTTTGACAGAAATACATGTTTCTCATGACTGTAATATACTTGACTTGTACTTGTAAATTCTGCTAGTTGATAACTTGTTTTATTGGCCTAATCAACTTGCAGACAAAAATCGCGCAGTAGTGAATAGGCTTAGCGTGTATTTTATGGCGGGACTGTCGGGAGGGACGTGGCGAAATAAACGGGTACAATTTAGGGAGTATTTGCAGTTCTGTAAGGGGCTGGGAGATAACCCTAAGAAACCCCACCTTAAAACGGTAATGTGGTACGCTTTATACTTAAATGATGAATTGAAAACAGAAGGGGCTATCAGGAACTATATGAGTGGGGCCAGAACATGGGTGAGGCTGCTACGGGGGAACACTGAGACATTCGATTGTTACGCACTTTCAGTAATTAAATCTGGCATGTACAAATTAAAACATAATACTGTAATTAGAGCATTTCCGCTGAAGATTAAACACATTAAGATACTGGTATTAAAATTTAGAAAAATTGGTGAAGATGGTTTGGTGTTGATTGCTGCTTTATTAATAGGTTTCTTATGTTTGTTAAGACAATCCAATTTGTTTTACTCCGAGGTACTGGGGGATGACGGTCACATGCTGCTCGGTGGTGACATCCGGGCGCACAAGACACACCTGACAGTAACAGTCAGAAGCACGAAAACAACACATAGATCAGAGGACGTCTACAAAATTGAGCTACCCCGGGTACACAATCCCGAGCTCTGCCCACTGCATGCGTGGACTAAGTACAGTCACCGTTTCCGGGTGTATGAGAATGCCCCAGCATTCGTGATGTCGAACGGGGCTCCTCTGACTGCCCGATTATTCACTGAATGTATGCGCACCGCACTGAGATCTGCTGGACTTCCCTGGTGGCCACTGGTCACGGGCCATAGCCTTCGTCGAGGGGGAGCCCAAGAATATGCAAGAGTGGGTATGTCATTGGACACCATACGATCCCTGGGACAATGGAAATCAGAGAGTGTATTTAGCTACGTAAACAAGAAAATATTCAGATAAGAACCATCAGCTCTCCTGTCCCAATTTGGCTGAGATCTGATGGTCCCTAAATCTCCTTTCTGTATGTTGAATGATGATGTGTGTACTAAATGTGCATATGTGTGTGTGTGTGCCGGATGTGAGTTGCCTGTGTGACCGGAATCCCCCTTCTAGATGATGCCTCATGACTTCAATTTCAAGGACCCTGCAATCAAGATTTAACATTTTATGAATACTGTGACATAAACTAACCTAAATGGACCTGCACATAAGTAAAAGATAAAAATAACCGTACAGTCTCTCCAGGTTGTACTGCCTGTGAGTATAGAGTAGTTAAAAGCTAATAGGCTCAATTGTACTATTGAGAGGAGCTTAAATGGTAGTGTTCAGTAGTGATAGAATTATCAGGCTGTGTAAAAATTTATTAAGCTTGATTAATAAATTTATTAGCCCATAAAAATAAATATATATGTCTGGTTTTGAATTATATGAATCGATTCAGCCCTAAACCGCCTCAGCCACGCGTTCACACACCAAATGTGAGTCGAACTAGGCAAGGCGATTCATATGAATCGAATTAACTGCCCCGTGTGAACACGGCTTAAGCCTGAGCCATGTGCTTCTCATGGGTTTATTTTGCTGCCACGTATCCCACAGAGCACCACACGGCTGAAATTATTAATGCATCTACCGGTTTTATTTGTGCAAACAAAATGACAATTCTCTAATAGAACGTATGAGGTAGTCCATTTTGATACAAGAATAAACAATATTAAAAAGAGAATATCTATATTATATAACATTTTCCAATCACAGTCGGATAGTACATGCCATCTTTTCATATGAGTGAAGTAGCTGTGATGTAGGAGAGCCAATTAGTTATTATGAGCTAATTAAGGAAATTATTATATTTATATATAGATACCGATGACTGAAGCAACCAATGTTAATGGCTATACATGGAACATGTGGACTGGTGATATTGGACGGGATGGCTAAATATGTTTCTTCGTGCACGGAAAATTGTAACTGGACTTGATCCCCCACCAAGTGAAATCGAAGATTGGTGGAAAAATACCCACCCAACAAACATTTAAAAAATCACTCTTGTTGCTACTTAGCATGGCGTCAGAATTATTAGAGTATGGGGATGAAATAGTTGGCTCAGCATCAGGATATTGACGGTTCAAAGATTACCCCACACATTTTGACATTGAGATAATAACAACATCATATGGCACTATACATCATATCGCATATTTGGGGACGCATTACTTCTATAAATCTGTAAAAGTTATCAACATTAATGTGCAATCACTGACAAAATATGTAAATCTACAGAAAGGTTGAACAAGGAATGCAGTTGAAATTAAATTGGACTTGAGGTTATACCAATTTGTCATCCATTTTTTTTGTGTCCAGCCATAGCGCTTTTACGTGCCAAAAGGCTACATCTTGGGGTATGTATGAAGTCAGGGCTGCCAAGGTGTGGAATGCCCAAACGGTAAATGAACGACAAATTCCTGACCTAAAAACTTACAAAAATATCTGTGCAAAATAAGGCTAGGAAACCCCCAGTAAACTGCACAGCAAAGGGGCATGTGATATGTCACAGCCCACCAGCGGGACGCCCAATGGAAGGTAACCATGCCAAAAGTAGCCAGATAACACACCACACAGCTACGTACAAGCCTATGATATGTAAATAGGAGTAGGCTAGTCTAGTAATAAGAGCAGAAAAATAAATACATATATACCAAGAAAATCCAAAAAAACTAACATAGGCTACTAACCATACCAACCAATTATCTATCTGCTACTGAAATGCAGGCAATCAAATACCTTATCAGCAGCCACTGTTTGGTAAGATAACACCAACACTACAACTGGCCAGCATTGAAAACAAGCCTGGGTACCCGGGCTTATATGCTATGGACAGTATAAATACAGCCTCAATATAAAAAAATATAAAAATATCAATACATAGAATTAAATAGTGCATGTACACGCAAACAAAATCTCTTCTCGTGAATTCCAGCAGAGTCAAGTTACTGGGTTTCAAGTTTGCGAACTAAGAGTGATACGAAGTGGCACACTGCCTCGGGTTCTAGATAGGACGAAGGGAGCCGTAGCTTGGTTCCCCGCCACGAACAAGTAGTCCTTAGGCTTGACATAAAGCATGAAATCACCGGGACCAGTGTAGGTGTTCCTCCGTGCGTGCGCTACTGTGTAGCGGAGCAGTCATGGCGTTATATAGATAATAGATTCACCCTGCACTTGTCGTACACGGGTGAACAAAAACGTAGTCTAAATACGGGCGAAAATAGCTTTAGTATGGAACAGGAAGTAGAATGCCTGGCTCCAGTATCAAATGGGTACTTATATTGGCACAGAGTTGGTGAAATGGGAGAGAATGCAAAAAGACAAGATGGCGGCCATAGAACGCTGTTAATTTCACCTTTAAATTCTATTAAAATATGTTTTATTATATTTTTCAACTCAAAGGTAGCGGGGAAATATGAAGACATATATAAAAGAATAAATGTTGCTTCTTAGATTGTGAATTTAGTCTCTCATTGCATTTCCCAGCTTTTTCGACAGCTTTTATATAGCGCTGGTATTCACCCGTGTACTGCAAGTATGGGGTGAATCCTTTATCTAGGCATTATAGTGTGCAATAGCTATGTGCTGGCATGTCAGTCGCATACGACTGGTCTTCCTCATTCCACTGCACTTTGAGAGTTTTATTTGAATAGACTACATCATCATTCCAGCGGTGCGGTGCATTGTGGGATGCGTGGAAGAAAAACAAACCTGTGAGAAGCACATGGCACATGCTAATACACTGGGTGCAGCTATGAAATGTGCTAAGCCGTGTTTACACGGGGAATTGTGAAGCGAATTAGGCAAATCGATTTATATGAAGCGATGTAGTGGCGCGTTTACACAACCGAGTTTGAAAGTGTTTCGTCACCGGGAACCAGCAGCCTTAGTGTTCCGCCTGTAGCTGGCGAGCACTGCTATTGGTTTAGTTTACACTCGTCGATTCGACGCCGATGAAGCTGCTATGTTAATATCGCTTGGAATTTAAGGTTAATTTAATTAAATTTCATTATTTGAGTATGTAATTCTGTTAAATATGATCGCATTCAATAGATTTCGGCCTAATCGGTCCCTCACACTGCCGGGCACCAGCGAAAGTTACACCTGAGCTTGTAGCCGGCGAGCACCACTATTTTACACTATCGCCGCCCGGGAACCAGCTGAATCGCTTCAAATAAACCACCTCGCAAGGTGGTTTACATAAAGTGAATCATATGAAGCGAATCAGCCCTAATCCGCCTCAGAGTCGCGTTTACATGGCGAATGTGAGGCGAACTAGGCAAGCCAATTCATATGAAGCGATTTAACTCTCCCGTGTAAACACGGCTCTAGTTTCAGCTAATCTCAGCTCTTGTGTGATACATAGAATACCAACTAAAACAAATATACATAATAAATTCAGATATTAATCTTTTATCCAGCATGGCATTTGCATCAATATAATCAGCACATCTTATGCCATGTGCGGTTAGATTTAGAGAAATATAGGCACTCAGAGTAGTGTTAGAGCCATAGCCAAAGTCAGTTTTACTTATTTTATTCATGTTTTTATTTATATTGTATGGTTAATGACATATGTAGTACTAAAAAATGAGTAGGGTTAATCATATATTGGTTACATATTTCTCTGAAACAAGTGTCTGTTTTGTGTGGAATTGTATGTTTCTAAGCTCAAAATGTTTAACTATGGCTAGTTTTGTCTTAGTTATATTTATCAGATCATTATATTGCATGTGTGCATACATGTTTAGGCCAAATTGTTATGTATTTCTATTAATTTAAAATAAAATGGAAGTTTTGCCCTACGCGTATCGGCAAACTGAATGGCCGTACACATTTGCTTCGCTGCCAACGCCGTTTTCAGCGCATGCGCAGTCGGAACAGTGATCTCGTCTATTATATATATCTAGGTGATGTAAATATCGATAAAAAAAAAAGATGTTATAAGCTTAATAAATTGATGGCCTATGGGCTTAACGCCGCAGAGTAGCCCACACGGCGCGGAGGGACAACTACACTGGTCCCTCCCTCCAGATCTTCCATATATGGTCCAATGTTGTAATACTTTGTGCCAAGCCTAAGGACTACTTGTTCCTGACGGGGAACCAAACTGAAGGAGCCGGGGATAACATGTCACGTGATCAATGGCGATCCACTTTTTCACGAAGAGCTCACATTATTTATAGTAATACCATTATTATACCCTACGCGTAGTGTAAACGGAAGAAGAAAAACAAAACCTCTTCCTGTGAGCGAAATCATTTCAAATGCTTGAAAGAGCATGGTAAAATACTAATCGATTAGTATGCTACTGAAGTTATGAACATTATTATTACCACTATTTTCGCCATCTAATGTTGATATGGATTATTACGTAAAATAAAAGCTGTTACAACGGATAATCAGTGATTTTTCTAGTGAAAGAAAAGGGATATGAATAATGTATTATATTTTGAATTTTACATGTAGCTAATTCCCTTTTTTGAAGTGAGATTAATAGTAAACAACATGGCGAATGAAGGTGCCTTCGCCGTACCTGGCATGCTAGTTTTCTTCAGTTTTCTTGTTTTAGTATCTAGTCAGAGTACTGAAACTACCACTGATGAAACATACACACATGTAAGTACTATAGCTACAACTACTTCTGCACAAACTACTACACCGATACCAACAGATGCGCCTAGTCCAATTCCACCACATTCAAGTAAGTTCAAGTTGTTTTGTCTGACTACTCACTAACCTGTCTAAGCTGAGGAGAGCTTGAATTGTCTCTTGTTACTTTAGATAATTATTTGACATTTTTCTACTTAGTGTTGCAATCTCCTCTTAAAATCGTTATTTCATCCGTGAACTCTAATGACTAATCAGAGTAGAGTAGGTTGTGTGGGTTTAATGCGCCAATTATGATGATGCGGTTTAGCAGTCAGTACATTAATAATAGTCGGGACATGTTCAAACAGGAACCGTGTAGCCGAACTGAGCTGAGACTGAGTTACAGTAGAGTAGCTATGTAAATTGTAATGTGATGGAATTTGTTTGTTACTCCCACATCCGATAGATAGATATTCCACCGCTTCAGCCCCCCCCCCCCCCCACTAGATAAAGGATTCACCCTGCTGTACTCGCAGTACACGAGTGAACGACAACGTAGTATAAATATGGGCGAAAATAGCTTTAGTATGGAAGAGGAAGTAGAATGCCTGTCTCCAGTATCAAATGGGTACTTATATTGGTGAAATGGGAGAGAATGCAAAAAGACAAGATGGCGGCCATCGAACGCCATTGATTTCACCGTTCAATTCTATTAAACTATATGTTTTATTATATTTTTCAACTCAAAGGTAGCGGGGAAATATTAAGACATATATAAAAAATAAGTATTGCTTTTTAGATTGTGGATTTAGGCTCTAATTTCATTTCCCCGCTTTTTCGACAGCTTTTATATAGGGTTGGTATTCACCCGTGTACTACAAGTACAGGGTGAATCTGTTATCTACCCCGCCCCCGAGGAATGTATTTAATCATTGGTGACCACCTAGTCGAGTAGATCTATGAGAAATTACCACCCTACTCCAACAAAATTGCTAGAAAAGGTTTTTCAACTGTTTCTGATAGCATTGGATGTGAAAAATATCATACTAAAAGTCTACCAAAATCTGACTGCCCTAAAGTTGTTAAATCCAAGATGGTGTCCAAAATGAATAGCGCTATGTGTTTTCCTTATTCGCACAGCGGCAGACAACCAATCAAAGCACCTGATTCACCACGTGTGGGGGGGGGGGGGAGCTAACGGCCATGATGGGTACTGGAACCCGACTAGAGGAGGGAGGGCACTTTGACACTCCCACTCATACTTCTGCCTCAGGAACAGTGGGGGTGGGGGTAGCCCACCAACACCAGTATGCATATGTAGTGGTCTGCACTGACCTCTCAGGCAAGTGGCCACATGGACAGGTGGGCGTGGGGAGTGTGTTGATGTCAGGGAGCCTGGGTGGTGTAATGGTTGGCACACTGGCCCGGAGTGCAAAGAGATGTGGGTTTGGGTCCCGCTCTAGGCGCAATATTTCCCATTTTCATCACCCCCACGACACTGGTTGCTGTGATCAGGATCCTGTACAAGCTTTGCGCTGTATGGTTGTTGAACCTACCCTGTGTATGTATGTGTTAGTGCATTGCCTGTATGTATGTAATCGTAAGCATTACAAGATGTACAATTCCAGGGGGACGAGTGTAGTGGTCTGCACTGACCTCTCAGGCAAGTAACCACATAGACAGGTAGGCGTGGGGAGTGTGTTGATATCAGGGAGCCTAGGTGGTGTAATGGTTAGCACACTGGCCCGGAATGCAGAGAGATGTGGGTTCGAGTCCCGCTCTAGGCGCAATAATTCCCATTTTCATCACCCCCACGACACATATAATTCAAAACCAGACACGGAATTCATTTTTGGGCCAATAAATTTATTAATCAGGCTTAATAAATTTCACAGTAGCCATTGATCTCTATATCACTAACTAAATTCGACAAGCTTCAGTCATTCAGTACAGATTACCTATTAGCTTGATTATTCTATTCTATGTTAGTACAATCCAGAAGAGTTAATTAAGCCTGACTATTAATATTAATTATTTGCAGGTTATGGTGAATATATATATAATCTAAGTAATTATATTGATTAAGTAGTTAGTCATTAAATATTTTCTTGAAATTGAAGACAGGAGACAGAAGCTATGGGCAGATCACGGTCATACTCTCGAAGCATACCAGGCACACAACAATCAGACTGATTCATACTAACAGACATATGGACCATCTAACTCTCAGCCAAATTGGGACAGGAGAGTAGATGGTCCTTTACTAACAAGTTATTTATTCACATAATTAAACATACTATTTGATTTCCAGTGTCCTAATAATCTTATACAGTCCAGAGACACTCCTACTCAAGCATATTCTTGAGCAGCTCCATGTCATAAGCTGTCTGATATAATCAACAGCCACCAGAGTAACTTGGATCCCTTCAGTATCAATCGTAAACATTTGATGAATGTTTGACTGGTCAGGGGGTCCCCGTTCGCGAGTATGAATGCTGGGGCGCCCTCATGCCGGTCTGCATATTGACAATATTTAGTCCATCCCCATACAGGACAGTAGATTGAATCAGGTACCCTAGGTAGCTTGACGTGATAGAGCTGTCCTCTGGCTTGCAGACCGTTTTCGTGCTACGGATGTGCACCAACAGGTGTGTCTTACGTGCCTTGATGTCTCCATACAGCAATGTATGACTGCCATCACCCAGCATCTCAAAATAAAATAAATTAGATTGTCTTAACAAACATGTATAGCCAATCAATAACGCCACAATAAGTCCATAATTTCCCATTTGTCTACATTTTACTATTATTAGTTTGACATGTTTTATTTTACTTTGGATGTACGCTCTGTTTACAATGTTATTCTTTAGCTTAAATACACCTTTTTTTAAGTACTGACAATGCATAACTATCAAATGCTTCCCACTTGCCCCTTCCTAACTTCACCGAAGACTTTGCTCCACACAGATAGTTTTTAATGGCCCCTTCTGTCCTCAATCTATCATTCGAGTATAAAGTGTTTAACATTACCATTTTAAGTTTAGTTTTTTTTTGTGTTATCCTTATGATTTTGGCCAAATGCCTCAAAATGTACCCTTTTATTACTCCACATTCCTTGTGATAATCCTGCTTTGAAAAATATGCTCAGCTTTCTAACTAAAGCATACTCATAAGCTGTGAGGGAATAAAGCCAATAAAATAAATTAGAGTGAGCAGCTAATTATAAGTACATATCAAATACACTGTTGTCATGAGCAGCATTGACTTTTGTTAAATGAAGTTCACCACATAGCCGATTTGCTACTAATTTAGCATTCTTGTTGAAAAACATTCTACTCAGAGCATCTTCCAACACTAGTTCTTTCCCTGCTTTATGTATAACTTGTACCTCGCAGCATCTGTAGGCAGCAAACCTCCAGATCTCTCTGGTACAAGCACATAACACATGGTCTTTTACCAGCAGCAGTTGATAACACTTTCTGAGATGCTTCATTATCACTATTAATGATAATTAAGAACTCATCTGGGTTTAATGGGCATAACCCCTTAAGGGCCACTACTAAATTAATTGCCTCTAGTTGTGCAATGTGTAATTTATTATTATCAAGAAATTCAGGAGAATATAATTTCAGAGAAATAGTGTGTACTACTGTAACCTCCCCCCAACCAGCAATGATGCATCACATTCAATGACCTACCTTTTCTTTGGGAAAGGCTTTAATAAAACTAACCCACTACTCCCTTCCGTGAAACGTATAAACCAAGCTATGTCCCTAATTAAATCCTGACTAACTACAGCTTTTCCTATAAAAGGGGTACTTCTTAAGCAATTCAGAATCCTATTAATGAAAGTCCTGGACTGCATAACACATTTAGAAATGAATTGTAATCTACCCACTAGTCTTTGCACATTTTTTCTAGTCACTACGCTACCTACTTTCCTTTTATTACTCTCAATTAAAATATCTAATGATTTCTCTTTGGGGATCCTCACCTCCATTACCCCGGTATCAATTTCATACCCTAGCCAATGCATTACCCGCAGAAGCCAGTAATTCTTTCGAGAATCGGCCGCTCCCATGAACCCGAGATTTGGTCACCTTTGGCATTTCATCGACATCAGACATAAAATCAAACTTTTAACATATCTTCAAATATCAATGTGTACAATCAACCAAGGTCATTACAGCTCGGTGATACGGTGAGGAATGATTTTAATCAGGTAGAGCAACCGGAAATCAAGTATGGTCAGGGTTACCGAATGCTATACTGCATTTGGTGTCTACGGTCAGCATCACTATGGGGTCCGTGGTCAAGGCTTTGAATTATGCATGTTACCGGAAACATGGACAATACACTTTGAATCCCCTGATAACTTGTTTTTATTATGGAGAGCTGGCACATCCCCCCCCCCTCCCCCCTCCCACTCCCGAGGTAGGAAATAAAGAAAATTAAAAGTCCCCCCTAATAATAATAATCGTTAATACTCAGGTAAAGAAAGAAGTGACCCCCCCCCCCCAAACCAAGGTAAAAAATAAGTTAATAAAATTATGAAAGTGCCCCGCTCCCCCCGAGATATATAAAACAATAATTAAAATATCTCCACCTCCCGACGTATGAAATTTTGTATGGATGTATGACTTGGAATCCATGGACCAGTATTTGCGTAGCCACTGTGTGAATAGTGGTACCACCGCTGTGCGAATAGCCGCTTCCTTTTATTATGGAGAGCTGGCACATCTCCTCCCCCTCCCGAGGTAGGAACAAAATCAACTGAAAGGTGCCGCCCTAATAATACCCAGGAAAACAAACAAAAATGTGCCCATACCAAGACAAGATGATTTTTGTATAGAGTACCCCCCCCCCCCCCTTCAGAGATACAATTTCTCTTTTTAATAATCCCCTCCCCCCTCCCTGTGATGGGAAATTAAACCAATTTAAATGGCTCCCTAATTTAAAAAAAATGAAGAAGTGCCCCCCCTCCAAGTCAAGGTAGAAACCCCTCAAAAAGTGGCCTCACCTGAGATATATATAAAAATAAAAATAAATAATCTCCCTCCCCTCCCGAGGTTGGAAATATCTGAAGATTTTGTATGGATGGAATTCACAGACTAGTATTCACGCAGCCGCTGTGCGAATAGCCGCTTCCAACCAACATTTCCATGTTGAATACGTTAGCCTAAAATCACAAGTACTAGACTA
This sequence comes from Branchipolynoe longqiensis, assembly GCA_030323885.1. Lineage (NCBI taxonomy): Eukaryota > Metazoa > Annelida > Polychaeta > Phyllodocida > Polynoidae > Branchipolynoe > Branchipolynoe longqiensis. The sequence continues at coordinate 67,751,145 of CM059193.1, read as the reverse complement.
ATGCCAATAGTGTATGGATTTGTCCCGGGGAGAGGGATCGTTAAGCATGTTTGGAAGATACTTTGAGAATTTATCTAATTATTTCTTCATTTGTATGTATTTTTTAAATATATAGATATATTATTGTTAACTGCTACGTAGTCAGTAGCTAGCCGCATTATGACTGAAGTGTGGTTTGTTTCATGAATATTTATCTGCCAACCGAATTAAATTTTGTAAACCATAGTTTTTTGTCAGTATCGTTGTTATTAATTTAATTAATAGAGGAGAAGAAGTACAATTGAATCTTTTCACGAACGATTTGCTTACACGAAGTCTGAATTCTGAAGATATCTGACGGGTATTAATATTATGCTCATGAATATGTTGAATAAGAAGTTGCAAATCAGTTATATCGTTTCTTATATAATCATAATATATACTTAGCCAGAACATCTATAGCATGAGCTTAAGTATTGGCAACATTAATTTATTTTGAAAGGAGTATTTATTAATTAACACACATGTCTATCTACTACACACAATATACTATCAGAGTAAACACATCATTCATAGTAGGTAGTGGCAGCCTGTCAAGTTTCTGCCCATCAATCTGAAAAATGCTCAGATTTTGCCTTACTTTTACACTAGAATTTTACCAGAACCACTGCACGGATATTTAGCATTTTTATACTGAAATAAAGTGCATTCATTCATCTTTTAAATGAGTCCTCCATTGTACATCTTGTTTGAATGTCTAAAAAGTATTTAGTTGATAAGAATATGTACTATCTGACAGAAAATGTGAGTGCTGCTGCACTAATAAGTTATCACACCAGAGCTTAACATTTGCTTGCTTCTTCCCATCGTGAAGTGTGCTTTCGACACAACCACCACACATCTATATTTAGTATCAGAAAAAACGCATTGAGCTAAGCTACATACCAGTATATAGTTCGAAAGAATCAGTGGAAATGTGACAGAGTTCTTTCATAATGTTTGGTATACCAGTTGGTTTTCATCAAATTTCACCCCCCGAAAGACAAAATAGCTACATAGTATTGGGTACCAAAAGAAAGAGCAATATGAATCATAGCATTGTCTGATGTGACTTGGTGTAAATGGGTTGTTCTGAGAATTTGTGAACCACTTTTGTGATGTGGAAACCAAGAGTGAAAACGTTCTAACAAATAGAAAACATTCTAACTAACAGGAGAATCTGGGTTGCTGTGGTGGTTTACATGTGCTTATGTCAAGAGTTGAAAAAAACTAATTTACACTTTTTGATTTTGATCGTATACAAATTGAGAAGAAATGTAAAATGAACTGTGTAACATCCATCCATAACATCATTTTGATTGATTTTAACATCCATCCATACATCATTTTAACAGACAATGCATTGAACAAGATTTATTTGATTACAATTAAGCAAAAAAGATGGTCTTACAAGAAAAAGGTTGAGAAAAAAAGCTTGGGTAGATGCATGGTGTCGATATGTAAATATTCATGGTTTCACTTTAGCACAAAATCATATAAGCATATTTTGGATACATTTTGTGGGATATATTAAATATATGTAGTTTTACTAATATACTAAATACACAGATAACTATTTGACTTGCTCCCCCTTCTCCCCCCTCCCCCCCCCCCCAACACACACAAAAAGGTTTATTCATTAACAATGTATGCACACAGTTTCTGAAAACGATCCAAGTGCGTGAGTGCTACAGTGCTATATTCTGGATAGTAACATGACGAGTTATTATTATTATTATTATTATTACAATTATTTTGTTTTCAGACGTAGCCGAATGCACATGTGATTTAACAGCTAACGGGTGTGATGTCAACTGTTGCTGTGATAAAGAGTGTACGTCGGATGACATCAGTACATTCAGCATCTGTCTTGACAGATACATTGTGTAAGTAATAATGCATCATTTGCAGGGTTCGTACAGGGCTAGTAAAGTCTTGAGCTTCATTGGAATGTATTGAAATCCATTAAACTATCCGCACTGATCTAACTTAGTCCAAAATCATCATTCGGCTTTAATTCACACACTCGTACACACAAGCAGACAATAAAGGACTAAAAGCATAAGAACGTTTAAAGGTTATTTAATTAATTAATAAAATTTAATCTAGGCTGGCGAATCAGAGGCGCAGCGAAATGAGGGCCAGGCACGGAGGCCCAGACGCCCTGAGCAGTTCAGTTCAGTTCAAGCTTAAGATGAGCAACTCGAGACGTGGAGATGAAGCAGCAAGGGGGATGTCAGGAGGGGCAGCGCTCAAAGCAAAAGAGATATGAGCGCTGCGGGTGCATCACGTATAACAGGTAGAGTCAAGTATGTCTTTACAGTGCTGGACTTCCAGGTGCCAGCTTGCATTATCCCGGTCAATGGCAAGCCTGTCGTTTCACAAGCCTGAGCGGCTCCTCTACGGAGACGCTTCTCAGTACCAACAGCGGCTTTAGCTGCTAATCTGAACTCACGAATTAGCCTCATTGGTGAGAGGCAGCCCTGAAGGCAGCAGCAATGCGGGACCAGCAGGGAATAGGTTCATGGAGCGAGCATATCTCCTCCAGGCAGTAACAGGGCAGCAGCAAGAGGTAGGAATGGCAGGTAGGTGGAAGAATAGGGGTGTCTGAGCAGAGCGAGTTTTAGAGGAGTACATAGTGATTACAAGCATATTACCATTAACAGCCACATCCTTCGCCTTCAGAACATGAGGGCCTATGATTTCAGAAGAGGAGGAGACTAAATTACTTTGCCTCATAAGAGTCAGAAACGCGAACAAAAGCGCTACTATTATCACATACGGAGGCGGGTCAAGAGACAGCATATAGTGAACAATATGCTTAAACTCGACCGGAGTCACAGGAGGGGCTCTAAGCACGATATGTTTAGAGGACTTCAACACTGCACGTTTCATTACCGTGAGCTCATTAGCCTGGAACTGAGGATGGGGACCTGGGCTACCAGTAACCCAGATTTTAACAGATGAAAAATAGTTAAGAACTGCACCCGGAGACTTGAGTGACTTAGAGAGAAGCATTAAGAAAGACAATAGATCATAGACAGTAGGTTTAAGAGGAGACACATGGTGGTTAGTACAGAAATTGAAATATTTAGTTAAATGAGCTGCCTTATTCTGCCATGTACGAGTCGCCAAGCCAGACGTGAAGAGAGTGATCAGCTCATCATGGTGCGTTACTGTGTAGTCCCCCCGTCCTGATATGACCTTAGATGTTGCTAGGACGTAAAACAACAACAAACAAACAACTGTGTAGTCTGGAAGATAGAGGCAAAAATATCACTATCTTCCAGCACATGACAAGCAGGACATTACAATTCAAAAACAAGTACAGTCAAATCCAGGGACACAGCTACACTCTCTAAGTTACGTTCTCTACACATCTACACATCAACTCAAAGTTACGAGCAGCCGCAAAGAGCCACAGTTGGTGGGCACAGGCACATAGAAATCTATCCCTACCTTTCCCCGAGTCAAGGACAGATTGGGATGCTGCATTATCCGAATTTACTACTATACAATAATTCTGGGGGTCAGGTGGGAGGAGCGCAGCTACTGCATGGACTAAATTAAGAGCCTCCAGTTGAGCGATCGACAGGTCTTTAGTCAGTCTGGGAACTCCGCTGCATAGTAGTGATTCGAAGAGAAAGCTGCCCCCCCTGCAGTCAGAGTAGCATCACATTCCAAGACAAACTCCTCCCTGGGCGCCGATGGCAGGAGTTGGAGAGCATTATAAGAGGCCGCAAACTTCTCAAACCACTCGATCATCTAAGATATCCCTTGCGAATTGATGTTGACCCGTAAATGGAGTATTCCTTAGTGCCTCTAACATCCTGTTAGTACACCTAATCGACGGCTTAATACACCTGGAAAGATGCTGTAACTTCCCCGCTAAACTTTGTAGCTGCTTCCTGGACGCTTTCACTTTAACCTTCCAAGCCCGACATTCACTTAAAATATCTGCCAGCTTCTCAACCGGCAAAGACACCATCATGGACGGAGCATCTACCATGAAACCCAGCCATACTAACGACGTAACAGGTGGGGAGCACTTCTTGAGAGCCAAATCCAAACCCAGTATCTCGGTTAACTCAACGAACCTCGCATATGCTGCTACTGCCCTATCAAGCGTCGGCTCCAATCCAATGAAGTCATCAAGATAACAGAGAGCAAAAAAGCCCTCCTGCCGCAACAACCAAACCACTGCCCTAGTGGTCCTAGCACAGGCGAGTGCAGAGGTCCTGCAGCCAAACGATGTCTAAGTACAGCTGACTATTCAATGAAATCCCTAATAACGGTACCGAAAGAGGACACACTCTCAACTGTCTATATGCACGCAACAAATCAGCTGCCCACAACCACGCCGAGGAGCCCAATAACGACAACCTATCAGTTAGTGTCGACACCGACGGGAGTGAGAAATTAAATGGAAGGCCCTGATAGAAACCTTTAATAATTCCCGCGTTCACACTACGACCCGGAGGAAAACTGAGATCAATAATCACTCTTTTATTAGCTGAATTCTTTTTAGGTCTGGTCATCATGGGGCTGACCTGGCACCACGGATAGAACGGAGTCACATCAAAAGGACCTAGCAATGCATTCATCGATAATTCTTTACGAATAAAGGCGTTAATATGAACATCAGTATCTGCCCCTACAGTATGATTAATGAATGTTGGCACCGGGATCTGAGTGGAGATATAATCAAGCGGCCAACCATATTCAAGATGGTCAACGAGCAGTGTATCGGGGTAGTCCAATAACAAAGCCCGCCACGCCGGAATCTTCAACCCCGATGGGACCGGTATACATGCAGACAAGTAATTTGGTAGGGCGGTCTCGCGCACTGCCATATAGATATCACAATAATCTCTAGCAGAAGGCCACATGATAGGTGCCGTCACCGGCCAGAACTCAGACAACTTAACACTAAACAGGGTAGGTGACGGAGGAGGAATGAAAGAAGTAGAGTCAAGGGAAAGAGAAGTAATATTAAACCAATCAACTACAACATCAGGCAAGGTACGGTCAGTATCAGAGGAAGGAAGCGGGTCAGAACATGCGGGAGTTTGGGCGGGCGGGGTCACAAGCACATGGTCTGCCGCACGGCGGGCTGCCATTGGCTGCTGTGATAGCCGAGTCGGGTGGGAGGGTGGGAGGCCCCCGCGGAAGTAGGTCAGCAGACACGGTGGCGTGATCAGTGTGATTCACCACGTGCGCACCGTCCTGATATGACCTTAGATGTTGCTAGGACGTAAAACAACAACAAACAACACAAACCACGTGCTCGCTAGTATGGAGACGGTCGGGCAGAGAGGTGGTAAGGGGGGGGGGGGGGGGTAATTGAACTTACTGACCCGGAAGCCTGCTCAGATAGTTTCTTGTCCATGTACTTGCGCTTTTTCATGCAGTCTTGCTCTCTGTGGGGCAAGCTCCTCTTGAATCTATACGCACAATAGGCGCACACCTGGACTAACCTCTCGGGCAGCACACCGTGCGGCGCCTGAAAACCGCAGTCTTTTCCCCAGTTCCATTGATAACCACCTCCTTATTATAGTCGTCACGGTAATTCAGCGGGGCCTGAGCAGAGGAGGGGGCAGGAACAGCCGGGCGGGAGCAGGTCGGTCAGCGGACTGCACATAGACAGGGCGAGGCAGCGGTTGGCGTGATGCATCAGTGCAGACCTCCCTCTGCACATCCTTCAGCGCCATGTGGTCGGCCCAACCATCAGGCAGGCGTCCATCTGCCACCATTTGAAACAGATGCTCAGACCATCTCCTACATGTGGCCCAATCCCAAGTAATGGCCATTCGCGCCAGTTCTTCTTCATGCTGCAGAAACGGTCCCCACCAATCCTCAGGGAAAGCCGGGTGAACCGCAATCCGATGAAGCGCCACAAAGTACTCTGCCCAAGTAGCCTCCCCTATGCCTATCTTCCTGCAAGCATCCCCACGCGAAATGAAATTATTTGGGAAGAAACTAGTACCTTTCGGTCGTTGCAGAGCAGGTACTGCCTCGACAAACGCAGCAGCTGCTGCTGGCAGACACCTAACTGGCCTCGGGCGTGGCCAGCGGTATCATGGCGAGCGGACGCGGCAGTAGCCGCACACGTGGTGTAGCCGGCAGCTGTGGCTCAGGGCAGGGGGAGGGCAGAGCTGGCGTTGCGCGGAGTAGAGGCGACAGGGCAGGCGGTGGCGGTGTAATAGCTGGTAGTGGCCACTGGGCTGGAGCCGGAGTAGCTGGTGGAGGCGGCCGGCAAGCCGGTGGCGTCTTGGGCGGCAGCTCCCTGAATGGTCGTGCCGCCACTCTCTCCAACGCAGCTAGTCTTTCGGTAACGGCGGAGTATCTCTGCGTCTCTCTACTCAGTCTCCTGATCACGTCCTGATCTGACTCTTGAACCGACGAAGCCGACGTAGAAGGGAGAGGTTGCCCTGGCCTCATAGGCGTGAAAATAGATGACTGAGGCGAGCTTGCATCCACTATAGGCTCACATGAAGACTGTACTGCTCTAGTAGGTTGTGTGCGTGGCAAAACCTGTGATAGAGGTGGCCTACCTCGGCGCTTCTGAACAGGTGGCATCTAAGGCTATATACTACTAGCACTGCTGTAATCACCACGTGGTTGGTATGTAAGAGCAAGAGGTGATCGCACTGGTCTGTAGAGCAGCCACGGGTGAAGTGACGAGCTAGGCGTAGGCGATCCGCGAGGAAAACTAAAAATAGAACATAGCCTCGTGTGCAAATTACCCATGTTAGCCTGCAGCCAACATGTTTGTTGTTTTTCCTGAACTCCAAATTAAAATAGTCTCGAATTCCTATCAAAAACAGCCTTGAAATAGGCTTGAATTCCATATCTTCACTTGTGTACAGTCCCTGCATTTATTGGACTATCTTTAAAGGCTATCTTAGTCTTGTTGGGCTTTTATTTATCCATGTATTTAAGTATGCGTCTGTAAATGTTCTGAAGCCTAAACCTTTACAAAGAATCGCATGTCTTCTTCAGAAATAGGGAGTCAAATGTCGCTATACGACGACTAGATAGCAATGTGAAAAATGTTGTAGAATGTAGTTATGACAAATATTTATTAATTGCTACGGGGTAATATTGACCTTGCTTTAAAGTAGTTCTAATTTGAATTCCAAGCCTGATATGATAGCACCCTAACGTGTATGTAAGAATAAAATCCAACCCCTTAAAAAAGAACCTCAGTAGTTAAGATAAGTAAATGTATGAATGCACAAAAGAAAGAACAACATCAGTACCTAACAGGTTATCTAGCGTTCGAAATAAGAGCTTGTCCAGGACAAGTGAAAATTACACTCCACTTGTCCGGTGGACAAATGAAAGTCTTGTCTTATTCTATCACTGCATATATATATATATGAGTCGGCCTCACGAAAATGGGCCAATTGGTGGTCAATTTAAGATGTCGCATTCACGATTTTTAAAGTGTAGTGCATTTCTTTGTTTCATATTAAATTATCCTAGAAACAAATAGGGTTGTTGTATTTTCTCTACCTTTACATTCAGGATAAATTCAAGAACTTTCCAAGACCTCTGTCAATGCTAAACTGTAATTATGCCGTTCGACGCCGACATCCAATGCTTGACGCCGACAACTTTAATAGATGTCGGCGTCACAATTCTTAAAGTGTAGCACATTTCTTTGTTTCATATTAAATGATCCTAGAAACAAATAGGGTTGTTGTATTTTCTCTGCCTTTACATTCAGGATAAATTTAAGAACTTTTCAACACCTCTGTCAATGCTAAATTATAATTATGCCATTTGACGCCGGCATCCAATGCTCGACGCCGACAACTTTCCCCGATTGGCCTGTTTTCGTGAGTCTCTCTCATATATAATAAGAAGTATAAATTTATGGCCAAGATATATATTTGTATATTGTATATGGTAAATTCTTTGGACAAGTGAAAATCACACCTGACTTGTCCATTGAACAAGTGAACAATTTTGTTTATTTTTATCACTGTTATCTGTGTTTGGTGATATTACTTTCACCTTTTCGCTCTTCTCTTTTAAGGGAAGACAACAGGGCTTGTATAAAGCGCACATTCCTATTCACGAGCAATGTACCATACGAGCAGGATGAATCAGACCGGAGCATGTTTTGTATTATCCATGATAATTGTAAGTTCATCTTATTTATATCTTGGAGCCTTTGGTTTCTGTACTATGTTGTTAAAGCTGCATAGTCCGATAAAAGCCTCACATTTTCAAAGGCAAAACACTTACCAAGATTTAGTCCTACATAGTCAAATTAGATATTAGTTCACTTGTTAAATAGTTGTTGTTGCCTAGAAGGGCATACTAGGTGAATTTTAATATAACCTAACATTACTACTGTAGTACTGAAGCCTATGACAGTATGAGGAGTTTCGATAAGCATCGCAAAATTAATTTTAAATGCTTACACTTCAAATAACTTCAGTAATATTAAATCATATTTATTTCAAACTGAAGTATACTGGGCGCGGTGGCCGAATCGTTAGAGGGCAGGACTCGTGTGCGGGAGATCGGGAGTTCGATTCTTTGTCGAGTCAAACCAATGACCTATAAAATTGATACTTGTCGCTTCCTAGCCTGGCAATCGACATTAATAGGATAGTGCAAGGACTGGTCAGCTCAGTGTTGGGATAATATGACTGAATGGGATATCAGGTCATGGTGCTGGTGGCCTGATTTCCCAGTGGGGCAGCACTATATGTTTGTTTTTTTTTTGTTTTTTTTCTGTCCTAGCAACATCTAAGGTCATATCAGGACGGGTACCGACTTGTGACAGTGCGCACTCATGGCGAATTTATAGTGCTGTCCAACTGGGAAACCAGGTCACTGGCACCATGACCTGATATCCCACTCAGTCAGATTATCCTGACACTGCATCAACCAGTCCCTGCCCTATACTATTAATGCCGAGCGCCTGGCTAGGAAGCGACAAGTATCAATTAGTCATTGGTTTGACTCGACCAGGGTTCGAACCCACGATCTACCGTCTGGTCGGCAGCACTATAAAGTTGCCATGAGTGCGCAGTGTCACAAGTTGGTTCCCGTCCTAATATGACGTTAGATGTTGCAAGGACATAAAATTCCAACAACCAACCAACCAATCAAAATAAAGTACGGTAGATTATAATGATCCACCTAATATATTTATCTCGGAAAATGACAGAAATTCAAGACCATCGGACTATACAACTTTAAGGACGAGACGTGATGGACAAATGAATTGAGCGCCCACTTTCTGTGTGGCAGGTCGTATGGTTCTAATCCTGGGTTCGAACTCTGGCCAAGCCTCAGAATTTATTCTTCTTCATAAATATTTATACCCTGCAAAGTTATATGTTATGGACAGGGTAAGTAAACTATTGTGATAGGCCGATGTTGGCCATCCCAGATACTCACACTCACGGAGACACATGGATGAACGATAAGGCCACGTACGCTTCAGACGTTTATTATGTTTTGATCCGTTCACCGCGCCGTCCACAGTCAAGTGACCTGCCCCCTAACTCGCTAGGTCCCACATCGCCTCTATAGGTGGGTGGGTGGTGTGTGTGCTAGCCATACGCAGTAGAGTGCACTGCCCGGTGGCTAGTGTGCGCCACATAGCGCAGTGTAACTGCGTAGGTGTGCGGTGTAGTCTCCGCCGCCACCGCCTGGTAGTGGAGCTCATGTACAGACTGCTGCACTATTAATTAATAAAACCGAACTATTGAATCAGCGCCAAGCAGGTGTGCGATAAGCATGGTATGCCATGCACTAGGATAGGGCACGGAGGGATGGAATGGGGAAGACCAATTGTCCATCACCAAAATTTGTCCTACCCTATTAATGGATGTATCAAATTGAAAGTTGCTCACTGTTCTGCTCATAGTTTAGTTGTCAGTCCCACACAACACTGTTAACCTCAATCTTATTTGCTTCAGGTTCATAATTTCAAAGTGCTAATTATTCTGTGACAATATAATTTGACATTCATCTTTTAGTGCTGATGAGATTGAAATAACATAAAGTATAAAATTTATAACTTGTCATCCATTGTTTTAAAGCTGCATAGTCTGATGAAAACATTTTCAGAACCAAAGCAATTATCTAAACTTCAGAATCCCATGGTGTCAGAGTTTTGGCATGGTTGCCTAAATTATTGTTCGTGGTTGCATTTCAAAGTTCAAATATCTCTAAAATAGGGTACATAATAACGATCTCAGAAAATGTCAGAAACTGTCGGACTATGCAACTTTAAATATATTTGATTAGCCCAAACATTCTTCATTTTTTTAGATGAGCAACGAAACTATTATGAACTACCAAAAGCAGTCGACACTGAATCAAAATTCTTGGAATATCGAATGCGTTATGGAGGGTCGTCCTACATGCCTTCTGGACGAAATATGGATGTTCCTTTATCTTACTATATGGTATGTTGCCTATTTGTGTATATATACACGTTTTTCTGCTCAAGTGGGACCCTCACATTGACTGTATTGGATGTCAGTCCCCATATTTGATTAAACTATGTGAATTTTAAGGCCATATGTCAACAATTTTACACTGCAAACCGCATGCATGACCTTTTTTACTCCCTCCCTCCCTCCCTCCCTCCCTCCCTCCCTCCCTCCCTCCCTCCCTCTCTCCCTCCCTCCCTCCCTCCCTCCCTCCCTCCCTCCCTCCCTCCCTCCCTCCCTCCCTCCCTCCCTCCCTCCCTCCCTCCCTCCCTCCCTCCCTCCCTCCCTCCCTCCCTCCCTCCCTCCCTCCATAATGGTCGCAAAGAAGTCAACGACCCCTTGTGACCTCTGTGATCAGCCCTTCTTTTTGTGGTCACAATCAGTAGGTGACTGGGGTATTATCTCTCTACTGATTCGGCCACTCTGTCCGGTAATACAAGGTGTAGCTACTAACTAGCCGGGACCAGGCGGGATGGCCGAATGAGTTAGCGCGTCCATCTCCCTTGCTAGTATATCGCGGGGTCATGGGTTCCAACCCTGGTCGAGTCAAACCAATGACTTCAAAATTGATACTTGTTGCTTCCTAGCCAGGCGCTCGGCATTATTAGGACAGGGGAAGGATTGGTGTGCTCAGTGTCAGGATGATGCGCGAAACGGAAGAAGGCAAGGCGGGGGTGGGAAGAAAAAGGCGTTTTATTTAACGCCTCAACAGAGCATACAGGGGAAAGATAACAAGCATGGTGAGGAGGAGACAAGCAATGAGCGGGCTCATGAGGAGCAAGAATAACAGGCTCATAAGGAGCAAGAATAACAGGCTCATAAGGAGCAATGCAGTGAGGGGCTCATGAGGAGCAGAGACAAGGATAAACAGGGGCTCATCAGGAGCAAAGTCAGAGTTCTGGTGAGGGGGGGGGGGGGCCGAGGAGCCCTCCGCTGCTGAAATAGGAGGTGGAGGAGAGAAAAGTTGGGTGGGTGGGTGGAGGAAAAAGGGGCAGAGGCTGGATGGCGGCAGGAAGGCGAGTGCCTGAGGGAGGCCGGCGGGCGGCCTTATAAGGGAAAGGAGGGCGGGTGACAGCAGGTGAGGTGTGAATGCTGCCGGCCCGGGGGAGGGGGAGTGAGGGTGAGCAGCGGGCGTCGGGTGAGGCGCGAAGGCTGCGCGACACGGGGCGGGGGAGGGAGCGGCGCGCGGCGGCGTCGGGTGAGGTGTGAGCGCAGCGCGACTGGCGGGGGTGGGGGAGGGTCTCTTCCTCTCCTCGCATCAAGCGTAATGCTTCGCATTACGACCGATGCGCGAAACGGAAGAAGGCAAGGCGGGGGTGGGAAGAAAAAGGCGTTTTATTTAACGCCTCAACAGAGCATACAGGGGAAAGATAACAAGCATGGTGAGGAGGAGACAAGCAATGAGCGGGCTCATGAGGAGCAAGAATAACAGGCTCATAAGGAGCAAGAATAACAGGCTCATAAGGAGCAATGCAGTGAGGGGCTCATGAGGAGCAGAGACAAGGATAAACAGGGGCTCATCAAGAGCAAAGTCAGAGTTCTGGTGAGGGGGGGGGCTGAGGAGCCCTCCGCCAAAGAGTAGGAGAGGGCTCGAGGCGCGCCCGGGGCGGGGGCAGGGGGCGCCCGAGGCGGGGGCCCGGAGAAGGTCTAATCGTCCTGAGAGGAGGGTCCGGGGCCTACGTGGAGGGGGGGAAGCGGGCGGCCAAAAAAGGGAGGCCCACTCCTGAGCCTGGGGGAGGAGGTCCGGCGAGGGTCGAGGAGGGGGGCAGCGAACTCCTCAGGGCTGGGCGGGGCGGGAGTCGGGGTCGGGTCGGGCGGGTTCATGAAGGCGGTGTCGTGAGGGTCGGTGGCTGTGCTGTCTGGGGAGGGTCTCTCGTGAGGCTGGGCTGAGTCGTCTGAGGTGTGAGGTGCGAGGTGATGATCCCCGGCTTCGTCTGGGCGGCGTTTCGATCGGTGTTCGCTGAGGGGCTGTCGGTGGAAGTCGCGGGGCTGTCGGCAGTGGTTGGGGTGAGGCGCCGGGGAGGGGCCGGCGGATCAAAAATCCGCCGAGGCGGGCGGGGTCTGGCGCTCACGGGCCTGTTTGGTGCGGCAACCGGCCTCGCTGTGCATCGTTAATATGCGGCGCACGTTGGCGCAATAGGCACAGATGTGCCGATGCCTGTCTCCCACCTCGCCGTGGGCCTCCCCGACGGGGGCCCGATCGCACGAGGCGATATCGCGGTTCCAAGCGGAGCAGGGGGCCCCGTGAGCGTGCCTATCGTAGGTGGTGCGGGCGTCGACTTGGTGCCGGGGCAGGTGTGCGCCTCGGGCTCCATCTTGTGCCGGGCTGGGGGGCGTGTCGAGGGGGTCGACGGTCAGCATGCTGTCGACTCGGACGTTGTTGAGGGGAGCCTCCCGTCCGCGATCCATGAGAAGATGGTCTCTGAGTACCGGCGGACGGTCGGCCAGGGGTGGAGGAGGTTGTCCCTCATGATGGTGAGGTGATGGTGGTGGAGGCCCTGGAGAGAGTGGGCGGGGAACGAGGGATGGTTGACCAAGGTGAGGAGGGCGAGGTGATATTCGTCCTTGGTGGCCTCACCCAGTTTCACCGGCTTCCGTCCCGGCCCCCTCTCCACCAGGTCGCCGGGGAAGACATAGTCCGAGGGGACACCTCGGCGCCGGCCGGTGTGGTGCGCCTCGGCGGAGGCCAGTATATCGCGGACTGCGACGGCCGCGGATGCTGGGCTGTGCTCCGCCGTCTCGTGGCGGTAGGCAGGCGGCGGGCGCGGGGCGGCGGTGAGGCGGCTGTACCCCTCGTACTCCGGGTGCATCGCCCCGGGTAGAGTCGCTTGAGGCGGGGGAGGCGGTCGGCTCCCGATCGGGGCGAGGGCCCGAGGTGCTTGGACGGGCGGCAAGATGAAGGCGGCCTCCCGCGTTGATACGGGCTGGGGGGTGACCGGGGCTCCTCGGGCGACCCCGGCCTCGACGGCTTCCATGCGGGCGGTGAGGCGGCTGAGCGCCTCCAGGATGGCAATGGTATCGCTGGAGGGGCCTGAGGCGGAGTAGGCTGCGGAGCCTCCCGGCGAGCCCGAGGAGGGCCCTGGCGTGCCCATGACGGTAGTCCTGGTGCTGGTAGCCGTGCTGTTGCTCCGGCCTTTCCCCCTTCCGCGCCCGGGCATGATGGATCGGTCCGAGGTGGAGTAGTAGAGGCCCAAAGAGGAAAAAGGGGCAGAGGCTGGATGGCGGCAGGAAGGCGAGTGCCTGAGGGAGGCCGGCGGGCGGCCTTATAAGGGAAAGGAGGGCGGGTGACAGCAGGTGAGGTGTGAATGCTGCCGGCCCGGGGGAGGGGGAGTGAGGGTGAGCAGCGGGCGTCGGGTGAGGCGCGAAGGCTGCACGACACGGGGTGGGGGAGGGAGCGGCGCGCGGCGGCGTCGGGTGAGGTGTGAGCGCAGCGCGACTGGCGGGGGTGGGGGAGGGTCTCATCCTCTCCTCGCATCAAGCGTAATGCTTCGCATTACGACCAATGTGACTGAGTGGGATAACAGGTCATGGTGCCAGCGGCCTGGTTTCCCAGTAGGACAGCACTATAAAGTCGCCATGAGTGTGCACTGTCACAAGTCGGTACCCGTCCTGATATGACCATAGATATTGCTAGGACATAAAACAACAATAAACAAACAAACTAACTAGCCTAAAAGGGCCTTAATGATTGACATCGAAACTAGTTAACATTATATATGAAACCGAAACAGGAATGATGAAAGCGGGACACATATGAGTAACCCGTATCCGATACAGATTTTGGTGGTATTTTTAGTGATATGGTTGTACTCCATTTTGACACAGATTTTAAGGTAAATTTATGGAAATAAAAATGTGTAACGACATTATTCCCTTGAATGCATTCCACAACAGTACAGTATAATGGAGCTGATGTTCAGCCACAGTGATGAATGTTGCATGTTTGTGTTTTTTTAGGCTGTATTTATACTGTCCATAGCATATAAGCCTGGGTATTCAGGCTTGTTTTCAATGCTGGCCAGCTTTAGTGTTGGAGTTATCTTATCATACAGTAGCTGCTGACACGGCATTTGATTGCCTGCATTTCAGTTGCAGATAGATAGTTGGTTGTTTTGCTTAGTAATCTATGTTAGTTTTTTGGATTTTCTTGGCATGTATGTGCTTTATTTTTTCTACTTCTACTACTAGACTAGCCTACTCCCATATATCATAGGCCTGTACTTAGCTGTGTGTTGTGCTTGTCCGGCTACTTTTGGCATGGTTACCTTCCACTAGGCACCCCGCTGGTGGGCCGTGAATACAACGTAGTTTGTTGTAAATATGTTTGCGTAATAAAATTTTGTAATTGTATTCACATGTTTTTATGGTATGTGGGACATACATATATGAATTATTATGTGATACAGATTCGTACAGGATTTTAGGTGAAAAAAACCAGAGTGCCATCCAAAAAATGTCGCTGGTCGTCACATTTGATGTTTTCTCTTTTATTTCAGAGTGGTGACCCTCTGCTGGTGATACATTCCTCCATGGTACTGGGGTACCTGATTCTTCCCAAAGCCTTTTTATCGGGCACATGTACGGACAATAACCCTGCAGGTAAAGAAAGTGCCACCATTGAAATAACGCCCAGAATGATAACTGGGTCAGGGGATTTCTGTGATATTATTGCGTGTGCTAATTTCCATGATTTGCCTTGATTTATTTGACTGATTTCAGCGACTTTCCCGTCTCAGAGTTAAAATAACACCTCTTAAGTGCCAGGAAAACAAGGACAAATTAATCGGAATTCAGATTTTCTTTTCATTTTGGTGGGTTAAAACAAAAGTAAAAAATGTTGCGACGTGTGAAATATCATTACTGATCATAAAAATAAAGTCCTAATTGCATGATAAAATATGGGATATATTTATTTGTCCGCATTTTTTTATATTTATCGGTTAACGTTAAGCTTTTTTTTTTTACAGCAATTGATTAGTCCGAATCCTGTTCTTATGACCTTAGATGTTGCTAGAACATCAAACTCAAACAAGAAATGGTTAGATATGGGTGATAATATAGTCACAACAAGGACAGTTGAAACCTGACTTCAAGTATTTTTCCCGTGATTGCCTGACAGTGCTAACCATATGTGGGGAAATCCACGTTTTAGCGGAAATTTGCAATTGGCGCCAAGGTCTCTGCCTGATGTCCGCGTTTTTTGTCAGAGACCACTTTCATCCCTTTTTTATAACATGATTTATTTGGTATCTTTTAAGCATTTTTGATCGATCAGAAACATGAGTGTGTGCGTCCCATGAAGAGTATAAAGAGTGCTTGCAATGCCACCTTAGCACTCAGCGCTCAGACGTTCTACAAGAACTTCATGGTAGTAAAGGTGAATACAACTTATATAGGCTGTAACTAGATACAAGATTCACCTCTGACTATATTCAGAGGTGAATTACAACCCTGTGTAAAAGTTGGAGAACATGTCTTTTACTGTTGATGGTCCTAGTTTGGCATTCCTATCTTTTGTTTATTAAAATCGAATAGCTACAATCCGATTGTATATGTTTTTTCTCCACATAATCTCCCGTCCGCAGACCCCTTAGTACTGACCGGGCGCGGCAGCGGAATCGGTAGGGTGCGAGTCTCACGTTTGGGAGTTTGGTTCCAGGACGAGTCAAACCAATGACTAATAAAATTGATATTGGTCGCTTCCTAGCCTGGCGCTTGGCATTAATAGGATAGGGCAAGGACCGGTTAGCTCAGTGTTAGGATAATGTGGGATATCAGGTCATGGTGCTGGCATCCTGATTTCCCAGTGGGGCAGCACTATAAAGTCGTAATGAGTATGCACTGTCACAATTCGGTACCCGTCCTGATACGACTTTAGATGTTGCCAGGACTTAAAACTCCAACATCCAACCTATATTCTCCAGAGTGTTCAAATCACATAATATCAGTTTGAAATAATAGAAGTCCATCATGAAGTAAATCCACCATGTTTGAATGAACTGGTTGTACCACTTGACTACCTCAGCCAATGAAAATGACTGCTTCCTGACCTAGATTGCATTATTACCTAGGAACCTCTCCACTTCCTGCCAATGGTTGCCATGTGGATATGTGGGCTCTATCAATTCAATCTTTAAAGTTCATTTATCTCCTGGACTGTATCTACTAATCAGTTCAAAAGTTGTGGGTAAATATATCAAGGTATGTGAAGAATATATTTTGATTTTTAGATTAAGAACTCTGTGGCGGAGTGGTTAGAGTGTCCGACTTTTTTCTAGGTCAGACTCCTAATCTGAGGGTCGGCGGTTCGATTCCCCGTGCCCCCAGCTCTGCCAATTTGGATTTCCACCGCTGTGTATAACTTACAGCGTCATCAAAGGCCGGTTGCTCTCGTACCATGTCTATGTGGTGTTGGAGGTTAAAAATCCCTTGGGTCGGTAAAAGTGTAGGCTCGGGCTTTCTATCGACCAGCAGTGGAATGAGGAAGAGCAGTCGTCTATGACTGAAATTTCCCCTGCTTAAACAACTAATGGACCAAAAAAAAAATAATTCTCATTTCATTTACCCACATTTCTCGACTTTTTATATAGGGTGGTTCTTCACCCCTACTCAGAATACTGTAGTACCGCGTTAATCTTTTAATAAAAGATTCATCCCGTACTAGGCTGTAGCCAGCAAAAATCAGTAGGGCTGTTATTGTATTTCTGTGTGTAACATTCCGAAGTATTTATCTGGGCTCGGAATGGGAAACTTTAAGCGTTTAAAATCCCTTGAGCGGGAGTCGTATATGATTCAACTGAAACTGCTGATCTTGGATGAAATTGTAAATGTATGCTTCTGTTTGTTCTTTTAACGCGTAACTACTGATTTTGTTTTAGAATCCTGGTTCCGTTTCCTCCGTCATTATCCACAAGCTCCTTGTTGGTAAGCCACCATTAACTATCACAACCCCACTATGACCTTTAGGTCAAGCTACCAATTATTTACCGGACGCGGTGGCCGAATTGGTAGAGCACAGGCCTCCCGCGCGGAAGGTGGGGAGTTCAATTACCGTTCAAATCAAACTAATGACTCACAAAATTGATGCTTGTCGCTTCCTAATCAGGCACTCAGTATTATTAGGATAGGAAAAGGTTTGGTCCAGTGTCAGGATAATGTGACTGAGTGGGATATCATGTCATCGTGCTGGCAGCCTGGTCTCTCAGTGGGGCAGCACTATAAAGTCGCCATGAGTGCATACTGTCACAAGTGGGTACCTGTCCTGATATTACCTTAGATATTGCCAAGACGTAAGACTTCAACAACCAATCAGATACCGATTTAAAAAAATGAGTATATGATCCTCTGTCAATGAACAATGTCCAGTACAACTTAATTTCTTTTTTGGTAAATATTGTCAATTTTATTCATCGGACAGTGTTATTTGTTGTCAGCGCTAAATCAGTTGAAATCACCCAATAAAGAAAATGGAGTACCTGAAACCCATACAAATTATGCGGCAGTCCAACCTTCATAGATGTGACAACAACCAACATTGTATTTCTAGATCAAAACACTAATCACATGGGTACAAGCTATTACAATGTTGACCATGTACAAAATATAAACAACGAAAAAACTATTAAAAAAATTCCGTTAAATTAGGGCTTCCCGATTTACCACAAGCAAGCTTACAGAAATTATTGATTAAGGAAATCAGTCCATGTGGATTATGACCACTACTGCACATTTGACGAAAACAAGGGACTGTACTTGACCATTATGAGCAGAATAAACAAACTATCACTAAAAATAGATATAAAAAAATCAGGTGGGCAGGGAATACAAGGAGGAACTGAGGTTTAATGCACATGATGTTTGATTAGAGCCGTATATTTGATATGTTGATTAGTGACGAAGACATATTCTGCATTGTGCATTTTCAGCCACGGACAACGGAACAGGTTTGTCTCTTCACTTGAGTTGCACCCTTCTCCTGTCGTAGACCTCATTTCTATTTCACTCTGAATCACATGGCTTCAGATACTGTAAAGCGATTTGTTGTTTTGTCCCAAGTCGTGAATTGCTATTAACCCTCTGTGCTTCTGGGTGGAATCTGGCTTTAATCTGTTCTGTAACTATGGTTGTAGATGGTCCAGACTAAGTTATCTTTTGGTGTAAGTACTTGGAATGACAATCATGTTGATAATGATTATAATTAGTCCTGAAAAATATCAGTGGAGACTGTATTACTATCTTGTCACCACTATCCTCCCACCACATCTACATTCCTATCTCGCCACTGTAGCTACATTGCTATCTTGTCGCCACTATCCTGCCACCACATCTACATTCCTATCTTGTCACTGCTATCCTGCCACCACATCTACATACCCATCTTGCCACCGTGTCTAGATTCTGGAAATAACGACAAAGACAATGGAGCACCTGAAACCAATACAAATTATGCATCAGTCTAACCTTCATAGATGTGACAAAAACTAACATAGTATATTTAGATCAAAACACTAATCACATGGGTACACGATATTACAATGTTGGCCATGTACAAAATATAAACAAGGGGGGGGGGGGAAACCCATCCTTTCCTTGAATTAGGACCTCCCCGATTTTACACCACAAACAATCTTACAGAAATTATCGATTAAGGAAATCAATCCATGTGGATTATGACCACTACTGCACAGTTGGCGAAAACAAGTGCAAGTACTTGACCATTATGAGCAGAATAAACAAATGATCACTAAAAATAGATATATAAAAATCAGGTGGGCAGGGAATACAATGATGAAGTGAGAGGTTTAGTTCACATGAGGTTTGATTAGAGCCGAATATTTGATATGTTGATTAGTGATGAAGACATGTTCTGCATTGTGCATTTGCAGCCACGGACAACGGAACAGGTTTGTCTCTTTACTTGAGTTGCACCCTTCTCCTGTCATAGACCTCAATTCTATTTCACTCAGAATTGCATGGCCTCAGATCCTGTAAAGCACTTTCAAGTTTTGTCCCAAGTCGTGAATTGCTGTTAACCCGTCGTGCTTCTGGGTGGAATCTGGCTCTAATCTGTTCTGTAGCTATGGTTGTAGATGGTCCAGACTAAGTTATCTTTAGGTGTATGTAATTGGAACGACAATCATGTTGATAATGATTATAATTAGTCCCGTAAAAGATCAGTGGAGACTGTATTACTATCTTGTTAACACTATCCTGCCACTGCATCTACATTCCTATCTTACCACAATATCTACATATCCTATCTTGCCTACGTATCTTGTTGCCACTACCCTGCCACCACATCCACATTCCCATCTTGTCACCACTATCATGCTGCCACATATGGATTCCTACCTTGCTCCTGCATATATATTTCTATCTTGTCACCACTATCCTAACACCACATCTACATTCCTATCTTGTCACCACTATCCAGTCCCCACATCTACATTCCTCTGTTGTCAATACTATCCTGCCACCACATCTACATTCCTATCTTTTACCACTATCCTACCACCACATCAACGTTCCTATTCTGGCATCTTATCCTCATTTCGCTATGGTTGTGCACAATGCTTTCTCGGGGAGAAAGACTTTCCTATTATTAAAGCTGCCTAATTCGATGAAAACAACATTGAATCAAATTGGACTAGTGCTACCTAGCGGTGAAAACAAGTGTTAGCACACTTACCCGTTATGAGCAGGGTAAATAAATTCATCACAAAACATTTTTCTTTAAAAAAAAAATTGAAATAAAAATATTCACCTGAATGTAATCTTAAATTCATTCGTGCACTGATTAAACATTTTTTGCTGCATGCAAATATTAAAAAGTCATGTAATAGAACTGCTGAATCCTATGGTGTCCAGCATTTCAGTGTACACACCTAGAATAATTTTGCATGGTTTCACTTGAATTATAATCCCTTTAAAATGCAAACTGAAATAAAGTAGATTTTAATGATCAAACTAATATAGTAATCTCAAAAGTATGGTAAACGTTCAAAACCATTGAATTGTGCAACTTTAATGTAAAATATACGATTCATATTAGACCTGAGAAGGGAAAAGTGTTTGAATTTGAGCACATTTCTGGTATTTTTGGTCGGCACCCCCCTAAGGAGTGGTCTTTTTTGCCAGTACACCGAAATAGATTTGTTTTGTTCGAGAATGCATGCCACCTTCAGCCATATCTCGGCCAATACCAAACCCCAGAGCCATCGGGCCTCAAGGCCCCTATCGGCCAATAACAGCTGAACATTTTCGTAGTGGTGCTATATATTCTGATGTTATGATGACTTGTGGCTACTAACTTAAAGTTGCCTAGTCCGATGGTTTTGAATTTCTGTATTTTTTCTGAGATAAATATATTAGATTGATAACTAGTATCTACTTGACATTAGTTCAAGGTTACTTTTGTTTTAAATGGTAAACCTTTTAGATATTTTGAGTGCAAACATGGAAAAATAGTTTTGGCAAGCTTGCCAAAACTCTGACACCACTTCTGCAGTAACAGGTTCTGTTAAATTGACTCAGTATTGCCTTCTACGCAGAAACAAATGCTTAATAAGTGCATCAGTATCTAAGTTAGATATGTAAAATCAAGTCTAGATAATTGATTTGGTTTTGAAAATTTGATATTTCATCAGACTATGCAGCTTTAAAAACTCACAGCGTGTGTAGGCCTAAATATGAGCATTCTTTTTAAAAGCATTTGTTGTCATTAATTAAGCCAATCGATAGATAATTGCTTTCCTCTTTTAATTAATTTAATGAATGGTAAACTAATTTCTTTATTCCTGAACATGTGGTGAAGTTTTTGATGCCGGACACTTGCCGTGTATGACGATTCTGATATTAACATGGGTGGAAGATCTCCACGTTTTCATTGATTTCCAAGAAAAAGCGGAAGTTTGTCAGAGCTTACACTGCCTGATAATCATGAAAAAATTGACTGTAATTCTCTTATACTTATAGGCTTAACACTGCCAGATAATCATTGGAAATTTACTGTATATCTCTCATAGGCTTAACAATGCGAGAGAATCATGGAAAATTGTCTGTAGATTCTTTTATTGGCTCAACACTACGAGAGAATTCAAGAAAATTGACTGTACATAGGCGTAACACGGGGAGAAAATCACAGAAAATTGACTAGATTTTGTATAGGCTTAACACTATGAGAAAATCACAGAAAATTGACTAGATTTTGTATAGGCTTAACACTATGAGAAAATCACAGAAAATTGACTAGATTTCTTATAGGCGTATTAACACTGCGAGAGCATCACAGAAAATTGACTAGATTCCTTATAGGCTTAACACTGCGAGAGACACAGAAAATTGATTGTACATCTCTCATAGCCTTAACACTGCCAGAGAATCATGGGAAATTGACTAGAAGTCTCTCATAGGCTTAGCTTATTACTGTTAGAAAATCGCGAAAAATTGACTGTTCATATCTCATACTATCGGTGATGAAAGATCCCCGCGATTTCGCGGAATTATACGATTTTTACTGTACTGTAATCCGCCAGCACTATCAGCGTATACCAATATGTATGAAGCCTAACTTCCGGGAATTTTCCGCGATTCCCTGACAGTGCTAAGCATAGATTTCCGCTTTTTTGGGCGGGGACCACATTCATTCATGTACTATCTTAAGCCCGTTGCGTTAACATTCCCAGAGAATTGCAGGGGGAAATAACGGAAAGTAAGACTTTTGCTATTAAAAAAAAAGGAAAAAAAAGTATCATATTTGCGACTTTCGTTCCTAAATTAATGATTTACGGGGGGAGGGGGGTTTGTCAAATATGGAAAGCTTGCTTTAATTGTGACTTTAATTGTGTTGCAGATGTGCAGTGGGGTCGGTTTATGGAATTGTTCTACAACAGTTCGCTAGTTGTCAGCGTGGTGCCTGCTGACACCCACATCTGTCTAAACCGGCTGGGGTTGAGCTCACCCTGCAAAATGGCTGGCGACACGCCAACCCTCGACCAGAACAGCCACAACAAGTGGTTCTGCAATAATTCGGTTGTCAAGGTAACCATCGTGATGGAGTGTCATATACACATGCCATTGTTTTAGTACATTTTATCTGTATATAATCCATATATAATACCAAACGGTGGTTAAGGTTTAGGGTCGTTCTGATCACTACTTCTCTGTGATTGTGAGCTTTCTAATTTAATGAGTGTCTATTGGCACATAATTGATTGTCTGCTTTTACATGTAAAAGCGATGGTTTGAACAAAGAACAAACATTTCTCGTCGTGAATATGGCCTATGCTGCTGATACGGCGTAAAGCAACCACCAATCAATCAATGAATCTGTTAATCGGCGCTGCCAACATGCATCAGCCGATGTGCCGTGGGGGTCTGTTTGCGGAATTGTTCAAGTTTGCTAGTTGTCAGCAAGGTTCCTGCAGGCGCCCATATCTGCATAGACCGGCTGGGGTTGAGCTCACCCTACAAAATGGCTGCTGACACGCTGATCCTCGACCAGAACAGTCACAACCAGTGGTTCTGCAATAATTACGTTGTCATGGTAACCATCATAATGGAGTGTCATGTTTTTAGGCTATTTTATGTGATTAAAAAAAAATTTTAAGGTGCATATTTCGATTAAAGCATCAAATTTTCAAAACCAAAATAATCATTTAGATTGGATTCTACATATCTAACTTACATACTGGTGTACTTATTAAACATTGATTTATATATGCTGTATGAAAAATCTTCGGTTTTCGGAGCATTTTTTGTTTGTTGGTAAACATGTTTAATCCGCTGAATAAATTCTTTTGTTAGTGCCGAAGCATTGGTCTTCCAGCGATATTTCAATTCGAGATTATTTACACAAAAATGGTATATAGAGTAAGGTATATAAGGTGAGCTAGCAATAGCTGTTGAATGCAGAATCCTGTCCTGATATGACCTTAATTAGATGTTGCTAGGAGAATAATGAAAAACAAAGCAAATGAAAGACATTTTGCAGCATATAGCACAATAGAATTCTGATAGTTACCCACAAGTTCCTCAGCAACTTGGCAACAGCAGATTTCAGAATTTCGAATATGGGATTATGAACCTGTAGTTCAAATGACGCTTATCCAACAGGGTTCGTACGGGTCCTTGAAAACCTGGAAAGTCCTGGACGGATCCTTGAAAATCCTTGAAAATGGAAAATCATGACTATATTTTTTTAAAGCCTACTATTCTTTAATCAGAAATAGCTCGGATGTAATACAAAACTGTTTTTTATTCATTAATCAGTCATGTTTTGGATTTAAAATAATTGTTGTGGGTTTGTTATCGTTTTAAAATTAAAACTATACGTATGTTTGTTATTTTTTATGCTTATTTACACTTCACATCTTACACACTGAATTGACTATGAATACAGCCATGTTTCAGGGTACTTTAATTTAATAATCTTTCTAAATTTTGCACTGAAAAATAGAAAGTCCTGAAATTTGATGTCAAAATTGTTATGAACCCTGACCAACCAGTCTTTGTATTATCCCAGTAATGACGAGCGCCAGCCAACCTAGTGTATTGAGCTGCACTGACCTCGCGGGTGAAATGCCACATACACAGATAGGTGTGGGTAGGTTGATTGATTGGATCAGAGAGCATAGATAGACTAGCAGTTACCCATATTTTAGTTCTTGCACTGTTCTCGGAGGGCGAGTTGTTGGTCAGAAAGATCTCCGCGGTTTTGCGGATTTCCGCGATTTTTTAAATATTTACCGATTAGCATTAAACAAAATTCCAAGGAATCAGGATGCATAATTAGGACAACAATTATATGACCTTCGATGTTGCTAGAACATAAAACCCAAACAAGAACGAATTAGGTATGGGCGATAATATAGGCACAACAATTTGAACAAGGATAGTTGAAACCTGACTTCCGGCATTTTCCCACGATTCTCGGTGATAGAAGATCCACGTTTTTGCGGAAATGCGCCGTCAGTGTAATAATCGATTGATTTCTACGCTTTTTGCTGGAGACCACTTTTATCCCTGGGTGGTGGAAATCATCTATTCCGAGCATCTGTCCATGTTTACTTGTGCAGGTCGAGTATTTGTTTCGGCATAGAGGACTGGATGGAATCTTAAATGCCACAGTGCGCTTCACGTTTGCAAACCTGTCAGACACAGATCTTCCGCTCACACAGACATTTGTCTCAATGTTCCTAAAGGTCAGTAACAAAGGTTGTCAGTTTCTGCTCTATTAACTAACATTATCGGTGCTCCTTTAGCATGTGCTCTACTACTAGCGTGCAGTCTACATCAAACAACACCCACATCAGTATCTTCCTCAAATTGAAGGTTTGGGTTAGGGTTAAAGTGCAGTTAGACCACATGCTAAAGTGTAAAGGGCCAGGTAGACCACATGGTACAGTATAAATGGCCAGGTAGACCGCATGCTAAAGCGTAAATGGCCAGGTAGACCGCATGCTAAAGTGTAAATGGCCAGGTAGACCGCATGCTAAAGTGTAAATAGGCAGGTAGACTGCATCATAAAGTGTAAATGGTCAGGTAGACTGCATGCTAAAGTGTAAATGGCCAGGTAGACTGCATGCTAAAGTGTAAATAGGCAGGTAGACTGCATCATAAAGTGTAAATGGCCAGGTAGACTGCATCATAAAGTGTAAATGGTCAGGTAGACTGCATGCTAAAGTGTAAATGGCCAGGTAACATGCTAAAGTGTAAATGGCCAGGTGGACCCCATGCTAAAGTGTAAATGGCCAGGTAGACTGCATGCTAAAGTGTAAATGGCCAGGTAGACCGCATGCTAAAGTATAAATGGCCAGGTAGACCACATGCTAAAGTGTAAATGGCCAGGTAGACCACATCATAAAGTGTAAATGGCCAGGTAGACTGCATGCTAAAGTGTAAATGGCCAGGTAGACTGCATGCTAAAGTGTAAATGGCCAGGTAACATGCTAAAGTGTAAATGGCCAGGTGGACCCCATGCTAAAGTGTAAATGGCTAGGTAGACCGCATGCTAAAGTATAAATGGCCAGGTAGACCGCATGCTAAACTATAAATGGACAGGTAGACCACATGCTAAAGTGTAAATGGCCAGGTAGACCACATGCTAAAGTGTAAATGGCCAGGTAGACCACATGCTAAAGTGTAAAAGGCCAAGTAGACTGCATGCTAAAGTGTAAATGGCCAGGTAGACCGCATGCTAAAGTGTAAATGGCCAGGTAGACTGCATGCTAAAGTGTAACTGGCCAGGTAGACCACATAATAAGGTAGGACCAGATTAATAACAAGGTAGGACCAGATTATTGAAGTTATGGGGTGGACGGGATGACAGAATGAGCTCTTCACTGCCAAGAGGGCAAGATATTGGTTCGAAACAGAAAGTAGGGTTTCATCCAATACTCTCCTAGCGCTATCCGAGCTCCATCCAGTTGACCGGTCGTTACAGACTATCCTTGGAGAGTGTTTTGATGTAGTTGTGACCATCTTACCGTCTGCATGTTGTATTTGCTATGATAGTTGCACCTTCCATTGGCTCATTGCCTATGTGTCAAATCTTCCACTCCATCCCCCCGTTTTCCCCCCTCCCCTCCCCCCCCCACGCCACATAAACCATAGGGGGAGTCACATAGCCATTTATGACCTAAGCACGCTCCCTGCACATATTTGTTTATATGAACAGAAAAAAACCCAGGCAAAGTTGTGCTTGGAGAGCATTTTTCGGCGTACAGTTCCTGTCCAAGCGGCCTATACCAGGCCACTTTAATGTGCGTTGCACTATCCTTCCCACCGGCATGTACCGGGCCACTTTAATGTGCATTGCACTATCCTTCCCAGCGGCATATACCGGGCCACTTTAATGTGCATTGCACTATCCTTCCCAGTGGCATATACTGGGCCACTTTAATGTGCATTGCACGATTTGTCCCAGTGGCATATATCGGGCCACTTTAATGTGCATTGCACTATTTGTCCCAGTGCCATATATCGGGCCACTTTAATGTGCATTGCACTCTCCTTCCCAGTGGCATATACCGGGCCACTTTAATGTGCATTGCACTATCCTTCCCAGCATCATATACTGGGCCACTTAAGTTTAATGTGTGTTGCACTATCCGCCCCAGTGGCATATACCGGGCCACTTTAATTTCCATTTCACTATCTCCTTTTTTTTTCTTTTTTTTTTGGTACATTAGTTGTTTAAGCAGGGGAAATTTCAGTCGCAGGCGATTGGTCTTCCTCATTCCACTGCTCCCTGCCCTATCGTAATAATGCCGAGCGCCTGGCTAGGAAGGGACAAGTATCAATTTTTATGTCATTGGTTTGACTCGACCAGGATTCGAACCCACGATCTACCACACGGGAGACGGACGCTCTAACTCATTTGGCCATCCCGTCTTCCCAGGATTTTACTCTACTGCAATCCCGCAGCACGATCAACGTATACTAATCTGTTGTTCCTTAGGTGGAAGATTCGAATGCTACAATGTTTCAGCGAAGTGGAAACCCTGGTTACCTTATCGGGCAACCGTTACTGGCTGGAAACCTCACATCACAAACCCTGCCTGATAATTCCGTCCGGTAAGGCAAATGTATATATATATATATATATATGCTTACGGTGAGATTTACTCTAAAATCGTGATTTCTTGGTTTGTTAAATCACGGTCAAATTCAAAGTTCTTTGTGTGTGTGTGTATATATATATATAGGTGTGTGGGTGGGTGGGTATCAATTTTGTACGTCATTGGTTTGACTCGACCTACTTATGTGTATGTATATGTATATATATAAGTGTGTATATATATATGTAAGTGTATATATATATTTATATACACATACAGATATACATCAAATCATATCAGATGGACACACACCGGGCCGAGTCAAACCAATGACTTTAAAATTTATACTTGTCGCTTCCTAGCCAGGCCGCTTGGCATTAATAGGATAGGGCAAGGACTGCTTAGCTCATGGTCAGGATAATATCACTGAGTGGGATATCGGGCCACAATAAAGTCACAATGAGTGTGCAGTCACAGGTCAGTACATGTCCTGATATGACCTGAGATGTTGCCAGGATGTAAAACTCCAACAACCATCCAATATCAGCTGGACACACACACAAACACACACACACACACACACACACACACACACACACACACACACACACACACACACACACACACACACACACACACTCAAACCAAAAAATAATTAATTATAGCCCAATTGAATACATGCCGACTCTGAGAATCTGAGAATCGACGACACCGACGATCAAATGGTGTCGATGGTTTTCATTAGAATTAAAATTTGACGCAGTGTGAATAGGAAGTAGCCTGGTTTCATTCCCCTCCCCAACCTTCAAATAGGAACCCAAACGCGACTGTTATATTCATACACAGCTCGTACATCAAGATGAACTCAAACCGTGACAACCGGCTGACGATTGCGAAGTCCACAATATCTGGCAACTGTGATGACCTTGGAGCACATCGCGTTCCAGTGACCTTCGGAGAAAACCTGCGTTCCGGGTGCCAGCTTGTGTAAGTAACATTGAGGTTATATTGTAACTCGGGCTGTCACTGTAGTGCGCATGCATTTTTGTTTGTGTGCATGTGCGTGTGTTTGTTTGTGTGCGTGTGTCTCTGCGTGCATGCATGTGTGCGTTCATGTGCGGGTGTGTGTCTTCTTGCGTGTGCGTGTGTCTCTGCATTTGTCTGTGTGTGTTTGCGTGTTCCGCATATATCCTCTATCTTCTACATAGCCTTAAAGTTGCGGAGTCCGATGGTTTTTGAGTTTCTGTCATTTCCAATGATATACAGTATAACCCCGTTTAACCAAGCTCGGTTAAACCAAACGATCGGTTAATCCAACCCTTTTTCCGCGGCCCGGCAAAATACTACCATTTATCATATAAAAAAGTTGGTTAAATCAAAGTCGGTTAATCCAAATTATCGGTTAATCCAAATTATCGGTTAATCCAAACAAAATTGTCGGTCCCAGGTCACTTCCGGTACAGTTAAACCAAACTTTCATGTGGTTATAAGGTCATCTGGTGGGCTGAGACCCCACCGCCTCTAGTTACACCATGCTTGTTTGGATAAGTGTTAATGTTAGCAATAGTGTGTGTGTGGGGGGGGGGGGGGGGAGTAGGGTGGCTCGCCAGAAAAGGGAAGTGAGTGTGTGGGGGCAGTAGTGTGTGTGTGCGGGGGGGGGGGGGAAGTAGGCTGGCTAGCCGGCCGAGGGAAGTGAGTGTGTGTGTGGGCAGTAGTGTGTGTGTAGGGGGGGGAGGGAGTCAAAAGCCCTGTTTACACGGGTGATTTAAAACGCCTCATATAGAACGCCTTGCCTAGATCGACTCACATTTGCCGTGTAGACGCGACGCTGTGGCGTTTTAGGGCTGAATCGATTCATATGAAACGATTCATCTATACCACGTCGCGAGATAGTTTATGTGAATCGATTCAGCTGGTTCCCGGGCGGCGATAGTAGAAAATAGTAGTGTTTGCCGGCTACAGGGGGAGCAGTAACTAATCGCTGGTGCCCGGCAGTGTTAGGGCCCGATTACGCCAAAATCTAGTGAATGCGATCATATTTAACAGAATTACAGACTCAAATAATGAAATTTAATTAAATTAACCTTAAATTCCAAGCGTTATTAACGTAGCAGCTACATCGGCGTCGAATCAATTTATGTAAACTAAACAAATAGCAGTGCTCGCCGGCTACAGGCGGACCTAAGGCTGTTGGTTCCCGGCGCCAAAACACTTTCAAACTCTGTCCGTGTAAACGCGCCTCTAAAACGCTTCATATAAATCGCTTTGTCTAGAACGTTTCACAATTCCCCGTGTAAACACGGCTATTGTCAAAGCCAACGTTTGCTTAAACCAATGATCGGTTAATCCAAACAAATTTCTAGGGTCCCTTCAAGTTTGGTTTAACGGAGGTATACTGTATATATATGATAGGTTTATCACCTTACTTTAGTATGAAGTAACTGTACTTTGAAATGACTGATAATATTTTAGGTGTAAACATGCCCAAATAATTTTGGCATGTATGTCAAACCTCTGTAGGCGGTAACAGGTTCTATTAAATGGATTTAGTATGCCCTTCTATTTAGCAAAACATACTTAGTAAGTTCACCAGTATCTAAGTTAGATATGTAGGTTAAAATCTAAATAAATATTTAGCTATTGAAAATTTAATGTTTTTACCAGACTGTGCAACATTAAAATATCCCTGAATCATTAAATGTGATTTATAAAGTTAGAAGTTTCACATAAAAACAATGCTAGTGTTGTAGTCTGCATTGCCGTCTCCGGCAAGGAGCCACGGTGACAGGTAGGTGTGGATAGGGTGATGACATCAAGGAGCCTAGGTGGTGTAATGGTTAGCACACTAGCCTGGAAAGCAAGACATGTGGACTCAATTCCCGTTCTCGGCGCAATATTTCCAATTCTCGTCACCTCCATGATAGTGGTTCCGTGACCAGGATCCTGTACAAACTATGCACTGTATGGTTGTTGAACCTACCCTCTCTATGTATATGTAAGTGCATGGCCTGTATATATCAGGGATGAAAGATTCCCACGATTTTACTGTACTGCAATCCCGCAGCACGATTAGCGTATACTAATATGTTGTTCAAACAATGCAGCACTATCAGCTTATACTGATATATGGTGCAAACGCCGCAGCACTATCAGCGTATTATACTACTAATATGTGTCTCAAACGCCGCAGCACTATCAGCATATACCAATATGTATGAAACCTGATTTCTGGGAATTTTCCGCGATTCCCTGACAGTGCTAAGCATATAGGAGAATATACGCGTTTCCACTTTTTTTGCCAGACTACTTTCAATTCCCGCTCTAGGTGCAATATTTCCTATTTTCATTGCCCCCAATGACACTGACAATAAAATTAACACCTCGACTCAGCCTGCACGTACCAGGCATGGTGGCCGAATCGGTAGAGTGCAGGCCTCCTGTGCGGGAGATCAGGAGTTCAATTCCTGGTCGAGTCAAACCAATGACTTCTAAAATTGATACTTGTCGTTTCCTAGCTTGGCGCTTGGCATTAATAGGATATGGCAAGGACTGGTTAGCTCAGTGCCAGGATAATGTGACTGGGTGGGATATCGGGTCATGGTGCTGGCAGTGGGGCAGCACTATAAAGTCACCATGAGTGTGCATTGTCACAAGTCAGTATCCATCCTGATATGACCTTAGATGTTGCCAGGACGTAAAACTCCAACAACCAACCATCAACCTGCTCGTCTGCCTCTCTGCAGCGTCAGCTACTCAAACATGACGTCACGCGTGTGCGCCATGCTCCAGTTGCGCATCATGGAGACGCTGCTGGGTAGCCTGCCGCCCACCCACGTCGCCATGTTTGGAAACTCGTCGCCCGAGAAGACCGGCGACTGGTTGCCGATCCTCACGGAGAACCAACCAGCGGGCGCCACGGTAAGCCACGTCTGTTTGCACCTCTCCGTAATCAGTTAGAGTTGTGGTGTTTTAAATAATGTTTATTTTATTATTAGCATTGTTTTTATGTGTGAGAACGCCCCCCTCCCCAAAAAAAAACCAAACCACACACACACAAAAACACACACAAAAACCATCTCATCATGAATGCGGCCATAGTTGCCGAGATGGCGTAAAACCTCCAAGTCACTCACTCACTCACTCACTCACTCGCTAACTTCCTCACTCACTCACTCACTGTTTTATGTGATACTTTTAACTTTATAAATCACAATTAATTATTAGAGCGAGTCGGATGCCCCCAGAGTCTGTACAGACAGAACATACAGACAATCACAGAGAAAGAAACATACACATTGATTGATTGATTGATTCCTGATGGTTTAATGGTGTGTCAGCAGCAATGACTATATTCATGACGAAAAGCTAGTGGTATCTCTTATCAGTCTTGGCAATCACATTCACATGCATACTTTAAAATTTACATGAAATTACGAGCTAGTCAAATTCATGTCAAATAGTAGGGGAAAAAAACAATCTCTAATCCAATTTTGAAGTGGTTAGGCATGTGTCAACTGACAGCGAAATCTAACTCACAAAAATTAACCAAAATTACAGGAGGCAATATAATCCAGTTCTGTTTAGGAAGATTTGTTTGTGCTTTACATTGGTAGATAGCTCCACGTGTTATTTAGATTAAAACATTGTTGGCGCAAGGCCATGAAATCTACACATTCGAGCAGAATGTGTCTGAGTGTTAGCGGGCACTGACACCCAATGCACTCAGGGGGAGTGGGGCTTCTCTCTTAAAGTTGAAGAGTCCGATGGTTTTGAGTTTCTGTCATTTTCTGAGATAAATATATTTGGTTGATTGCTATAATTTACCTTCCTTTAGTTTGAAGTGACTATTATTTTTAATGGCTAACTTTTGAGATATTTGAAGTGCAACCATGCAGAATTAATTTTGGAAAGCACGCTAAAACTCTTTGACATTATAGACTTGTACAGTAACAAGTTCTATTAAATTACCTCAATATTCCCTTCTATATGGCGACAAATGTTTAATAAGTGCACCAATATCTAAGTTAGATATGTAGAATCAAATCTAGATAATTGTTTTGGTTTTGAAAATTTGATGTTTTTATCGGACTATGCAGCTTTATGTAAAAATACATGAATCAGCTGAGAGTGGCCAATGTGGAATTGAGTGAGGACTACTTGGTCCTATCGGGTGAGAACTACTTGGTCCCTGTTTATGTGTCACAGACAGACACACGTAGACACACATAGACACTGAGACACACGCGCACAAACACACACACACACAGGCACACACATAGCCACAGACACACATAAGACACATACACAGGCAGGCACACATAAACACATACACAGACAGGCACACTCAAACACATACACAGACAGGCACACACACACACAAGCACGCACTAAAACACAGACACATACACAGACACACACACAGACACACACACACACGCACACACACACACACGCACGTCTAAGAATGTCCTTCAACTTTGTTGAATTTGTGGTGAATTCTCAGGACACGAGCGAGGGTTGCCTGGAGATGTCGCTCGGTCTCCAAGTTGAAGTGATGTACTCCAAGATCGGTGCGCTCAACAACCCTCAGGCTAAGGTCATGGCCGTCAACTTCCGGTGGGAGGACCCAACCGAAATCTTCTTCCAGGTTTGTCGGCCTACAATACGCATGCCCCGCCCCGTATAAGGCCCAGTGTCCGTACGGGGCATGGAAAGTTTTGAAAAGTCTTGAACTTCATTTGCCCCATTTCAAGGCCTTGGAAAGCCTTGAATTTAACCTATTTTGGGTAATTAGTCTTGAAATGCCTTGAATGCCATCACCTCTGCCAATTTGGATTTCCACCACTGTGTATAACTTACACCGCCATCAAAGGCCAGTTGCTTTCATAACATGTCTATGTGGTATGGGAGGTTAAAAATCCCTTGGGTCGTTAAAAGTGTAGGTTTGGACTTTCTATCGACCAACTGTTTAATGGTGAAAACAAGACTATTCAGAATTATCCATCCATGATAGGCAGTATAAATCTTCACGAAAAAAAAATTGTTTCCACTGATCTAAATTAGTCCGAAATTGCCATATTGTTTTGTTTTTGTCTAAAAAATCCAAATGAAAATAGTCTTAAATTCCTATCAAAAACAGCCTTGAAAAGCCTCGAAATAGATATTGAATTCCATATTTTCACATCGGACCGTGAAGGCCTTCAGCATCTTGAAAACCTTTGAATTTCATGTGGCCTATTCCAGGACCGTGTAAGCCTTGAGTTTTGTAATGTAGTTTTGAGCAGTCTTGAATTGCATTTTAGTCAATAATAATTGTTATTGACCATCTTTCATGATGGGTAACAACCATTGGTGACTGGTGGTGCGATGGACAGTCTGAGTACAATCTGAGTGTCATTATCAGAATCTGGTGTTTAGAAATAAATTATGTGCTCATTGCTCTTCGTATCATTAAAGTTGTGTTGAATTTGGTTTTTCAAATAGCTTCTTTTGGAGAAAAAAAATCTGATTAAATTGTGTACTCATTGTTCTTCGATTTTCAAATAGCTTCTTTTAAAAAGAAAAATCTAATTTCAAATCTTCAGTAATGCACAGGTGCGAAATCCAGTACTTGATAATTTATTTAAAAGAATGATTGAATGGTTAAAATTGAAAAAAGGCTAAAGAAAGAAATTAAGCAAAACATTATTTTAAAAAATAACTGGAAAAAAAGCTAAAATGGAAAGAAAGCTTTTAGAAAAGCTATTTCAAAAACCACCATACAAATCTATAAACAAACCTTTTTAAATGAAACAAAAGCTTTTAAAAAAAAGTTTTAACCCCCAAAACCATTTCATCCATGACCCCCCCCCCCCCCCCTGCCCCCCCCGTCCCTCTCCATATCCTTGATTTTCTAGTGTTCCGGCCAGTTCTGCCTGGAGGGTTCTGAGGGTAAGTTGGAGCAGACTTTCGAGGTGGTGAGTTCCGTGAGCTACATCGACACCTCGACCAAGGTGACGGGCGTCGACGCCGCCAAGCCCCGCATCGACATAAAACTGCCACCAGACTTCTTCCACCCCTTCACGTGAGGCTTCTCTCGCCATGAAAAGCGCCCACATCTCGTTTGCCGAGACTAGTGACGAGGTGTTGAACAGAAAGGGGGAGGAGATTATAGTACCTTGATACCTTTACACCTTGATACCAAATATATGGAATTTGGTAGGCTGATTGCCTGTTGTTATTCCGGTGTTGCAGTTTCCGCGGTACGCCAGTTTACGGGGGACACATCCATTCAAATGCATTGTCAATGGCCGTCAGCAAATCTTCATACAGAAAAAGTCAAATATCTCTCAAATTACACCACCTAGAAACAAACCGCTTGGCACACATACAGAAAACATATTCAACAAACAGATTATATTAAATTTATAAGGTTAGGGTTCTTGATTTCTATTAATTTTGAATAAAACTAATGTTTTGCACTGCGCACATACCGTCAAACTCAAGGCATTGTCAATGGTCGTGAGCAATCTTCATACAGAAAAAGTGAAATATCTCTAAAACCACACCACCTAGAAACAAATCGCTTGGTACACATATAGAAAACATCTTCACCAAAAACATTATATTAAATTTATAAGGTTAGGGATGATGCTGTTCGATTTTGACGCATGCGCAGAAGCGATGTGTCCCTCGCAAACTGGTGTACCGCGGAAACTGCAACACCGGTCCTACAATAGATACCTTTTACTAAGGATGGTTATGAGAATCTGTATCGTTCTTGTATCCAAAAACTTGTCGAGTCAGGACTTGAAGCAGTTCATGGTTTAAGCAGAGACAATCCATCTATCCACAATCCGGTAGCTGAAGCTATGTTTATTCAAGTCTAGGGGTCCTGGTTGATGTTGGGAAGCTAAAGAAGTTATGTTTTTCATGGTTGGTTGTTTTACATCCTGGCAACATCGAAGGTCATATCAGGATGAGTACCGACTTGTGACAGAGCGCACTCATGGCCACTTCATAGTGCTGCCCCAGTGGGAAATCAGGCTGCCAGCACCATGACCAGATATCCCACTCAGTCACATTGTCCTGACACTAAGCTAATCAGTCCTTTCCCTCTCCTATTAATGCCGAGCGACAAGCTAGGAAGCGACAAGTATCAATTTTGTACGTCATTGGTTTGACTCCACCGGGAATCAAACTCCCGGTCCCCCCGGGGTTTTTTTTGGTTATTTTTTTTTTACAGTGTTATTGAACGCTGCCTTTCTCATATTCTCACTGATTTAAAATTTTTTTTAGGTTCATTAGTTAATTAAACAGGGGTATTTTCAATCGTGGACATATTGTTCTTCCTCGTTCCATTGTTCCTTGTCCTATCCTAGAAATGCCGAAGGCCAGGCTAGGTAGCGATTTTTAAGTCATTGGTTTGACTCGACCTGGGTTCGAATTCGAACCCACGGGTTCGAATCCCACGACCTATCAAAACGGGAAGCGCACGTTCAACACATTGAGCCACCCAGTCTGCCTGGGTTTTATTTTGTGGTTAACACTTATATTGCTATAAAATGTTGGCATTCTAGTGAAAAAAATACTTTGAACAATCAGTCATGATAATTGTCTGGAATTGTATTGCAATGCTTAAAACGTAACCGACTTCATCATAGATTATATCCGCTTGTGTCTTTCACATGTTTTGGGAGCATCAAATGAAAATGTGTTTGCAATAATGTGTTTGCAATAATGTGGTAAATCAGATCTGTGCCAGGGGACCAGGCTACCAGATCGTGTTGCAGTTATTTATACAGAGTGCGGTGCTCTAGTGAGAGCTTTTTTTGTTTCATTTTATGTCGCTAATAAATTGGGATGGGGGGTTGGGGGAGAAAATACACTGTTAATTTATCACAATGAAAAAAAAATCCAATAGACAAAAGTTGTCTTCAAATGCAACTTTTGGCCAATCAATCAGATACGCGAAAGATATCTTTCAATAGACCCCGCCAGTTAAGCTAGTGACATCTGTTGCCAGAATCTGGAACCACTCTATTCGGGTACATTCCCCGAGTGCCTATGAATGCCGTAAAGAATGCCTGGAAAAATAATAAAATGTCTGATTATATTCAGATATCCATATCGCAACAGGATTCATGCTCTTATCCTTGTATTATAAATAATAAAAAGACAACCATATTGTATTTTTCTTCTGGAATGTCACTACCGCTCTCTTCACATATTACACCCCTCATTTAAGCTAGTGACATCTACCAGCCCAATCTGGAACCACTCTATTTGGGTACTTTCCAGTATAACTGGGGGGGAGGGGGGCAGTGGGGGTCTATTGGTTTTTCCTATTTGCATCCAGTTAAAGATGATACTGGATATTGTAATGATGATATCTGATAGTGCAGGTTTGTACGTAAACTCCGTCCGTAAATAGAACATATTAAAATCGATCATTATCGAAATTTAGAAGATTCATCCTCAACATTTTCCCAGACGAATAGGGACAGAATTTAACACAATTATTTCATGTTTAATATATGACAATTAAAAACTGAATGGACGTGATTGAGTCGGTGAATATTGGGGTATTTACGTCCTAACAACAACTACTCTCGGATAAGGTACCTACATGTGATAGTGTGTGCTTGTGTTGACTTTATAGTGCCACCCCAAGTGGGGTACCATGCCGACAGCACCATGACATCCCACTCAAGTCATATTTTCTCACTCAGCCAGCCCTTCTAACCTAGTAATGTTCAGCACTAGACAAATCGTCCCCGTTCCGCATTAGTGGTGTAATAATTTATCTGTATATTAGTTGTATAAAGAATATATTAGATTTGCAGATGTTTTGGAAACTGGTTGTAATAGCAGTCCCGGTTTTTGGAAGCATTGAATCCTGTATAACCCGCATTGTTTTATAAGAAAATATGTTTTATATAAAAAGATATTTTGAAAAACTATCAAACTGGCTTCACTTCTGTTTGTTCTCAGTGGTTTATTAAGGGGAGACGGGTGATTTCCATATTACAAAAACTATTAGAGATAGAGCTTTGAAAATTAGAGCACACATTCTTTGTATCAAGAGAAGCATATCTGTAGAGTTTCAAAGCTCTATCTTGAGTAGGGGTCATATGATGAAGGATCTTGCAAAAATAAAAAATAAAAATGTTACCCCCTCCAGGAAGTATACTGAATGTGCCTAGATTTGCCTGAATCAAGTTATTATATGAAGAACTGGTCCAGTTGAGTGCAATAAGGTGGTTTGTGAATTTATATATGTCATTACCAACATGTCCCTACATGATGAACCAGAGGTAAAAAAAATTCAATGGTCAATTTTTGTGTCTCCATCCCTAGCTCTTGATACAGTGTTTTGAACCATCTTATTGCACTCAGCAGCAACCTTTACTGCCAAGTTTCAACTTTCTGCTACAATTATAACTTACATTTTTAGAGGGGGCAAATTGGCAAAACTCTGGGAAAAGCAGTTCTGAGAAAACGAGCTTCAAAGTTCACAAAATGTTTCTTTCAAAAGTCCAGTATCATCATCTAGAATTCCATATTATATACACAAATATCCAGTCAAGTAATTATCTGTAAAAAAAAAACAAGAAGTTTTTCTATATGAATACACCAAAAACCAAAAATCCCCAGTTTGACCCAAATTCATATTCCAATCACCCGTGTGTCCCCTTAATGGAATATCAATTATGATTATTAAAGTTGCAGAATTCGATCGAAAATTTGTAAACAGCTCAAAACCTGTATAGGATAAGAAGTAATTTCTTCTCACAAAGAATAGTGAATGACTGGAATTCTCTTCCACAGGATATAATGACAGCGCCAGTAGACTGGACAAACATTGGGTTTATCATCACCCATCTCTATGAATATAAGACATCTATGGATATTTTTGACTGATATTAATTATTACCGAGAAAGAACAATAGGAGAGGTTTTGCCTTCCCACTGTAAATGTATATATTTATATTTATAATCCTATGGATCTGTAAAAGAAGGATAACAATAGCCCAAACAACATTCTCCAAAATGTATAGAGTGTTAACATCAAGTAAGATATTAATACAAACAAGGAAGCGTATTCTTCAGTGTTATGTGTGGTCTACTCTAATGTATGGGGCTGAGACATGGACAATCTCTAAGAAAATGTACAAACGTTTAGCAGCATTTGAGATGTGGACTTATCGAAGGATGATGAAAATATCATGGACAAAGAAGATCACCAACCAAGAAGTTCTCAGAAAAATTAAAAATAAGAAAAGCTTGTTTGCCACTATACAGACAAAGAAAATTATTTATTTTGGCAACATCATTCGTCAGAGTTCAATATACCGTACATTGTTGGAAGGGAAGGTGAATGACAGCAGAGGGAGAGGGAGACCAAGAACATCATGGTTTACAAATATTTCACAGTGGACAGGCTTGAATTATTCACAGTCTATCAGAACAGCACACCATCGGGACAAGTGGAGAACCATTGCATCCAACCCTCGACTAGAGGACGGAACTATTGATTGATTGATGGATCAGGGCCTGGCATGGGACACCGTCTATCTGGACTTCTCCAAAGCCTTTGATAGTGTGCCCCACAAAAGACTATTAAACAAAGTCAAAGCTCTGGGAATATCTGGATCAATTTCTGAATGGATACAGGACTTCCTGTCTGAGAGAAAGCAAAGGGTAGTTGTAGGTAATAAAAAATCTTCCTTTAAGAATGTCACCTCAGGAATACCTCAGGGAAGTGTGCTGGGACCAATATTATTTATAATATTTATAAATGACCTGCCAGGCAGTGTCTCATCAAACGTAAAAATATTTGCGGATGACACAAAGGTCTTTCGAGCAATAAAAGACGTAAGAGATAAAAATCTCTTGCAAGAGGATATTCTGAAACTCGCACAATGGTCTGAGAAATGGCAATTGCCCTTCAATGGAAAGAAGTGCAAAATTATTCATTACGGGAAAAATAATCCTCAATATGCCTATATTATGCAGAACACTGTCCTGCAACAAGATAGCTATGAAAAGGACTTGGGTGTAACCTTCGACTCTCCTTTCAGAAACACATGAGGACTATCATCTCAAATGCTAACCAGAGAGTAGGAATAATTAAAAGAACCTTCCATCGCCTCAACAAGAACAATTTTCTCATTCTATTTAAGTCTCTTGTTAGGCCAATTTTGGAATACTGTCCACAAATTTGGAGGCCAATTTTTCGGAAAGATATTCTGGAGATCGAAAAGGTTCAGAGGCGTGCAACGAAACTGGTTGCAGTTATAAAGGATTTGCCCTATGAGCAAAGGCTCGGGGAATTGAAACTTCCTACCCTTTCCTACAGAAGGAAAAGAAGTGACATAATTGAAGTATTTAAAATAATGAAAGGTTTTGATAAAATAGATATGAACCAATTTTTCACCTTGAATAAAAGAGAAGGCAGCCGGGGCCATACTCTCAAACTAGTAAAACCCAGAGCCATTTCAAAATTAAGGCAACAGAGTTTCTCAAACAGGATCATAAATATATGGAACAGTCTCCCACAAAATGTTATTGAAGCCGGCTCAATAAATTTATTCAAGAACAGATTAGAAAAAGCATGGGCTGATGATCCAGGGAAATTTGACCACTTATTCACCACATGCTACTAATTTATTCCTAGTGTTGCTAATTACTTGCACTCCAGCAAAAATGAGAGACAAATAAGTGTTCACACTTCCTGTCTACCAATCGCTATATCGCTATATATATATATGTGCTATATAAGTGATTATGTGAATATAAATAAAGAATAGACCATAATGTTTTGGGGCCCCTTCTGGGCCCCCCCGCTTCCACCACCATGACTCTGAGCAGAACCCTGGTCTGGGCATTCTCTCCGCTCCCGGCCTCGGTACCGGCACCGTCTGCCTCTTGCCTCACTTCAAAATTGTCCTTTACTTCCGGTAGGGCATATATTTTCCTACCAGAGAAAATAAACTCAACCCAAACCAAGTCTAGTCTCTCTCTCTCATTCCCTGTTCGCTTATTTATATATATATATCCACGTATCTATATACTGGGGCAGTCAGTGATGATAATATAATTATTAATGTTGCATAGTCCGATCGAAAAACGAAAACACTTACATAGATTTGATCATGGATACATTTTGGTTGTGTCTAGTGGCTTTCCCTTGATGGGCTTCGGTGCAAGGAATAGTGTGGATTCCTTCACATCACTGTCCGTGATTTTCTTGGACCGAGCCACCTCTTTGCCTGCGTTAGTGCAGAAAACCTTAAATACATTCTCGAACCGCCTGTAGGACAGGAAGTTGCTTGTTGCTGTAAGCAAAGCAATCCCCCCATACATGTCATCGCAGAGTGATGAGAACTTGTTCTCTGCCATCATCCTGTTCGCGATGGGCGCGATGGCTGTCAGAGATGAGAGTAGGCCTCCCTCTTTGTGTACCAGATGGAATGCCGCCTCAAACTTCTTGTACTCCTCACTGAGTTTCACCTCCGGATCCATCTCTTTGAATGCAGATTCTGGGATCCCTTTGATTCCTGTAAACTTCTCGGCCATCTTAATGATCACCTCGGCTGGCTTAAAGGTATTGAAGTGCCCTTGTATTGTCTTTCTCATTAGCCTTGTGATGTGGATCTTTTTATGCCTCTGCACTTTGCACTTCTTTGTTTCCTTCCCACACGATGTTTGCGTATTTGCCTGTGTGCTTGGTATTTGAGTCAGAGCTCATCATTGAAGAGTCTGATCAAAGAGTCATAGTAGGAAGATTTGTTTTTCCTCCTCTTCTTAGTCTTCTTCTTGCTCTTCTTCATGAGGGTTTCTTTTTGCGGGCCCTTGTGTACTCATCTCCTTCGGAAGAGTGGTCTCTTTTCTTGTGCTTGTGCTTTCATGCCGACACAAACACCTCCTCCTCTGACTCGTCGTCAGTTGAGGGCTGATCCTTGGTGAAATACCGGCGGGCTCCCTCATCTGAGTCAAGTGGGACCTTAGTCTGCTTCTTCTTGAGGGAACTTGCTCTTGGAGGTAACATTTCCTCCATTTTCTGTTGTACCAGTCTAGTGACCTGCTCGTCTATGTCAGCGGGGCCAGGGCCGGTATCGCACTCCCCCCGCCTCCTCAGAATCTCTTTGTTCTGGCGATGGTGACCTTTGTACCCGCGCCAGCGGTGTGGCATCTTCATCAGCACTGAGTGCATGACTTGCCTCTGCCTTACACCACTTCATAGCCATGGCTCCGAGACTGTGAGTAAAATGAAAATCAATGATTAGGCATTGTCTTAGGCTGAATAGCACACTGATAATAGAATATAATTATACTCAGTGTATATTTATGGCGTTAAAAAGGTTTTTAGCGCAGGCATATCGCAGGAAGACGGTATGGGTAACCAACCGATCCAAACGAGGGGTAGTGACCAGTGTAGCGGTACCCTCCCACACTCTAACTACCTATAAACTTCTCCCACCTGTGGCTTTATTCGCCAACAAGCTGACAAAAATACTATAGGACTCAGAGGTACGCCTTAACGAGAATTCCAAATGGGGAATCTTAATGACACCCAGCAAATGAATCCCTAACGATGTAACTGGCTCCTGACAAACATCTCTCCATTCAGCAATGGGCAGCATACGTAATAACTGAACAATGAAGGCATTA
The DNA here is from genome assembly GCA_030323885.1 of Branchipolynoe longqiensis. NCBI lineage: Eukaryota > Metazoa > Annelida > Polychaeta > Phyllodocida > Polynoidae > Branchipolynoe > Branchipolynoe longqiensis. The sequence continues at coordinate 67,709,447 of CM059193.1, read as the reverse complement.
TTCTACCGATCATGTCAAATATGAACGAAACTAAGCTGTAAACAGTAATAACTTATCGAAAAGTTTCGAAAAACTTTGAACGTGAATGCAAACATGAACTGAACCAACATATCGAGTTTGAAAGAAGTTAACCTGTATGGTTTTCTAGTAAATGTAGAAAAACCGGCAGAGCTGCTCACAAGACTTCCTCCTGCTGTGAGCTGATTATGCTAATTGCTGGACCCGGATGTGCTTCCTTCTCCCTGGGCTATGAGTAGCCAGAGGCGTAGTACCGTGGTAAAATACCCAAATAATTACAAGTTTTCAAAAGGTTAAGTATTCCAGCCGTGCGATGCATTGTGGGATGTGTGGGAGAAAAACAAACCCTCGTGAAGCACATGGCTAATGCTAAGACAGTGGGTGCAGCTATGAAATGTACTAGTTTCAGCTCATCTCAGCTATTCTTTGAAACATAGAATACCAACTAAAGAAATATATATAATAAATTCAGATATTAATCATTTATCCAGCATTGCATTTACATCAATATAATCAGTACATCATATCCCATGTGCATTTAGATTAAAATAAATCTGGGCACTCAGACGAGTGCTAGAGCCATAGCCAGAGTCAGTTTTACCTATTTTATTCATGTTTTATTTATATCTTATGGTTAATTACATATGTAGAACTAGAAAATGAGTAGGGTTAATCAGATATTGGTTATATATTTCTCTGAAAGAAGTGTCTGTTGACACATTTGGCATTTTAATATTTAGAACAAGAATTAATAATGGTGATATGGGTAGCAGCCTTAAAATGACTGATTGTTTTGTGTGGAATTTTATGTTTCTTAGCTCAAAATTTTTAACTATGGCTAGTTTTGTCTTAGATATATTCTTTTTTTTTTCTTTTTTCGTTCAAGTGTTTTTATTCCTCTGAATAACATGGTGTCAGTGCTAATGCACTGCTCTTCCAGCCCTAATCACAATTGCCTTTACACAGTAAACAAATCTACAACAATATACAGATAGACAATTACAGGTAACTAAGCAAAACATTGGTACATGAATGATAGGTAAAGAACAAGATAAGCGAAAAGAAACATATGCGGGGAGGTAGCTATGTTAAACTAGTATGGTAGGCGTTAGTAGGGGGTGGGGCATAACTGACTATCTTTCTATTAGTAACATACTCTTTGTAAGGGTGATGGGGGATGTAGGGTGGGCCTTTGTGATAGAAGTTGTGTTCATGGTATTCTCAGGTGGGGCCTATTGAGTTACTAAGTAGGTTAATATTGAATAATCATGTACCTCAGTAGGATCCAACTAGAATCATTTCCAGGCTCATTCCATTGTAGGTGGGTTTTTTGGTCAAGTTGGCCGCTACTGGTTGAGTTTACAGTGTTTGTTTGTGGGGGGAAGCGGGGGGACAGGGAAAGGAATGGCAACACCGACCCAGTGTATCATTGATCTGGTTTGGCCTAGGCTGGTTGATTTAAATGTGCATGGAGGTTTATCTTGAAAGTTTTGTAACAATCACTGTTCCTGACACGTGCTGGTAGTTGGTTCCAGAGTGCTCCCCCCAGAACAACCGGTGACTTTTTCATTTTAATAGTTTTAACAAGCGGCACTTCCAGTAGGGTGGCTTGTGCTGCACGTGTGGCTTGTGTAGGTGTGTCTATGTAATATGGGTCTTTCGCGCGGTGGTACATTAGGCCTAATAGGTGCTTGTCTCTGCGAATATCTAGGGCATCTAGTTTAGCTTTATTGTGCATCTCGATGGTATGTAGTGTTTTTCCTTTAAATACTGTGCGCAACCCTCTGTTTTGTATAGTTTGGAGCTTTGTTTGCTGCTTTTTAGTTAGTATATTATATATTATGTCATAATAGTCATCAGATCATTATATTGCAAGTGCCCTGACCTCTGGGTTGTTTGTAACCTTACAACGGTTAATGGTTGCAGAACATTATAGAGAGCCTCCGATCAACCAGCCCAATATTTGGTTGAAGATTAATCTTCAGTAGGAGCGGTTGTAAAAGCTGGGGACATCTTTACAACGTTGTAATGGCAAACCGTTGGGGCGGCCCCAAATCTCTTCAGTCCGGCGGTAGTTGAGCACTTATATCCAGCAGACAGTAGCAAGGGTTTCAGGGAAGGGAAGGTAAAGATGGGTGCAGCGGTGGTTCCAGCAACGAGAACAAAGCGAGAGAGAACGTAAAGGTACAGGGCCCCATCCTAGCCCACAACTCCCCAGGTCAAGGTGAGGAGTATGCCTGGGAGAAAAAAAAAGGGTAGAGTCTAGGAAAGAGAAATGAGGAGAATTGAGTCAAAGGACCATGTCTATTTGCTCTGTGGTGACCAGCCGGTGAGCCAAAGACACGGACAGAGTAAGAGTAGAAAGTGAAATACCGGCGGGCTCCCCCTTCTGGAACTTTTTTCAGGCACATCAAGGAGGAGCAAGGCCAGCGGAGAGGAAATAGAGAGAGGTGTGAATGAAGTGCATACATGTTTATGCCAATTCTTATGTATGTGCGCATACATGTTTATGCCAAATTCTTTTGTATTTCTATTAATTTTGAATCAAATCGAAGTTTTTCCCTATGCTTATCGGCTAACTCAATGGCTGTATGCATTTGCTTTCCTGCCAATGCCGTTTTTGGTGCATGCGCAGTCGGAACGGTGATCTCGTCTATTCCATGACCGATCTCACACCTGTGGAGCTCCACTGTAGTCCGGTGTTGCAGTTTCCGCGGTACGCCAGTTTGCGAAGTACACATACATTCAAATGCATTGTCAATGGCCGTGAGCAAATCTTCATACAGGAAAAGTCAAATACCTCTCAAATCACACCACCTAGAAACAAACCGCTTGCCACACATACAGAAAACATAGTCAACAAACAGATTATATTAAATTTATAAGGTTAGGGTTCTTGATTTCTATTAATTTTGAATAAAACTAATGTTTTTCACCACACGTACCGTCAAACTCAAGGCATTGTCAATGGTTGTGAGCAATCTTCATACAGAAAATGTGAAATATCTATAAAACCACACCACCTAGAAACAAATCGCTTGGTACACATGTAGTACACATCTTTACCTAAAACATTATATTAAATTTATAAGGTTAATGACGATGCTGTTCGATTTTGATGCATGCGCAGAAGCGATGTGTACCTCGCAAACTGGTGTACCGCGGAAACTGCAACACCGGTTCTAGTACCCATAGTGGCCGCTAGGTGCCGTCTAAGTGCATCCACATGAAACGAGCACCGTGGCGACCTCTGTTGAAAGGCCAGGAAACCAGGCAAGGCACCACCATGGATTGTTACCAGAGAGCGTGTATATAAACAGATGAGAGGGACAACTCTCATACTAGAGCATGTAACATCTGCCGACTGTGGCGCTCCAAGTGGTGGTTGTTGAACAGCTTAAGCATATGGGCAAACCTCAAGGCATTTTCAATGGCAGTGAGCAATCTTCATCCAGAAAAAGTGAAATATCTCTAAAACTACACCACCTAGAAACAAACTGATTGGAATACACATAGAAAACATGTTTACCAACAAGATTATATTAAATTGATATGGTTAGGGTTCTGGATTTCTATTAATTTGGAATAAAACTGACGTTTTTCACTACGCGTACGGCAAACTCAAGGCATTGTCAATGGTCGTGTGCACTCTTCCTCCAGAAAAAGTGAAATATCTCTAAAACTACACCAAATAGAAACAAGCCGCTTAGTACACATATAGAAAACATGTTTACCAAAAGGATTATATTAAATCGATAAGGTTAGGCTTCTGCATTTCTATTAATTTTGAATAAAAACAAATGTTTTGCACTACACGTATGGCAAACTCAAAGCTTGTTCAACACTAACCGCCAGGAACGCCACTGTAGCCTGTGTTACCGATTTTCGCGGGAGTTGTCTCTCTCATCTGTTTATATACACGCTCTCTGTTGTTACTTTGCTTTCAAGTGCTGAGAAATCTGCGGTTCGGCGAAGTCCTCCGTGACACCAAAGACAATGTATGATAAGATGCGTCACTCAGCGCTTTCATGCAGACAATGAGGACCTTTCAGTTTGCATGAGTCTCTCGTCAGATGGCGACTCATGCCGGTATGTGTAATGCTTTGGTTGGTACCCCTTACACCCCAACCACACACCTAAACCCCCACCATACATGTACACCCCCACCACACACCTATACCCTCACCACACACATGACACCTACACCACCACACACACACACACACATACACCCTCACCACACACCTACACCTCAATCACACACACCTACACCCCACCAAACACCACCACCACACACATACACCACCAAAAAACATACCACACACCTAAACCCCCACCACACACCTACACCCACACCACCCACCTACACCCCACCACACACCTACACCCCCACCACACACCTAAACCACCACACACACCACACTCCTACACCTCCACCACATCCCTAAACGCTCACCACACACCTACACCCCTACCACACACCTACACCTACACCACACACCTACACCCCCACCGCACCCCTAAGCCGTCACCACACACCTACACCCCAACCACACACACACCACATCCCTAAACCCCCACCACACACCTACACCCCCACCACACCTCTAAACCCTCACCACACACCCAACACACCTACACCCCACCACACAAATACCTACACCCCCACCACTTCCTAAATTTCAACATTTTGAATCATTATGATGGTAATGTAGGAGCTATCATTTGGGACCCAAATAAAGCGATCGATGTAAGGGAGTGGTCTTTTATGGTCAGTTCTGCATCCAGGCCGCTCACTCTAGTAGGGAGAATGGGAGGCGAAATTACGTAGACCAGTAGATAGAGATTTGCACACCATGCGCTGGTCGGGTGCTAAGGCGAACTGGGCTGCTCCGTGCGCGTCCGGCGGTGATGCGGATTCCGAGGGACACCAGTTTGCCAGGGACACTTCCATTGAAATGCATTGTCAACGGCCGTGAGCAAATCTTCATACGGAAGAAGTCAAATATCTCTCAAATTACACCATCTAGAAACTAATCGCTTGGTAGACATAGAGAAAACATCTTTACCATAAAGACTATATAAAATTGATAAGGTTAGGGTTCTTGATTTCTATTAATTTTGAATAAAACTAACGTTTTGCACTGCGCGTACCGTCAAACTCAAGGCATTGTCAATGGCCGTGAGCCATCTTCATACATAAAATACAAGAAGTCAAATATCTCTCAAATTACACCATCTAGAACCAAATCGTTTGGTATACATATAGAAAAGATCTTTACCAAAAACATTATATTAAACTTATAACGTTAGTGACAATGCTGTTCGATTTTGACGCATGTGCAGAAGCGATGTGTCCCTCGCAAACTTGGTGTCCCTCGGAATCCGCAACAGCGGTCAACGGGCTTTAGTTCGGGCATTCTCCACCCGCGTCGCCCTGGGACGCGCTGGCCGCTAGCGGTGGCGCTGTAGTCACGCGTCCTTAGTTACGCGAGTCGGTCCCACGCCCCGAATAGACTAGATCGTCATTCCACCTGCGCGGTGCATTGTGGGATGCTTGGAAGAAAAACAAACCCGCGCAAAGCACATGGCTAATGGGAAGACGTTGGGTGCAGCTATGAAATGTGCTAGTTTGAGCTCATCTCAGACCTTGTTTGAAACATAGAATACCAACTAAAAAAATATGTATAATAAATTCAGATGTTAATCTGAACATTGCATTTACATCAATCTAAGCAGCGCATGTTATACCATTTGAAAGCAAATTTCACTTGTTTCTATTAAATAGTTCAGATCTTTCTCTACAATTTCACATTCAGCTTTTGTTTTAATAGCCAATTGGAAGTTCTTGAATTTATTTTGCAAAAATAGTTTTTGAGGCCATGATCTGGTAAGGCTAACACTGGCACGGACACTCAGAATATCCCAACTTTCACTATTATCTCTGTTTTAATACTTTCAGAGTAAATTGCTCTTAGGTTACATTAAATACTTCAGATCTTCCACTTCAATTGCGCATTAAGATATTTTTAATCGAAAGCTTTTAAATCTATTTTTACCAAAAAAAGTATACACCCACTGGCAGGGCGCTCAAACTGGCAGGGCACTCAAACTGCGACACCGGGGAGGGAGGGGGCGTTATGTAACGGACAACGGGCGCGGGAGGAAGTTAAGGGGGGGGGGGGGGGGGGGAGTACTCCTCCTCCGCCGCGAATCAAACGCAATGCAAGCATTACGACCAATTTTGACAAAATTATATTTCATCGGACCATGCAACTTTAATAACATTTGTTGGACTAGGAAATGGGTAGGGTTAATCAGACATTGGTTATATATTTCTGCGAAACAAGGTTTTGTTGACACATTTGACATTTTAATATTTAGAACAAGAATTACTAATCAATGGTGATGTAAACACCAGGCATCAGGCTGTAAAGTGACTGAAATTGTATGTTTCTGAGCTCAAAATGCTTAATTATGGAGGGTTGTCTTAAACATATTCATTATATTATTATATTGCATGCACCCATCCATGTTTGTACCAAATTGTTCTGTATTCCTATTAATTTTGAATAAAAATCCAAAGTTTTCCCTACGCATATCAGCAAACTCAATGTCCGGACGCCTTTGCTTTGCTCTCGGCGCAGTTTTCAGCGCATGCGCAGTCGGAATGGCGAATTAGTCTATTCCACATGTTGCTTTCAACATGAACAATTAAGTAATAACCTACAAAATTACATATCTTCCTGAATATTAGAGTGATTTTGACAAATGAACCATTATTTTAAATTCAATATTCTAACAAGGCGGAATCCATTAAATCAAACATCAAACTGCTAAAAACAAAAATAATAATCACTTGGGATATCTTTGAGTTAGTGAAATATGTTTTCTTTTAGTTTAAACTGGACCGTCGTTAATATTTGAATAATTGTCTGGCACACAGGTTTAAGCGGAAGTTGGTTGTTGGAGTTTTACGTCTTGGCAACACCTAAGGTCATATCAGAATAGGTACCAACTTGTGACAGTGTGCACTCATGGTGACCTTATAGTGCTGCCCTACTGGGAAATCAGGCCACCAGCACCATGAACCGATATCCCACTCAGTCACATTATCCTGACACTAGGATAACCAGTCATTGCCCTATCCTATTAATGCCAAGCGCCAGGCTAGGAAGTGACAAGTACCAATTGATTTGACTCAACCAGGGTTTGAATCCCACGATATACCAAAGCGGGCGACAGACACTCAACTTATTGGGACATCCCGTCTGCTACCTGTCCATGTAGTGTGCGCTGTGCATGTACTAAAATACCACACGCAAACTGTTTGGTAGACATTTCACAAATCAAACAAACAAGTTCAGATGGGATTGTTATACTTCTTATCTTTATTATATAATCTGTCCCCGACTTGACAGCATGTTCGGCGGTCTTCAGTATTTTACTTCGTTAGCAAATCAATCCGGGAAATGGAGGTTCCTCAGCACTTGTTCAACAGAAAAGAATGAGCGATAATTATCACTCAACATCGTGAAAACCTTTTTTTTAAACAAACAAAAAAAACCACCCAAACAAAGAGCGCATGAATATGTGAACAATTCTATATGGTATTTAGCAGGGCACTCCACAACTGTTATTGTCTAGTATCACTTACACTTTCAAATGAACGTAGATAAACACATTTCAATAACTAGCTAGATATGTCCAGATGTTAGTTCGTTGGAGGTTTAGGTCCTGGCAACATCTAAGGTCACATCATGATTATGTCCAGACGAAGACAGTTGTGCACCATTTGAATGCCCATTTGAAATGACAACTATTTGATGTATGATAGACAGTGTTCCGCCTTCTATGAAAATGGAACTATTTTATCCCCAAGTCGAATTATGTGTCCTGTTTCACACAGGTAAGCATTATACATAATTATAGCAAACATTTATATTAAAATTACAAAATTTACACAAGTGCAAAAATTTACACAAGTGCAAACATTTCTTTTAAAACCCCCCGCAAAAAAAACCAACCAATAGCTGAAAATTAACCAAGTCATTCACATGTCTGCAAATAAATATTGCAACACTGATAATTCATATGCGTATTCAGTGACTTTGCGAGATACTGTCGTAAGAGACAATAAATATAGTATCTCGCAAGAGACAATAAATATGACATGATTGTGCACTAAAGCCCCAGTCACACGAGGCCTGCGTTCGCTTAAGATCGATTCGCGAGCATTTTGCTATTCAATTACGACCATCTTACGACCACCTTATGACTAATCGCTGAGTGCTCGACGAGCGATCGCCGACTGATCACCAAGCATTTCGGCCCATTTTGGTCACAAGGAGGTGGTCGCTGCAACACCGACAATCTCCTTGCGACCTCTGGCGTCTCCACCTTCATTGCCATATTTAGAGATGCGATGTGCCGCGTGGCCATTGGTTAAGTAACGATGACATCACAATGTCGCCTCGTGCATCATTGTCGACATATGGCGACGTATTCAAATAGTTTGTAACTAATTGTTTCATTTTTGTTGCAAGGAACTCGCAGGCTTTTTGTCGCCAAGTGACCCGAAGCGAACGCAGGGCGTCGTATGACTGGGGGGGGCTTAAGGAAAAAAATCGAAAAATAGGCTGGTGCAGATATACACCCATTTCTTGCCAGTTCTAGTTATACCCACCACACAATGCCGACCCAAATTGCATACAATTACTTCTCTTTAATATTAGATAGCACATTTATTATGGCGGAATTTTAAATCAGTTATTGGTGATCTAAGATTAGACCCATCGCGTTGAGACCAGAGAACTTCACTTACGCCAAAAAAGAAAGAAAAGTTGGCGATCGTCCTTTTGATTACACAAATCAGGGTCGGGCGGGCGGTTTTTATTTATTTAATTAATTTCAGTATTTTATATTATACAGCTCTAGAAATTTCAATATAGGAAATAAAATATTTTAATTTTGACATGTCCGATATGTAAAACAACCATACAGGTACATAAAGGTATCTAAAAATTACAAAACTTAAATTGCTGCTAGCGCGACACATTTTTAAGTTAAAAAGACAAATGTAATAATGAAAATCAACGGTGGACGATTGTTCAGGCACGGGTATGACGATCACCAATTAAACTTGTATTTGGCCAAGTTTGCCTGCATCCAAGCCGACCAAGCAGGAAAACGGGAGGTGGAATGAGTGTAAACACAAATTCGACACCTGGAACATGGAGTCACTATGACTGACATCTCCGGTCTTACTGCAGTACTCAATTTAGTACCGATTCACACCACCTTGTAAATCTTTTATCTAAGTGTTGCTGCTGACAACATTTTGTAGGAGGGAATTCCAGTCGCCAAGGTGAATTATCAAAATTAGCTGGCAAATAAACACTTCATTTACCAAGACGTGAAAGAATGCCGTGCATGTAAATGGGGATTTTACAGCGCTTATTACACTGTGGGGAAAATTACTAGCAGGCAGTACCCGAACCCAAGGTAGACTGACTAAAGCTAAAGAATAGTTTCATTAGTGTTTGCATAGTGCTTAAACTAGCCAGGCTCTTGACCGACATTCAGTTCTTGACTACCCCCCCCCCCCCCTCTCCTCTCCCCGCACCTGACACTGAGTCAGTTAGAACAGAAGACCCACCATTAAAATGTGTTCTGAAATATTTAAGCCTCCCCTCCCAGACAAAGCAATGTATTGGTGTCTCTAGCAACCCCCCCCCCCCCCCCCACCACCCCAACAGTAATGGATTTTATGGCCCAGATCGGACATTCATTTTGAATACAAAGAGGCCCTGATTTCACATTTACGCTACTACTATTTAATAACGTGAACCGTAATTTATATTTTCCAAATTGAATTTCACGGCCACTAAAATCGTCGGGTCCCCCTTGGGCAACTAACTGCCCAGTGTGTCCATGCGATAAGACAGCACTGTTCTGAAGCGTCAATTTATAAAATAAGGAGGACAGGGCATGCGAGTTGATAAACAAGTAGACGCAAGTCATGTTAAGGTGCACCTCACTTATGATTAATACACAATTCGCGGGTGAATGGAAGTTACCACGCTATTAATAACCAGGGGAAGGCTTATCAGCAGGCACAAAGAGGAGCTACCCGCACGTAGCTTCGGTCACCATCACCATCCCATTCGATTATCTTATCCAAATTTATGTAAATTCTAGTAGTAAGTAGGCGCAACTAGAGCCAACTGTATGTGTACCTAGACTCACTGTACCTGATGAGTAACTATAAACTTTTTGAGACCTGACGATAAGTAAATGTGTGCAAACGTAAATCTTGAAAAAGTGGTAGTCCACATTGTTCCAACCCCCCCCCCCCCCCCCAACTGACCCCGAACGCAACTTCGTTCAAACTCCTTCCCGCCACTCCCCGAAAGCAGCTTTGCTCAAAATCCTTTCCTCCCCGCCACTCCCGGAAAGCAGCTTCGCTCAAACTCCTTTCCTCCCCGCCACTCCCGGAAAGCAGCTTCGCTCAAACTCCTTCCCTTCCCTCCACTCCCCGAAAGCAGCTTCGCTCAAACTCCTTCACTTCCTGCCACTCCCGGAAAGCAGCTTCGCTCAAACTCCTTTCCTCCCCGCCGCTCCCCGAAAGCAGCTTCAATCAAAGTACTTCCTCCCTGCCACTCCCCAAAAGCAGCTTCGCTCAAACTCCTTTCCTCCCCGCCGCTCCCCGAAAGCAGCTTCGCTCAAACTCCTTTCCTCCCGAATGCAGCTTCAATCAACTCTTCCTTCCCGCACCCCCCCCCCCACCCGTAAGCAGCTTCAATCAAAGTACTTCCTTCCCTGCCGCTCCCTAGAAAGCAGCTTCGCTCAAACTCCCTCCCTCACCGCCCCCCCCCCCCTCCATTCCACAGAAGGCTTTTTTTTACAGTCACAAGGTGGCGCCACCTGGGAACGTGCCTCACTGTCAGGCAGTAAGAAGCAGCTTCAGTCGACCATGTCCAAGCGATCGGCTACCAGCATTTGTGTTGTGTCAGAGAAATGAATGCCCATTCAATTAAGTAGTTCCTCCTCAAAACAACTTCAAGACCAAGTTTTCAAGCTTTCATTTTGTGTCATCATTATACTTTGCTTATCGTAACAATCTCGCGTTTCAAGCGAACTCACTAAATGTAGCCAGAGGGATTTCAAGCTATGGTTAAATTATCAGGCTAATTAATGTGCCCGTTTCCCTTCAGACCCCAGGGACAAAAATCTATAATATCCCGCCTCCCTCACACCTCCCCAGACTGGGCTTTCAAGTCACTTCGTGAAGCAGCCATGGCAAGTTAAGCCATTTAAATTCCTGGCAAGTTAATCATTTAAATACCTGGATATATTATAACTGGCTTCAACTAACTGCACGAAAACTTCTGTCATATGCCGCCCCCCACCCAAAAAAAATGTGAAATTGGAATTAGAAACTGGTTTCTCCATATAACTAATCTGTAGGAGTCACAGCAATTTGGTAAAGCAATCCCACTTTAGGATGGGCCAACTTAGTATAATTACATTTTGGTGCATTTACAACAAAAACCATCAATACCAAATGAAAGAGTTAGGCCAACACATGCTGGGCTAATAAATCAAGCATTTAGGCTTTTGCCAAAGAAAGACTGCAACTGACAACTGGCGAGAATAAATTATCAGAGCTTCTTGGAAGGGAGGGTGGGGTAATTCGCGCTGATTCTTTATTCTTGCCAATTACTGCAGGCAAAAGCTTAGATAGGACAACAGGAGCCCAACTGGCTCATCCGCCATAGTCCACTTGGCCTGAAGCGCTGCGTTATATTTGAAAGGGGGGAAAAAGAGACCCCAAGACAACTTCCGAATGAGGCGATGACTGTCAGTGCGATGGTCGCCCACCCATGGGAACCCACCAGCTTCACCAAACCAGCTTCACCAAACCAGCTTCACCAAAGTAGCTTCGGGCATACTTTTGGTAAATAGTGGGTCACTGAAAGGTAATAAGTCACTTCCGGGATTCTCCTCATTCAGGTCCCCTGGGTTCCCTCAAGGGTGAAGGAGGGTGTGAGGGGAGTGGGGGGGGGGGGGCCTCAATGGGCATATTTCACAGTTTTAAGAGCAATTTTGGTGGTAGCTATTAGAAACTAAGTCAACGGTAAGTTATATATTGAAAGACCCAGCATAGCACTGCATAGTCATTACTGCCATAAACCACCAGCAGCCAGGACTGGAAACTAATAGCCGCTACAGTATAACCCCGTTAACCCAAACTTGAAGGGACCATAGAAATTTGTTTGGATTAACTGATCATTGGTTTAACCGAGCTTTGGCTTTGACTTTGATAAAAAAGCGGGTGCATTATCAATGTAATATACAATGTATGTGGACACTTATTGTTTTTTATGTATATACAGTATAACCCTGTTAAACCAAGCTCGGTTAAACCAAACGATCGGTTAATCCAAACTTTTTTCAGGTGGACCAGCAAAATATTACCATTTATCATATAAAAAATGTCGGTGGGATCTCAGATGACCTTATAACCAATTGAAAGTTTGGTTTAACCAAACCTGAAGTGGCCTGGGTCTCCGACAATTTTGTTTGGATGAACCGACAATTTGGATGAACCGACTTTGGTTTAACCAACTTATTTTTTATGATAAATGGTAGTATTTTGCCGGGCCACCGAAAAAACTTTGGATTAACCGATCGTTGGGTTTAACGGGGTTATACTGTATACGGGAACCAGAAGTGAACTGGCCAACTCAGAAGTGACGTAGCCGATACTACCTGAGGGGCCACTAGATCTTACCGCAAAGCAGGCATTAGAACCAGGTAGTGATAGTTCCTGTGCTTTAAATGTCAGTGGGATGGGAGAGGGAAGAGGGGAGAGGGGAGCGGGGACAGGGGGGGGGGGGGGAATGAAGCTTTGTTGCAGGCATTGCCTGCCAACAAAAAGGGGGGGGGGGAAACAGCCCGAGAAAAGGCGCAGTAAGAATAAGGCACAGAGTTGATTGAACGTACAGAGCACAAATCAAGGAGCCTTCCACAAGGCATCCCGTCAGGCAGAAGGCGCGTCTTTACCAAAAGTAGCTCACCTACAATAAACACGAGCCGAAGAACCCCACGACACCGACCTACCCACAAACCCCGCATACGCAAACTTATCGCAGCTTACCAGTATGTTTGCATATATAAATAATGTCATGCGTAGTGGAAAAATAGAATGCCTGGCAAGTGGCCATGAAAAGGTGGAGGCAGCAGCCGCTGGTGTGTGTGGGGGCGGTAGCATCCCCTGGTGTAACTGGTGCGCCAGTTCCCGTGAGTCACGACTCGTGGAACTACCAGGCAGCCCCACTCCATTGGTAATATTGGCACATTAAAATACAGAAGAAACAAAATACCCTGAAGCCCAACTTGGTCATACATTGAATCGACTTGTGGGAAAACATCCAGATCCCAGCGTTTGTAAATACGTATTCAGTAAGTTCGTCCTCTACTTACTAAGTTCAATATAGTTAAATAACAGAATCTATCGCTGTTAATGCTATCAATTAGCGATCAGTACTTGCAAATTATTGATGTACTGGTTAAAAATACAAAAACACCCCCCCCCCCCACCACAAAAAAACTCCATCCACTTATCCATTATTGAAGTGCAAAAGCCTCAAAGATTGACGAGGTTTCTAGCGTTTCCTACGGACACACCCACGACCAAGATAACAATATATCACATGCCGAAATACCTACTTTGACAATTCCCACAGAGGCTAACGCTATAATAGGTCTTAATAATAATAATAGATAATTAGCAGGAAAGTTCGCAAGAGTAAATTGTAGTGATTAGTATAGTCACTGGTTACTCAAGTTCTCATAATGAACAAAAACTATCCATTGAGTGGAAACTTGGATAGTTTTTATAATACTCAATCCGTATTAAATCTAATATAATTATTAAAATGAACCTCAGTAGACGGCTACTAAACACTTTCAATGTTTCTGTTCTCTTAGAATCACACTCTTTATTCTCCTTCAGTAAATCGCGATAGAGTGCAAACAATTCGATAGCACATTACACAAAAATTCGTCACATACCACGTGCACCAAGTTCCATGTTAATTACATTACTCCGCACAGTATTAGATAGCGAACAAAAAAAAATTAATAATCCAAAAAATTTCACGACGCAGAAACAATTCTGCGCAACTCCATTAAGGTCAGCCGATACCGACAAGCTCAGGAAGGTTTCGCCTTAACAAGAGCAACAATGGGCTTTGGATACAATCACCAGTCTGTGCTTATAAAGTACAAATCCTACGCAATTTTTTATAACTCGTCTGTGTCCAGTCCACACACCCACACACCCACACACATGACCCTGCACCGGTAACCTGACCCAGATCCAGATCAATTGTGTGTAATTACTTTTTTACTCCAATATATATATTTTTTAATAATAAAAAAAAAAATCACTTAAGATGAAGCAAACATTAATCAAGAAGGGCTCAACACATGGCTCTAAACATTCAGAAGACAACCTCACAGGGTTCAGTGCACTGCCCACCATTCGGCATTATACGGTAATTGCTCACAACCTGAATCAAGAGCGTCCCTTACAGTGCAGCAGCTAACAGTAACACCCAGGGGCGTAGCTTCCATATACGCAGGTACGCAGCTGCGTACCACCTGAAATTACCTTTTTTTTTAAAGTTAAAAAACGTTTTATAGCGTTTTATTCTATCGCATTTGATTCCAATAGCCGAAAAAGTCGGTGTACCACCTCAAAATCACAGGCTAGGCCCCTGAAAAACCCATTTCGCAATTACCTCACCACAAGATACATTACCTTGCAATTTCTTTGAAAGCTTCCATCTCCCTCATCAAGAAGTAATTCCCCCATTTAGCTATAAAATATATATTACTGATAACATTTCTATGGAATGCAATTTCACAACCTGACAATAGTTCTTTTTTTTACACTCTTTCACTTGCGACAATTTTACTAATTTGCTAGCGTCATATATTCATTTCACATTTTTTTTAAAAGGTTACAATTAAATAACATTGAATTTTTCCCCCAAAGTTCCTTAATATCGATACCTGCATCATTGTCCAGTGTTGGTGCAAATGGAAACACTGCGTCTAGACCGGAAATCAAACCCCAGTTCTTTCCATTCCAAGGTGCAGTGCCTTAACCACTAGACCATACCTGCCAACTTTTGTTAAACGAAAATCCTAATAATAGAAATCCATCTGAGCGAAGCGAGGCGCGCAAGCGTTCTAGGGGTGTCCGGGGGCATGGCCCCCCCCCCCCGGAAAAATTTGAAAAATACATAAAAAATGGTGCATTCTGGTGCATTTTCAGAGACATTTTAGGCACATTATTAAAGAAATTTTTACCAGTTTTCAGCCTAAATACTCGAATTTGATTTTGAAAAAGCGGAATAATAGGTTTATAATTTGTATGGCGGAATGAGAATAAAAAAATCGTAATTATTCCGCCAAAATCGTAATAGTTGGCAGGTATGCTAGACCATCTAGGACGTCTGCCCGAGCCGCCCATTACATGCGGGAGGTTCCAATAGTGCAGGCGCTTGACTACCACAGTAACTACATTTACCAGTCCACTAAAAATATCTATTGTAAGTTACAATGTGGTCAACTTACGGTGCATTATGTTGTATTTACACGTCCATTAAATCATTATTGCAAGTGGCTATATACCTTAATTTCTGATATTCATTTTTATAACACGTGTAAATGAATATATATATATTACATGTAAGAGATATGCAGGATATATATACACATATATGAAGGACAATATATTATGTATACATATAAAGATATATCCACATATACTGTTAAAGCATCCTAACACCACTTCGCTCAAGGCGATCTTCAGTCCCTTTAGTTCAAGTCAAAACTACATGTCTATATTCCTTAAGTAATTCCCATCCAATGGTCGCTTCCGGCCAACTAAACCCGGAAGTCTCTGTATTGCTTTGCACATGTTCAACACAATTCGCTCTCCCACCATCTTAACCTGGTTACATCAAGTAAACGGCAGTCTGCTAACCTGTGCCCAGGATTTGGCAATCTGCCAACAATTAAACAACCTCACTTGTGTGTGGACGATGAAGGTGGCTTATATTCAGGGATGAAAGTGGTCTAAATAAAAAAAACGAGGAAATCAAGCCAGTGAATTTCCACGAAAACACGGATTAATTCCCCCTCCCCCCCCCATAGGATTATCACTGTCAGGGAATCGTGGGAAAATACCGGAAGTCAGGTTTCAACTATCCTTGTTGTGCCTATTTTACCACCCATACCTAATTCGTTCTTGCTTAGGTTTTATGTCTTAGCAACATCTAAGGTCATAAGAACAGAATTCAAACTACCCAAGTGTTGTCATATACATCCTGATTCCTTGAGATTTTATTTAACGCTAATCGGTAATTAGACAAAGAAATCGCGGAGATCAGCGAAATTACGGATATCTGCGAAATAGCGGAGATTTTCATCCCTGTATATTAATAAATGAATGGAGGTGGGGGGGGGGGGGGAGGGGCAGAGGGTTGAGTGGGAAAGAAATCATATACCATCCTAATTTCCTCGGTTTGAGGGTTGTATTTTCCCATCATGCATCACCCACAGTTATCACCTTTCTTGCATAACGAACAGTGCACAATTCTCCAGCGACAATACAATAACTCCCACAACCGAACGCCTCTGGCCATTTGCATGCCACTTAGCACAATATACAGCATTAGAAGTCTTCAATTCAACGACAATACAATGTTTCCACTACCCAACCACCTAAGCGCTAGCATGCCCGTTAGCGTATATGTACAGCATTCAGCGAAACAATGCAACATTTCCCAGAACCGACCATCTCGAGGCATTCGCATGCACCATGCATGATGAACAGCTTAAAATCCCTAAAGCAACAATGCAATCAATATTCCCAACAACCAAACCATTTGTTAGCCATTTTCACACACATACTCAACCACTCAACCATTCAATAGATCCCTTCTAAATGACTCTGGGAATCCTTTATATAGCACACCTCGCGATTTAATCAGGGTCAACTCGCAGAGGAAATTAAGATACGGAATATCCCCCCCGACACAAATTGGCCGAAATCACAACAGAATCGATTTCATTCATCAACAAAAACAATCATATTCCACACTTGAAAAATAATCCCAGTAACAGCAGCTTTCCGATCGTGAATACTGGCCGCGCCGTGGTAGTGGTGTAAAAACAATTGGAAATTTACAGACCTATATACAGGTATTGTTTTAGTTTTTGTTTAATTGGTTACGTGAAAAAGAACCTATGATGACGTCACGCTGCCTTGGCTTCCTGACGATGATGTGGATGGTTAATATCTACGATGATGGCGCACTCTGGGTGGGCTTGTAGGTTTTTTGGAGGGTGGGTGGGTGGGTGTTTAGCTCCGCACCATCGTAGCGGTGAATATGTTGAAGAAGCGCACAAACTTGCTGACCAGCGAGATGACGAGGGACCAGGAGTTGCGGGCGAGGCTGGAGCGGGCAATGAGCAGGCGCCACAGCACCACCAGCATCAGCGTGTTGCAGCAGTACCGGATGTTGCGCAGTCTGAGGAGGAAGCCAAATGCACCTCGGTTAAGGGGCGGTGGGAAGTCACATGCAACACAAATTCACTTGTACACTTATCAGACGGGATGGCCAAATGAGTTGAGCGCTCGCTTCACACGTGGCAGGTTGTGGGATTCAAGCAGGGATCAAACCGCATTCGAGTCAAACCAATGATGTAAAAATTTATACTAGTCACAGCATTAGGATAGGGCAAGGGGCAGTACTTTCAAATGGGTCATAGTCCAAGGCCCATTTGAAGCCTTCCCATGAGGGCTAGAAGTATGTACAATTATACATTGCATTATGTTCTACAGAACTATATTCGGGTGACCTCACATGGTACTAGTGTCATTCAGCCGAGCAGAAAGCACTCACCTCTGTATCAATGTAACGCATGCACAATAAATTAGTTAATTTACATAATTGAGCGCGGCTAATTGGCCTTACTTCTTGAGGTGTGCGCGCGCAGCCGGCAGCCCGGAAGCGCTCTCACGCAGCAGGTAAGTCTTGGTTCCGTGACAGTAATTCTGGATGTAGGTCTGCCAATGCAGCAGTCGCGGGTCGAAGTAGAAGATCTGCGGTAAAGTGGATCGCGCAATGAATTACAATTCAGTCAAAGGACACATTTGGTACTGAATTTATAATCGCCAAATGATCCTGTTAATTAGTCGCTAAGGGTATAGGTAAGTGTTGCATTTGACACAGGTATTGCAGACAATGCCAGTGTTTCACTTTTAGGAAGAAAAAGATGGAACAGAAATAAGTCCCTCTCGTGTACCTTTATCAGTACTGTGGTAGTACAGAAAAAAAGTATCTTTACTCGGACAAACTTACACAAATTTGAAGAATGACCCAAGAAAATGCTTAGTTAGAATTTATTTACATTTAAAATACTTATTTTTAATTTAAAACTTGGATGGTTGTTGGAGTTTTACATCCTGGCAACATCTAAGATCATATCAGGATGGGTAAAGATTTATGACAGTTCCCACTCATGGCGACTTTATAGTGCTGACCCACTGAGAAACAAGGCCACCAGCACCATGACCTGATATCCCAATCAGTCACATTATCCCGACACTGAGCCAACCAGTCCATGCCCTATCCTAATAATGCCGAGCACCTGGCTATGAAGCGACAAGTAACAAATTTGTAAGTCACTGGTTTGACTCAACTGGGAATTGGAACTCCTGACCTTCCGCATGGTAGGCGTGCGCGGTGGCCTAATTGGCCACTGCGTCCGGTGCCGCAGCCATGGCATGGCAGTGTTAGGGTAAGGGATTGGTCGCCTATTTATTGAATGCTACAGCTCCACCTTCCATAATCAGCCGACTGATCCTTCCCGCTAGCCAGGGTATTTATGTAAGAGCCAACGATACTTGCTTTGGGATCAGTTCACGACCAAGCAACTGACCTCTACGGGGAGGTGGTGGTGAAAATTAAAGTTGGTATCGACACTCTGGTGTCCTTTCCTTTCGTTGGTTTCCGAAGTTTGCGTAGGGAGAATCAACCTTGTCACAGTAAATCCCACCGCTCCCCAACTCACCTTCTGGTCCTCGGGTGTCATAGCGGCTTTGAGTGTGTCCATGTTGTCATGGCTCCACTCCCACTCCCTCATCGTGAAGTACTCCATGACGCTCATCGCCTTGTGCAGCCGGTTGTAGATGTTCACCATCCTGAACACGTAATGTACAACACACGTAAAACAGAGATCTGTCGAAACACTCCCTCTAACCCCATCCACCCATAAAACAAAAATTAAAATCAACAACCCCTACACCTCCACCACAAACCAGATTGCTTGGAGGATGAGCGCACCTCTGGGCTGGAAATTCTACCAATATTAGGCTCCAGTTTCTACCTTATTAGGTCGGCACCACCCAGACTGGGGAGGCAGTGATTGAAAGCCGCTGCTCCCACAAGCCATTTCTTATATTCATTTATTTTAAAGCTGCATAGTCCGATGAAATCAAATTTTCAAAACCAAAGCAATTATATAGATTTTATTTGACATATCTAAATTAGAATTAGATATTGGTGCACTCATTACACATTTATTGCCACACAGAAAGGTACTGAGGCAATTGAATAGAACACGTTACTGTAGAATACTATGGTATCAGAATTTTGGCATTCATGCCAAAATTAATTTTGCATGGTTGCACTTCAAATGTCTCAAGGGTAGCCATTTAAAATAAAAGTTACTTCAAACTAAAGTAAGGTAGATTATAATGATCAACCTAATGTATTTATCTCAGCAACTAAAAATCATCAGACTATGCAACTTTAATTTCATGGGTATTATCCCCTGCACATACTGACACATGGACATTGCTGCTTAAATTATGTTCATTTGTTTAGTTTTACATCCTAGCAACATCTAAGGTCATATCAGGATGGGTACAGACTTGTGACAGTGCACTCATGGTGACTTTATAGTGCTGTCCCACTGGGAGACCAGGCCACCAGCACCATGACCTGATGTCCCATCAGTCACATTATCCTGACACTGAGCCAACCAGTCCTTGCCCTATCCTAATAATGCCGAGCGCCTGGCTAGGAAGCGATAAGTATAAATTTTTAGGTCATTGGTTCGACTCACCTAGGCCTCGAACTCACGATCTACCAACACGGGAGATGGATGCTCTAACTCATTCAGCCATCCCTTTTGGTCCTTAAATTATTTTATGATCTACCGCGGTTGAAGTAACTTATTACAATAACTAATTTGAGATATTATAGTGAAAATCTGCAAAACAGATTCGATGTGCACATCGAAAATTGATGGATATAAGGATGCACAACTTGAAGCAGTGACGTGTTATATTAATTTAACTTGATATTCCTTCTAGGCAGCATTAAATGTTTAATAAGTTCACCAGGATCTAAGTTGGATATGCAAATAATTTGGACATATACATCGTTAAATTTTTTTTTAATATATAAAAATATACAAACTTTTCATAAATATATACATAAATATATAAGAACATACATAAAAGTTTATATATAATCTTAAAAAAAAAAAAAGATTTCTTAAATCAAAATTTCTTTAATTATGAAAAATTCATAAAAAAATATATATATAACAAATATTACTTTTTTAAATAGACAAAGAAAGACTGACACTGCAGGAGAATGAGTGATAAGACAAAGGGAATGGGCTGGTCAGCTACCTGGGCTTCTTGCCCGCCAGGATGTAGCCGAAGTCTGCTATGTAGGAAGGTACCAGATGTGAGAAGAAGACCCAGTAGTCGTGGACCATGTTGCTCTTCGTGAACTTCATCTGAGGTCGCCGGAAACAGTTGTCGAGAGGGTTCTGCTTGAAGTACCTCATCACGATGTCCTCTGAAGCACAGGAAGCAGAAAAAGACCGCTTTGATTAGAGCTTCCTTTAAAGTTTCATAGTCCGATGGTTTTGGGTCATTTTTCTGAGATAAGTATATTAATTTGATTGTTATAATCTACCTTACATTAGCTTTCATTTTAAAATGGCTAACTTTTGAGATATTTTAAATGCTAATACGTCAAATTAGTTCTGGCAAGCATACCAAAACTGACACCGAAGGCTTCTGCAGTAACACGTTCTATTAAATTGACTTAGTATTCCTTTCTATGTGCCAACAAATATTTACTATATATAAGCTTTTTGGAATTTAACTATGCAACTTTAAATCCCCATTGAAATAATTTGATTTAAATCAGAGTAAAAACAAGGGCATCTAACTTATATTTAGCGGAAACTCAATGATAGTCAAAAGTCTCGCGTACCCATCTCTCCCCATGTGAAGGGGTTGAGGCCCCCGGTGGTTATCTGGTACACGATGGGCTCGCGTTGTTTCTTCATGGCGGTGTACCAGGCGGCACTCAGCATCATGTTGCACGGCAGGTCAACAGGCACCAGGTCGGCGATGGTCTGGTGGTTCCCCTTCATGGACCGCAGAATGCCCTTACCCGCTGCCACGTACAGCCCGCTCGGACCATTCGCATTGTCGATCCAGCCCTAGAAAAATGAAAAACTACACAGTGTCAGTGATGCAGTACGCAAGAGAGCATGAGGGGTGACAGCACGAGAGTGCGATAGCACGAGTGTGTGACAGCGAGGGAGTGACAGCATGAGAAGGGTGACAGTAAGGTAGTGATAGTTTGTTGTTTGTTTGTTTGTTGTTGTTTTACGTCCTAGCAACATCTAAGGTCATATCAGGACTGGTACCGACTTGTGACAGTGCGCACTCATGGCGACTTTATAGTGCTGTCCCACTGGGAAACCAGGCCGCCGGCACCATGACCTGGCATCCCACTCAGTCACATTATCCTGACACTGAGCACACCAGTCCTTGCCCTATCCTAATAATGCCGAGCGCCTGGCTAGGAAGCGACAAGTATCAATTTTAAAGTCATTGGTTTGACTCGACCGGGACTCGAACCCACGACCCCACGATCTACCAGCACGGGAGACGGACGCTCTAACTCATTCGGCCATCCCGTCTGGTCTAGGTAGTGATAGTATGAGAGAGTGACAGTGAGGTAGTGACAGCATGAGATGGTGACAAGGAGTGATTAAGAGTGAGAGTGATTTCGTGAGAGTATGAGAGTAAGAGAGAGTGAGAGATATAGCCATTTCGATTAAAATTGGTTGTCAAATGCAAAAACGCACACACATTCCGCAATTTACTTAAGACGCAGTAAATGTCAGTAAAATGCCAACCTAATATATTTATCTCAGAAAATGTCAGAAACTAAAAACCATCAGACGATGCAACTTTAATTTTGTGGGTATTAATACTATTATCCCCTGCACAAACTGCCACATGGACAATGCTGCTTAAATTAAGTTTGTTTGTTTAGTTTTACGTCCTATCAACATCTAAGGTCATATCAGGACGGGTATAGACTTGTGACAGTGCGCACTCATGGTGAATTTATAGTGCTGCAACTGGGGCCCAGTTTATGTGAGTGACGGTGAATGGGGCCGGTGTCGTGGTTTGAAAGCCCGGCCAGATCGGATGCCCGGCCGTGGCTTCTGCGCATGTGCGGATTTTCGGAGGCCCTGCAAACTGCAGCATGTCGGAGTTTGAAAGCCCGGCCAGATCGGATGCCCGGCCATGGCTTCTCGCTGAGGGGGAGGGGGGGTACTTTGGTTGGCTTGCGAGGGGGGGGGGGGGGGGGAGATTACTTTGGTTGGCTTGGTTACTTTGGTTGGCTTGGTTTCTTGGGAGGGGTGTTTTTACATTATTTTAATTATTAATTCAAATATCTCAGGGGTACGTTTATCTTTTCTTGGCTGGCTGGCTGGGGGGGGGGGGGGGGGGAGGGGTTGTTTTAATCAGTCTTTTTGTATTTGTGCTATTTTGGTTGATTGTACTTGTAGTGAATATCTTAGTCAACTGTCTTCATCCACGGGTGTTTGAAACTGGGGAGAATTTGACGCATGCGCAGACGATGCGCTTAAAATCCGCACATGCGCAGAAGCCACGGCCGGGCATCCGATCTGGCCGGGCTTTCAAACCACGACACCGGGACCAGGCTTGTGTAGTGGTAGTAAATACAGTTAGTGGAGAGGGAGACAACCGAAAATGAGCAAAAAAAAATCATTAAAAAGAAATTAAAAAAGATACCTAGGCTACATTGCGGGATCATACAAAATATTACAAATGTTTACACTAGTTGCTTGCCTGGCATAGCTAGATAGACTACAAAGAGCCCGTGGCACCGATCCGACACACCTTGCCTTTAAACTCAACTGGCGTCTGACCTCCTGACCCAAATACGGGTGGACAAGGCACTTGAGGTTATTGGGTCGTGTCGGCAGCAAAAGCTATATTCACAGAGATGGATTTTATTTTATGCAGGGTCCATACTAGATGAAGGATTCACCCGGTACTCGCAGTACACGGGTGAATACCAACCCTATATAAAAACGGTCAAAAAAGCGGGTTAATGAATTGAGAGTCTAATTTCACAATCTAAGAAGCAACAATTATTCTTTACATACGTCTTATTGATAGCCCGCTACCTTTGAGTTGAAAAATATAATATCTAGTTTAATAAGATTTAAAAAAGTGAAATTGCCGGCGTTCTGCGGCCACCATCTTGTCTTTTTGCATTCTCTCCCATTTCACCAACTCTGTTCTGATATAAATAACCATTTGACACTGGTGCCAGGCATTCTACTTCTTGTTCCATACTAACGCTATTTGCGCCCATATTTATATAAGGCTGGTCTTCACCCGTGTACTACAAGTACCGGGTGAATTTTGTATCTAGGTCCATACATACACATATGAAGAACTGGAATTCAAGGCTATTTCAAGGCCGTTTTTGATAGGAATTCAAGACTATTTTCATTTGTATTTCAGGGGGGAAAATGGCGAATGGCGATTTCGGACTAATTTAGATCAGTGGGGACAGAAATAAAGGCTTTTCAAGACTAATTACCCAAATAGGTTAAATTCAAGGCTTTTCAAGGCCTTGAAATGGGGAAAATGAAGTTCAATACTTTTCCTGACTTTGCAGGCCCCGTACGGACCCTGTTGATGTGCTATACAGACGCAAGCTACCAGAATCCCAGTTAACCAGAATACCTGCCAGCTACCACCTTCGGGGCGGCAACAAAACAGCCCTTCCGGCCACTTAGAAGCCGGCCTTTCAGGCGGGGCAGGTAGTAACTTACCGGAATTGGCTCCTGCCAGGAGGCCGTGACGATGGAAGGCCGCACGATGGTGATGGGCAGCCCGTCACCCTCCTGTACGATCAGATTCTCTGCCATCTGCTTCGTGAATGTGTAAGTGTTTGGCTTGTCGCCAATCAGCTCGGGCGTGATCAGGTCCGCCATCTCGTCAGTCATCCACCTGGTGGTCAGCCATGCGCATTCGTCATTACTCACATTATGTTGCTTACACAAACTCAGTCCCGGCACCAATCACCATCACTCACACAACCCGGTCCCGGCACCATTCACTGTCACTCAAACAAACCCAGTCCTGGCACCATCTAGCATCATTCACACAAATCCGGTCCCGGCCCAATTAACCGTCACTCACACGAACCCGGTCCCAGCACCATTCACCATCACTCACACGAACCCGGTCCTGGCACCATTCACCATCACTCACACAACCTGGTCCCGGCACCATTCACTGTCACTCACACAAACCAAGTCCTGGCACCATCTACCATCATTCACACAAACCCAGTCCCGGCCCCATTCACCGTCACTCACACAAACTCA
Source organism: Branchipolynoe longqiensis (assembly GCA_030323885.1). Classification (NCBI taxonomy): domain Eukaryota; kingdom Metazoa; phylum Annelida; class Polychaeta; order Phyllodocida; family Polynoidae; genus Branchipolynoe; species Branchipolynoe longqiensis. The sequence goes on along the minus strand of CM059193.1, from coordinate 67,684,586 downwards.
GTCCCGGCACCATTCACCATCACTCACACGAACCCGGTCCCATTACCCGTCACTCACACAAACTGGGCTCCAGTCCCAGCCCAATTCACCATCACTCACACAAACTCGGTCCTGGCACCATTCACCGTCAATCACACAAACTGGGCCCCAGTCGCAGCCCCATTCACCATCACTCACACAAGCCCGGTCCTGGCCCCATTCACCATCACTCACACAAACTGGGCCCCAGTCGCAGCGCCATTCACCATCACTCACACAAGCCCGGTCCCGGCCCCATTCACCATCACTCACACAAACTGGGCCCCAGTCGCAGTCCCATTCACCATCACTCACACAAACTGTCCCAGCCGCATTCACCATCACTCACACAAACCTGGTACTGGCACCATTCACCATTACTCACATGAACTGGGCCCCAGTCCTGGACCCTTTCACCATCACTCACACAAACTCGGTCCCAGCCCCATTCACCATAACCCACTCAGAAAACATGCTACATTATTTAATGCAGCAGTGCTGCTCGGTAGAATGACATGTAGAATCAAGTAATTTGAATATAGTTCCAGGGTCCCTACACAAGTGAAGATATGGAGTGCAAGGCCATTTCAAGGCTCTTTTTGATAGGAATTGAAGACTATTTTCATTTGGATTTTCAGGGGGAAAAAAAACAATGCCAAATGGTGATTTCGGACTAATTTAGATAAGTGGGGACAGTTTAATGGGATTCAAGGCATTTCAAGACTAATTACCCAAAACAGGTTAAATTCAAGGCTTTTCAAGGCTTTTCCGTACGGACCCTGTAGTTCTAAAACAAGATGCAATAACAACAATTTTTTTAATTCTGCTCACCCACAATAACATATGCCTATGAGTATGTGAAATGGTGCCTTTTGATTAAAGTTCTGTAGCTTCTCACGTAAATATATATATACTGCATGTTGAAACACCGGACAAAAGAAGAGCCCCCCCCCCCTCCCCCCGTGCCCGGTCAATGCCAAGGGGCCTGCCGACTGGTTACTGGGTGGACACGCCTAGATGGGTTGTTGTTGGGGGGGGGGGGGTCTTACGTCCTGGGGGCATCTAACTTCCAAGGTCATATCAGGAGCATGACTTCAGTGTGTAAGCAGTGACTTATCAGGACAATTATGCAAATCTCCATTACAGCATAAAGAGAACCCACTTACTCCAAACTGCTGATGAGTTTCTGCGGAGATACAGCCGTCGGGTACACCACCTCGTCAATTTGCTGCCGGTCGCAATTAGCGTATGCCGTAGATGTATGCACAAACACCTAAAAAAAACACCAGACATAAATATTTGTGTACACGATGCCGCATTGGACACGATGCCGCATTGCACACAATGCCACATGGGCACACAATGTCGCATGGGCACACGATGCCACATGGCACACAATGCCGCATGGGCACACGATGCCACATTGCACACGATGCCACATGGGCACACAATGTCGCATGGGCACACGATGCCACATGGCACACAATGCCGTATGGGCATACGATGCCACATGGGCACACGATGTCGCATTGCACACGATGCGGCATTACACACAATGTCGCATTGACATGATGCTGCATTGTACACGATGCCGCATTGAACACGATACAGCCCTTTTCATTTCTGAAACCCAAAACATACACTTACATATAGATTCCAGGATACACCCAGCTAACGCCAGCAGATTCAAACTCATTACTGCACATGACAAAACTGAACAGGACATCCTCACCACATGTGGTGGGCCCTGATGGTGGAGTCTCCGATTTGGCCTGACCATACAGCTCAAACACTCCAATCTAATCTGGTCTAATCTAATATGCACCGTGTCAGCATTAAAAACAGTTATTAAAACAAAGTATATTATAACCTTTTTCAACGGCAGAAATTCAAACCATCGGATCATGCAACTTTAAAACGGAAATTGCAGCTATTATTTCACGAAAATAAATGTCGCACATATATCTCATGGCTAGTAATCAGACTTGGCCTGTTTATAAGGGTGTATTGTACTGTATTATAGTTCTATAGACAACGTGGCGTGAGGGTTATTTAGCTTATATTTGATCATTAAACCAACAGTAATATATTTCGATTACGGCTTTTTGGTACAATAGTTATTAAGCAGGGAAAATTTCAATCGCAGATTACTAACCAGACCAACCAACTATCTATCTGCTGCTGAAATGCAGGCAATCAAATACCTTATCAGCAGCTACTGTATGATAAGATAACACCGACACTACAGCTGGCCAGCATTGAAAACAAGCCTGAATACCCAGGCTTATATGCTATGGACAGTATAAATACAGCCTCAATTAAAAAAATAAACTAAAAAAAATAAAAAAAATTGGTATACTTCATTCCACTGCTCCTTGCCCTATGCCAGTAATGCCAAACACCAGTTTAGGTAGTGAGCAATGCGAAAGGCTGTGTACAGCCGCTTCACCCTGGTCGGTCTCTTGAACGCAGCGCGGCAAGGACAACATCAAGAAACATGCTTCCATGTTTTATTCACCATCTCCACCCACCACGTCGTCACAGAGCCATGTGACCCGCCCCTGACCAGCCAGGTCGCAGGTAACCTCAAGCTAGCTGGACGCATGCCATCCAGGGACCCACCCTGCGGCTAGCCTGTCACAGTAAACAGGCAACAGTGGGGGCCACGTAGTCTACTGCCACCATGTGGTGGTGAGGCTCATGTCGGGACTCCTACACTCAGGGATGAAAGTGGTCTCCGGGAAAAAAAAGCGGAAATGCTGATATTCTCCCATAGGCTTAGCATTGTCAATCGCTGAAAATTCCCGGAAGTCAGGTTTCATACATATTGGTATACGCTGATAATGCTGCGCCGTTTGAAGCATGTATTAGTAGTATACGCTGCTAGTGCTGGGGCGTTTGCACCACATATCGGTATACGCTGATAGTGATGCGGCATTAGAAACATGTATTAGTAGTATACGCTGATAGTGCTGCACCGTTTGAAGCATGTATTAGTATACGCTGACCCTGCTGCGGCGTTTGAAGCCATTAGTAGTATACGCTGCTAGTGCTGCGGCATTTGCACCATATATTAGTATACGCTGATGGTGCTGCAGCGTGAAACAACGTATTCGTTGGTTGGTTGTTGGAGTTTTGCATCCTGGCAACATCTAAGGTCATATCAGGACGGGCGCAGCTACAGGAAAATCGCGGAGATCTTTCATCCCTGTACACTAGTATCAAATTTTTAAGTCATTGGTTTCCCCATCCCCCATCCCTTACCCAGGACCCTGGAATGGTGGGTCTCAAACCCCAAAGTAAAGACTGCAACCTACCTCGATGTTCTTCATGCGCTTTGCGAGTTGTATCATCCTCCGGGCACCCAGGATGTTAATTTCTACTGCACACCTGTACAAGAGAAAAAAAAACTAATTCTACTAACACCTAGTTGTTACATAATCCCAGAGTAATTTGACTATATTTGTATAAGGCACACCACACAAAAAAGAAAGTGCACTAAAATAACTGAATTCTCCATTTCTGAGCAAATCGAGGAAATACGGTATTTAAACTCATAAGACCTACATCAGGACCACACTGCTGGATTGAGTGATTGATTGGTGGTTGCTTTACGCCGTGTCCGCAGCATAGGCCATATTCACGGCGAGAACTGTTTTTTTCAATTGTATTCAAGCCCCCACTGCTGGAGGACAGCGAGAGGAGTTACTGGTTTAAAGAATGGGGCGGGGGAAGTAGGGCGTAAATATACTTTCTTTCCTTTGAAACCCATCCAATATGCCGAAGAGCTTGTCCCTTCTTACCCCCACGCAGTCACCCCCCCCCCCCCACACCATTCCTTTCATATCTGGGTCGTTCTCAGAAGTTGTGTACCAATACTGTGCACAGTACCACAAAATCAAAATGCTGTCAAAGTCTTATATACAAGCTTCCTCAATGTGTATGTCGTTTTGCATCTGAACAATTGAAAACAAACATATTCTGACATTTTTAAGTAGGTCAAATGATGCTCACACCCAATAAATAGCAGTATAACATGGAAACCAATCTGACTCCAAAATAAAATATTTTCCACACAAAGCTTAACATGTTTAGGACCTTTCACATGCCCCTTGCTTTATAAACAGTAGTAGTAATAATAATTTGAAACCTCATTGCTATGGTTTTTTCTTATTTGTGATGATTAAAGAGAAAAGCAGAAAAATATTAGCAAGGTAACAGTCCAAGTGGAATCAACAATTTTACAGAAATGTTTGGCTCAAATTTCAATGTTTAGATGCAATTTCTGGATTTATCATTTACTATACCATAACTGGGTCCATGCATAGTGTGTCAAATGGTGAAAATAGTTCCTGTACTGTATCTGTACTCAGAGGTTTGATATTGATACAGAGTTTTATAGTATTTGCAAGTGGAAACGAAATGTTACGATGTTGATGACTCCAGAAAAGGTTAACTATTTCATCATTTAACATTTTTTTTAAGAAACAAATGTTTTCAACTTAAGAAGACATTGTATATGACCATTTGAAGCGAAATGTGCTGTTCAGAGGTTTTCATTAAGTTTGTGACACTTTACTTTCAATGATGTTGACAAATTAGTGATGTAATTTCCTATTTATTTAGCTACATCCATCACAATAAGATCCATAATACACAATATTAGCATTTACTTTTGATCTAAAATATCTCCCACATTATTGGGCTAAATGATGAAATCTAAATATTGACACTCCAATAATGGGTTTCTTTGAAATATACATTTCAAGTAGACTACCTCAAGTGGTACATAGTTTCTGAGAACGACCCATCTATAAAGTGTTAAATAGCGCGTGCAGGCTGAACTCACTAGGCAGGAATTAAATTCGGTGGGCTTAGGTGCAGCCCTACATGAAATAGATTTGGAGATTTGGTTGGTTGTTGGGAGTCTTACGTCCTGGCAACATCTAAGGTCATATCAGGACAGATTTGACGTCCAATAGCCGATGATAAAAATCAATGTGCTCTAGAGGCGTGGTTAAATAAAACAAGCTTTTATCAGGACGGGTACCGACTTGTGACAGTGCACACTCATGTTGTCCTTATAGTGCTGCCCACTGGGAAATCAGGCTGCTGGCACCATGACCTGCTACCCCACTCAGTCACATTATCCCGACACTGAGCTAATTGATCGTTGCCCGATCCTAATAATGTCGAGTGCCTGGCTAGGAAGTGACAAGTATCAATTTTGTAAGTCATTCGTTTGACTCGACCAGGAATTGAATTGACGCTGGTGGATATAGGATGTGCATGCGCAGAAACGTCAATCACTCCAATCAAGTAGGTCAAAGGCAATAGCAGATGGGCAAACTAGGACACGTTGAAAGATTTACTTAGCAACAATGAAGACAGCAAACATACTAAAATAAAAACTCATCATACTTGGAACAGTGATAACTGAGATTTGATAGACCCAGCTGTTAATTTTATTGCAGTCTCCATAGTCCAATAAAGTATAAAATTGTCAAAAACACAATTATCTAGATTTGATTTTACATATGTAACTTTCTATGTGTAAACAGAAGCTGCGACCCAGCATGCCGAGTCGCAGCTTCAGTACTTTCCGAGAGAACAACGGAATCCTAAATACCCGCATTGGCCGCACGCGTTGCAGAATATTAAAGTCCCATTGTTTTGAATTTGTCATTTTTCCAGATAAATATATTAAATTGATTGTTATAATCCACCTTACTTTGTGTTTGAAGTAACTTATTTTAAATGACTAACTTTTGAGATTTGAAGTGCAAACATGTAAAATTACATTTAGTTTTGGCAAGAACACCAAAACCGACACCATAGGCTTCTGCAGCAACAGGTTCAACACCAGGACCAGAGGACACTCCCTGAAGCTGAGGAAGCAGTATTCCAGACTGGACCTGCGACAACTTTTTCCGCTTCATGGTTTTATTGTTTGTTTATGGTTTTATTGTTGGTTTTAAGGTCATATCAGGACGGGCACTCATGGTGACTTTATAGTGCCACCCCACTGGAAGACCAGGCCGCCAGCACCATGACCTGGTATCCCACTCAGTCACATTATCCTGACACCGAACACACCAGTCCTTGCCCTGTCCAAATAATGCCGAGCGCCTGGCTTGGAAGCGACAAGTATCAATTTTTAAGTCATTGGTTTGACTCGACCAGGGTTCGAACCCACGATCTACCAGGACGGGAGACGGGCGCTCTAACTCATTCGTCTGGTTCATACTAAGCAAAGCCGACTGTAATTTTGGCTGGACAGTAGTAACAAAAGCCTACCCTCTAGGAAAAAAACCAAGACAAAAAAAAGCAAAAACACAAGGAACAAATGAACCGGAAAATAAACAGGAAATAGGTGACAAAAATAATGAGGAGACTTCAGATCCAGTCGAATCGGACAGCAACAAATCCACTGACAGACCCAGAAGTATAAGAATACAACTAGAAAAGGAAGCACACAAAAAGGAGCTCTGCCAAAAAAAGAAAACACTACAGACACAAAAAACCAAAAAACTATGAAAAGTTAACGATCAGGCCTGTCAAGACAGAAAACAAAATGCTGAGCGAAAAAACGGTGCAGCAAATGTACACACGTGCACAGGAAACAATAAACAAAAAAATCCAATCGATCAAAATGAAGGTCTGCAACAGAGATAAATGGAAAACCTACAAACCCCAAGAATTTGATAACATAGAATTCAAAGAAATAAGCCCTGAAAAAGCATCTACCAGAGAGCATGAATGGGGAGCGTCCTTCCAGGGACAACTCTCTGTTCAGTAACCTCTACAAGTGTAAAATAACAGGAAAAGATTGGTAAATATACTCATCTGCTAAACAGTCCTACTGTTCGATCATGGCCAAGTTCCATGACAAATACGACATAATGAGACTCATCGACAACACGGAAAACCTCTACACAGTGAAGGCGATTGCAAAGAAAGTATGAAGGACACCAGAATGGTGTAAAACAAACGAGAAAGTCCTAGAGGACATTATCAGAGCTAAGTTTACACAAAGCGAAGAATGGGGAGCTTTCAGTTTGCATGACTCATCAGATGGCGCACCATGCCAGTCTCTAATGCTCTGGTTGGACAGAAGCAGTTCGTTCTACTATCAAGTGTGTGTAAATAGGAGGGGGGTGGAGTGGGGGGTGAAGGGTGTAGGTGTGTATGGTGTGGGCATATGTTTGTGTAGGGGTGTGTGGTGAGTATGGTGGGGTGGGTGTGGTTGGGGTGTATGTGTGTATGGTGGGTGTGTGGTGGGGGCGTAAGTTTGTGTGTTGGAGGTGTAGGGGTGTGGTGAGGATTTTGGTCTGTGTGGTGGGGGTGTGTATGGATTTAGGGGGAGGGGGGGGGTGTAGGGTGTGTGGTGAGTGGGTATGGTGGGTGGTGGGGTTTCCGGGTGTGATGTGGTGTATGGGTGTGGTGGGGGCTTAGGGATGTGATGGGGGTGTTTGTTTGTTGTTTTACGTCCTAGCAAAATCTAAGGTCATATCAGGACAGGTACCGACTTGTGACAGTACAAGTGCTGTCCCACTGGGAAACCAGGCTGCTGGCACCATGACCATGGTATCCCACTCAGTTACATTATCCTGACACTGAGCACACCAGTCCTTGCCATGTCCTAATAATGCCGAGCGCCTGGCTAGGAAGCAACAAGTATCAATTTTTAAGTCATTGGTTTGACTCGACCAGGGTTCGAACCCACAACCCCACGATCTACCAGCACGGGAGACGGACGCCCTAACTCATTCGGCCATCCCGTCTGGTCTGGTGGGGGTGTAGGTGTGTGTGGTTGGGGTTGACGGTGTCATGGGGATTTAGGGGTGTGTGGTGAGTGGGTATGGTTGGGTGGGTGTGGTGGGGTGGGTGTGGTGGGGTGTATGGGTGTGGTGGGGGCTTAGGGATGTGGTCGGGTGTGGGGATGTGGTGGGGTGTAGGTGGATTGGTGAAGGTGTAGGGGGATTGGTGAAGGTGTAGGGGTGTCTTACAGAGTGGCACCTCACAATCTTTGGCATCCCTAAACCCCCACCACACACCTACACCCCCACCAGTCCTAAACCCCCATGGCACCCCACCAGACACCTATACCCCATATACCCCACCACCACACATACCACATACCCACCATCACACCCCTACACCCCCACCACACACATACCTACACCCCCACCACATCCCTACACCCCCACCATACCCCTAAACCCCCACACCCCCACCAACACACACCCACCACCAACACACACCTACACCCTTCTATCCAACCATGATGGCTGACATAGACCGGGAACGGGTGCTGCCACCAAGTGTATAGTAACAGAAATGGATCATAAAAGGTCCCCATTAAAGCAAAAATTGATAAACACCCCAGGTAAAGCATTCAGAGAATGCACCAGATGTCAATATTGGGGTACAGGCATTTTCCGAAACAATGTAAACGAAGGCGAAATTGTCAAGCAAGGATACAAAAATAAAATGGGAGAAATACTCCAAAAGAAAAATCAATGAAAGCATAAAAAATGATGCAAAAAATACTCCAACCACAACGGGAATATTGAATACTAGGCAAGTGGATACCAACATGGCACAGCATCTGGGAGAACTGGAACTACAGACCTTGAGTATCAAACACTACATTTTCCTATCTTCTATAAAATAACCCACTACTAACCTAGAAATAATGCTAAGCTATTTCATGTAACTAACACAATAGCAACACATGTACCTCTCCTCCCTTTACACGGGTTACATAAATGCTATTATTATTTCAAGGGGGTCGTGCAGTGGTACCTGCACTTCAGCAAACTAATAACACATAAACAAACAAAATAACTATAAGACAAAATAAAACTAAAGTCGCATAATCCGACATCCACTGCGTTATCCATGGTTGAGGAAATTGGGTGTAGACTAGGCAGGGGAACACACTTCACCCACTTAAACTATCAGAGTGCATACCATAAACTAGACCTGATAAAACTACACCTAAAACATGAAGACATTTGATGTACTAACAATGTCAGAAACCTGGTGCACTGACAAACAACACAACAATATTCTCAACAGATGGGTATAGGCTTGTACGTAATGACAGAAAAACATTAAATGAAACAGAACAAACAAACAAGGGGGTATATATACTGCAAACTCACCAAAAGATTAGATGCTGAAACACTAGAAACAGCAAATATTACAGAAAACATAAAACTTGTATGGCGCTTAATACAAAATGATAAGCAAGCAAACACATCCACAGAAAGTCGGTACAGACCACCAAAAGGAAGTGAGGCCCTTGAAAAAAGTGCTAGCACATTACAAAAATTAACAACTGCAGAAATTTTCATTCTTGGTGATTTTATTATAAACTACAACTCAAATGGAAAAAAAAACACCTTATGCTGCAGACCACTATCAAAACCATAGGGCTTCAACAGATAATCACAGAAAATACCAGACTCAGACTCAGTGAAAATAGCTCGGCAATTGACCTAATACTAACCAACTCCAACCATGCAACAAAATGGGGCACCAGAAGCTGGGGTATTAGTGACCACGGGCTAATATATGTAACCAGAAAAAAAATTTAAAAGCCAAAAATCAATATGAATACAAGATGGGTAGATCATTGGTAAACTACTCAAAAGAATCACTAGAAAACCACCTAGAGAGTAAAAAAAACCAATAAATAGTAACAAAAATGATATTAACATTTTCTGGAACAATATCATTACGGAAAAAACAACCTCACTAAATCAAAGGTGGCCAATAATAAAACGAAAACGAAAAAAACCAACAAGATCCATGGGTGAACAATAAGCTAATAGCCCAGATAGAAATCAAAAGAAAACTAGCCAACTCGCAAAAAGCACCAAAACCCCAGCAGATAGACTAGCCTATAACACAGCTAGAAATAAGTGTCAGAAAGCTGTCAGAAGAGCAACAACAAAAATACATAATAAGCCAAGATGATCAATGGCGTAGTAACACAAACAAATTCTGGAAAAATGTAAATCTATTCCCCAACAATAAATCTAAAGACTGCATAGCACTCACAAATGAGAAAAGCAGCACACTAACAAACCTAGAGGCAGCAGACAAACTAAACTTTGCCTCAGTAGGACAAAAACTATCAAAAGAATTCATACGGGATTGGGAAAACAAGTCAGAACAAATACAAGATGAAATCCCGACATGAAAAACTAATGCAAAAGAAGTACAACTACTAATACAAAGCATAGACACAAATAAACCAAGTGGTATAGAAAATATCCCAACTAAAGTATTAAAACATGCTCTACAAGCCATCCCAGACACCATAAAAGACTTATTTAATGCCTCTTTTGAACAAGGTAAATTTGTCGAAGCCTGGAAGACGGCCACTATCACCCCCCATCCATAAAGGTGGAGATAAAACAAAGCATGGGCAACTACAGACCCATATTAATGCTACAGGCCCCAGGCAAATTGATTGAAAAAATACTACACAGGCACATAAATGAAAACCTGGAGAAAAATAATATACTAAACTCGAGACAAGGGGGCTTCAGAAAACTCCACTCCACATAATAAACCATAGCCCTACTCACTAGTGACTTACTGGCCTCAATGAACAAAATATAATATCTGGGGCCGCATTTATACACTTCAAGCAAGGCTTTTGACACAGTAGATCACAAGATACTACTTCAAAAACTCAACCAAATAGGCATAAAATCAGCCACAACAAACTGGATCAAATGCTACCTGAGAAATAGGGAACAAAAAACCAAAGTAAAAAATATATCAGAATGCAAACCAATTACATGTGGAGTCCCACAAGGGTCGGTCCTAGGGCTACTACTCTTCATAATATACATAAAGGACCTAGAAAAGTGGCTAGACACTGAATGCCTCCAGCTATATGCAGATGATACTGTCATATATGCTGACGGCAACACTGAGGAAGAGGTAACAAATAAACTAAATAAATGACTACAGAAACTGGATGACTGGTGTGAACTCAAAAAAACCATAAATGCCAGCAAATCCAAAACAGTCCTCGACCATGACCGGAAAAAGTAAAGCACTACAGATACTTAGGTCTAAAGCTGGACAGCCAACTAAACTACAACCTATGTGTGACAAAAATCATACAAAAAATAAATCACAAACTCTGGTTATTTGCCAAATTAAGAAAATTCATGACATAAGAAATGTCAATAAAGGTCTTCAAAGGAATGGTACTCCCGTACTTGGACTATGGAGAAACAATATACATGGGAGCCGCTCAACAAGTTGCAAATCCTACAAAATAAAGCATTAAAAATACCCCACAGTGGACAGAATGCGCCCCGCCCCACCTATGACCTGCATATGAGAACCAAAGCAAAAGTGCTAACAACACTCGCATTTGGGTACAGTCGCGATAGGAAATACCAAAAGCAACCAACCAGAGATACATGAATAAACAATGCACCACTAATAAAAACAAACAAGGAGCCGCATAAAGGCCCATGAAAGGAGCACATTAGAAATGGCTGCTAAGGCTTGGAACGCCCAATCAGTAAAGAAAGATAGATCCCTGGTCTAAAGACAAACATAAAATACCTATGTAAAAAAGGGAGGACGCTGATGACACCCTAGGGCCAGAACCTCCAGATGGGCATGTGATAGGTCACAGCCCACAAACTGGGCGGCCCCAAGGGAGAAACCTGGACCACCCTCAGTAGATAAACAACCACAAACCCATCAAAAACAGAGACTCCCGATCTGAAAAAATACAAAAATATATATATAAAAAAGGGAGACCTTGAAAACACCATGGGGCAAAACCCCAGAAGGCCATGTGATAGGTCATGGCCCACAAACTGTGCTGCCCGAAGGAGGTAATCTGGGCCACCCTCAGTGGATGACAAACAGCTACAAACTATGTACAAGCTAATAAATGTAGAGTAGTCTAGTTCATAAGTAGTAAAACCAAAAACTAAAACCAAAAAACTAATATACTATTTGTACCCACTACAAGGGTGATCAGAAAATAAAAACATACCTATCAGAACACCTGATACTAAATAACCACCATGTACCTGCTACTGTGTAAGAAACAAAACATCTTATCACCTCCTACTGTGTGATAAGATTAAACCACTATTACAGCTGGCCAGCATTGATAACAAGCCCGAGCACTCAAGTTTACATGCTATGGACAGTATAAACACAGCATCAAAAAAAAAAAAAAAAAAAAGTGACTAGATCTAGATTCTAATCTGGAGTTTAGGGATATCACATCACGTGACCTCAATGCTATATTTATCTGGGTCATGGTGGCGATTCTATGTAAATATAAAATGACACATTCTTTACACACTGACGGTGTCCTGAAACAACACGGATACATGTTGGGTACAGTTGTACCTTATCAAATTTTATTAAAATATTATATTTTAAAATATTTTAAATGGTTCAAACGCCAAACTTATTATCCATTATTAACCCTTTAATCATTCAAAACATCCCGAGATTAAAACTCGACTGTAACTGGGTTGGTTGGTTGTTGGAGTTTTACGTCCTACAAACATCTAAGGTCATATCAGGACGGGTACCGACTTGTGACAGTGCATACTAATGGCGACTTTATAGTGCTGCTCCACTGGAAGACCGGGCCACCAGCACCATGAGCTGATATCACATGTCACATTATCCTGATACTGAGCCAAACAGTCCTTGGCCTATCCTAATAATGCGGAACACCTGGCTAGGAAGCAAAAAGTACCAATTTTATAAGTCATTGGTTTGACCTCGGCTGGGATTCATACTCCCAACCTTCCGCACGAGAAGTCTGCGCTCTACAATGGAAGCAGGGACGGGTATCGAGGGAGGCTTGGGGGGGTCGGGAGACATTGATACAATTTTGAATAGAATCTGCATTGTGCAGACATCCACACCGACGCCACAGACAGTGAGGGTCGCCGGTGATATTACAGTACAACCTCTCTAACCGACCATCTCCACAGATCGACCACTCCCCATATCGATAGCTTTATTTGGGTCCAAAACAATCGCCCCTACAATACCATTATAACGATAAAAAAAAACCACCCAAAATACTCCCTAAACTGACAACATCCTTACTTGTACCATTTAAAGTAGGTCCCATGGTTGGTCGATTTAAAGAGGTTTTACTGTAGTGCTTTTAGCTCAGGTACGTCCCGGTGAATATCACCTGTGTTTACCAAATTACTTTCCAGTTGAGCTAACTGCGAAAGAATGTGCGAGTGGGAGCGAGGGTGGGTGGGTAAGTTGGTGGATGCGTCTACCACCTGTGTTGTTTACAAAGAGCACTGGCATTATTGACACGAATCTGCGGCACTTGCAAATAAGTTCTTTGATGGTTGTTTGTTTGTTTGTTTGTTGTTGTACGTCCTAGCAACATTTAAGGTCATATCAGGACGGGTACCGACTTGTGACAGTATGCACTCATGGCGATTTTATAGTGCTGCCCCACTCCGAAATCAGGGCGATGGCACCATGACCCGATATCCCACTCAGTCACATTATCCTGACACCGAGCTAACCAGCCCATGCCCTATCCTAATAATGGCCCAGGCTAGGAAGCGACAAGTATCAATTTTAAAGTCATTGGTTTGACTCGACCGAGAATCGAACCCCCGATCTTCCGCACGCGAGGCCTGCGCTCTACCGATTCGGCCACCGCACTCGGTCTCTTTGGTGGTTCTGGTATGCCACTTAGCTAGAGGTAACATAGGCCATGATTATGGACTTTGCCATCTTACCTGCTGCTTTACCTGAAAGTCTAAAACCTGCCGTCATAAAACTGTCACCAAACGCCGAAAACAGTGCCGAGACACTAATGGTCAGACTTGTATGATTGGTTGTTTTACGTCCTGGCAACATCTAAGGTCATATCAGGACAGGTACCGACTTGTGACAGGGCACACTCATGGCGAATTTATAGTTGTTTTAAATTTTTTTTTTTATTGAGGCTGTATTTATTTATACTGTCCATACATAGTATGTAAGCCCGGGTACCCAGGCTTGTTTTCAATGCTGGCCAGCTGTATGTAGTGTTGGTGTTGTCTTACCAAGCAGTAGCTGCTGATAAGTTATTTGATTGTCTGCATTTCAGTAGCAGATAGATAGTCTGTTGGTATGTTTATTTTTGTTCTATTGCTTGCCCCACTGAGAAATCAGCCCGCCAGCACCATGACCCGATATCCCACTCAGTCACATTATCCTGACACTGAGCTAACCAGTTCTTGCCCTATCCTAATAATGCAGAGCGCCTGGCTAGGAACAACAAGTATCAATTTTATAAGTCATTGGCTTGACTTGACCGAGAATCGAACTCCCGGCATTTCGGAGGGGGAAGGCTGCGCTCTACCGATTCGGCCACCACGTCCGATCCCACTTGTATGAAGGTGCAGGCATGAGATAATGGCAGCCATTTGCTTATTGGGGGGGGGGGGGCTTTACATCTTGACAACATCTAAGGTCAATTCAACTTGTTACAGTGCACACTCATTGCGACTTTATAGTGATACCCCACTGTAAGACTGAAGCAATATCCCACTCAGTCATATTATCCTAATAGCGAGCAAACCAGTCCTTTTACTATCCCATTAAAGCTTAGCGCCAGGCTAAGGTGGTGACAAGCAGCGCTTTGTGAATGAGCCGCCAATATTGTCTACATGCTCACCTGCGACGTGTACTTTTTCCCACAACATAGACTATCCTCCACAAGGCCAAATCCTATTTCACAACTTGTTGAAAGCACTGACAAGTATCAATTTCGAGCCCACGACCTCCCTCATTATTATGGAAGCACACTCTATAAATAGTCCGTCCTACTGAGAGACAAACTGAGGCACATGCTCGCTCCGTCAATACTGTACAACAAATCGATGCCATCGACTGAGGCGCACACGATCAAAGAGCAAACGAAAGTTTAGAATGGACACCTTTCATTACATAAGCGTTCCTTTATTATAACCAAATTGACTAGTACCCAATGAACTCACTAGAATATAGTTTGCTTGTTTGTTCTTTTATGTCCTAGCAACATCTATGGTCATATCAGTACTGGTACCGACTTGTGAGAGTGCGCACTCATGGCACCTTTATAGTACTGCCCCACTGAGAGATCAGACCACTGGCATAATGGCACAATCCCACACAGTCATATTATCCTGATACTGTGATAACCAGTCCTTGTTCTATCCTATTAATGCAGAGCGCTAGGCTAGGAAGCAACGAGAATCAATTCTGTAAGTCATTGGTTTGACACGAGGATTCGAACTCCCGACCTTCCGCACAGGAAGCCTGCATTCAACCAATTCGACGACCACGTCCGGTGTAGAACATAGCAAATAGCAAATATATTTATTTATAACAAATAGCAAATATACTTATCACAGGGATGAAAGTGGTCTCTGGGAAAAAAAGCGGAAATGCTGATGTTCTCCCATAGGTTTAGCATTGTCAGGGAATCACGGAGAATTCCCGGAAGTTGGGTATCATATATATTGGTTTACGCTGATAGTGCTGCGCCGTTTGAAGCATTCATTAGTAGTATACGCTGATAGTGCTGCGGCATCTGCACTAGATATTAGTATACGCTGATGGTGTTGCAGCGTAAGACAGTAAAGCCTATATGTTAATCGTGCTGCAGGATTGAAAGATCCCGGAAATCCGCGAAATTGCGGAGAGCTTTCATCCCTGTTATATAGGCTTCATAATAGCCGTCAGTCGAAGCGGTAATCGCACGGCCTTCCCGTGTGGAAGATCATGGGTTCTAATCCTGACCGAGTCAAACTACAATTTAGTCTTGTGTTCTGGTTATCTAGGCATAGCGCTTGGCATTATTAAGATAGGGCAATGACTGGTTTGCTCAGTATCAGGAGAAATGTGCTTGGGTGGGATGTTGGGTCATGGTGCTGCCGGCATGGTCCTAGATAGCACTATAAAGTCGCCATCAATTCGTGTTATCAAAAGCCAGAACTCGTTTTGATGCAAGCTTATCTGTTGGTTGGTTGTTGGAGCTTACGTTCTGGCAACATCTAAGGTCATATCAGGATGGGTACCGACTTGACAGTGCACACTCATGATGAAATAGTGCTGCCCCACTGGGAGACCAGGCTGCCAGCTCCAGAACATGATGTCCCACTCAGTCACATTATCCTGACACTGAACCAACCAGTCCTTCCCCTATTTTAATAATGCCGAGCGCCTGGCTAGGAAGTGACAAGCATACACTTTTAAGTTATTGGTTTGACTCAACCAGGGCTCGAACCTGTGGGTTCGAATACCACGATCTACCAAAACGGAAGACGTATGCTGAACTCATTCAACTATCCCCTCTGGTCCTTATGTGCTACAAGGACATGACATCCCAGCACACCTATGGGGAGTTGACTGCTTTCTAAGAACATCAGCCTGCAGCTTCAACCCATTTAAAATCACTCCACCCACCCATTTGGGACTATTGCGATAAATTATGTACAGGGGGCATCCAAAGTTTTCAATATTCTCACGGTCATACAAAGCGTATAACAGGAGGAGATGGGGTCAGTCAAGTACAACTTTCATTTAATAAAATGTTGATAATTTTTGGTAAACTTTGTTCTGTAGTAAAATGTTGATGTGTATTACTTTAAGAAATTAATTTTTTTAAGGCTGAAAAAATATGACGATTATATACATGTCAACTCTTTATGGTCTCACTTCACCAGGTTTCTGTATGCTACTTTTATAAAGCAAAAGAAGCAACTACGGAATTAAGATCTGTATTATAGTTAATAAGCCACACACCCGAGTCAAAAACTGCTAATAAAATGTGCCCTCTCTCCTGCCCCAACATTTAAAAAAAATTCAAGGTTTTTTCTTCCTTCTGCATTTGGTCAATTTTCAAGGCCGCTTCAGGGTATTTTCAAAATCAAGGCATTTTCAAGAGACACCTTCAAATTCAAGGCCTTCAAGATTGTGCAAACCCTGAGTTTGGTTATTCAAAAATGTTCAAACACGACTGACTATTCAGCTTGGATATCGTGAAATACCATATTCTCAGCGAGTGATGTAACCCTAATCGTTTGTTTGTTTGTTTTGTTTGTTGTTGTTTTACGTCCTAGCAATATCTAAGGTCATAGCAGGACGGGTACTGACTTGTGACAGTGCGCACTCATGGCGACTTTATAGTGCCGTCTCACTTGGAAACCAGGCCGCCAGCACCATGACCTGGTATCCCACTCAGTCACATTATCCTGACACTGAGCACACCAATCCTTGCCATGTCCTAATAATGCCGAGAATAACCACAGTAACCCTAATCTCGGTGGTTATTAATCTTATACAGGCTAGGGAATACAGGTTAACCATCACATCACCAGCAATCAGTTATCCGGTTCAATCAGTAATCCTGCACTAATTTCCAATAGAGCAATTTAAAATCTTTCCATCGGCTTTATATGTGAAGAAACACTGAATGTTTACCACTTCAAAATCCAGTGCCTTCAACAGCTCCTTTCTCAGATGAGCTGTGACTATTAATCAGTTCCTGATATTTAATTTTTCTTTTCCCTTTATTAACCAACATGTATTGTGTTAAGAGCATTCTAATGTCACAATCAGTTATCTGGCAAAATCACTTATCCGGCACAATCAGTTATCTGGCAAAATCACTTATCCGGCACAATCAGTTATCCGGCACAATCAGTTATCCGGCACTCTACAGGTCCCAATGATGCCAGATTTCTGATGGTCAATCTGTACTTGTTTTATACCTATAGTTTGTTCGGGTTTCTCTATGAAATAAAACTGAAATATCCTTAAGATTTTGAGTCACTATATTGCCATAAAGAACCAGTTCACAGGCATAAGAGGACATGGGGAAATACTCCAAACCCTAGTATCACTAACAGTAAAGTTGAAGACCATATCAACTATAGGTATACATATCCAACGCCAACCTCTCACCTGAGGGAGTTGAACACGTGAATCTTCCTCTCGTCTAAGCTCTTTCTCCGCTAATTTAACTTGTAATGATGCCGATACATTGATCAACCAGCTATATTGAACTATTTCTTTATTTGTGATGATCCGGACCCACCACGGTCACCACGTATAAATGAACTTATCTAATTTGTTGCTTCACACCTGTAACAGTCAACTGCAAATACTGACGTTTGCAGCCTTACGTTGTCAAGAATTGTATTAGTATTGTAGTAGTCTGAACTGACCTCTCAGGCAAGGAGCCGCATAGACAGGTAGGCATGGGTAGCCTGTTGACATCAAGGAGCCTAGGTGGTGTAATAGTTAGCACACTTGTCAGGAATGGGGTTTCGATTCCCACTCTAGGCACAATATTTTCCATTTTCATAACCTACACGACACTGGTGCCATGACCAGGATCCTGTACAAGCTATGCGCTGTACTGTTGAACCTACTCTGTCTATGTATATAGCCTGTATAGATGTAATTGCAAGCATTAAAAGACTTACAATTCCAGGGGGATAAGTGTAGTAGTCGGCACTGAGCTGTCAAGGCAAGGAGCCGTATAGACAAGTAGGCATGGGTAGGGTGGTGACATCAAGGAGCCAGGGTGGTGACATCAAGGAGCCTAGGTGGTGTAATGGTTAGCACACTGGCCCGAAATGAAAGATTAATGAACTTGTTTTTTTTATATGATCAAATATAAAAATATAAAAAATATAAAGAAATATTAAAAAAATATATACAACATTGTTGTATCGTACTTGTTTATCCAAAGTAAAGCGAATTAAAAATGAGGTGACCAGATCTTAAAACTGACATTAGATTATGCGTCTGTCAGGAGTTTCTGGGAAAGTGCCAGTTTTGCTTCGAGCGTTCAAGTAACAATACTGACACAAAAGCCTCAGAAACATACGGAGTGGAACCAGTTTCTGCGCCAACTAACATGCGCACAAAAGGGAGATAAAAAAGGGGTATGGAGGGGGAGGGGGCCCTGACAGATTGGTTGGTTTTTGGAGTTTTTCATCCCAGCAACATCTAAGGTGATATCAGGACATGTACCGACTTGTGACAGTGTGCACTCATGGTGACTTTATAGTGTTGCCCCACTGGGAGACCAGGCCACCAGCACCATGCCCTGATATCCCATTCAGTCACATTATCCTGACACTGAGCTAACCAGTCCATGCCCTATTCTAATAATGAGCACCTGACTAGTAAGTGACATATATATTTTTAAGTCATTGGTTTAACTCGACCAGGGTTCGAATCCCATGATCTACCACAAAGACGGACGCTCAAATCATTCGGCCATCTGATCAGGGCACAAAGAAAACTGGAGGGGGGGGGGTTGTAAATCATAAAGCTAGATATTAAAATTAACATATTGCATTAAATTAATTATGGAATGTATCAATTTATTATGTGTATTATAATGTATTATAATATAAAGAAACGGAGTGAAACCAATTATTAAGATACATATATTGTTTATTGTACGATTAATTGTATATATTCGGAGTCGCGCGCCCACCCCACTATGGGACGCGCGATTGGGACGCCAACTGTTTGGTGTGGAATTAATGCAAACCACTGTCACTTCGCTCACATTTTTCTTTTTGGTAGGGCATATTTAGTCCCAGCCAGAGAACTAATAAAGAACTCAGCCCAACTCTGCTTTGTCTAACATTATTGCCTAGTGGTTTGTGTGTATTATTAATTATGTAATTGTCTTTTAATTGTTATCTACCCTGTAATTGTACATATATATTATATATATAATATATATGTACATGTCAACTAACAACAACTACTATTTGAGGTCCTTGAGGGGGGCAGTGAGCTACCTGGTGGGGGGGGGGGGGGCGAAGTGGTCTGCTACTAGGCAGGCACCCTTCAGGGAAAAAATATATATAAACATATATACAATAAAACCCCCCTAACCGAAACCTCCACAAATCGACCACTCCCTATATCGCTCGTTTTATTTGGGTCCCAACAATACCATTGTAACCATATGCTAACTCCCAAACCGACCACCTCCCTAAACCGACCACTTAAAGTCGGTCCCAAGGTCTGTCGATTTAGAGAGGTTTTGCTGTATATATAAATAGTTGGTGATCTTGTAGTGACACGGACTGTGTCTATAAGATAACGATATGGAATAGAGTTTGTAATACACTCAACAAATGTACTTCACCAAAACAAAGAGCACATGGTGGAATTTTCCAGAATCAAAACAATAGCAACAATAAAAATGCAGCCATTTGAAACAGATAACCCTCGCGACTTTGGAACACGTCGTTAGATTTAAGTTCTGACAATTATAATAATTTCCAATTCACCGTCAGCAGCCAATCGGGTTAAGACAATGAGCGCCCGAAACCATGTATGATCTATCGAGTCGGTGGAAGGTGACATTTTGTTATTAACTATTGTCGTGGGGAGTAATGAAACTGGGAAACATTGCACCTACAGCAGGATTCTAACCTCAATTCTTGCCACTCCGGGGCTAGAGCTCTTACCCTTACACGACCTAGGTTCCCTGAGGCAATCAGTTGGTTAGTTGTTGGAGTTTCACGTCCTCGCAACGTCTAAGGTCATATCAGGAGGGGTATCGACTTGGGACAGTGCACACTCATAGCGAGTTTACAGTGCTGCCCCACTGGTAGACCAGGCCGCCAGCACCATGACCTCATATCCCACTCAGTCACATTATCCTAACACTGAGCCAACCCATCCTTCCCCTATCCTAATAATGTTATCTCAGAAAATAAACTTAAAACCATAATGTAAATGACTGGAAACACGGCCAGAAGACCAGTGACTTGATGCTGATGAAAGATTGTATTCAAAATGAATAAAAAAAGGTTTGCTAAAAACCCCAAAAGAAACCGCATTTATTAAGGTACGGAAGGAAATATTAAATAAATTTAAAATATGTAGACATAAGTAATTTACGACATTTACACGCCAAAATTTGCTATTTATGAATCAAATTACTTCAACTAAAGCCAGGTAAAAAAAAAGAAAGTAAAGTAAGATAAGGGAAATTAGAACTATGTAGATTAGAACTATCAACCTAATATATCTAGCTTTAAAAAAAAAAAATTATTTAAAAAAAAGAAGGTAGAAATTCAAAACCATCGGACTATGCGACCTCAATTTAAGTCTGTTACTACAGGAAATGGGTGTGTAGCTCTGGGTAGAACTCAGTTTTATTTTATTTTATTTTAATACTATTTTTCTAACAGACGCATATATGGTTAAGTTATGGTTTTATTTAGGCGTAGTGTATGAACACATCACAAACATTATCTGACTAGGCGATACCACCGATGGTTGGTTGTTGGAGTTTTACATCCTGACAACATCTAAGGTCATATCAGGATGGGTACCAAACTGTGAGTGCACACTCATGGCGACTTCCATGCTGCCCGATTGGGAGACCAGGCTGCCAGCACCATGACCCGACATCCCATTCAGTCACATTATCCTGACACTGAGCTAACCAGTCCTTGCCCTATCCTAGTAATGCTGAGCACCAGGCTATGTAGCAACAAGTATAAATTTGTCTACGTCGTTGGTTTGACTCGACCAGGATTCAAACTCCCGACCTTGATGAGTAACGAAGACTTACACTTACAGACTGGGTGACGAAAACGTCAAAATAAGTACCCGTAAAATAAGACCTCATGAGGTGGTGGGTGCTTCAAACAGTTGAAACACTCAGTCCTAAATCTTTCAGTGAGTGGACTGTCTTAGTTCTCTTGTGACGTGGACTAGTGCATGCATGCATGCATGCATGCATGCATGCATGCATGCAATGCGTGGTCCATTTTTCTCCCGAGGGCGGTGTACTCAGAGTCGCCCTTCACTAACAAATCACTAATATACAGGGATGAAAGTGGTGTCACGAAAATCAAGCCAAGATTATTACACCGACAGCGAATCTCCGCGAAAACGCGGGGGTGGGGGTGGGGGGCGGTGGGGGCGGGGGGGAGGGGGAGATCTTTCATCCATGAATATAATGGCCCCAAAAATGGGTCTTCTGTAAGAGCCTATGGGACATAACTGACCTGTCTAAAGGGCACGTTATGCACCAGTCTATGACAGGATCCCTAAAACTTCTAGCCGAACATAATTCATAAATTTCATATACCTCACACTGTCTAGGTCAGTGTCAGGATAAATGTGACTTGAGTGGGAAATCAGGTCATGGTGCTGGCGGCCTGGTATCCCAGTGAGACAACACTATAAAGTCGTCATTAGTGCGCACTGAACCCCGTCCAGATACGACATTAGGACAAAAACTTCAACGAACCAATCTTAGCTGTGACCTGGTGATATACTGCTTAGATGAGATACACTCCTTACATGTGACCTGGTGATATACTGCTTAGATGAGATACACTCCTTACATGTGACTTGGTGATATACTGCTTAGATGAGATACACTCCTTACATGTGACTTGGTGAGATAATGCTTAGATGAGATACACTCCTTACATGTGACTTGGTGAGATAATGCTTAGATGAGATACACTCCTTACATGTGACTTGGTGAGATAATGCTTAGATGAGATACACTCCTTACATGTGACTTGGTGAGATAATGCTTAGATGAGATACACTCCTTACATGTGACTTGGTGAGATAATGCTTAGATGAGATACACTCCTTACATGTGACTTGGTGAGATAATGCTTAGATGAGATACACTCCTTACATGTGACTTGGTGAGATAATGCTTAGATGAGATACACTCCTTACATGTGACTTGGTGAGATAATGCTTAGATGAGATACACTCCTTACATGTGACCCTGTGGAGATGTGGAAGGAAGAATAATATTGACAATAATAATAAAATAACCTGAACAAAATTGATTACCGATTTACGCAGTCTGCTTACCCTAATCATAAGCCTACCCCCCAACATTTTCTCAACGGATCTGCATCTCAGGGGCCAATCTTTGTTCCCCCCCCCCCTCCCAAAAAGTCTGGAAAGAAAGTTTGTTTTATTTAACGATGCCTCTAGAACACTGTTTTTTATCATCGGCTATTGGACGTCAAACATTTGGTCATTCTGGCACATTTCTTCAGAGGATACCCGCTGCCGCCACATAGGCTACTCTTTCCAATGGGCAGCAAGGGGTCTTTTATATGCACTTTCCCACAGACAGGACAGCACATACCGCAGCCTTTGATGAACCAGTTGTGGACCACTGGTTGGAACGGAAAATGGCCCAAACAGCAAATGGGTCCACTGACCAGGATCGATCGGATGACCCACACTTACACAGCTGGACACGCTACCGTCTGAGCTGCGTCCCCTCCTCCACCCAAAAAGTTAGGATTAACCCGGAAAAACAAACATGCCTGGACTCAACATTTTCTTAACAAAATATTAAATGACGTGGCAATGCCAGGGAAACAATACATTCGTTGTTTTGTGTGGTAATGCTGGCTTACCTGAGCTTCTCATCGAACCGTACTGTCGCAGCGGAGTGGAAGACGATGTGGACATTGTTCTCCAACATCTTCTGGTCTTCGTCACTGATGCCGAGGTTTGGCTCGATGAGGTCACCGTGAATGGCGACCACCTTGGACTGGAAGTCGGGCTGGGCTGCTCGTAGTGCATCGTAGAGCTGAAAGAATCGGAACACCGGCTTTTATTTCACAGCCTGAGGTCAACAGCATCAAACACACCACAAATAATCAGAAATGTGATTGGCCATCAGCAAAAAAAGAAGACACTCTGAAAGTCAGGCCCGGGGTTGGGGCGTAGGGCGCCCAGGTTTGGCCAATGAGAATCGAAGTTATGAAAGAAGGTTTGCAAGGAGATCTATCTGGCGTAAATAGTAGACAACTGAACATAGCGCAGCCTTGTGCAAGCCAGTATTACCAGCAAAACAGCTGGCTTCCCGAGCGCAAGTCAAGCCCTTACCTCAATTTTTTTCACTAGATTTACATGAATCACAGAATGACCAATTTCATTATAAAAACTAGAAAATCCACGAATTTTAGGGGGGGGGCGAAATCACAGCCTTGAGTAATGGCCCCTTCTCACCGCACCAAGTCCTCCCAACCCACCTCCCGGCCAAAGAATGGAATCACCGCCGATCACCACAAGGACCCCCCACCCCTACCTAGCATCGAACCCTAAAACCGATGTATTAAGGCATGGTGCATTTCAAAGCATTCTTTAACAATTTCTAGCGCAACCCGCACTCCAATTTCCCATCAAATCAACACATGATAGGATTTTTTTTATACCAGCCCAAACCTATAATAGCTTGGCAGTATTCGGATGCAGGTATGCAGGTATTGCAGGTATAGCAATACCTAAGGGAGTTTGACGCCCCTGCCTTGCAGAGTCGTAAACCACTGCCTTGTGGTACAGGTCCTTGACAGAACCGAAGGCTAAGGGAGCAAACCCTAAACAGAAAACCATGTCACTGTGGCAGCATTAAGGGCGGTTGATGTATGGAACTCCCAACATCTCCCGACCAGCCACTGCAGGGACAAATAGTTTTGCGCCCGTCTTGACATGTTCTTGCCGGTGTGAAACCTCTATTTGCTCCCCGAGAGAGTGCCGCTTGTAACTTGCAAAAGCCAGCAGCACTTTTGCAGGCAGCTTTCATGAAATGTACAACCGCACAAAAATGGAGAGCGGCAGTCAAGTAATGAAAGCAGTCTTTGTCGCATCGCGACCGACAGCATGATGATGATGATGATGATGATGATGATTCGGATGCAAATAAACAAAGTGCCACAGACATCCTGATACAAACTTACAAGAACCTCGCAGTATTCGGATGTCATAGACATCCTGTTACAACCTTCTAACATACCAGTAGCAGGTAAGTGCATATCTAACTCACCGGGTTCTGGAACATTTGTTTCAGTCGCTCGCATCCGGGCTGTCGGTTCTTAGGCCTGATGAGGCAGTACACCGTCTTCACTCCCGGACACGAACGCAGCAGTTTTTCCAGCAACACCTTGCCCACGAAGCCCGTCCCGCCACTGATGAAGACACTCTTGTCCCGGTAGAACTCCGCAACGTGACCGACCATCTCGCTTCAGCTCCCCGGCAGAGTGCAAACAGGTACCTAGATGGTGCAAAAAGGAAATACGGTTAAAGCTCTAACCGACCACCACGGATCGACCAC
Source organism: Branchipolynoe longqiensis (assembly GCA_030323885.1). Taxonomy (NCBI): domain Eukaryota; kingdom Metazoa; phylum Annelida; class Polychaeta; order Phyllodocida; family Polynoidae; genus Branchipolynoe; species Branchipolynoe longqiensis. The sequence continues at coordinate 67,659,394 of CM059193.1, read as the reverse complement.
TCCCATTTGTTTTTTGTACATTAGTGGGAAATTTCAGTCGCAGACGACTGGTCTTTCTCATTCCACTGCTCCTTTCCCTATCCTAATAATGCCGAGCGCCTGGCTAGGAAGCGACAAGTATCAAATTTTAAGTCATTGGTTTGACTCGACCAGGATTCGAACCCATGATCTACCAACAAGGGAGACGGACGCTCTAACTCATTCGGCCATCCCATCTGGCCATCGATCATTTTATTTGGGTCCCAAACAATTGTCCATACAATAACATTGTAACGATTAAAAAAATATCCCTAACGGACCACCTCCCTAAATGGACCATTTAAATTCGGTCGATTTAGAGGTTTTACTAGAAACATAATGGCTAGTTTTAACACACACACACAAAAATCACAGGCTCCTAGACTCCAGCTTCCTGGCAGTGAAAGGTGAATTACACCACTGCACTGCACAGTGCTACACCAGATGTGAAGGCCGAATGAGTTGAGCGTCTGTCTCCCATTTTGGTAGATCACGGGATTCGAACCCTGGTTGAGTCAAACCAATGACATAAAAATTTATACTTCCTAGCCAGGCACTCACCATTATTAGGATAGGGCAAGGACTTGGTTGGCTTTGTGTCAGGACAATGTGGCCTGAGTGGGATATCAAGTCATGGTGCTGGCAACCTGGTCTCCCAGTGAGGCAGCACTATAAAGTCGCCATGAGTGTACACTGTCACAAGTTGGTACCCGTCCTGATATGACATTGGATGTTGCCAGGACGTAAAACTCCAACAATCAAACTGCACACTGCTACACAGTCACCAGAAATGGAATTTTATTTAAATGTGGAATATTTGATTAGTACAATTTCAGTGCAGTACATACTTAGATAATGTAGTGCAGGAAGGCCCTGATGATTGGTCATGGGAACAATGTTCTCAGCCCGTCATGGGTTCAAAGTCGAACTTACAGTACAGCGAATGACAGCTATGAGACACCACCACCAGTCGTGTAGAAATGGGTCGTTCTCAGAAACTGAATCACTTTTGTGACATGGAAACCAGAAGTGAAAACATTCCAAATAATAGCAGAATCAATATTCATATTTAGGTGAATATGTTGTGCATATTACGTCAGAGTTCTGATTTTATACAAATTGAGAAAGCTGTTAAAATTAACTAACATCCAGCCATAACATGATTTTAGCACACACGACAAATTCAAACAAGATTTTATTGGTTAGACTTGATTAGACTTGATTAGACTTGATTAGAGTTAAGCAAAAAAAAGATTGTGTCTTACAAGAAAAAAAACGTTATGTGTAGATGCATGGCGTCGATACGCAAATTTCGATATTTTCACTTTAGCACAAAATCAAATAAACATGTTTTGGATACATTTTGTGGGATAGATTAAGTACATGTAGTATTGCTAACATACTTAATACACAGAGTAACCTATTTGACTTGCTTCTCCCTCAAAAAAAGGCAAAAGTCATTAACAATGTAACGTGGAAACCAAATATGTACCGGGCGTGGTGGCCTAATCGGTAGAGCGCAGGCCTCGTGTGCGGAAGGCCTGGAGTTTGGTTCACGGTCGAGTCAAACCAATGACTAAAATTGATACTTGTCGCTTCCTGGCCATGAGGTCGGCATTAATAGGATAGGGCAAGGACTGGTTAGCTCAATGTCAGGATAATGTGACTGAGTGGGATATCGTGTCATGGTGCCAGTGGCCTGATTTCCCAGTGGGGCAGCACTATAAAGTCACAATGAGTGCACACTGTTACAAGTAGGTACCTGTCCTGATATGACCTTAGATGTTGCCAGGACGTAAAGCTCCCACGAACCAACAAACCAAATATGTGTACACAGTTTCTGAGAACGACCTATATTCCTGTACCAGTCCTAGCTCAGCAACCAGTGGACGGTAACTGGAACATACAATATGAGGTAACCCGCCTTCTAGAGTGAGAGCAAGCAAAAACACATGTGTACTTTGTGAGTCATTTATCAAGCAATCTCAGATAGCGTCCCAAATGTGAGCGTCCCAAATGTGAGCCCATTTTCGTATCGCTACGACTTGAGTAAACTAGAGGATCCATTATCAAATAATTTCTAGATTCTCGCTACCAGACACTCGACGACTGTTCGGAGGTCTAGGGGGGGGGGGGGGGTCAATGTTTGATCTATTCTTCAGTATGTGAATAGATATGTGTAAATCTTCGTAATGGTATCAGTAAGTTTCAGATCGGAGAATTGCTGTCGCTCCCCCATCGTCCCTGTCTCCATGAAATAAAAGCAATTATAGTTGAAAACACACACACACACACACACACACACACAGTCACACACACAGACATGCCCTACATCTATAAATGTAAGAAATTTGCATAAATACGAAACAATGCCATTAATGCATATACTATATCAAAACAAGTGGTAATTACTGTTGGTTAAATTGGGGAGTTTTCACGTCCTGGCGGTGATTATTGTAAACATATGAAACTATCAATATCAGTGATTATATATGCGTATATAAAGTACACGTAGACAATTATTGTTGATTCCTTTCGAGTTCTAATAAATAGCATGGCTGAAAGCGACTAGAATACACTCACGTTGAAACAACTCAGCGCAGACGACAATGAGACGGACAGATCCAAGCTCGTCCTATATCCGAAGGCAGAAGAACTCCATGAGCCACGGCGCAGCGTGTATGGCGGACGGGTGCATTGAGAGGTCTGCGCTAAGTCCGGATCGCCGTTTTATATATACACACGTTTATCCCGACAGGTGGCGCACCGCGGTGAAAAGACAAACAGACCAAAAAAAAAGCGCGCAAAAACAATTGGCGCGCGGCAATCCCCCCCCTGGTGGCCGGTTACTGAACTAGCGTCCAGGTAAGGAGTGTGGGGTGTGGGGAGGGGGGAGGTGGAAGGGTAATGTGGGAGGGGGGAGCGAGGGAGGGGGAGGGAGGGGGGAGGAGAGGAGGGGGAAGCGGAAGGGGGAGGACGGAATGGGAAAGGGAAGGGGAAGGGGAAGGGGAAGGGGAAGGGATCGCGACCAATACTGGTATTGGCACTGGTAACTGGAAGTACCCAGGGTTGGGGCGTGGGTGTGGGTGTGGGTGTGGGCGTGGGTGTGAAGAGTGGAGGTCATTGCGCCCAACCCCGGGGACGACTGTTACTAACAGCTCGCAAACACTGTCACAACACCTGAGTAATTAGGTGAGTGGACATGACCCAGCACTCGCGCGCTTGTCTCGTTGATTTAATGGGGTTTTACGTCATAGCAACATCTAAAGTCATGTCAGGACGGGATACCGACATGTGTTTGTTTGTTGTTGTTTTACGTCCTAGCAACATCTAAGGTCATATCAAGAGGGGTACCGACTTGTGACAGTGCGCACTCATGGCGACTTTATAGTGTTGCCCCACTGGAAGACCAGGCCACCAGCACCATGACCTGAGTCCCACTCAGTCACATTATCCTGACACTGAGCCAACCAGTCCTTGCCCTATCCTAATAATGCCGAGCACCAGGCTAGGAAGCGACAAGTATAATTTTTTAAGTCAAGGGTTTGACTCGACCAGGGTTCGAACCCACGACCTACCAACACGGGAGACGGACGCTCTAACTCATCCGGCCATCCCGTCTGGAACTGTCTACCAGTGCATGTCAGAGAGACAGAAACTATGTTGAGAGACCCGAGTAAACTGTTATTAGAGTACCCGGCAGTAACGTGGGAACCATCGGTCCATATCCAGGTCCGAGTCATGTACGAATCTAGCGGCATACCGAGGTAATCAATCAAGTAACACTGCACACAATTATACCGTATGTTATAACCCCCCCCCCCCCACACACACACACACAGACAACACACACCACACACGCACATTAGAACTAGTAGAAGAAAGTTGGTTGTTGGAGTTTTACATCTTGGCAACATCTAAGGTCATATCAGGACAGGTACCAGCTTGTGACAGTGTACACTCATGGCGACTTAATAGTGCTGCGCAATTGGGAAATCAGACCGCCAGCACCATGACATGATATCCCACCCAGTCACATTATCCTGACACTGACCTAAGCAGTCATTGCCCTATCCTATTAATGCCAAGCACCAAGCTAGGAAGCGACAAGTATCAATTTTGCAAGTCATTGGTTTGACTCTACTGAGAACCGAACTCCCGATCTCCCGCATGGGAGAGCCTGCGCTCTACCGACTCGTCCGGTTAGAAGGAGTGATTGTTTATGTTCAACTCATAGTACGCACATTACCACCACAAAGTTAGAACTTTAAACAGAATTAAATACTATAAAAGAACTAACCGCACTTCATGGAATTAAACATAAAAACTAACCTGATGAATTCAATTCTGTAAACTAATGCTAGGTACACACCTACCCTTTTTCCGCACCCACCTACCGTATTCGATCTAAAATTGCCAAAAAGTCTTGAGGTGTCCACTCCCCTAGCACACCTACCGATTGCGATTCACGACTTAAAACTCAATTTTAGGGCTAAAAGTGCTTCCTTACGATTGCGATTCGCGATTCGAAAAATGAATCGGCCCGTTTTCAGTTTTAAGCGGGTTGGGTCGGCTTGCGAGTTTTAGTGCGTGAGTCGTAAACGGTAGGTGTGTACCTAGCATAAAGTAAACCTGCTTGATTGTTTGTTGTGGCTTTATATCCTGACAAACTCTTACGGTCATGTAAGAATAGGTACGGAATTGTGACAATGCACTCCTGGCAACTTGATAGTGTTGCTCCAGTGGGAAACCAGGCCACTGGCACCATGACTTGATATCCCACTGTCATATTATCCTGATACTGAGCTAAACAGTCCTTGCCCTATCCTAGTAATGCAGAGTGCCAGGATAGGTAGCAACAAGTCTCAATTCTGTATGTCATTGGTTTGACTCGGTCGGGATTCAAACTCCCGACTTCCTGCACAGGAATCCAGCCAGCGCTCTCACCGACTTTACCATCCTATCCGGTACTAGGCCCGCATCGTGACCAAATAAAATGTCCTAACATTTATCATTTCACGGGAATCCTTAGCTAAAATTACTTGTATTTAATTATAATTACATGAGCGTCATTTTACCTCGTTATTATGCATATGTAGGGAGATACATTAACATACCCAGGTGAAATGCTACACATGTAGGCCTGGATAGGTTGATTGCATCAGGGGCCTAGATACTCAATGGTTATGACGCTCACCTGGGAATGGTCAACATACGATTGTGTTTGTTTGATTGTTGTTTTATGTCCTAGCAACATCTAAGGTCATATCAGGACATGTACCGACTTCTGACAGTGCGCACTCATGGCAAATTTATAGTGCTGTCCCACTGGGATACCAGGCCACCATGACCTTATATCCCACTCAGTCACATTATCCTGACACTGAGCCAACCAGTCCTTGCCCTATCCCATTAATGCCGAGTGCCAGGCTAGTAAGCGACAAGTATCAATTTTTAAGTCATTGGTTTGACTCGACCAGTGTTCGAACCCACGACCCGATGGTCTACCAATACGGGAGACGGACGCTCTAACTCATTCGGCCATCCCGTCTGGTGACATACGATTGTGTTCTAAGCATGATCTTCCCATTTGTTGAAAGACTTCCAACGACACTGGAGCCATAGGATACCTTGTTTAATACTCCCGGATGGCTCAATACCGACTGGGTTAGAGCTCCAATAACCCATTCTGTGACAGGTTTATTTGTTTCTTGGGAGTTTTACGTCGTGGCAACCTCCAAGGTCATATCAGGACGGGTATCAACTTGTGACAGTGCACCGTCATGGTTACTTTATAGTACTGCCCCAATGGGAGAACAGGCCACCAGCACCATGACCCGAGTTCCCAATCAGTCACATTATCCTGATACTGAGCTAACTAGTCCTTTCCCTATCCTATTAATGCTGAGCGCCAAGCTAGGTAGGGACAAGTATAAATTTTGTAAGTCATTGCTTTGATTCGACCGAGAATTGGGTTCACAACCTTCCACACAGGAAGCCTGTGCTCTACTGATTCGTCCATGTACAGTTTGGGAAAGGATAGTTTACGTAAGTTATAAGGCATAGCTAAAACGGCTGTCACACATCACCGGATTGAGCAATGTACAGAATTGTCTAGTCCGGTGGTGTTCGGGCATGATAAGTATCAAAATGTATTAAAATGTGTCAAAATATTGCGATATCGGGTCAAAGGCGGCTGGACGAACGGACATGAAACGGACATAAAATGGACATGAACAGATAGCCAACGGACGAAACAAACTCAAACCAGACAAGAACCGTAGACGTCAATCCGGCGGCATCTGTTCCAAGGTTTGTACCTGTTCAAAACTTGTACGGACACAAACTTTGTTCGGTTTCTTTCCATTTCCTCTAATCCGGTGATGTGTGACAGCCGCTTTAAGGACTTCAAATTCACTATTACACAAGGGAACGATAAACAACAAGCATCAATCACCTTGGGGATACTTTCCTTGGGGTCTTCTACTGAAGTGACCTCCTTCTTTATGACCATCTACAGTTGGCTACAGCGACTGCTAGCAGTCGGAAATCTTACAAGTATATCACCCAATCGTGAGAAAGATGATTCCTAAAGTAAATTCCTTGCCCATGCCATGGTACAATAATATCCTCTTGTGATGTGTGCCTGGCGATGCCAGTATCCAAGGATTTGTTTGTTTGTTGTTGTTTTACGTCCTAGCAACATCTAAGGTCATATCAGGACGGGTACCGACTTGTGACAGTGCGCACTCATGGCGACTTTATAGTGCTGTCCCACTGGGAAACCAGGCTGCCGGCACCATGACCTGGTATCCCACTCAGTCACATTATCCTGACACTGAGCACACCAGTCCTTGCCCTATCCTAATAATGCCGAGCGCCTGGCTAGGAAGCGACAAGTATCAATTTTAAAGTCATTGGTTTGACTCGACCAGGACTCGAACCCACAACCCCACGATCTACCAGCACGGGAGACGGACGCTCTAACTCATTCGGCCATCCCGTCTGGTTGTATCCAAGGAAAATAGCCAACTGACTGAGCTGTAAAAATGGTGTCGAACAGTGTTGTTGCACAATGTCGTATCCCTCACTCTGGTTGGTTGTTGGAGTTTTATGTCCTGACAACATCTAAGGGCATATCAGGATGGGTACCGACTTGTGACAGTGTGCACTCATGATGACGTCATACTGCTGTCCTACTGGGAGACCAGGCCGTCAGCACCATGACCTGATATCCCACTCACTCACATTATCCTGACACTGAGCTAACCAGTCCTTGACCTATCCTAATAATGCACAGCGCCTGGCTAGGAAGCGACAAGCATACATTTTTTATGTCATTGGTTTGACTCGACCAGGGTTCAAACCCGTGAGTTCGAATCTCAACATCTCCCAAAACGGGAGACGGATGCTCAACTCATTCGGCCATCCCGTTTGGTCCCCCTACTCTGGTTTGAGGCACTTATTTTCTAGTATATCAAATCAAAATGGCCACATAAATGCAGGGCCGGTGCTAGATAAAAGATTCACCCGGTACTTGTAGTACACGGGTGAAGATCAGCCATATATAAATACGGGCGAAAATAGCGTTAGTATGGAAGTGAGGCCCCAGTATGTGGCTCCAGTATCAAATGGCTACCCATATTATGCATATAGGCACAGAGTTGGTGAAATGCGAGAGAATGCAAAAAGACAAGATGGCGGCCGCAGAACGCCGTCGATTTCACTTTTAAATTGCATTAAACTATATGTTTTATTACATTTTTCAACTCAAAGGTAGCGGGCTAATAATAAGATGTATGTAAAGAATAATTGTTGCTTCTTACATTGTGAAATTAGGCTCTCATTTCATTGACCCGTTTTTTCGCCACCTTTTACATAGGGTTGGTTTGCACCCCTACTGCAGCAGTACGGGGTGAATCTTGTATCTAGGCCGGTGCTTGACTATTTTGTGCCATAGGCAAGGCCAACTACTTTCACCCCAAATCTTTTTTTGTATAAAACTCCTCAACGGTCAGTACGGCGCCCCTCTGAGGTATGCACCCTAGCCCTAGCCCTAGGCGACTGCCTAGTTGAGCTAATTAATGGTAGAACTGGCCCTACATGGGCTGAGCATCCAAACAATAAGTTGCATGATATCACACCATGCATTGTAGATAAAAGATTCACCCCATACTTCCAGTTCAGGGGTGAAAACCAACCCATTAGAAAAACTGGCGAAGGATTTCGACATGCTAGGGAAATGAACTGAGCTGGTAAATTCTTAATTTAAGAAGCACAATATATTCTTTATGTACGTCTTCATATCTACCCGCTACTTTTGAGTTTGAAAATATAATAAAACATATACTTTAATGCAATTTAAAAGTGAAATCGATGGCGTTCTATGGCCGCCATCTTGTCTTTTTGCATTCTCTCCCATTTCACCAACTCTGTGCCGATATAAGTATCCATTTGATACTGGAGGCAGGCATTCTAGTTCCTGTTCCATACTAAAGCTATTTTCGCCCGTATTTATACTACGTTGTCATTCACCCGTGTACTGGAAGTATGGGTGAATCTTTTATCTACACGCATTGAAGAACATCCACAGCATCATGCTGGGTTTGGGACCCAAGTAGTCCTCACATTGGCTAACTCATGCTTTATTAGTCAAGGGACAACACCCCCCCCCCCCTGCCTCCAAAAGTGCATTGGGTGTAAGTGCCTACTGACACTCAGACACATTCATCTTGAGTGTGCAGATTTCATGGCCTTCCGCCTACAATGTTTTAATCTAAATAGCATGCGAGATCTCACACAAACACAAATTTCAATACAGCCCATTAGTTTCTTCGTAACAACTGGACTGTACCGCCTCCTATGATTTTAGCTATGCTTTGTAAGTTACATTTTGCTGCCATTTGAAACCAATTTAATTACTTCAAAATTGCAGAGATCATTCTTGCTGTCATTTGCAACAAATCTGGCTATTTCGTGTAAATTTAAAAATAGGCATTTAAATGTGATTTTTTTTTGGGGGGGGGGTAAAATAATGTTATTCATGTAAATCTTTTGTCAGCGCCATATCACTGGTCTTCCGGCCGGAAGTGTTACAGGTATCTTGGTATTTACACACAATTAACAGAATAAATACATTTTGCCGCGATTATGGTCCTTACGGCATTAAAAAACCACACCACATCTATCAATGTATCATCGCCATCACCATCACCACCATCCGATCTTCTCTACTTAGTTACCCATGAGTCCACTACATATTTCAGAGAATACTTATCCACCAGTAGAAAGTAGTCCACGTTCTACATCACTCTCTTGACTGATGGGCATAATTAGTTTGTCTGTTGGGGTTTTACATCCTTGCAATATCAGGACAGGTACCGACTTGTGACAGTGCACACTCATGGTGACTTTATAGTACTGTATCACTGGAATAGCAGAATACCAGGCTGCCAGCACAAAGACCCAATTTCCTACTCAGTCACATTATCCTGACACTGAGCTAACCATTCCTTGCCCTATCCTAGTAAATGTCGAGTGCCAGGATAGGTAGTGCTAAGTATCAATTTTGTAAGTCATTGGCTTGATTCGGCTGTGATTCGAACTCCCGACCTTCCGCACGGGGAGCCCGCGGTCTACCGATTCGGCCACTCCGTCCGGTTGGGCATGATAATTAGAATTTCTTTAATAGTCCCAACTTGACTAGAACCCCCCCCCCCCACCCCTCTTCCCCCGTAGCCTTGATTAGCCACTAAATAACTTCTACTCCTAGGGATAGTTTCAAGATATACTAACTGTGATTAGTCAAATTCGATCACAACACTTGTGAATAAGTAAAGTTGTGTTAGGGGCCGTCCAAAGTTTTCATTTTCACGGTCGTACAAAGCATATGACAATGGGGAAGGGGGTTGATAGTAAAGCACCTGTCACACCTAGCCGGATTGAGCAACGGACAGAATTGTCTAGTCCGGTGGTGTTCGGGCGTGATAAGTATCAAAATGTATTAAAATGTGTCAAAGTGTTGCGATATCGGGTCAAAGGCCGCCAGACAAACGGACATGAAACAGACATGAACGGATAGCCAACGGACGAAACAAACTCAAAGCGGACAAGAACCATAGACGTCAATCTGGCGGCATCCATTCCAAGTTTTGTGCACGTTCAAAACTTGTAATGGATCGGGCTGGATATCAACGGATATGCAACAGACACAAACCAGACTTTGCCGGATAATCAACAGACTTTATTTGGTTTCTTTCTGTTTCCTCAATCCGGCGAGGTGTGATAGGGGCTTTAAAGTACAACATGTATCGTCGAATAAAACTGTTGATATTTTTCAGCGATTTTGTTGTTGTACATTAGTTAGTTTGGTGGTGTTTTACATCCTGACAAAATTGTGAATCATATCAGGATCGGCACTGACTTGTGACAGTACACACTCACTCAGTACACACTCATGACTTTATAGTGACTGAGTGGGATATCGGGTCATGGTGCCAGTGGCCTGATTTCCCAGTGGGGCAGCACTATGAAGTCACCATGAGTGTGCACTATCACAAGTTGATGCCCGTCCTGATATGACCTTAGATGTTGCCAGGATGTAAAACCCTAACAGACAAACTAATTATGCCCATCAGCCGAGAGAGTGATGTAGAACTCCAACAACCACAAACAACAACAACCAAAAACAACAACAAAACAGTGGGCAGCAACACCGGTTGATATCCCTATCGCAGATTGCACGAGTGAAGGTGAACGTGTCAAAATAAGGGTCGGGGTTCGGGCTTCGAGGTTCAAGGTTCAGGGGTTCGAGGTTCGAGGTTCGAACACGTAACCACGGCAGTAAATGTCTGCGCACCGGACTTGGTGATAAGCGGGAATCTCGCGTTGTGTAAGGCGGCCTTAAGAGGATCGAGATCTCTGCTCATATGGAGGTGCCGCTATCGGCGCTTCATCCACCACATCTACTGATACGGCCACACCGTGCCGAGGAAAAGCCGTCCCACCGCGCTCAATACCCCCCCCCCCCCCACCTCACTACTCGCCCCCAACCCCACCCCCACCCCGAACCCACCCATGTGGCACCCTCCCTCGAAAGATAAGCCAAAGGAGTCCGTGATTGACGTTTAACCTTTGCGTCTAGAGTGGTGTGATCCTTAGTTCAGAGTGCATGTGCACCTAAGCATTATAGCCTGTGTGTGTGTGTGTGTGTGTGTGTGTGTGTGTGTGTGTGTGTGTGTGTGTGTGTGAGTGTGTGAGTGTGTGTGTGTGTGTGTGTGTGAGTGTGAGTGAGTGAGATGACAGTCTGCCGAGGATCAACTTGATGAAAGAGGCAACGCACTATTATGTTGTTATATATATATATATATACTTGAATGTGTTATGTATGTATGTATGTATGTATGTATGTATGTATGTATGTATGTATGTATGTATGTATGTATGTATGTATGTATGTATGTATGTATGTATGTGGGTTCTTCTTTGCTGCTGGTCCTAAAAAGGGGGAAATCGGGGGTAAAAACTTAAACACGTCACAGCTTATCCTAGTTAGGCTTGTTGTGTTCCACATATATCCTATTTTAAGGCACAATTAAAAGAAAAGCAGTTTGGACCCCGATTGCACGTCAGGGTGGCTTTGAACTTGACTAAGTGGAGAACGTTATGCGTGTTTCGGTGTGACACAAAAAGCTGCCTAGTGTCAGATTTAGAACTAAACCCTTATTTTTTCCTAGTACGGTTTTGAACTGCACTCACTAGGAGTAACAAAGTGCAATTTTATGAGGGTCCGTCCACTTGAGAGTAGAACAGAGGACTTATAAAATTGTGACACTGAAACATGTGTGACATGGAAAGGAAAAGTTTTTTCTTCAAGATCAAACAAACACCACAGAGCATGAAAAGGTATTTATGCTTATTAGTTTTTGACGCTGTGGACATATTTCAAAGTAATTTTGTAATACTTCCATAACTTCTGATGTTATTGGAGTTGTAACGCATGTTTCATGTGACATGTAACGCATGTTTCATGTGACACTCAATAATAACTTGGCTCAGAAATTGCTAACAGTATGCACACAAAAAAAGTTATGGGTATTATTTCTACAGATTACATGTATGCAAGTATGTCTTTTGAGTGTTACAAGTTTTGCTTATAATGGGTTCTTCTTCAGTTTTGGTCCTAAAAAGGGGGAATTGGAGGTCAAAACTGAAATATGTTACAGCCTATCCCAATTAGGCTTGTTGTGTTCCACATACATCCAATTTTAAGACACAATTTAAAACAAAAACAATTTGGACCCAGACTGCAAGTCAGGGTGGCTTTGAACATGACCAAGTGGAGAATGTTACGCATGTTTCGGCCAACACAAAAACCTTCATTATGTAATATTTAGAACAAGACCCTTATTATTTCCTAGTTAGGTTTTGAACAGCAGTCACTAGGAGTAACTAAGTGCAATTTTATGAGTGTTCATCCACTTGAGAGTAGAACAGAGAAGATATAAAATTGTGACACTGAAACATGCGTTACATGGAAAGGAAAAGTTGTTCCTTCATGATGAAACAAGCACCACAGATGATGAAAATATTTATGCTTATTAGTTGTTGATGCTGTGGACATATTTCAAAGTAATCTTGGAACACTTCCCTAACTTCTGATGTTCTTGGAATTGTAACACATGTAACATGTAACGCATGTTTCATGTGACACTCAATAATGACTTAGGTTAGACACTGCTAATAGCATGCAAAAAATGTATTTGTTCAGGGCATTATTTGTACACATTACATGTATGCAAATATTTCTTTTGAGTGTTATAAGTTTTCTTATGTAGAAAAAGATATTGTGATGACTTAGAGGATGAAGATGACAACAGGTGAACGCGTGATAGCGTCATAGCGCAACATCCTGTTTATAACTTGACACCACATCATCAGTAGGTGTGTAGATGCCCACGGTATATTTGAAAATCATGGTGAGAAGAGATTTGATCCATTATTGGATTTTGTATCGCGAAATAATTTTCGCCGTTACGCGTGTTTCATCTTCAGCGATGTGTGACACGCCACACTAATAGCATCATAGCGCAACATCCTGTTTATGACTTGACACCACATCATCAGTAGGTGTGTAGATGCCCACGATATATTTGAAAATCATGGCGAGAAGAGATTTGATCCATTGTTGGATTTTGTATCGCAAAATAAATTTCACCCGTGACACAAAGTTTTTATTTCACTTTTAAGGAAATAATATTATAACTTTTGTGTTCAGAACTAGGCATCTATTTAAAGCAACAGGGGTTTTCCTGGCTTGCATGGTTGGATATTGTGAAAATTGAAGGTGAACGCATGTTTCATGACGTGACATCTCATGAAACACGCGTTATGCTCACTTTCAAGCATCGTTGTTTTACACACAGACACTTAACAGTCCTAAAATTAGTTTTCTGACATTTTTGCATGTTACAACTTTGCAAATAAACTAGCTATGTTTGAATATTTTGGTCTACAATGAAGTAGTTTCCAACACAAGTAGTACGTTTCACCATTCCCATTTTTAGCTGTCATATTTGCGTGACAAATGAATCTATTTTTGCAATAAAAAATAAACCAAATTTTTTTTTTCTCACTGGATTGCTGTCATTGCTTCTTTGGGGTATAATAAAAGGAATTTTCTTCATTTGGTATGAAAAGGAGAATTAATTTAGACGAAAACAGTTACAATGTGAGGACCAACCAATTAGGACCAGCAGCAAAGAAGAACCCATGTATGTATGTATGTATGTATGTATGTATGTATGTATGTATGTATGTATGTATGTATGTATGTATGTATGTATGTATGTATGTATGTATGTATGTATGTATGTATGTATGTATGTATGTATGACACATAATTGTGTGTGCAAGTCGGTGGCCTTGATTAGGCGTGTGTGTATGTTATTATTACATTCCATAAGAAAGAAGACAACACAGGAATTGGATCGAGCCTATAACTCTGACTGGCCCCATAAAAGATCTACCACACAATTTATTAAGAGAAAAAAATGGAGGCGAAGTGGGCAGATGGAAAGGAGTTGAGGCGCCACCTGGAGGGATGGAGGGGAATAAAGCTACTTGGAGCAGACCTCCAGCCCTCCAAGCCGCACTTCAACCTCCAGCACCCAACTACCAACAACTACGCAATATGAGTACAGGAGGTTAGAGGTGACAAATAGTAAACATAGCAGGATAATTACATTTATCATAAGGCCAAATAAAAAAAAATTAAGTTGGTGATCGTCCGATTGATCACACAAATTCAGGTCGGGAGGGCGTTTTTTTTTTTAATTTGTTGACGTGCTTGCCCTTTTGTTAGTAGTACCTTTAAAGAATCATTGAGATTATTAGAAAATAAAATATTTAAGCTTCATCAGAGGGAAAACACATAGTAGTCTAGTACATAAATATTGAGATGTAATTTACAGTATTGAGGGTAATGTTGATATGCGTTTAACTTTTATTTGTCTATTTATTATTACTATGGTATACGCAATGTATGTGTTATTTTTAAATGGGGAAAGCACCTCATAAGTATTCCACTTCTGCTTTCTCTTTTTCATGTGAAAAAATTACTGATATAAATATCAAATTGTGTGTACATTGATCATGTGGAAATAAATATATTATTATTATCTCAGGTTGTAATAAGGCTATTAAAACAAATGAGGTATTTTGTGCAGCATTTAGAAGCCTCTTGCTGATAAAACGGCAATTTGATGCATTCAGGGTGTTTGGCAAAAATGTCCAAGTGCCTAAGCTATGTTGAACAGATTGTGTGCCTACGAAAGTTGAATTGCTGCTAGCCTGACACATTTTAAAGTTTAAACAAATATATTAAAGTCAGGGGTGGGAGATTTTTCAGGCACGGGGGGGGGGGGGGGGGGGGAACGACCCCCATTAAAATAAAAAAAGAGATTTGGCCTAATATACGGATAAATTTTGAGTAATATTTATGGCACATTTGCGCGAGCATGCACAGTTTATCAACTGGTGCAATTCAATGCATGTTACCACACTCAGACTAATCAGACCCCATTTGTGTGTTGCTTAACGTCCTAGCAACATATAAGGTCACATACGGCAGAGACCCTGTTGTTTTACTAATCAACCCAGGTCACGTAATCTCACAATTGCAGATATTGCATATAAAATAAATGCTTTGAAAATTGGTAGAGATCCAAATATTAATGGTTAAAAATATTTTATTTGTAAGTGGTGTGCCTGGTGAAGTGGTAAGCCGGGTGCGTCATACAATGGATGCCCACCTAATCAGCACTGCCGACGGCTTTAGATGGCCGTTTGCTAATCAATTCGGCGCGCACTGGCGGTCTCATGCGTATGTGAAGCTACCAGATTTTATTGATAAGAAACCTTTAGCGGTCGTTATTGTGTATGTATGTATGTATGTATGTATGTATGTATGTATGTATGTATGTATGTATGTATGTATGTATGCATGCATGCATGCATGCATGCACGCACGCACGCACGTACGTACGTATGTATGTATGTATGTATGTATGTATGTATGTATGTATGTATGTATGTATGTATGTATGTATGTATGTATGTATGTATGTATGTATGTATGTATGTATGTATGTATGTGGGTTATGCTCAGAAATTATGTACCAGATATTTGGTTTCCATATTATATTGTTGTGTGGTATGCATATTACATTGTTGAGTGGTATGCAGGTATTGCAATACCTCAGGGAGTTTGACGGCCCTGCCCTGCAGAGTTGTAAACCACTGCCTTGTGGTACAGGTTCTTGACAGAACCGAAGACTAAGGGAGCAAACCCTGAACAGAAAACCATGTCACTGTGGCAGCATCAAGGGCGGTTGATGTATGGAACTCCCAACATCTCCTTACCAGCCACTGCAGGGACAAATAGTTTTGCGCCTGTCTGGACATGTTCTTGCCGGTGTGAAACCTCATTTGCTCCCAGAGAGAGTGCCGCTGGTAACTTGCAAAAGCGAGCAGCACTTCAACACTTTTGCAGGCAGCTTTCATGAAATGTGTCACTCTCACAGCAGAGAGCTAAATGGAGAGGGGCAGTCAAGTAATGTCGCGATCGACAGCATGATGATGATGATGATGATGATTACATTGTTAATGAATTGGCCTTTTTGGGGGGGGTGGAGGGCGGTACTAAGTCCAATAGTTATTATTGACATTGTTAGGTGTTAGGAATCCTACATGTCTTTAATATATTCCATAAAATGTAGCCAAAATATGCTTAAGTTATATGATTTTGTGCTGAAGTGAAAATATAAAAATTTGCATATTGACATTGTCATTGTCTGGAATGAGCAGGTGCGATCATTCGGGTTCATTGCTGGGCATGGGGTCGCAGGGAGGCTGACACCTGCCCCCCCCCCCTCGCAGTGTGTGTGTGTGTGGGGGGGGGGGGGTGAGCACCAGCATGTCAGGTTCAGACTGACACTGCATTCAACTCCTCCTAGGGGGGAGGGGGGTGAGCACCAGAAGGCCAGGTTCAGGGACTGACACTTCACGCAACTCCTCCCAACCAATCAGAAACCAACAGGTGAGCACCAGCAGGCCAGCCCGACACACCACTCAACTCCTCCCAACCAATATAAAGCCAATACCCAGCTACCAATTCCATCACACTACCATCCACAGCCATCCAGGCTGCCCATCCAAACGTCAGTCCGCAACAGCGCCTCCGACTGACAACTACTACACCTACCTCTTTCACCCACACCTGCTGATTAATTGGCGAGCCAATCAAACGAACTAGTAAATTAAACGTTAAAAATTAAACTAGAACTCAATTAACAGAGTTAATTAACCACATCATTAATAATAGCCAATTGGCAACCGAGCAAATGGCAGATCACCTTTACTTGATTAAATGTAGACCATACACTCATTTTTACCCTGTACAAATTCATTTCTGCTTATTACCTCGTTGTTCATCATTGTTGTACCACCATGATCCATATGTTGCACTTACCATCTCATGCCCATATGTCATCACCTTACATGACCTTAGGTCGGCCGCGGCTTCCCTGCTAAACAATAACATGTACCATGACTTGCTGCAGAGGGGACGCGCCCGAATAAATGCATGCCATGTTTTCCCAACTCAGCCTCCTTGTCTTCTGTGCCCGTGAGCAATGATGCATTTCAACTTTTTCTTGTAAGACACAACCTTTCTTTTTGTTTAATTGCAATCAATAAAATCTTGTTACACAGGTAATTTTAACGGCCATCTCAATTTATATAAGATCAAAGCCAAAAAGTGAAAGAAAAAGATTTCAACTGTGACATGCATACCATATAAACCTTCATATGAATATGGAATCTGCTATTTATTTGGGAATGTTTTCAGCTATAGTATTATCTGGCATGCTTTCACTTTCGGTTTCCATGTCACAAAAGTGGTACACAACTTCGGAGAATGACCCATATTTGTTTGTCTATCAATTTATAAAAACATTATTAAATTTTAAAAACACCACAACACACATTCGTACATAGGCCCTCTATTCAGGGCATCTCTACTCTAGCCACACACCAGCTTAACCGTGGCAGTTCCCGTTGATAAACAACAGGCAGATCGTACATGTTGCCGGTAACATGAATAATTCAAAGCCTTGACCACGGGCCCATAGTAACGAGTTGATTTCTGGTCACCCGAGCCCCGCTGAATCATTCCTCACCGTATCACCGAGCTGTAACAACCTGGATGTCTGTCGCAGCGAGAAGTTTAAAGGCCATCCCACCGTATTCATAGGGCTGAGAGTTAAATGGTCCAAGTCCAAAATGAAATGTCTGCTAGTATGAATCAGTGTGATCGAGATGTGCCTGGTGTGCTTCTGAGTATGACCGTGATCTATCCATAGCTGATGTCTTCTGTCGTCAATTTCAAGAAATGTTTCAAATATATAATACCGAATGATTATAATTGCTTATAGTAGGTCTAGTCATCATACCTGCATATAAGTAAATTGAATAGTCAGGCTTAAACATCTCTTCTGGGTTGTACTACCACAGAAGCTAGATTAGATTAACAAGTTATCAGGTCATCTGTACGGATTGACCAAGCTTGGAAAATATGTTAGCTAGTCATAGAGAGAGTAGTGGCTAGTGTGAAATTTATTAAGCCTGATTAATAAATTATTGGCCAAAAAATTTGAAATCCTGTGTCTGGTTTTGAATTATATTAAATAAACCTTAGCTACACAAGACAAAAATATGGGCATTAAATTAACTTAAATCAGCACAACAGATATAACAGGGCCCATACCCATGTTGACATATCAAATTCCAGGACTTTCCAGTGCAAAATTCCAGGACATCTTTAAGACGTCTATTAAATTAAAGTACCCCCGAGACATGACCATATTCATGGTCGATTCACTGTGTAGGATGTGAAGTGTAAATAATCATTAACAAAATAACAAATTTGTGACAGTGCACACTCATGGCAACTTTATAGTGCTACACCACTGGAAGACCCAACCCACCCTTTGATACTGATGGGTTTTACGTCCTGGCAACATCTAAGGTCATATCATGACGGCGTTGGTACTATTTGTATTTCAAATGGTGAAAAGGAGTATTTATTCCCGCCCTCGAACTCCACAACCAACAAAGGCCTACCCATTACAGAATGTCTTTTAACCTATTTCCCACTACCACCATGTCTATAGAATCTCCTTCCTTTACCAAGCAGCACAACTATGGAATAAACTATCCACTAACATCCTAAAAAACTTTATAGCTGCAATTTTCATAAAATCCTCAAACACCATATTACTGTCACTAACTCCAGCTTCAGATCTTGAAAATCGGGAATTGGTCCTCTTTGACCCAAAAATTATACCAACTAAATAATTGAAAGGGAAATAATTGTTAAAAACACCTATCATAAATAGCATTGCATGACCTAGATAAAGGATTCACCCCGTACCTGCAGTACACGGGTGAGCGACAACGTAGTCTAAATACTGGCGACAATAGCTTTAGTACATGTATACAAGTGTATACCAATTATACATTACATGAGTACCGGTAACTCAAGACACCTAGTTTGTGACCCTTGGTGAAGTTGAGGTGGGATATAATGGTTCGGATCATGGTAATGGATAGATAAAGGATTCACCCGGTACTCGCAGTCGCAGTACACGGGTGAATACCAACCCTATATAAAAACTTTTTCACAATCTAAAAAGCAACAATTATTCTTTACATATGTATTATTGATAGCCCGCTACTTTTGAGTTGAAAAATATAATATAATATCTAGTTTAATAAGATTTAAAAGTGAAATCGACGGCGTTCTCTGGCCGCCATCTTGTCTTTTTGCATTCTCTCTCATTCACCAACTGTGTTCTGATATAAGTAACCATTTGACACTGGTTCCTGGCATTCTACTTCTTGTTCCATACTAATGCTATTTTCGCCATCTTGTCTTTTTGCATTCTCTCCCATTTCACCAACTCTGTGCCTATATGGGTAGCCATTTGATACTGGAGCCACAGTTTCTACCTCATGTTCCATACTGAACCTATTTTCACCCGTATTTACACTACGTTGTCCTTCACCCGTGTACTACAAGTACCGGGTGAATCTTTTAACTAGGTAATGGATAGATAAAGTATTCCCCCCGTGATTGCAGTACACGGGTGAATACCAACCCTATATAAAAGCTGTCGAAAATGTGGGGAAATGAAATGAGAGCCTAAATTCACAATCTAAGAAGCAACACTTATTCTTTATAGATGTCTTCATATTTCCCCGCTACCTTTGAGTTGAAAAATATAATAAAACATATAGTTTAATAGAATTTAAAGGTGAAATCGACGGCGTTCTATCACCGCTGTGTTGTCTTTTTGCATTCTCTCCCATTTCACCAACTCTGTACCAATATAAGTAGCCATTTGATACTGGAGCCAGGCATTCTACTTCCTGGTCCATATTCTTATCAGGGATGAAAGTGGTCTCTGACCGGAAATGCTGATATTCTCCCATAGGCTTAGCATTGTCAAGGAATCGCTGAAAATTCCCGGAAGTCGGATTTCATACATATTGGTATACGCTGATAGTGCTGCGCCATTTGCACCACATATCGGTATATGCTGCTAGTGCTGCGGCGTTAGAAGCATGTGTTAGTAGTATACGCTGCTAGTGGTATGGCGTTTGAAGGCATTATTACTATACGCTGCTAGTGCTGCAGCGTGAAATAACGTATTTGTTGGTTCGTTGTTGGAGTTTTATGTCCTGGCAACATCTAAGGTCATATCAGGAAGGGTGCAATGTATTAGTAAACACTTATAGCTACAGGAAAAATCCCGGAAATCCGCGAAATCGCGATCTTTCATCCCTGTCTTATATAGCGAAAGGTAGACAGGAAGTGTGAACACTTATTTGTCTCTCATTTTTGCTTGAGTTATATATGATATATCTAGGATGACATAAGTCATAACGTACATAAGTAACTCCTAAATCTTTCCATGACATATCTGTATGCATCCCAGCTAAGACAGACAGTTGGGTGTACTGGGGGATGCCAACCAAAAACACTATATGTTATGGTCAAATTAAATTCTAATTCAAAGACAAGGGATTAGGATTAGGGAAGCCTGACAATTCGTAGCGGGATGTCAGTCTGAAACTAGTATAGTACCAGTAGTGAGTCTCGGAGATCATATTTTCACAAATTTAAGGTCTGAGTTTCACATCTCCCAAATCACACTAGTAACAAGCGCCCAACTTCAAATTAAACATTATAACAAATCAAGTACTGGTACATTTAAAAAACGCGCTTGCTAAAACGCTCGTCAGATCAAAGAAACATTGTAAAATCTTAAAATGATTTCTAAAAACTCACCGTCTCTTCTCAGCCTTGGTTGACAAAGGGTCAAGGCCGGATGATGACCCCGTGTATTCGGCTGCTGATTGGTTGCAGCACAGTCAGACCATCTGAATAATCACTTGGCGATTTATTATTGGTCATTTATGGTTCCATTGAGATATTATGGATACTATTTATCTGTGACTACCTTGTGGGTGGTATTTTTTATTCGATGCTTAAATATTTACTGCATGACTTGCGCTGACGTTTTGTGATCGAGGTTTGGATTTTGACTGAATGCGAGCGATGGAGAGCCAACTCAAAGACGATGGCATACCATAAGACCCAGCAATGAGCTGCTTTCACGTGACATTTGCATTCTCCCCAGCTTTCAGCGATAGCCACACAAAACGTAGGGTAGGTACATCACATGAACATTTTTTAATTGTTGCACAGTACTGCAAATCGGTATACAGAGTAAATTCGAGTAAATATGATTAGTCGTTCCAAAGTTATCCATGATTTAGTTTTCCTATTTCTTTGTAGTTTCTTTATTAATGGTCAGATCCTGATCAAACTTCACACCAAGGTTCCTCTTCGTATGGCAAATCACCCGAGCTTATCAAAACTGATTTAAAAAAAATTAGATCACAGAAAAATATAGGTTTCCATGGCAACCATAATGCAATCACTCCCACCTACAATATGAGTTAACTGTAGCTGTTTTTTTTTTAAAGAATGGTCAGATCCTGATGAAATTTCACATCAATTAAAGTTCCTGTTGGTATGACAAATCACCCCAGCTTATCAAAACTGGTGAACAAAATTAGATTACAGAAACATGTAGGTTTCCATGGCAACAATAATACAATCATGCCCACCTATGATATGACCTGATGCATAATATTTTCTGGGATCATATTTTGAAGCGTTGTTAGAAAATCTTTGTCAGATGTGAACTTGATTCCATGAAATTCACAGCTATATGTGGAACAGATACCGACAGTCGAGATCTTGGACATGTTGGCATCATTACTGCTAGATATTTCAATTTCCTCAGAATATGAGTCAGCCATATTGAGGATTGTCAGACTACTAGAATGATTTTCGAATGTTAGTTATCTGTTCTATGACTTTTTCAACAGTGGTTGACTTCAACAGCTTGTCAAATCATGCATAAGCATATTCAGCGCTCTACGGAGCCACCCAACCAGCCACGGTGCGACCCAACCAGCCACGGTTGAACTCGTTTGAACTCATTTAAACTTGTTTCAGGTGTGGCGGTTTCAGCGCCCGGTCAGTTTCAGCACCTTGCCGTGGCTTCTGCGCATGCGCGGATTTTATGAGATGGTCAAAACACCCGTGGCCTCGCCGGCTACAAGCTCAGCTGGTGCCCGGCAGTGTTAGGGACCGATTAGGCCGAAATCTATTGAATGCGATCATATTTAACAGAATTACGTACTCAAATAATGAAATTTAATTAAATGAACCTTAAATTCCAAGCGATATTAATGTAGCAGCTAGATCGGCGTCGAATCGCCGAGTGTAAACTAAACAAATAGCAGTGCTCGAAGGGCCTCTTAAAATCCGCGCATGCGCAGAAGCCACGGCAGGGCGCTGAAACTGACCGGGCGCTGAAACCGCCACACCTGTACAAAGGCTAGGGGACCAGGTTGGAAACTGAGCGATAATAGATGAAAACTCCTATGCCTCTGCATGAGCAAATAAATGCCAGGGGACCAGGCTAGACCTCCACAGAGCTAGCAGTGTAGTAAAATATTGTCCATGTTGCCGGTAACATGCATAATACAAAAACTGACCACGGGCCCCATAGTGATGCTCACCGTAGATACCAATACAGTATAGCATTCGGTAACCATGATCAGAGTCAAGATCCGGTAGCCAGAGCAGTTCGAAATCATTCCTCACCGTTTCGCCAAGTCATGAAGACCTGATTCACTGAGCGCAGTTAAAAGGTTAATATTGGATAAATTATATACGCTTACCAAGAATTGTACGACTGGATTTACTTATCTTATCATCATGCCGAAAGTTACCAAGTCGCGCTTACATGGGAGTGGAAAGTTCTCCAAAGAGCTACTTCAATCAGCTCGTCGTAGAGATGGCTCGCCGGTTAGTGGCCCGTCGAGTAGGAGATCTTGCACGCCTTCAGCAGAGCATCAAATGCACCGGACACTACTCATGTCCCCTACTGCGGTGAGTGTTCCGAGTCGAGGGGTGTCGTTGGAGGAGATGTCCCACCTACTCGACTCTAAACTTGCCACTGTCACAGCGCCATTGCTGGCGAGATTGGATACGCTTGAATTATCGCGATCAGATTCGCCATTGTTATTGTCGGATCTTGAAAAGCGGGTGTGACGTCACAGGCACGTTCTGAAGCAACGGTTGTTCGCACGAGGCGGCAGTCTGCATCGGCGATAAGACCGTGCGTAGGGTGCGGTGATGCACACGGATCAGCTGTGCCTGCTACTGGTGAGTCAAGTAACACCACAAATGTGATTGATGATGTGTTAGACATAGGTATGGGGGCGTCAGTGCGTCGTGGTACCTCAGTTGTGTGTAGTGATGGCGTTGCTTCTGACACGGACGATGAACTAATGAGAGACTTATTACGTGTGGCTGGAGCCAAAGTTAGGAAATCAGCTAATAAGGGTAAGCTTCTGCCTCACAAATATGTGATCTGAGGTGAGCGTAAGGGCAAAGTGTCACAAGGTCAGTCGACAGGGTTAGAATATTTTGGGGCTATTCGCCGAATGATACGACGGGGTGACGTTCCGGTAGCCTGGGTGCCGAAATTGGAGGCACATATGGATGCGCTATTTGATATTGCGCAGAACTACACGTGGGAGACGTGCTTAGCTTTCTCCGAACGAGTATTTAATATGATATCGGACAAGTGGCTACCACGCGGATGGGATGATATAGACATGATTCAAGACATTCGTCGTGACGAAAGTAGCCTTGGGCGGCGGTTAGTGCGGCCTGTCTCTAGGCCGGTGCGAGATAGCGCGTATGTTGCAGAGTATGATAGGAGCACTGATGGCAGGATTTGCACCATCTGGAATAGGGGCAAAGACTGTGGTTTTGCTGCTAGCCATGGAACGGGTCGAGACCGGTTTGTGCACAGCTGCTCGTGGTGTGCACTTAATCTGCACCGGAAGCACTACCACAAGGAGGTAGACTGCAAAAGCAAGCTCAGGACAAGGGACGTGCGTGGTGTTGATGTTGCAGAGAAGCCAACGTCGACAAATTTTTAATGCACGATCGACGTGAGGCCGTGTGTATAAGGGGAGACGACGCTGACACGACTGTATCGCGGGATGTGGTCAAGGGAGCCCAATTCGTTGCAGAACATGTCAAGTCGTGGAATTCACCTTCTCCAGTCGTCGATCGGCAAATCTCGGTCAGTAAGAGTGTGTGTTGTTCAGTTAATTCCTCGTTAAATTTAGATGTGCGGGCTCCGTTAACCATTCGGCTGTCCAACAATATTTGTGTTCCTGTTAGTTACTGTAACGGTATAGTTAAGGCCAGTTCTATGAATGTTGTTAGTGGGTCAAAGTCGGGTGACGTCAGAATGGGGTCACCGTCTGACCTAGTGAACAGTGGGCTGGTACATGGTGGCGCTAATGCGCTAGCAAGTGCCGTCATGTCGTCACGGGTTGTTAAGCCTGATAGGTGTCGCAACAATAAGTTGCGGCCGCGAGTGGGTTCCAGATTTAAGTGGTTCAATAATAAGTTAAGACGATCTGTTGTAGTTAAAAAATTTGAAGGGGCAGCAGTTGGTACGGGTAGAGCATATCTAGATTTATCGTTGGATAACGCACCTCTTGCTGACCCGGGGGAAGGCTCCGTGCTGGGACGTCGCCATGATGGTTACGGTGTGTCGAGCCGTCTGGTGGAGCCCTCAACGGCCTCCCCCGGCCGGGGTATTGTCACTCACGTCCCCGCAAGCCTGGCGGATGATAAACTGTCACATTCGTCTTGCTGTGTTAGCAATGTCGCCCCTGTTCGCACATCTCAGGTGCAACCTTGGTTGAGTCCAACCGCCCCTTCTTATCACTGTGTTGATCCTGCCATCATCACTACACTGGGTCCGCCGGCCGTCCCTCATTACAGTGCTGATCAGCACCCGCCATTGGTCATCGCATGCCATTTGCCTGTTCATTCAGTTGATCCTGCCATCAACTCAGCGCTGTGTCCGTCTGACGACTGCACGCTGCATGATGCTACTCAGCACTCCTTGTTGCCAGTTGATGGCCATGTTGACAGTTCTTCATTGTGTTCTACCGTTCATGCTTTGCCGTTATCCGTCACCGCTTCATCAGGTTTGGGTGGAGGCGGAATGGGTTGTATAAGTGCCAATGACTATAATGTTACTGTGTTAAAAAATGACGTTGATAGTGATACGTTACGTGTTAATGTTTTCCCCATTGCACTCAATAGTGTTTCCAGTTGTATTGACCGTTCATATGACCGCATTGGAGTGGTCAGCAAGGCTGACTCACCTGCTTTGGTAGATGATACAGCGGTAACTGTGACTCCTGGGGATAATTTAGGGTTGGATGGTGAAGAACTGTTATCATCTGAATTTAATGAATTATCTCCGTTAAATTATAAATGTATACTGGAGTCATTCTGGCCCCAGTGGCAGTTGGATAATGAAGAGATTAGTTATGGTTTGATATACCAAGTGGTGCGGGCCACGGGTGTGCCGAACTACCTTGGCGCCCGAATACCTGTGCCGTCTGGCTTGAATATATCCAGCTGGAGATTATTACTCAGTGACTATGAAGACACTGAGATTATTGATTTTTTTGAGTTTGGGTGGCCAGCTAATTACACTGGTCGTGGTGCCCCCTCCCCATCAAAGGAGAATAATTGTCGTCTTGAGGATGATCTGTTTTGGTTAGATAATTATGTGTCTACTGAGCTCGCCCAAGGTGCTCTGTTGGGACATTTTTCAAAACCGTTTTTCCCGTGGGCGCAGATCAGCCTCAGATTATTGATTTTTTTGAGTTTGGGTGGCCAGCTAATTACACTGGTCGTGGTGCCCCCTCCCCATCAAAGGAGAATCATTGTCGTCTTGAGGATGATCTGTTTTGGTTAGATAATTATGTGTCTACTGAGCTCGCCCAAGGTGCTCTGTTGGGACCTTTTTCAAAACCGTTTTTCCCGTGGGCGCAGATCAGCGCCGTCATGACACGTCCCAAAAAGAACACAGCGGAGCGACGAATATTTGTTGATTTAAGTTATTCAAGGGGGGACAGTGTATATTCTGGGATAGTAAAGGGGTTTTATCAGGGTGTTAGATGTTCATTTAAATTGCCGACTATAATGTGGTTGGCAAGGCAGGTAACTCAGTTAGGTACTGGTTGTTTTATGTGGTGCATTGATTTGGCCCGAGCGTATCGGCAACTACGTACCTGCCCGCTCAGCGTCCCGCTATTTGGGATAAAAGTAAAGAACAAATTTTATTTTGATATTGCACCCCCATTCGGCTGCTGTACGTCAAGCATGGCGTGTGCCAGGACCACCGAGGCGGTGGTATGGTTAATGAAACAAAAGGGGTTCTCTGTAGCGTGCTATTTAGACGACTTCGTCGGAGTGGAGGGTACGTATGCTAGGGCATTACAGGGGTATGAGGCAATCATGGCCTTGACAACAGTCCTTGGCCTGGTTCTCTCACCAAAAAAGTGCACACCCCCTCACACGGTTATGCAATGGTTGGGCTATGAGATGGATTCCACTGATATGGTACTCAGGATTCCTAAGGAGAAATTATTAAGTATATTAATAGAGTGCAACAAATGGAAAGTGGGGTCCCGTGTAACTAGAAAAAACGTGCAACGACTCGTGGGACGGTTGCAGTTCATTGCTAAGTGCGTTACCCACTCGAGATGCTTCATGAATAGAATTCTCACTTTCTTGCGTGCGACACCATTTGTGGGTAAGACACTAGTTACAATAGATCTGGTTTGTGATATCAGGTGGTTTCTGCGCTTTGCGGAGGGTGGTAACGGGCTGATCCTGCTGCGCCCGTTTCCCAAAAAGACTTGGATAATAGAATGCGACTCCTCATTGTTAGCTGGCGGCGGTCACAGTAGTACACAATATTTTTCGGAACTATACTCTTCTGAATTTCTTAATAATAATAGTTTGCATATTTCTCAATTAGAGGCGATCAATTTGGTAGTTGCTCTTAAAGCTCTTTCCCCTCCCCATCCTGAACTGTTCGTTATTATCATTAACACTGATAATGAAGCTTCACAAAAGGTGTTGTCCACTGGCTCTGGGAAAGACCCTGTCTTGTGTGCGTGTGCGAGAGAAGTCTGGAAGTTTGCTGCCTTCAACAGCTGCGAAGTCCAGATAGTACACAAGCCAGGGAAGGACTTAGTGTTGGCAGATGCGCTGAGTAGGTTGTTCTTCGACAGCAAAGCTAAATCGGTAGCGGATAAATTGTGTCTGGAACGTGGTCTTTCCAGAGTAGATGTTTGTCATGACGACAATGTATTTGACATGTACCTGTGATTTGCCCTGCTCCGTCTGATTTCTTTATTTGGTTTTATCCCTCGCAGGTAAACAGTGTGCTATAGTTAGGAGGCTGAGCATATTTTTCAAAGCGGGACTGGCAAGCGGGACGTGGAGGAACAAAAGGGTGCATTTTGAGGAGTACTTGAGTTTTTGCAGAAATAGCAAGGTCAATCCCAAATACCCCAAGCTAAAGATGGTAATGCTATATACGCTGTACTTAAATGATAGGCTGAGGACAGAAGGGGGCCCCCCTCTGTCCCACCCTCCCCCTGCCTCACCGCCCTTCCCCTCCCTCTCCCTATCTCGGTCCTCATCCACCTCACCCAGCGCTCCCACACCATACCTCCCTCCCCTCCCTTCCTCTCCGCCTCCCCCACATTCCCTCTACCCCCCCCCCCTCACCCACTTCACTCGGGGCTCTCACACCACACCTCCCTCCCCCTCTCCGCCTCCTCCACCCCTTCCCCTCCCCCCCTCCACCTCCCCCTCTTCACCCACCTCAGTCGGCGCTCTCACACTAAACCTCACAACCCCCTCTCCCACCCTGATGTAAGCGGGGGGGGGGGGGGGGGGGAGGAAGGTCCCCACTGGTTGCATGTTGCTACTCCTATAGAACTGCCACCATCCCTACCCCCACCCTGCTCATCCACCTCTCCACCCCCGCAACCATACACATGTTCTGTGTGTTGGGGGTTGACGGTGTGTGTGGTTGGGGTGTAGGTGGGTATGGTGGGCTTGTAGGTGTATGTGTGTGGTGGCGTGGGTGTGTAGGGTCGGTGTGGTGGAGGTGTAGGTGGTTTGTGGAGTTGTTGGTGTCTTGCAGAGCGGCACCTCACAATCTTTAGCATCCCTAAACCCCTACCACAGCCCTAAACCTCCACCACACACACCTAAACCCCGCACCACATGCCTATACCCTGACCACGTCCCTAAACCCCGACCACACCTCTACACTCGTACCACACACACACAACTACACCACCGCCACACACCTACACCCTCACCACACACACGTACACCTCAACCACACACACCTACACCCCCACAACACACACTTACACCCCCAGCACACACCCACCAGACCTACACACACATACCTACAACCCCCACCACATCCCTAAAACCCCACCACATACCTACCAAGCGAGAGCAGGGTTTCTTCTGACATTCCAGCGCTATCAAAATGATTAAACCTGTAATATATGCTAATGAGATGCATGATGTTCCAGACAGTGAGTGAGACAAAGGAGTATGTAAATGAGATGTCATCATGGAAAGTTTAGCCGGCGGTTCAGTGAGCCCTGGACGGGAATAAACCATTCAGTATCCAGAAGTCAAAGTGTTCAGACATTGTACTTTTACAAAACCCACCACCTGGTGCGCTGGCTGTTCTCTTGATTACACAGTATACAGGCTGAGTGAACCGTCTTAGTGCTATATGGTCTTTGCTTCAGGTCATCTCATTGCATTTGCCTGGTCAGGTGTGCATAGATAGGTAACCTACTAAAATGTTCAAAGGGGTCAAAACATTCAAATTATAAATTCACTGGAAGGTCCAGTCAATCAGAAGCAATATACTTTTTGAATTTTTATTATTTTCCAAAATCTGAGTGAGGTACATGCATTTGAAAGATTTTGACTTTCAGATCTTTTGTATTAGCTAATGCAACAGCCGTTCCATGCTTGCCACATCAGACGGGCCTGAGCATTATTGGTTTGATGGGATCAACCGCAAATACACAGGTTTCCGGTTTTAATGCTATGAAGGCAGCAGCCGTTCTGGTCGTGCCGATGCATTATCGTTTGGACGGGATCCATCGCATATGTGCCGGGCTCTGGGCGATCCCGAGCCGTCCGGTGGCACATACACAGCGGAACGGCTGCCTCCGTCATAACATTAAGCCCAGAACCCAGTGCATTTGTGATGGATCCTGTCCCAACGATAATGCACAGGCACGACTGGAACAGCTGCTGCCGTCATAACTTTAAACCCGGAAACCTGCGCATTTGTGGCAGATCCCGTCAAACCATTAATGCTCAGGCCCGGCTGGATCATAGAATATGCAGTTTTTCATAGTTGAGTGTACAAACTGATATGGTTCTATGACCCCGGGTCATCCTCAGGCGCATACACTGCGGAATGGCTGCTGCCCTCATAGCATTAAGCCCATGACCCAGCGCATTTGCGATGGATCGGCACAACCAGAACAGTTGCTGCCATCATAGCATTACAATCGAAAACCTGTGTATTTGCAGTCGATCCCATCAAACCATACTATGTCTATGTGGTGTGGGAGATTAAAAATCCCTTGGGTCAGTAAAAGTGTAGGCCCGGGCTTTCTATCGACAAACTGGCCACAGCAGGAGCGTCCACATTGCGGCCCTGGGAATCAGCTATCTGATTGCAAATCCTGCTACCACCACCTACCACCGAGAGCACGTCCCACGAATAAAGATCATACCTCTGCTCGAAAATCCCTTGAGATAACTGGTGGAAGGACACGATGAAGAAGAATTAATGCTCAGGCCGGTCTGATGTGGCAAGCATGGAACGGCTACTGCATTAGCTAATACAAAAGATCTGAAAGTCAAAATCTTTCAAATGCATGTATCACACTAAGATTTTGGAATATAATAAAAATTCAAAATGCATATTGCTGTTGATTCATTGGAGCTTCCAGTGAATTTATAATTTGAATGTTTGGACCCCTTTGAAAATTTTAGGAGGCTACCTATCTATGTTTGTTTGTTGTTGTTTTGCGTCCTAGCAACATCTAAGGTCATATCAGGATGGGTACCGACTTGTGACAGTGCACACTCATAGCGACTTTATTTATAGTGTTGTCCCACTGGGAAACCAGGCCACCAGCACCATGACCAGGTATCCCACTCAGTAACATTATCCTGACACTGAGCTCACCAGTCCTTGCCCTGTCCTAATAATGCCGAGCGCCTGGCTAGGAAGCGACAAGTATCAATTTTTAAGTCATTGGTCTGACTAGACCAGGGTTCGAACCCATGCCCCCTGATCTACCAGCGCGAGAGATGGACGCTCTAACTCATTCGGCCATCCCGTCTGGTCTGAAGCGCTAGAGGTCACTTTAGAGTTTAAAGAGGTAGAGAGAAAAGGCTCAGGTTTAACGCCTGGTCTCCCGGTGAGGCAGCACTATAAAGTTGCCATGAGTGCGCACTGTCACAAGTCGGTGCCCGTCCTGATATGACCTTAGATGCTGCTAGGACGTAAAACAACAACAAACAAACAAATAACATCTAGCGCTTCATCTGAAAGAGTGGAATTATTTTTCTCTGAATCATCCCTAAACCCTCCACCCCTTCCCCTCCCCCCCTTCCTCCCCCCCACTCCCTCTCCACCTCCCCCTCTTCACCCACCTCAGTCGGCGCTCTCACACTAAACCTCACAACCCCCTCTCCCACCCTGATGTAAGCGGGGGGAGGGGGGGAGGGGAGGAAGGTCCCCACTGGTTGCATGTTGCTACTCCTATAGAACTGCCACCATCCCTACCCCCACCCTGAGAGTTAACCCATTATTTAACCCTTTAGAAATTCCTACAGTCTCCTTATTAGACAACTCATTTAAATGTGAACAGCATGCAGGCCAGCCTACTGCGACTGGCTTGGAGACAAATGGTAATGATACGGCAGATGAACTGTCGGTGATTGTATGAGGAGTGGGTTGAGCACCCGGATGATAAACATGAGTAAGAGCCTGTTGGCGGTTGGTTGTTGTTTTGTTTGGGAATGCAGCCTTGCTGCGCCAAAGAGGGACAAGTAACTCTAGTGCCATATCCTGAACAGAGTCAGGCTGCAGAGTAAACTGAATTGTCTAATAATGAATCTCTAACCTTATTTTTAACAAGTTCATTCAATAAGCAAACACTCTTCACCTCCACTAAGTTATTGACTTTAACTCCGTTTAGCTTGCTTTTGTTTCTGTTATCGTTTGAATTGTTGGTTACTATGGGGATCATGATGCAGTTTCCCCGCTATGAATTTTGAACCTGAATCTAAACAGTTAACGGCCTCCTTGAGGCCTACCCCGCAAAAACCTGCTTCCTAGTAGAGCTACCGTTATCATGGTCATTAAACCTATCCTGTGTTCTCCGTTTATTATGACAATCTACCTCCCTGTGATAGTTTATCTTTCTAAAGCGTTTTGTGTCCAGTTACAGCAATGACAGTACCTATTGGGTGATTTATCATGCGACGTGAAAAACCCAGTTCCCTCCCTTATTCCATTCCACACAAGGACTATCATCTACCGACTCATTTATTTCTTTTCCCTCCCAACCTGTACCTGAACTACCTTCATATTTCTTTTTCTTTTTTACTGCTAGCCTTGTCCCAATGGAGAACACATCCCTCTGTATATCCTTTATGGTGGCCCTATCTTCCCACCCATTTTCTATTCTACCATCATTAATCATAGAGAAAATTTTCTCATACCACATTAGAACCGTAGGCCAATCCCACACTGCTGCCATATCCAAAATGTCTGTCATATGTTTCCTAATATGTTTAATCCAGCTTGTTGGAAGCCTCGGTTCTTCTAACAGACGATTTATGGCCGACATATATTCACACCAAGTTGCACTACCTAACGGCACTTTGTTCATTACATCATTCCTGATTACGAATAAGTCTGGTAACAGTGCTTTCTTACCACGCTTCTTTCGATCATGTCGACCCCTTCTTCTCAATAGCTGCCTGATGTCCTCCCCTGAGTCTGCTGTGTCGCAGTCGAAGTCCGAATTGTTTGAACTACTGTTGCTCTCGTCCCTATAACGATTTCGACGACGGCGATGGTTGCAGCATGACCTTTTGAATTCCATCTCGTCCATCGTTCTCCTCCTTTTCACGATAGATGGCGACACCAGCAGCTCATCCTCCTCAGTGCTATCCAATGGAGAACGACGTCTCTGTTGCGCCACATTCCCTCCAGATGATGCCACCTTCACTTGTTTACTACCAGCAACCCTTTCTGTCACTTTGTGTGCTGTGCTAGTTGTCGCCCTGGATAAAGATGACTCGAGATGCTCCAGACGATCACATAGTGACTTTGTGTTAGCTTCTCACTGCTTTTTCAAGGCATCTTGTAGGTAGAAGACAGTCAGCACAACCGGTGGAGTACTACTGGAGTATCAGACACAAAACTTTCAGAAGGCGGAGTTGCTATACGCCGATGTGGTGACTGTCCAGGTGAATCCTCTTTGACACTGCTCCGAGGTTCATTTGAGAATCCCTACTCGACTTCAGCTTCCTGCGAATTTGTTTCAAGCACGGCTCCTCAAAGCAGTCGAGTAGTTTTTTTTAAAACAGAAGATGGTCCTTAACCGTTCGGATTCAAATTATTAAAATCGATCTGTACCCTGAAGACATGATGAAATCATGTAGATTAATAATAGACTAAAACTTGAATATAGGGTATTTAGTGGCTGCCATCATGTATTTCTGTGCATTCTCTCCCACTTCCTCAACAGTACACCGATATAAGCCCTGTTCACACACACAACTTTAGGCCAAACTAGATAAGGCGAACTAGATGAGGCGAACTAGGCGTGAAATTGTGTTGAGTACACACATGCAGTACTTGGGGCGGTTTAAGGCGGAAGTCGATATTTGCGCATGAGCGCGTCCACACTAACCAGCGCCAGTTTCGGTTAGTCGACGTCACCATGAGAGTGTGTGGGTTTGACCTAGATATGTATCGACTGAATCGTATTGTTTTGGAACGATCAAAACTTCTGCTGGGCAGTGAAAACCTAAAAATAAATCATGAAAAAAATATCTGTGCACAGCTAGCCGGTTCATAGACCAAAATATATATGTGCTTTTGATCGACCGGAAAATCAACAAACTCAGCGCTCGACTGCGCATGCATGTGACGTGCTTAAGCCGCCTGAAGTAAACCGCTATCGTCCACACAAGCAAGATGGGCCGACTTAAGCTAGTTCGCTTCATATAAACCACCTCGCGACATGGTGTACTTGAGGTGAACTAGATGCGTCGACTTAGCCCTAATTCGCTTCAGCGTCGCATCCACACGGCCAATGTGAGTCGACTTAGATGAAGCGAACTAGTTGAGGCGATTTAAGGCCTGTGTGTGAACGGGGCTATAGATAAACAACATGCACTGGAACCAGGAACTATACAGCTTGTTTACAGTTGATTTCTATCGAAGGAGATTTTGCTCGGATTTGGACATTGTGAAATATGATTGTTGTTGAATGACATGCCCGAGATACGGAACCGATTTCCTTACTGAGATTGGCAGCCTGTATTAATCCTATTACTGGTAGTGAAGCAACTTGTTTATAATCATCCTCAAAGTTGCGTCATTTATTCGTACGTCATGCACAAATTGTACACTATATAGATAACCAATATGCACTGGAACCAAGAACTCTACAGCTTGTTTTCAGTTGATTTCTAGCTAAGCAGTTTTTGCTCGGATTTAGACATTGTTGAATGACATGCCCGAGATACGGAACCGATTTCCTTTGAGCTATTCCGTGAAACACTGAGATTGGCAGTGAAATAACTTGCTTATAATCCACAAAGTTGCGTCATTTATTCATGTCATGCACAAATGGCTACTAATTAGTAATTGGGCCAAATACACAAAAACGTTGGTGATGGTCCTTTTGATCACACAAATCAGAGTCGGACGGTTTTATTCTCCTGGCGTATGACGTAGATGTAATACGTAACTATGTTACACAGATTGTGTGATCATGAAAGTTGAATTGCTGCTAAAATTTAAGAATCCTCTTTTTTTCAAAATCGGGGCGTGCGATTTTTCAGGCACGGGCTGAGATAATCACCAATTTTGTTATTTGGCCTTGGCAAGAAAATGTGTGGAAAGTTTTTTTATTTTTAAATTTTAAATTTTTGGTACATTAGTTGTTTAAGCAGGGGAAATTTCAGTCATAGACGACTGGTCTTCCTCATTCCACTACTGGTCGATAGAAAGCCCGAGCCTACACTTTTACCGACCCAAGGGATTTTTAACCTCCCACACCACATAGACATGGTATGAGAGCAACCGGCCTTTGATGACGCTGTAAGTTATACACAGCAGTGGAAATCCAAATTGGCAGAGCTGGGGGCACGGGGAATCGAACCGCCGACCCTCAGATTAGGAGTCTGACCTAGAAAAAAGTCAGACACTCTAACCACTCCGCCACAGAGGATGCCACAAGTTACTGATTGTTATCATACAGAAGTGAATCAAAAGCACCAATAGAAAATAAGGTAACTGAAATTGTCGGTTTAGTTATTCATGTTAATGGGCCATTATTTATTTTCTTTGTATATGATGAAACTGTATTTCAAACATTCATGTTTATAAAATAATCTGATGAGACTCGTGACCTATAGAAACGGGGATTTTCTCTAGAACTGTCACTGACCATTTAATAATAAACTAAATGAAGTTTCCTTTATATAATAGTAATACACGTTTAATCATTAGAATTATACAGATGAACATAGTAGTTTGTTAATAAACAATCCGGTTCCCCCCCCCCCCCCCAAGTTAATCAAAATATAGCTATATAATGTGAAAGGATGAAGCTGTGTATTGGATCACTATATTATCTTAATGTATATATTACAATATTGTACTTGTATCTCCATAAAAGACATTGAATATAATCCATAAATGGATTGTAACCCGGAAATAGTTATTGATTTCTGAGTACATTGCTCACACACTGTGCCACGTACTTATAAGCACTGGTATGAGAGCGCTTAATTTTGTTTATTTAAGGATGTGGAATTATGGGTTTTGTTGTAGTCGCCTCTGCTCGACCTTCTCTAGAATGAGAAGTCTGGAAACTAGTTAAGGAATGACAACAAATTATAATTTAAAGGTAATGACATTTGACTTGTTACTACAATAAAACCTCTCTAACTGACCACCTCCACAGATCGACCGCTTTATTTGGGTCCCAAACGATCGCCTAGGCAATACCATTGTAACGATTAAAAAGAAACTTCCTAAACCGAGCACCTCCCTAAATGGACCATATAATGTCGGTTCCATGGTTGGTCGATTTAGAGAAGTCTTACTGTACATAAGACATTTTTTTGTTCAGCTATTTTTGGATTTTCTTCATTAGTTAGTCAATGTAAAGTGAAAAGTTGGTTTGAACTGTGGTAATATCCCCAAACCAAATGCG
Source organism: Branchipolynoe longqiensis (assembly GCA_030323885.1). Classification (NCBI taxonomy): domain Eukaryota; kingdom Metazoa; phylum Annelida; class Polychaeta; order Phyllodocida; family Polynoidae; genus Branchipolynoe; species Branchipolynoe longqiensis. The sequence goes on along the minus strand of CM059193.1, from coordinate 67,623,748 downwards.
CTAAGTAGCCGGGTGGGTCCTGCTGCTTTGCTGACCATAGCTGGCCCACCATATTCCTAACAACCCCAACCCAACAGCAGAAGTGATATTGCCAACAAGTGCCACCATTAATACCAGAAGGTTATCAACACTAAACAGCAAACTGCAACTAACAAACTGAAATAACTAACCAGAATGAAGTAACGCTAAAAGATTCCTATAAAACTGACATTAATCGACTCATCTAACTCCAGCTGAATGGCTGACTGTCCACACCGCGACCTACATAAAAACCTATTATAACCCAAAATATAATCCTAAATGAATGTTCTACATACATGAAAGTACTCACATCAATCCAGCTAATATTAATGTAGTCATACTACACACGTATTATCATATTGCAGTAGTACTTGTAACTTAAATTTACAGTGTAAGCACATATCAGAAATCATATTATGCTATATTCTGCAAAATAGGTATTTACCTGCTCTTGGATATTACTCTAATACTCATACTGCCTTGAGGGTATGCAGGTATTGCAGGTATTGCAATACCTCAGGGAGTTTGACGCCCCTGCCCTGCAGAGTTGTAAACCACTGCCTTGTGGTACAGGTTCTTGGCAGAACCGAAGGCTAAGGGAGCAAACCCTAAACAGAAAACCATGTCACTGTGGCAGCATTAAGGGCGGTTGATGTATGGAACTCCCTAAATCTCCCGACCAGCCACTGCAGGGACAGATAGTTTTGCGCCTGTCTGGACATGTTCTTGCCGGTGTGAAACCTCTATTTGCTCCCCGAGAGAGTGCTGCTGGTAACTTGCAAAAGCCAGCAGCAGTTCAACACTTTTGCAGGCAGCTTTCATGAAATGTACAACCGCACCGAGCGGCAGTCAAGTAATGAAAGCAGTCTTTGTCGCATCGCGACTGACAGCATGATGATGATGATGACTCATACTGCCATATATACTTTATATATCGATTTTTGTGTAAATAATTCTGACCTGAACAATAGCCGGAAAACCAGTGCTTCGGTGCTGGTAAAAGAACCTATTCAGCAGAATAAACATATTAAATAATAATTAAATAACAATTTGGGAGAGAAGTAATTCTTACCACCTAGAAAGATATTCCAAGCTAGGTGTAATCTCAATGGAGACATAATAATAATAATAATAATAATAATAATAATAATGATTCATTGTACGCTAAGTTCAAGTTTCCTTGCTAAGCGCCTTCTACAAATTCAGGATATAGTAACAAAAATAATAATGCTGATGATAATAATAATAATAATAATAATAATAATAATAAAAGATTCATTGTAAGTTAAGCCCAAACCTAGATTCATTTCTTTAAGCAAGCGCCTTCTACAAATCCAGGATATAGTGACAACAATAATTATAATAATTATGATTATTGTAAGCTAAATCCAAAACTAGATTCATTTCCTTGTTAAGTGCCTTCTACAAATTCAAGGCATGGTGACAATTCTGACAAAACCCGGTATATATCGTAATGCATGTCGTGCCTAGTGACATTTCAATGGTGAAGGATACGGTTTGAGCTGCTCTGCAAAGCTTTTCATATCTTCCTGGATCTTGTCCTGTCCCTGCGTCGCAACCACTGAGAGCTCAACAAGGTAGGACAGGGACACCGGCTCTAGATGCTCAGGACTGCCCGGATTCAGCATCTGTAATACGAGTCAAGAGTTAGGCGGGAAAAAAGTAATTGGTGATCGTCCCTCCCCGTGGCTGAAAAATCGGCCGCTCCTGATTAAAAGGATTTTTAATTAAACTTTTTTTTTGTAATGCGTCGGGCTAGCAGCAATTCAACTTTCGTAAGCACACAATTGAAACTTCTAGAACTGTATGATATAATACATTTCTAAATGAGAATAGTGTTCATAGTTTGACTGAAAACATTGTGTGATGTGTACATGAATGGCATGTAATCCTTTTATCAGTCTAGGGTGGTCCAATATTAAAAAAGAAAATACTGGGAGAGTGGAGGGGGGGCGGGGGGGGCGGGCGGACTGCCTGCCTGATCCTGATTTGTGTGATCAAAAGGGCAATCACCAACTGTTCTGTTTTATTTGGCCTTAGCTCCACCGGGCAATGGTTTATCGAGTCAACGAGACAGTAGTCCATCTGAGAATATGTGATTTGTTTATTTGTTTGTTGTTTTACGTCCTAGCAACATCTACAGTCACATTAACCTGACACTGAACAGACTAGTCCTTGCCCTATCCTAATAATGCCGAGCGCCTGGCTAGGAAGCGACAAGTATCAATTTTAAAGTCATTGGTTTGACTCGACCAGCGTTCGAACCCACGACCCCACGATCTACTAGCACGGGAGACGGACGCTCTAATTCATCGCTCTAATTCATTCGGCCAGAATATGTGAAATTCTATACATTGACACCATGCACTTACCAAACTTTCTTTTATAACTTTTTTTCTTGTAAGACATGATCTTGTTTAACTCTAATCAATAAAATATTGTGTGAATATGTTGTGTGTGTTAAAATTATGTTCTAGATATGTTTGATTTCCATATGAAACAAATAATATTAATGTATTGCTCAATTTGATCAAAATAAAAAAAGTGAAATATACTTTTTTTTTTTTTTTAAATCTCACACGTTCATATGAGCATGGATTCTGCTATTATTTGTATGGATTCTGCTATTATTTAGAAGGTTTTCACTTTTGATTTCCATACCACACTTTAGCATCCAGTTCTAGAGAATGACCCATATACATTCCAGTAGTACCTGTCTTCAATGGCCAACTCAACAGCCAGAGAAATGTCCTGACAAGGCAGGTGTCCTGGGCAATCACAATTTGTCTTTTGTTTAAAGAATTTCATAATGAAACATCGTCTGCACAGGGCGTGGGTCAGTGAAGACCGTTACTATTGTATATATCGCATATATTTTGTAACCATCAAAGCTGCATAGTCCGATGAAGGCATCAATTTATCAAAACCATGTTACCAACCTAGATTTGATTTTAAATATATCCAACTTACTTAAGCATTTGTTGCCACATAGAAGGGAATACCAAGTCAATTTAACCAACTGTTTCTGCAGAAGCCTATGGTGTCAGAATTTTGGTGTGCTTGCCAAAATTAATTTAGCATGTTTGCACTTCAAATATCACACAAAAGTTAGCCATCTAAAATCAAACTTACTTCAAACTAAAGTAAGATAAATTATAACGATCAACCTAATATATTTATCTCAGAAAATTACCAAAACTCAAAACCATCGGACTATGTAACTTTGAGAAACCATACCCAAAGAGACGCACCCTGAAGACCCGTGACAGTGTGACCTTCATGCGTCCTTTGCGTAGGAGGTATCCCTTAATCACGAATTCGTAGTCGAGTCTGAAGCCCATCTCTTGCAGAAAGGTCACCACGTTGTCCGAGGTACCGACGTCAATGCACGTCCGGACTAACGTCAGCCGGTTCTTGTCGACCATGTCTTGCTCCCCTATGTACCGCAAGTGCCTCATAACGACAGAGGGAAGCGGTTTATTTAATAGGCAGAGTTGCTTTAATAGATATCCAGGGTCCATACACATGTGAAGATATGGAAATTAAGGCTATTTCAAGCCTGTTTTTGATAGGTATTCAAGACTGTTTTCATTTGCATTTCAGGAGAGAGAAAAACTATGCCAAATATCGATTTCTGACTATTTTACATCAGTGGGGGACAGTTTAATGGAATTTAAGGCCTTTCAAGACTAATTACCTAAAATAGGTTGAATTCAAGGCTTTTCAGGGCCTTGAAATGGAGCAAATGAAGTTCAATACTTTTGAAGACTTTCCATGCCCCGTATGGACCCTGGATATCGAAAGGGTACATGGGTACTCCCAAATATATACAACACATGAATAGCGCACATGCACATACCACGCTCGCACACGCACATACCACGCGCGCGCGCGTGGTATGCGCGCGCGCGCGCACACACACACACACACACACACACACACACACACACACACACACACACACACACACACACACACACACATTCATGGCTGTCCATCGGTGGCGATAATGACAACAGCTCATCATTTGTTGTGAACTCATTGATGCCTGATGAGTCCAATTCATGCTCGGAATGTGTGGAGGCACGTTGGACATGTGTGTGTAGCTACAGTCAGAGAGGGTGGTGGGAGAAGGAGATAATCTTTCCTTTGCTGGCATCTTTGTTTAGCTTGAGATATATACAATCAGTTTCAAACAGTGCTGTTTGAATCCACGTCCTTGCCTCCTGTCCTCTGGCACATACACATACACATATACACACATACAAAGTAACATACATTCCTAGGCACAATCAAATAAAATTGCAAAATAAAAGAAAGACATGACAAGTTCTTTTCTTTAATTGGTGCTTGATAGTATACACTATTTTTACATATGAACTTTGCATATAATAAGAATTTATTCCTATCCCCGAACGTCTACTGAATCAGTTTTTAAACAGCGTACTGGGTAAAATATAATATAATCCTAATTTGACTAGCAAAATCAACATAGTTTAATTTCCTATGCATTTCCTAGTATATGAACATAATATGCTAAATATAATTCCTCCGAGCGAGTGGAGGTTAGGCCCTGCGCAGGAGGTGGAGCGGTGCATGATGGGGGTCGCACCCCCCACCCGGACAGGGGTCGGGGGAAGTGCAGGACACTACAGGCATTATTACACACGATAAGGGGTTTATCACTAACCATATACAATTATTTTGCTTAGTACTAGTCTTTGATGCAAGTATTTAGGTAATGATGCAATTATTTAGGTAATGCATGCACATTTGTTTGCAAAGCCTTCAACAAGTAAAAGGCACACATTCAAGAACAGCATATTTTAAGATCATGTAGGTAAGTTCCTGGTTCACTCACCAGGGGTCCTCGCAGTGGTCAAGTGCCCGACGGACATGGAACGCTATTGAGGCGACTCCAGGGTTTCCTTCTGATAGACAGCACGACAAGCATCACTATTGTACATGCATTTATACAGGATCGTTTAGATATACTCATTCGACAAAACATTATCACATACTGATGGTTGGTTGGTTGTTGGGAGTTTTACGTCCTGACAACATCTAAGGTCATATCAGGAAGAGCACCGACTTGTGACAGTGCACACTCAAGGTGACTTTATAGTGCTGCCCCACTGGGAGACCATGCCACAAGCACAATGACCTGATATCCCACTCACTCACATTATCCTGACACTGAGCCAACCAGTCCTTGCCATGTCCTAATAATGAGACCTGATGGCCAAATGAGTTAGAGCGTCCGTCTCCCGTGCTGGTAGATTGTGGGGTCACGGGTTCGAACCCTGGTCGAGTCAAACCAATGACATAAAAATTGATACTTGTTGCTTCCTAGCCTGGCGCTCGGCATTATTAGGATAGGGCAAGGACTGGTTGGCTCAGTGTCAGGATAATGTGACTGAGTGGGATATCGGGTCATGGTGCCGGTGGCCTGGTTTCCCAGTGGGACAGCACTATAAAGTTGACATGAGTGCACATTGTCACAAGTCGGTACCCGTCCTGATATGACCTTAGATGTTACTAGGATGTAAAACACCAAACAAACAAACCTAATAATGTTGAGTTGGCTGGGGTGAAACCCACTGCTGCCACCCAGATTCCAAACCAACAAACCAACCCAATCGATGATGATGCAAACGCCTGTTGGCAGAAGCACTCCACCGGCTGGGTCGAGCACTGGGTGCCAGACTCCTCCGGCCCCACTCCTAAATTAAATACTGAAAGGAAAAAGTTAGAGAAGGACCGTTCCTCGGGACGGCTGAAGAAGATCAAAAGGCAGCTGACTACCAATGCCTTCAATTTTCTAGACCAACCACAACCAACGCGCCCGCCTCCAAAACCCAAGATGGCGAAACTAATTCCTCTACTTCCCCATGACAATGGCTAGTAAATTTATACAGTGGAACTGCCAGGGCCTTAGGCCCAACTTCGATGAACTAAGTCTTCTAAAGCAAAAACATAATCCTCTAACAGTCTCTGCCTTTGGGAAACTTTCCTGAAACAGACAATCTTTTAACTATGAGAGGATTCAAATTATACAATAAATACTATGAAACCAAGAGTTGGGCTTCCGGGGGCATTTCCCATTAGTGTTAATGAAAGCATCCCCCAAAGCCCAACACCATTAAACACTACTTTACAGGCAGTGGCTGTGCGTGTCACCGCTCATAAAGTATTTACTTTATGTTCATTATATTTACCTCCTAGAAATAAAAATAACATTTTCTGACTTAATTCAGGCTTACACTGATGGGTCACGAGATGGCAATGGTGTAGCCTCTGCTACAGTGTTTCTATCTGAATTAAATTGCCAATAGACTACATGATTCGGCCTCTATTTATACAGCTCAGGCAATTATTGATGCCCCGAAAAAAATCCAACAGTTACAGGCATCCAAATTTATTACATTTACAGGCTCACTTTCGTGTCTCCAGGCTTTGCAATGGATGAAGCTGGAACATTCCCTACTTGGGATGGTGATATGGAGGTGTCTTTTTATCCTCAAAAAAGAAAATTGTTTTCTGTTGGCTGATTAGTCACGTTGGTATTGGCGGTAATGGCAAGGCAGACCTGACTGTCAAGGCTGCTTTGAACTTGCCCCGTGCCAACCTGGGTATCCCATATACAGATCTTAAATTTCACATTGATTTATTATGTCTAACTGGCAGGATGAATGGAACGATGCAGAAGCGAACAAACGTCGCTCTGTGAAGCCAGTCTTGGGAGATTGGGAGTCCTCCTACCTACAGTCGAGACGGGACGGAAGAATTGTAATTTCTGCAAAAATATGTATAATTTCTTTTACATTAACATTTAACTGTAACAAGTTAACTGCAAAAAGACAAAAAAAACACTTTATTATGCACTATTTCAGTCTCCAGCATTATGAATTACGATAACTTACTGAGTCTAACCGTAATCAGTGCTGCCACTCTGGATTAAAAGAACACACGTATCAATTTTTTTCTTTTTTTAAGTATCAAAATTGTCTAAATAAAAAGTATTTAAACAGTATAAATATGGGTTAACTTACCCTGATTTGTGGCCATTTGCTACCTTGTTAAACTAACATGTGCTGCTTGTGAACACCCTTCAAGAATGATGTATGCAGTGTTGTGAGGAATTGTGGCCGTTGAGCCCTCAGTTTTGCATAGTTCAGTGCACTGTCACTTACTCACTGTGACACCAGAGAGCTCAGCAAAAGGACCACTCAACAGAACATACACCACTACTGCAAAGAGACTAGTAAAGCACACCTCTCAATCTCTTCCTAATTCTATGTGTGAAGAGTTTTCAATTACCAGATTGGCATTTCCTTTGCAGAAAAAAGAATAATACTTTCAAAAAAGTATAAAGTGGCAGCACTGCGTAATGACAACATAATTATTATAGTAATAGCTAAAAAATGACTTACTAAGCCTGAATACCAGCTCATGATCCTGGAAGCGTGTTGGTCCGGTTTCGTTCGCATCACACAACCCAATGAGACGGTTAAGGAGGAACTCGCCATGATTCTCCAGGATACTACCCTGGAGCAAGTACTCCTGGAGGGGCACCAGGTTGTTCCGCACGTTGTTACCTATGTCCACCATGACCGCTACGAAAATGAAGCGGTCGACGAAAGAGAAATGGAATTACCAATCAACAACTTATAATGGCACTTGGACTTTTTTGGTTCAAACACCCTGAATGCATACAATTCCTGTTTTATTAGCAAGCGGCTTCTAAATGCGGCACAAAAATACTTCATTTGTTATAATAGCCTTACTAGAACCCGATATATGATGCTTTAAAGGTGCCAAATTCAGACCCATTTGTTAGTACTATTTGTATTACAAAGCTTCTGGAGAAAATTGTGACAGACATGACATTTTGGACAAAAATGTGTCATGAACACAACCAGATCAAGTAATATATCAAATTAAAGGTAATCACATCAGGAATATAACTAATGGCATTAATTCAGGATTAGATCACCGAGGACTAAGTCAGGCAGGAGGAAGTGACTGATTTGAAGAAATCAGAGGTGAGTGAGCAGGGGAACACAAACTTGAGGAACTTGAAAACACCAGTGCGGATATTCAGATCATTATGAAACTTGACATGATGAAAGTTAAGACATTAAATAACTATCTGGTCTTTCCAAGGAAGAAAAAAAAGTCTGTCATGTTTCATGAGTTTAGTAACATAGGGGAAATTAACTTTAATTTCAGAAAGCTGGAGTTTTGCCAATTCTTGATGGATTTTGACCAGACAAAAACTAAAATCTGTGCAATTTAATGGACTTCAAAATAGCACCATTCCCTACTTAATTTGAGCAGAATTAACCCCTCAAATCCGCATTTCCGTGCACGACGAAAAACGGCACCCTGAAAAGTGATGACGTCACAGCGCGACAGATTTCCAAGTGTCTATGTTCCATTGAGATCAAATGCACTCTAAAGAAATTCACACATACCTACCGCATATGCCTAATTAAAATTCAAAAGGCTTAAACTTAAAGTGCTTTATCAGAATACATTTGTTTTGAAAGCCTATATGATATTTGAAATTTGTCTGCAAGTTGTCGTGTTTGTAAGTTTGGGCCACCATACTCAGAACAAGGGGGTTCCAGAACAAAAGGAAACAATAAACTAGCTTGGTCCCCAGACACGAACAAGCAGTCTTTAAGCTTGGCATAAATCATTACCGCATCGGGCCATATATGGAAGACCTGTAAGGAGGGATCAGTATAGTTGTTCCTATCTGCGGCATGTGCTACTCTGCGACGGGTCGTCATCAAGCCCATAGGCCATCAATTTATTGAGTCTATAACATATACCAATACCAGCATCTATTTTTTTTTTTATCGATATTTACATTCCCTAAATATACATAATTCAAATAAAACTTTCAAAGTGAGATGCCGGTACATAGTTATTGCACAAAATAACCGTAAATCTGGCCTATGGACTTAACGCCTTGACTACTCCATCCCAGAATAGCACATGTGCGGAGGAACACCTACACTGGCCCCGATGACATAAGCCTTTACGCCAAGCCTAAGGACTGCTTGTTTGTGGCGGGGTACCAAGCTAACAATAAACAAGCTGTGCCGCAGTGCCACAGTTAGCTCATTTTGTTTGTTTTTGGTACATTAGTTGCGATATGTATAAATTTTTAAGTCATTGGTTTCACTCAACCAGGATTCGAACCCTCGATCTACCACGACAGGAGACTGACCGCTAACTCATTCGGCCATCCCGTCTGGTTTAATTCAAAACAAGACACAGGATTTCAATTTTTTTGGCCAATAATTTTATTAATCAAGCTTAATAAATTTCACACTAGCCATTGCTCTATCTGTGACTAGCTAACATAATTTTTTCAAGCTTGGTCAATCAGTACAGATGCCTGGATAGCTTGTTAATTTAATCTAGCTTCAACCCAGAAGAGACTTCTAAGCCTGAATATTCCATTTACTTATATGCAGGTATGATGTCTAGATCTACTCTAAGCAAGTATAGCTATTCGGTATTATATATATATTTGAAACATTTCTTGAATTGACGACAGAAGACATCCGCTAGGGGTAGATCACGGTCATATTGGGAAGCACACCAGGCACATCTCACTAACAATAATTCATACTATCAGACATTCTTCTTTTTGGATTTGGACCATCTACTCTCAGCCAGCACTGTGTTATGATGGGATGGCCTTTGAAACTTATTGCTGTGAGACATCCAGGTCGTTACAGCTCAGTGATACGGTGAGGAATGATTCAACGGGGCTCGGGTGACCGGAAATCAACTCTCCCGGATTACCGAATTCCAGACTATGTTTTTGTAGCTAGGTTGCATTACTATGGGCCCCGTGGTCAAGGCTTGAATTATGCATGTTACCGGCAACATGTACAATGTTCTTTAATCTAAGAAAAGGAGGGGTGTCGTGTTTGTAAGTTTGGGTCACCATACTCAGAAGGGGGCGGGGGGATCCAGAACAAAAGGAAACAAACAAGCAGTGGCAGTGCCACAGTACTCAGTACTGAGTTAGCTCTCCAGTTCTCAATCTAATGTAAGCTTAAATGCTGATACATAACACAAGTCTCTACCTATGACAAGGCCCCAGTGAGTCTTAAATTTAAGTTAGATAGAGCTCATTGTAGGTATGTGCGCAAACGGCGACTCGCGGCGGACATTTTCTTACAACAAAACTGATCCAGCCAATCGCACCGTTTTTTGGTAGGGGTCTAGAAAAACGGCTCTATAATTGGTTTGCCGTGGTCAATCTTCAGGATTTTTGTATATTATGTAGTATAGGGAGTCCCTTTACAGCTTAGTTTAACAATATTTCAATTTGGTTAAGTTTTGCTATTCCAATAATAACTTCAAAAGTTTCACTCATTTTCAACCTGAAAATTCACCCTTTTTTAGCAATCTCAAAGTTTAGAAAAGTTAATTGGACTGTGCAGCCATTATTAATCTTATATAGTGTTGAGTTTGGGGAAATTGTGCCGAGGCACTCAGAATTGGCGCGAGGCGGAATGAAAGAAAGTACATGAATTTCACCAATTTCAGTCACAGAAATGTTTTGTTTCAGGTCACTTTACTTTTGTGTCAGGTCACTTAATTTTGTTTCAAATGTCACTTTATTGAATGATATAAATAGAACGATGAGTCCAAATTTCATCGAGATATCTCAATTATTAAAGAAATTACATGCATTTTCCTATAAAAGTCACCAATTTCGCTTATACCTTAATTTTATGTAAGAAAATAATGACCAATTTCAGAGATGGAAATGTCCATAACTTCCTTAATACTCCACCTATTCCCATAATCATGGTGTCATGTTAAATGGCGTTTCAAGCTCTTTCAATGGGTTTCTTTTGTTTTATTATTGAAAGGGTTTGAATTTTTTTGGCACATACCTAGATGAATTTCACCAATTTCAGTCACAGAAATATTTAGTTTCAGGTCACTTTACGTTTGTGTCAGGTCACTTAATTTTATTTCAAATGTCACTTTATTAAATTATATCAATAGAACATGTCTTAATCTAGCTTCAGTCTAAATTTCATCGAGATATCTCAATTATTAAAGAAATTACATGCATTTTCCCATAAAAGTCACCAATTTCGGTCACAGAAATCTAGTGCTTATACCTTTAACCTTAATTTGATGTAAGAAAATAATGACCAATTTCAGAGATGGAAACAGCCATAACTTCCTTAATACTCCACCTATTCCCATAATCTTGGTGTCATGTTAAATGGCGTTTCAAGCTCTTTCTAGTGGTGCCTTTTGTTTTATTATTGAAGGGGCTTGAATTTTTTTGGCACATACCTACTCATTGCTCATTTAATTTTACGTTGTTATAAATTATTTTTATTATCAATAAACACAAATCATCAAATGATAATCAGTATGGCTTCAACTTAAGTTCAAGCGAAAACATGGAACAGATATGTGCATTTATTTTTATATGTACCTACGATGCCTATGGACCAATTTATGTAACTATAAGAGGGAGTGCACGTGACGTCATCACTCAGCGGTTAGCCATCTTGGATTACACTTAATACCACCTATGGTGCCCCCTCTCTTATAGCAAGAACACTACCTCCACCATTGGCTCTACCTATACTATAGTCATAGCTGCCGAAGTATGTGGCACCATCTAGTGGGTACTGCCCGAACCTTTCTAATCCTTTGCCAGAGCATCTAAAATGTCAACATACTGCGCTTTAGCAACAATCTGATGCTACGTGATTAAAAAAATACTTCCCCTCCATCAAAAAACCCTTTTCCACCAACTTTTGAGGCCAAACTGCTCAAAGCAGTGACAAATAAACCAACAAATCGGTAAATAAACACAATGTAAGACCTTCCAAGCCTTTCATATGTAATCCAATATGGCCACCGGAAGTTGTCTCGTGACACTATTGCAACCCCTGTTGAATTGAATTATTATCGCTCGGCCTAACATTCAACACTTTACACCCCAGAATAATAACTTCAAACTTTGGATATCAAACCTATGAAATAAGCTCTTTATATCATTCCAATCAGCTAAGCTCTCCTCCTATTTGCTGCTATGTGGTGGAATTGTCAAAATGAACTAGGCAGCAGTGAAGTCTGAAAATGGTGCCCAGTGGTTTGTCAAACATGTGCTTTTTACATATCTAGGAATTGTTGGGAATTACTCTTAGAAAATTGAAAACACATCCACCTAGTACAGAATAACCTGTAGATTACAAATCTGAATCAGCATGGACGTCGGCCATTTTTCAAAGTTGTTCTGATTGCATTGAAACCATGCTAAATCGATAGAGCTCATTATGAGGATTAAGAATATATATACTTTTGTTGCTCTGCGGTACATATTTATCGCGCTATGCCACTTTATGTGAGCCAAAACTGGGTATTTATTTGACCAGCCAATTTGCCAGGCAAGCCAACCTCATGGGCTGTCTGAATTGGCATATTTGATGGGTTGTACTGTCTAAATACATGATTTAGTATCTAATTTAACTACTTTAATCCATTGCCTGATATGCCATCTAGCATATATATGAATATAACACTCAAAAATCATTATATACTATTGTCCGAGTAAGAGCAGTGTGGCTCAGTATTAGCACTATGGAGTGCGGGGGGTACCCTAGCACCAGCACATGTGATTTACATCTGATGAGGTACTACACCACACCGCTGATGCTAGACCTACAGGCACTAGCGGACGCATTTATAAGACCATGGCTATCATAGATAACCAAGCAGGATTAATTTGTACAGCCCCCCCCCCCCCACATCCCCGGTGCCACTCGTTATTCATACTACATTATACTATTGTCCGAGTGAGAGCAGTGTTGCTCAATATTAGCGCTATGGAGTGCGGCTGGTCCCCTAGCACCACCACATGTGATTTACATCTGATGAGGTACTACACCACACCGCTGATGCTAGACCTACGGGCACTAGCGGACGCATTTATAAGACCTCGGCTATCATAGATAACCAAGCAGAATTAATTTGTACAGCCCCACCCCCACATCCCCGGTTCCCCCACTCAACGGGCCCCCTCCCCACTGCAACACCCACCGCTGTGGACTCATCTCTCCCATATGATACCGTGTCATGTGGGACTCAGGGAGTAATAGATCCCGCAGAGGGCCATATTTAGTTGGTATTCACCCTATAGATACAATGAATATTAATTAAAGCTGCATAGTCCGATGAAGCACCAACTTTTCAAAACCAAAACAATTATCTAGAATTGATTGTATATATCTAACTTAGATACTGACGCACTTATTAAGCATCTACAATTGATTCTACATATCTACCTTAGATACTGACACACTTATTAAACATCTATTGCCACATAGAAGGGAAGACTGAGACAGTTTAATGGACGCTGTTTCTGCTTAAACCTATGTTGTCAAAGTTTTCGCATGCTTGCCAAAATTAATTTGCATGCTTACACCTGAAATATCTCAAAAGTTAGCCACTTAAAATGAAAGTTACTTCAAACTAAAGTAAGATAGATTATACCTATCAACCTAAGTTAATTTTCTCAGAAAGTGCCCAAAACGCAAAACCATCGGACTATACACCTTTAAGGTTTCATGGTCTAATAAAATATGACGGAAGCTCAAAACCATCACATTAAATCGATTGCCGTTGTTCAGTATAATCTACCTTACTTTAGTTTGAAGCAACTTGATATTTTAAAGGGTTAACATCGCATACTCCGATGGTTTTGTGTTTCTGTCTGTTTTTAACAGATAAATATATTAGTTTAAAGGATAAATGTATTAGTATAAATGATAAATATATTAGTTTAAAGATAAATATATTAGTATAAATGATAAATATATTAGTTTAAAGATAAATATATTAGTATAAATGATAAATATACTAGTAGTAGTGTCAGTGGTAATTAATATATTTCTAAATGATACACATGTCAAAGGATTCACATCGAAATCGAGAATCTCCACGAATTTTAAATAACATACATAGGCGAACCAACATGGCCTATCCAAATAACGTAATATTTTAGGAAATATTTATTTACTCACAACTTCTAAGCGGTAGATAGAGTCCTTTCTAGACTCTTTCACGGAGAGTAACATATGTATCACAAATAATAATCGCCATAATAATTATACATCTTATGCCAAGATATTATGCTTCGTGTTCTGTCTTCATAAATAAGCTAATGTGCTGTAAAATATTTCTTTTGCCCACATGTGTGATTGATTTAACTTATTCATGACTCTCGATACTAAGGAACATATTCCATGAACGGCATCATCTGCAACTCTCCACCAGAGCCCACAACAAGGTCGAAATGGCTGCATTGGTTCGGTCTAGAACTTGCATTTCACGTATTGTTCCTCTATGTCGGGCAACTGTGAGCCAGTCCAGATATTACGCTACAGGGGAACAGAATGACGAACCAATTACACATACTGGACAAGTAAGATTTTACTATATTTTGGCTTACCACTTACTGACATAAGCCATGATTATGATAATCATAATATGAATAAGCAATGCTTAGGACCGACCCACCGATATAACTACAGCAAAGCATTAAAATTATGCTTTTTTTTGTACTCCACTCGCGGTGTTCGATTTGAAATTCTATCAACTCGGGTGACCCGAATACGGCCGCCGTTTCCGCGGAGTAAACTATTAATATTTCATTTGTGCATCCATGTTTATTCCAAATTGTTATTTATTTCTTTTAATTTTGAATAAACTCTAAGTTTTGAACTGCATGTATCAGCAAATTCTATGGCAGCAGGCATTTGTTTTGATATATTATTAACCAATAGCTGTCGTCCACCCTGCTGGCTGCTGACCGAAATTCGACGAGCGATTTCCGTTTCCGTTTGCTGGATTTGGATCAGAGATACAATTTTACAAATGGCAGCGCCCATAGAGGCCTATTTCCGTTTCCGGTTGCTGGATTTTGACGAAATCCTGTGTGGGTATAGTTTATGTATATATTGTTTATGTATATATGCATATATATTTACATGCGTTAGTCTTAAGCCTCCCCGTGGGTGGGTCGGTATTAAACTTTTTTATGGCTAAACTAAACTTCTAAAGGCAATCAAAACACTTTAAACAGTCACTCACTCAGTCACTGCCACTAGTGTCGCAGTTTCAGTTCCCAAGCAGTTGAAGTTCCCACAATTGCTTCTGCGAATGCGTCAAAGCATCTGCGCATGCGTCAAAGCATTGTCTGCACATGTGTCAACATTAGCCCGATTTAAACCATCGCCGATCGCCGAAAATCGCTGTCACTATAGTGTCAGTGTGACTAACCTTATAAATTTAATATAATCTTTTCGGTAAACATGTTTTCTATATGTGTACCAAGCGATTTGTTTCTAGGTGGTGTGGTTTTAGAGATATTTCACTTTTTCTGCATGAAGATTGCTCACGACCATTGAGTTTGGCGGTACACGCAGTGCAAAACATTATTCAAAATTAATAGAAATCCAGAACCCTAACCATATCAATTTAATATATTCGTGTTGGTAAACATGTTTTCCATATGTGTACCAAGCGATTTGTTTCTAGCTGGTTTGGTTTGAGAGATATATCACTTTTTATGTGTGAAGATTGCTCACGACCTTTAGCCGTGTTTACACGGGCGAGTTAAAACGCTTCATATAAAACCAGTTGTCTAGATCGATTTACATTTGGCGTTTAAACGCGGCGCTATGTCATTTTAGGGCTGAATCGATTCATATGAAAACTTCATGTATACCGGGTTGCGAGGTGGTTTATATGAATGCATACAGCTCGTTCCCGGGCGGCAATAGTGTAAAATAGCAGTGCTCGCCGGCTACAGGCTCACCACTAAGGCTGCTGGTTCCCGGCGCCAACACACTTTCAAACTTGGTCCATGTAAACGCGCCACTACATCGCTTCATATAAATCGATTTGTCTAAATCGGTTTAGAATTGCCCGTGTAAACACGGCTATTGACAATGCACGGACGATGCCGTTAGATGTTGACGCATGCGCAGAAGCAATTGTGCGAACTTCAATTGCTTGGAACTGAAACTGCGACACCGGGTGACTAGGGTCACCCCAGTCAGAATTTCAAATAGAACACCGCGAGTGGAGTCGACAAATACACGTGCCGTGTGCAAAACAACCCGACCCCAGTAACCCACCTCTTGGCTGGGGTTTGCAAGGAGCGATGATGTCACATTTGCGCTGGTACCATCCTGCAGGATAACAGCCACCGGGACCAGTCATACATTTTTGTTGTTGGTAATAACATAGATTAATGAAATGGAAATATCAGTTATCACTAAACTATGCCATCATAAAAATAGTTAAATCATATTTTGCTGTAATTATATCGGCTACTAAAAAAAACTAATAAAAGGGCCACCATTTTTGTCACCCAAGCGTGGAGAAGCTTATTCGATTATTCGACCCGAGTCTGCCAGATGTGCGCATGCGCCAAAAAGTGGCTCGGGTGACCAGAGTCGATTAATCGATTACGCCCCCAGTGACACTGACACAGTCAGTCTACTTTGCCAGTCTGGGTAGGAGTGAAACTTTTATGATTTATCTGACAGTCACTTAGTTAAAAACATTACACATAGCAATGGAACATATATATATATATATATAAGTATGGATAGGTACCCTCATTAAAATTTCAACGGGGTCCAAACATATATATGGTCATGGTTAATTTGATGAAATTTCACCTATTGCGTATGTAAATCTGTTAAATATGATCGCATTGAATAGATTTGGGCCTAATCAGTCCCTAACACCGACGGTAAACATGATATGTCTTAGTGTTAGTGTAGGCGACGTTAAGCTTGTGGTGTTTGCCTAACCCGGCCACATACATTGCGACTTTTCGCTGCTAACCCGGAGATCCCCGCTAACCACAGGTTTGGAGCGCTCATACATTTGGCCCCAGATCTTCTGTACTATTATTACCCATTGCATTGGAAAAGTGCCTGCTTAAGGAGTTTAAGCTCCATAGACTAGTGGCTATGATAGAGTGATACTTTCAAATGCATTTATCTCACTAAAATTCGGGAATGTTTGGACCGCTTTGAATATTTAAGGAGAGTACCTACATTAGAAAGGACAAGATCTGCAAGTCAAAAACTTTCAAATGCATATATCTCACTTAAATTTTTGGAATATTAAAAGAATTCAAAAAGCATATTGCTTTTGAAATATTGGAGCTTCAACTAGTGAAATGATCATTATAATGCTTGGACCCCTTTGAAAATTGATGGAGGGTATTTACCATTGAAAATGTTGATGGAAATTACTCTAGAAACTATGCTAAATCTCTATGAACGTTCGATTCTGGGCCCTGCCCTACATTCACGGGCGATGTTGTATTTATTTTTAAGAAGGAAAAATGCTTTTCTTTGAGTTAATATGCCCTTTCTTGGCTCCTTATTTGTGAATTCCGGGTTCAAAGCACTCTGCTGCAGATGTGGTCGCAAAAAGTTGGACAAAAAAAAAAGGTTGGGCGATTGTGGCGCCACGTGCGGATAGGAGGGTACCTAGTATGGAGAAAGTTACGCCAATTTAAATAAGAGCAAAGCTGTGACGGATTTTTATAAAAGCTAAGACCCAGATGAAGAACACTATGTTATCTAGATAAACAACCACAACTTTCTTAATACAGTCTACTCTGTCTATAACGGACACCCATGCGACTGGAGCAAGATGCTGTTATAGAGAGAGGTCCGTTATAGGCAGAGATTGACGGAATGGGTTGAAGCCAATGTTTTTCTTTTATACTTGACTGACTAGGACGGTCCTTACAAAGTCATTTGTAATTTGTACAATTAGTCATTTGTACAATTTGTCATTTCTACTATATTATAACTATATGGCATGTCATTATTGACAGAGAATACTGATCAAAGAGGTGATAAAACGGCTCGTTTTCCGTTAGACACAGGGGCAATGCTATTAAATTAAAGAGGTGCCGTGACGGGACCAGCACTTTTTGCCGTTATTGACAGAGATTCGTTATTGACAGAGTACACTGTATTTGCCCAAAATTCAAAAGGATTTTACTGTTAGAAAGCTGTTTAGGAGAGGAAGAGGATAATATTCTTGGAAGTTAAATAAAATATATAGATCATGACACATATATCAGTTAAATATAGTGACTGTTCGGTATGATGTGTGGCCTTTAATGTCATTTATCTTCTCCCTTTCTAGCAGTCAGTATGGCTACAGATAAATGAGGTTTGTAACTAATCGATGTGTTCATTTTGATTATTTACAGCAATTTGCCGTGGGGGACTACCGTAAGGCAAGGTTCCTAGACAAGAAGAAACTAGTAAGAATATTTCACAATCCACATCGATGTTAACATGTAAAACAGTATATTACAAAATTGAATTAATTATATTTCTTGGTATTTTAATCACCTTCTTAGTTGGAATATTGGTTTTGATGTCGAATATAATTGGTATAGTTTGATGAAATGTGTATAGGTCTCGGTTAGTGCTTGGTTGGTATTCTTCCAGAGTCGGAAATGTTACAGGCCTGAAACCAAATATCGGGCATTAAACGCTTAGTATTGGTTTCAGATGGGCTGAAGCCAAAGGCTGAGGTCCATTTGAAATCAGTCCACCTCCCTATACTAGGATTATGTTGATGCATACAACTTACAAGTGCATCAAATTATGTCTTTCAGGTTTTTTTTAAATTGCACATTTACATATCTATTTTCCTGTTTGTTATGAAACTATATTCTGGTGGCTTCATATGGTACTAGTGTCATTTGATCGAGCAGAAAGCACCGGACGCGGTGGCCGAATCGGTAGAGCGCAGGCCTGTGCGGAAGGTCGAGAGTTCAATTCCCAGTCCAGTCAAACCAATGACTTACAAAATTAAAATTGATACTTGTCGCTTCCTAGCCAGGCGTTCGGTATTATTAGGATATGGCAAGGACTGGTTCGCTCAGTGCCATGATAATGTGACTTGAGTGGGATATCAGGGCATGGTGCTGGCAGCCTGGTCTCCCAGTGAGGCAGCACTATAAAGTCCTCAAGAGTGCACACTGTCACAAGTCGATACCCGTCCTGATATGACCTTAGATGTTGCCAGGACATAAAACTCAACCAACCAACCAATCGAGCAGAAAGCAGTCCTACATGAAGGTGATACATGTGCCATAATATGCAGGATGTCAATATTTAACATAGCTTTCCTGATGTCTGACTCCTTCAGGTGACAACGAAATGGGCGATCGATATGGTAGCCGAGGAGCCGGTTGTCTTGTGTGACCAACGGGTTGTGTTCAGCGACGGTGGCGGCCCACTCGGACACCCGCGTGTCTACATTAACCTGGTCAGTCACATCACCGACAGTTTTATGGGGAAAATTGGGTGTGTTACTGTTAACGCTTTGGTTTCAGATCAGATGGGATGGCTGAATCACTGAGTGCGTGGGTTCGAAAGCTGACCAAGTCAAACCAATAACTTACTAAATTGATACTTGTCGCTACCTAGCCTACCAAGACACGCCAAGGACTGGTTTGCTCAGTATCAGGATGTGACTGAGTGGGAGATTGGGTCATGGTGCTGTCAGCCTGGTCTCCCAGTGGGGCAGCATTATAAAGTAGCCAAGAGTGTGCACTGTTCCAAGTCCTGTCCTGATATGATCTTAGATGTTGCTAGGATGTAAAACATTAACAAAGTCTCTTAGGGACTGCTATATAAATGGTTTAATTTGTAGTCAGATAAGAGTTCTATGTTCAATGGTTTAATACTTTGGTTTCATATGGGCTCTCATAACTGCTGTGATTCAGTGTCAGATGAAGTTCCCAAGTTAAATTTAATGTTTTAATGGGACCACTAAGTTAAAATAAATGGTTTAATGTGACCACTAAGTTAAATTCAATGTTTTAATGTGACCGCTAAGTATAATAAAATGGTCGCAAGGAGGTTTTTGGTACAGCACCTGCAACCTCCTTGCGACCAGAATGGTCACTCAGCGGTCATCAACCATTGTTTCACGCAGGTTTTTGTGTGTGCTTTGTTCGCAAGGAGGTAGCCAGCTTGTGGTCACAAACCGTATTGTGACTGAAGCCTCATACTGTGTGCGGTGGCCGAATTGGTAGAGCACGGTCCTCGTGTGTCGAAGGTCGGGAATTCGATTCCTGGTCGAGTCAAACCAATGACTTATAAAATTGATACTTATCACTTCCTAGCCTGGCGCTCAGCATTAATATGATAGGGCAAGGACTGGTTAGCAGAGTGTCAGGATAATGCGACTGTGTTGGGTCAGTGAGGGATATTGGGTCAGTGGGGCAGCACTATAAAGTCGCCATGAGTGTGTACTGTCACAAGTCAGTGCCTGTCTTGATGTGACCTTCGATGTTGCTAGTATGTAAAATGCACACACATATGCATGCACACACACGTTCATGCCCACACACACACGCACACACACTCACATATACACACACACACTCACATATACACACACTCACCCATACATACACACTCACATATACACACACACTCACATATATACACACACACTCACATACACACACTCACATATACACACTCACATATACACACACACTCACATATACACACACTCACCCATACACACACACTCACATATACACACACACACTCACATACACACACTCACATATACACACACACTCACATATATATACACACACTCACATATACACACACACTCACATATACACACACACTCACATATACACACTCACACATACTCACATACACACACACACGCGCACACACACACACATACTCTTACTGATTGCCCTGCCGGCTGTGCTGCAGGACCCTGCCGGTGAACACGTGTGCGGGTACAGCGGGCGGCGCTTTGTACACAGACGCCATTACGACGAGGCGAAAATGGGCAAGAGCATCACGTACGAGCAGTACTTACAGGAGGTCAAGTCAACGAACATCACCTACCCCGGCTAATAGTCTGTACAACCAGGCCACTCCACCGGCCTGTAAGACCACGTGGTACACTCCATAGGACACGGGAAACTCTAACCCGCCTGCAACAAGTACAGCTAATAAGTGATATATAAATGATGTATCTGAACAGTAGATTGAAAGATTCACCCCTACGCAGAGTAGGGGTGAAAAACAACCCATTAGAAAAAGTGGTAAAATGCCGGGTAAATGAAATCGGCAGGTAAATGTATAATTTTTAAAAGCAATATATATTCTTCATTTACATCTTTACGTTTACCTGCTACTTTTGAGTTTGAAAAATATAATAAAACATGTAGTTTAATCGACTTTAAAAGTGAAATCGAAAGCATTCTGCTATTTTGTCTTTTTGCATTCGCTCCCCTTTCAACAAATCTGTGCCTATATAAGTAGTCATTAGATCCTAGAACTAGGAATTTCACTTTCTGTTCCATATTAAAGCTGTTTTCGCCCGTATTTGGACTACGTTGTTATTCACCCCGACTGCAAGTACAGGGTGAATCTTTTATCTATCTGAACAGTGGCTTAAATCAACCTCACTATGTAAACTGGCTTCTACGTAAATAAACTCCCACTCACCATCTGTGGGAAGATGTGGGGGATTTTCTCTACCAAAGACTGGGGACATTGAAAGCTGATACAAATGTAAATATTCAATGTGAATGATTAGATTCATGCGCTTTGAACGGTGACTGACAATAAATCTTATATGTAAATATATTGGGAGTTGTTGTTGATGCAGGCACATGTCACTTCTTCAGAAATAATTTAATTGGCTAGCAGTCCGAGGTGGTAAGAGAGTTTAGCCAATAGCATAGCATGGCTAGTGACCCTTCACCGTGAGAGAAATTACATATAATTCTCCACCGTAGCTTTGTATAATTATGTATCAGGGTCTAAGACAAAGACTTTTTTTTTAAACCCATCAAATTTCCATCACCATGCTTAAACCAGCTCAATAAAGTTAATGAGATTTTTTAAAGATGTTTATTTTATTACAAAGATATGTGCATGGTGTAAGAAATAATGTCCCTATTAAAGTCTCATTTGTTTGCATTGGGTTTAGTTTAAGCATCATTGGCAACATCTTATAAAAAAAAGAATGATGCCATATAATCAGAGGTGCCAGGGCCGCATTCAGGGTCCGTCTTGGAGGCGCCGCGGAGACGTCTCGGCGATCCTTTTTGGCCTAATACCGTTCAGAGTGCGTCTCAGCGATGTCTGGGAGACGCCTCTCTTTTCAGATTGGAGATGAAAAGCGCCTCGAAAATGGCCGCCGCATTCAGTGCTTTCAGCCAATTACAGTGCACCTTGTCCATTGCAAATGGCTGCCACCTATGGGGGGTGGCCATTTTCGAGGCGACCAACTGCTGTTGTCGTTCAGACTGGCGTGACGTCATGCCTGTCGCCGAGGCGCCTCCGAGACGGAGCCTGAATGCGGCCCAGGTCTCCAGATTTGGTTGTACCGGATGTGGTGGCCTAATCAGTAGAGCGCAGGCTTCAAGTGCGGAAGGTTGGGAATTCGATTCCCAGTCGAGTCTAACCAATGACATCAGATTGATACTTGTTGCTACCTAGCCTGGCGCTCAGCATTAATAGGATAGGACAAGGACTGGTTTGCTCAGTATCAGGATAATTTGACTGGGATATCGGGTCACGGTGTCGGCAGTCTGGTCTCCCAATGGGGACGCACTATAAAGTCACCATGAGTGTGCACGGTAACAAGTCGGTACCCGTCCTGATATGACCTTAGATGTAGCCAGGATGTAAAACTCCAACAACCCACCAACCTGGATTGGTGGGAGATCTCCCTAAAATATAGCATTATAATTCCGATTTCCCAGTTTTAATTTGTAATCTGCCAAAGAATCATTTTAGCTTGTTTTTATTGCACCATTTTGTATCACTTTTTCCTAATTGTCTGCACCACCCCAGAGAGCGTGTATATAGACAGATGAGAGGGACAACTCCCGCGAAAATATGTAACACAGGCTGCAGTGGCGATCCTGGCGGTTATTGTTGAACAAGCCTTGAGTTTGCCGGTACGCGCAGTGCAAACCATTAATTTTCTTAAAAGATTAATAGAAATCCAGAACCCTAACCTTATAAATTCAATATAATCTTGTTGGTAAACATGTTTTCTATATGTGTACTAAGCGGCTTGTTTCTATTTGGTGTAGTTTTAGAGATATTTCACTTTTTCTGTAGGAAGATTGCACACGACCATTGACAATGCATTGAGTTTGCCGTACGTGCAGTGCAAAATGTTTATTTTATTCAAAATTAATAGAAATCCAGAACTGTAACCTTATAAATTTAATATAATCCTTTCGGTAAACATGTTTTCTATATGTGTACCATGCGATTTGCTTCTAGGTGGTGTAGTTTTAGAGATATTTCACTTTTTCTGTAGCAAGATTGCACACAACCATTGACAATGCCTTGAGTTTGCCCATATGCATAAACTGTTCAACAACCACCACTTGGAACGCTACAGTCGGCAGCTGTTACACGGTCTAGTATGGGAGTTGTCCCTCTCATCTGTTTATACACACTCTCTGACCACCCCTCCCTTTGCGCTATGCTATTTCTCCCTATTTACAATTAGTGTACTACTATTAGGGAGTTCTGCTTACGCTTATCTACTTGGCACGTCTGTGTAATGTAAGAATGAAGTCAACACAGCGAGTCCAGTTGGCGAGTGAATGACCCATTTATCTCAGAAAAATGGCAGAAATTCAAAACCAGCGATGTTAGCGAGTACAGCTGAACAATAATGCACAAACACTATGGATTACATTCTTTTTTCCGCCCATGGCATACCATTACTCGACCATCATAACACTATTTTTTCGTTTCTTTTTTGTGTCATGAATTTATTTACCCTGCTCATAACTGATAAGTGTGTTAATCAGGGATGAAAGATCTCCGCGATTTCGTGGATTTTCGGGATTTTTCAATCTCGCAGCATGATTAACATATACTACTTCCAGGCCCTATTCTTCTAAGCTGCAGCACCATCAGCGTATACTAATATGTAATGAAGATGCCACAGCACTATCAGCGTATACTACTAATAACTGCTTCAAACGGTGCAGCACTATCAGCGTATACCAATATATATGAAACCCAACTTCCGGGAATTTTCCGCGATTCCCTGACAATGCTAAACCTATGGGAGAATATCAGCATTTCCGCTTTTTTTCCCCCAGAGATCACTTTCATCCCTGGTTAATACTTGTTTTCACCGCTGGGCAGCACCAGTCCAATTCTATTCAATTCTTTGGAATTTAGTTTTAGTAATAATTTTGGCTTCCTTGCTTGTTTATGTTTTGTAACTTTGTAGATTTCAAACAGTATTTAAACACAAATATCACACATAATTTCCGTATAGTTACGATAATAATATTAATCAATTATGTACAAGCACTTGATGACTTTGCTGCCTTCTAATATAATTTACTCAGATATCACCATCGCTGCTGACACATAGCAGACATATCGCACAACATAGTTGCTTATCGGTTAGGGCACACTCCAGCACAAAATGTGCTAATTTGTGAATTTTCCTTTTGAACATATTCTTGTATATACAATCTTTTCTTTTTAAAGTCGGCTGCACGCCACAAGAAACCCCCCAGAATAATAGACAATTTTGTTCTCCCCAATTTTGGCATTTTTTTAGGCTTGAGTTGAAATATGAATAATTATATTATAAGACCAAATAAAAATTGGTGATCGTCTTTTTGAAATAAAAATCATTGTCGGGCGGGTGGTTTTTATTTTTGAGGTAGACGTAATATGTAATCAGATGCTATGGCCGAATAAGTTGATCGATCGCCTCCTGTTTTGGTAGGTCCAATGACTTAAATATTGATACGAAAGTTGAATTGTTGCTAGCATGACAAAGTTTGAAAACCCCCGCAAAATTAGGGGTCGGAGATTTTTGAGGCACGGATGGGTACGATCACCAACTTCTTTTTTAAAATTTGGCCTAAGTTTGAGGTTGTTGCAGCTCAATATAATTGGCGGGGTAGTTGCGGCGCATAACCTCTCACTAACCAATGCGTTGCAGCGCCGCTTCCTAGCCTGGTGCTCGGCATTAATAGGATAGGGCAAGGACTGGTTAGCTCAGCGTCAGGTTAATGTGACAGTGAGTGGGATATTGGGTGATGGTGTCCGCGGCCTGATTTCCCAGTGGGGAAGCACTATAAAGTTGCCACGAGTGTGCACTGTCACAAGTCGGTACTTGACCTGATATGACCTTAGATGTTGCCAGGATGTAAAACTCCAATAACCAACCACCCTTAGATGTGACCTGGTGATATACTGCTTAGATGAGATACACTCCTCAGCTGTGAACCGTGCGGGGTATTCGAATCGGTAGAGGGCTGGCCTTGCCTGTGGGAGATCGGGAGTTCCCAGTCGAGTCAAACCAATGACGTATAACATTTTTCCTTTTCACTTCCTAGCCTGGCGCTCAGCATTAATAATAGGATAGGGTGAGGACTGGTTAGCTCAGTGTCAGGATGATGTGACTGAGTGGGATGTCTGGTCATGGTGTCGGCGGCCTGATTTCCCAGTAGGGAAGCACTATAAAGTCACCATGAGTGCAGTCACAATTTGGGACCCGTCCTGACCTTAGATGTTGCCAGGACGTAAAACCCCAACAACCAACCTTAAATGTGGTCTGGTGATATACTGCTTAGCTGAGATACACTCCTCAGATGCGACCTGGTGATCTAGCTTCAATGCTGCAATGAGGACACGACGTACAGTACAGTAAAACCTCTCTAAATCGACTGACCATGGGGCCGACTTTAAATGGTTCATTTACGGAGGTGGTCGGTTTAGGGAGTTTTCTCTAAATCATTATAATGGTGTTGTATGGACGATTGTTTGGGACCCAAATAAAGCGATCGATATAGGGGAGTGGTCGATCTGTGGAGGTGGTCGGTTAGAGAGGTTTTACTGTAGTTGTCTGGTCACATCTCATCCAGGAGGTTATCCATGTCCTCTGACGTGTTAGACGCTGATGTTTCCAGCCCTCGCCGCTTCTTCCCTGACCCGGTCCTGCTGCCACCGGCCCTGGGGATTAATAATTAGAGACCTTTAGTCGGAGGTTGAACTTGCAACTTCAAATCTGTAACGTGGCGTTCAAGTTGTACCGTGAAATTACCATTCTGGTTTTTTTGGTTTTTTTTGTGATGGGTGTATTTATGCTGCCCATAACGGTTAAGACTAATGACTTGTTTTCGCCACTAGACAGTAATAGTCTTTTGACTCCCCTTCTTTTTATCACCTTCAGTTGTTGTGTAGCTAACTACTGCATGCATTCTTTCTCTGTTTGTAAGCATTCTCCCACATCCCCCAAACCTCTGTGAGTTTGTTCGTTCTACAATTGGATAATTGTTTGGTTACCAATAGTTAATTTCTCTGAATGTCTTCACCTTGCTGTGTTAGTGGTCATTAGGTTTTGATTTTAAATTTTAAGTTTACCTTTTGTATGTATCATACCTAGCATCTATACCATCATACCTGACATCTATACCCTCTAAAACTTTGCTTGAATTATCAGTGTATTTTCTATTTATTTATTTAGCTATACTGTAAGTTTAGCATCAGGTTCTAGCTAACGTATATGAGAAAACTTAGTTAAACATAAAACCATTTTAATCTTTTTTTAATATGCATTTTTTCCTTAATGGGGGGGGGGCGAAATTTTCCTCTTTTTTTTTTAATGGGGGGAGGGGGGGGGTTGCGATTGTAAATTGACCCTTTTAGTTGTTTGTTGTTTTAAGTCCTAGCAACATTTAAAGTCATATCAGGACCGGTACCGACTTATGACAGTGCAGTAATGGCGACTTTACAGTGCTGGCCTACTGGGAGACCAGGCCGCCGGCACCATGACACAATATCCCACACAGTCACATTATCCTGATACTGTGCTAACTAGTCCTTGTCCTATTCTATTAATGCTGAGCGCCAGACTAGGTAGCGACAAATATCAATTTCATAAGTTATTGGTTTGACTCGGCTGGGATTCAAACTTCCAACATTTCGCATGGGAAGCCTGCGCTCTACCCTTTCGGCAACGCGTCTGGTCTGGAGTTTTACCGTTCATGCCAAATCAGCCTTTCTGCCAGTGTACCATCAGTTGTAAAGTTGGGGATTCCCTAGATAAAGGATTCACCCTGTACTTGCAGTACACGGGTGAATACCAGCCTTATATAAAAGCCGTAGAAAATACGGGGAAATGAAATGAGAGCCTAAGTTCACAATCTAAGAAGCAACACTTATTCTTTATATATATATTCATATTCTCGGCTACCTTTGAGTTTAAAAAATATAATAAAACATCTAGTTTAATAAGATTTAAAAGTGAAATCGACGGCGTTGTATGCTGGCCATCTTGTTTTTTCCATTCTCCCCCATTTCACCAACTCTGTGCCGATATAAGTACCCATGTGATACTGGAGGCAGGCATTCTACTTCCTGTTCCATACTAAAGTTATTTTCGCCTGTATTTACACTATTTTGTCGTTCACCCGTGTACTACAAGTACAGGGTGAATCTTTTATCTAGGGATTCCCCTGAACGATGACGTAATGATGACGTAATACACGTGAATCCCAATCGGTATACATTGGACATTAGAAACTAAATGTCTCTATTATTTCACACTTGCTACTTTGTTACAGGGGTCAGTGCTCGGCCGAATGACACCAGTACCATTTGAGGTCACCTGAATATAGATTCATAACAAATAGCAAAATAGCTATGTATGATAAAAAACCGAGGGGCGTTTTCGATTAATCAACTGGGGTCACCCGAGTCACTTTTTGGCGCAAGTGCACATCCTACAAACTCGGGTTGAATAAACTAATAGGCTTCTCCACACTCGGGGTGGGAAAAATGGTGACTTAATCCACAACTTTTTTTTATTTTTTAAATAACCGATATAACTACAGCAAAATAGGATTTAAAGTATTTTATGATTGCATAGTTTAGTTATATTTCCATTTCATTAATCTGGGTTATTATAAAAAAACATCATGTAGGACTGGTACTGGTAGCTGTTATCCTACTGGACGGTACCAGCACAAATGTGACATCATCGTTCTTAGCCACCCCCAGCCATGACATGGGTTACTAGGGTCAGGACTTTTTGCACACGACACATGTTTTTGTCAATTTGAAATTCTAGCAACTCACGTGACCCGCGTCACCCGGGTCGTGTTAATCGAATACGGCCGAGATGACATGATCGTACATACTTGTAGGTATCAGTGTAGTCCTTCGCGGGAATAAAGCTTTCAAATGGGCCTTTGGCTTTCTGAGTTAACAGTATTCATTCACAAAATTAAATCACAATTACAATTATTTAGCATGTCAATATTGTTGCTAAATCTATGTGACGGTTGGATGCTTACTTTGGCGTTGAATCTTTTGATGGACACTTCGGGATAACAGGTCGGGATGGGGTCTGTTTCTTACACTTGTCCTGTGCTTTCCTCCTCCTACGAATAACATGGTATGACTATTATTATTATTATTGTAGTGGTCTGCACTGACCTCTCAGGCAAGTAACCACATAGACAGGTAGTGTGGTGATATCAGGGAGTCTAGGTGGTGTAATGGTTAGCACACTGGCCCGGAATGCAAAGGGATGTGGGTTCGAGTCCCACTCTAGGCGCAATATTTCTCATTTTCATCACCCCCCACGACACTGGTTGCCGTGACAATGATCCTGTACAAGCTATGCGTTGTATAGTTGTTGAACCTACCCTGTGTATGTATATATATGTAAGTGGATTGCCTGTATGTAATTGTAAGCATTAACAGACTTACAATTCCAAGGGGATGAGTGTAGTGGTCTGCACTGACCTCTCAGGCAAGTAACCACATAGACAGGTAGGTGTGGGTAGTGTGGTGATATCAGGGAGCCTAGGTGGTGTAATGGTTAGCACACTAGCCCGGAATGCAAAGAGATGTGGGTTAGAGTCCCGCTCTAGGCGCAATATTTCCCATTTTCATCACCCCCCACGACATTATTATTATTATTATTATTATGTATATGGGTCATCTTCTGAAACTGGGCACTAAAGTCTGGCATGGAAACCCAAAGTCAAAAGCTTCCAAACAATATCAGAAAACATTCCAAATAAAAGCAGAATCCATGTTCATATGAAGGCTTACATGTCATGCATATGTCAGAGTTGGGAAAAAAAACTATTTCACTTTTTGATTTTGATCTTGTACAAATTGAGCAATATGTTAATATCATTCGCATAACATGGAAATCAAACACATCCAGAACATCATTTTAACATGCACAACAAATTCAAACAAGATTTGATTGATAAGGTAAGCAAATAGGGTTATGTCTTACAAGAAGAAAAAGTTGCAAAACGGTTTGCGTAAATGCATGGTGTCGATGTGTAAATTTTCAGATTAGCACAAAATCATACAAGCCTACTTTTGATTCATTTTATGGGATAGATTAAATACGTGTTGTCTTTTACACTTTTAACTCTAACATGAACAAGTAATTTAAACCCATAAAACCCATAAATATGTTTAGTCTATTATATTTTACTTCTCTGTTGAATGGTACAGTCGAGAATCTAAATAAATAAATATGAAAAATAAAAAACATCTCGCCATGAATATGGCCATAGTTACCGACATCGCGTGAAACCACCCAAGACATTTCGTCTTTCTAACATACTTAACACACAAAGACAACAATAACTATTTTGATAAAGAATTATTGATCACCATCATAGCGTGGACACCAAATATGTGGTGCCCAGTTTAAGAGTACGTCTATCTAATATACCAAACTATGCTACCACTGAGAAGCCACTTTCGTATATACATATACAGTAAAACCTCTGTACCATGGGACCAACTTTAAATGGTCAATTTAGGGAGGTGGTCCGTTTAGGGAGGTTTTCATTTCGTTCCAATGTTATTGTATGGGGAATCGTTTGGGACCCAAATAAAGTGATCAATATAGGGGAGTGGTTGATCTGTGGAGGTAGTCGGTTAGAGAGGTTTTTGCTGTACATGGAAATGAATCGATCACTAATAGTGTAATCACAGTGACCTTGACCTCTGATCCCTTACCTTCTGGGTGCTGCGGGCGTTGTTGGCGCGTCGTCTAATATGAGCGAGTCGTCCTCACTGAGTACTCGAGCCCGCGGCGGGAGAGGGGACCGGGCCTTGAGGGTGAGGGGACCAGACTGCAGTTAACTAAGTTGTAAAAGGGTTCATGCCAGCACCACAACCCGATATTTCACTGCCACATTATCCTGATACTGAGCAAACCAGTCCTTGCCGTATCCTAGTAATGCCGAGCGCCAGGCTAGGTAGCGACAAGTGTCAATTTTGTATGTTATTGGTTTGACTTGGTCAGCCTTCGAACCCACGCACTCAGTGTTTCGGCCATCCCATCTGATCTGATACCACATCATTAAAAGTAACACACCCAATTTTCCCCATACAGGGTTCACGCAGCTATTCAGCAACCAAACCTAAGCCATGTTTAGGGCATTTTCAGGTAAGAAATTCATTTTTTAAGGCTGGAAAAATAAGACATTATAATGATTATATAAATGTCAACTCTTTATGGTTTTACTTAACCAGGTTTCTGTATGCTATTTTTATAAAGGAAAAGAAGCAAGATGGGAATGTTTATTATACTTAACAATTGTCCTAGATTAGTTAATAAGCCACAGACCTAGCCATTCAAAACACTGTTGTCAATCAAATTTGCCCTCTCCTCCCCAGAAATAATCCTGTGTATGTAGACATGAACAGGCAATAATGAATTGAATCCTGTGTATATAGACATGAACAGGCAATAATGAATTGAATCCTGTGTATGTAGACATGAACAGGCAATAATGAATTGAATCCTGTGTATGTAGACATGAACAGGCAATAATGAATTGAATCCTGTGTATGCAGACATGAACAGGCAATAATGAATTGAAGCCTGTGTCTGTAGACATGAACAGGTACTAGTGAATTTGACCCCATGAACAAATAATAAATAATGCCATACCTCTTCTCCGTCTGTTTCATATTCACTGGAAATATACAATATATATATATATAAATATAAATAGTTTTGAAAGTGAGTAGAGTGACAGTTGGCTCACGATGTAGGGGAGGCGGGGAGGAGAGAATTCCCGCTCCGCAGTGAATAACATGGTAGTTAATGTGGTTAGAGAGAAACATTAAAGGGCTGCCATTATTTATATCTACATAATAAATTATATAGTACATAATAATGAGTCTCCTTAGTTAAAAATGATGAACTCAGCAACGTTTGGACAACCTTTAGTTATCTAGCAGAGATAATTAATTGATTGCTGATGGTTTAATGCTGTGTCAGCAACAAGGGCCATATTCATGGCGAAAGGCTAGTGGTAGCTATTCTGACAGTCTTGCCAATCACCTTCCCATGCCTACCTTAAAATTTACACAAAACTCCGAAATGGTCAGATCCATGTCAAATGACAGCAAAAACCACATCTGAGACAATTTTGAAGTGGCTAAACTTGATCAACGGACAGCAATATCTAACTCCCAAAACATTGCCAAAATTACAGCAGGCAATATAGCCCAGTTGGTTTTAGGAACACGTAAGTTTTGTTTATGCTTTACAGTGGTTAAGAGGTCTCACGATGATGGCGATGATGATGACGATAATGATGAATACACTAACCTGTCCTGTAGGGACAACTCATCTGTTTCACCAGCGGAGTCCTCTGTCTTGGTCCGTTTGTGTTTCCGGGTCCCTTCAACTGCTACAATAGAAGAATAAGCAGTTATTGCCAGATATAGACCTTGTGGCACGCACGTCTAAAGCTTAAAGGGACGAGATATAGGTTGCTGAGACACTACCCACACTCCGACAAATGCTCTCCAAGCATACGTTTTCCAGTTTTCAGTTTACGCAACTACATATGTGTGTGTGTGGGGGGGGGGGGGGGGGGAAGAGTGCTGACATTGGTTGCTTCTGTTGTGTTTTATTTAGTCCAGCAGCACCGACACCTTTAGACAACCATATAGAGAAAAAAAATTAGAAATTGCAATCTAAAATGATAAATATTAAGTTCAAATGTTTATTATCATAACCAGCTACTTTTTGTGTGAATAATTGATTAAATCATGTAGATTAATACACTTTAAAAGTTGAATTGAGAGCTTTCTGTGGCTGCCATCTTGGTGGTTGCCATGGCTTCCCCTGTGTGTGGGGAACCCCTCTAGGTCATGTGATGAGGGAATCCCACCTATGATGTCATTCATACATCACAAACCTCAACTCTCCTCCCACATGTTCAGTGGCTTGAACTGAACAAACTAAGCAAAGGTGTGTTTGGAGAGCTTTTGATGCTGGATTCGTTTGTATCTGGGTGAGGTATAACCGGCGACTTTAATATTCGGGATTTACGAAATGTCTTCAGCTTTCATATCGTTTGATTTTAATCAATTAATATTGAGAAAATCAACTATTTAAAATTAAATTATGGTGATATATAATATATATAAGAATTAATTATTTCAATCGTAACATGGCCACCAAATATTTGGTACCCATATATATATATATATAGACTGCTCTATATAATATATATATATATCACCATGCCATAATATATCACCATATATAGTATAGTTATACAAATCTTACCTGGGTACAGATGATGGATAACTGGTGTTTTCCCGAGGTACTAGCCTCGGATAGTCGTGGGTCAGGGAGAAGGAAGCACATCTGGGTCCAACAATCTTTTACATACTTTTTAGGTTAAAAAATGATTAAAATATATATGGATACTTATTGTGTTTTCAATTTGGTTCTAGCAAAATTGATAGTCATGGGAGGGTAGGGTGGGTGGGCCCTGACCGACGACTATCCGAGGCTTGTACCTCGGGAAAACACCAGTTATCCATCATCTGTACCCAGGTAAGATTCATATAACTATACTATTTTACCTCGGTACTAAGCCTCTGGCTACTCATAGCCCAGGGAGAATTTGAAGTAGTCTAATTTTTTAACCTTTTATGTTGTAACAATACTATGTATCTATGAATACATAAATTTAATGTTTTTTCTCACCTGTTTAGTTGGTGAGTAGGTGTGTCGCCACACCGCTTGACTTTTCCAGTTGCTTGTTGTAATGTTTTGCAAACGATCGGCCGGCTTCCACCTAGCATGTGCAAGAAATCTCTTAACCAAGATTCCTAATTGTCTTGCCTTGGAGACCATTGCTCCCCGCATTGAGTGAGACACATAGCACCCAGTGTTGACTCCTGCTTGCTTAAGCACCTTGATAGTCCACCTTGCGAGAGTGTGTCTCGAGATAGCTTTATGTGGCTGTAAGGGATATTAATAGTTGTCTGGAATTTCTGACTCCGCGTGACTTGGATATATAAGCTCTAATGGCCAAAACTACACATAGACGTTTATCTTCCGGAAAACTAGTAACATGTACTGTGGACAGTGGGTCCCCTTACGATTTGATTGAAGTAATGTTTGTAAATCAAATGTCGCTTCTTCCTTATCTATTTCTAGTCCATCTAATGAAAGTGCCACAATGGTTTGGCCTCTGTGTCCTGTAATTAGCAATAATAAGACTGCTAATTTGAATCCTAGATTTTTCATTGACAAATGTTTGTTGCCAGGCCATGACTTGAATAGTTTGAAAACTATTGATACATCCCAAAACCTAACATATTTAGGTTTGGGTGGGTTTCTTTCATACACCGATCTAATAAACCAGTGTACTAGTTGATGTTTCCCAACTGTTTGTCCATCTATTCTTGGTAGAATAATGGAGAGGGCACATCTCGCTGCGTTAATAGCACCAAATCCTAAGTCTTCTAATATTCTTAGAAAGCGCAACAGTTGAGCTATTGTAGATTTTAAAGGTTTGACTCCTTTGAGAAGGCAATAAAGGCCCTATTTCTTTAAATAATTTGTGTATAATTTAACTGTTCCTTTTCTTCAGGCGTGTGACATGAGTCTTTTTTTAGTTATTTTGTCTAATCCAAATTGTTCAAAATATTTCCTTAGAAAAAGAATACCAAAAGGGGTGTTGTCAATACGTCTCTGTGGACTGTCAGTGGTCCTTGATGTTGAAGGTTGTTCCTTTCCCTTGGGAAGCACGCAGAGTCTTTTGCTGCTGATGTTATCGCTGCTAGCCATTGTTGTGTTTACCATGCTGGTACTATTAGTACCACGTGGGTGTGATCCATCTTGATCTCCCTGGCCACTCTGCTGATAATGCTGAATGGGGGGAATATGTAATAGAATTTGTTATTCCAAATTAAGGAAAATGCATCTCCTCTCCAGGCTTCTGGCTCTGGATGCCAAGACACATATTTTGGTAATTTTTTGTTGTTGCATGATGCAAAGAGATCAATGTCTGGCTTTCCCCATTTTTGACAAATGATGGAGAAAATATAGTCATCAATGACCATTCTAAATGATCATGGACGTGTCGGCTTTTCCTGTCAGCCAAAGTGTTTTGGCTGCCTGGAATATGTGCTACTGTCAACCATATTTAGTATTTCTCTGCCCTCTCCCAAATTAGTTTTGACAGGTTGTTACATGGTTTGGAGCGAGTCCCTCCCATGTTACAAATGTAAGCCATTACTGTTGTGTTATCGGTTAGAACTCTTACATGATTTTTAGAAACGTAAATCAGACTGCAGAGTCCTAGATAAATGGCTCTATGCTCTAGTACATTAATGTGGTCGGAGATTTCATCTTCCATCCATCGCCCACCTGTTGTCTGTTGGTCTCTATGGGCCCCACCCCAGCCTTCCAAGGACGCGTCTGTTGTGACGGTAGTGTCAGGTTCTCCCATCCTAATTAGGTTGGGTGAATTATTTATGTGTGAAAGCCACCAGAGGATATCGTTTTGACCTTCTGGCGAAATTGTTATAGGCAGCTTGAAAATTTGCTTTGTGCGAGCAAGTGCCAAGTTTTTATCAATTTCTAAGGATTTGATATGGGCCTGTCCATATAAGATAGCTAGTGCATAAGCTATCATTATTCCTATCAGGACTGCGAGTTGTCATATTTTAGGTTTATTCAATTGTAATAATTGGTTTGCTGCTGTAAATTTATCTAGTTTTTGTTCTGTTAATGAAATTGTCATTTTTATGGTATCAATAAAGAAACCCAGAAATTTGAGTTTGTTTGTTGGCGTTAATACCGATTTAGTTTCATGTATATAGATTTGTAAATGATTTACATAATTCATCTACTGCTGCTTCACATTGTTTTTGTGTTTGCGCAACAATAAATGAATCGTCAATGTATGGCAACATGATGTCCTTTCCTGGCCATTTGCGAAAAAGATTAGTTTGAGTAACCTTGTGAAAATGTGTGGACAGCAGGCCAGTCCATTAGGCATACACGTGAACTCATAAAGTTCCCCATTCCAACAGAATCTTAAATATTTTCCATCATGTTTATAGATGGGTACCGTGTAGTATGTATCTTTGAGGTCAACACTGGCTAGCCAAGCGCCTTGTGTGACTAAGTCTCTCGCTGTTTCTAATGAAAACATTTTTAAATGTCTGTATTCTACAAATTTGTTAAATAAAGTTAGATCTAGAATAAGTCTAACATCACCATTTGGTTTTGGTCTTAGGAAGATATTAGAAATAAATTCCCCAGCAACATGTAGTGCTGGTTCTATAATGCCCTTTTCGTAAAATTTGAGAACTTAATGCTTCACGTTCTGAACCGTGAACACGATATGGAAATGGTATTCTATTTTTAATGGGTTCTTGTTTTAAAGGAATTCTTAGCCTTCTGCTAGGCTAAGGATATTTAAGTTATCTGTAACTGTAAGGGCTTCTGGTTGTTTAACTCCCTCTTGAAGGGCCTGTTCCCGTCATGCCAGCTGAACGACTGCGTCTGTGCCCTTCCTCTGGCTTGGAAGCGGAACCAGCCTCCTCGTTGGTCGGTTCTGTGGTGGTTGCGAAAATCCAACCTTAGCTTCTTGAAGCGGTTGGAGTTTCCATCAGCTGACTTCTTTTTGTCTGCTTCCATGTGTTTGCCTCACTTGGAGCTGGTCTCTACTTGTTTGAACAAGTACTGCAGCTGGCCGCTGAGCATTTCCCCCTTATCCAGAGGTTTGCCAGTATTCCTTCTCGTCGAAGACGTTTTCGAACCGTCTGTAGGAGAGGAAGTTACTGGTTGCCATCAGTAACGCAATGCCTCTATTCATATCGTCGCAGAGTGAAGAAAACTTGTTTTTTGCCACCATCCTGTTGGCGACGGGCGCAATGGCTGTGAGAGCAGAGAGTACTCCTTTGTGGACTGTGTAGAGAGCCGTCTCGAACTCTTTTCTCTCCCCACTGAGTTTTACCTCAGGGCCCATCTCTTTGATGGTGGATTCAGGAATTCCTTTGATTCCTGTGAACTTTTCGGCCATCTTTATAATAACCTCCGCTGGTTTGAAGATGTTGAAGTGGCATTGGATGGTCTTTCTCATAAGTGTAGTTATATGAACTTTCTTCCATTTAACTACCATGCATTTCTTAGTCTCCTTTTTGCACGATTTAACGTATTTCTCAGAATGTTTTGTGTCCGAGTCTGAACTCGTCGTCGATGAATCTGACGACGAGTCCGAAGAGGAGGATTTGTGTCTCCTCCTCTTCTTAGACTTCTTTGTTTTCTTCACAATGGGCTTCTTCTTGCGTGCTCTCGTGTATTCGCCTCCTTCTGACAAATTATTTCTTTTGTGTTTGCCTTCGCTTTCGCCTTCGCGCAGACACAAACACCCCCTCTTCCGAATCTTCTTCAGTTGAGATCTGTTCCTCGGAATAGTCTTCCCATTCTGACTCATCCACTGAGTCTTGAGGTGCCTTGTTACGCCTTTTCTTAGGCTTGCCAGCTGTAGAGGGTATCATTTCCTCTATCTTTTGTTGCACTGATCTGGCAACCTGTTCATCCAGGCCCCTATCAGCAGGGCCGGGACAGGTTTCATAACCCACTGCTTCCTCCGAATCCCTTTGTTCTGGAGAGGGCAACCTTTGTACCCACACAGGCGGTGTTACATCCTCATCAGCACTGGGTGTGTGAGTTGCCTCTGCCTTACTCCACTTCATAGCCATAGCTCCGAGACTGTGAGTAAAAGGAAAGAATGATTAGGCATTGTCTTAGGCGAAATAGCACACTGATAATTAGAGTGTAATTATACTAAGTGTGTATTTTATGGCGTTAAATTAATGTTTAATGCAGGCATATGGTTAATAGACAGTCGCAGGATTTAATGGTATGGGTAACCAACCAATTCTAACGAGGGGTAGGGACCAGTGTAGTGGGGCCCTCCCACACTCTAAGTACCTATAAACTTCTCCCACCTGTGGCTTTTTTCACCAACGAGTTGAAGGAAATACTATAGGACTCGGAGGTACGCCTTAACGGGAATCAACAGGGGAATCTTAACGAATGAATCCCTAATGATATAAGTGGCTCCTGCCAAACATCTCTCGTTTCAGCAATGGGCGGCTGTTAAGTAATATCAGAACAGTGGATTCGTTCTTTCGATTATACCAATCACAATCGAAACTAAGCTGTAAAACAGTCATAACTTTTTAATCAAAAACATGAACTGAACCAAAGTATCGAGTTTGAAAGATACTAACCTGTTTGGTTTTGTAGTAAATATAGAAAACTGCCAGAGCTGCTCACAACACATCCTCCTGATGTGAGCTGATTATGGTAATTGCTGGACCCGGATGTGCTTCCTTCTCCCTCGGCTATGAGTAGCCAGAGGCTTAGTACCGAGGTAAAAAGAAATATATATATATACATATGGGTTGTTGTCTGAACTGGGTACCAAATATTTGGTGTCCATGTTCCGATTGAAATAATTCATTTTTCCTTTTTTTTAAATTGCAAGTCAAATAATTATTGTTGCCTCTTGTTATTAAATATGAAATTTGACACATTTACATCAAAATTTACACTTAGATGTTGCTAGGACGTAAAGCCCCAACCAGCAAAAATAATATGTTCTCACCTCCCGTAGTTTGGGCTACGCTAGATGTACTTGAGGGAACACCATCCACTGAAATAGAATTTGATTGAATAATTTATTCTAAAATGCATTGGGTTATTGTCATATGAGGGGGGGGCATGATCTGGAATAATGGTTATGATTCAAGTCTCAACAGTGTCACCAGGGCCGCGTTCATGGTATTCCTCGGAGGCGCCTTGGAGAAATTCCGGCCGCCACGCTAGTCTGAATGACCGTAGCTGTCGCACGCCTTGAAAATGGCAGGCTCCATGGGGGGCAGCCATTTGCAATTGAAAAGAACAGCTATGATTGGCTGAAATCACTGAATTTGGCGGAAATTTTCAAGGCGGTATTTGACTCCTACCTGAAAAGCGAGACGTCTGCGAGGTGTACCATGAACGCAAATTGGCCAAAAAGACATTGCGGAGCCAACTCGAAGTCGTATCCTGAACGCGGCCAGGTCACTTTAGATATGCACACATTGAAAATTTGTGGTCATACCATAGTGTACAGTATGCACACACACACACACTCACTCAAACCTCCACCACCCTCCTCACCCGCGCTATAACTACCCCCCCTCAGACCCCCTCCCCTCCCTCTATTTTATTTCGAACTGAATTTCGTGGGTCAGAGCGATTCTATTTCAATGGGGGAGGTTTTATTTTTAAATCGATTCGCTAGGGAAGACAATTTTGTGGGGTTGATTCTATTTCGTGACACCAGGCATACATGTCGCTTACACTTTTCTTATTCAATTTACATTTAGCAACATGGGACCGTCAGTCAGCTGAAGAAAACTCACATTGGTCTTGGAGGCTCCTGATTTTCGCCTTCTTGTCATTCACAACCACAGCAAACTGAAATGTTAGACACAAATAACGAGATAAAGCAACGCGAAACTAGAGGACTGAAGTAGGCTAGAGTTTGAAGTACTAAACAGGTATTTGAAGTGGGCTGGTCTCCCAATGAGGCAGCACTATGAAGTCACTATGAGTGCGCACTGTACCCGTCCTGATATTACCTTAGATGTTGTTAGGATCTAAAACCCCAACAAACGAACAGGTAAACTTTAGTTTCAATGAATTGCATTGGAGTGTTATTTTATTTGTAAGATCTACATTTACACTACCTTTTCATACATGTGGCGCTCCATTTCTTCTTTTGTAGCCACATATTTCTCCAACCTCTGCAACAGATAATAACATTAAATTTTTTTTTTTTAAGTTTGTTTTATTTAACTACGCCTCTAGAGCACATTGATTTTTATCATTGGCTATTGGACGTCAAACATATGGTCATTCCGACATATTTCTTTGTTGGAAACTGTGGGAAAGATGAGCATAACTAAAAAATGTAAAATATATTTGATCATTTACCTTGAGCGCGCTGGCCCGCTCTGTGCCTAGCTTTTCCTTGTCTGCTTGGAGTGCAGTGATTTGTCCATGTAGGTTGGTAGTGGCACACAGCGCATGCTCCAACACCATTTTAGTTACCTCAGATGTGGGTTTCTTTTTCAACTCTACAGAGCCCAGTTGGATCTAAAAAGAATTTTGATAATGATCAGGAAATGCAGCAACATAATTATATATCTTAAAGCTGTGTAGTCCGATGGAAACATCAAATTTTCTAAACCTAAAAGATTATCTAGATTTTATTCTACATACCAAACTTAGATACTAGTGCACTTATTAAACATTTGTCACCACACAGAAGGGAATGTTGAGGCAATTGAATAGAACATGTTACTGCAGAATCCTATGGTGTCAGAGTTTTAGCATGCTTGCCAAAATTAATTGTGCATGGTTGCACTTCAAATATCTCCTAAGTTAGGCATCTAAAATAAAAGTAACATCAAACTAAAGCATAGCTAAATCTTGACTACCAGCGAGTGGCTCACCACAGTGATAATAGTCGAAGACCATTTTCAGGAATGATTATCTCTACATTAATGTGCATCAGAATAGAAAAAATACCACACAGTAAATTAAAAATAAATCAAAATAAAACCATTTCAAAATGTACATCTTTTAAAAAAAATTGTTTGTTTATTTGTATATCTGAATTGAAAAAATACCACAAAATAAATTAAATAAAACCATTTCGAAAATTGACTTTAAAAAAAACAAAACAACTTTTGTTTGTTTAATTGTGTGTGTCTAAAAAAGACATCGCTTAACGGCATACCTTGATGGCATAACCGGGCGCGGTGGCCTAATCGGTAGAGCGAGGTCGGGAGTACGGTTCCCGGTCGAGTCAAACCAATGACTTTAAAATTGATATCTGTCGCTTCCTAGCTTGGAGCTCAGCATTTATAGGATAGGGCAAGGACTGGTTAGCTCAGTGTCAGGATAATGTGACTGAGTGGGATATCGGGTCATGGTGCTGGTGGCCTGATTTCCCAGTGGGGCAGCACTATAAAGTCGCCATCAGTGCGCTGTCACAAGTGGGTAACCGTCCTGATATGACCTCAGATGTTGCTAGGACGTAAAAAAACAACACACCTTGATGGCATCAGTGGCGATGTGTTTCTTCCACGTGAATGTGAGTGAGTCGCGATGTTCCTTCATTGTGTACTGGAACTGCAGTCCGCCCACATCCTGTCGAGTCAGCGCCTTTCGGGTATGGGCCACAAAGTCCTCATATTCCATCTTTAACCGGTCGCTGGCCTTTTCCACCTCAGTGTCCTTTACTGTATTGTTGTGTGTTGTGAGAAAATAAACAGATTATAAATAACTCTTTCAACAGTCTTGGAAGACAATTTATAGCCGACCAAATCACTAGTGGATAAGGAAGTAAGTGTCTTTATTTATTATTATTATTGCTAATAATCTGTGGGTAAATATGTATGTATGTGTGTATGTATGTATGTTTGTATATTTGAAATATTATTGCCAATACACACACACAAAATGCATTTTAATTTAGTTATGTTTTGTGAGTTACGACACTAGCCCCTGAATGGCAGAAGTGTGGGTTGGCATGCCACTCCTGCAAAGAGAATAGCAAAGCACAATCTCAATCTCATCAAATTCCTAATTCTAAGTCTGAATTCTAAGTGTGTAATTACCAGTTTGGCAATTTTTGTGCAAACGAAAGTATAAAAAAAACATTTTTACACCTGAAAAAAGTATCAAAAGTAGTTTTTCCTTTTAAAAAGTATAATACTTTATAAAAAAATATAAAAAAAGGAATAAAGTGGCAGCCCTGTTGTTTGTCTGTCGGTCGGTGATGTAATACTTACACGTGCCCGTCCATGCCGTGTCCTCATGAACGAGGGCAAGGTCAAAGCCCGCCTCGCCGTCATCATGGAGCGTTGTCAGCAGGAAGTATTCTGCGCCATCGGTGGCCGACACCTTGGACAGCACCTGGTGGGCCGACACTGCTTCTGGCAATCAGATCAAGGAACTGCAACAGTTAACTTACAGATTAACTTACAGATCCTCTTCTGGCTGATCTAGGCCATTTTGGGCCTCTAATGCCAGCTCATTATGGTAAAACAGAACTCGTTTTATGTGTGCACACTATGGAGGTCGACGGTGCCCTGAAGTCATATAATTGTGGGTGTCCTCTCCAATGTCTATCCAGCCCTCTCTCAAATGCTTATACTGTTAGTGCTTCAACCACATGGTCTGGAAGACTCTTCCATGGATCTGTTACTCGAAAGAAAAATGAGTGTTTCCTGACCTCAAGTCTGGGCATCTCCTTGAATATCTTGTTGAGATAAACCCCACATCCGTTGTGTACATAGTGTCGAGTTGTACCGGATGCGGTGGCCAAATCGGTAGAGCGCAGGCTTCCTGTGCGGTAGGTCTGGGGTTTGGATCCCAGTCGAGTCAAACCAATGACTTATCAAATTGATACTGGTTGCTATCTAGCCTGGTGCTAATAGGATAGGGCAAGGACTGGTGAGCACAATGCCAGGATAATGTGACTGTGTGGGGTGTCGGGTCATGGTGCCAACGGCCAGGTCTCCCAGTGGGGCAGCACTACAAAGTTGCCATGAGTGCGCACTGTGACAAGTCGGTACCCATCCTAATATGACCCAAGATATCCCTAAGATGTAAAACAACAAACATAGTGTCGAATCTAAAGTTGCATAGTCCGATAAAAGCATAAGATTTTCGAAAGCAAAACACTTATTTAGATCTCAAGTATGCCGGTATCTAACTTAGATACCGGCATACTTTTTAAGTATGTGTTGTTATATGTCAATCTAAGTGAGCCTGTTACTGTTGGAATTGAATGGGATCAGAATCTTGTAATGCATGACAAAATTAAAATTAGCATGTTTACATTTTAAATATCTCCAAAGTTAGCAATTCTAAATCAAATTTACTTCAAGCTCATATGAGATCGATTCTAATGATCAACCTAATATATTGATCTCAGAAAATGATAATAGTTTTGGTGTGCCTGCCAAAAATCTTCAAACTGAACTGTGTTTGTGTTGGTTAGATTTGTCAAAACAGCACGTCATTACTTAGCAATCAGTGGTCAGCGGGCTGCCATCTTGGATTATGAGCACCCTCCCTAGACATGTTGTGAATGCATGCAGATGCAGTAAAACAGAGTTTTTTTGTGTTATGGGAGGTTCTGGCAGTTTACATCCGATGTGTTTACTTACAGCACTTTAGCAACAACTTCTGAGGCCAAACTGCTCAAAACAGTGATAGATAAACCAACAAATCAGTCAATAAGCACAGTGTAGGCAGTTGCAAGCCTTCTGTATGTCATCCAATATGGCCACCGAAAGTTGTCTTGTGACGTCATTACACCCCCTCTATAGACCTATTTCATATGACGTCAGCATAGGTATTTGGATCAGTGTGCGCGCTGCTTGGCTGCAGGATGACACACTATCACACTGCAAACTCAATGGCTATGAGCAATCTTCATAGAGAACAAGTGAAATATCTCTAGAACTACACCACAGAAACAAACTGCTTGGAACACATATAGAGAACATATTTAACAAATAGATTATATTAAATTTATATGGCTAGGGTTCTGCATTTCTGTTAATTTTGAATAAAACTGACGTTTTGCACTAAACGTACAGGCAAACTCAATGCATTGTCAATGGCAATGAGCAATCTTCATACAGAAAAAGTGAAATATCTCTAAAGCCACACCACCTAGAAAAAACCCGACTGGAACACATATAAAAAAACATATTCAACGAATAGATTCATAAGTTCATAGGGTTATGATTCTGCATTTCTATTAATTTTGAATAAAATAGATGTTTTGCACTGCGCGTACCGAGAAACTCAATGCATTGTCAATGGCCGAGAGCAATCTTGAATTATCTTCACACAGAAAAAGTGAAATATTTCTAAAACCACACCAGCTAGAAACAAACCGCCTGGAACAGATATAGAAAACATATTTAACACACAGATTATATTAATGTATAAGGTTAAGATTCTGCATTTCTATTAATTTTGAATAAAATAAACGTTTTGCACTGCGCATACCAGCAAACTCAATGGCAGTGTGCCTTCGTTCTGCAGCCAAGCTGCGCGCACATACACAATGTTTATAAACATTCAAAGGGGTCTATAGTGTACAATATGAATTATATAATTTACTATGTTTAGTAGTCTCTGAATGCAAATTATATGAAGTTACTTGGCCTATTTATAGGAAGTTACTAGGCCTATTTGTGCAAAAATTACATTTAAATGGTTTATCACTTGCACTAATAAGCCGAAAATGATACCCTCGAACGAACCCAGAAGGTCACAACTTTATTGCCATAATCAAAAGGACAAAATGTTGCTTTTTTAGGAAAACCTGATTGTAAATAACTTTGGAATAAATAATTATATTGACACAATTTTAAAAAAACAACCTTTAATCTATTCTGTGAGCTCTGTATGTCTACCCATTCGCAGTACTGTGCAACATTTCTTCAATTTTCATGTAATATACAGGGTCTACTATAGGCATAAGCCGTGTTCACACACACAACTTTAGGCCGAACTAGATGAGGCGAACTAGTGTCGTGTCCACACATGCAGTATTCTCGGGGCGGTTTAAGGCGGAAATCGATATCTGCACATGAGCAAGTCCATACTAACTAGCGCCAGTTTCGGTTAGTCGACATCGGCACGAGAGAGTGTGGGTTCGACCTAGATCTGTTTCGACTGAATCATATTGTTTTGGAACAGTCAAAACTTCTGCTGGGCAGTGAAACCCTAAAAATAAATGATGAAAAAAATATCTGTGCACAGCTAGCAGTTTCATAGAGCAAATTTACCGGAAAGTCAACAAACTCAGGTCTCGACTGTGACGTGCTTAAGCCACTTCAAGTAAACCGATACCGTTCACATTAGGAAGTTGGGCCGACTTAAGCTAGTTCGGTTCATATAAGCTACCTCGTGAGGCGGTTTACTTGTGGCGAACTAGATGAGGCGACTTAGCCTTAAGTCGCCTCAGCATAGCGTCCACACGGCAAATGTGAGGCGACTTAGATGAGGCGAACTAGTTGAGGCGACTTAACGCCCGTGTGTGAACATGGCTATATAGATAAAAGATTCACCTTTACCTATAGGTGTGAATGACAACTATGCCTAAGCCTAAGTTAGCCTAAACCTAAATCCAAGCAAAAACTGTTTTTATTTATATTGTACCATAACCATTATTCTTCCCTGGATGATGTTAAAGCGGACAGA
Source organism: Branchipolynoe longqiensis (assembly GCA_030323885.1). Lineage (NCBI taxonomy): Eukaryota > Metazoa > Annelida > Polychaeta > Phyllodocida > Polynoidae > Branchipolynoe > Branchipolynoe longqiensis. The sequence continues at coordinate 67,578,940 of CM059193.1, read as the reverse complement.
AGATAGTATTTTATATCGGCGAATGTAGGGACATCTTGAAATCTGAAAGCAGACGAAAAATCTTACTCAGTTTCAGTAACTCACTAACTGGTTTCGACATGATTTGTCGTGTACTGTGTAGCCTACTTGAGACCCAAGACCAAGTACATTCTTAAAATTGTACCTGATCGACCATTGACCTATCACTTGACATGTGGTAGATACAACTACTATCTAATACTAGGCACTACAAGACTAGTTTAGTAGTTGCACTACTCAGTTTGAGTCACTCAGTCACTTGGCTGCTGTCACTGGCCTACTACCTCTGACTAGCCTCACTAGCCTGACTAGGTGAATCTTTTAAGTTTTATCCAGCCATGTGCTTTAGTTTACATTTATTATATAATTGTAAATAAAATGATAAATTTTATAATTTTATTTACAATTATACTCTTCAGTCTTCTGGCAGTTCTGCCTGATACTGATACCCAGTGCTATAGAAGAGAGACTGTTGCAGGTCGGGTCGCTCGCCGTGATCACTATGAGACGAGTGATTGATCGGTTATACAATGTCAGTCTGTCTGTACTGTCGATAAACATAAGACGGTGAGAGAAAACTACCTGTAGTTTCATCCATCATGTGTAATGAACGATTCGATACAACTTGATCATGCATTTAAAGATGTTGTGACTTCGTGGCGCCATCTCTGAAGGAGGCGAGGAAACACGACCTGCCAAGTACCGAGCATCAGGTGGTTCCCGCCCCAAAAGATGGCGCCACAGTCGCCCTCTGGATGTGACATGCGCAGTGCGTAACTTTTCAGTTATTTCCAGTTCCGGGTTTTGGAGTATCAATGCAAACATCTGAAAGATGGTAAATACTCACACATTAAGGCTTCTAATTAGTCTTAGATGTTGTAACTAACCATGTGTTGATAAAAACTAGGAACGATTGACTACAGTTGATAATTGCCAATTGGTGAAACTTTGGAGAGCACTACTTAGTAACAGAACGTCATTTTGAGCAAGAGGCGGGATCTGCCACGTCGACGTCGTCTGTTTTAAGTGTTTAGTGTTTTCGTAATCGTGTTACTGTTAGTAAACTTCGTTTACTCTAATAAATAATCATAAATAAATAATGATACCGACCCACCCACGGGGAGGCTTAAGACTAACGCATGTAGATATATACACATAAACAATACTCCTACCCATAGAGGTGGGAAATGAAATCACCAAAATCCAGCAAACGGAAATGGAAATAGCCCCCTATGGGCGCCGCCATTTGTAAACTTGTGTCTCTGAATAACAGAGTAATCCAAATCCACCAAACGGAAATTGCTCGTTGAACTTCGGTCCGCATCAAGCAGGGTGGACGACAGCTATTGGTTAATAATATAATATGCATAAGCGATGCTTAGGGCCGACCCCCCGATATAACTACAGCAAAGTATTTTAAAAAAAATTCTTACTCCACTCGCGGTGTTCGATTTGAAATTCTATCAACTCGGGTGACCCGAATACGCCCGTCGTTTCCGCTGATCCACGAAGATCTGTAGTGAGGGACCAGTGTAGTGACTTAGCTTGTCCTACTCTGCGGCGGCGCATCATTAAGGCGTCCATCCTGCTTGCTCCGTACCGAAGTTTGACAAGCGATTCTGTTCTTCATAGACACGATTTTACAAATGGCGGCGCCCATAGAGGCCTATTTCCGTTTCCGGTTGCTGGATTTTGACGAAATCCTGTGTGGGTATTGTTTATGTATATTGTTTAAGCATATTTGCTATATATGTACACATGTTAGTCCTAAGCCTCCCCAGAGGGTGGGTCGGTAATATGAATAAGCAATGCTTAGGACCGACCCACCGATATAACTACAGCAAAGCATTAAAATTATGCTTTTTTTTTTTACTCCACTCGCGGTGTTCGATTTGAAATTCTATCAACTCGGGTGACCCGAATACGGCCGTCGTTTCCGCAGAGTAAACTAATATGAATAAGCAATGTTTAGGACCGACCCCCCGATATAACGACAGTAAAGTATTTTATGATTGCGCGTGTATTTTTTTACTGCACTGCGCGTATTGGCGTATCGGCAAATTCTATGGCAGCGGGCATTTGTTTTGATATATTATTAACCAATAGCTGTCATCCACCCTGCTTGCTGCGGACCGAAATTCGCAAGCGATTTCCGTTTCCGTTTGCTGGATTTCTCGGTTTCTCGGTATGAGTTTACAAATGGCAGCGCCCATACAGTGCTATTTCCGTTTCCGTTTGCTGGATTTTGTTGAAGTCAGTAAGAGTAATGTTTATGTGTATATATCTATATGCGTTAGTCTTAAGCCTCCCCGTGGGTGGGTCGGTATTAATAATATATCAAAACAAATGCCCGCTGCCATAGAATTTGCCGATATGCGCAGTTCAAAACTTTGATATTATTCAAAATTAAAAGAAATGAACAATTTGGCATAAACATGGATGCACAAATGAAATATTAATAGTTTCTTCTGCGGAAAAGACGGCCGTATTCGATTATCACGACCGCGACTCGGGTCACCCGAGTTGCTAGAATTTCAAATCGAACACCGTGAGTGGAGTAAAAAAAATACATGCGCAGTCATAAAATACTTTGCTGTAGTTATATCAGGGGTCGGTCCTAAGCATAGCTTATTCATATTATGCTTATGTAGCTATGATACATACAACATTGAAATAAGTCACAATGGCATTGTCAATGCCTTACAATTATGATGGTTAGGTAGCTAGACTATACCAGAACTCAGAAGTCTGTTAGGTAGATCATTTAAAATTTGAATTCACAACATTTGAACAAACAGTAAATTTAAGCTCTTTCAATCAATAGTTTAAAGGATCTCAATATCTTCAATAGAACCAAAGTTATGACGATTCTAAGATTGCCAAATGGGACACCAATTTTTAATATGGTTTGTATGACAATGGTGAAGTAATTAGGGGAGGCCAACGGATCCAACTTAATGCTTGTACTTCAGACAATGAGAATTTCTATCTATGGGTATTTTGGGGTGCTCTTTTGTGCACATGCTGCAATCAAAATTCATGAAATACAAACAGTTTTAGCGTTATAATGGTTGCAGAACAGTCCACACTATATTTTTGGAAGGCTCCTTGAAATCCACAGGTGAAATCAGTTGATCAGAGTGACCATTTTATGTGAAACGTCTGATGAATCGGTTTATAGCCTTAAAATTCAGTTTAATGGTACTTTAACTTCTTTTTAAAATTTTTAGTTTTAGTAAGAAAAAATCAATTCTTCAGTAGTCAAAATCTTCAATATTTCATAAGAAACACATCAAAATGTATCTGAATTAAAATTATTTTCACACCAAAAGTATCTCAGCGAATATTCCCACAGAGGATGCATAGAGAGTAAGTTAGTTGTGGGCATGGTCAAAGAATGTCCTTCATGGATGCACACTATTTTGAAAGCATCGCGATGGTGGCACCCCTCGTGACTACGCGCATACCTAGCTTAGGACTCACCCCCCCCCCCCCCTATTGCTAATTAATATATGTATTTTTTACGCGTTATTGATATGAACTGGTCCCAGTGCCTTCTCCCATGTTTCAGCTTAGAGCCAGTTTGAGTAGTATATATCCGGCTGGAACGTTATAAAACATGGTCATGGGGAAATATAACTTCTAATTAGACATTGAATTACTCTTTAAAGTCGCCCGGTATACCTAACATAGTCCCAGAAACAAACGAATCCGGTATAAAAAGCTCTCCAAACACACCGTTGCTTAGTTTTTTCCAGTTCATGCAACTGAACATATGGGGGGGGGGGGGGGAGTGTTGTGAGGTCTGTGATGTATGATTACTATGGATGACATGATGGATGGGATTCCCTCATCACATGACCTAGGAGGGTTCCTGACACACACAGGAATCCATGGAAACCACCAAGATGGCCGCAAACAGAATAACACTGATAAAGTCGACATAATCTACATAATTTCATCAATTATTCACACAAAATGTAGCTGGTTCTGATAAATAAACATATGAACTTAATAGTTAGCATTTTAGATAGCAAATTCTGACATTTTTCTCTATAGGGTTGTCTAAAAGGCCTTATCAGTGCTGCTGGACTAACTACAACATAACAATAGCAACCAACCTCAGGTCCCCCCCCCCCCCCCCCCCCCCCACATCTGCAGTTGCATAAACTGAAAACCTGCAACGGGAGGCTTGGAGAGCATTCGTCAGAGTACGATTCCCGTCTGTACGAGGTATACCCGGCCCCTTTAATCTTGAATGTCATTGAACATTGTGGTGTCTTATAACTAATTATTTGTAACTACTTTCTTTCCAGTCGGCCATATTCAACTTCCAAAGTTTGCTGACAGTGGTCCTACTGCTGATATGTACATGCTCATACATTCGATCCATTGCTCCCCGAATGCTGGATAAAAACAAGACTGGGTTAGGAAACTTTCACATACTCAGGGAGGAAAGATCTCCACGATTTTTGTTATTTACCGATTAACGTTAAACAAGATGTAGGATGTATATGAGAGCAGTTGGTTAGTTCGAATCCCATTTTTATACAAACACAGGAACTAAATAATGGTTAGGTATGGGAGATAATATAGCCACAAGGAGAGTTGAAACCTGGGCCGCGTTCAGGGTGCGTCTCGGAGGCACCGCGGAGATGTCTCGGCGATGCTTTTTGGTCTATTTGCGTTCAGGGTGCGTCTCAAGGACGTCTCGGAGATGCCTCCCTTTTCAGACTGGAGATGAAAAGCGCCTCGAAAATGGCCGACGTATTCAGTGATTTCAGCCAATCACAGCGCAGCTTTTCCATTGCAAATGGCCACCGCCTATCGGGACGGCCATTTTCGAGACAACAAACTGCCTTTGCAGTTCAGACTAGCGTGATGTCACGGCCATCTCCGAGCCGCCTCCGAGACAGACCCTGAACGCGGCCCTGACTTCCAGCATTTTCCAGTGATTCCCTGACAGTGTTAGTCCTCTCGGGGATGGGGCGGAGGTGGGTAGCCGCATTTTCATAGAAATTTGCCGTCAGTGTAACCATAGCTTGGTTCTACCGGAACCTGCTAGGTGGCGCCAAGGTCTCGACCCGATTTTCGCGTTCTTTGCCGGATACCACTTTCATCCCCGCATACTATAGTTGTATCCGATTCAGTTTCCGAAATAATCGATCTTTAACGACTGAACTTTCAGTGGCCGATCAAACTGGTCAATTGGCAATTAGTGAATTACGACAGTAGCCATCTTTATTTGCGGGAGATGGTCTACTTGGCACATCACATGGTGCTGCCTCTGAATAGTTATATCTATGCTTTCACCATCTGCCCCTACCGGACGCGGTGGCCGAATCAGTAGAGCGCTGGCTTCCCGTGCAGAAGGCAGGGAGTTCGAATCCCACCCAAATCAAACCAATGACGTATAAAATTGATACTTGTCGCTACCTATCCTGGCGATGGGTATTAATAGGATAGGATGTGGACTGACTTGCAGTTTCATGATAATGTGGCTATGTGGGATATCAGGTTATGGTGCCAACAGCCTGGTCTCCCAGTGGGGCAGCACTATAAAGTTACCATGAGTGTGCATTGTCACAAGTCAGTACCCGTCCTGATGTAACCTTAACTGTTGGTAGGACAACCAAGCCTTCAGTGCCGAGGTACTAGTGTTCCGACCATGATTAATTTCAGTCATTTACACAATTTCATTACAAGAACAATTTTAAGATGAAATATTGTTATTACATTCAACCAATTAAGTGTTTGTAGTGTATCTGATGAGGAGCACACATTCAGTGTATGCATTTATATGTATCTCAGTTGGCTATGTAGATTCAAATCTAGATGTGTTTTGCTTTTGAAAATGTTATGCTTTTTTTCGGACTATGCAGCTTTAGCATTTTGTAAAAACGCACGTTTTCTCAGCTAACATAATAATTTAATATATTGATACGCTCGTAGATTGTGCTCGCATTTTCAACAGTTTATCTCCCTTTTCTTTCAGAGTGTTCGGCATATTCTGGAAATGTGCTCGAATAGGTAAGTAACGGTGGATTTGAACTAACCATGGTATTCAGAAAGAATGATAGGAAGGTAGAGAAGACCAAAGCACTCTCTATCTAGAAATTGAACAAGAAAACATTAACATTACAAGAAAATTGTCAGGATAAAGTTTGTTGGTCATTGCGCAATCATTGCAATAGACGGCAAAGTGTCGTTTTGAGTTTTAGTATTTTATTTGAAGTTGTGTGGGGTTTCTTTTTTAATAAAAAAAATATTTGGAGGTTGGGGCATTTCTCAGGTCAGGCGGGTACTCTAACAATAATATTTAAAAAATGGCCTAAGTGAGACGAGTTGGATTCAATCAGGAGATTGTTGATCACCTCCTCCACTATACATGTATATTTTGTCTTTTTGTAGGTGAACGTAAGAGTCCGTACATGGCCGTCGCGTGCATTGCTATGGCCTTCAGCATATTGTTTATGTCCTGAAACTAGGACATGAACACGGCTATGTGTTGCTGGGGAGCTTATACGCGGATCACGAAGGTCCCACGATCCAAAATGGATGGAATAAACCATAAACAGTCAACAGTGCACTCATCACCTTGTACATAATGTGTACAGCACATGAGAAAGGTTTAGTCCTTCCATAGACTGCATTTTCCAGTTTCCTCCACACAAAAAAATCCTATTCAATGAAATCAAATTCTATTGGCATAATCACAAGGATCATTGGGTAAATGTGTGTATGAATTGAATGTGTGTATGGATTGAGGTCATTTGTCACTATTAAGAAAATGTGCTTCTATTTACGCTATCATGTTTGAGGTACTGAATATTAAAAGATAACTTATACTCAACATTATTATTCATAACAACCTTGCATTTTGTTATTTGTAACAATTTATTTGTACGACATACTCTCATATGTGTAGATTTGCCAATCAAGATATAATACATGTTGGGAACATATGTTATTCAAGTCTTAAGGATATGTTTATTATATATGCATGTAATATATCGGTGTACAATATAAGCGAAAAATTCGCATTAGGAAAAATAAGCTGTCTATGGCCTGGATATCTTTAGGTATCTTATTGCAGTCAAACCTCTCTAAATCGAGCGACCATGGCGCCCACATTAAATGCTTCATTTACGGACGTGGTCGGTTTAGGGAGGGTTTTTAAAAATGGTTACAATGGCATTGTATGGGCGATCGATACTGGGGAGTGGTTGATCTGCGGAGGTCGTCAGTTAGAGAGGTTTTACTGTATATTGGCCCACATCATACACTCGGCTGCAGTAAAACCTCTCTAACCGACCACCTACACGGATCGACCACTCTCCTATATCGATTGCTTTATTTGGGTCCCAACAATACTATTGTAACCATATTCTAACTCCCTAAACCGACCACCTCCCTAAATGGACCACTTAATGTCGATCGAGAGGTTTTACTGTAATTCTAAGTCAGGTACATGGAATTAATTGCATCCACTTTGGCAATGACAAAAATCATTTTTTGCGCCGTAACGCGCTTTCAAGGAGGGTCTGGTAAAAACATAAGGCACTTGATATATTAGGAAAAAACTATCTTTTTATAAACCTAAGGATGAAAGCACTTTGGTACAAGAATTTTTGGAAATGTTGCGGCTGGATTGGCTCAAGTGCAAATAATATAAAGCGGGTGCAGTGGCCGAATCGGTAGATCGCAGGCGTCCCATGTGGGAGATTGGGAGTTTTATTCCCTGTCGAGTCAAACCAATGACCACCAAAATTGATACTTGTCGCTTCCTAGCATGGCGCTTTGCATTAATAGGATAGGACAAGGACTGGTTAGTTCAGTGTCAGGATAATGTGACTGAGTGGGATGTCAGGTCATGGTGCTGGCAGCACTATAAAGTTGCCATGAGTGCGCAGTTACAAATTGATACCCATCCTGATATGACCTTAGATGTTGCTAGGATGTAAAACAACAAACAAGCAAAGAATATAAAGCATCACAAACGAAATACATACAATACAATGTCTAATTAGCTGAGGTCAGGCTAGGGTGATGTTGCCGTCCACATCATGCCTCGGGCATGGCTCAAGCACAAGGTTGCCATTCCGAAGCAATCATCATATCCATTAGGCTATCTAGGCTCCATGATGCAATCCACCTACTCACCTAATCGTGTGAACATGTGGTATTTCATTTCGGGAGGAAAATGCGATGAACATGACGTTATTTGTTTAAAAACGAGGCCATTTAAAATACTGACCATGTAACTATTTTCCGATACATGAAAATAATTACATCAAATATAGGATTAATAATTAAGCCAGATAATAGCTTTAATAAAAGCTGGATTACTCTATATTTATTAAAGGGGCTCAAAATATCAAGCATTATCGAGTTATCCAGAAAAATAGTGTTTACAAAAGAAAAACTACTTTATTCGACTAATTTTTTGTTTAAACAAATTTATATACATGAAAACCAAGATAGCAGTATTCTTGGGCAAATGAGGCAAAGTATAATGTATAAGCTTGTATTTGTAATCAATCTCAAAGCCCTCTCAACCCCGGCACATTTTTGCGACAATACGGTATCTATCCTGTTGCAGTTAATAACTGGTAACAAGACGAGATGGCCGAATGAATTGAGCACCTACTTCCTGTTCTGGGAGGTCATGGTATTCAAACCCTGACTGAGTAAAACTGCATTATGGGTACCTAGCCTGGTGCTTGGCGTCACTAGATTACGCCAAGGAGCAGTGGAATGAGGAACACTAATTGGATTGAAATTTCCTCTGCTTAAAGTTGATTAGTCCGATGGTTTTGAGTTTCTGTCATTTTCTGAGATAGATATATTAGGTTGATGGTTATAATCTACCCTACTTTAATGTGAAGTTACTTATTTTAAATGGTTAACTTTGGTGATATTTGAAGTGCAAATATGCCAAATTAATTTTGGCAAGGTTGTCAAAAATCTTGACAACCATACACTTATGCAGTAACAGCTTCTATTAAATTGACCTGGTATTCCTTTCTATGTGGCAACAATTGCTTAATAAGTACACCAGTATCTAAATTAGATATATAGAATCAAATCTAGGTAGGCGTTTTGGTTTTGAAAATCGGATGCGTTCGTCGGACTATGAAGCATTAATTAAAGTTGCAAAGTCGGATGAAAACAGAAAATTTCCAAAGCCAAAACAATTATCTAGATTTGGTTCTGTATAGCTTAGATAAGGATGCACTTATTAATCATTTGTTGCCACATAAAATGGCATACTGAGCCAATTTAATAGAACCTTCTTACTGTAGAAGCTGTACTTCAAATATCTCAAAAGTTGATAATTTCAAATAAAAGTTACTTCAGACCAAAGTAAGGTAGATTATCACTATCAACCTAATATGTTTATCTCAGAAAATGACAGAAACTCAAAACCACTGGACTATGCAACTTTAATACACAGAGGCAACGATACCTATTTGATTTTCTACCCCCCCCCACCCCCGACAAATTACTAAGACGCATCACTCACAGGATTGGGGGGGGGGGGGGGGGGGTGCACACCCATTCTGAATCAATTTAATATACAGAGATGAAAGACCTCCGCGGTTTCGCGGATTTCCGGGATTTCTTATATTCACCGATTAACGTCAAATAAAATTCTGAAAGATGGGATGTACATGACAACAGTTGGGTGGTTCGAATCCCATTCTTATATGACCTTAGATGTAGTTAGAACATAAAACCTAAGTAAGAAACTGTTAGATTTGGGCGATAATACAATCACAACAAGGCTAGATGAGATCTGACTTCTGGTATTTTTCCGTGGGAGAATATCTGCCTTTCCGCTTTTTTTCCCCGGAGACCACTTTCATCCCTGAATATATTCATCTCAGAAAAATGGCAGAAACTAAACCATCGGACTGCAACTTTAACCCACACATTTAAATAACCCCTGAGGAACTCTTTCCCTAATGCTTCCCTAATTAATCAACTTTGACCCTCTTCTTGGTGCACGACACGTACATGACGAGCCCCATGATGATGGTGATGTGGTCGGAGAGCACCCTGATCTGGTTCCACGTGTCCATGCCCCAGCGTCTCGTCCAATAGTTGACGCGCGTGTCCACCACGGCCGTGCTGACGCACATGAAGGCGATCAGTGCGCATGCGGCGTCGCGCACATACATGCCCGGCAGGAAGCACATTGCGCATGTGCTCAGACACACGACCCACGTATACAGCGCTGCCTTGCCGAACGGCATGAAGGTGAGGAAGGCGGTGTTGTCCTCCCGAGACTCGACCAGGGAGTAGGTGGCGCACACCAGCCACAGACCCACCAACGACTCCCCGATTCTGCGCAGTTGGGCCGAGCGTGGTTTGGCCATGGTGAAAAAGGCATACAGCATGATGATGCCTGCCGTGCCCACCAGGCGGCTTGACATGCGGATCTGGAAATGGGACAGTGTTGCTGTTAGTGTTGGCACTGTTAGTATTACAGTTGCATTAGTCCGATGGATTTTGAGTTACTGCCATAGGTTGACGGTTACAGGGTCCGTACACATGTGAAGATATGGAATTCAAGGCTTTTTCAAGGCTGTTTTTTTAAAAACAGGAATTCAAGACTTTTTTATTTGGATTTCAGGGGAAAAAAACAATGGTGAATGATGATTTCAGACTAATTTAGATCAGTAGGGACAGTTTAATGGAATTCAAGGCTTTTCAAAACTACTAATTACCCAAAATAAGTTAAATTCAAGCCCTTGAAATGGGGTAAATGAAGGTGGTTCCCCAACAGATTGGAGAACCCCTTCAGGTTGCATTTTCACACTAACCATTGTGGACACTGACATCAGTATTTCCCCATCACATATATAGCTACACAAACTGAAAAGGTGTGTGCTTGGGGAGCATTTGTCAGATTATTGTTCCAGTCTCGGCGGCCTATGCCATATCCCTTTTACCATTATTTGGATGGTTGACCATCTGGGAATACATGAGGCAGGCTTATAGTTATAGCCTCCCAGTCCAAATATGAGTGATGGTTAAAGAATAATTAAAAGAGGAGAGAGAGTGGACATACAGTGACCCATTTCCTGTATTGCAGCTTTTCATTGACGTAAAGGTTGTATGCTAGGTAAAGTAGCTGTCCAACGGAGAAAATTGAACTTTCCTTCCGTCGCACATTGAAGCTCATGCAGACCCCACAGAGGATCGAGATGATAACGTGGCCGTAGATTAGGTTTGGTTCCATGAAGGGATATCTGAATGACAAATAAATTAAGATAAATCATAGTTAATGCTATTTTAGACATACAACCTAATTGTAATTATTTAGTGATTGAAATGCGACAGTTTATATACTCCTAATAGTACATACAATAAATAACACAATTAGTAGCCTACACGAAATTGCAGTTGGCACGAAGAACAAGTAACGTTTCGTGCATATATACTTTCTTTTCTCCCTTCTTCATCGTGTCCTTCCACCAGTTATCTCAAGGGATTTTCGAGCAGAGGTATGATTGGGACGTGCTCTCGGTGGTGGATGGTGGTAGCCGGATTTGCAATCAGATAGCTGATTCCCAGAGCCGCGATGTGGATGCTCCTGCTGTGGCCAGTTTGTCGATAGAAAGCCCGGGCCTACACTTTTACCGACCTGAATCACATTTAACTAAGACTAGTACTACTCGTAGTAGTACTAATAGTATGAAACTATGATTAAGAAACCTTATGACTAGTCTGATTCGTGATTTGCTAATGTGTATTATAATAATATAAAGGAACGGAGCAATTCCAATATTGATATCATATTTCATTGTATGTTTATTTGCGTGTATTCGGATTCGCGCACCCACCTGTCTATGGGCGCGTGATTGGGGCGCCAACTGTTTGGTGTGGAAATGATTCAAACCACTGTGACTTCGCTCGCATTTTTCTTTTTGGTAGGGCATATTAGTCCCAGCCAGAGAACTAATAAAGAACTCAGCCCAACTCTGCTTTGTCTAACCTTATTGCCTAGTGGTTTATATATATATACATTAGCGTACACAGCGTAGCTAATCTAGCTTCTCACTAAAGGCCAAATAAAGATTTTTTTTAATGGTGATTTTCCCCGCCCATGCCTGGAAAATCTCCAGTCCCCGTTGTTAGAAATGCGTCGACGTCGCCGTCGGGCAAGCAGCAATTCAATGTTTGTATCCATTTTTAGGTCATTGACATTGGTTTGACTTGGCCATGGTTCGAACCGCCGGCCCGCCCCTGATTTTTATTTTAAGATGACGATCACCAATTTAAAAAATTTTGTTTTGCCTAAATTGGTCTATGTTAGGGCCTAATACAGACCAAGTTCAAAAGCTTTCGAAAGTGGGCGTGGTTCATGATTATACAGAATACCATAGCACTACACTGTCTACAGGGTAGATTTATACAAGATTCACCCAGTACTTGTTTCCACCCCTACTACATTCTACAAGTACGGGGACGGGTAGATAAAAGATTCATCCCGTAGCCTACTTGCAGTACTTTAGTTTAGTACCGTGGCGTAAGACTTAAGTACGGGGTAAACGCTTTATCTCGGACTAGGCCTAAGGCTAAGCCTAAGGGGTGATCACTAATGGAAATCGTCGCAATGAATTCATGAAATATGTTGATATTATATTCAAACTCACGTCTCTCGCTTTGCCCGTTCAGCAAGCAACATAATGAAGGAGAGAGCATTGATGAAGGGATACCGAGCAACTATAAATAAAGCTGCCGTGCGAACAGCACTCCGAGAAACCCACGCCATGTTTGTCTACACGCGAGCTGAAGCAGTCTTCGGGAACCAGCCAGTGGCAGAGCCGTTCACGAGATTAGTAAACTAGTGATATTACGCGTAGTTAAAGGTATTAATTATATTATTTACATTATGTGCACAGGGAATATTTTGCAATACATACACTTACATTAGTGTATCACCAACGGCAATCTTATTTAGAAAAATAGGAATCTAGAAGGCGACAGTCATTCGGTGATACACCGACTCACTTGTTTGCTTCTGTCACCTTTATCCTGCCTAAACTTACTAATATTATGATGACATCGTATCAAACGACAAATGCCTAATAAGAAATAACATATTAGGGTAAGCACTTATCGTTGATTTTGATTGTATTCAATATCTGTTGATTTTACACAGATTATCATACTAACCCCAGTTTTCTTTTAAAATAATGGCACAGACCACACTTTCCACAGTGATTCACAGTGAATCAGTGAAGAGTGGCCAGTGGGTGGTTTAACTGGTTAACTGGTTAACTATCATCAAAAGTACCATCATAAGACATAACTATGTAAGAGGATCAGCCCCTCCTTCAATAATCAATATTGAATGAAGTGTTATAGAGCCTTAGGCTTAGCAGGTGTACACAGTCTTGCTATTAGTAGTATTACTACTACTCGTAAGAACTTAGTCAGCAGATCTGTGACTAGAATCTAGTCTAGATACATGATTATGATAACATGATAATGATTCACCCCGTACTTACAGTCTTACTGTAAGTCTTACAGTTATTTCATAACTAAGCATTCAAGTTCTGGGTATGAATATTTTCGAGCTCTACTAGTATTGTCCATGTTGCCGGTAACATGCATAATTCAAAGCTTTGGCGATGGGCTCCATAGTGATGCTAACCATAGATACCAAGTGCAGTAGTCTGAGTAGAGCATTCGGTAACCCTGCCCCTGGTCGAAGTTAACTTCCGGAGGTCGATTCCAAATTTAATTCATTCCTCACCCACTGGTCAGTGGTTGATCATTACGGATGAGATCTCTTTTACATCTGCAATTTTAACCATCCCTCCCTCCCAAGTAATCTGCTTGGGCTGAGAGCTAGATGCCAGATGACCCTTTTCTCTGTTTGCCTGTGTAAAAATGAAAAGCAATTGATGTGTGCCTGGTGTGCTTCGAGAGTATGACCGTGATCAACCCTAGCTGATGCTTCCTGTCTTCAATTCTCAAGAAAATTAATCTTCAACATTTAAACTAATAATCACTAAATAGATAACTATTATCATGAATTATCTGCAAATAAGTAATTGTGGTAGTTAGGCTTAATATCTCATCTGGGTTGTACTATCCAGGCCTATAGAATAGATCAGGACAAGCAAATTAGTACCATCTGTACTGACGAGATCTTAGCTTGTTTTAATTGTTAGCTATTGATAATTATATCAGAGACTACTGTACAAATTTGGCAAGGACTGGTTAGCTCAGTGTCAGGATAATGTGACTGCGTGGGATCTTGGGTCATGGTGCTGTCGGTCTGATTTCCCAGTGGGACAGCACTATAAAGTCGCGGTACCCGTCCTGATATGACCGTAGTTGTTGCCAGGACATAAAATTCCAACAACCAACCAACCAACCCGGTTTAAGAAGAGTGACCGATATATGCATTTTATTAATAGAGGACTCTTCCCCCAGCAAGTAACAACACATGACGTTAGTGGCATTACGATGGCGTCTATCCTGGATCAGTATGAGCAGGCCTCATCACGGCCTCACCTGGCTCGAGGAACTCAACGGGATATGCAAGAGCCGGTAAGTATATCAGTGATACTGGTGCTGTATGGTAAACGACAGCTAGTAAGGATGCGGGCACCCATCTTTTGAAATAAGACCATGTCCGGGACAAGTGAAAATTTAGACGGACAAGTGAAAATCATACCTGACTTGTTCGTTGGACAAGTGAACATTTTTCGCCGTGAATATGGCCTATGCTGCCGACACGGCGTAAAGCAACCACCAATCAATCAAGTGAACATTTTTGCTTATTTCTATGACTGTCTATTAAGGACTTCTGACGTAAAGCTCCAACAACCAACCAACCAGGTATATTTTGTTGTTGTTGACACCTTATGATACTATTATTCAAATTTCTAAATTTACATTGCTCTGTATTAAATTAGTTTCACAATAACTTCATGCTTATTTCCAGTTGGATGACCATCACGTGAAGAATGTATTGTGCATGTTATGTAATAACATGAGTAATTCATAACATTTGGTCACCTCACATCTACTGAATTACTTGGTTGCAAAACAGTAAAAATTTAAATGAAGAACTGGTTTAACTCACAACATAGATCTTATTATTCTGTAGACTATGCTGACAGGCAAAGAAATTATCAAAACCAAGTTATTAAAACTAAAATTTAGAGAACCCAGTTAAAACTCATTTTGGCTCCTTAATAACACAAGTAATTCTATTACATAGAGTGACTTATATCTAGTAACTGGATTGGGCTTATAAGTAATATAAATAGATAAACTGGATAAACTCATATTCTGGAGATACTGTTCTGATAGCATAAAAAATATATTAAAAAAATATAGAAATGTCATAAACTATGAAATTATTTAATTTAAGTTGATCTCCAACTGCTAGTGGACATTCTCAAAGAATTAGAAGTCCCAGTTCTATCTATGCATGTTATATAAATCATCAGTAATTTATAGACTAGGATTTTATTCCTATCTATTGTTCTTTGTAAACTGACAAATGGGTTCAAACTTAGATTAAGTTCTATCTACTAACTAGATTGAGCTTCTAAGCAATATAATATTCTAGAGATAATGGTCTCATAGTTTCAAAAAGAAATCAAATACCTTGCTGATATTTATCTACTGAAATTTATAAACAAGAACTTAAATAAAATTCAAATTGATCTCCAACTATTAATGGACAATCTCAAGGAATTAGAAATCCCAGTTATATCTATGCATGTTATATAAATCATCAGTAATTTATAGACTAGGATTTATTCCTATCTATAGACTACATCACGGTTCCGACTGCGCATGCGCTGAAAACGGCGTTGGGAGCAAAGCAAAGGCATACGGCCATTGAGTTTGCCAATGCGCGCAGTGAAAAACTTTAGTTTTATTCAAAAATAATAGAAATCCAAAACCCTAACCATATCAATTTAATATAATCTTTTTGTTAAACATGTTTTCTATATGTGTTCCAAGCGGTTTGTCTCTAGGTGGTGTAGTTTTATCAATATTTCACTTTTTATGAATGGAGATTGCTCACTGCCATTGACAATGCACTGAGTACTCTAGCTATGGCTCTAACACTAGTCTGAGTGCCTAGATCTTTCTAAATCTAAATGCACATGGCATAAAATGTGCTGATTATATTGATGTAAATGCAATGCTGGATAAAAGATTAATATCTTAATTTATTATATATATTTTTTTAGTTGGTATTCTATGTTTCAAACAAGAGCTGAAACTAACACATTTGATAGCTGCACCCAGTGTATTAGCATGTGCCATGTGCTTTTGGGGGGGGTGTTTTGCTCTGATGCATCCCACAATGCACCGCGCCGCTGGAACCGTGATGTTGTCTATAGTTCTTTTGTAAACTGACAAATGGGTTCAAACTTAGATTAAGTTCTATCTACTAACTAGATTGAGCTTCTAAAGCAATATAATAGATAAACTGGGTTAACTCATATTCTAGAGATAATGGTCTCATAGTTTAAAAAAGAAATCAAATACCTTGCTGATAGGTATCTACTGAAATTTATAAACAAGAACTTAAATAAAATTCAAATTGATCTCCAACTATTAATGGACAATCTCAAAGAATTAGAAATCCCAGATATATCTATGTATGTTATATAAATCATCAGTAATTTATAAACTAAGATTTAATTCCTATCTATTGTTCTTTATTAAAAATGCCAAAGAACTCTGCTGGAATGACTGAACCCACAACATAGAAGGTTTCTGACTATTCAAAACTGGTGTTGCCAAAGTGATGTAAACAAACTTGAATGCGTTGCCATAACCACTCAACTCAATCTGTGATCCAGGGATTTTGCATCTGGGTTGCTAGGTCCAGTAGTGAGGACACATTCATGTCTCCAAGCAATCATATCAAATGTCAAAAACAATCTCCAAGGAAACCCATAGTATATATAGAGGTGGAAAACCTAGAATCTACAACTCACTTTGTCCTGGCACTCATACAGTAAACACCTGGAAGGTGGTTTTCCCCACCCTCCCTCCCTCCCTCGTGTACTTATGATATGGCTACTAGGGCTGAGTGTTAGAGGTATTCGGTTGAATCGAACCCGGAACTTTGAGTGTGTGTTTTAATAACATAGCCTGTGTGTTGTTATAGATATGACTAAAACTGACATGTGGTATAATACTTATGTATACTTACAAATGAATGATTGTACAAACCTATACTGCTACGAATAATCTTGAAGTTGTAAATAAATTATAAAGTTACTCCCAGTCCAGTCTTTTGTTATGAATTATGCTTATGGACATACACATCAGGTTCTAACCTACAATGGTTCGTTATCGTTTAAGGTTTCGACAGGATTCATCAACGCACGTCTTGAGGATGATACGCCAATCTTCAACAAGCAAAGATTCAGCTTTAGGTAAGAACTTGCCGGTGTTTGATTTGAGTCTATATATGGCTCGCTGAAACAGAACCGTCTGCGTAATGCAATTGCCGCGGCGTGTGTGAACACCTAGCAGTAGGTTGTAGTGTGATGGACTGCCGTAGGTGGCGCCATAATTGAGATTAAGCTGCAGGCAATGCACAATAGTGGGAGAAACATATTTGTTATCTATAGTATTGTAGTAGTCCCTACATGAGCCTCACTACCACGTGGTGGCAGCAGAGATCAAACCACCCACTGTAAGCTTGCCGATGGGCAGGTCCCTGGGTGGACTGCCCCATGTGTGGCCGACTAGCGGCTTCTCCCCCCCCACTCCCCACCCCACCCCCCGCACTTTGGTCACAGAGGTTACCTGCGACCTAGTTGATCAGGGGGTAGGCCACTTGGCTCTGTGAAGCCAGGGGGCGGGCCACTTGGCTCTGTGAAGCCAGGGGACGGGCCACTTGGCTCTGTGAAGCCAGGGGGCGGGCCACTTGGCTCTATATAGCCAGGGGGCGGGCCACTTGGCTCTGTGAAGCCAGGGGGCGGGCCACTTGGATCTGTGAAGCCAGGGGGCAGGCCACTTGGCTCTGTGAAGCCAGGGGGCAGGCCACTTGGCTCTGTGAAGCCACGGTGGGCAGAGATACTGTGATAAACGTGGACGCATGCATTTCTTCTTGTCGTCATTCCTTTCTGTGAGCGTTCAAGAATACTGACCAAGGAAAATAAGCTGTGTGCGGCCTCTCACATTATATTTGCGTGATAAATTCAAGGATGAAAGATCTCTGCGATTTCGCGGATTTCTTCGATTTTGTTTATATTCTCTGATTAACATTCCTCAAATGTTTGTTTTTTTGTTTGTTGTTGTTTTACGTCCAAGGAATCAGGATATATATGACAGCAATTTGTAATTTGAATCCCATTCTTATATGACCTTGGATATGGCGAGAACATAAAACCCAAGCAAGAAAGAGTTAGACATGGGTGATAAAATAGCCACAACAAGGACAGTAGAAATCTGACTTCCAGCATTTTTCTGCAAGTCCCTGACAGTGCTAATGCTATGGGGGAATAATCTGTGTTTTCACGGATATTTGCC
Source organism: Branchipolynoe longqiensis (assembly GCA_030323885.1). Taxonomy (NCBI): domain Eukaryota; kingdom Metazoa; phylum Annelida; class Polychaeta; order Phyllodocida; family Polynoidae; genus Branchipolynoe; species Branchipolynoe longqiensis. The sequence goes on along the minus strand of CM059193.1, from coordinate 67,560,382 downwards.
ATCAGTGTAATAATAACCACAGGTTGGTTCTGCTGAAAATCGCTAGCTGGCACCAGGGTCTTGACCTGATTTCCGCGATTTTTGCCGGACACCAATTTCATCCCTGTGAGTCATACCTTGTAAATATAAATTGTGAAATCATGAACATAGTCTTAGGTATATAATATAGGTTCAATCTCCACTCACAGGTGGCGCCATGGTGGAAGAAGTGGGAACTAACCTGTAGTATATATATAATATATCAAAGTTTTGTGTAAGTCAGATGACAATAGAAGAGCTGCAGGGAATAGAGTTGGTGTTTATATTTCCATAATTTCATTATAGAGCACATAACTATATTCAATTAGCCACAGTATCCATTGTGCCAATATTTTATACACATCCATTGTTATGCCATCCTAAGCTTTATGGAAAATTTAACTCAATATAAAAAATAAAGGGTGCAGTTCTAGTATACATGTTTTATTCTGATTAATTTCTACTACCTATATGTTCATTACGGTAAAACCTCTGTAACTGACCACCTGCACAGATCGACCACTCCCCTATATCGATCGCTTAATTTGTGTGCCAAATGATCGCCCATACAATACCATTGTAATGATTTTTAAAACTCCCTAAACTGACCATCTCCCTAAATGGACCATTTAAAGCCGGTCGATTTAGAGAGGTTTTACTGTATAGTAAAACCTCTCTAACTGACCACCTCCACAGATCGACCACTCCCCTATATCGATCGCTTTATTTGGATCCCAACAATACCATTGTAACCATATTTTAACTCCCTAAACCGACCACCTCCCTAAATGGACCATTTAAAGCCGGTCCCATGGTCGGTCGATTTAGAGAGGTTTTACTGTATGAGGATTTGCAGTAATTCTGTGTTTGCGTGTTCTTAGCCCGCCGGACCCCATCACTCACCTTGTGGTGTGCAACCATTTCCTGGTGACGGCTATGAGTTCAAACATCCTACTGCGGATAGACCTCGAGCACCCAGATCAACGTGATGGTTAGTTAACTATTATTGTCATTATTAGTACTGATGATAGCAGTGCTGCCACTTTGTACTTTAAAAAAAGTATTATTCTTTTTTCAAGGAAAAACTACTTTTTATACTTTTTAAAAATATTTTTGATTCAGGTGTAAATACTTTTTAATACTTTTTTTCTGTAAAAAATTCCAAATCTGGTAATTGTAGTCTCTTCAGACTTAGAATTAGGAATTTGATGAGATTGAGAGATATGCTTTGCAGGAGTGGTATATGTTCTGTTGAGTGGAACTTTTGCTGAGCTCTCTACTGCACTGAGATTGATGAGACTGTACTGAACTATGCAAAACTGAGGATTCAACAGCCACAACTCCTCATAACACTGCATACATCATTCCTGAAGCGTGTTCACAAGCAGCACATGTTAGCTTAACAAGGTAACAAATGGTTACAAATCAGGGTACGTTGACCCTTATTTACACTTTTAAAATATTCTCTTTTTTAAAGAAAATGTTGATGCTTTTGGAAAAAAAGATGTTATGCTTTTTCGTGGGTAAAATCTAGAGTGACAGCACTGTGGTAGTGGTAGTAGTAGTAGTAATAGTAGTAACAGTAGTAGTAGTAAGAGTAGTAGTAGTAGTACTAGTAATACTAGTAGTAGTAGTACGAGTAGTCAGAACCATTCACCACAGCCAAAGAGAGACAGAAATGGTAAAAGAAATTGCTGTAGCAGTTTCACCTCCCCCACCCACTCCACCGGCATCAACTAATTCGGTGAAAGGATTAAGTAAGTATTAGTTGTACTAGCATTATTATTAGTATCGTTGTTATTAATACGGTATATACACGAATATAAGTCGACTTTGAGTATAAGTCGAGGGGTATTTTTGAAAGAAATATCTGGAATTAGTCCTAACCCGACTATAGTATAGGTCAAGTTTTATTTTATTTACTGACAAATTAAATTTCATTCATACCTATGCACAAATATTCAACAAGATGACAATGCCACTGGTCATTCAGAAACCTTCAAAATCAGACTTGTCATCAGACTCCTCCAGTAACTGCAGTACCTGTTCATGACTAAGAGCATTACTGTAATATTCATCACCAGTGTCAATGTCAATGTCCTCTTTTGTGTGCTAAATTTCCTCGACTTATATTCGAGTATATACGGTAGTAGTATCAGCCGTATTAATCACATTTACTACTTCTAGTACAGATTTCTTCCTTTTGGTTTTCTCTTGCCTCGCTGAAAAAGCTCACTAATTTACACTGATATAAGCAACATATCTCTTAACTGTTCTTTCCAAAGTGCCTCTGGTATTTCATATTTTACGAAGTCACCCAGAACATCTCTTATTGTAGAAGCATCAAACCGAAAGACCAGTGCGCTTTAAGTGCTCAACAACGACAAAGGTTTAAAAGAGAAGGAGAAGATAAATTTCTAGTCACTAACATTAGGCCTACATTTCTTTGCCTTATCCTTATCTGAGCCGTCCTGATATGACCATATATGTTGCTAGGATGTAAAACCCCACCAACCAACCGTATCTGGGTTTCCTTCCACCGTGCAGAGGTAGAGATTCCCAAGGCGTTAGACGACCGCATTTACCGCATCTACCTGGACCCGACTGGTCGCCATCTTATCGTCAGCATGGTGTCTTCTGAGAACTACTACCTGTCGAGGAAATCCAAGAAGCCACGTGCACTTGGAAAACTCAAGGTGGGCATTGTGGGCTATGAGAACAAGATCATTGTGGGCTATGAGAACAAGATCATTGTGGGATAAGAGAACAAGGGCAGTGTGGGCTATGAGAACAATGGCAGTGTGGGCTATGAGAACAAGGGCAGTGTGGGCTATGAGAACAAGGGCAGTGTGGGCTATGAGAACAATGTATGTGTGAACAATGAGGATATCAGTGTGAACAATGAGAACAGTGTCAGTCTGATTTGTTTGTTTGTTTGTTTGTTGTTGTTTTACGTCTAGCAACATCTAAGGTCATATCAGGACGGGTACCAACTTGTGACAGTACACAGTCATGGAACAATGAGAACAATGTCAGTGTGGGTCATGAGAACAACGTCAGTATGTGCTATGAGAACAACGTAAGTGTGGGCACTGAGAACAATGTCAGTGTGGGCTATGAGAACATCAACGTGGGCTATAAGAAGGAATTGATTACACAGGGTGGGCCATGAGAAAGTCAGTGTGGGCTATGAGAACAATGTCAGTGTGGACTATGAGAACAACGTAAGTGTGGGCTATGAGAACATCAAGGTGGGCTATAACAAGGACAAATTGGGCTATGATAACACAAGGTGGACTATGAAAACAATGTCAGTGTGGGCTATGAGGCAATGTCAGTGTGGGCTATGAGAACAATGTAAGTGTAGGCTATGACAAGGTCAGTGTGGGCTATGACAAGGTCAGTGTGGGCTATGACAAGGTCAGTGTGGGCTATGAGAACATCAAGGTGGGCTAAAACATGGACAAATTGGGGTGTGATAACACAAGGTGGGCTAGGAGAACAAGGTCAGTGTGAGCTATGAGAACCTGTTCAGTATTAGCAATGAGAACCTGGTCAATATGGCTATAAGAACATGGTGAATATAGCTATAAGTATAAGAACATGGTCACGGACTGACAACGTTAGTGTGGGCTGAAGCAAGGTCATGGTGGGTGAGAAGAGGCACGGTAAGATCTAAGAACAAATCTGGCGGACTTAGTGGTAGAGCGTCCGCTTCTCCTCTATGGGAGGTTTGGGATATTCTTCCTGGCCAAGTCAAACTAAGGCCCTATATAAATTGGTACTTGGCGCTAGTTTTCCTGGCACCTGGTATTACTAGGGTAGGGAAAGGACTGGAAAGCTCAGTGTGAGGATAATATGACTGAATGGTTTATCGTCTAATGGTGAATGCGGAATGATTTTCTTTATTAATGATCTCTGTAAACTTGTTTGTGGTATCAAATCGGGGAGTTCCCATTTATTGTTGACGGGTACATAGTTAATACCTTATTAATACCGCAATTAGTATTTTAATCTAGATATACTATGTTAGTTGTTTTTGTTTTTTGTCATACATTTAAAGGTTAGGTTGGTGCATGATTTGTATGGGTCTCAGGTACTTCATTTTCTTTGTTGTTTTCAGCTCATTTTGGTTTAGAGACACCTCCTATTATTTCAACTGCACGTTTTTTACCTGGCACTTACATGATCATTAGTTGTTGGTGTCTTCTATTGGTTTGTGATGTTCTATGGCTTATTTACTGTTTATTCCTGATTTATTACTTAGTACGCATTTCTTCATCTATATCTCACTTCTAGTCTTTCTTGATTTTCTTTTTGTATTCTTTTAGTGTTAGTGTTTTGGTGTTTCTTTGATCACTGCTTTGGCTATTCCAAGCTTTTATGTTCTCGATAGCTAATACGCTTCTGTCGAAGCACCCACAGTTGGATCTTTCTACTACTACATAAGCAGTGGGGGCTATGACGGAACCAGATCGTTGAATGAGTTGAATGTGGGTCTCCCGTTTTGGTAGATTGTGGGGTTCGAACCCTGGTCGAGTAAAACCAATGACTTAAAAATTTATGCTTGTCGCTTCCTAGCCATGTGCTCACCATTATTAGGATATGGTAAAGACCGGTTGGCTCAGTGTCATGATAATGTGACTTGAGTGGGATATTGGGTCATTGTGCTGGCGGCCTGGCCTCCAACTGGGGCAGCACTATAAAAGCACCATGAGTGTGCACTGTCACAAGTCATTACCCGTCCTGATATGACCTTAGATGCTGCCAGGACGTAAAACTCCAACAACCAACCAAATATAGACTGTGGCACTGATTGCGCTGTCACTGTGCATTTCAGGGCCACCAGATTAGTGCCATTGGGTGGAATCGGCAGAACACGAAGGACACAACGACGGGCGAGATCCTACTAGGAACCACCAGGGGTGAGTGAGCGGCAAAACAGGGCTCGACCAGACGGGGTGGCCTAATGATTTGAGTGTCCGTCTCCTGTTTTGGGAGATCAGAGGATCCGAACCCATGGTCGAGTCAAACCAATGACTTAAATATTGATACTTGTTGCTTCCTAGCCTGGCGCTTGCCATTATTAGGGTATGGCAAGGACTGGTTGGCTCAGTGTCAGGATAATGTGACTGAGTGGGATATCAGGTCAAGGGGCTGGTGGCCTGGTCTGCCAGTGGGGCAGCACTATAAAGTCGCCATGAGTGCACACTGTCACAAGTCAGTACCCATCCAGATATGACCTTAGATGTTGCTTGGATGTAAAACAACAACAAACAAACAAAACATGGCTCGCACGGGTAGCACTTCTTAGCTTTACTTAAAGTTGCATTGTTCGATGCTTTCGAGTTTTTGCTATTTACTGAGATAAATATATTATACTAATCGTTATAATCTACTTTACTTTAGTTTGAAGTAACTTTGATTTTAAATGGCTAAGTTTGGACATATTTGACCTCAAAACATGCGAAAATAATTTTGGCAAGAATGCCAAAACTCAGTAGTAACGGTTTCTATTTATTGACTTATTATACCCTTCAATGCAGCAACAAATGCTTAATAAGCACACCAGTATCTAAGTTAGATATGTACAATCAAATCTAGATAAGTGTTTTTGGTTTTGAAAATTTGATGTTTTCATCGGACTATGCAACTTTAAAGCTGCATAACATTTTCAAAGCCAAAGCAATTATCTAGATTTGATCCTACATATCTAATTTAGATACTGATGCACTTATTAAGCATTTGTTGCCACATAGAAGTGCATAGAGAGGCAATTTAATAGAACCTTTCACTGCATACAGCTATGGTGTCAAGAGTTTGGGTGTGCTTGCCAAAATTGATACGTGACGAAGGAGGAGAGGGAAGCAGGTATTGGAATAAAACACACTTTATTCACACAAACAATGCATCAATGTTATAGTGTACAATGTAGGTAGTTAAATATAGTAATGACGGTATAACATGTAGCAATGAAGATAAAGTGCAGTATCATAGGGCAATAATTCACAGTGTCAAGAGGTGCATTGGACCATGTCCGAGGTTAATGTCATATCAGGGTTTGAAGTCAGATGGGAGGGAGGCGCCCCGAGGAGCCCTCCACCCTATGAGAGAGAGAAGAGAAAGGAGAGAGTAAGTAAGGGTAGGTGGGTGGAGAAAATTATGTCCGTGCCAGGAGGGTGAGAGGAGGCGAGTGGCTAGGAGCAGCAAGGGCGGCCGGTTACAAGGGCCGAGGGAGGGGGGGGGGTGTTATGTCAGCGACCCAACGGTCGCGGCAGGGGAAGGATAGAAGGGGTGGGGGGTCCTCCTCCCCCACCACGAATCAAACGCAATGCGAGCATTACGACCGATACATGACGAAGGAGGAGAGGGAAGCAGGTATTGGAATAAAACACACTTTATTCACACAAACAATGCATCAATGTTATAGTATACAATGTAGGTAGTTAAATATAGTAATGACGGTATAACATGTAGCAATGAAGATAAAGTGCAGTATCATAGGGCAATAATTCACAGTGTCAAGAGGTGCATTGGACCATGTCCGAGGTTAATGTCATATCAGGGTTTGAAGTCAGATGGGAGGGAGGCGCCCCGAGGAGCCCTCCACCAAAACTGAGGAGAGGGCTCGAGGGGCGCCCGAGGCGGCGATGCGGGGGACGTAGGCATGGACCGAGGCGGAGGTCCAGGTCCCCTGCTCCATTATGTCCCCGAGGGGGACGCCGGCGCACTGGCAAGCCTGGGCCGTCCCCCCCGGCGCAGGCTGTGGAGGGTGTAGCCGTCGGGGGCAGGCACCCCGAGGGCCGAGAGGGCGCCTCGCAGGATGGCCGTCAGTGTCCGAGGGTCGAGGGGGCGGCCGGAGGGCAATATGAAGGCGGGATCGGCGGGGCAGGCAGGCACCAGGGCGACTGAGGCGGTCCAGGTCGCCACGGGGCAGAGCGGGCGGCCGGGTGAGGCGGGGATGAAGAGGGCGACCGCCCCCGAGGGCAGCGCGATGGTCTTGGTGGTGCGGAGGGTGACCCGCAGCCCCCCGGGGGCGGGGGCGACGTCGCTGCGTGTGATGGTGTGGGGGCGCCCCACACCTCGGGCTGGGGAGAGGAGGCTCGACTGCCGTAGCATCCCGTAGTACCCGAGGAGCAGAGCGGCCCAGGGGACGACGCCTGAGGGCCCGGCGAGGGCGAGGTGGCGGGCGACAGCCGCGAGGGTGGCGGGCGTCAGTGGAGGGGCGGGGCGGACGACGTGCCCGGAGGGCCGCTCTCCACCGCGACGGACGTCTCTGGCGAGGCGCGAGGTGAAGGCGCTGGGGTCGGCCCCGGCCGCCTCCAGCCAGGAGCGCGCCCCGGAGAGGGCGTCCCGGACGGAGGCCGGCGCCAGGGGGCGGGCGTAGAGCGAGGCGGTGTAGGCGGCGACGTCGAAGGGCGTCGGGGCGAGGGGGTCCCAGTGGTGGCCCGAGGCGAACTCGACGTATCCTCGGGCCTGTCGATGACGGTTCCTCCAGGTGGAGGGGGCGAGGGCGGCAATGCTCAGCCCGTCGACGGCGGCGACCTCGGAGGCGGTGTACCCTGGATCAGAGGCCGGGGTTGTAGGGAAAGTCATCATGGTCGGCGTCGGCGCGCTCAAGCCCGAGGCGGGCGACCTCGTCTCGGGCCACGCCGGCCCAGCGACCAGGGAGGTGGGCGTCGGCAAGGACGAGGTCGGCGCCGGGCTTGTGGACAATAGTGAGCTCAAAGCAGGCCTCGGCCGCCATCAGCCAGAGTTCCCGGGCGCAGGTCCCGAGGGTGGGGTCGCGGGCCCGCCCCGAGTCGAGGGAGGCGGCGGAGGCCATGTTGTCCGTGTTGACGACAACGTTGGCCCCCGCGACGTCAGCCGGGAGGAGGGCGCAGAGCGCAACCACCAGGTTGACCGCCTCGAGCTCGTGGATGGCGGGGAAGCGGGCGCGGAAGGCCTTGGAGTACCCTCGGGCGTAGTATCGCCTGGGGGAGTAGGCCCCACCCCCGGTGAGGCATGAGTCGCACTCGATGACGATCCTCCGGGTCCCCGGCGGGCGGAGGAGATGGATGCCGTTGGAGGCGCGCCCGTAGGCCGCGAACCAAGCCAGGTCCCGGAGGGCGTCGTCCCCGAGGGTGATGGTGGCGAACCCGTGGCAGCTGCGCAGGGCCGCGAGGAGGTGTGCCATGAATTTTCTCGCGGGCAGGACGCAGCTGCCGACGTGGTTGAGGCGGCCGAGGATGCTCTGAAGCTCCTGGCGCCCGAGGGTAGGCTGGGCGACCCGGGCCTCGCAGTCGGCGACGAGCTCGTCGACTTTGTCGGGGGCGATGCGGATGGTCATGGCGTCGCTGTCGATGGCGAATCCGAGCCAGGAGACCCGCACCGCCGGGGGGTGGCACTTCCCTGAGGCGACCTCCAGGCCGAGGGCGCCGACGAGGGCGATGAAACGTCGAAGGCCTGGCGGGCCCTCAGGTAGGTGAGCTCGCACCCGACAAAGTCGTCGACGTATACGAGGGCATGGAAGCCCTCGCGCCGGAGGATCCAGGCCACCGCAGCGGTCACCCTGACGCAGGCGGCGCCCGAGGAGCGGCAGCCAAAGGGGAGGGCGAGGTCAACATAGGTGGCCCCCTCGAAAGCGATCCCGTAGAGGGGGCAGGAGAGGGGGTCGGCCCGGAGCTGGCGGTAGGCCCTGGATATGTCCGCGATCCAGGTGTAGGGGTCGGTGCCCTGTCTGACGAGGCGGCGGCCCACGTCGGCCACGGAAGGGAGCCGGTAGGCGTGGGGCCTACCCAGGTACTCACGGCGGGGTATCCCAGCATTGACGCTGTGGCCGGGGGGGTAAGAGAGGTCGACGATGACCCGCCTCTTGCCCGGGTCGGATTTGGGGCGGGTCATCATGGGGGAGACCTGGGCCCAGGGGGTGAATGGGGGGGGCGAGGAAGGGGCCGGCGAGGGCGCCGTGTGCGAGCTCGGTAGCAATGAAGTCCCGGAGGTGGACCTGGTGCTCCGGGGCCTCGCGGTGGTTGGTGTAGGTAGGCCGGGGAGTGGTGCTGGCGGAGTAATTGGCTGGAAAGCCGAACTCGAGGAGGTCGACTAGGTCCTTGTCGGGGTGGTCTCGGAGGCGGGCGCGCCATGCGGGGATGTGTAGGCCTGAGGGGAGGGGGATGCGGGCGGCCAAAAAGTTAGGGAGGCCCGCAGCGCGGAGGGTGTGGTAGGCTTGGGAGAAGGTGGGGTGGCGGCTCCAGGCGGTGCCGGAGAGGTGGGGCCATATGGATAGGAGGGTGGGGCGGTAGGCTGTGAGGGTGGGGCCGCAGGAGGGGGCGGCAGGGAGGGTGTCCTGGATGCCTGGGTTGACGACCTCGGCGACTGGTTCGCCTGGGGGGTGGGGTAGGGGGGAGAGGGGAGGGGGGGGGGGTGGGTGGTGGGGGGGTGGGGGAGGAGGGGGGGGAGGGGTGGGGAGAGGGGAGAGGGCGGAGGGGGGGGTGGGGGGGGGCGGAGGCCGATGTATGCAGTGGGGTGGGGGGGGTGGTTGGTGCGGGTGCGGCGTTTGGTGTGGGGGGGGGTCGTGGCGGTTGCGACGGAGATGTGAGGGGTGGTGTGATGGGAGCCATCTGGACCGGCGGGAGGTGCGAGAGCTTTGGCAGGGGGGGGGGGGGTGATGAGGGCCATCTGGGCCGGCGTGAGATGTGAGGATACAGGGGTGGCGGTTGGCGCGGGCAGTGCGGCGGTATTTAGGGAGGAGGTTGGCGGTGGTGTCGGGTGTTGGCGGCTGATTGCTTTGGTGGCGGGGCACCCTGGGGCGGACATCCGGTCGGGGCCGGCGAGGTGGTTTCTGGGCTTCCGGTGTGCGGTGTGGGGTTTCTGGGTTCCCAGGGCGGTGGGGGATGGTGGGGGTGGGTGCGGCGGAGGTGGGTGCGGCGTGGGTGCTGGCTGTGGTGGTGGGGGCGGGGGTGGGGCCGCGTCGCCGCCGCCGGACTAAAAATCCGGCGAGGTGATCGCGGGGGCGGCTGGGGCGCGGTCGCGGGTGCGTTTGGTATAGCAAACGGCCTCACTATGGACGGTGAGGATGCGGCGTACATTTGCACAGTACGCGCATGCGTGCCTCCTCCTCGCGCCGTGGTCGCCGTGGGCCTCTCCGGGAGGGGCGAGGTCGCATGAGGAGTCGGGCGGGTGTGTGTGGGGGGAGGGCCTAGTCGGGCGGGGGCACGGGTGGGGGGCGGGAGGGTTCTGGCTCCGCCCCCGGAGGCAGTCGCGGGGGCGGTGATGACATCCATGCGGGCTGAGTTAATGGCGACTGGGTCGCGCCACCCATCCGGTAGCCGTCCGTTGGCGATCCAAGCGAATATGGTCTCGGAGTATCGCCGTACGGTCGGCCAGGGATGGGTGATACAGTCTCTGAGGACGGTCATGTTGTGGTGGAGTAATCTGGGGAGGGAGTCGGTGGGGAAGGCAGGGTGCGACTCCAGCATGCGGAGGGCGAGGTTATATTCCTCCAGGGTCGCCTCGCCGCGCTTTAGGGCCTTCCCCTCGGCGCCCCTCTCAATGAGGTCATGAGGGAAGAGGTATCCAGAAGGTATACCTTTTCGGCGTCCGCTGCACTGCGCCTCGGCGGACTCCAGTATCTCCCTGACCGCGTCGGCCGCGGATGCGGGGGAGCGGTCGGGGGCGGGGTGGGCGGCAGCGGGGAGGCGAGCTGCGGAGGCGGCATGCTATGTGGTGTATAGGCCGCGCCTCGTGTAGCGCTGGTAGGTGGGGTGGACGTCCTGGGCCGGAGGCGGGGAGGAGGCGAGGGTGCGTGGGCGGGTAGGCGGCTCCTCCAGTCCCAGCGGTGAGTTCTTGTAGGAGGTCGGCTAGGCGGTCCGCAATGGATCGGGGTGGTGTGGCCGGGGCCCGAGGCGGGGGCGCGGCGGCAGGCGCCGGACTGGCACTGCATTTCCGCGGCCTGGGCATCCATGCGGGCGTCTACGGCGGTTGCCCAGGAGGTGGCCTCCGACTGGAGGCTGGGGGCGGTAGAGGTCGCGGAGGCGGCGTCGTGTGAGGCGGCAGAGGCGCTCCTGCCTCGGCGTGGTCCTCGGCGGCCCAGGGGGCGACCTCGGGGGCGGGGCCCGGCTGGCATGATAGCGGTGTGTGCCTGAGTGTGCAGACCGGGAGGCGTGGAGGCATGAGGCGTGGAGGCGTGGATGGAGCCAAAGAAAATTATGTCCGTGCCAGGAGGGTGAGAGGAGGCGAGTGGCTAGGAGCAGCAAGAGCGGCCGGTTATAAGGGCCGAGGGAGGGGGGGGGGGTGTTATGTCAGCGACCCAACGGTCGCGGCAGGGGAAGGATAGAAGGGGGGGGGGCCTCCTCCCCCGCCACGAATCAAACGCAATGCGAGCATTACGACCAATTTGGCATGTTTGCACTTCAAAGGTTAGCCATTTAAAATAAGTTACTTCAAACTAAAGTAAGGCTGGTGTGTTGTTGGAGTTTTAGGGTCATATCAGGACGGGTAAAGTAAGGTAAATTATAATGATCAAGCTAATATATTTATCTCAGAAAATGACAGAAACCCCAAACCATCGGACTATTCAACTTTAAATAACTATATTAAGTTAATTGTTGTAATATATTTTACTTCACTTTGAAGTAACTTTTATCGTTGTAATATATATATTTTTTTACTTTACTTTGAAGTAACCTTTGTTACAATGAGTTAACTTTGGATATATATATTTGAAGTGAATACATGCAAAGCTAGTTTTGATGTACACAATGAACTGCAAGACACATGCCTTTTTTTTTTTTTTAATTTTAAAATTTTAGTGGAACACAAGAGTATCAAACTGCAGTAAATGCTGAACGAATGCACGAGTATTTAAATTAGATATGTAGACTGAAATCTAAGTAAATGTTTTGGTTTCTGAAAATTTGATGCTTTCATCGGATTATGTAGCTTTAACTAACGTCACTTACTTCTTTCTATTCGTGCATATTTTGAAGAACTAGTTTGGAATCTTAAGTTTTATATTGTGACCTGTGTAAATTAAAAATTGTGCATATTTCTATGGAATTTTCTAAATAATTTGCTTGCCACCTGTCTGTCTTAGTGTTTAATCAGGCATGTGATTTCTCTGGTTTTAACCGGAATGCTGGGTTTTTTTCTGGCCGCCGAAACTGGAATTCTGGTTTTTTTTTCTGGCTGCCGAAACACCTCTGAAGTACACTATTTGCATTCCTCTCATGACTCAGTGGGATGCTGTGTGTCCCCACCATAACCTACACAAAAATTCAGGTTTTTTCCCCTGCACCCAATCACATGCCTGGTTTAATTAATAAAACATTGGTTTACTTCATGGTAAGCTCCAGCCCCCCCCCCCCCATTTAATTTTCATTATGTACCATTGTTATTTGACTTTTATTTTCCAGGGTTGATTTTTGAGACCGAAATCAATGCTGCGGAGGATAGTAAATTTTTCCAGGCTAGCCTCGAACAGTACGTAAAGCAGGTAAATATAAAACTTTCTGATTTAAGAGAAATAAAAATCTTTAATTTAGGAAATTTACTTTTTTAACCCCATTTGCTTTATATACTAAGACTACTAAGATTGTATATTTGTTTTATTGTTATTGTCCTGAAGAAAATTGTTTCGCATAAAAGAAATATTTAATTTTTAAAAAGATGTTCTATATAATTATTTTAGAGAATAGAAAAAGTGGACAAGAAGTATTATGCTTATATTAGTTGTTCAGTAGGCTCAGGGTTCGCACAGGCTTGGTGGGATGGAGAGGGAGCATGGAATTTCAATTTTCATACACTTCCTTGAAAATACCATGTAGTTATTATTACTTCTGATACAACAAGAAAATTCCTGGAATCAGGCACACATTACTTGAAAGGTATCACTACAGAAAATATCACTAACACGTGGGATGAAGGGTCAATCGTTCTTCAAGTTGCACAGTCTGATGGTTTCGAGTTTCAGTCATTTTCTGAGATAAATATATTAGATTGATCGTTATAATATACCTTACTTTAGTTGGAATTCCCTTATTTTAAATAGCTAACTTTTGAGATATTTGAAGTGCAACCATGCAAAATTAATTTTGGCAAGCATGTCAAAACTCTGACAGGTTCTATTCAATTACCTCAGTATTCCTTTCTGTCTCAGTATTCCCTTCTGTGTGGTGACAAATGTTTAAAGTGCACCAATATCTAAGTTATATATTTAGGATCAAATTTGGATAACTGTTTTGGTTTTGAAAATTTGATGCCGCTTTAAAAATGGAACAGATAAAATTGTGACACATGTTTGTGTTCTGAGACTGGTGGGGGTGGGTGTGGGGTGGATTATTGTGGACCTGTGCAAACCCTGCTGTTTAATTAACATGTCATCTTTTCAGTAAACTAATGATGAGTCTGACTGGATTATCTAATCGATATTGTATCTTCCCACTGCCCTCCGAAGCTCATGCTTCCATCTAGAACATTTGAGGTACCCCCAAGTTCTACTCTAGTGCCTGATAACATATACCAGACTTTAACACATTGGGAATAAGTTGAATAACTCTAAATCACTATCCTTAAAAGTTTACATGAATGGTGTATTGCAACGGGCATTACTGAATCTAAACTATGCGGATGTTACTCTGGGGAAAAACATTTTAGGGATATTATAATTTATAATTTTTTAAAGAAAAGAAAGGAAAACAGGAGAGAATATAGCCTTCAATCAATGTCTGGGATATAAACCCACCTTTCGCAAAGTTTGCCCTTAATTATAATTTCCTGGTGAAATATTTTGTTTCACGGTGCATTTTGCCATAGATGTTGTTGAGCAGGGTTTTCTATTCACGAATATCAAACTATAGCCAAGCAATATGAAGCAAGTGTATCCAACAATGGTACAAGTGAGAAGAGTTGTCGATATATGTACAACTGCACACATGGTGAAAATGGGGTAAATCTGAAAGGTGTTAATGAAATTATTAATGAAGCGATTACATATATTTATGTTTTGGTTTTACATCCTAGCAACATCTAAGGTCATATCTGGGCGGGTACCGACTTGTGACAATGTGAAGTCCTGGCGACCTTATAGTGCTCCCCCACAGTGAGACCAGGCCACCGTCACCATGACCTGATTTCCCACTTAGTCAAATTATCCTGACACTGAGGTCACCAATAATGCCGAGCGCCAGGCTACATATCAACCAATTTTCGAAGTCATTGGTTTAAGTCGGCCGGGATTCGAACCACCAGGCTGTGGACTTTGACGGGTTTTAGCCTCACCGCCTGTTGCAGACTGCTATCCTATAGGATATCATTGCCTAGTATAATGTTACAAAAATTCGATATTGACGGTTTAATTTTACCAAGATAGGGCTAGGAGCAGTGGAATGGGGAAAATTAATTGTTCGCGGTTGGAATTTTCCGTGCTTAATTAATAGGATAGGACAAGAACTGGTTAGTTCAGTATCAGGATAATTTAACTGTGTGGGATATTGGATCATGGTGTCGGCGGCCTGGTATCCCAGTGGGGCAGCACTATGAAGTCGCCATGAGTGTACACTGACACAAGTCGGTACCCGTCCTGATATGACCTTAGAAACACCTACAATGTCAGATCTAGATGCAAAGTTGTCCTTAAAAGTTAAACACAGGTGCTACTGTATTTGTATGCGGTACAGTAAAACCTCTCTCATCGACCACCTCCACAGATCGACCACTCCCCTATATCGATCGCTTTATTTGTGTCCCAAACGATCGCCCATACAATACCATTGTAACTAATGAAAAACTCCCTAAGCCGACCACCTCCCTAAATCGACCATTTAGAGTTGGTCCAATGGTCGGTCGATTTAGAGAGCTTTTACCACTATCTCGATTACTTAAATTTTTTTGTTTTTAAATGGAACTTTTTAAGCACACATGACCCATTTTCACTATTGCTGTAGCATTGTGGAGAGTTAAATAGCATTAACTGAGAAGCCTGAGTTAAGCCCTAGTCGTGTACCCGTCTGTCTTAGTCGTTGGATATCTGGTCGTCCGTTTTAAGCATCGGCTTAGCTTTTCAGGGCCCAACTGTAGCTTGAAGGACTTTACTACCATAACTTTACTAGATGTGGACATTTTGTCACACACGCACACACACACACACACGCGCGCACACACACACACACACATACACACACACACGCATACACACACACACACATCCCGTCCTTATATGACCTTACATGTGCGAGGACTAAAAACTCCAACAACAAACCATCACACACACACGCATACATACACACATACGCATAGACATACGCATACACATACACATATCACCGGGCCCGGCCTGATATGACCTTAGATGTTGGTTGGACGTAAAACAACAACAAACACACGCGCGCGGGTGATTTATATATTAACAAAATGTAGAATGGTTCATTTGAAGCTACAGTTGTGCCATTTACTGACACTTTATACCCCCCCCTCCCCCCCTTGAAGCACTGTGACTGAGAGCTTACACGTTTTGGTTCCTGACTGTGTCACTGCAAGTTTAAGTGTGTTGTGTCTCACTGTGTGGCAGTGTCACCTGCACCTTATTCCACAACTACCACCAGGTGTCACCTTCCATGTGAACTGTGTCAGTTTCCCCCCTCCCACCCCCCGCCCCCGCCCACCCCATACCAGGGTTTCCGCCAGAAAATAATTTGAGGGTACACAGAATGGGGGAGGGGTTTTTATTTTTATTTTCCCACTTCAATCGGTCAATTATGAACACTGCTATGGTTACTGTTTTATTGTAACAGTCTAACTGATTATTGATGCTGGCTTTGTTGTCGCTGGCTCCTTGAAGAACCCTTAAACAAAAATTATCCCAATATTTTGAGGGTACAGAGTTGTACTCTCAACAAATTTAAGGGTACAGAATGTTATTCATTTTACCCTCTGGCAAAAACCCTGCCCTCACTGCACCCCCTGCCTCACCAGACCCCCCCCCCCCTCCCCTCCTTACTGAACTGTCAAGTAAAATCATTACTGACCTATGTATGTAAGTAAGTAAGTAAGTATGAATAAAACATAAAGGAAAGCGATGTGTTATATAATTAATGTTCTTTGACTAGTCAGATTCGGTTCTGCTGTAATTGAATAATTTACGGGAACTCCACTGATGGGTCACGGCAGACACTGCCCAGACTAGCTCTTCAATGACCACCTACAGATGTACATGTACCGTTATAGATTTCGTTGGGTGAGTTCCTGTGTATGTCGGCTATGTGTACCTTAGAAGCACTGATGTAGTGAAGCATGCCATCCACTGCCCTTTGTTAACCCAATTTTCTCTTCTTCCATATTTTTTTTTTTTTTTTGCTTGTGGAGGTTGTAGGCCTTTAATTCCTGAGCTCTTATCACTGAATGACCTTGACCTTTGCAGCTGTTTAACCTTGGGAAGGAGAAGCCGGCAATGGTGACTGGCTTGGAATTTGATAAGATGCCATCCACGTCATTGACAGAGTACAAATACTTTGTCCTGGCTACTCTACCTGGGTAAGGAGAGGTTTACTAATTACTAAACTAGTATTTGCTAAATCAAATATATTATAATGATGCCAACTGTATGCTATGATAATAAATCTCCAAGTAAGTAGGCTATACTTGCATAAACAGGTTTGATGATTATTTTTTTAAAGGATGTATGCGATGGTGTATTTTGTCCGAGACCCACCCCCAACCCCCCGCCCCGATCCCATTCCTCAGAATGTACCACAATATCACAACCTGAAACACTTACAGTCAGAAGACCAATGCTACAAAAGATACATATGATATGAATCGAATTCATTTGCAAAAAAAAAGAAAAATGCTGTTGGTTCAATTCGCAGTTGAGTCAACGTACAAAATTGAAAAAGGAAAGAAAACCCCACAAAAACAACCAGTTATAATTACCCATGAAACCACTGATTTCCTGTGAGTTCTTTACCGCTCACGTAGTTGCCCAAACCGGTGATGTAGCTTTACTCTATTTTGTTTGTGAGTTCTTTGCCGCTCACGTAGTTGCCCAAACCGGTGATGTAGCTTTACTCTGTTTTGTTTGTGAGTTCTTTGCCGCTCACGTAGTTGCCCAAACCGGTGATGTAGCTTTACTCTGTTTTGTTTGTGATTTCTTTGCCGCACACGTAGTTGCCCAAACCGGTGATGTAGCTTTACTCTGTTTTGTTTGTGAGTTCTTTGCCGCTCACGTAGTTGCCCAAACCGGTGATGTAGCTTTACTCTGTTTTGTTTGTGAGTTCTTTGCCGCTCACGTAGTTGCCCAAACCGGTGATGTAGCTTTACTCTGTTTTGTTTGTGAGCTCTTTGCCGCTCACGTAGTTGCCCAAACCGGTGATGTAGCTTTACTCTGTTTTGTTTGTGAGTTCTTTGCCGCTCACGTAGTTGCCCAAACCGGTGATGTAGCTTTACTCTGTTTTGTTTGTGAGTTCTTTGCCGCTCACGTAGTTGCCCAAACCGGTGATGTATCTTTACTCTGTTTTGTTTGTGAGCTCTTTGCCGCTCACGTAGTTGCCCAAACCGGTGATGTAGCTTTACTCTGTTTTGTTTGTGAGCTCTTTGCCGCTCACGTAGTTGCCCAAACCGGTGATGTAGCTTTACTCTATTTTGTTTGTGAGCTCTTTGCCGCTCACGTAGTTGCCCAAACCGGTGATGTATCTTTACTCTGTTTTCTTCGTCGCTGTCAGTCGCTTGTACCAGTTTATCGGGTCGATTCCCTCGTCAGCCGAACCGCCCATCTTTCAATACATCTTCTCAAGATACGAAGACATTCCAGGTACTCACTCACTTACTTTCAATAATAGACTGATTGCATTGCATCAGGGAGCCTAGGTAGTGTAATTGTTAGCATTCTACTGCTAGCACTGGAAGGGCAAGAAGTAGGGGTTCGAATCCTGCTCGAGGCACAATTTCCCCCATTTTCATCACCGCCATGACAATAAGGAATAAATGAGGTGATCAGATCTTCTAAGCATAAATCATAAACGTGATGTTCCGGATTTTTTATATGCCCGATTTTTTCCGGATATGATCAAAATTTGCGACCATTCCGGCTTCTCCCGTCAATTTCGAAAAATTCGTAAAACAGTTTCCTGCTTTTTTTTGTCAGGCCGTTCTCATCTATGTCTAAGTCAAAGTCCTCAATTGGGTCAAGTAGACCTTTCAAATAGTCTTGACAGTGGCCTTTTAAAGGAACCAGGTCAGCGTGATACAGATTTGAATCTGGCATTGTGATCTAGGCTCACAGAACATTGGGGTCAGAACCAGACAGGCCGATAGATGTCACTAGGGGCGTAATCAATTAATCAACTCAGGTCACCCGAGCCACTTTTTTGCGCATGCGCACATCCTACAGACTCGGGTTGAATAATCAAATATGCTTCTCCATGCTCTCGGTGGGAAAAAAATGGTGGCTTAATCCAAAACCTTAATAACCGATATAACATCAGCTGAATTGATTTAAAGTATTTTATTATCGCATAGTTTAGTTATATTTCCATTTCATTAATGTGGGTTATTACCATTAAAAAAACATGTAGGACTGGTACTGGTACCTGTTATCCTGCAGGACGGTACCAGCGTAAATGTGACATCATCGTTCCTAGCCACCCCCAGCCAGCATGTGGGTTACTGGGGTCAGGCCTTTTTACACATGGCACATGTTTTTGTCAACTCCACTCGCGGTGTTCGATTTGAAATTCTAGCAACTCGGGTGACCCAAGTTACCCGGGTCGTGTTAATCGAATACGGCCCAGCTTAACTGGAGGGGTGTAATACATGAAGAGAGCAGCAGTGAAATTCCAGAAGAAAAATACAATATAGTTGTCATTCTTTATATATAGTACAAGGATAAGAGCTTAAATCCTGTTGCGATAAGAATATCTGAATATAATCAGGCATTTTATTATTTTTCCACGCATTCTTTATGGGGATATAGCATGTGAAATCATAAGCACTTGGGGAATGTACCCGAATAGAGTAGTTCCAGATTCTGCCGACAGATGTCACTAACTTAACTGGCAGGGTCTATTGGGTTTATTTTATGACCTACGGTCTAATCTAATCTAATCTATCTTAAAGTTGCATAGTCCGATCATTTTGAGCTTCTGACATTTTTCTGAGATAAATATATTAAATTGATTGTTATTCTATCTTACTTTTGTTTGTAGTAACTTTTATTTTAAATGGCAAACTTTTGAGGTATTTGGAGTGTGCACATGTAAAATTAGTTTTGGCATCCATGCCAAAACTCTGAGTCTGACGCCATTGGTTTCTGCAGTAACAGATTCTATTCAATTGACTCTGCATTCCCTTCTATGAAATGACAAATGTATAATAAGTGGTTAGATATGTAGAATAAAATCTAGATATGGCCAAATAAACAAACAAAAATTGGGTATTCTCCTTTTAAAATAAAAATCAGGGTCGGGTGGGCGGTTTTTATTTTTGACTTAGACGTAATACATAACCAGACTTGATGGCCGAATGAGTTGAATGTCCACCCCCCATTCTGGTAGGTTATGGGATTGAAACTCCTGGGTTCAAACACTGGCCGAGTCAAACCAATTACTTGAAAATTGGTACAAAAGTTGAATTGCTTTGTTTGTTGTTTTATGTCCTAGCAACATCTAAGGTCATATCAGGACGGGTACCGACCTGTGACAGTGCGCACTCATTGCAACTTTATAGTGCTGTCCCACTGGGAAACCAGGCCGCTAGCACCATGACCTGGTATCCCACTGAGTCACATTATCCTGACACTGAGCACACCAGTCCTTGCCCTGTCCTAATAATGCTGAGCGTCTGGCTAGGAAGCGACAAGTATCAATTTTGAAGTCATTGGTTTGACTCGACCAGGATTCGAACCCACGACCCCCACGATCTACCAGCACGGGAGACGGGCGCTCTAGCCTCTAACTCATTCGGCCATCCCGTCTGGTTAAAGTTGAATTGCTGCTAGCCTGATATATTATTAACACCAGAGGCGGGCGACTTTTCATCCCCGGGCGGGGACAATCACCAATTCATTTTTAAAATTTGGCCTAACTTTTTTGGTTTTTGAAAATTTGATGTTTTCATCGAACTAAGCAGCTTTAACCTATACACATATATATGCCCTTTCCGTTGCAGAGAGATTCCTGGAGCTGCCTGGTAATTTAGGCTACAGCGAATTGTGTCTATTCTTCCCGAAGTTCCGCGGGATGCCAAAATCGTTTGCCTGGATGACAGGTCAGTGGTATTTGTTTTGTTGGGGGTTTTACCTCCTGGTAACATCTAAGTTCATAGCAGGACGGGTATCGACTTCTTGACAATGTGCTCTCACGGCGGCTTATAGTGTTGCCCCACTGGGAAACTGCTGCTGCTGGCACCATGACCCGATATGCCACTCAGTCACAGTATGCTAATACTGAGCAAGCCAGTCCTTGCCCTCTGGCAGTAATATCGCGCACCAGCCCTGGTAAAAATATCAATTTTGTAAGTTATTTTGGGTTTTTATTCGGCTAGGACGATCATTTACCTTCCACCAATATTCAATATACGTTGTACACAAAAATACACAATTCAGTCAATGAATTCATTGTGTACACTTTAATTTCAGAATTTACTTCACACTTCAATTTACTATATAAACCATGTAAAGTTGTTTAACTACCTATATGGGTCTGTCTCAAAAGGTGCTAGCTCTTTTTTTTTTTTGTCCAAAGTAACGATTGACACAAAACAGCACAGAAACGGTTACACTGAAAACACAAGGACATTTGCTTCAAGTCAATATGTATTCTATTGGGATTATGAAACACCATGTAAAAAAACAAATCAGTTTATCCTGAGCAAATGCATAAGTAGATAGTGTGTTGATCGTTACTATGGACAAAGTTTTGTCCCATATTGCTTAGCACCTTTTGAGACAGTCTCAAATGCCTGTAATGCTTACGATCGGAAGACCACTGCTACGGCACTGACAAAAGATATATATGAATAAAATTAATTAACATAAAAGAAAAGTAAAAAAAAAGATAGTTGATGCTACTTTTATAATCCATATAGGAAAGCCCCATTAACACAGTACCTGGATTGATGGTTTGTTTTGTTGGGGTTTTACACGCTGGCAAATTGTAAGGTCATATCAGGACGGGGACACGACTGAATACCAGACGCGAGGTATGAATGAGTTGAGCATCCGCTTCGTGTGTGCCAGGTCATGGGATTCGAACCTGTGGTGTACATGTGTACAGCTGCCTTCGTGAGAAAAGATGGCATCACGCTATAAGATAAAATCCTTCTGTGAGTCATTTACACTATCAGAAAAAGTGTACAGCTAAATGACGGCATCATGTTATAGTTGGTTGGTTGTTGGAGTTTTATGTCCTGGCAACATCAGGATGGGTAGTGACTTGTGACAATGCAAACTCATGGTGTCTTTTGAGTGCTGCCACCCTGGGAATTCAGGCCACCGGCACCATGGCCTGATATCCCACTCAGTAACATTATCCTGACACTGGGCTAACCAGTCCTTGCCCTATCCTATTAATGCCGAGTGCCACGCTAGGAAGGAACAAGTATAAATTTGATTAAATTATTGGTTTGACTCGCCCAGCAACCCAACTACCGATCTCCCGCACGCGAGGCGTGCGCTCTACCGATTCGGCCACCGCGCCCGGTCATCATGCTATATAAGATAAGAATCCTTCTGTGAGCCATTTACACTATCACAGGTGTAAAGCTACCTTTGTGATAAATGACGACATCATGCTATAAGATAAAATTCCTTCTAGGAGTCATTTACACTGTCAATCAATTTGAGCTTTTGTCTGTGTCAGGTCCCGGAGTGTATTATGGTGATGTGGACATGACCGGTGCGGCAGGACAGGATTCGATCACCATGGATACGCGTCTCATGCACTATCCGGCCGAAGACTCCGAAGCCATTCCGCCTCCGCTGGCTCTCGTCACAACAGAGTTCCACGTACTGGTGCTGTTCAGTGATCGGTATGTGGCTTATCTATTGGATCAATTCGTTAGACCTTTTTGTCCGTGGAGCATGGGCAGTGAGCTGCTACGGACATTAGTTCCTACCACTGCCACCAGTTAGGATGACTGTTTGAGGGCTGACTGTTTTGTCCCCATGCCTCCGACTTGGGAGACGAGATGGCCACAAATTTATACTTTTCGCTTCCTAGCCAGGCGCTCGGCATTATTAGGATACGGCAAGGACTGGTTGGCTCAGTGTCAGGATAATATGACTGAATGGGATATCAGGTCATGGTGCTCTAACAACTAACCAACCAACCAATCGACTTGCCTCCCCCCCCCCCCCACGCCCCCCTCCCCCATTTATCTTGGTGATAGGTGGATGGAGTGGTAAGGGCTTACTGGACTTATTAAAGACTTACTGCAGTAAGTTGGTTGGTTAGGTTGGGTTCGAACTCGGGGGTTCGAATCCCACGACCTACCAGAACTGGAGGCGAATGCTCACCTCGTTCAATCATGGCGTCTGATTAAATTGACCCAGCCTAGAAGTGACTGAGAAATAGTTTGCAATTACATTTTTTTAAATTTATTTGTTTTAAAGAAGCGAAAAATAAACAAACTAGCCCAACTTTTGTTATAACAGATCGGTGCTCAAATAATCTTAACAATAAGCGAGATGGTTATCGGTGTAAATTATTTATTTAATAAAATAACATTAAACAGAAAATAGCCATCTGAAGATTTGATATAAGTCTAATTATGCGATAATCTCAAATCCTTATTCGGGATATTAATCTAACCAAGGTAATGTCGGGTATGGGCATTGTATAAAGACAAGACAAAACAAACAAACAAAAAGATAATAAAATTCTTCTGTTTTATTTATTTTTTACTATTTATTTTTTATAATCTATTTTAGTCTCAAGGCGATGTGTACTCTGAACGAACAACTCATCTATGATGACATTATCTCACCAGAGGTAAGCATGGCTCCCAGCTTGGTAAATTTTAAGACCTCATACATTAGGTCTATCAGCTTTGACCAGTTACCTGTCATGTTGCATGCTATTATGATGGAGCCCTGACATATCGCATGATATTATGCTGGACCGCCCTTCATCCTAAGCGACTTGAGATGGCGCTTAGATATAATTCACTACACTCGGAAAGAAGAAACAAAAATAGTTTTATAAGAGTTAATTTAATAAAAGTAATCAGAACCATGTGATTAGAACTTTGATTGCAATATATATTTGTAGGTTGTATTCCTCCTCCCCAAGGCCATTAGTTTGAATGAAAAGCCTACATTTTGGCGTGCCATGTCTGTTTCTTATGTGCAGCGGTTCGGGAAGTTGATAGGCATGTGCAGGGACCCACTGAAGGGCACCATCTGGACCTTCACCTCACAGAGCGTCTTCAACCACAAGGTCATTCGCGAGTCAAGGTCAGTCTCCACACGTGCTGCAACTGAATCGGTAGAGCACAGATGGTGCGGATGGTTGGGAGTTCAATTCCCCATTCAGTCAAATGAGTTACTTACAAATTTATACTTGTAGATTCCTAGCCAGGCGCTCGGCATTATTAGGAAAGGGCAAGGACTGGTTGGCTCAGTGTCAGGATAATGTGACTGAGCGGGATATCAGGTCATGGTGCTGGCAGCTTGGTCTAACAGTGGGGCAACCCTATGAAGTCACCATGAATGCGCACTGTCACAAGTCGGTGCCCGTCCTGATATGATGACCTTAGATGTTGCCAGGATGTAACTCCAACAACCAACCATTTACGGTCATATATGACCTTAGATGGTGCTAGGATGCAAATCTGCAACAAATACCCCAAGTATACTCTACTCTTTAAACTGGGTCAAAGACCATAGGCAACCTACATAGCCTGTATAATTTTCATTGCTGCATGGATGTAAACAATGTCACTCGTGTCTTTTAGAATCAGCTAATTTTGATTTTCTACTGTTTAGTTTGTATTTACATATATTATTATATCGCGTGAGTTGACAATGTCCCATTTTTTAATTGTAGAGACGTCTGGCAGATGTATCTGGACAAGGAAGATTTTGATCTCGCCCGGGAGTACTGTAAGGTCAGCATTAGGTTGGTTGGTTGTTGGAGTTGTATGTCCTGGCAACATCTAACATCATATCAGGATGGGTAGTGACTTGTGGATGCGTGCACTCATGGTGACTTTATAGTGCTGCCCCACTGGGAAATCAGACTGTCAGCACCATGACACAATATCCCATCCAGTCACATTATCCTGATATTGAGCTAACCAGTCCTTCCCCTATCCTTTTAATGCCGAGCACCAGGCTAGGAAGTGACAAGTATCAATTTTGTCAGTCATTGGTTTGACTCAACCAGGAATTGACCTCCCGATCTCCTACACGGGAGGCCTGCGCTCTCTTTGAATTATCAAGTTAATTAATTAACACCAAGCACCGATATCTATCTGGTTTACCCTGCGCGAGGTTGTTGGTTCAAACCCCGACCGAGTCAAACGAATGATTTACAAAATTGTTACTTGTCACTACCTAGCCTGGCGCTCAGCATTACTAGGATAGGGAAACGCCTGGTTTGCTCAGTAATCAGGATAATGTGAGATATCGGATCATAGTGCTGATGCGTCAACTTCCAATGAGGCAGCACTATAGAGTCGTCATGAGTGTGCACAGTCGGTATCCATGCTGATATGGCCTTTGATGTTGCTCGGATGTAAAGCGCCAACAATAAACTAAAATGTTGGTTTGATGAGGACCCATGAATCGTTTATTGGTTTGTATATTTCAAAGTTGCGTAGTCCAATTGTTTTGAGTATCTACCATTTATTGAAATAAATATATTAAGCTGATACTTATAATCTACTTTACTTCAGTTTGATGTAACTTTTATTTTAATTAGCTAACTTTGTGAAGATATTGGAATTAAAAACAAGTCAAATTAATTTTGGAAAGCACGTCAAAATTCTGACACCACAGACTTGAGCAGTAACATGTTCTATGAAATTGAGTCGGTGTCCCCTTCTATGCAGCACTAAATAGGTGCGCCAACATCTAAGTTGGATATGTAGGATCAAATCTAAGTAAGCGTCTTGGTTTAGAAAATTTGACGCTTTCAGTGGACTATGCAGCTTTATGGCGGACAGCTCTCGTTTTCCCTCAGTATGCGGTTGACCAGACGGGGTGACCGAATAAGTTGAGCGTCCGTCTCCTATCTTGGGAGATCAGGAGATCCTAACCCACAAGTTTGTGGGTTCGAATCCTGGTCGAGTCAAACCAATGACATAAAAATTGATACTTGTCGCTTCCTAGCCTGGCACTCGGCATTATTTAGGATAGGGCAAGGACTGGTTGGCTCAGTGTCAGGATAATGTGACTGAGTGGGGTATCAGGTCATGGTGCTTGGGGCCTGGTTTCCCAGTGGTGCAGCACTATGAAGTCGCCATGAGTGTGCACTGTACCAAATCGGTACCCGTCCTGATGTGACCTTAGATGTTGCTAGGACGTAAAACAACAAGAAACAAACAAAAAACAAACAGTATGCGGTTTGTATTCCTGTGATGCATTGATTAACCGATACACTTCCAGGTAACACACCACATGGCACGGACCGGACAACTGTAAAAAAAAAAACCACTTGAACTGACCGGCTTAACGGATGCAACGCTAATCACACACACACTATTTACACACCAAAAGGTTAACCAGCACTAACAAGGAAACTTACCATCACACGGTAACCTACCATCACTTTGATAAACTAAGTCCGCCACATATAAAAATTAATAAAATACTTCTATGGCCTTATAACTTCCATGTTATGACTACGCAAACAGTTATTGTCTACATGTACATATAGACTGGCCTTGCTGTACACGACTACTCTCTCCTGTACTGTATAGAGCGGTCTGCGCTATAAACTATACTGCGCAGGCTGCTAGCCTACTAATTGTACAGAGTGGCGTGTGCTGTAACGCAATACAGCACAGATTACTGTCTCACCGATATGTGTAATGAACCATGATTGTTCGATGGCTGGAAGAGCAGTGCCCCGGCATTGACAAATGATATATTCAGTTGAATAAACCCAAAGGGTCCGTAGAGGGCCTGGGAAGTTTTGAAAAGTCTTGAACTTCGTTTGGCCCATTTCAAGGCCTTGAAAAGGCTTGAATTTAAGCCATTTTGGGTAATTAGTCTTCAAAATCCTTGAATTCCATGAAACTGTCCCCACTGATCTAAATTAGTCCGAAATTGCCATTTGCCATTGTTGTTTTTTCCTGAAATCTAAATGAAAGTAGTCTTGAATTCCTATTAAAAAAAACAACCGTGACATGCCTTGAAATAGCCTTTGATTCGACGTCCAATAGCCAGTGATGAAAAGCAATGTGCTCTAGAGGCGTGGTTAAATAAAACAAACTTTTTGAAATAGCCTTGAATTCCATATCTTCACATGTACATCGATCCTGAACACGATTACCAAAAAAAAACCTCACCCACACACAAATGGGACTGCTGTGCAACTGTAATCTTATCGCATGTGTGCTACTTTCAGGACAACCCTGCAAATAGAGACAAGGTGCTAACGAAGCAGGCCAATTATTTCTTCAAGAAAGGAAGGTTAGAAATGATTCGTTGTTCACAATTAGTCGATGTTCACAACTAGATCTGCATTTATATTCTGACTTTGTCCTGAGATGAGAGTGTAGTGTCCAGATTATCTCCGCTACATCCCCACCAGTTTAGAGTATATTAAGTAAACAATCAAATATATAATAGACAAAAGCACCTAAAGCAAGGCATTCTCATACATCATCCCATTACTGATGTGTATCTTCACCATCTTCATCATCATCACCAGGATCACTTTTTGGTGATGCATGGTTAAAGTTATTTACACAATTCTTTGATGATGATGATGATGATCTTCTGGTGATGTGTGGTTATAGTTAGTTACACAATTCTTGATGATGATGATGATGATGATGGCGACGATGATGATCTGGTGCTGTGTGGTTATAGTTATTTACACAATTCCTTGATGGTGATGATCTGGCAATGTGTGGCTATAGTTACTTACACAATTATTTGATTGTGACAGTGATGATGACGATGATGATAATTGTCATCATCACCTTAAAATAATTGTGTAAGTAACTAGCCACACATCGCCAAAAGCTCATCATTATCATCATCATCATCATCATCATCATCAAAGAATTGTGTAAATAACTAACCACACATCACCAGATGATGATGCCAATCATTATCATCATCATCATCATCATCATCATCACCATCAAAGAATGTTTGTGATTAGCTTGTCGAGGACCAGGACCTTCCAGAAACCCCGGCAATAAATAACCAGCTATCATACCGGACTCGGTGACCGAATCTATTGAGCGCTGACCTCCCGTGTGGGAGATTGGGAGTTCGATTGCCGGTTGAATCAAACCAATGACTTACAATATTGATACTCGTCACTTCTTAGCTTGGCGCTCAGCATTAATAGGATATGGCAAGGACTGGTTAGCTCAGTGTCGTCAAGATAATGTGACTGAGTAGGATATCTGGTTGTGGAGCCGGCGGCCTGATGTTCCAGTGGGGCAGCACTATAAAGTCACCATGGTAGGAGTTCTCTGTGGTGGAGTGGTTAGAGGGTCTGACTTTTTTCTAGGTCAGACTCCTAATCTGAGGGTCGGCGGTTCGTTTCCCCATGCCCCCAGCTCTGCCAATTTGTATTTCCACCGCTGTGTATAACTTACAGCGTCATCAAAGGCCGGTTGCTCTCATACCATGTCTATGTGGTGTGGGAGGTTAAAAATCCCTTGGGTCGGTAAAAGTGTAGGCTCGGGCTTTCTATCGACCAGCAGTGGAGTGGGGAAGATCACTCCACTGACGAAAATAAAAATGACGACAAAAATGAGTGACAAATAAGTGTTAACACTTCCTGTCTACCATTCGTTATATCGCTATATGAGTGCGAACAGTCATAAGTCGGTAGCCGTTCTGATATGCCAGGATGTAAAACTCCAACCAACCATCAATGGTGTTGCTCTTGCAGTTACCAGCGCAGTGCGGAGATCTATGCTCAGACGCAGAACTCGTTTGAGGAGGTGGCGCTCAAGTTCATCCAGATTGACCAGAAGCTGGCCCTTAAAACATTCCTTCTCCACAAACTGGCCTCCCTCAAACCACAGGTAAGTCACATCTGGGACTGCCATAGGGCAGTGTTCACAATTGAGACATTAACAAAAAGGAATCCTTACATGAATTTTGTATGTCGCTTGATACGCGGCGAGGGAAGAAGGCGGATGCGAGCTGGGAGTAAAATGTCTGTTTACTTATTCAATGATCAATGGAAGAGGAAGAGAGCCCAAAAGAGTCCTGCATCCTACGAAGAGTAAAGAATTTTTTTTGTGTAAGACAAAAAAGAGAGAAAGTTTTTTTGTTGTTTAATAGAGTGATGGGTGGGTGGGTGGAAAAGGTTGAAGGTGTGGGCTTGTCGGAGGCTAGAGGGGAAGTGACTCCAGGGAGGACGGGAGGCGGTGAGGAAATGGGGAGGGCAGGGGGCGCCAAAGGTGGTAGGCCTGAGACGCGGGGACGAGTCGAGGGAGGAGCTAGGACAGTGAGGGGTGGGGGTGGGGGCTCTTCCCCTGCCACAAATCAAACGCAATGCGAGCATTACGACCAATATAAGAGAACACTTAGAATAGGCTATTTGAGCTGGAAAGCAGTAGGTCAGAATTGGTCTGCCTGTCCATGGCTATGTAGTTATGTGACGTCACACCGGAAAGCATACTCAAAAACCTTCAGATTGACTATAAGTGGTGGGGTTTGCACTACTTTCAAAGGATGCAATATGCCCTATCCTACGTCACTCAGGACAGTCGTTAGGGCTGAATGACATTAATAACCACATCTTGACCACAGAGACCCTCAGACCATGGTTAGGCCCTAAATAACTCCCAGAGAATAGATTACTTGACGCTATGCAAATTATAATTAGTCATAATTGATAATGATAGTTGTGAATAAGTAAAGTTGTGTTGGCCACATTACTCGCCCTTTAAAACCCTGCATTAAAAATACTTATGGAAAGCAGCCAGTCAGACATTAAGATTGTATGCAGACAATAAATCGCGAAGCGGAAAATACAGTAGGTTACAAACAAGGTGCACAAGAAGCAACAATGGTCCGCTACCAACAATGGTAAAATCAAAATACAGTGCATATGATCGCAGTGTAGCTAACATGAGTGCCAATATTTGGACTAAACTGCCAGCTGCAACATGAAATTCTGAAAACATAGCAGTGTTTAAGAAACTACTAACAGATAATGTAACCTAGAAAAACATGATGTTTAAATGGACTGACACAAAGCATAGTAAAAGCTGGATTTTGGACTGTTTGCAATCTACAAACAGTTACAAGCCATAAACAGGAAGCAAGAAAACCTAAATTATTACTAAAACTAAATTCAGAAGTTTAAAATAAAATTGTATTAGTGCTCTCCCAGCAGTCAAAACAAGTGTTAACACACTTATCCATTATGAGCAGGGTAAATAAATTCATCACTAAACAAAAAGAAAAGACATGCTTCCTAACATGTTGATAGGACAAGACGCAGGTGACGATGCTGGTGACCTGGCTGATAGAGCTCTATCTCAACCAACTCGGCATCCTGAAGGAACAGGGCAGCGTGACATCACAGGACTACGAGAAGCAGCAGGATGAGTTCCGCACCTTCCTGTCCCAGCAACGCGTCAAGGTAGGCCTCCTCTGGGTGACACTGCCAAAAGGCTTTAGCGGTCTGGTCACTTGATTTTTAGCATGTGTTCCTTATACCCCACTCACAAATGTTTGTTTTATTTAACAACGCTTCTAGAGCACATTGATTCATATACCACAGTCACATTACGGCTTGCGACTACTTTATGACCACAAAAAAGGGCTGGTCGCAAAGTGGTCCTCAGTGGTCGCTGACCTACTTGCGACAATTTTGGTGAAGTGGTGTTATAGTTTCTGACCTTTCCTCTTCCACCGGAATGTGTGAATTATAATAGGACCATCTACGGTCTGATCACCAGTCATTTGGACGGAGAAGACATCTTCTTTGCGCTCGTTGTTATACTTTCTGACCTTTCCTCTTCCACAGAAATGTGTGAACTATAATAGGAGGACCATCTGCGGTCTGATTGGCAGTCATTCGGACAGAGAAGAAATTATCTTCTTTACGCTCGTTGTTATACTTTCTGACCTTTCCTCTTCCACAGTAATGTGTGAACTATAATAGGAGGACCATCTAGGGTCTGATTGCCCTTCATTCGGACAGAGAAGAAATTATCTTCTTTGCGCTCGTTGTTATACTTTCTGACCTTTCCTCTTCCACAGTAATGTGTGACCTATAATAGGAGGACCATCTACGGTCTGATCGCCAGTGATTATGATGAAGAAGACATTATCTTCTTTGCGCTCATTCTTATACTTTCTGACCTTTTCTCTTCTACAGGAATGCGTGAACTATAATAGGAGCACCATCTATGACCTGATCGCTAGTCACGGGGATGTGGAAGACATGATCTTCTTTGCGCTCCTTATGCAGGGTAGGTCCTAAACCAGAATCTTTAATAGGAGCTAATGTAGTTGTTCATGTAAAGGAAGATTTTTGTAGCGCAGTCTCTGATGACCACAGGCAGCTTTTAGTCAGATCCAGTTTAATCTGGGAATCGCACTATCCGACTCAGACAATCATTGAACAGATTTCCGCCATTCATTTCATTCATCTTTCTAAAACAATAAAAATCTTTTATTCTACAATCTGACATTGAATGCTAAAAATAGGGATGAAAGATATCCGAGATTTTGCGGATTTCCATGATTTTTAATATTAATGTTAAGCAAATATATAAAAGAATCAGGATGTATATGAAAAGAATTGGTTAGTTCAAATCCCGTTCTTATATGAACTAAAATGTTGCGTGAACATAAAACCTAAACAAGAAACTGTTTGGTATGGGTGATAATACCATCACAACAGAACTGACTTCGGCATTTTTCCCCGATTCCCTGACAGTGCTAATCCTATGTGCGAAAATCTGTATTTTCACGGAAATCACCATCAGTGTAATGATCTCGGCTTGATTTGCACGATTTTTGCTGGACACCACTTTCATCCCTGTAAGAATTAACTGGCCCAGATTAACAAGAGTTGGCTGTACATCTTTATTATGGCCGATATGCCAGTTTTAATTGTTCCTGACTGCTGTGTTTTCAGACTTTGAGCGCGTCATCAGCCACTACCTGCAGCACGAGAACCACGATGGCGCCCTGCAGATCCTGGCCAAGCAGCAGGACCTTGACCTGTTCTACCGCTTCTCGCCCATCCTCATGCAGAACGTGCCCAAGGAGACGGTGGACGCGTGGATCGCCAAGGGACGCCAGCTTGACCCGAAGAAGCTCATCCCGGCCCTGGTGCAATATGACCACCAGAAGTACCGCACCCAGGTGAGCATGTTGAGGCATACCAATGACTTATATATTGATACTTGTCGCTTCCTAGCCAGGCACTCGGCATTATTAGGATAGGGCAAGGACCGGTTGGCTCAGTGTCAGATTAATGTGACTGAGTGGGATATCAGGTCATGGTGCTGGTGGCCTGGTCTCCCAGTGGGGCAGCACTATAAAGTCACCATGACTATGCACTGTCACAAGTCGGTACCCATCCTGGTATGACCTTAGATATTGCTAGGATGTAAAACAACAAAAAACAAACAAACATTCACATCTGCATCTCGTATTAGTTTTGAAACTGTCTCGAATACAGGAGTAGCTCTTTTTAACCAACAACTGTGCATCCAGACAAATGTTGTCCTGACATAGCAGGTGTCCTGTCATCGGAGCGGCAATCAAATGAAACAAAGATGGTTTGTACATTGAAAAATTGTCCACTGCTGGCAGCTCGCCGGTCACAGAGGTCGCTGAAGACGGGTACTACTGTATGAATGTGGTACAGGGGCCTGGAAAGTCTTGAAAAGTCTTCAATTTAACCTATTTTGGGTAATTAGTCTTGAAAAGCCTTGAATTCGACCGATCTAAATTAGTTTGAAATTGCCCTTCACCTTTGTTTTTTTCCCCTGAAATCCAAATGAAAATAGTCTTGAATTCCTATCAAAAACAGCCTTGAAAAGTCTTCAAATAGCCTTGAATTCCATATCTTTGAGCCTTTTTCTGTTTTTGGCAGAATTCCAATTTTTTTCTTGGTCGTATGGGTCATTTCCTCTCATACGCTTAGCACTGTCAGATTTACTGAAAGTATGATTTCTGCTTTTTTGTTGTTGTCGTCGTTGGAGGCGACTTTCCTCCTGGCACTGTCCATAGAGATAACTACTGCAGTACTCCTTGTCATTGCCAGGGTAACGAAGCGATCAGGTACCTGGAGGAGTGCATTCGCCATGACAACCATGACCAGGCCATCCACAATTACCTGGTGTCACTCTATGCTAAGTTGCAACCTGAGAAGCTGATGACCTATCTCAACGCCCAAGGACAGGTAAGTAATGGTGGCTTCATTTTAACCTGCTTCACATTATTGCAATTATATACGACGCCATACTTACAGAACTAATGACTTTTCAGATTGGTACTTGTCGCTACCTAGCCTGGTGCGCGCCATTAATAGAATAGGACAAGAACTGGTTAGCACAGGATCAGGATGTGATGGTTTGTGGTATTGGGTCATGGTGCTGGCAGCCTGGTCTCCCAGTCAGGGAACCCTATAAAGTCGCCATGAGTGCACACTGTCACAAATCGGTACCCGTCCTGATATGACCTTAGATGTTGCTAGGACATAAAACAAGCATACTGGTAGTGGACATGACCGCCCCCCCCCCCCCCCCTCAAGCACACACATATATATATTATATGTATATATGTGATGTATAAGTTTTATACAAGTATAATATACTGGAAGCTTTCACACCTTATTAAAATATCAAGTCATCTACTATACTGATCTGTTATTAAATTATTCATCTATTATGTAATTGGACTGATGGTGTCGCCCCCTGCCTTCAAACGCTGTAACTTGTCTGGCGGCGTTCACTCACTCTGCCCATTATTTTATATATATATTATAAACTTCTGTTGCTATTTTATTTGCGATATTTGCTCGAATATCCTGTTTAACTGGTCAGTTTCCCGCGTGGTAGTCGAATGTAACCCAGTCGGATATGCGCCTTGTTAAAGCTGCATAGTTCGATGAAAGCATCAAATGGGAGGGGGGAGGAAATCCAACTGCCATCTTTGCTACCATAAGCGGTGGAAGAATAGGTAGAGTGCAGGCTTCCTGTGCGGAAGATTGGGAGGTAAAATCCCGGTCAAGTAAAACCAATGACTTAACAAAGTTTATACTTGTCACTTCCTAGCCTGTTGCTCGACATTACTAGGATAGGGCAAGGACTGGTTAGCTCAGTATCAGGATAATGTGACTGAGTGTGATATCAGGTCATGGTGCCAGTGGCCTGGTCTCCCAGTGGGGCAGCACTATAGAGTTACTGTCACAAGTCAGTATCCATCCTGACATGACCATAGATGTTGCTAGGATGTAAAACCCCAACTAACAAACCATCTTTGCTTCAAATGGCTGTGTTGCCGCTCCTTCCAGGACCCTGAGTGCGTGTGTTACGACCTGAAGTATGCACTGCGTCTGTGTTCGGAACATGACCATAAGCGCGCTGCTGTGCACATCTACTCCACCATGGGGCTCTTCGAGGAGGCCGTCGACCTGGCACTCCAGGTCAGACAATGCTCTAGAACTGTGGTTTGTGTCGTGTCCGTGTCCGTGTTCATGTCCATGTTCATGTTCATGTCCATATCCATGTGCATGTTCATGTCCATGTTCATGTCCATGTTCAAGTTCATGTTCAAGTCCATGTTCATGTTCATGTTCATGTTCAAGTCCATATCCATGTTCATGTCCATGTTCATTCAATGTTCAAGTCCATATCCATGTTTATGTTCATGTCCAAGTTCCTGTCCAATGTTCAAGTTCTTGTTCTTGTTTTTTTAATTTTCTGTTGTTCTCGTTCTCGTTCTCCACCTTTATGTTGTTCTCCACTTCATATTCTTCTCCTACTCTTCCTCCTCCCTCCTCCCTCCTCACTCCTCACTCCTCCTCCTCCTCCTTCTTCTACCTTCTCTTGCTCCTGCTTCTGCTGCTCATCCTCATCTTCCTCCTTCTAAATCTCATTCTCCACCTCCTTCTCCTCCACCATCTCCTTTTCCTCCTGCTCCTCCTCCCTCTCCCTCTCCCTCTCCCTCTCCCTCTCCCTCTCGCTCTCCCTCTCCCTCTCCCTCTCCCTCTCCCTCTCCCTCTCCCCCTCCAGTTCTTAAATTGAAATAGCTAAGTTTTACTTTCCCTTCTCTCCACTCACCCAGCCAATTTCAAAACAGCAGCTGGAGTCCCAGCCTCAGCACTCCCCCTCCCCACTGACCTCAGTGCTCTCCCTGACCT
Organism: Branchipolynoe longqiensis; assembly: GCA_030323885.1. Classification (NCBI taxonomy): domain Eukaryota; kingdom Metazoa; phylum Annelida; class Polychaeta; order Phyllodocida; family Polynoidae; genus Branchipolynoe; species Branchipolynoe longqiensis. The sequence continues at coordinate 67,525,865 of CM059193.1, read as the reverse complement.
ACTTCAGGTGCAGTGAGTCTACTACTCTCCTCCCACATAGTTGGTTATATAAACATCAAAACTAAGCATAGTTGTTCTTGGAGAGCATTTGTCGGAGTATGGTATGTAGCGCGTCATTGAATATTTGCAAATAGCATTCTACTATATACTATTGTGCGCGTGTGTGTGATGCATGCAGATTATGACACATGATATTGGCTATATGAGTCATTCTCAGAAACTGTGTACCACTCTTGTCACATGGAAACCAAAAGTGAAATTGTTTCAAATAATAGCAGAAAACACTCCAAGTAATAGCAGAATCTATCTTCATATGAAGGTTTATAATTATATGTTATGCATATGTCAGAATTAAAATTTGTCTTTTTCATTTTTTAAATTTTGATCCTATACAAATGGAGAAAGTTGGTAAAATTAACTGTGTAACATCCATCCATCCGTAACATCATTTTAAAACATCCATAGCATCATTTTAGCACAGACAACAAATTCAAACGAAATTTTATTGATTACAGATAAGCAAAAACGATTGTCTTACAAGAAAAAACTTGGGGGAAACCATTTAGGTAGCTACATAATGTCGATATGTAAATATTCATATTTTCACTTTAGCAAAAAAATCATATAGGCATATTTTAGATACATTTCATGGGATAAATTATATATATGTAGTATTGCTAAGGATGCAGGTATTGCAGGTATAGCAATACCTCAGGGAGTTTAACGCCCCTGCCCTGCAGAGTTGTAAACCACTGCCTTGTGGTACAGGTTCTTGACAGAACTGAAGGCTAAGGGACCAAACCCTAAACAGAAAACCATGTCACTGTGGCAGCATCAAGGGCGGTTGATGTATGGAACTCCCAACATCTCCCGACCAGCCACTGCAGGGACAAATAGTTTTACGCCTGTTTGACATGATCTTGGCAGTGTGAAACCTCTATTTGCTCCCCGAGAGAGTGCCACTGGTAACTTGCAAAAGCCAGCAGCACTTCAACACTTTTGCAGGCAGCTTTCATGAAATGTGACATTAAGACCGACTCATGGACGCAACTCTCACAGGAGAGCTAAATGGAGAGCGGCAGTCAAATAATGAAAGCAGTCTTTGTTGCATCGCGACCGACAGCATGATGATGATGATGAGTATTGCTAACATACTTAATACACAACAATAACTATTTGACATACTACCCCCCCCCCCGCCGGTGCCCAAATATGTGCAGTATTTGGTGTCTCATTTCACCGTTTTATCATTTTGTCTAAAGGTGGATGTGGACCTTGCCAAACAGAATGCCAGCAAACCGGAAGACGATGAGGAACTGCGGAAGAAGCTGTGGCTCAGAATTGGTGAGTTAATGTTCACACATACCAAGTTACCTTTGTAACAAGGTATCCTTTAATATTAATGAAAGCTTGTTAATTAGTCAGGGATGAAAGATCTCCGCGATTTCCGCGATTTTTGTTCTTTACCGATTAACGTTAAGCAAGATGTCAAGGAATCAGGATGTGTGTGACAACAATTGGTTAGTTCGAATCCCGTTCTTATATAACCTTGGATGTTGCTAGGACATAAACCCCCCCCCCTAAAAAAAAAGTTATGTATTGGCGATAATATAACCACAACAAGGACAGTTGCAACCTGACTTCCGGCATTTTTCCCGCGATTCCCTGACAGTGCTAATCCTATGGGGTAGAATCTGTGTTTTCGCAGAAATTCGCTGTTGGTGTATAATCTCAGCTTGATTTCCGCGGTTTTTTATGGAGACCACTTTCATCCCTGAAATTTAGCGAGATATCACTTTAATAGTGCTCATTGCAAATAAACAGGAAAGCAGATGACAAAGAGTAAAAAGCAAAGTGCTTCTGACTGGCACTGTGGCAGGGATCACAGTCTGTAAGAAAGCGAGATAACACTTTACTAGTTCTTTGTCACTGGCAAAGACCACATTCTGTTAAAAAGTGATATAGGACTTGAATAGTTCTCTGTGTAAAAGAAAAAATGTATATATATATATATATTATTTTAAAAACTAACTTTTAAGCAGACGACATTGTAAACGGGAAGCTAGTTATGACCGGCAGTAATTAGTATTTGCTAGCCAGGTTCCAGGAATAATCATAGATATTAATGGTGCTTCAGTGCCTCCACAGCATTTGTGGCGCCATCTGAGGAGAAGGCTAGGGCACCAGGTTGACACTGTTTCCGGTTGCAGCGCGTCACGTGGTTGAGGAAGAGAAGGACATTGCGCGCGCCATGGAGTTTCTGCACGAGTGTGACCTGCTTCAGATTGAGGACATCCTGCCCTTCTTCCCCGACTTTGTTACTATCGACCACTTCAAGGTGTGTCCTGCACTCTCTTGTGGAGCGAGTGATGGGAGCCACACTCACCGACTAACTCACTCACTCAGTTTTGTTAATATTCACTCACTTAGACTCAAACACTCACACACATTCTCTCACTGACTAACTCATTCACTCAATTGTGTTAATGTTCACTCACTTACACACATTCACTCACACATATTCACTGACATTCACTCACCGACTAACTCACTCATCTTTGTTAATTTTCACTCACTTAATCACTCACATTCACTCATACACATTCACTGAAGGACTAACTCATTTTTGTTAATATTCACTTAGTGACACTCTAACACTCACACACATTCACTCATACACATTCACTGAAGGACTAACTCATTTTTGTTAATATTCACTTAGTGACACTCTAACACTCACACACATTCACTCATACACATTCACTCAAGGACTAACTCATTTTTGTTAATATTCACTTAGTGACACTCTAACACTCACACACATTCACTCACATTCACTCATACACATTCACTCAAGGACTAACTCATTTTTGTTAATATTCACTTAGTGACACTCTAACACTCACACACATTCACTCACATTCACTTGCTGACTAACTCACTCACTCAGTGTTTTTAATATTCACTCATTTACATTCAATCACTCAAATGAACTCACTGGCACACATTCACTGACACACATTCACTCACTGACTAACTCAGCTTTGTTAATATTTACTTATACTCAATCACTCAGATTCACTCAAACACTCACATTCACTCACTGATTAACTCACTCAATTGTGTTAATATTCACTCACTCACTCTAGTAACACTGGTACTAAGTATGAGGTTCTGTAGATTTCCCTTTCCTGACAATTATTCAGAATGTTAAGTGGGAAAAAAACCTCCCAAATACTTGCATGATTTTACTGACTATCGAGTCCTGTGGCCATATATGTAAGATGCTTGCATATATATCTATACATGCAGGGCATTGTCAGCATCTGATTCTATGTAAAAATATCAATTGCTGATTTGTTTTAACAATGTACCTTGTCTAAGTATTAAAATTACAGCGATGAATGTCTCCTAAAGTTGGAACAAATTGGGCAAAGGCTATTCATGGAATCACTATTGTGTAACTTTGACATCACTTGTCCTGCGGCCATATGTCTATTCATGTGGGATGTTTACATGAATACAGGGAAGTATCGGATCCTAGGTACACATTTCATTTGTTGTAACAATATATTTTGCGAAAGTATGAACTTTAATTTAATGCAACATTGGTTGTTCGGCTGGATGATCACCTCATGGTGAGATATGTTTGTAGCCATTAGATCACATGTTTGTGGTTTAATAAAACCTCAACACCTACTCCCCTTCCCACATTAGTTAATGCAGGGTCCGTATGGGGCCTGGAAAGTCTTGAACTTCATTTGCCCCATTTCAAGGCCTTGAAAAACCTTGAATTTAAATTATTTAGGGTAATTACTCTTGAAAAGCATTGAATTCCATTAAACTGTCCCCACTGATCTAAATTAGTCCGAAATTGCCATTCGCCACTGTTGTATTTTCCTGAAATCCAAATGAAAATAGTCTTGAATTCCATATCGTCACATGTGTACGGATCCTGTTGATGTTGTTTACGTAACAAACTGGTGCTTGTTTTCAGGACGCAATCTGCACGTCCCTGTACGAGTACAACCAGCACATCGACACTTTGAAGGAGGAGATGGAGGAAGCCACAGAGAGTGCCCGTGAGATCCGCGCCGAGATACAAGCCTTCAGAAACAAGTGAGAGATCTCATTACACTCACACACGCCTCTGGGAAGTCTTAGAGAAAGTATCTCAATTGTTTATGTGTAGTATAAAGCATTTATACAAATATTATTATGGAACCTTTATATATATATATTTATATATATATATAATAGTTGGTAAGTGAATTAGGTTAATGAGCAGAGGCGAGCGGTGGCGCCACCATCAGAGCTGAGGTTGAGTAGGTTGGAGCAGTAGATGACTAGCCTGAGGCTCCACCACCCGATCACTGGGGAGGGGTGGATGTGAGGAGCGAGTATGGAATTTCAGGTTGTTATACTCGTGTAATTCTTATATGTTCATATATATTATCCATGTTGATTCGAACCCGCAGCCCCCAAGCTTGCATGCTGGGCGGTCGTGGCGGGAAGGTTATAAGAGCTGACCGCTGATTGGCTGCTGGGCGGCGGTAGCATGAGTCATTCATCCCCGCCTCCAACGGTCACATGCCTATATCGGCCCAGTTGGTCCGAAATTCTATCTTTTAATGTTTATTCTGCTGAATAAGTTCTTTTGTATTTCCGATTTTTTTAGTTCTTTTTGTGAAAAGAAATGGTTCTGAAAATTGCAGACTTCTGGTTTTGGAAAATGTTGAAAAAGTTATGGAAGTTCCGGCAGTCCAAGCTGTATAAACACTATTTACACCATCAACACTAAACAGTGCCAAAATAGGTCATTCAAGGCATTCTCTTGTTTTACTGATAAAACTGTGCATTTTGACAAGCTGCAACTGCACTAGTCTAATACTCCACAATCTCTGGATTTGTAATGCAAACAAGATTATGTTAAACCACAAAGCACTGCTACTTGTCACAGCTCAGTATTTGAAATAAAATAAATTGTCCTTATCATATTCTGCAGGGCGGCATTGGGGCCCTGGTCTACCAACTGTACAATCTTTCGGGTATTTACCTAACTCGTAACATTACTGGATATGGTGGCTCAGTTGGAAAGAGCGCTGGCTTCCCGTGTGGACGGTTGGGATTTCCAACCCCGGCCGAGTTAAGCCAATGACTTACAAAATTAATACTTGTTGCTACTTAGTCTAGCGCTCGGTTTTACTGGGATAGGGCACAGACTGGTTAGCTCAGTATCAGGATAATGTGACGGAGTGGGAAATTGGGTCATGGTGCCAACGGCCTGGTCTCCCAGTGTGGCAGCACTATTGCACACTGTCACAAATCAGTGTCTGTGCTGATATGATCTTAGATTTTGCTGGGATGTAAAACCCCAAACAAGCAACAATAACAACAAAATGTAACATGATTAGTACTAAATTTATGTAGATACAATAAAACTACTTTGTGTAAGTGCAGATTGTGAGTGAGTGCAAAATGTATGTGGAATTTGTCCTAAACCTCCTGGTGCCAGGATGGATGTGTATGCACTGAATGAAGCGGTTGATGTTGGGTGTCGACCGGTGCAGCATGCACTCAGCCTCTTCGCCAGCAGATGATGTATATCACACAAAACTTTCCAGGTACGCGTTTGTGAAGGCACAAGATAAGTGCTCCAGCTGCCGGTTTCCACTCATGACTCGCGCCTTCTACATATTTCCCTGTATGCACCGCTTCCACAGTGACTGTCTCTTTACAGAGGTAAGCGCAGGTGATATGTGTCACCAAGGATGAAGGATGATGTATGTAATACACTGATCCAATACGCTGTATTCTGAGTTAGTGTTCTCTCTGAGTTAGTGTTCTGATGTGATTAGATTAGATTAGAGTGTTTGAGCTATATGCTCAGGCCAAATCGGAGACTCCACCATCATGGCCCACTACATGTGGTGAGGATGCTCTGTTCAGTATTGTCATGTGCAGCGATGAATTTGAATCTGCTGGTGTTAGCTGGGTGTATCCAGGAACCGACTTAAAGTGCCTAGATATTTGTTTCAAATGCCTAGTTATCATAGCCATCTATTTTTTGGGTGAATAATTGATTAAATCATGTAGATTAATAGATGATTTTAAAAGTGGAATCGAGAGGTTTCTATGGCTGCCATCTTGCTTCCCCTTGGCTCCCCTGTCTGTGCGGAACTCCTGTAGGTCATTTGATGAGGGAATCCCACCCGTGATGGCGTTCATACATCTCAGGCCTCAGCAATCTCCCCCCACATGTTTGGTTGCATAAACTGAAAAATTAAGCAACAGTGTGCTTTTGTCGCCATACAACTATGGCACAAATTAGAACTATTCGGAGATTGTTTGTTTCTCAGTGGGCTATAACCGGGCGCTATAACGGTGCATAGTCTGGTGAAAATATCAAATTTTCAAAACCGAAGCAATTATCTAAATTTGACTACATATATAACTTAGATACTGGTGTACTTATTAAACATTTGTTGCCACACAGAAGGGAATACTGAGGCAATTGAATAGAACCTGTCACTGCAGAAGGCTATAGTTTTGGCATGTCTGCCAAAATTAATTTTGCACGGTTGCACTTCAAATATCTCAAAAGTTAGCCACTTAAAATATACGTTACTTCAAGCTAAAGTAAGGTACATTATAACAATCAACCTGATGTATTTATCTCAGAAAATGTCAGAAACTCAAAAGCATCGGACTATGCAACTTAAAAATAACAAAACTGTCGGTAACTGCAGGTGCTGCCTCACCTGAGTATCGGCAAGCGTCTGAAGGCAGAGGACCTGCAGCGTGAGGTGACATCACAGGACCAGTCACCGACCACATCGAGCAGTCCCAGCGTCACCGGGATGCCGGGTGTCGGGTTCGTCACCCAAGAGGTCCAGCGGTTACGGGTACGGCTGTTAGGGGTGGGGTGTGGGGGGTTCTTACCTTTATTTACCTTCAGTCATCGCCACATCAGTTTTTAGTCCTTCCCAGCAGTTCAAATAATCGCCTATTTCTCCCGATATCTCACTCCACCTCATCTCTCCACCATGCACACACACACACAGCACACAGATACTATGCACACAACACACACATAACATACACATAACAACATCATCATCATCATCATCATCATCATCATCATGCTGTTGGTCGCGATGCGACAAAGACTGCTTTCATTACTTGACTGCCGCTCTCCAGTTAGCTCTCTGCTGTGAGAGTGATGTCCATGAGTCGGTCTTAATGTCTCTCAGCTTCAGGTTTCTCTTGATGGTATCCTTGAACCGGAGACGAGGGCACCCTCTCCTTCTGTAACCAGAAGACAGTTGAGAATATAGGATCTGCTTTGGTAGCCTGTCTGATGACATCCTCATGAGGTGTCCAGTCCACAACACACCCATAAGATACACACAGAACATAACAGAGCACACCCATAATATACACACATGACACATAACACAACACACACATAACACAACACACACATAATATACACACAACACACATGGCACACATAACACAACACACACATAACACACCACACACATAACATAACACAACACACACATAACACAACACACACATAACACAACACACACATAACACCATGCACACACACACACGACACCCACAACTCGTCACTACCCCCCACTCACCACCACCAGTGCCGCCCACTGAAATACACACGCGCACTGAGCTTGTCTGGTGTACTGCCCTTCATACCATCCATCTCTCACGCACCTTCCTTCAGATAGCAATCCCACATTGACATCCGGTGATAATACTCGCAGTCATCTTGTTCCTCCCTTTGTGTTGGGTGTCGACCAGTGCAGGATGGCCAGACGAGATGGCCGAATGAGTTAGAGCGTCCGTCTCCCGTGTTGGTAGATCATGAGGTCATGGGTTCAAACCCTGGTCGAGTCAAACCAATGACTTAAAAATTTATACTTGTCGCTTCCTATCCTGGCGCTTGGCATTAATAGGATAGGGTAAGGACTGGTTGGCTCAGTATCAGAATAATGTGACTGAGTGGGATATGAGGTCATGGTGCTGGCGGCCTGATCTTCCAGTGGGGCAGCACTATAAAGTCGCCATGAGTGTGCACTGTCACAAGTCGGTACCCATCCTGATATGACCTTAGTTGTTGCTAGGACCTAAAACAACAACAAACAAACCCTTTATCTAGCGCCACAATTACCCACTGTTAAAGTCGCAGAGTCCAATGGTTTTGGGTTTCTGTCATTTTTTTCAGATAAAGATATTAAATTGATTGTTATAATCTACCTTAAGGAACTTGAAGTAACTTTCACTTTAAATGCCCAACTTTTGAGATATTTAAAGGACAAACCTGCCAAATTAATTTTGGAAAGCACGCCAAAACTCCATAGACTTCTGCAGTAACAGGTTCTATTAAATTGACTCAGCATTCCCTTCTATGCAGAAAAAAATGCTTAATAAGTGCATCAGTATCTAAGTTAGATATGTGAAATCAAATTTAGATAATTGGTTTGGTTTTGAAGATTTAATACTTTATCGGACTATGCAGCAGGTGTGGTGTAATGTATAATCTAATTTATTGTCACACTCTACTCGATACAGCACACTGCCATGTGTCTTATCCTCTTTTCCGTACGAATAGCCTTCCACTACCATCACAGTCGTGTCCACATTGTAATCTATGAGCTTGATGAGGGAGTGTTAATTATAGGTGTGGTGTAATGTATAATCTAATTTATTGTCACGCTCTACTCGATACAGCACACTGCCATGTGTCTTATCCTCTTTTCCGTACGAATAGCCTTCCACTACCATCACAGTCGTGTCCACATTGTAATCTATGAGCTTGATGAGGGAGTGTTAATTATAGGTGTGGTGTAATGTATAATCTAATTTATTGTCACGCTCTACTCGATACAGCACACTGCCATGTGTCTTATCCTCTTTTCCGTACGAATAGCCTTCCACTACCATCACAGTCGTGTCCACATTGTAATCTATGAGCTTGATGAGGGAGTGTTAATTATAGGTGTGGTGTAATGTATAATCTAATTTATTGTCACGCTCTACTCGATACAGCACACTGCCATGTGTCTTATCCTCTTTTCCGTACGAATAGCCTTCCACTACCACCACAGTGGTGTCCACATTGTAATCTATGAGATTTATGAGGGAGTGTTAATTGTAGGTGTGGTGTAATGTCTAATTCATTGTCACGCTCTAATCTATGAACTTTATGTCTTCCTGTTTAACTAGTAATTAATTACCACCCCTTGTTGATCAGTAGAGAATCACTGTGTATATATATCCGGTGGGGGGGGGGGGGGGTGAGGGGGTTCCAACTCATATACCCTGCAAATCGCATTTTAATATTGAAGAAAAATGAATCCAATTCAATTCAAAACCCATATATATTTATTCTAATGAACCATAGATGAGGATCTTCTGGATTTATCCAGAATTCCAGATCTTTGATCTGCTCAAATCTTTTCCAGATATAATATAGTAAAGATTTGCAACCATTCCAGCTTCTCCCATCACTTTAGAAGTCTAAAAAATCCTTCAATATTTTCCTGTTTTTTTTTGTCCGGCCATTCTCATCTATGCGAACAAATTATCTACTTTTTTTCCCTTTATAAATAACTAATTGTTGTTGTTATGATCCACTCCGTGGTACACTTAGTTAATTGAACTGTTCACCACCTGTGTGTTTGTCTCGGTGTGCAGGACGACCTTGATGACATTGTGGCGGGGGAGTGCGTCTACTGTGGGGACATTATGATCAGGTGAGTTTCCCTCAACATTAATATGTGCTTTCTTGGGGACCGGGCGCGGTAGAGCTTGGGCCTCGCGTGCGGAAGGTCGGGAGTTCGGTTCCCGGTCGAGTCAAACCCTTGACTTATAAAATTGATACTTGTCGCTTCCTAGCCTGGCAATCGGCATTAATAGGATAGGGCAAGGACTGGTTGGCTTAGTGTCAGGATAATGTGGCTGAGTGGGATATCGGGTCATGATTCCCGTGGCCTGATTGCATTTAAACTGAGTATTTAAGCAATAACCAAGCCACAAATATTTGTTAAATGGAAAAAAAAGATTGTTTCTGTCTTTGTTTATTGTTATTTTACATCCTAGCAACATCTAAGGTCATATCAAGATGGGTACTGGCTTTTGACAGTGCGCACTGTCACGTATAATAACTAATGCCTAATCTTATAGACTAGCTAATATAGTGAGGAGAAAAGAGAATTTGGAACATCTTCTATTCTTAGTAAAGAAGACAAATAACGATACACAAATATGTACTTATAACATATATTCTCAATTACAAAGTGTACAGTTACATATAAATTCTCAATGGTATAATATTACACTCATAACTATCTGTGTAGTCCATATGGATGATAGATACACTCAGTCTCTTGGTGCTTCTTCTATGTCTCAGTTGCCTTGAGGAGTTGATAGATACAGATGATCCATTGTCTGTGAGCCGTCGCCAACCATACAGGTATAGAGTCTCAGTTGATGATGGATGTACATGTCAGCCTAAGCAGCAGTGATGTGTGAAAAGGCAGACACCACAGTCACTAATCCTCCTAATGTCCATTGACCCAAATTGTAGAAGCTCAGCAAGTTGAATCCATCCCATAAGCTGAAACTAGCCAGATCAGGTTTCAGGCCTAACTGACTTGGAGATGTTGACGCCTCGATGTCTGGGAGTAGAGTCCCGAGAGTGTGTGACTACGCTCCTTATATAGTTGCTGGGTAGGCCACCACTATATAAGGCAAACTACCTGTTAGGAAGCAGTCTCCATATAATCACTGCTATGTTACAGCACTCATAGCAACTTTATAGTGCTGCCCCACTGGGAGACAAGGCTGCATGCACCATGACCTGATATGCCATTCTGTCACATTATCCTGACACTGTGCTAACCGTCCTCGCCCTATCCTATTAATGCCGAGTGCCCGACTAGGTAGTGACAAGTACCAATGTTATAAGTCATTGGTTTGACTCGGCTGAGATTCAAACTCCTGACCTTCCGCACTTAGATTCTGGCACAGTGTCGGATGTAAATCCGAGGAGAAAAGTCGATGTTGGAGGGATTGGAGTTACCGTTCAGCCGAGTTCATAAAGGACTGGCTTATGATACTGAATGGATATATTTTCAATTTCTTTTGGTTAATTTTTTTTATTCCTTTTCCCATCCCAGTTTAAAGCTGCATAGTTCAAAACCAAAACACTGACCTAGATTTGACGCTACGTATCAAACTTAGATACTGTGCACTTATTAAGTGTTTGTTGCTATATTTAGGGGAATACTACGTCAATTTAATAAGGCCTGTTACTACTGCTAAAGCCTATTGGGTCAGAGGTTTGGCAAGCATGCCAACATTAACTTTGCGTGTTCACACTTAAAATATCTCCAACTTTAGTCATTTTAACTGAAAGTTAATTATAATGATCAACCTAATTCACACACTCGGACAACAAGAGAGAAGAGAAGAACTAGTTTAAATATTTTTATTTAATAATAAAATAAATCATAACTGAGATCGGTTGAGCAGTCGTGAATCATTAATGTCCGGAGACTGAGCAGATATGGCAGTTCTTGGCTAAATAAATGACAGGCCGGAGCCGAATGTTTTGATTGACGGAGCAAGTAGAGTAGAGACACCCAGGCCGCGCTCAAACCACTTAGTAATGGGTGGGAGGGTGGGTGAGTTGAAGCGTCTCAAGCAGCTGCCAGCGGAGAAGTGACGGTGCGGGGGTCCACGATTCAGGAGGTAAGCTAAAAATAGATCAGCGCCTCGTGTGCAAATTACCCATGTTAGCCTGCAGCCAACATGCATAATATGTTTATCTCAGAAAACGATGGAAACTCAAAACCATCGGAGTATGCAACTATAACACATATGGTGTTTATTGACAGGTCAATCGACCAACCGTTCATAGACCCAGAAGAGTACGGGAACATCGTCAAGAGCTGGCTCTGAGGATACACTAGGCGCGAACAAAACTAACGCCACCGAGTAGCTGTAAACTCACCTCTTGGAAATTCTACGGTGCCGCTTTGACACCGTGTGACGTCATGCATGAACATGTTGAAGCTGGTGAGTTGATATTGCCATGAGTCATCGGAAGTTGGTGACGTCATGTTCATTGTGGCTGATAACAACATGACTCTTGTGGATTGGTGTCATCAGTCATCGTGAGGTCGTAATGTCATGACCCATCATAAGTTGGTGGTGGCATTGTGGCTGATGACACCATGACTCTTGTGAGTTGATGTCATAAGTCATTGTGAGTTGGTGATGTCATGACTCATTCCAAGTTGATGACGTCATGACTCATTCCGAGTCGATAACATCATGACTCATTCTGAGTCGAGGACGTCATGACTCATTCTGAGTTGATGACATCATGACTCATTCCGAGTTGATGACGTCATGACTCATCCCAAATCGATGACCTCAGAACTCACTGAGTTGATGATGCCATGAGTTATTCCGAGTGGATGACGTCATGACTCAGTTTGAGTCGATGACATCATGACTCAGTTTGAGTTGATGACATCATGACTCATCCCAAGTTGATGATGTCATGACTCATTCCGAGTCAATGACATGATGACTCATTCCGAGTCAATGACATGATGACTCATTCCGAGTTGATGATATCAAGTCGATGACCTCAGGACTCATTGTAAGTTGATGACGTCATGACTCACTGTTCGCATATATTGTATTATTTGAGCCTCTACTTATTGAAGTAGCTCAAATGTTACATAGAAGTCATCGGGTGTGTTTCTGAGTCAGAGCTGTGACAAGTATGCGTATGAGATGTTGCTTTCTGTTCCCGAGTTGCCCTATTTAGGAACCTGAATGGCTCTCGTGACGTTCAAAGTCACTTCAATATTCTGGCTGTATTATTTGCGCAAACTAAGTTGATGGGCATTGCCACCTAAATATCAGTCTGTGGTGTCTACAAAGACAATTGCTGTCTTGCTTTTGTTTAATTCGTTGATTAAAGTTGTATAGTAAAGGTTTAAGAATGATTCCCTAGTAAAAGTTGCATAATCCGATGAAAGCATCAAATCTTCAAAAGAAAAAAAAACTTATACAGGTTTGAACCTACATATGTGCACTTATCAAGTATTTTCTGCTATATAGAACGGTATATACTAAGTCAATTTAATTGAACCTGTTACTGCTGAAGGTTATGGTGTCAGAGTTTTGGCATCCTTGCCAAAATTAATTTGATACATTTGCACTTCAAATATCTCATAAGTTAGCGATTTTAAATCAAGGTTACTTCAAACTATTGTAAGGCAGGTTATAACAATAGCTAAGTTAGATAGGTATAATGAAATCTAGATAATTGCTTTGGTTTTGAAAATTTGATGTTTTCATCGGACTATGCAGCTTTAAGTCATTGGTTTAACTCGGCAGGGGTTTGAACACATAACGTGCCACATGAGAAGTAAACGCTCAACTTATTCGGCCATTCGGTTTCGATGTATTTCCAGGATATACTCAAAATAATTATTAAATTATGTGTCTGTTGATTAACAAAGGAATTTTGGTTAAGATGAGAAAGTAGAAATTAATGCGCAACCGCTAATCCAGATGTGGTAAGTGGGTCAGTCCCCTACGTCTGTGACCTCTGACCTCTATGTGTATGGACGCTCAATGCAGTGAAGTGCTATCCATAAGCGGTGACTTGAACTGTTGAAGCTGTGCATTGGGTCTAGTAGTAAATAATGCACTTACCGTAGGACAGTAACTTTTTCCCCATTTTCTCAATCGGGCAAGTGACTGAATTGTCTACTTGGACGAGTGTCAAAACTACTTGCCCAAGCCCAAGTTAGCCAATCGGAACCGAAATCTGCTACTGCAGATCAGAAAAATAATGACTTGCCCGTTTGGGAAGGTCACCAAGAACTTAACCTGCCCGACCGAGTAAACTAGGTGCCCCGGGCAACCAAGCAGTCCTTATTGCCCTACCCTGCAGTATCTTTAGATATATTCTCGATGTGGTCTGAGATAGGCTTATTAATTAAATATATCGGATATAATTTGCCTTGTTACATATAATATCTATTAAGCACATGCCTATGTATTTTCTCGCTGTCGAGTTTGAGAGGACAATTGGTTTTAACTGATACTGTTCTCTGTTCATAATATGGTTACATTTGTAACTGTGCTAGTCCGATAAAAGAGTGAAGCAAATGTATAAATTTGAAGTATAAATGAGTCTAATTTACTAATCGTTATGGATACATTATTGCGGGCTTTTTTCTTGTTTGTTTAAAAAGGAAATTGTGTAGAAGTATGATATGCTTTAGTTGACAATGTGGGATTGTCTTCAGAATTGAACCTAAATCACTTTCCATTATAAAATGCCCAGGGAAGATTGTGCAATATAAATGTCTTGATTTTCATTCATCAATGTGTGTTGTTGTCGCTAAGTATGTACAGTACTCGAGAACGTGTGTCAATAAAGTCAATCAAATCTCAAGCGCATTTGAGTTTTATATCTACAGTAAAACCTCTCTAACCGACCACCTCCACAGATCGACCACTCCCCAATATCAATCTTTTTTTTTGGTCCCAATCGATCACCCATACAATACCATTGTAATGATAAAAAAAAAATCCCTAAACCGACCACCTCCCTAAATTGACCATTTAAAGACGGCCCATGGTCGGTTGATTTAGAGAGGTTTTACTGTATTTGTTTAATGACAAATTGCTTACTGGATTCCCAGAATAAGACAAATAACCACCCTGGTTACTAAGAAATGTGACGACTTTCTAATTCATTGACAGTTTAAAAAATAATACAAAATCGGTTTTTCCCCCCATGAAAAAGTCAGTGAGTAACGTCTCAGTGAGATATCGTTGCCCCAAGGACCATTTTGTGATATCACACTAGTCACGTAATCATGACACTGGGCAACCAGTCGTTGGCTAACGCCATGTAAAGTGTAGGAGGCCTACACATTTTTAAAGCTGTTGAATTTATTCAAATGGAGATTGCAGCAATGACTTCTCGCACAAAAAGACGCATTTATATCACTGCCATCCCGGCCAGTGTTTCAAGTGATGTAAAGATATTATTGTAGCTCCAGGTAATATAAAAATTATGTGAATTATTATCAGGTGTATTTATCGCTCTTATTCTTAATGATGACAAGTGAGCTTTGGGATTTAAAATCATTGTTTATTTTATTGTGTTGTACAAACCAATGTAACTCGCATCATATATAGATACAATATAATAATATTTAGGATATATCCTCTTTCTATCCACATGTTACACACAGGGGTGAAATATCTTCGCGATTTCGCGGATTTCCTAGATTTTTTATATTTACCAATTAATTTAGAACAAAATGGCAAAGAATCAGGATGTATATGCAAACAATTGGTTTATACGAATCCTGTTCTTATATGACCTTAGATGTGAGAACATAAAACCCCAAAAAGAAATTGTTGGATATGGGTCATAGTAGGCCACAGTCACAACAAGGAGAGTTGAAACCTGACGTCCAGCATTTTCACTGACAGTGGTATCCTAAGGGAGGGGGGGGGGGGGGTTATCTGCATCAGCATAGTAATCTTAGCTTGATTTCCACGATTTTTGCCGGAGACCACTTTCATCCCTGCACCCATTTGATGGTGCACAACATTATTTTTAGTCATACACACGCACATAAACCAACGTATCACCGCACTCTTTTTCATTCCCTGAACAGCAAACACAAATAAAAATTACCCACAGTACCTTAAATTCTGAGACGGCAGTGGTTTTCACCAGAAGGAACGTTAGCTATTAATGTTTAAGGCCATGTATCCGTAGACTGTTCCCTTATTTGCTTGTGACCTTGTGACGCGCCACACAGACAATGAACCAGTGTTTTTGCTTACTGGCTGTTCCCATAGGTTGGACCCAGGGACCGTATGGCCTTGTGCATGGCACATGTGACGTAGGCCTACTGACTGGGAACATAGAGAATGAACATGTTCATTGTCTGTGGCACGTCACAAGATCACTAGCAAGCGCGAAACAAGCGAACACACCACAAGAGAACAATATATGGATATACTGCCTAATATTGACAGAACCCTTTGAGGAGTCATGAATCAATTATACAGAATGTATTCACTACAATTAATATTAACTAACATTATTTGAACGCAAAATTAAATATTATCCACGCAATACAAAATACATATTCTTAAGTTAGCTGGTCAGATTTGCTATATCATATAATACAGGCGAGACTTTTTCAGTCTCAAAGAGAACTGACTTCATCAGTTATCACATAACGCATCATCTGATATCACTTGTGTTTGTTCTGTTCTGTAAGACACATGTTTCCTATCTACTGGATCAAAAATATTAGCAGTTTGGAATAAACACTGTGTCTTCCAAATATGAATTATACCGTGGCACTCGGACATTTGGGATGCATTTGTAAACTGATTTGACATTAAAGCTGTATAGTCCGATGAAAGCATAACATTTTCAAAACCAAAACACTGTCTCCAAAACACTGTCTTAGATTTGATCCTACATATCTAACTTAAATACTGGGGCACTTATTAACTATTTCTTGCCAAATAGAAGGGAAACCAACTCAATTTAATAGACCCTGTTGCAACAGAAGCATATGGTGTAGCATGCTTGCCAAAAATAATTTTGCACTACAAATAACTTAAAAGTCAGCCATTTAAAATTAAAGTTACTTCAAACTAAAGTAAGATAGATAGTAATGATCAACCTAATATATTTATCTCAGAAAATAACAAAAACTCAAAACCATTGGACTATGCAATAAGATGGGAACCTGACATGACCTACCTACGAATGACATCAAGGAATTTTCACCGAAGAAGAGTCTTGTGGACGGGACCAAATTTGTGCCCTACCTATACAGAGCGTTCGCCTATACATGTATAATTCCGGAGGTGGCGAAGGGTCATGGGTGATAATTGCTTAAAGCTGCCCAGTCCGATGAAGCATTAACATTTCTAAACAAAAGCAATTATCTCAATTTGATTCTACATATCTAACGTAGATACTTATGCACTTATTGAGCATTTGATGTTGCATAGAAGGGAATACTGAGTCAATTTAATAGAACCTTTTACTGCGGGAGCCTATATATGGTGTTTTTGCATGCTTGCCTAAATTAATTCTGCATATTTGCACTTCAAATAACTTAAATGTCAGCCATTTAAAATAAGTTACTTCCAACTAAAGTAAGGTAGACAATTATTTATAATGATCAACCTAAAACATATTCATCTTAGAAAATAACCAAAAACTTAAAATCATCGGACTATGCAAGGGGAACCTGATGTGACCTACTTTCAAATGATGTCACTGAAATTCTGCTGAAGAGGAGTCTCATGGACGGGACCAAATTGTTGCCCTTTCTATACGGACTGTTTGCCTATACATTTATAATTCCGGAGGTGGCGAAGCATCGTGGGTCATGGTTGGGGTGATAATTGCTTAATAAATGTTTTACTTCTGACGAGTTAACGACCGTTGCCGACTGTGTGAGCGTTGCCGTGTCCTCTGTAGGATGAGCGGTCGCTGGTAGACGCCGGAGGCCAGGTGCAGCTTGTTTTGCACACACAGCGGCAGTTCCTGAAACACACTGGCTGATTAAAGTTGCATAGTCCGATGAAAACATCAAATTTTCAAAACCAAAACTCTTATCTAGATTTGATTCTACATATTCAACTTGGTCGTAATGCGAGCATTGCGCTTGATGCGTGGAGAGGAAGAGACCCTCCCCCCCCCCCTCTCCCCGGACATCGCGCAGCATTCACACCTCGCGCGACGTCCGCCTCTCAGCTCTCTCCCGCCCCCTCCCCCGGGCCTGTGCTTTCGCACCTCACCTGTCACCGCCCTCCTGCCCTCCCTTATAAGGCCGCCCGCCGGCCTCCCTCAGTCACTCGCCTTCCAGCCCTCCTCCACGCTCTGCCCTTTTTCCTTCTACATATTCAACTTAGACACTGGTGCACTTATTAAGCATTTGTTGCTGCATAGAAGGGCATAATAAGTCAATTAGTAGAACCTGTTACTACTGAAGTCTATGGTGTCAGAGTTTTGGCGTGCTTGCCAAAATTATTTTGGCATGTTTTGACGTCAAATATCTCCAAACTTAGCCATTTAAAATTAAAGTTACTTCAAACTAAAGTAGAGTAGATTATAACGATTAGTATAATATATTTATCTCAGAAAATAGCAAAAACTCAAAACATTGGACTATGCAACTTTAATGCTTAACGACTACCCCACTTGGTTGGTTGTTGTTGTTTTACGTCCTAGCAGACCAGACAGGATGACCAAATGAATCGAGCATCTGACTCCAGTTTTGGTAGATCGTGGGTTTTCGAACCCACATGTTCGAACCCTCGTCAAGCCAAAATAATGACTTTAAAATTGATACTTTTCGCTTCCTAGCCAGATGCTCGGCATTATTAGGATAACGCAAGGACTGGTTGGCTCAGTGTCAGGATAATGTGAATGAGTTGGATATCAGATCATAGTGCTGGTGGCATAGCTGGTCTCCCAGTCCAGTGGGGCAGCACTATAAAGTTGCCATGAGTGCGCAGTCACAAGTCAGTAGCTGTCCTGCCAAAATGTAAAACTCCAACAACCAACCAACTAGTACTACACTAAAACCTCTCTAACCGACCACCTCCCTTATATCGATTGCTTTATTTGGGTCCCAACAATACCATTGTAACCTTATACTAACTCCCTAAACCGACCACCTCCCTAAATGTACCACATAAATTCGGTCCCAAGGTTGGTCGATTTAGAGCTTTGACTGTACTACAGAACTCACAGTGAAGCGTGGGTAGGGTCCCGCTAGGTGCCCCTTCCTCTTCCCCGTTCCCCTTCCTCCCCCTCCCACTTCAGTCAGTGCCTTGCAGTCACCTCAGGTAATCGTGTGCTAATGCTCAAAATACAATAACCTCATGACCAATTACTCCCAATTCACAATATTCACAACGCATGCAACATCTGACCGCGACGACGAACACTACGGTTGTGTGCCACAGCACATTACAAAAGCTATGGAAATTACTAACTTTCAAATGCACATATGTCAGTCAAATTCTGGGATATTTTGACAATTCCAAAAGTATATTACTTTTGGGTCATTGGAGCTTCTAAGAAAAATAAAATGTTCATGTTTGGACCCTTTTGAACATTTTGGAGGGTACCTAACTAGTCAGTCACTATTAATACACAATATTCACAACACATGTGACATCTGATGGTGACAACGAACACTACGGTTATGGGACTGTTGCAACAGCGCATGCGTGTGAATATCATGTATTGTGAGTACGCACCCAAGGGCCCCTGTGTCAAGGATAATCTACTCTTAGTCTTTTCACTTCACTAAAACAGACCTTATCTGTGAACAGTAGCATACTGTGAATTGTTCCCAATTGGGCCCTGCAGCTTTTAATGCCGGCCCTCTGGTGAGAAAAAGAGATTGTCTTTCCCCTCATGTGACCACTTTTTTCTCTCTTTTTTGTTTGACATTAGTTGATTAATCAGAGGGATTTTCAATCAGACAATTAGTCTTCCTCCTTCCACTGCTCCTTGCACTATCCTAGTAATGCCGAAGACCAAGCTATGTAGCGACAGGTATACATTTTAAAGTTTGTTGTTGTTTTACGTCCTAGCAACATCTAAGGTCATATCAGGACGGGTACCGACTTGTGACAGTGCGCACTCATGGCGACTTTATAGTGCTGTCCCACTGGTAAACCAGGCCGCCGGCACCATGACCTGGTATCCCACTCAGTCACATTATCATTGGTTTGACTCAACCAGGGTTCTAACCCGGGGATTCGAATCCCATGACCTACTAAAACGGGAGGTCCCTGAAGCCTGTATGCAATAAGTAGGCCTATATATAATAGCGTCAGATTTGACTAGAGGTATATATGTAATACTTATTGACATGATTTAACCTAGATGTACATGAAGATCTATACAACAGACCAAAACATGAATTGATATATGTGTAGGTATTCAGTAAAAACTCTCTAAATGGACCAACCACAGGACTGACTTTAGGTGGTCCATTTAGGGAGGTGATCGGTTTATGGAGTTAGAATATGGTTACAATGGTATTGTTGGGACCCAAATATAGCGATTGATATAGGGGAGTGGTCGATCTGTTGAAGTGGTCGGTTCGAGGTTTTACCAACACATGTTTTAAAATAGATGTAGATATGTGCAATAGTCCAAAACATAGTTTAACATACATGTACTAATAGATAATAGGCCGAGACATGATTTGCCCTAGATTTTATGAGGCATATTAGGTGCCAACAAATGTCTTATTCATGGGGATTGAAGAGAAATAGGCGCAGATAGTTGTTATGATGGGAATTGTCTTACCCTCCAGTAGAGATATTAGTGTAGTGAAATTAGTGGATTTATAATTTATTTTAAAATTAACTATTCGTTGAAATTATATATATATATATATACATATATAAAAATGATAAACATTGCAAATTTCTCCCAGTGAAAAAATAATAGATGTATAGTAAAACCGCTCTAACCGACCACCTCCACAGATCGACCACTCCCCTATATCAAGCACATTATTTGGGTCCCAAACGACAACCATACAATACCATTGTAACGATAATAGAAAACTTCCTAAACCGACCACCTCCTTAAATGGACCATTTAAAGTCGGTCAAATGGTCAGTCGATTTAGAGGTTTTATTGCATATATATATTTATACAGGTTCCTTGTTATACAAGAAAGGAAATTTTTCTTGTCCTTATCGATTTTAGGATTTCTTTATGCAGGTCTTTTTCAAATGGTGGTCCATTCATTCCATGCACAAAAAGAAACAATCTGTAATGTAACTATTAACAAAAGTTTACTCGGAAACATTCTTGTATAAATGACAGATGCAATACGACAGCCCAATAATTCACCATCAAAACTACTTAATCGACGGAACATGTTTCCTAAAAGCAGCTAGTATAGTCAGTTAATTAAATTATCTAAATCATTATACAATATATATATATGTAAATATTTACATATATATGCCATGAATATTTGCTTTTACTACCTTCAGAAAACATGTTGAACAGCGAAATAAGTGAATCTAACCAAGTAGCATGCAATTCGCAAGCATAGTGGGAAGACATTATTTGGAGTGGAACAAGACAAACAATTCCTGGACGTTTGCAATATTGAATATTGATAATCTGTGGACATGGGTAAATTGTTAGGCACACTGGGATTGCAAACCTTAGTGCATAGTAACTACTGGTATTGCATATTGTTGTCCATTTATTCCCGTCACATTGTATGTTACGCCATTTCGAGCACCAAATCTCCGATGGCAGTGGCCAGAATTAATTTTTGTTTGTTGTTTTACCTCCTAGCAACATCTAAGGTCATATCAGGACGGGTACCGACTTGTGACAGCGCACTCATGGTGACTTTGTAGTGCTGTCCCACTGAGAAACCAGACCGCCAGCACCATGTCCTGGTATCCCACTCAGTCACATTATCCTGACACTGAGCACACCAGTCCTTATGATGCTGAGCACCTGGCTAGGAAGTTTGCTTGTTGTTGTTTTACGTCCTAGCAACATCTAAGGTCATATCAGGACGGCCTAGGAAGTGACAAGTATGAATTCTTAAGTGATTGGCTAGGAAGTGACAAGTATGAATTCTTAAGTGATTGGTTTGACTCGACCAGGGTTCGAACCCATGACACCACGGGTCTACCAGCACGGGAGAAGGACGCTCTAACTCATTCGGCCATCCTGATTGGACTAATGCACTGAAGGACATCCAAATCCGTAAGTTAGAGATGAGTATCAATGTTTATTTATCTGGTCGTGTTCCATGCAGATTCATATATTAAAAAAATACATAACCATAGGTCCCAGTGACAAAAACAAAACAAAATCAGAGAAACTAGTAATAATTCTAAGTTGTTTTTTTGCATTCGGCATTTTTGAACGGAGTTATGGGATCCATAACACACTAGACAAATATTGCATTTCGATCAACAGATTTACCTTGAAAGGTTTTTCTTATTTCATTTCCCTTATTATCCTCCATAAGGAAATGTAGTATAGTTATACAAATCTTACCTGGGTAGAGATGATGGATAACTTGTTTTCCCAAGGTACAAGCTTCGGACAGTCGTGGGCTAGGGAGAAGGAAGCACATCTGGGTCCAGCAATCTTTACCTACTTATTCAGGATAAAAATGATATTAAACTTATATGGATACTTCAATGTTTTCATCTTTGACCGAACATGATAGTCGTGGCAGGGTGTGGTGGGCGGGCCCTAGCCCACGACTATCCGAGGCTTGTACCTCAGGAAAACAACAGTTATCCATCATCTGTACCCAGCTAAGATTCGTATAACTATACTATTTTACTTCGGTACTAATAATCCTCAGACTACTCGTAGCCAAGGGAGACTTTTACGTAACTTCATTTTTATCCTTAATCCATTCCAAATCAATACATTATCATTACTGTTCATTCAATTCAGTATACATTAGTATTAACACAAAGTATACTTGTAACTTTCACACCTGTCTTAATAGTTGGTGAGTAAGCGTGTGGCAAGGCCGCTTGACTTTTCTAGTCGTTTGTTGTAATGTTTTGCAAACGATCTAGCAGTCTACCAGCCTGCGTGTGCGAGGATCCTCTTAACGGGGATCCCTAGCAGTCATGCTTTCGAGACCATTGCTCCCCTTGTTGAATGGGAAGCATATCGTCCCGTATCCACTCCTGCAGCCTTCAGTTCCACCTTGCGAGTGTCTCTCGAGATTCCTTTGTGTGGTTTAATAAAACTCACCTTTTGTCTTGGATATATAAGCCTGTATCGCTGAAACTACACGCAACCGTCAATCGTCTGGGAAACCATTAACATGCACCGTGGACAAAGGGTCCCCTGAGCGGTTTGATTTTAACAATTGTGTCAAATCAAACGTTGCCTCCTTTTGATCTATCTCCAGTCCATCTAGAGATAATGCTATAATGGTCTGTCCTCTATGGCCTGTTACTAGCAGCAAAAGTACTGCTAACTTAAATCCTAGCTGCTTAATGTCTAAATGATATTTGCTAGGCTAGGATTTAAATAGTTTAAATACTACTGAAACATCCCAAAATCGACTATATTTGGGCTTTGGGGGATTCCTTTCATACACTGATCTTAGAACCAGTGTATGACTTGGTGTTTACCAACCGGTTGTCCGTCTACCCTTGGTAAGACAATCGATAATGCACATCTTGCTGCATTAATAGCCCCAAAACCTAATCCCTCATGTTCTAACATTCTTAGAAATCTAACTACATGGGCTATAGTAGGCTTTAAAGGCTTAACATTCTTAATCAAACAATGAACATCCCACTTCCTTAAATGACTTGTATATAATTTAACTGTTCCTTTTCGCCATGCATGAGACACCAGTCTTTGTTGAGTAATCTTATCCAGTCCAAATTGTTCGAAATGTTTATTTAGAAAAGGAATGCCAGGAGGGGCATTGTCGACACGTCTCCGTGAATGGCCAGCGGACCTTGGTGGGTTAGATTTCTGCGTGCTCTTGGGAATCTGAGGCAATCTTTTGCTCCCAATGCCACTGCTGCTAGCCATGGCTGTGTGTCCCAATCGGGCACTATCAGAATTGTGTGTGTCCGATCCATTCTGATCTTCCTGGCCACTCTGCTGATAATGCTGAATGGTGGGAAAATATAATAAAAATTATTTTCCCAAATCAATGAAAATGCATCCACTTGCTAAGCATTGGGCTCTGGATGCCAAGAGACATATTTAGCTATTTTATAGTTCTTTCTTGATGCAAACAAGTCTACCTCTGGCCGTCCCCATTTTTGACAAATTTGTTCAAAAATAGCATCATTCAATGACTATTCCAAATGATCATGGAAATGTCGACTCTTTCTGTCTGCCAATGTGTTTGAACTACCTAGGATATGTGCTACTGTTAGCCAAACATCATGCTCTTGCACCCAATTCCAAATTAATGTTATTTTATTACACGGTTTGGACTTTTGGCCTCCCGTTGCTAAACTGTCACGATGGGCACCCCATCCTTCTAAAGACGCATCCGTATCGGATTTGGAGGAGTTTATATGTTTAAACCACCACTCAATATCCTCTAATCCCTCTGCTGAAATAGACATCTTTCATTCAAAATTCCCTTTAGTACGAGCTAAGGCTAAATTCTTATTTATCTCTAGCGACTTAATGTGAGCTTTCCCATATAGAATAGCAGGGACATAGGCTCTCATGATGCTGATAAGCACGGCGACCTGCCTAATCTTTGGCCTCATTAATCTTAGCAAATGGGTCGCCGTATCTACAAACTTGTCTAGTTTCTGTTCGGTCAAACATTTTAATTAAGTAGTTGGTTTAAATACTGACTTCTCGATATGGATATAAAATCCTAATTAGTGAGTTTCACATAATCATTAATTGCATTCTGACAGGCTGTCTTTGACTGTGCTACAATAAAGGAATCGTCAATATATGGGAACATAATGTCATTTTCTCGCCATCAGCGAAAAAATTGATTTAAGTAGCTTAGTAAACAAGCGAGGGGCATACGCTAAACCATTTTGCATACAAGTAAATTCATACAGTTGTTCATCCCAAATAAATCTTTCTATCTGCTTCATAAATAGGGATCGTGTAATATGCATCTTGCAGATCCACACTAGCCAGCCAAGAACCTTGTGTTATCAGATCTCGTGCCGTCTCAAGAGAAAGCATCTTAAATTGTTTGTTTGTTGTTGTTTTACGTCCTAGCAACATCTAAGGTCATATCAGGACGGGTACCGACTTGTGACAGTGCGCACTCATGGCGACTTTATAGTGCTGTCCCACTGGGAAACCAGGCCGCCGGCACCATGACCTGGTATCCCACCCAGTCACATTATCCTGACACTGAGCACACCAGTCCTTGCCCTATCCTAATAATGCCGAGCGCCTGGCTAGGAAGCAACAAGTATCAATTTTAAAGTCATTGGTTTGACTCAACCGGGACTCGAACCCACGACCCCACGATCTACCAGCACGGGAGACCGACGCTCTAACTCATTCGGCCATCCCGTCTGGTAAGCATCTTAAATGTTTATATTCAACCATATTGTTTAGTCTTGTTAGATCTAAAATCATCCAAACATACCCATTGGGTTTCGGTCGGGAAAAAATATTTGAAATAAATTCTCCTCTCATGGTTTACCTTCTGTATAATGCCTTTCTCACAAAATTTCCACACCTGTTTAGCTAGTGCCTCTCTCAGGCTGACATCAAAATGATAAGGGAAAGGAATTGTTTCCTGTACTGGTAATTGAGTAAAGGGAATACGTACCCCTTCTACAATACGTAAAACAGTTGGCGCTGACCTCGGCCTCTTGGCTGGAAGCCGTAGGTCGGGCCGTACCGACCGCCTCTGCCAGTTGCGAAAATTCGCATGGCCCTACCAGAAGCGTGTGTTGGCATCCGCAGGTTTTCTTTTTGCATCATTATGCTTCCTGCACTTAGATCCGGTTTCCACCTCTTTAAAGAGGAACTGGACCTTCCCTCCAGACATCTTGGACTTGCCCAGTGGTTTCCCCATCACTGGCTTGGGCGGTAGGAAAAGAGTATACTCTTTCCCCGTCATTGTCTACCACTGGGCCACCTCTTCACCCGAGTCAGTACAGACGGCTTTGAAGACGTTTTCAAACCGACTGTGCAACAATAAGTTACTTGCCGCTGAATGTGTTGAAATGACCTTTTATGGTCTCCTGCATCATGGTCATTGTCAACACCTTCTTTGCCTTTTCTACGGGGCACTTCTTCCTCACCTTTCCTCCGATCTTCGCATACACTCCTGTACGCTCAGTTTCGAAGTCCGACTCTGTTGATGACGAGTCTGAGGAAGAATTCGAAGAAGAATCTTTCTTCTTCGTATGGCGCTTCTTGGTCTTTGCCTTGGTGAATTCATCTCCCGATGAACTCACTGCCTTCTTTGGCTTCCTCTTCTTTTTCCGAGGAGGTGGCTCTGGGGATGAGTCCCCCTCGGGCAAATCATCCTCACTGACGTCCTCCCAGTCAGAATCCTCCTTTAGAGGCGGAGGCCTCCTCACTCAAGGCCTCGATTCAATTATTTGTTTGCGAACCTAAGTTCATTTGTTGGTGCTCAGAACGGCGGACCTCCTGAGGCCTCGAAGGGCGAAATTCCTTCAGCCTAGCCTCAAGGAGGGTGGTCATGTGGGCTTCCCAGTCCAACGGTACGGTGCCCGCTACGTCCAGCCCAGTGTCAACATCATCCCGGTCTGACAAGGCATGCGCACCCCCTTCAGGCGATGGCGGGACCGTCACCATCGGAGATGAATCATACTACTCAGTCGGGCACGCTCAGTAATCTGTAACAATCAAAAGAAAGTTACTATAAAACCCAGTTCATTCTAAATGCCACAACAGGTTTAGCAAAACCACATCTGTGCATCTAGTGGTATTGGATTACGTATTTACACCGTTCCAACACAGGCGTGAATAAGCTAAGGTGTATAGTCGTAGGTATGTGGTATCGAAACCAAAACCAAACGAGGGGTAGGGACCAGTGTATCGGTAGCCTCCCACACTCTCTGTTCCGTACACTTCTCCTCCCTGTGACTACTGCGCCAACAAGTTGGGAGAATATCATATGAAACTCAGAGGCATGCCTAAAAAATGTGGGGAGTCTAAGAGAAACCCAGGATTAATTTCCAACGCGAATCCATAAACAAAACCGAGGAAGAATCCCAACGTGATGTGGCTCCAGCCAACATCACTCTCCGTTCGGCATGTAGAACAAAGGGAAAAATGTTGCTTTGTTCTATCGGTGTTCTAGAAATCTAAAACACCAATAAAAGTTAATAAACGCATCACAAAGTTCTAAAAACTTCACAAAAAACTGGTACAGGCATCACAAACAATGTGCATCATTGTTATATCAATACTTAGTTACTAGGTTGTCGTAGATCAAAAATTGCTGGAGCAACTCAATGAACATCCTCTGGTCGTGAGTTGTTTATGCTAATTGCTGGACCCGGATGTGCTTCCTTCTCCCTCGGCTACGAGTAGCCTGAGGCTTAGTACCGAGGTCAAATATATATATATAAAATAGCCGATCCACCCCATTACCTATATCCAATTTAATTTGGCTAACAAAAGCCCAAGAATAAGCTTTCCATCTAGAAATTATAAAATTAAAGACAACGAACTATTAGTGTCATTTTGTAATCCACTTTTAATACAAGCAGTAATGGTGGTACATTAATATTGTCAATGACTTGACATCACAGAATACAAACACCACATTGGTCACCGCCAGGAGTCTGCAACAACAGTGCTTGGTTCCAGCGGGGAAATGTTGAGGAGGGTGGGTGATTGGTCCTCGTGCTTCTTAAGCGGCTTTGTATTAAGTTTAAAGTTGCATAGTCCAATGGGTTTTGAGTTTGTCGTTTTCTGAGATAAACATATTAGGGTGATCATTATAATCTACCCTACTTGCACTTGAAGTAACTTTTGAGATATTTGAAGTGCAAACAAGCAAAATTAGTTTTGGCAGGCATGACAGGCAGTAATATGTTCTATTAAATTGCCTCAGTATTCCCTTATATGTGGTGACAAATGTTTAACAAGTGCACCAGTATTTAAGTTAGATATGTAGAATCAAATTGAGATATTTGTTTTGAAAATTTGATGCTTCATCGGACTATGCAGCTTTAATATTAATATTTTGTTAAATATACATATAATTTTTCTTAATAAACATTGAAACTGACAATGTAACGATGATAGTTGTGGGCGTGGTTTGTGGAACATGGAGTGAGCTCTAAACCTGCCTCCATCCATTATCGGTAGATGGCAATCTCCAATTCAGAATTGTTCAAAGGTTAACTTAAGTGTGGTGTGTTGTGTAGTGGTGGGTGCAGAGATGTGTATGGGCGTCACTAGGCAGATCTTTAGAAAATATCACATGATTCCAGATGCAGGGATGAAAGTGGTCTCCAGGTAAAATCGCAGAAATCAAGCCATGGCTTATTACACCCGACAGCGAATTTCTGTGAAAACGCAGATTTTCTCCCATAGCATTGTCAGGGAACCGCGGGAAAAAATACAGAAGTCAGGTTTTAAATACCCTCTTGATTATATCGTTCATACCTAACTATTTCTTGTTTGGGTTTTATGTTCTAGAAACATTAAGGTCATATATGAACTGGATTTGACCTAACCACCTGTTGTCACATCTGATTCCATGGCATTTTGTTAAACGCTAATCGGTGAAATTTTTTTAAACCGGAAATCCGCGAAATGGCGGAGATCCTTTCATCCTTGCAGATGGTGCTTGTTCGTACACGTTTGTATTCAAACCCGGCACATCCTGAACCTGTGGTGACAGTTCGGATTGCTTAAACCAGATCTAATCCAGTGCACGTAGTAAGCGTGTGGAAGTAGAGGCCAGGGGAGGAGTTCTTAACCTAAGGACACCAAGGCAATGTTCTTTTTAAAAGGACAAAACAAGACCCAATTTAAGACAGGTATTGCTACAAGCACACACACACGGTCACATGGGCTGGTGAGGTTCCCGTCTGCCCCCTTACCAATAAACCTGGCATATTGTACCAAAGCCATGGTTTATTATATACTTTTAAAATATTTATATTCGTCTTGTGAAGACCATTGCTTTTTGATATGTAAGATTACATATTTAATTCCTTCCGTGAGGGGTTTGAAGACGGCAGCAGGTGTGGTTAATCAGAATGGACTAGGAAGCTACCACGGTGAACCACCACCACCAGGCGGGGGACTGTCCAACTCACCGCAGTAGAAAACTGATATATTGCAAGTACCGACGAAGACTGTATATAGGTCATTCATTCTCTGAAACTGTGACATGGAAACCCCAAAAAAGTCAAATCTCCCAAATAATTTCTTTGGTTAAATTCCAAATAGCAGAATCTATGTTCCTATGAAGGTCTGCATGTTGTGAATATGTTAGTTGAAAATAAAACCTATTTTACTTTTTGATTGAGATATTATACAAATTGAGCAATGCTAATATAATATCACACATGTAACATGATTTTAACAGACACAACTGAATACAGTTAAGCAAACAAGGTTATGTTTTACAAGAAAAAAGTATGCATGGTGCTGTGTAAATTTCACATTAGCACAAGGATATACAAGTATGCTTTTGATATATTTTGCGGGATTGTTTAAATATATGTAGAATAAAAGAAATAAGTAATCATCAGCATCGTTACGTGGAAGCCAAATATGTGGTGCCCAGTTTTAGAGAATGACCCATATATCAAAGCACTCTTAGCGTTGTGAGAACACTAGGCCTCGAGCATGTCCAGCCGAGGCTTCTTTAGTTGTGTATTTGTATACAGCCATTTTACCTACGTGGAATGGTTCTAAATCACCCAACATTTGTAGCACTTGATCTATTTCTGAGTTAGTACACAACACACACGCCGCTGTAGTATCTCGTGTAGCCACACAAGTTTTAATTCGGTAAAACCCCGCAGATCTAGTAAATTGTACTCACGTTAGGCAAAAAAAAAAAAGGTTGGTGATCGTCTTAGCCCACCCCTGATTATTATTTTGTAACTGTTAAAAATGCTTCGGGCTAGCATACAATATACATATTACTCAGTAGAAGGCATGAAAAAGAGGGTTGGTACTGTTATATTCAAATAGTTGACTTCCAAAATTGAAACTATGTTATACTGAAAAAATAAAAACCGCCTGCTCGACCCGGATTTGTGTGATCAAAAGGACGATCACCAACTTTTTTTTTTACTAAAAGCAGCAAAAGACCAAAACACACAAATGGCTACAAGTAGCAAACACTCGTTCAGTACAGAATGCCTTATTCCGTGCATTTTCCTCTTCAGTGAAAACACCCAATAAGAAGCTTTCCTACACGAACAGCATGGCTTTTCAAACTCTTTATGCACATTAATCGACCGGTTATGTGGGCTTAAATCACACCGTGCGGAGGGAATGGACAACACCGTAGTCACCATCGCGCCGTACTCGCTGAACAGTGAATTTTTTTTTTAAATTTTAATTAATTTTTTTTAACAGGAAAACCCAACTCCGCTCCCCTGAGCACATGAATTGGAGAAAATCAGATTCATTAAAGGGTTAACAGTAAAATAACAAAAATAAAACAGACAAAAAAACTTATAATAGCGGTATCGTGTGTATATCCTACTGGATATTCGCCGGGGCACAATGCATTAACTCAACGCTAGGTACCCATGAGGCCTTGCGGCGTGATTCACACATGACAAACCAGATATTCTCCATACCATCTCAACACGCAGCACACAGGGGGCAGCAGCCCCGGGCACCGCAGGCAACTTTGGTCGCAAATCAAATTATGCGACTCACTTAAGCCTAGAGATATTTCATGTTAGCAGTATATATAGATACATATCTATATATATGTGTCTATATATATATATAAATTTATCTGTTTATTTATTTTGTTCCTCCCGATTTGTTTAATTTCTCTCATGTTAGTTTAGAAAGATAATTCTCTATAATAATAATCTTCAGAGCTACACCTAGGGATTTGATTACTGTTGTTTACAGTCTGCTGGTTTTTGCTGACCCGCCTGAAAGATAACAAAAAGGAGACGGTTTAGTACGGGTTAGCAAACACAATGCAGGAGATGGTTTTACTACGGCGAGACCAACCAGAATTCGAAGACACCAGTTATCCCATACAGGGATGAAAGTGATTTCCGGGGAAAAAAGCGGAAATTCTCCCGTAGGTTTAGCACTGTCAGGGAATTGCCTAAAAGCGAGGTTTCATATATATTGGTATACGCTGATAGTGCTGCGTCGTTTGAAGCAGGTATGGTGGTAGTAGTATACGCTGATAGTGCTAGTATTTGCAGCATTTATTAGTGGTATACGCTGATAGTGATGCAGCGTCTCACCACATATTAGTATAGATCTACACTGATGGTGATGCGGAATTGAAAAATCCCGGAAATCCGCGGAGATCTTTCATCCCTGCACTTAAGCGAAATTGTATTTGATATAAATTTTTTTTTTTTTTTAAAGATTTTGCAGTTTCAGAAATACACCCAAAATGGTGTTGTCCCGGGTGGGAGCCCCGGACAGAAATTGTATATGGTAACAGGGTCCACACACATGTGAAGGATATGTAATTCATGGCTTTTTTCAAGGCTGTTTTTGATAGAAATTCAAGAGTATTTTCATTTGGATTTCAGGGAGAAAAGAAACCAATGCCGAATGGCACATTTCAGACTAATTTAGACTTAATGGGGACAGTTTAATGGTATTCAAGGCTTTTCAAGACTACCAAAAACAGGTTTAAATTCAAGGCTTTTCAAGGCCTTGAAATAGGGCAAAGGAAGACTTTTCAAGACTTTCCAGGCCCTGTGCGGACGGACCCTGAGGTAAGCTTCGAATTGCTGGAAATTTCACAGTAATAACCGAGGAAAACGATTCCCTGCAGGGCAAT
This sequence comes from Branchipolynoe longqiensis, assembly GCA_030323885.1. NCBI lineage: Eukaryota > Metazoa > Annelida > Polychaeta > Phyllodocida > Polynoidae > Branchipolynoe > Branchipolynoe longqiensis. The sequence goes on along the minus strand of CM059193.1, from coordinate 67,494,258 downwards.
GCTCCGACGGGTTTCTACTGTCTACTGCCGGCCCTCACACCTACAACACACATGCAACCATTTCTACTGAAAGGTTCAAAGCAAATAATTTGTGCGCATCTACAATTACGTGTACGAGTGGACCAATGATGTTTTTCACAGGTTTGGTCACGTGACATTCCCCATGATGCATCTAAGACCATGACAAACCTTGGTAACATTTAAAAAGCAGCGCCACGAATCGAAAGAATTTTTATTTTGTTGTTGTGTAACCGGATATATATTGATTCGAGAATTGCTTCAAATTTTGCTCATTCATGACACACAAGACTCATAGATGAAAATGGCCTGACAACAAAAATCAGGAAAATATTTTTTTAATGGATTTTGAGGACTTCTAAAGTGATGGGAGAAGCTGAAATGGTCATAAATTTTGACCGTATCCGGGAGAAATTGGGCAGATACAAAAAACCAGGAATTCTGGATAAATCGGCAAGATTCTCATCTATGAAGACTGTGTGTATTGGACAATTCAAATTGACGTCAGAAGAACAAAGAAGTCGTGGAAATAACTGTCTTTTGTAAACATCAGCCATGTCTAATATCAAAGTGTCGGGTTTAATAAATACTAAAAGTATTAACAAAAGTGTACACAACTAATATATACATCAAATCTAACCGTCAAGAAACGCCAAGAACAGGCGGTAGCAACAGAAGCATCTATGACTAATAAACATAGACATTTAAGGCAAAATATTTTGTTTAAAAAATGAATTTATCTGATATACCTGCGAATTGTAGCTCTGTATCTGTAAGCCTCACACCCAGCACAGTGAACAACTATTATCGTATTTGGAAATCGCATACCCAATTTTCTTAATTTTTGTTAAAGGACATACCAACGGCAACTATGACATTTAAACAAATTACCGAATCTCAACAGATAAAACGTGAAATACTGTGAACGTGGAACCCAGTAATGGCGACATTAATGATTTGTATACACCCAGTAGAGTACAGGTACCCAGTAGATAGATACATCTATGCCCTGCCGGTCACCAAATCTGCAAAAGCCTTTTAGTTAATGCTTTTCACACAAGATGGCGCTTAGCAGTAAACCCTATCCAGCACAAAACCAGTTTTACACTAAACCATCAGGCACGGCCACTCTTGCTGCAAATGAGCGCGTAAAAAGCAAATTAGGAGCGAGAACGAAATCGTTGGAGATGAGGATTTGAGCCCTCTGATCTTCGAAATTTACATTTTCAGAATCATCATTAAAGGCTATCCTGTTCTGCTTTATCGTCAAGTGAGCTGCCTACTATCCTGCTGCTGCATATTAGGTTTTACCCTCAATAACTCAAGGCCTCCCCATTTGGGGGGGGGGGGGGGGGGGGGAGGAAGATGGGGTTGAATACCAGGCACGAATACCGTTAGTGGGAGGATGATGCTGAAATGGTTGCCAGTTACACAAGTAACCAGCACATTTCGGCAAAAACCGCGCCCTCAATACAAACAGCATTAATATATAGTACAAATAAATCAGCTTATTTACTAGGTTTCTAATATGACCTCACCCAATAGTTTTGTTGTTGTAAAAATGGGGGGGGGGGGGAGTGGTCCCGCTTGCATTTTGCTGCTGATGCTATTATAATTCAATACAATCTATAATACAAATAAATCATCTTATCTACCAGGTTTCTAATATGACTTCACACAAAAAGTTTTTTTTGTGAAATGGGGGGGGGGGGGGGAATTGGTCCCCCTTGCTTTTAGCTGCTACTGTCATTCTTATTCTTATTACTATACAATACAAACATAATTAATCTATAATACAAATAATTCTTATCAACTAGGTTTCTAATATGACGTCACGGATTTTTAAGGGACGGTTTAGTCCCGCTTGCTTTTAACTATTATTATTGGTACCATTATTATCATCATGTTGGCTGTTGCTATTTATGGTGCACACTAGAGCCGGGGTATAGATTCTGATTTTTCATCACATTCCCTGTTGCATCAAAGAGTACATCCTCGCGTCTGAACAAAAAAAAAACCAAAGTTACTTAAATGGTCAGAATCTAGAAAGTTGAGAAATTGGTCCGACACATTTCTAAGGCACCAGAGGGCGATGTACGACCAATGCAACCCAGGCTACTATGCGTTATTACGGTGGTGCACAGGTTACGTGAACACGCTACGGTGGCTAAGGTTAACACTCAGGTTCTCATGCACACACGCAGGGGGGACTTCCGGGTCACGGGGTCACAGGGGCCACGCGTGCGATCGAGGCTCATACCTGGGGCACGAAATCGGGATCCTCATTCTCATCGAAGTCTCCGTCCTCCTCTTCACCCTGAAATAGTCGCAAACTTGGCTTTAACAACACTTTACTAAATGCACACAGTTTTGTGATACCCCAGTCATGCCAGGCTCGCGACAAAATCAACAAAAAACGGGTGGTCGCAAAAAGGTTCTTATTTGGTCCTCAGTAGTCGGCGATTTCCTGGCGACCATTTTAGTCGCCAGGAAGTTGTAGATGTATCAAAATGGGTCGCCGGGAGATAGCCAACCATTTCATACTCTCCAGTCACACTACGCTTGCGACCAATTTGCAAGCGGCCGCCGACCATTTTGGTCGGAAGGAGGTTGCAGCTGCTGCACCAAAAACCTCCTTGCGACCAAAATCATTTTCAGCGCTTGTGACCAGTCACCGAACAGTCACACGCTCAGTTGGTGCAGCTGTAGTGTGACAGGGGCCATAGTTTGGATCATCAGTCGGGGACCATCGGCGACTTTGGCACTGCTGCAACCGCCTGTTATCGGTTGGTGAGTGGTGAGGGACTGATCTGCAATCGGACGAGGATCAGTCCATAACCATTCCCTAACCTGTCTTTTCGGCAGTCGTCAACACCGACCCTCCCCACCCCCTGTCAGCTTTCTTTTGTGCTTTGGTCACAAGGAAGTTGGCGACCCGTGTGGGTTTTTTTTTTGGTTACAAGCCTAGTGTGACTGGGGATTTATTCATCCGGAACACCATCATATATTTGAAGTGAAACTCCGTTACATAAATCAAAATGATACGCTTGCAAGATTTTTGAGTCATGACAAGTTTATAATATTGACTTAACATTGTAACAGTTCATGTTAAATAAGTGCATCAATATCCGAGTTGGATATATGTGGGATCTAACTAAGTGACAAATTTCAGGTTTAATTCAATTATATAACATTAACTTTAATCTCAGCCAACATTAGTCCTATTTTACTTGAGCTCTAAGGCCATGTAGATCTATGTATTGAGGCATCATGAATTTCACAACCATCTTCACGAACCAGAAATGTTGATACGGTGGAATATCTTTTGGGGGATTAAATTGTTAAATTTTAAAGGCATTCAAGAAAGCAATGTTACGTACATCTTCCTCTTCACCCTCATCGTCAAACTGAAAAAGACCGACACATGGATTTGTACTGATACTATCCATGTCATCTATTGTCAAAACAATGCAAAAAATATATTTGTAGTGATATTTGGAATTGTAATACGATGAAGAGAACAACTACAGTGACACAGGTCCACCATCTCTTATCTAAAATTTAGGGTCTGTACACATGTGAAGATATGGAATTCAAGGTTATATTCATTTGGATTTCAGGAAAAAACAACAATGCAAATAGCGATTTCGGATTAATTTAGATCAGCGGAGACAGTTTAATGGCATTCAAGGCTTTTCAAGACTAATTACCCAAAATAGGTTAAATCCAAGGCCTTGAAATGAGGCAAACGAAGTTGAACACTTGCCAGCCCCGTAGGGACCCCGGTAAGGTTTACTTAACATGACTTACATCATCATCCTCAAGCGCCTCCCCTGTGAAGTAGAGCACTGCGCGTGGCACAATGCGCTCCCGGATAAAGTGTCCGATCTCAAAGTCTGTGGTCAGCAGGGCCTCCGTGTGCTCGTCGGGCTCTTCACCCTCAGGTACTGAAGGAGGGCGGCAAGGCAGCACACAATTAGCTATTATTACGTTCGATTGATTGATTGGTTAGTTTTTGGAGTTTTACGTCCTGCCAGCATCTAAGATCACATCAGGACGGGTACTGACTTGTGACAGTGTAGACCCATGGCGACTTTATATTCCTGCCCGTCTGGGAGACCAGGCCAGCAGCACCATGACCTGATAACACACTCAGTCACATTATCCAGTCAACCAGTCCTTGCCCTATCCTAATAATGCCGAGCACCTGGCTAGGAAGCGACAAGTATCAATTATTAAGTCATTGGTTTGACTTGACCAGGATTCGAGCCTGTGGGTTCGAATCCACGATCTACCAAAACGGGAGACGAACGATCCGGTCTCGTTGATTAAGTGTGGCAAATGTCGATCAATGTTCTTCATTTCACAGCTCCTTGCCCAATCCTAGTAATGCCCAATACCAGTCTAGATAATGTGTATAAATTTGGTTTGACTCGGCCAGGATTAAAATCCCACAGCCTACGAGTTTGTTTGTTGTTGTTTTACGTCGTAGCAACATCTAAGGTCATATCAGAACTGGTACCGAGTTGTGACAATGCGCACTCATGACAGCTTTATAGTGCTCTCCCACGGGAAGACCAGGCCGTCAGCACTATGACCTGATATCCCACTCAGTCACATTATCCTGACACTGAGACAACCAGTCCTTGTCCTATCCTAATAATGCCGAGTGCCAGACTAGGAAGCGACAAGTATAAATTTTTAAGTCATTGGTTTGACTCGACCCGGGTTCGAACCCTCGACCCCACGATCTACCAACACGGAAACACACTCTAACTCATTCGGCCATCACGACTGGTCACATCCTACCAAAGCGGGAGGCCAACGCTCAACGCATTCGGCCATCCCATCTTGTTACAAGGCATTTTCAGCAAATCAGCCAACATCTCAGTGACACCTAAAGTTATCTCAGGACAAATATCGACTTTGTGCATACAACCCAGTCAAATTAGCCTGATACTGAGCAAACCATTCGTTGCCCTATCCTAGTAATAAATACTATTATGATGTGACTTTTAACCAAATAATTATATGGCAACTTAAGCATTTAAGGAAGACATTTGAATTAGTAAATTACCAGGTTTCCTTTCAAGAACTCAAACATTGTTTGTTTAACGACCTCCCTCCACAAAAGGTAGACATCGGATATTGGGGGTAAAACTCAAACATGCGCCTATATTGGAAAACATTTGCATTCTTTACGACAGAACTGCGTTGGTTGATTGACTGATTGATTGGTGTGATTTTACACCATGTTGGCAGCAAAGGCCATATTTATAGGGAAGCACAGGAGACCTTTTTAGGACCGATTTTTCTAGAAAGCAACAGCAAACAATTTTTTATTATCAAAAGACAAGGCAGTTACAAGAAGTCCAGTCCAGCGGAATTATTGGCGTAAGTGAAGATTTCAAATATTTAGATTGCAATGTAAAAAAAAACCAACCACCCCAGCCCATCTGCAGCCTTAAAATTTACAGGGTCCGTATATCTGTGAACATATGGAATTCAAGGCTTTTCAAGGCTGATTTTGACCGGAGTTTTTCATTTGGATTTAGTCCGAAATCGGCATTTGAAATGGCAATTTCTGACAAATATTGATCACCGGGGAAGGTTAAATTCAAGGCTTTTGAAGGCCTTGAAATGGGGAAAATGCAAACTTTGCAGGGGTCGTACGGACCCTGGATGTAGAATAACTTACTTTCTGGTGGCATGAAGAAGTTGAAGAAGGAGTAATTTTGCACGGTCTTGGTCACTGTGCGCTTGGTACCGCGGCTCTTGTGTTTTTGTACCTTCTTGATCACCTTAATTGTTACATTTTTCCCCTTCTTCCATTCGATCGGGTAGCTGTAAAACATACAATCCGAACACTCAGTTACTCAAAAACGATTGGTTGTTTGTTGGAGTTGTTTGGGCAACATCTAAAATCACAGCAGGACGGGTAATGACTTCTTATATACAGTGTGCACACGCATCCTGACTTTATAGTGCTGTCCCACTGGGAGACTAGGCCACCATCACCATCACCTGATATCCCACTGTCATATTATCCTGACACAGCCAACCAGTCCTTGCCCTATCCTATTAATGACAAGCATCAATTTTATAAGTCATCGGTTTGACTCGACTGGGAACCGAATTCCCGCACGTGGAAGGTCGGGAATTTGGTTCCTGGTCGAGTCAAACCGATGACTTATCAAAGTGACATTGTCTTGTATGGGATGGAGGTGGTTCTGAAGAAACATAGCCGAATCGGACCATGAGATGTTGATAACACGGCCAGAATGACGGAAGAACACTCTCCAACCAGCCTGATGACAAAACCATGAGGACTCAGAGATGAAAGTGGTCTCTGGGGAAAAAACTCAGATGAAAGTGCTCTCTGGAGGAAAAAACGGAGGAAATGCGGATATTCTTCCAACTTCTTTTCCTTATGCATTAGCGGGTCTACATATATTGGTGTAAGCTGATAGTGCTGCGGCATTTGGAGCATGTATTAGTAATATACGCTGATAGTGCTGCGGCGTCTGCACCAAATATTAGTATACGCTCATGGTGCTGCGAAATCGCAGAGATCTTTCACTCATTCGGCCACCCCATCTGGTCTAATTTCAAAGTATGATTTTATTAAGAGAATTGAGTCACGCCATATGACATGTTCTCCTGTCTGCACAAAATAAAACGCTGACTCACTGTCTAGAATGTACCCCTACAGAGAAAAAACCGCACCAACAATAACTAGTTGACTTACTACCCCCAAAAAGAAGAATCATTAACAACATACCGTGGAAACCAAAAATGTAGTAGTGTTTCTGAGAAAGACCCACTTACATATTATGGCAAATAGAAATTAAAAATAAATCTTTGATTCGCTTACTACCCTGCTACGAGAGCCAACTTCTTTGTCGTTAGAGAGCACGCTTTGTAAAAACTATTTCATCACATCCATTTAAAGACAGATGTCAAAAGCCTCACCCTTTGCACTTGACAATTTCAGGCCCCTCAAAGCTGAAGGGTTCGGTCTCGTCCGGTTCTGATCTCATGATGTAGTCCTTTGTGAGCACAGTGTTGCTGAAGTAGTCATTGGGAGCAAAGTAGAAGTCTAAGGAGAAGCCCTGAAGGGGGGGAAAGCAAAAGGCCATTAGAACAAGAACACATGAACACACACAATAATATGTACAGTTTAAACAATTTACTTGGAAAGCGGAATGGTTGGAAGATCTATTTGACGGTATATAAATATATTTTGTTATTTATAATTATTTTTCAGAGTCGAGGAGGGATTCAACAGCTCCCACTTATCCAAGGGTACCAGGTTTAGTTGGTTGGGGTTTTACATCCTAGCAACCTCAAAGCTCATCAGTAGAGGTAGACTTGTGGCAGTGCACACTCATCGGAAGTTTATAGTGCCGTCCTACTGGGAAACCAGGCTGATAGGACTATGACCTAATATCCCGCTCAGTCACATCATCCCAAAAAGGAAAGTTTTTTTTATTTAACCTTGACTCTAGAGCACATGGATTTTTATCATCGGCTATTGGATGTGAACAGTTGGTCAATTCGGACACATTTCTTTAGAGGAAATCTGCTGCCGCCACATAGCCTACTCTTTCCGAAACGCAGCAAGGGGGTCTTTTATATGCACTTTCCGACAGACAGTACAACACATGCCACAGCCTTTGATGAACCAGTTGTGGACCACTGGTTGCAGGGATGAAAGTGGTCTCCGGGAAAAAAAGCGGAAATGCAGATATTCTCCCATAGGTTTAGCATTGTCAGGGAAACGTGGAAAAATACCAGAAGTCAGACCTCATCTAGCCTTGTTGTGATTGTATTATCGCCCAAATCTAACAGTTTTTTGCTTAGGTTTTATGTTCTAACTACATCTAAGGTCATATAAGAATGGGATTCGAACCACCCAACTGTTGTCATGTACATCCCATCTTTTGGAATTTTGTTTGACGTTAATCGGTGAATATAAGAAATCCCGGAAATCCGCGAAACTGCGGAGGTCTTTCATCTCTGTGGTTGGAACGGAAAATAGCCCAAACTACAAATGTGTCCACTGAGCAGGATGGATCGGATGACCCACACCTACACAGCTGGACACGCTTCTGCCTGAACTATGTCCCGCTCCGGTCACATTATCCTGCCACTGAGCTAACCCTATCCTACTAATGCCGAGCGCCAGGCTACTATCGACAGTAATAGTGACAAGTATCAATTTCATAAGTCATTGGTTTGATTTGACTGGGATTCGAGCTCCTGACCTTCCGCAGGGGAAGCCAGCGCTTTACCGATTGAGTGACCGCGTCCGGTACCAGGTATATATGCTATATTCCAATGTGTAATGAGAAAACCATACTTACCATAGGGTCCGACGGTAAGAATCTAACTTTGATGTCTGTTAACGATTCAAGGATTGGTTCATCATGTTCCTGTTAAAAAATTCCTTCTGTTAGCTTCAATACGATTTTACATTTTGTTAATCACTAGCTGATGCTATGTACAAGGGTTCCTGCACATGCCAACCATTTTAAAGACTAACACTGATTTTCATACAATTTAAGACCTATTTTCTATTCAGTAAAAAACTGTCAAAGTGTGCGTGTACTTGTGACCACTACATTACGGTCTCTAAACTATAGTGTCAACTTCCAAGACATTTCAGCTCTACAGCATTTGTGCTTTGTGAAGATAGCCGGTAAACCATCAAAATATTATAGTGGCCAAATCCAATTTAACACCCTTGTAAGAACTTTCACAGACATTTGTTCATATTTAAGACTTTTCAAGGCCATGATATTGACTAGTCCATTTAAGACTTTAAGGATCTGCAGGAACCATGTGCACTGACTCGGGTTAAAATATTGCCTACGCTTTGCTTACAAATTACAATTGATATGTCCACTGCTAGTTGTTCAACCATCATAAAGGGTAACAAACTCTATGCATTGCATGTATCGCTCCACTTGTTATATACAGCTGATACAATACTACATTGGTTCGGTATGTCAGGTTCATGAAAACAATTTATCTGTTGTGATATCCTTATTGTATCTTAATATATTTTAACAGGAAAGCTTGTAAACTTAGGATTGTTCTTACTGTATCTTAATATATTGTAATAGTAAATCTAGGTTTAAGATTGATTCATGGTAATTTAACGACCTGTCGGCAGTTAAGGCCATATTCATGGCAAAAAAGGAGCAGAATTTATCAATCTGGAGAAGCTTCAAGAAACAGTACAATTTATGTAAAAAGTCATGAGTTTAGAAGGTGCACCTACCTGCACCATTTCCGCTAACATATCTACATTTTTGAATGTTGTGAGCCAGAAGTGAGGTACTCCTGATGTGCTTTCTACAAATAGAAAGAAGAGCGACGAGTGATTTAACATCACAACGGCAACAGAAACCATCTGCATGGCAAGACAGACGATAGCTGTACGCAGACTGAATACAGACATTTGCAAACAATTACCCTGTCTGCAATAGACTGGATCTGGAGTGACTGACTGATTGATTGATTGAATAGTAGTTGTTTTACACCACGTCGGCAAGAATGGCAATATTCACGGCCAGAAGTGTATTCTGTCCAGTATTTCTCAGAATTTCGGAAATGGGATTGGTTTTATCATGAATACTTCCCAAACAAGTGCCAATCTAATATTAGGTACTCCAAAGTCGGCGTATACGGTGTCCACAGCGCGAAATTTGACCTATTTTAACCGTTTAAAAAAGGCTTGAATCTCCACTAATTCTGCTTGGTTTGAAATAAAAATTATATCAAATTAAAGCTTGTTCTTTTGCCTTTTAGGGTGTCTGATTTTTAATCATCATTATGAAAGAAATCAGTCAATGGACACTTGTTGGCAGGTACCATCGGCAGCTCTGAGCATGCTCGCCGATTTTGTTTTCATCCAGTCTGAGCTACTCCCTTCCCTAAACTTGATCGCTTGGTTGAGTACATTGACCTGAGCTAAAAATAACCACCAATAAAAGATAGAGAAGAATCTAGGCTTCATTAGCATATCAAGCATGAGTGTTTCTGAGTGGGAAATTTGATTGAACTGAAGGAGTGAAAACATTAAGACATTAATCCTCCTTGAAAATTGATCAGGATTGTTTTGAAAATTATATCATCAGAAAGCTTAAGTCTTCCTCTACCTAACCAGAACAATATTTGGTTGAGATTTATATCATGCGCATCAAGCTTGGTCTGAGAAGTGACTGCTGCAAGAATTTGGCTAGAATGGGAGTTATGCTATTTTTCTTAATTTTATTGTCAGCTCGCGATGCCTAAAATTGAATGTTGTCTTTCTTTCTCTGATCAGTCAGAAAATTATGTCATCATGTAGAGCTTTTGATTCTGGTTATTTTGGTATAAAGATTGCTGTGATAGGACAATTAGAATGGGAGTTATGCTATTTTTCTATATTTTACTGAATTTATTATTGGTGGTTGCTGGAAATTAAGGAATTTAGCAAGTTTGACATGAAATTTCAGAAAAAATACTAACAGTGATGGTCTGTAAAAAATTGAGCTTCAATCTTTAAACACTCATAACTTTGCAGCTATTCAATCGATCTAAATGATTTGTACATCATTGAGATCCAATTAAAAAGATCTGTACAGATATATAAGATGTAATACTGACCTGTTGAAAATAGAAATCACTTTGGAGTACCTACTAATATCGATAGTGCTGTGAGAACATAAACAATTACAATACGTTTTCAATGCTGCCACTGTTTTTTTTAAGTATCAGAATTGTCTAGAAAAAAGTATTAAACAAGTATAAATATGGTTCAGCTTACCCTGATTTGTGACCAATTGTTACCCCATTAAGGTAACATATGCTGCTTTTGAACACGCATCAGGAATGATGTATGCAGTGTTGTGAGGAGTTGTGGCTGTTGAGCCCTCAGTTCAGCGCTTTGCATAGTTCAGAGCACTGTTACTTAAGTCACTGACAGTAGAGAGCTCAATTCCAATCAACAGAACACACACCACTCCTGGAAAGAGACTAGCAAAGCACATCTCTCAATCTCATCAAATTCCTAATTCAAAGTCTGAAGAGTTTTCAATTACCAGAACGGCAATTTATTTGACAGAAATAAGTATAACAAATATTTACACCTGAAAAAAGTATTAAAAGTAGTTTTCCCTTGAATAATACTTTCAAAAAAGTATAAATTGGCAGCACTGTATTTTCTGTGGAGATTGTGCAGTGAGATGCTTCGCACATTAGTTCTTGTTACTACCACCAGAGGACAGGTTGATAGTGGAAATGAGCAATAAACCCTTTTCCACAAAGCATGCTGCTGCATATAACCGCCATGAGGGGGGTGGGGTCAGATAGTGATTAATAACCCAATAACAAGCCATTGCGTGCAAGCACTGATTGTTTTACGTTCTAGCAATATCTAAGGTCATATCAGGACGGGTCCCTGCACAAGTACACTCACCATCTGCTTCCTTCTCTTCTTCCTTCTTCTCTATACCATCCTTTTTCTCTGTGATCTCTTCAATTTGCACTTTCTTCGCCAATTCCTCCTGCGGAATCGAAACAAATTCTTCTTTCAATTTTTTTCTCTTCATATTTAATGGTTGGTTGTTATGTCCTGTTATGTCCTGGCAAGGACGGGTACCGACTTATGACTGCGCACTCAAGGCAACTTTATAGTGCTGCCCCACTGGGAGACCAGGGCACCAGCACCATGACCTGATATACCACTCAAGTCACATTATCCTGACACTGAGCCAACTAGTCCTTGCCCTATCCTAATAATGCAGAGCGCCTGGCTAGAAAGCGAGAAGTATCAATTTTTAAGTAATTGGTTTGACTCACCAGGGTTGAATCACACGATCTACCAAAATGGGAGACGGACGCTCACTCATTCGGCCATCCCGTCTGGTCACATACATATTTAATATAACACTGTACTGTAACAGCCTTAGCGTAGCTATCCTTTATGGCCTTTACTTGAGTACCTAGCTTCACCCTATTACAAAGCAATGAGGGACTCTGTGAGAACTCACTTCAGGTGGTAGCACCTACCAGTAGGTCCAAATGTTCCACAGCAACACTGGCGTTGTATAACAAGCATATTGTCGTGTTACAAAGGGTGGGGGTATATTACATACACACACATACACAAGGTCCGTACACATGTGAAGATATAGAATTCAAGGCTATTTCCGATAAGAATTCAAGATTTCAGGGCGAATGGCGATTTCAGAATAATTTAGATCAGTTGGGACAGTTTAATGGGATTCAAGGCTTTTCAAGACTAATTACCCAAAATAGGTTGAATTCAAGGCTTTTCATGGCTTGGAAATGGGGCAAATGAAGCCTTTTCAAGAATTCCCAAGCCTCGTACGGACCCTGGATACAAACACACTTAAAGAGTCGGGACAGATTCTCAGGTAGGCAATGACAGGGTGGTTTTATTAGGGAGTAATATTACAATTACCTGACATGTCTAGGAGTGGCAAGAGTGGGAGATGTGTGTGTGTGTGTGGGTGGGGGGGTATGTAGCAAGAAAAGATATTCCATATGTATATTGCATATTTATACAGAAATATATATTTTGATCATCATGATTGTTGAATTTGTTATGGTATTATATTAACAAATTCAACTAATTATAGCATCACAGAACAAAGCTGGGTGTGTTAGGCTATTGCACATTGCACACAAGTATGGCCTGGAGTGTATGTATATGATCATATACATGATCTTGATATTTAAGGATTAAACTTGTTAATTACAATAAAACAGCTTATTCAAGGTTCATACCCATTTTGGTTTATCAAATTACAGGAATTTCCAGAACTTTTCAGTGCAAAATTCCAGGATGTTTTAAAAACATTTAATTAAAGTATCCCAAACACAGCCATATTCAGTCGATGCACGGTGTCACATGTCAAGCGTAAATAATAATAAAAACTAACAACGACCGCATGCATGTATAGCCATAATATAAAAATCAACCCACAAAAATCACTTTTAATACAAAACATCAGCGATTAAAATTTGGGTATGTCGGCTAATATATGCTCTAAAAGAATGGTCATGATTTTCCAATTTCCATGTTTTTCAAATATCTAGGACTATCCAGGTTTTAAAGGACCCTGTTAATATACAATATAATTCAGTGGCGCATACTTATTTCTATAACGACCTAATGCTATACACACGTCAGTTTTATCTGTGCTGCCACCTAGCGGATTCGTACAAGTCCCACAGAGTTTCCCCCATTTAAATCTTACTCACATCGGTTTTCCAAAGCCATTTTTCAGCTCCAACTTTACAGCTGCATAATCTGATCAAAGCAACAATTTTGTTCTAAACCAAAGCTATCTCTTACATATCGTATTTATATACCGGTGCACCGACTAAATATTTACTGCATGTCAATGTTGAAGCCTATGGCATATCGCTTGTCAAAAAACTAATTTCAGGGTCCATACACATGTGAAGATATGGAATTCAAGGTTATTTCAAGGCCCTTTTTTAAAATAAGGAATTCAAAATGATTTTCATTTGCATTTAGTACGAAATCGCCATTCAGAATATCAATTTCAGACTACTTTAGATCAGTGCCAGTGGGGACAGTTGAATGAAATTCAAGGCTTTTCAAGACTCATTACCAAAAATAGGTTAAATTAAAGGATTTTCAAAGGCTTGATATGACTTTGCAGGCCCCGTACATTTGGACGTTTGCACTGCAAATATCTCAAAAGTTAGCTATTTAAAATAAAAGTCACTTCAAACTAATGTAATTTAGGTTATAACCATCATCCTAAAATGTTTATCTGAGAAAATGACAGAAACTAAAAAACCACCGGACTATGTAACTTTAAGACACTACAAAATGCTCATAAAGGATCAACATTGTACAGATTTGAAGTGAGAACAGCCTGGATGTGGGTTGTTCATCAGTTGTCGATAGCATAGTGATCCCAAACTGCAATAAATGTTTAATCACAGCACCAGTAAGTTGGATATGTAGTATCAAATCTAGGCAAGAGCTTTGGTTTAGAAAAGGTTATTCTGTAATGAGCTTTAAACGAAAACTAAATTATAATAATTCTGATAAAGTGAGCAAGCAAAGACAAAAACCAGATGAAAAATGTTATTTGCATTGCCAGATATGATCACTAAACAATTAACAAAACTATTAAATTGGCAAGCATGATATATTGAGGCCATTCATTATGCAACCCTCTGTGTGCGTACGGTCCACAGTGCGACGAAATCAACTCACAATAAATAGAAATGCATTACAAAAAAACTAGGTAAATGGACTAACAGAAACAATGATAAAAAGCTGGATTTTGGATTGTTTGCAATCTATAAACAGTTACAACCCATAAACAAGAAACCGAAAATTATTACTAAGACAAAATTCAAGGGTAAATAAATTCATCACACACACAAAAAGAAATAAATTTCGATCATACAGAAACATGGAAATTACAAAACATCAGAAACAATTTGTATGTACATCAGGAAGCCCATTTTCACTTCCTTATAACCTTTTGCTTCCAGAAATAAAGTCAATTAACCGCTTGTAACTCGTCCGCCCTAAACCCCAATTCCTGTTCCAATGAATTCCATAGAACGATGTAGAGCAATTTAAAACTTTTCTTTCTCAGCCTTGGCATTCCTCAAATAAGTCATGCAGGCAAGAGATATTGTGCAAAACGTAATTAAATGGGTGTGACTGGAAAAACGGTTACCAAGGATACTGTGACACCCACACAACATGTAGAGAGCAACATAATACGTACAGCGAGCTTTACCTCCTCCTCATCCTCTTCGTCACTCGGCCATTCGCAGTCGGAGTCGGTAGGCTCAATCCCTGAGTTGATGATGTCACGCCGCTGTAAATAACAAAACACTCATCTAATCATATATTAAAGCAGTCATAACATGTGTGAAATACATTAACTATGAATTAAATACACTCATCTAATCATATCAAAGCAGTCATAACATGTATGAAATACTGTTTGAATTAAATACACTCATCTAATCATATGAATTGATGCAGTAAAATATCTCAATTTCTTACTGGTTTTCGATGCATTTCAGATACTCAATATTCTGTGAATAAACACTTTTCCATTGATCAATTAAAAACAGCAAATATTACCATGACTTTCCTAAAGAACAAACCCCCAAAAAAGCACACACAAAAAAGCAAGTATATTCAGGACTTTGCTCTATATTTAAAAAGCCTTTCCGAAATTGGAATAATTAGTACAGAATTTCACAAATACAAGGTCCGTACACATGGAATTCAAGCCTATTTTCATTTGGATTTCAGGAAAAAAAAAACAATGGCAATTTCTGACTACATTAGATCAGTGGGGACAATTTAATGGAATTCAAGGTTTTTCAAGGCTATTTACCCAAATTCAAGGCTTTTCAAGCCCTTGAAATTGGGCAAATGAAGTTTTCAAGACTTTCCAGTCCCCGTACAGAGGCTGCAAATAGTGCAGTAATAATCTCCTGCTTCTACCATCAGGGGGTGCAGTAGAATCTTGATTAATAACAGTACCTGTAGCGATAAAAGCAACCATCACCGATTTTTAACAAACCACAACTAAATGCCTTAATTTACTGCATTTACTAGCCACATTGCCAGACTGGCAAATCCACAGTAACTCACCCGATCGAAGAGGGGCTGGTACTGCTCTGCAAACTTGTATTCCAGCTGATGAACCTCCTCGTAAAACTTGGACTCGATCTTAATCATCTCGTACTGAAGCTTCTTGAGGGCCTTCAGTCGCCGCTTAACCACCTTGGGCAGGCTGAGAGAGAGAACATTTAAAGGTGACTACAAGTTCAACAGACACCTCAGTTCGATCACACAACAAAAGGTGAAAAAGGGCAGACTAGTGGAGTGGAAAAACAGCTGCTATTGACAAACACAAGATGGTACACAACAGAAGGATACAGAAGCAAAGTCGCAGGGTCTAACCATGGCATTGGTAATTGATTGATTGACTGATTGTAGCAGGGGCAAAGGCCATATTGACGGCGAAGTGATTTTTCACTTTAAATTTTCTCTTGAAACTAATGGCAAAATATGTAAAAAAAAAAAGGGCAACAAGGGGTGTTTTTGTTTGTTTGTTTTATAAGCGTTTCCGTGTGGATCTTCGTAGCTTTAATCTGGCGGCTACTAGTAGACACTGAGCCATAACCCCTATCAAACCATATCCCAGTTTCCATGGTTACATAACCAACCGTGCCTGATATGTATTCGCATGTCTACTAATTGGGGTCATTGGAGTTTTACATCCTGGCAACATTTAAGGTCATATCAGGACGAGTACCAACTTGTGACAGTGCATGCTCATGGTGACTTTATAGAAATCACCCGATACCCCACTAAGTCACATTATCCTGATACTGAGCTAACCAGTCCTTGCGCCAGGCTAAGAGGCAACAAGTAGCAATTTGATAAGTCATCGGTTTGACTCGACTGGGAACCGATCCCCTGATCTCCCGCACGCGAGGCCCGCAGTCTACCGATTCGGCCACCACGCCCCGTTCGGAGGTTAGATAATCTACCAAAATCTCAGTTGACATTTCACTGCAGCTTGCCTCCACCCCTACCCCCCAACCCACTCATCCCAGCATCATGGTATGGAGATAATTCATTCTCATCCCGCACCTAGGGACGTAAGTGAGATAACATCAATAGCCATGTGTAGTTTAGATTGATTGATTGTTTACACCATGTTGGCAGCAAAGGCCATATTCACGACGAGAAGTGTATTTTATTCTGTCCATTTTCACTTAACCATCACTTTTACACAGTGTGTTGTTCAGAGGTAACTTAGTCATCTACTAGGGCACTAGGTTTGCACGTAATAAACATAGAATAGCAGCTAATGTGACGGTGATATGCACAGCGTTGTGTGAAGGAATTTAATGCAGCTCAATATATATATATATATAGTAGTTATACAAATCTTACCTGGGAACAGATGATGGATAACTGTCGTTTTCCCCGAGGTCCTAGCCTCAGATAGTCGTTGGTCAGGGAGAAGGAACCACATCCGGGTCCAGCAATCTTTTACGTACTCTTTATGGATACTATTGTCTTTTCATTTTGGTTCTCGTGAAACGTGATAGTCGTGGTAGGGCAGGGTGGATGGACCCTGACCCACGACTATCCGAGGCTAGTACCTCGGGAAAACAACAGTTATCCATCAGCTGTACCCAGGTAAGATTAGTATAACTATACTATTTTACCTCGGTACTACGCCTCTGGCTACTCATAGCCCAGGGAGAATTTGATGTAATCTCATTTTTTGTATCCTTCTATAATTAAATGTTGTAACCATGCTATTGTTTGTAGCGCAAAATATTAATTTTGTTTCTCACCTGTCTTTAGTTGGTGAGTAGGCGGGTCGCTAGGCTGCTTGGTTTCTCTAGTCGTTTGTTGTAATGTTTTGCAAACGATCTAGCCATCTTCCACCCCGCGTGTGCTAGGATTCTCTTCACTGAGATCCCTAATTGTCTTGCCTTCATAGATAAGTGTCTATTGCTAGGCCTTAACTAGGGAATAACTTAAATACTATTGACACATCCCGGAACCTATTATATTTTGGTTTAGGTGTGTTTCTCTCATACACCGATCTAATAAACCAGTGTACCAACTGATATTTTCCAATTATCTGTCCATCGATCCTAGGTAGAATAATAGAAAGTGAACATCTTGCTGCATTGATTGCACCAAATCCTAATCCTTCATCCTCCAGGATTCTTAAGACCTGGGCTATTGTAGGTTTTAATGGTTTAACTCCTTTTAGAAGGCAATGAAGTCCCCATTTCTTTAGATAAACCATATTGTTCTAAATGTTTTCTTAAAATAGGAATGCCAAAAGGGGTGTTGTCGCCACGTCTCTGTGGACTGTTAGTGGTCCCTGATGTTGCATGTTGTTCCTTCCTCTTGGGGAGTCTGAGCACGTCTGTTGCTGCTGATTTTATTGTCGCTAGCCATGGTTGTGTTTCCCATGCTGGTACCATTAGTACTGCGTGTGTGTGATCCATCTGGATCTTCCTGGCCATTCTGCTGATAATGCTGATGGAAATATGTAATGTGGTGGAAATATGTAATAAAATTTATTATCCTAAATTAATGAAAATGCAGCTACTCTCCAGGCTTCTGGTTCTGGATACCAAGACACATATTTAGGTAACTTTTTGTTATTGCAAATAATTCAATTTCCAGTTTGCCCCATTTGTGACAAATGTGGTCGAAAATACTTTTAGTGACCATTCTAAATGGTCGTGGAAATGTTGGCTTTTCTTGTCAAAGTATTTTGACTGCCTGAGATGTGCTACTGTTATCATATCTCGTGTTCCTCTGCCTAGTCCCAAATGAGCTTCGTCATATAATTACATGGTTTGGAACGAGTGCCTCCCATATTGTGTATGTAGGTCATAGCTGTCGTATTGTCTGTTAAAACCTGTACATGATTTTTAGGTAAGTGAACTAGACTGGAGTCCTAGATAAATAGTTCTAAGTTCTAATACATTTATGTGATCGGAGATTTCATCTTCCATCCACCTGTTGCCTGTTGGTCTCTATGAGCCCCTCCCCCCCCCCCCCCCCCCCCCCCAGCCTTCTAATGAAGCGTCTGTTGTAACTGTAGTGTTAGGCTATCCCATCCTAATGAGGTTGGGCGAATTGTTAATGTGTGACAGCCACCACATAATATCATTTTGGCCTTCGGGCAAAATCATCATGGGCTGCTCAAAGTTTCCTTTTTTGCTTGCCAATGCCAAGTTCTTGTCTATTTCTAGCGATTTAATATGAGCCTTGCCATAAAGAATAGCCGTTGCATATGCTATCATAATCCCTATCAATATTGTGACTTGGATGTATCTTTGGTTTGTTCAATTGTAATAATTGATTTGCCGCTGTTGTAAATTTATCAACTTTTTTCCATTAATAAAATGGTCATTTCTGAAGTGTCAATAAAAAAAACCCAGAAACTTTAATTAATTTGTTGGTATTGGTACCAATTTAGTTTGGTGTATGTAGAAACCTAATTTTGTAAATGTTTCACATAATTTGTCTACTGCCATCTGGCAATGTTGTTGTGTTTGTGCGACAATAAATGAATAATCAATACATGGATACATAATATGCCCATCCCTAGCCATTTGGGAAAATATTGGTTTAAGTAACCGTGTAAAAATGCGTGGACAGCAAGTTAGTCCATTCGGCATACATGTGAACTCAAAGTTCATCGTTCCAATGAAATCTGAGATATTTCCAATCAGTTTATAGATAGGTACTGTGTAGTATGCATCCTTAAGATCAGCACTGCGTAACTAAGTCTCTTGCTGTGTCCAATGAGAACATTTTTAAATGTTTACATTCTACAAATTTGTGAAATAATGTTAGATCTAAAATTAATCTTACATCTCCATTTGGATATGTATTCCCCAGCCACATATAGATTGATTGATTGGTGGTTTCTCTACGCCGTGTCGGCAGCATAGGCCATATTCATGTAGTGCTGGTTCTATAATTCCCTTCTCACGAAATTTTAGGACTTGATTGTCTAACGTCTCGCGTTCTTTTGAATAGGTTCCTCAAGAAAAGGGATTCTTACTCCCTCCGCTAAACTAAGGATAGTTAGATTATCCGTTATGTTATTCCATTCCGGTAGGCAATTATTGAGATTACTAGCAGGAAAAATGCTTACTGGTGTCTGTGTTGCTGCCTCTACTTGTTCCTTGGGTGGGGGAACTCCCTTTTGAAGGGTCGGTTCCCGCCGTTCCAGCCGAACGACTGCCATTGTCCCCTTTCCCTGGCCTGGTAGCTGAAGCCCATCCCGAACCGGCCTCCTTACTGGCCGGTTCGTCAGCTTCGAAAATCCTGGCGCATTTTTTTTTTTAAGCGGTTAGGATTTGTATGTGTGGATTTCTTCTTATCCTTCTCCATGTGCTTGCCACACTTGGAGCTCGCCTCCACTTGTTTAAACTGTACTGGAGCTAGCCACCCAACATCTTTGTTTTTTCCAGCCTTTGGGGCAAGGAATAACGTATATTCCTTCCCGTCATTATCTGTGACCTGATTGATTGATTGATTGGTGGTTGCTTTACTCCGTGTCGGCAGCATAGGCCATATTCACCTTCTTCGACCTGGCTACCTCCTTGCCTGCGTCCATGCAGACCGCCTTGGAACACGTTCTCAAAAGGTCTGTATGAGAGGAAATTGCTCATTGCGGTTAGCAACGCAATCCCCCCCACCCCCCGTTCATATCGTCGCACAGCGACGAGAACTTGTTCTCAGCCATTATCCTATTGGCAATAAGAGGGATGGCTGTGAGGGCCGAAAGAACCCCTTTGTGCACTGAGTGCAGGGACGCCTCAAACTTCTTGCGTTCCTCACTTGGTTTGACTTCCCGGTCGATTTCCGGGATCCCCTTGATCCCCGTATATTTCTCAGCCATTTTGATATGATTTCGGCCGGATTAAGCATATTGAAGTGGCCCTGAATCGTTTTCCTCATCAGTATCGTAATGTGGATTTTCTTCCGCCTCTGCGCCTTGCACTTCTCTTTACCACAGGATTTCGCGTATTTACCCTCGTGTCGGAGTCCGAAATTGTAGTTGTTTGTTTGTTTGTTTGACCGACTTGTGACCGTGTGCACTCATGGTGACTTTATAGTGCTGTCCCACTGGGAAACCAGGCCGCCGGCACCATGACCTGGTATCCCCCTCAGTCACATTATTCTGACACTGAGCCAACCATTCCTTCTCCTATTCTAATAATGCTGAACGCCAGGCTAGGAAGCGACAAGCATCAATTTTTAAGTCATTGGTTTGACTCGACCAAACTATAAAGGCATTGTTTAGGCTGACCATCACACTGATAATTATACAGGGTGTGTATGATGGTGTTAAAAACAGGATTTGACGCAGGCATTTGTCTAATTTGACAGTCGCAGGATGACGGTAGGGTAAACAAACCGATCCAAACGAGGGGTAGGGACCAGTGTAGTGGTACCCTCCCACACTCTAAAAACCTGTAAACTTCTCCCACCTCTGGCTTTCTTCGCCAACAAGTTGAAGAAATCACTGCAAGACTCGGAGTATGCCTTAACGAGAATAACAAATGCGGAATCGTTAAATAAACAGGAATAAATCCTAGCGATGTAACTGGCTCCTGCCAACCATCTCTCCGTTCGGCAAGGGGCGGATTAATTAATAACCGAACAATGGATGCATTGTTCTAACGATCATATTTAACACGATCGAAACTAAGCTGTAAATCAGCTAAAACTCAGTAAAAAGTTTTAAAAAAACTTTGTACATGAATGCTAACATGAACTGAACCAACGTATCGATTTTGAAAGATACTAACCATGTTGGTTTTGGATTTAAAGTAGAAAAACTGCCGGAGCTGCTCATACACATCTTCCTGCTGTGAGCTGATTATGCTAATTGCTGGAACCGGATGTGCTTCCTTCTCCCTGGCCTACGAGTAGCCAGAGGCGTACCGAGGTAAAATATATATATAAATGCGTGTTTCAATGGAAGTACTGAGAATGAAGATAAAATGTTGTCTGTAGCTAATGTGCGCACCGAGAATGAAAATGAACCGTCTATTGAGACAAATGACAGCATGTCCACCTACTCTGACAGGGTTCCCACTCTTTTTCAGGCTTCTTTTTAAGTACTTTTTAAAAAAAGTACTTTTTAGGACAGTTGAAACATTTTTAAGGACCGAAATGAAGAAATTCCAGTTTTCAGCATGCAATAACCCGAGTATGCTCCACTAGTCCTCTTGCCCATCAGGTGAGGGAAAATTACAATGTAAACATTGGAGGACAGCCATGGTTGACCCAAAATTGTCTGTTCAGTATCCCGATGAAATATCGGGATATATTTTAGAAACAGGACAAACATTTTGAAACGATTTTCTTTCCCAATATATTAACATCCATAATTTTAAATGACTTTTTGTATAATTGTAGGACTTTTCAGAATTTAACTCTGGCTTTTTCAAAAGTTAGTACTTTTTAGGGTTTTTCATGACCAGTACGAAACCTGACTGAGTGTGAGTGCGTTAAGTGGTCACGTGATCAGAACTAGACAAAAGACGCCACACATTGGTGAGAGCGAGGAAAGGAAATCAAATCTGTTCACGGTGAGGTGGGACGTATCGGCCAGGCGCTTAATACCTGGCACACATCCATGCTGCGTATCTGGAACTGAAGGAGGCAGTTTGGTTGAGGGGCCGGAGAGGGTTAAAACGCCGCATTCAAATTAGTAGAAAGATAATTAAATCTCTATTTATTTTAAACACAAAGAAAAGGTTATTTAAATGGTACATACGTCGGTTTTCACACTCCCATGAATATCCCGTCATGTATTTATTCCCCGAATATGTCACCTGATGAAAGTTATCCCTATAGTTATACAGGGTCCGCACACACGTGAAGATATGGAATTCAAGGCCATTTCAATGCTGTTTTTGAAGAGGAATTGAAGACTATATTCATTTGGATTCCAAGGAAAAAAACAATCGTGAATGGCGATTTCAGACCAATTTCGAACAGTTCATGGAATTCAAGTATTTTCAGGACTAATTACCAAAAATAGGTTAAAATTCAAGGCCTTGAAATGGGTTCTTTCCAAACCCCGTACGGACCTTATATTGCCATACAGCACCGCCTACTCATAATATACCCCATCATTTAGGGGACTAGCCTTCCATCCCATGCACCACTGAACTGATGCTCAAACCACCAATACGGAAGATTGGTTTGTTTGTTTGTTGTTTTACGTCCTAGCAACATCTATCATATCAGGACGGGTACCGACTTGTGACAGTGTGCACTCATGGAGACTTAATAGTGCTGCCCCACTGGGAAATCAGGCCACCAGCACCATGACCTCATATCCCACTCAGTCACATTATCCTGAGAACAAACCAGTCCTTGCCCTATTCTGGTAATGCCAAGCGCCAGGCTAGGAAACGACAAGTATTAATTTTTAAGTCATTGGTTTGACTCGACCAAGGTTCAAACCAACAAAATCATGGGTTCGGACACCCCGATCTCCCAAAACAGGGGACGGATGTTCAACTCATTCAGCCACCCCGTCTGGTAGCAAGATTGGTGATAAGACTTGACTGATGGTGATCTTTACATAATGTCGACAGCAAAGCCATGTCAAATTTATGGTGAAAAGTGTCTTAAGACATAGGCAACACTTCTTTCTTTTCCAATTTACAAAGTGCTACAGTCCAGGTGTCAGAAACAGGTGAGAAAATGACCCATAATAAAATATTTAACCCTATTTAGAAAGAAGGGATGAAAGTGGTCTCCGGGAAAAAACGTGAAAAAGCAGACCCCCCAGCCCCCCCTTAGGATTAGCACTGTCAACGAAACGCAGTAAAATGACGGAAAGTTTCAACTGTCCTTGTTGTCCATACGTAACTCTTGTTTGGGTGGTATGTTCTAGCAATATCTAAGGGATTCAAACTAAACAACTTGCCATATACATCCTGATTCCATGGCATTTTGCATAACGTTAATCGCCAAACAAAAATATTGTGGGAATCGCGTAGATATTTCATCCCTGAGAAAGAAGCTCAAAACCACACAACTTGCTGGAGTAATTTTTCTCTCCCTCAACTAAAAAACCTCACCACGTTGGTGGGGGTTGCTCACCTCTGAATGTAGCCGGACGGGGAACCCACCATGCTGCCCAGCTTGTCCTGCAGAGCGGCCAGTATGCGGGGGTTCTGCATCACTTGAGATGCAATCTCAACTGCTGTGGTGCCATCACCTAAGAGAAGTCACATCGGTAACCCGTTCAAATCTTTGACGCGCAATTTTTAAAAAAATTGTACGAATAGTCACAATTTGGGGCCAAATGTAAGAGTCAGGGTTAGGGCTCGTAACCCACGCGTCGTGCGGATTTCCCTGGTTAGCGGCCAAAGTGTCAATGTATGTGCGTGGGTTAGGCTACCGCCTCGAGGGTTAACGTCGTCTTCACTAACTCCCACTTGAGCCAGGGATAACGTGCAGGTTAGGGACCGATTCGGGCCAAATCTATTCAAGGCGATCATATTTAACAGAATTACATACGCAATAAGTGAAATTTGACCAATTTAACCCTAAATTCGAAGCGTTATTAAGGCTACCGCCGCATTGGCGGCGATAGTAATCGCCGAACGTAATGTAAACAAATCGCCGCTGCATTCCATACTGGCGGCGGCGGCGATTTGTTTACTTTACGTTCGTCGATTCGAAAATATAACTAGTAATATCGCCGCCAATGCGGCGGTAGCCTTAATAACGCTTCGATTTTCGGGTTAATTTAATGAAATTTCACGATTTGAGTATGTAATTCTGTTAAATATGGTCGCATTTAATATATTTGAGCCTAATATATGGCTACAAAGGCAGAGGGATTTCCCAAATCTATAAATAACCGAAACGTTAGCTAACCCGCGCGCGCTTTGGACTAATACATCCCCCCTGACACATATATTAATGCCGACAATAGATACCCCGCCGGCCGCCCTTAACTCCGCAGCCGATAAATTGTGGCTCTTACATTTGGCCCCAGAATGCTTAAAGCTGCACGGGTCTAAACAAAACACCTGCTTTTTATCCTCCATATCCACAATAAACATTTATTGCAGTTTGCTGTTTCTGTGCTACTCCTATGTTAGAAAAAATGGCAAATGGTTAAAGTTAAAAACATATCTGCCAAAAATAATGTTCCACTTTCCCAAAGTCGCCCATTAAAGTAAAAGCTGGATATGTACTATATATTAACAGTTAAGTATCAATCAAATAAACAGAGGGGTTTTGTGCTAGATATTAATATTAACCGCCAATGAGGTATCATGTGGCGACACCAGTTTAAGCAACTAAAGCTGCAGTCATCGCTAAAGTTTTGTATGAGATTGTACGATACAAATAAAAAACGCAAAAACAATTTCAATGAGTTCAGAAAGAAGTCTTCCAAACTCCCTGAAAGAAGGCATGATGCATCTACCCCCCCCCCCCCACCAGCCCCGTAGCATTCTCTTCCTCTTCCATTTCTTCAAAAATTATTCGGGTTCATGGGTACCCAAGTAAACCAAAACTGAAAGTAGCAATTCAAGTTTTATACCATGCCGGCAGCCCTGGCCATTTAATCCCCACTACATCACTCAGAAGTATAAGACATAGGGCTCAACGTATTTAAGGGTTTTAATGGTTTCAAATTATCCGTTTATATAAGAGTAAAAAGTGTATGGGTGCAAATCATAGCAATCTATACAGTCCAGCTCTTTTTAAAAATAGAAATTCAATGATCACTTAAGCTTGCACATTTAAAAAAAAAAAGGGCTTGCAAGTTATGTGCTTCGGAAAGGCGTTGTGTACAAGGTAAAACCACTACATTCCAATCAAATGTGTTTCATTTTAGGTAACAATTAATCCCAGATACGCACCTTGGCCTTCCTCATCAGCGTCAATTTCCTCAATGTCCTCCTCGCCGTCCAACTTAGCCAACCTGAGTGGAGGAGAAACAGGGCCTTACAAACAATGCGGGGTCACCTATCTGAACCATTGCTCACACAGACGAATTCTATCTGAGGATTCGAGGTCAGAGGTACATGCTGTTCTCCCACACCAGATGGGATGGCCGAATAAGTTGATCTTCCGTTTTTGGTAGATTGTGGGTTTTCAAACATACTTGAAACATTTTAATCGTCTTACACTGAGCGGCACAGCAATGAAGCCAAAATATATTGGGGGGGGGGGGGGGGGGTGCGGAGAGAAGGAGGTCAACTTGGCAGCGCGCCAACAATATATGGTTGGGTGGTTGCTGGAGTTTTACATCTGGGCAACATCTAAGGTCATATCAGGATGGGTACTGACTTGTGACTGTGCACTCAGGGTGACTTTAAAGTGCTGCCCCACTGGGAAATCAGCCTGCCTGCACCATGACCCAATATCCCACCCAGCCGCATTATCCCGACACTAAGCTCAAACCTTTATCCTATTAATGTTGATAGGCAGGATAGGGAGCGACAACTATCAATTTTGTAAGTCACTGATTTGACCTGGCTGTGATTCGAACTCTTCTACACGGGAAGCCTGCACTCTACTGATTCGGCCACCACATCCAGTCCTACAATATATTGAGCACACAATCGGATATTGTTCACAAGAACACGCATAACAAAGGCGCCATTTGTCTATGTTTGGTTCAACGTGTAAACCCAGTTTGGTTGTTTAAACGTCAGAGTTAACATTGCAGTCAACTTAATGATATAGAAGACTAAAACCAGGAAGCACCAGGCTGCAATGAGGAAGTATGCACAAATTTAGTTTGCTTTTAAACATAATCAACAAATACAAATGGAGAACATTTACAACTGATAGTATATTCGATGTGCAACTAAATATATTACCATAATTTCACAAAGTATTAAATGACCGTTGTCGACTAATCCAACTGCGGAATACAAAATTAACATCAATACATTACAACTGATATTGTCGACTAAGCCAACTGCGGAATACAAAACTAACATCAATACATTACAGGGTCTGTACAGATGTGAAGATGTGGAATTCAAGGCTATTTCAAGGCAGTTTTGGATAGGAATTCAGGTGAGTATCGGCATTTTATTGTGTGCAGGTATGTCGGATTATCTTATGCCGAATGACGATTTCAGACTAATTTAGATGAGTGGGGACAGTTTAATGGAATTCAAGGCTTTTTACGACTAATTATCCAAAATAAGTTAAAAATTTAAGGCTTTTCAAGGCCTTGAAATGGGACAAGTGAAGTTTTCCCGAGACTTTCCAGACCCTGACATTAGAACTGATAACACTGTTGCTACGTCCATTGCAAGTAACTACGTCTGGAAGTTATCCACTTCCAATAGTATTTACAAAAATGAAGGGAATAAGCTCATTTTGTTGTACAGTGTTGGTGAGAGTGAGCGATGGAACATCTGTATCAAATAAGCCATTTCCTGAAGGCATTAAAAGATACATAGACTATGAGACGTTACACAGAATGGTGCACAATGCAGCCGTAGTCATAGATCACATGGACATAATTACAGGTCTAAGAAAAACTTACATTGAACTAGAGAAACATGGAAACTGTTCCCAGCAATACCAGCGAAGAACGGGGGAAGGAGGGTGTACACCAAAGCCACAAAAAGGGAAGATAACATTTGTAAAAAAAAGTAAATGAAACCCTAAGCGGAAAAGAGCAAATGTATATTAACTTAAAAATAATTAAAATTGGCCAAGCCATACACCAGGTGTTGTGATTTGTCAATGGTTCGAAAGGGGGTGTTAGTTGAGTGTACAACAGCGCAGTGTGGTGGGAATATAGAACCTGTAGTTCCCTGTAAGTGTACTTACGGGTCTTCCCCCTCGACAGTTACTATCGCTGGTTTCCTGTAAAAACGCAAACACAATCCACCATCGGTCATTCAAAGCGCACAAGTCACAACTAGCATTTACATTGTGTCGGCCGCTGCCAGTGCGAGTGCGTGTGTACGGGTGCAGGGGAAGCAAATTAGCCGTTGTGCAATTGGAATTTCACCGCTCTATGAAGATCTTTCTCATTTACACAAGTATATGGGTCATTCTCAGAAACTGTACATTTGTGGTTCCCACATTACATTGTTAATGATTTTGCCTTCTTTTTGGAAGATAGTAAGTCAAATAGTTATTGTTGACTGTGTATTAAGTATGTTAGTGATACTAGAAAATTTGCATACTGACACCATACATATGTACCTAAAATGTTTTCCCCCACCTTTTTTCCTTTTGGTTTGAAATCTTGTTTGAACTTGTTGTGTCCTAAAGTGATATTATGGATGGATGTTACACACTTAATTTTAACGGCCATCTCATTTTGTATAAGATCACTTGATACAACTCTGGACATATAAACCTGTAACAACCATACGAATATAGATTCTATTATTTGGCATGTTTTTTCTGCTATTATGTGGAATGTTTTCAATTTTAGATTCCATGTCACAAAAGTGGTATACAGTTTCTGAGAACGGCACATATATGTTTGTTTATTGTTGTTTTACGTCCTAGCAACATCCAAGGTCATATTAGGAAGGGTACTGACTTGTGACAGTGCACTCATGGCGACTTTATAGAGCAGCCCCACAGAACAAAAACAAACATTTCTCGCCGTGAATATGGCCTATGCTGCCGACACGGTGTAAAGCAACCACCAATCAATCACTGGGAAACCAGGTGGCCAGCACCATGACCTGATATCCCACTCAGTCACATTATCCTGACACTGAGCCAACCAATCCTTGCCATATCCTAATAATGCCGAGCACCAGGCTAGGAAGCGCAAGAATCAATATTTATGTCATTGGTTTGACTCGACCAGGATTTGAACCCACAAAACTCATGGGTTCGGATCTCCCGAAAGAGGAGATGGACGCTCTACTCATTCAGCCACCCCGTCTGGTCAACCCATATAGAAAAGAGGAGCAACGCCCCAGAGCCAACTGTTACAACAAGCAACCTTTGGCCATTCATTTCCTTTAAAAGCAGAGGCTCAAGAATGATTACCTAGCTATATTTATATAGTTATAGACGATCTATTTCTACAGTATCACGTACTCCTACCGTCTAGCATCATATATAGTCAACGTGGTGGTTTGTTTTAAGGGCGTTTGCATTAAACACGCAGAAAAATCTGTAGTTCTTGACAGATTTAAGAAACTAGATGGTCAACACTGCACGACATAATTAAATGAATCTTATATTTAGTATTACTGTTAGGTTTATTTTATTTCTTAGCAGGACCAACTGGAGATGCATAGATGCTGATTTCCCGATATATGGACCCACTTGTAGTTCATTAAATGGGATCACCATTTCAACTTCACCTCAGTCATCTATGATTTCAGGCTTCCCATTGACATTGGTTGGTTGCTGGAGTTTTACGTCCTGGCAACATCTAAGGTCATATCAGGATCCCACTGACATTGTTACTAATACTAACAATATAACACAGTTTACAACATGACATACTTCTACAGCAACCAACAGTGGTGGAGGTGGTGGAAAATAGTGCAATATAGAAGGTATTCCACCATAGTATGTTATTTCTACTTTAAAGTAATTTTTTTAAAGTAGGTACATATGAACCTCGATACAACGGATTCCGGATCCAATGGACACAATCCGCTAGAGTGAATATCTGAACATTTGCACACTTTAAGAGAACTAGTTATTTTCTGAACCCCAGCCTTCCACCAGCAATACTTCAGTAGCCACCAGCAGTGCTTCAGATTTCCTTGGCTTTGAGTCTGAAGACTCTGACTCAGAGTAATAGCTACTCTTGAGTCCCACTATACAATCACGGCAAAAGAAACTCATCTCTCCACCATGGTTTCGTACCCCCCCCGGAAAATGTTGTCGATGCAACGGATAAACAGCTTTAACAGACAACTGCTCCCCCCCCCTATTAGTCTGTTGGATCGAGGTTCATCTGTATATACAAAATGGTTTAAGCTGTGTACAATGTGCAACCCAATTACAACAGAGTATACGTGTAGCCAATATACACAGGGGGCGTGTACCAACAGTGTATATGTGTAGCCAATACACACAGGTGGCGTGTACAAGTGTTAAGTAGCATATATCAGGTTACAATGTTACAGACCTCAAACTAGGTAACTAAAGCTATAAACTATGCATTACATTCTGTATGGTCTATTAAGTGACTACAACTGAAGTGACTCGTGTGGGCTGCTATTATTTTTTTTTTTAAACATTCATGAAACGTGGTGACATTCCATAATATAATGGTTAAAGCTGCATAGTCTGATGAAGCATTAAATTTTCAAAATCAAAATAATTATAGATTTGACTCTACATATATAACTTAGATAATGATGCATTTGTTGCCACATAGAAGGGAATACTGAGCCAATTTTCAAATCTCAAAACAGAGCCATTTAAAATAAGTTTCTTCAACCTGAAATAAGGTAGATTATACCGATGAATCTAATACATTTATCTCATAAAAATGACCAAAACTCAAAACCATCGTACTATGCCACTTTAAGTTGACCAAAAACGAGTACAGAAAGTGACAAAGTTCTACCCCAGTCCAAGGAGAGCCAGTGTTCGCCAAGGAGAGCCAGCGTCCGAAATGGACGCCGGCGGCCTCATGGCTCCAGCACTTAAGTGTAATGAGGACGTTTTGATGTGTGAATCGATCGTAAGCAAACGCAGGCCTTGTGTGACTGGGGTATTACACATGTTTACAGTTTTATGTACAAAACATGGTCTTATGTGGTTTAAAGCTGCAGAATACAATGAAAGCATGACATTTTCTAAATCAAAACACTTTGATCGTACATATCAAACCAAGATATTGGTGTAACTACAAAGCAGCTGTTGCCACATAGAAGGGAATAATACAATAGAACATATTTAATATCTAATATATGTCGAATCAAATGTAGATAATTGTTTTCGTTTTGAAAATTTGATGTTTCATGGGACTATGCATTAGATTCAGTTTGGAATAATATAACCCACATTTTCAAAATGAGATGCTACCATTCATCCATGAGGGGTGGAAGCCACCTCTGACAGAAAAGTGGGAAAACAGACAAAAGGCGGAGAAGGGGAAACTATGAACAAAAATCCACATTTTCACAGAATGGAACTATTTTTTATCAAGAGATTGCCGGAACCAGTTTCCAGCCTTCATCCCAAATACAAATTTATACTAGATTGGTTGATATCTTCCAACCTCATTCAAAGCTGCCACTCTAAAACTTTAGCTTGCTGTATTACAATAGATGTTTGTTTGTTGTTTTAAGTCCTAGCAACATCTAAGGTCATATCAGGTACCGACTTGTGACAGTGCGCACTCATGTCAACTTCATAGTGCTGCCCCACTGGAAGACCAGGTCACCAGCACCATGACCTGATATCCCACTCAGTCACATTATCCTGACACTGAGCCAACCAGTCCTTGCCCATCTTAATAATGCTGAGCGCCAGGCTAGGAAGCAACCAAGTATCAAGTATCGGTTTGACTAGACCAGGGTTCGAACCCATGACCACACGATCTACCAACACGGGAGATGGACGCTCTAACTCATTCGGCCATCCCGTCTGGTTGTATTACAATAGAAGATTAGAATACATAAACCCATAATTTTATTATCTTCACTTGCAAGGTAACGTGTACGTATACTACATCAATGACTAGCAATATGAACATCTACGACAAAGTTGTTGAGTCTTCAATTATACTTACTGATCTTCGGCACCATCAACTATTATTGCTGGTTTTTCCCTGTAAATGTGATTTGTGTCCACAATTTATCTTCTGAGAGGGAGGTATAATTTTGTGCACATCTGCTATCAGTCGACTTAATTTACTGTTATTTACTTATTTGTCTTATACTCCATGACTGCAATAGTCTGTTCAAGAATGCAGCCTAAACTGTGATCTGCATTGAGTTAAATACTACTAAACTACTCATAGCGGTCCACATAAAATATATTCTAAGGGAGTTTTTATTTGTTACTAATTTCAGTTGTTACTATGCTCGTATTGACCAAAGTGCATCTTCATTGTGCTTTTAATCGTGCGTTATTAAATGAAATAGTTATTTTCGCATAGAAACTGTCATCCACAAACGCATACTTACGCCTCATCACTGGCAGGCTCAACTGTTATTGTGGGCCCTTGTCTGTAATGGCACAATTGATATATCAAATCCAACTGTTGGTAAGATTCTGATTCTAATGGTGTAAAAGTGCAATTATCTATTACTAAAAATGACTACAGTGATTGCGTGAACTAAGTAAGTGTACCTCTAAGGGTGGTGATTGACTTGCTAATTAATAATTCCAAATGATGCATATTCCCATTGCATAGTTATGTTTTTTGTTTAAAAACAATGGTTACCATTTAAACAAAATTACTTGATTGATTAATTGGTGATTCCTTTACGCCGTGTCGGCAGCATAGGCCACATTCACGGCGATATATCATTCAATTGCAACGACTAATGCTACGGCCGTGTCTGTTGCTGTTGTGCGAGTAAACCATAGAATGTTTGATTGGACATTTTAGTTTTTACAGCGAATGCGATATTCACAGCAAAAAAAAAAGCAAGTAGAATTTGTCACAGATTTTCCTAGAAATCAACATGTGTCAAGAGATGATATAATGTATGTCTAAGGACAGCTTGAATTATTCGTGTAGTTTTATTCGCATAATCATTGAGGTTAAGTGAGATAATAATGGTAAGTATTGTGGACAAGTGCAAAATCACACCAGACTTGTCCTATGGACAGGTGATTTTTGTGTGCTTATTTAGATCACTGCATATGTAAAAAGGACTCGCATACTACATAGTTGAAATTGTTGGTATAAAGTCATGAAATCTCCTTAATCAAGTAAAATCTGTTCGCGGGCACTGACACCCAAAAGATTCATGGAGTCATTCTCCCGATAACATAAAAGCCTGAATAGTGAATGCAAAAGCATGTGAAGAGCACTTGGCTTGGCCTACATTTTGTATGATCATGGTGATTCTCCTTAAAAGGGGATGACGTCATATCTTGCTTCATTGCTTATCCCATGTGTCAATAATCCTAAAAGTCATTCTATGCTTATATTTACATTCAGAGTTAATTGGTGTTTGGGTCGTTCTCTGAAGCTGGGCTGAGATAGTTAATTATTTCTTCTTTTCAATAGCAAGTCAAATAAGTATTGCCTGTGTATTAAGTAGGTTAGCAATACTATATATATATTTAATCTATCCCACAAAATGTATAAAAAGTATGCTTAGATGATTTTGTGCTTAAGACCAAATTTATATATATATACATAAAAATATAACAAATACCCCCCCCCCCAACTTTGTTTCGATTTTGTTCGCTTAACTGTAATCAATAAAATCTTGTTTGGATATTCTATATGTTAAAATAATGTTCTGGATGCGTCTCCATGTTACACAGGACATTTTAATGTGGTCCTTAATTTGCATTAGATCAAAATCACAAGTAAAACGACTTTTTTTCTTCTCACATATCCACAACCTGTAAACCTTCATATGAATACGAGTTCTGCAATTATTTGGAATGTTTTCACTTTTGGCTTCTATGACACAAAAGTAGTACCCAGTTTCAGAGAACGACCTATATCCAAGTGTGGCCATTATATGTACAAAAGGTTACCTTCTACTCAGAGATAGCTATACCAAATCACATACAAGCACACGTGCTAAAATAGACTGTTGTCTGTGATCGACTTTTTTGTGATGAATTTATTAACGCTGCCCATAACATTTAATATGCCGGCATGAAAGTGGTCTCCAGCAAAAAAAAACGTGGAAAGCAAGTCGGGATTATTACACTGACGGCGAATTTCCGCGAAAACGCGGATTTCCCCCCATGGGATTAGCACTGTCAGGTTTCAACTATCTTGTATTATCGCCCATACTTAACCTCTCAGGTCATATAAGAACTGGATTTGAACCAACCAATTTTGTCATATACATTCCGGTTCCATACCATTTTGTTTGACATTAATCGGTAAATATAGAAAAATCGAGGAGATCCGCGAAACTGCGGAGATTTTTCATCCCTGAATATTTGATTACCAATATTGTTCCTATATATATATGCACATCAATTTGTCAGGAAAAAGATGAATGGCGAGAAAACACTGATGAAACGTTGGCAAAATGTGCAGCTTAAAAACCAGCCCAGCCTAATTATCACCAAGGCTTTGTTTACTACTGTGAGAATAGCACAAATTTATCAAGCAAAGCATTAATACACTGATGAAATGTTGGCCGTATCAGGGATGAAAGTGGTCTTCGGGGGAAAAAAAGCGGAAATGCTGATATTCTCCCATAGGTTTAGCATTGTCAGAGAATCACGGAAAATTCCCGGAAGTCGGGTTTCATATATATTGGTATACGCTGATAGTGCTATGCTGTTTGAAGCATGTATTAGTAGCGTACACTGATAGTGCTGCGGTGCATGGAGCATGTATTAGTAGTATACGCTGATAGTGCTGCGGCGTCTGCACCACATATTAGTATACGCTGATAGTGCTGCAGAGTCTGCACCACATATTAGTATACGCTGATGGTGCTGCGGGATTGAAAAATCCCGGAAATCTGTGGAATCGTGGAGATCTTTCATCCCTGCGTTATGTACACCGTGAAACCATTACAGCTAATCAACAAACATTTTCTGGAGTTTACTACAGTGGGAATAGCACAAATTAGGCAAATGTGTCCATTTAATTGATCAACATATTTAGTATGTGCATCATTCAATGCAAGTGTGCTTATGTTCACATACAAAGTGTCCTTTGCTTCAAGTTCACATACAAAGTGTCCTTTGCTTCAAGTGCATATACTTACGCCTCATCACTGGCAGGCTCAACTGTTATTGTGGGCTCTGCTCTGTAATGCCACAATTGATATTGAATATCCAATTGTTAATTAAAACCAAACACAAAAAGCCTTTAGCGCTATTATTTATAACTGAAAACGCCTATACAGTAGTTTGTTTGATTTTGTTTCACGTCCTACCTAGCAATATCTAAGGTGATATCAGGACGGACGCCTACAGTAAGTGAACATTTTCGTGATGGTAGATCATCGATCCCTTTTATAATGACTGATATTTCATTTAAATCCACCCCTCAACAACAGATTAAAAGCAGAATGTGCATGGTAGTGTTCACTTGCAATAACAAAAATCAGGAAAGCTTTACCGTCTACCAATTTCTCTATTGTTAGAACAGAATAAATGGATAGAAAATATTTATTTGCCTACAAATCTGTATTTCATACCAATGTGTAGGCATGTGCTTTATTAAATGCAAGTGTCGTTAGCATATTCATGGATAAATTACACTGATGCTATTATTGTATTAAGAGATACCCATGCCATGAGTCGATACCATTACCAGGGTTGCCAACATTGGAAAATGAAAAACCAGAAGATCTTAAAGTTGCATAGTCCGATGAAATATAATTTAGTCAAAATTAAAACAACTACTTACATTTGATCCTATATATCCAACTTAGATACTGGTGTATTAGCTAATGATTTGGGACAGTATATACAGAATAATCAGTGAGTTTATAACATCACCCCTTTGAACACTCAGCTTGAAACAGCCATTATGCAGGAAGGCCATTAACCAATTAGGCCAATCTCGTGACCCCATTAGCCCCCCCCCCCCCCCAACCAAGTAGGCCTTAGGCCTGCTGTGCAGGGTCATAGATTAGTAGGTCATCTCACATCACGTGGTTACCGCGAGATGACCATTTAGGTCATAGCAACAAGACTTTTGGCAAGCTTGTCGAAATTATTTTTGGTTCTTTCAGCTCAAATTACTTCAAAACTAATCATCTTTAATCAAAATCACTCCGGACTAATGATTAGTAGCTCGTAATGATCAATTTGATATATTTATCTAAAAAATAAGACAAATATTCATATGCCATCGGACCATGCAACTTTAAGGGATGTTATATTGAGGAGTCTGGGGGTACCCCCCCCCCCGCCCCACGAAATTTCTTTAAAAAAATCACAGATGCTCTGTGGTGCATTTTGGACAATAATCCTCAAGATTTATATAACATTACTAAATGAAAAACAGGAAGATCGGCGGAAGGTGATGATGGTGACATAAAATATTGTACACCTTACCATTTACGGCAAAACTGTAACGGTTGGCAACCCTGCGATACCTGTCAACTCGTATTACAAATTGTGCTTGGCAATGACACTTGACATTTAACAATCAATTGTTGGTCAAATTCTAAAACTGCAATTATTAACTATTGACTGAATAAGTAATGTGTGTTTTACACCATGCCGGTGTGGCGGTTTCAGCTCACTGTCAGTTTCAGCCGTGCGCATAGACTCAAACTCAAGGCATTGTCAATGGTCCTGAGCAATCTTCATACAGAAAATACAGAACAAGTGAAATATCTCTAAAACCACAGCACCTATTAACAAATCGCTTGGTACACATATAGAAAACATCTTTTCCAAAAAGATTATATTAAATTTATACGGTTAGGGTTCTTGATTTCTATTAATTTTGAATAAAACTAATGTGTTGCACTGCACGTACCATCAGACTCAAGGAATTGTCAATGGTGGTGAGCAATCTTCATACAGAAAATCCAGGAAAAGTGAAATATCTCTAAAACCACACCACCTAGAAACAAATCGCTTGGTACACATATAGAAAACATCTTTACCAAAAACATTATATTAAATTTATATGGTTAGTGACTCACGACCATTGACAATGCCTTGAGTTTGAGTCTATGCACACAGCTGAAACTGACAGTGAGCTGAAACCGCCACACCGGCAACAAAGATTGTGCGTTACTTAATGTAAATGTGCTCATTATATTCACATACAAATTGTGTTTTCAACCACAAATGGATACTTACACCTCATCACTGGCAGGCTCAACTGTTATTGTGGGCTCTGCTCTGTAATGGCACAATTGATAGTCTAATTGTTAGTTAATTCCTAATGGTCCTTTTCTTCATAATATAAGACACTGGTTCACAATGAGTGCAGTCACTAACTACAGTCCTAAGTGTGCATAGTCATCAGATGATGCTCATGGTTCCTCAATGTGCACGTGATATTTTGGTGATCGATATTATATCCATTTTGTTGAGTGTAGGGATTAATTCTAAGATCTAAGAATCGCTGGCATCATTGCTGCAGTGCCTATCGTCTTGCACCATTGATCTAAGAATCGCTGTCATCATTGCTGCAGTGCCTGTCGTCTTACACCATTGATCTAAGAATCGCTGGCATCATTGCTGCAGTGCCTGTTGTCTTACACCATTGATCTAAGAATCGCTGGCACCATTGCTGCAGTGCCTGTCGTCTTACACCATTGATCTAAGAATCGCTGGCATCATTGCTGCAGTGCCTGTCGTCTTACACCATTGATCTAAGAATCGCTGGCATCATTGCTGCAGTGCCTGTCGTCTTACACCATTGATCTAAGAATCGCTGGCATCATTGCTGCAGTGCCTGTTGTCTTACACCATTGATAACTAGCATTTTGTGAGCAGGAACATTGTATTTTTTGGGAGGGGTGGGAGATTAACTCAAATAGTTATTGTTGAATCTGTATTAAGTATGTAATAGCCCTGTCACATCATGACGTTTCTCTCGAACGCGCATCGACGTGTGTCACTTTTGGGCGAAATGTCGAGACACGTCAGGAAGTGTTACGCGCACGTCGGTACACTTTGATTGACAGCAACGGTCGCACCCACACGTTGGCGCGCGTCGAAAGTTTTGTGCGAGCACAAAACTTTCGACGCGCGCCAACGTATGGGTGTGACAGTTATGCGCATGTCGAGATCTGCTGGACACGGTGGAATAACGTTATGCACACGCCGCGCATGCGTGATGGTCGTTCCCACACGTTGTGCCAAATTGTTGCTTTGTTGTTTTACGTCAGAGCTACATGTAAGATCATATCAGGACGACGCACCAACCTCATTTTGGTTCTTTCGCCACGCGTCGGCCACGCGCTACTAACAGCCTGCACTGACGTCAAACTTT
Source organism: Branchipolynoe longqiensis (assembly GCA_030323885.1). NCBI lineage: Eukaryota > Metazoa > Annelida > Polychaeta > Phyllodocida > Polynoidae > Branchipolynoe > Branchipolynoe longqiensis. The sequence goes on along the minus strand of CM059193.1, from coordinate 67,456,573 downwards.
TTCCCAAACCGCCGAAAAGTTAGACATGTCTCGACACGTACAACTTATTTTGCGCGTTGGCGAGAATCGTCATAATGTGACAGCCCCATTAGCGATATTACATAACCAATAAAATCTGAATTTGGAGGCACTAAAATGATGTTATGGATGGATATTACACGGTTAATTTTAATGGCTTTCTCAATTTGTATAAGGTCAAAAGCAAAATGAAAAGAAATTATCAAACATTTGACATATGCACAACATATAAACCTTCATATATGAGTATGGATTCTGCCACTATTTGGAATGTTTTCACTTTTAGCTTCCATGTCACAAAAGTGGTACAGTTTCTGCGAACGACCCATATCCCACTTAGTCAATTACCTGACACCTAACAAAAGTCCTTTCCCTATCCTACTAATGCAGAGTGCCACACTAGGTGGCAACACATACATTTTGAAAGTCATCTGTTTGACTAGGCTGGTATTCTAACCCATGCCGCTCACATAGGAAGCCAACCAGCGCTCGTAACGATTCAGCCACCCCGTCCGATCAGGAACACAAACACACCTACGTCAATGGTTATGTGAAAGCTCAAGAGCATACAACCACTGGCAGCAATAACATAAAATGAATCAATTCACACGTGACCTAAGTCATTATCAGAACGAGGCTGATTATGCGTCGGGTATTGGAAATGGCCATAAGACACTACTGTGTGCCGATGTGTATGAACTACTACAGAAATTAAAGCAGTAAAATTTGAAGATATTCACTTTTGAAACTATCATATTCATTTTTGCATACCCTTTTTCTATTTATTGGTCAATTTTCATGAAGATTGAGTGATGATCAAATGCATTTCAGTAGGCAATGTCAACAAAGTCACTCACCTTGGCTGCCAATATTTTCTTAAATTAAAAATTGCATAACTTTCTTAATATATATACATTTAGAAAATATATTTTAACTCTTTTAAAGCTTTTATTAATTTGTAATTACTAAGACTAGTTGTTTAACTGTGTAGCACAGATAACTATGCTGACAGGGCTGCATTACATGATACTACCATAACTATGCAGACTTGAAGTTGAATGGGAAAATCACCATGAAATGGTCACCGAATCATGATCAAAATTGGCCAATAGATAGAAAATAGGTATGCAAAGATGAATATTGTAGTTTCAAAAATGAGTTTGAGTGATTTCGAGAGGTATTGGTCGACAAAAAAGTATTCACATTACTTTTCATGCAGCGGCGCCTCACAGACACGTAAGTGACCACGGTCTGGTCTCAACATGGCCGCGGCGTGAATAGTGTGAATGGTAGCCTTAGTTGATTGACTAAAGGACAATGACTAAAGGACAATAACATTTGTCCTCCCCTTACACCTTCATTAAGCCCACCATGAGGGAATAAAGCTTCTACTAGGTTGTTTGTTTGTTTGTTTGTTTTACGTCCTAGCCTACTCAAAGGGAAACTAGTGATGCCTATTAGGATGTAACATCGCTTAATATTTTAGAATCCATACTTGAGAGATGTTTGATTAATTGATTGATTGATGGTTGTTTTATGCCATGTCGGCAGCAAAGGCCCTAGATTTACGGCGAGAAGTGTTCAACTTGTATACCGTCCATTTTTGTTTAACGATCACTTTTACAGATGTCGTCAGATTTGAAAGAGAATGGAAATCATTGAAAGAACAAAAAATAAGGAGCTTATCCCATGTTAGCGCCTTTCCCGTAAGAAAAAAATATCTATGAACTGTTAGTATACCAGTATACCTTTAGTAAAGAAACCATACATGCCACTGCTGTCACTTAGACTTGACACATGAGACTAGAATTGTTAGTAACCAGCTGGGCACCACAGCAAAGTGTCCACCACCACTCTCCCAAGACATCATAGCTAGGTAAGCAAACAAGTAGCCGCACTTCCCAACATACCAATTTATACGGGGTTTTAAATTGTTTTTATATGATACACAAAAATAACCCATACAATTCATGTTTAACAAAATGTAAATATATATATATATACATACAATTGCATATATAGACTGATGGTATACAGTAAGACCTCTCTAACCGACCACCTCCACAGATCGCCCACTCTCCTATATCGATCCCTTTATTTGGGTCCCAAACGATCACCCATACAATACCATCGTAATGATCTTTTTTTTAAAAGAACTCCCTAAACCCACCACATCCCTAAATGGACCAATTAAAGCCGGTTCCATGGTCCGTCGATTTACAGAGATTTTACTGTATAGGTAATGAGCGACAGAGACGGCCTTATTTGCAAAGACTGCTCCAAGCTCTTACTTATTTCAGGAAGTTCATGGTTAAGATAGGAGGGATTAGAGCCATAGAGGCAAGTATAGTTCAAGTCAGTAATTTAAGGATGGAGAGGGCAGTCTGCTCAGACTGCTGGAGATTAGTCCCACATGTTTACTATATCAGTGATGAAAGTGGTCTACGGGAAAAAAAGCGGAAATGCTGATATTCTCCCATAGGTTTAGCATTGTCAGAGATTCGCGGAAAATTCCCGGAAGTTGGGTATCATATATATTGGTATACGCTGATAGTGCTGCGCCATTTGAAGCATGTATTAGTAGTATACGCTGATAGTGCTGCGGCATCTGCACCACATATTAGTATACGCTGATGGAGCTGCAGCGTAAAACAGTAGAGCCTATATGTTAATCGTGCTGCAGGATTGAAAAATCCCGGAAATCCGCGAAATCGCGGAGATCTTTCATCCCTGCTATATAGCGTGCAATATACAATGAGAATGATTAAGCAGGGATGAAAGTGGTCCTGGAGGAAAGCGGACACTGACACTGGAGTTGGGCGATCACAATAATGAGAGAGGAAAAACTAGTCTGTAATGATTGATCATAGGCATGGTGTAAAACCTATGCTTCGAGAGTACTGGATGAAACCGGACTTCCAGGAATTTCCCGCCATCCCCTGATAATGGTAAGCCTATGGGAGAATTTCCCCGTTTTTATGGAAATTCCTCAGTTGCAATGGATAGGCTTTCCGCATAATTGCGGAAATCGATGAAATCAGGGAGATCTTTAAACCCTTGATTAAGAATTCCTTGAAATGTGACATTATATCACAGACCTGTGATCTAGTGATATTTCACACCTGAACACAGGATAACATATGCAGGTTGATATATTTCAGAAACGTTAACTTATATGATGCATTAAACCTCTGTCGGTCGCCCACATTCAATCTACACAAAAGCCAAACATGCAAGTTCATCACACTTCTAAACCTACAGCTAAAACTACTATCTCGAGACCGGAGTTGCCACTTTCATCAGATCATAACAGAAATAATCAGTAAACAATTTTTTTTTTTAAATAACCGAATGGAAAGGCCTGTGAACAGATCACCAGATGGAATTGGAGGAGGACGTGGAGGGGTGAGGGGAAATCATCCCAACATACTAAATTTTATCTCGACTTTAAAACTAGGGCCGTTTCCAGACATAGTTATTATAATTTCAATGGGTAATGCAGAGAACATTTTGTACGGTATCATGTCGCGAATCGTGATACAAGTTATGTAGATCGCTAATCAATTTCCAAATTGATTAACAATTGATGCTGATCATTTTCAAAACAAAATGCTCCCTGTAATGGATGTCTGCAGTCTTCAGGGTCCGTACACTTGCGTGATATGGAATTCAAGGCTACTTCAAGGCTTTAATTTTTTTTATATATAGAAATTCAATACTTTCATTTGGATTTCACGAAAAACCCAACAATGGTGAATGGTGATTTCAGACTAATTTAGATCAGTGGGGACAGTGTAATGGAATTCAAGGCTATCTAAAATAGGCTTTTCAATGCCTTGAAATGGGGCAAATGGAGATTTTTTAAAGACATGTTAAATTATTTTCATACTTTAGAAAATGACAAATCACAACCATATCATGACTGGTGGCAACCCTCCATGAAACTAAATTTGTTTGCGTCCACTATAGGGACAGCGTGTAGTCTAGTCAATGTGGGTGAACTGAAGTAGTATACACACGGGCGTGGCAGTACTTACTTTTCGTCACCATCAGCAGTCACTGTTGGCATTTGTCTGTAACAATTAGCACATATGAAATCATTTTCCTCCTATCAAACCACATCAACATTATCTCGCCATCAATAACAACAACCACTGCAACATTTTATTTTATTTTTGGGAAGGGTGAACATTTTCTAAGAAAATCACATTATTTTAACAGCATGTATGAATAAATCTAGATAGAAATAAAACATTAATTTATGGATAGCCACCAATGAATAAAATACTTACGTGGTTGGGTTTGCCATGACTGTTTTTTGTGGTATGGATCTGTAAGAGATAAAGAAGATACAAATTACACCGATGTGTGCATTGATGTAAACAGCTATGGGGCAGCCGGTCAAATGTTCCACATTCAGGGATGAAAGTTATCTCTGGGGGGGAAAGGCGGAAATGCTGATATTCTCCCATAGGTTTAACACTGTCAGGGAATCGCATAGAATTTCCAGAAGTCGTGTTTCATATATATTGGTAAACGCTGCCAGTGCTGCGCTGTTTGAAGCATGTATAGTAGTACTATGCGCTGATAGTGCTGCGCCGTTTGGAGCATTTATTAGTGGCATACGCTGATAGGGCTGCGGCGTCTGCACCACATATTAGTATAGATCTACGCTGCTGGTGCTGCGGGATTGAAAAATCCCGGAAATCCGCGCAAACGCAGAGATCTTTCATCCATGCACATTATAAACAGTTAATTTACCTACTCCTGACAATTAGGTACATGGGTCGTTCTAAGAAACAGTGTACCGCTTATTTTGTTTCCATGCTACATTGTTAATGATAAAGATTCCTTTTAGGCCATTAGGGGGGGTAGCAAGTCAAATAGTTATCGTTGCCTTTGTGTATTAAGTATATATTGTTAGCAATACCACAAGTATTCAATTGATCCCACAAAATGTATTCAAAATATGTTATATGATTTTGTGCTAAAATCAATTTTGCATATCAACATGCATTTACCATAACCTTTTTGTCACGCTTTCTTGTAATTACTATTAGTAGGTACCGGCAGCGGCATGAAAAAGTCCAGGAATGGTGCCTTTTTCATCAATATTCACATGCTTAAAACTTTCTATTTGAATTTGATGAAATTGCATAACCTAGAAGATCAACATATTTTCTATCTGAGGTTGGATTTAAAATATAGTCAAGTCAAATCCATTTGTATGGTGAGTGTATTTAGTGAATATTCCTTCATTACCGGTGTCAATGAAGACGACTCTGAAAACAAGGTATCTTTAATGGGCTCGCGCTTCCTTGGACTACATCGGAGAAAGTCATGGATGGTACCAAAAGAAGCGTAATCACCTCAGTTTTCTATCCATATATAGTTTGCCATAGGTCAAAAAGGTCCAATTTTGCTAATTAAATTATGTTGAAAGATTCAAATCCATTTACAGAATTAAAAGCTTACAGGATTTGGTATGAATAGATAGACAATTTGATTCCCTTTCCAATGATACCAATCATACTATAGTGCTAGCTAGTGCAAGGAGCCGCATACAGTATATTGACACTAACTTTTTTGGACCTTTGCTGACCACACTAGTTTCACAATGGTAACACCCATGTAGAAACATGTATATGACATTGATGTCTATTGAGATATATTACAGAATATATAATCTTATTGGGTCAAATTTGGGGAGGATCCAACCATTGCTCTACGCACAGTGAATATTTAAAGATTTACTTAAATCAATATTTTTAATTTGTATTTGCAATCAAAATGCAGCTTTGGATATTTCTAGCAAACTTATTGCTATAGTCAATATGTATTAGTTCCATATGCTATGCATGCAAAATTTGAAGATCCACCTATTGGATGAGCCACAGTGAGCTTGACGAACACATTTTTATTTTGTACACCTTTCTTTTGTATGTGCAATCAAAATGCACTTTTCAAAAATTTCTAGACAGAATATGAATAGGTTAATGTGTATTACCTCCAGATGATGTGCACTGTCAATTTATAGAAAGTTTACCCAATTGGTTATGCTACAATGAGCATTTAAAGATTCATCAAATTGATATATTTGCTCTTCCGACAATTTGTCTCTATATATGTTGAATCAAAATTCAATATTTTTGAATATAATATTAATATAAATAATATCTATTAGTCTTAGAGAATGGTTATTGTAATAAGTGCCAAATATTAAGAAGATTCAAAAGAATGGTTTTGCTGTGATGAGCTTTCAAACATTGAAATGCTGAAAAATATTCACTTACATATGCTGTTTACATGCAAACAATTACACTTTTTGACATTTTAGGATGAAAATATCTTTGGAATCTCTGCAGATAGAGCTCTGAAAAAAATAGGGTGTTACACTGTTATTCAATAGGTGAACTATTTAACATTTATTCAGTGTTGTTTCAGTTTTCCAAGAAAATACCATGGTTTGATAATGGCTATTTGGCCTAATCAGAATGTTTTTTAGTTACGAATTGCCCTTTTTGACATGGTCTGATCAGGGATGAAAGTGGTATCTGGCAAAAAAAGCGGAAATGCAGAAACTCTCCCATAGTCAGGGAACCACAGACAATTTCCGGATAGGCTGATAGTGCTGTTTGGGATAGGCTGATAGTGCTGCGACATTTGAAGCACGTATTAGTGTATTTAGTATACAGTGAGAGTGCTGTGGTATTTCAAGAAGGGCATACAGGAAAAATCCGCGAAATCGCGGAGATCTTTCATCCTTGTCTTATAAAAATATTTAACTGCATGCATATTTCGCTGCCGGTACCTACTAATAATTGTAATCAATAAAATCTTGTTTGGATTATGTTCTCGATGTGTTAAAATAATGCCATGTATGGATGGTTGGTTGTTGGAGTTTACGTCCTGACAACATCTAAGGTCATATCAGGACTATATCATGGATGGATGCTACATGGTTAATTTCAACTTTGTTCTCAATATGTATAGGATCAAAATAAAAAAGTGAATACCTTCACTAATTATTCCAATTATTAATATGCGCTCAAAAAATTGATGGGGTCTCCTGCGGGAGTGGGGAGTAATGAGTAGCAACCGCAAATGGCGACGCTGCTCAGCTTTCTGCGCATGTCAGCACTGCCATTGAAAACTTGGTACCGTTTTTGGCATCACCCATACACCGGTAAATGGCTTTGGATGGGATTGTGGGAGTACACACCTTCCTGAAGCAATGATTCTGAACAGTCCTCCCAAGTGTTTCAATCCAAAAACAAGCATATTTCAGCATTTCTTCTGGGTTTGGCAGACAGAATAAGTTGAAAGGTAACTTTGTTACCCTTAAATCTACATCAAACCTTGTTTAAACTAACTTAAACATGTATACACTGATTCTATGGCCTGTTCTCTTTTAAACTATGTTTGAAGGAACGTTGTGGCTTGGTAATTTAAGGTGCCTTACATCGATTTGTAAAAAACGATTTCAAAATTCTATGTAATAGTAATACCGCCGATCGCCGTTTTCCACCATTTTATAAAGTGTCACAACTTCCTTTATAATTGTCACATGATATTGATTTAGGTATCATTAGAAAGGTCTTTCCAATACCTTTGCAATGATATATTTTATGTTGGAATCTGTTGAATTTGAAATTTTGTGTTCCCCCATAGTAAAGTTTCCAGGAATTAAGACAAAAAGGGTGAAATGAAAATCATCATAACTATTTTATTAACAAAGCTATAGAGCTAAAAAAAAAAAGTTGTATTCAACTCAGAATTGGAAGGGCTTCAATTCTGTACTATTTATGGTGTTCTAGACCTGTTTTAAAATTTTCGTGTGTGGTCCCTATAAATATAATGAGTTAAAATTCTTATTTAATTTATAAAAAAAAAAAATTTAAACCAAGATTATAACCGAGTAGTGATACTCCCTAATTATGATAATACCAAATTCTACAATCTCGATGATCTATCTAGTCACGATCCATACATTGTTGGAAATAAATGAGTCAGGTGTCATATAGTCAATGCCATAGCATTATTCATAGTAATGGTATCGTCTTTCCTATTATCGCCCAGTGTTCTGCGTCGTGCTTTACTTATCCCAGTGCCAGCCTACCAGTGAAACTTATTATGGCACTCACATAGTCAGTTCTAACCAACGACCAATCGATTTCACTGAAAGAATTACTAGTATATACATAGTAACAAGTTTGAGACACGAAAAGAAATAAAGTGTTTGCGTTGTCACTTTGATTGACTATTATAACAGATATAATAGCAATAACGTCTGTCGCTAACCCACGCAACTATTCAACTTGTTGAGATTACATTTCATAATACTTTTTATCTTATGCGAGAACCACAAAGAATACAGATAATATCTTGAACGAACATTACTGTACATTTATCCACCCCAAACAGTCGTTTGTTCATTTGTAAAATGACATTCACTGAAACCAAGATAATCGTCACAGGGTCAGATATTTTACTTCCAAAATCAAGTTGTGGCTGAAAAAAACAGAGAATGGTCTTGAGCTGTCAAACGGACCTCGACGGCAAGACTTTTCAAATTATGACATCCGTCACCACCTGACAAAATAGTAAGAAGTAAAGTTCAAGTTTACTTTCAGCATTTCTTTTTTCTTCAAGTCAATATTGCACCACAAAGTTTTACTTACCGACAATCCAAGACGATCTTCAAGTTTGTCACTCGCAACACGAGGGAAGATGGCGGCAAAGGAAAGCGAGGCGTTAGCGTTCAGGTGATTGGTCAAACGTGTCGTCACGTGATCAAGTACGTCCAATGGAACACGTGCTTTCATGTAATAGACCAAATTGGCGCGGTCACGGCATTGGCCACTCCGGCTTGTTTGTGGATAACAGTTACGCAGCCGTTCAGGCACCAGCTCGGCTGGCAGACTGTGGTGGCGCCACATTGTTTGGCGGTAAATATATTGAGTTTTATCCATTGCGAACTAATGTCAATAAAATTCGTCTGTAAACAAACATTTGTGCAAATGTTCCCGTATGAAGTACACGTTTTTAGCCTTGTACCACACACAAAAGCGAGCTATGAGTTACACACTGGCCTACTTTTCTCGAACGTATCGAACGTGATACTGATAGTAATTACTTTGCGTGTCGTCTGCCGACTGCTTGGTCTTGACACATCAGAGGCTGTCAGGTGGCACATTCTAGACTGCTAACGATATTTTGCACAATGGTCTATCACCACCACTTATCGTATGATTGCGTAAATGTTCAACCTTGTGTTCGAGCGAAATATATATATTTATAACATCGTTTATATTTGGTTTGAACAAACGGACAGCCAAAGCAGTCGGGCGCCCACTGGCGAGTATTGCATGTACCAATCTCCAAGAAAATGTTAATCGTGGCGCCCCCTATCTACACCAGCCGCCGAATGACATTTCAGGCTACTTCAAAAGGAACAACAGATCCCACCCGACCCCACCCCAAAATAAAGGTGAAATCTCAAATTGAACATTTGCAACTTACAAATCATTTTCATTTAAACTTTGTAGCTGCTAATGTTATCTACCTGAAGTTGTCCTCAGTGCAGTGAAAATCTTTGCCAATGACACAAAGGTCTTCCGAAGGATTGCATCAGTCGATGACCATGCTCTTCTCCAAACGGATATCGACAACTTATACAGATGGTCAGAAGACTGGCAACTCGGCTTCAATGAGAGCAAATGGAAAGTCATACACCTGGGTAAAAATAATATCAAACGACCCTATAAAATGAGCAACACCACTCTACAGGCGGAGAATGAAGAGAAAGACCTTGGCATTATTATCAACAGGGAACTCAAGTTCCACAAACACATAGCTGCAGCTATTAATAATAATAAGGCTTCCAGGATGCTTGGCCTCATAAGAGCTACCTTCACATGTCTGGACGAAAGTACCCTCCCGCGTCTGTACACACCTATGGTATGTCCTCACCTTGAGTATGGCAATGTAATTTGGTCACCGCGCTACAAACTGAACACCGAAGAAATCAAAAAGATTCAGCGAAGAGCCACAAAGCTAATTCCCAACTTGAAGAATGTACCATATGAGGAAAGATTAGTCTCACTGAAGCTGCCATCATTATTGTATCGCAGAAGACGTGGTGACATGATACAAGTGTTTAAAATTGTAAAGGGGATTGACCACATAAACCCTCACATATTCTTTCCCCAGCAACCTGAAACCACCATTCATACAAGAGGTCATGAACACAAGCTCTACAAATACAGATGCAACCTGGAACTTCGGAGGCACTTCTTCAGCCAAAGAATAATAACTGACTAGAATTCACTACCCAATAATGTCATCTCAAGTCCTACCCTGAACTGTTTTAAAGCTGGAATAGACCGATTTTGAACAAATGAGCAGTACAAAATTTTATGACTAAACTTTTGCAGAAAAGAGACCGAAATATCCAACAGGCAAATTATGCCTCCAACATTTCGTACATAAGGTATCAAGGTATCAAGGTTATAGATTTTACTGGAAGTAGGCTACATAATTAAAATGGTGTTGCAGCAACCTTCCACCATATAACAAACCTTCACATCACAAGCACCGCATACAGATCTAACCCTAGAATTTATAGGTAAAGATATGGTCAATTGGATCATGAAACTGTATTAGGGCCTACCATATAAATCGAGAGAGAAAGATGTTACAGCTGGTACGCCTAATATGCACCCTGTTCATGGAGGGCGAACCTGACGTTGGTGACAGGAGGCATTCTTCTCTCCCAAGACCGTCTATCTCATGGACTTCTGATGGAGCTGGATACTGCATATAAGGGAGGTACATTTGCAATATTAAATATGTTGGCCCCCAAATGTCTTCAGTGAATCAGGTTTCAAGAAACAGCTGAAGACAATACGGGCCACATATGTCAGTCTGAACAAATCAAAGGCGAAAAAAGAAATGTCACAGCAGTATCTAGATAAAAGCATAGATGTGTCATTAAAAAAGACTGTGCCATTAAAAAAGACTGAAAAGAAATCTAATGTGGGTAGTGCTGATGCGACATGTGCCTCAAGCAGTAGCATTAATGTTAAATCCGAAAATAAACAGGTTGGTGAACAGTCTCAAGATAATGACAATGGTAGTTACACTCTCAAATCTGATAAAGAAATTGTGTTGAAAAAGATAGAAAGACAGTTAGAAAATAAAGAAAACGAAATGTCAGAGCTGAAGGATATAGAAAGGGCCTTACTGGAGGCATGTAGTGAGAAAAATGTAGAACTATCCAACTTTAAACAAAATATTGGCTCACTGGGGAAAAAAATCGATGCCCACAATTCTAAAATCATTTGTCAACAAAAAGAGCTGAATAGTAATGTCGAACTTAATGAATATGAAAAAGAACTCCGTATTGTGAAATCTGGTGGCAATTATCAGTCATTGCGATGCAGAAAGCAGAAACTGGAAGCAAAAGAGTCTGCAGTAGCACGTCAGGGCCGTTTCATGGTAAAAAATTAAATAACAGATTTGAAGAAACAGGTTAAGAGACAACAAACTTTGCTATGTGAACAGAGAAAAAAAAACAAGTATTATGCAGATACAACAGCCAAACTCCGGAAAAACTAACTGTTTCAAAGCAGGATTATGTGGTGCTGGAAGCTGATTACTCCATGGTCCATTCTAAGTGTGTGGTAATGAGAGGAGACACTGTTGGGAGACCATATTCTGATAATGTGAAGAAGTGTGTGATGGAACTTTGCTGTGAGTTTAGTATACCAACTAACAAAGTGAGTGGTGTCATGAACACAGTGTGTAAATGGATGTTTGCTAAAGAAGTTGATCCAGTTGACTGTTTTATCATCAACTGCTATTAATTTTGTTGATAGAGCTCATGTTCTATCAAAATACCAAATAGCTGAACAGCTGACACGAACACTGGGACCTCCATGGTGATGGAACTTCCCGTGATGGACGCAAGTTTATTGGGCAACAGGTTACCTTAGACTCTGGACAAACACTATCAGCTGGCTTTAATACTGTTTCGGTAGAAAACAGTTCCACTTTATTAGATAATGTTATTTCTATGATTGAGGAGATCAGTGATGTATATGGGGGACGAAGACAGGGAACGAGTATTTGATGCTATTTTGTGAAAACTGTTAGCTGCCATGACTGATAGGGCGAGTGTGAACAAAGCATTTTATCACAAATTAACTTCATACATACAAGATCATTTCCATGAATAAAATATTGAACATGACCTTCATTTCCTTAATTGTAATGCACATTTTCTCTTGGGATTATCAAATTCATGTGAGGCTACATTAAAAGTACTAGAAAAAGAAATTGTAACTGATATTGGGCATCATTTGGGGAGAGATTCTAATCCAAAGTTTTCCCGATTTAATGGATCTGGTGAGTCTTCAGTGGCCCAGTACATACACACTTCCTGTGATGTTCCTGGTCCTCGGGGTGATAACAAAAATGGTTGTAAAGAGTATTGGAATGCATATTTTAAAGAATCTATTCACCAAAAGTCTTATGTCACAAGTTTCAGGATGAATTGATTTAATAATTTGTTTGAGGGTGCAGCTGGTTTGTTTTATCATGCAGCAACATATCAAAACCTTTTTAGAATCATTCGTGAGCCATCCCTTAAACATGAAACTGGACAGTGTTCGTCTAGACTGTGACAGTACAGAAGTTCAAACCCTTACCAGAGCTGTTGGAATTGTATATAAAACTATTACCGGTCCATTTTGGAACATGCTAACAAAAGGAAATGTACAATATGTTGATCAGTACATATATGTGCAAACTATGCTTGACAAATTCAATGGTAATACCAATTTTTCAAGAATATCCAGTAATAAATAGTCCAGTCATAGAATCACTAGTAGACAGTGGTACTCCGATTTCTGAGATTACAAAATTGGCACTGCAAAAAATAATAGCTGGTTTTATCTTGGTTACAAAAAAGCAATTAGTGGACACTCTTCCCAATGGCAAATTTGGATCTGCTGTTTCGGATGAGCTACGAGATCAGATGAAACATTGCAAACTTACCAATCTAGTTTCAGAATATGAATTTGGTAATTTAGACTTCAGTCAGTAGAGAGGTAGGCATGCTTCATTATTCTACCACAGTACTGTTCAGATTGTAAAGCAAAACAAAACAATTTTGAGTTGGTTGCAGTCCAAATCTGAAACGGAACAATCTTCCTTGCTGGCTATGACACAGAAGAAATCTAACGGGCTCAGTGAAAAGCAAAGGCAGGCTGAAAAAGAAGTTGTCAAACAGACTAAGGCTAGGTTAGATGAAAATAACAGGAAAAAAAGGGAAAAGGAAAGCATTCATACTATGAGTATCAACACACTGATGGAAGCTGTACATAAACATGGAGGTCCATGCAGACTTCCAAGTGATGTTGATGTGGTTGTTGGTCGATGAACTGGTGCAAGTACAAAGAAATTAGATATTGTAAAGAATGAAATCCGGTATTTGAAAGTTGTTTTAGGAATCAAAAACAAATCTTTGGTATTCGGGGGGAAAAAAGTGGATGTCTTAATAAATTACTTAAAATCTGTCCTCGTTGTAGCCACACATACCAAAGATATTGACCACATTGATAAAACAGACAGATTAATAAATGTTACTAATGATGATGCAACTTCTCATACTAATACAGTTGAACTTAATGGTGCAAAAGAAGCTGGTGGTGCTACAAAAGAAACTGTAACTAGTGCAAGTGCAATTGAAAACAAGCGGAAGCGAAAGAGGAAAACAGAAGGCCAACCAAGTAAAACTAAGACTTGTAAAAGACAGAAACAACATGATATGGATATAAAGGTTAATGTAGCTAAAAATGTACAGGCAGATAATGATATACCGACCAGTATGTGATATGTAATTGTAACTGAGTTGGCAAATGTAGCCAATTTTAGATTTGATCAACAGGATATATGGGTTGGAGTGGCATATGAAAGCCACTGGTTTATGGGAATTGTTGTAGAGATTTTGTCACCTAATTTTGCAACCATTCAGTTTCTATACCGTGAGGATACTTTTAAATGGCCTACAGTCGATGATATTCAGGCTAACTTTGTCTTTGTAAATGATTTAGAATTGTGTCCTGTGGTTTCCTCTAGAGGAAAAGCATGCACTGTGCCAGAAATAGATTACATTGATGCATTGTATAGCCAATATCATGAGATGTATCTTTCAAACTTTGACAAATAATTAGTTTAATTGAATAGGGTTAATATATTTTCCTTAACAATAGTGCTGGTACATTTACATCTAGAAACTTGAGATATGACCTTTATACAAGTATCAAGTTCAAATGTATTTGGTTACACATTGTAAGGTATGTTGGTAATGTGGGCTATGCATGGAATGCAAGACTGGGCGTGCTGGTCATGTGACCAGGCACGGGACGCCGGCACATGAGGAGAGGAGAATAAACCAGTCTTACACTCGATCTCAACGTGTCCACATCCCACATTTGAGACCATGTAATGAAAGGATGTGGACACATTGAGATCGAGTGTAAGACTGGATTATACATCCTTTCATTACACACGTAATGCAATTTTCAGTTGATCATTGAATGACATTGATGAGTTTCTTGTTTTATGTATATTGCAGCTACAGTTTTGTATTTAATTAATTGGCACATTGAATTACTAAAAATAACTGTCATTTATATTATATTTGAAGTTACTAAGTTGTAAAGCATGTTATCAGAAAGAGTTGGTTGCAACTTTGGGAAAATCGGATGTATACTTTTCAAACTACAGCCGAAAGTGTAAATCCTACCCCTTAATTGGTATGCAAAATTGAAATTTATGTCAATTTCCTCAACAATTATCATGATTATTCTGAAAGTATAATAATATTGGTTTGTTTGTGGTAACTCATTTTTACTACATGATGTTGTAGATAGTTGGGTGAAGTTTCAAGGATACTGGTTGTGTATTTCTTTAAATATAAGCATTTATGTACCTAATACCTCTTAATTTCTCATATTGACAAGTAGCAATTTGTGTTTATTACCATTTTGAATGGCCAATATCTCGAAAAATAATTATGTCATTACTCTGGAAAAAAGTAGACTTGATATATCCATATAGATAACGCAGAGTCCTGAAAGACAAGTTCATGTGGCCATTATATTTTGAATTATTAATGTCTGAAATGTGGGTTTCATACAAATTGCCAAAATAGCTGATTTTTGCATCATTTGTTTCCATATTAAAAAGCCTACAGCTTTTTAAGTAATCATCCGATCTTAATGAACTTTGTGTCACTTTACTTCTCCTTTGTAAGAGCTATGGAACTGTATCAAAATATGGTACTTTCTATTGAGTTGCAAAAATGACTTGGGATACCTACTGATATACACGCTCTCTGCTGATATTCATCCCATAAAAACT
Organism: Branchipolynoe longqiensis; assembly: GCA_030323885.1. Classification (NCBI taxonomy): domain Eukaryota; kingdom Metazoa; phylum Annelida; class Polychaeta; order Phyllodocida; family Polynoidae; genus Branchipolynoe; species Branchipolynoe longqiensis. Next base: position 67,441,126 of record CM059193.1, on the reverse strand, counting down.
CAAACGTTTTCATTTGGTTTATTGAATATTTCATCTAGAGGTAGTAAGTAACAAAACTTAATGGTGTAATATTAGATAAAAGATTTAACCTAAAGGTAAGATTCCATATGCGGTATGCAAATGTGACAAAAAATAGAAAAGCATGTTCAAAAATGCACAAGTTTGTACTAACTATGGGTTCTCAAAACTATCAAACCAGCGCTCAAGGTGCTATTCTCACAGCGCCTAATTTAAGCTAAGATTCCATATATGCGGTATGCGGCATGCGGCATGCGGCAGAGAATGTGAATGCAGCATGAAATACCCATGTGATTTCCTGTATTTCTTTCCACAAATTTGTGAAGGAAAGTCAAAGTTGCTGATAGGAATTGGAGCAGCATTCGCATTCACACTGATCAGTACATGAAGTGATCCACTTGTCGGATTCGGACATTTGGAAGCACCACTGGGCCTTTACATTTTTTGCCACACATATTCGCATACTAGGTATATGGAATCTTAGGTTTACACTACCAAGCATCATAAATAGATGTGTGCATAATTAATATTAATAGGGGCCTATAGGCCTATCCACGAATGAACGTACCTATCCACGAATGAACGTACCTAAGTAGTAGGCCTACATACATTGTGGTATGCAGGTATTGCAATACCTCAGTGAGTTTGACGCCCCTGCCCTGCAGAGTTGTAAACCACTGCCTTGTGGTGCAGGTTCTTGACAGAACCGAAGGCTAAGGGAGCAAACCCTGAACAGAAAACCATGTCACTGTGGCAGCATCAAGGGTGGTTGATGTATGGAACTCCCAACATCTCCCAACCAGCCACTGAAGGGACAAATAGTTTTGCTCCCCAAGAGAGTGCTGCTGGTAACTTGCAAAACCCAGCAGCACTTCAACACTTTTGCAGGCAGCTTTCATGAAATGTAACCGGAGCACCATGGATATGATATTTTGTCTCCGACAGCTACAAGAAAAGTGCATTGAGCAGGACCTACCACAGTACATGGTATTTGTCGATTTCACTAAGGCGTTTGATATAGTCGGGAGTGTTGTATACCTATTCCATTATGTACTATCATGAATCCATACTTTGATGTACACTGGCAGGCATGGGCACCAGGAGGTACAAGATGGCTGAAGAATAAACACTACACAGTCTCCCTCACAATCCAACATAACTCAACTTAACATGGTGACAGCTGGGTGGAACCTGCCCTTGCAATGAGCTCTGTCAACAGGAAGTCAACAACAACAACAATGGTATGGTGTTGATCTGTCAATGGACAACTGTGAGCTCTGGAATGAGAGTATTGTTGAGATGTGTGAGTGATAATAGGGAACCATGCTGCCTGCTGTGCACTCTGAACTCTGGATGCAAGGTTGACCTCTGCCAGAATTAATGGGCATTGACAACTTTGGCTGTAACTAAGTCAAAAATGGTCCGATCTGGATGCTGTCAAGTGCATTCTGTGCATGACAGAGCCCATTAATATGTGTGCTGTGTCTGATGAAGATAGAAAGTGAAGAAATGCCATGCAGAATTTGAAATTGGTTCAGTAAGTAAGGCCTACCACAGATCTCGATCCACTGCAAGTGTAAAAACATGCTGTTTTCCCTCTTTGGAGTGAAAGTGTAGTGTCCTGACAATATTGCCAATTTTCTGACTACCACCAACTTGTTATCATTGTGCATAGTTGTGTTAATCCTTGTGTGCTAAGTCCTAGACACCAAACATGGCTACTAATTTGGGAGTTCCGTTACCACAACTGAACTGGGACATCAGGGATCAAACTTATGCATTCAGTGAATGGAAGAGCTTCCTTAACAGCTACTTTGTGATCAGTGATGTAGAAAATGAAAAGAAATGGCACTACATCTTGCTGTCAGCTGGTACCAAAGGTCATGAACTCTGGAATTCATGGGGTCTGAGTGATGAAACAAAGAGAAACCCAGCTAAGGTATTTGAACAGTTTGAAAAACATTTGGTGGGAACCCTTAACAAATGGGTTATGCGACTTGAACTGGCTAGTTTGGTCCAAAAAGAAGGTGAAGCTGTTGATGATTATATTTGCCGTCTCAAAGCTAAGGCGAATATGTGCACTTTCTCAAATGAGGAGATGAAAAATGAGCAGATAACGTTTCAGTTGATCAAAGGTATTTTCTGGCCTGAAGCACGGAAGAAGTTGATTGAGAAGGGAAACACACTGAAACTAGAGGATGCAATTAAATGTGCTGACTGTTACCAGGCAACACTTCAAAATACTAACAGTTTTGCTGGTACCACTAGTGCCTCAATCAACACATTCGAGTACCACAACACTTGTCGTTTCTGTGGAACATCGCATCCGCCGAGGAAATGCCCAGCATATGGCAAGAAGTGTAATAATTGCCAAAAGATGAACCATTTTGGTAAAGTGTGCCGTCAGAAATGCGATCAGAGCACCAGAGCTGGGAAGAAGGACTCTGGTGGTGCCAAGACCAAGCATCGACAATCCCGTTCCAAGAGCAGACATAGGGATAATCATAGGACTGTACATGACTTTGACTGTAATAGAAGTCCCCCAAATGATGACGCTCTTGACTGTGGGGAGGTGACAATCCAGGTATGTGACTTTGATGCAATGGAGAGACAGTCAATCTTTGCTAAATTGAATGTAAAGCCTCCTGATGTAAAGTGCAAAGTGACTCTCAAGGTCAAAGCGGACACAGGTGCCAATGGTAACATCCTACCATTGCGATGCCTACGGCAGATGTATCCGAATGAAAGACATCCTCAGTGTATGTTACAGCGTAGCTCTGTCAAACTTACTGCTGTAAATGGCACAGACATTGAACAATTAGGTACAATGGTTATGCAGATCCAATTTGAAGACTCCAAATGGATCACTGCCAGATTCTATGTGTGTGACACTAAGGGGCCAGCCATTTTGTCGTGTGGGGCCTCTGAAAGGTTGAAACTTATAAGCATTTCACAGAGCAAAAATATCAGTGTTGTTCATGAAAATAAATTGCAGTCCCACACCACTGTCCCTAGCAGTAGACCAAATAAACATGAGGTCAAGCCTGAGATTTCTGACAGGAGTGCCCTGCGACAAGCTTATCCTGAGTGTTTTGAAGGCATTGGTCGAATGCCCAAACCATACCATATTGAGTTAAAAGATGATGCTACCCCAGTTATTTCTGCTCCACGTAAATATCCCATTCAGCTGAGGCAGGAAATTTGTGACAAAATTGAAGAAATGGTGAAACTTGGTGTTGTAGAAAAATGTTCTGATGAAACTGCTTGCGATTGGGTCAGCTCCTTAGCATTTTCCCGTAAAGCATCTGGTGAGCTTAGGGTGTGTTTAGATCCTAAAGATCTCAACCAAGCAATTAGGCGTACACATCATAAGACACCTACACTAGAAGAAATCAGTCACAACTTCTCTGGCTCAACTGTGTTTTCTAAACTTGATGCTAAGCATGGGTATTGGAGCATTGTTTTAGATGATGAAAGCAGTATGTTATGCACATTCAACAGCCCTGCTGGTAAATACAGATTCTGTCGTTTACCATTTGGCTTGTGTGTTTCTCAAGACATCTTTCAGAAATACATGGATGAGATCATTGAGAAAGCAGGTGTCGGTGTGGATGGCATTGCTGATGACATCGTTGTACATGGTAAAGATGAGTCGAAACATGATGAAGCTCTACTACGATTAATGAAGGTATCCAAAGAGTATGGTCTAGTATTTCGCTTTGAAAAGTGTGAAATCAAAAAGAAGATGATTGAATTCTATGGTCTGATCTGGTCCAAGGATGGTATGAAGCCTGATGTAAAGAAATGTGATGACATTCGAAACCGTCCTGCTCCCCAGAATAGGCAGGAGCTCCAAAGCTTTCTTGGTCTCATACAGTATTTAGGGCCCTTCATACCACACTTGTCGACCAAGACCAGTGTATTACGCTTATTGTTGAAATCAGATGCTGATTGGAGTTGGGATGTAGAACATAATGCTGCTTTTGAGTCACTAAAACAGGCTATTCATGAAGACATGCAGTTGCGATATTTTGATCCTAACCTAGCATTTGAACTAGAGGTTGATGCGTCTATCCTTGGATTAGGTGCTGCTCTCATTCAGAATGGGAAGCCTGTTGCATTCGCTTCCAAAGCACTTACTCCAGCTGAGACCAGGTATGCAAACATAGAGAGAGAGTTGCTAGCTGTTGTATATGGACTAGAAAAGTTCCATACGTATATTTTTGGTCGCTCGCTGATTGTTTTTAGTGATCATAAGCCACTAGAAAACATTAAGCTGAAGCAGCTAAGCCAAGCTCCTCCTCGGTTGCAGCGCATGCTGTTGCGCATCCAGCCGTATGATATTGACTTGAAATACCGTCCTGGAAAGGAGATGGTCTACGCTGACTACTTGTCACGAATAGCACCCTCTCCTGGACCGAGTGTAGAACTTGAACAAGCGATACACATGGTACAGATCTCAGTCAACCAGCTTGAAAAGTTGCGCTTAGGTAGTAAGCAAGATGTTGAGATATCTGCATTGGCTGAGCAGATTATTCGAGGTTGGCCACAACAGGTTATACAAGTTCCAAAAGTTATTCGGAGCTACTGGTCTATGAGAGACTATATGTCTGTTGAAGATGGGCTTGTATATGCCGGAAATAGACTTGTTATTCCAGTCTTTCCGCAAGGAATATCTCGAACGCATTCATGCCAGTCACCAAGGTATCACCAAGTCCCAGTTACGAGCAAAGGAATGCCTATACTGGCCAAACATGTCATCTGACATAGAGACACTAGTAAGTGATTGTGTAATATGTCTACAAAATTCAAAGAGTACCCAAAAGGAGCCTATGCAGCCACATGACCTTCCCTCCCAACCATGGGAAGTACTGTCCAGTGACTTGTTTGAGCTGCATGGCCATACATATATTGTATTGGTTGATCATTTCAGTAAAATGCCCTTTGTACGTGGTCTTCATTCATTGACCAGTCTTGAAGTTATCAAATTTTTCAAGGACATGTTTGCCATTCATGGTGTACCAAAACGACTGTACACTGACAATGGTACACAATATGATGCGGCATTGTTCAGAAAATTTGCCATGGTATGGGAGTTTGAACATATTACAAGCAGCCCACGATACTCGCAGAGTAATGGTGTGATTGAGAGAACAGTTGGTATTGTTAAAGCGGTCCTGAAGAAAGCCATGCAGTCTGGGACAGATCCCCAGATGGCGCTTCTGTGCCTCAGAAGTACCCCGCTTGGACCAAGAGTCCCAAGTCCAGCTGAGTTGCTGTATGGAAGGAAGGTCCGTTCAAATCTCCCTGCCAAGGATGAAATTCGACAGTCAGTTAGTGATCATCATAATTGGTTGAGTGACAATGCAAAAAGGTCATCACAGTATTATGACCAAAATGCAGGTCCTGAGTTGCCAGGATTACTCCCTGGTATGAAAGTACTGATGCAGGAACCAGGCAAATCTTCATGGGTTCCTGGAACTGTAAAATCAGTGTGTAAGGAGCCTCGATCATACATGATCAAATCGCCTAATGGAAATGTATTACGGCGTAACCGTCGTTTCTTGAAAGAGCTTAGTGCAGAGGCTAGTAAGAAACTTGGATTTAGCCGAGAATCAACTGACCTAGAGAGCCCTTGTTCTGAAGCTGAACCCCTTCCACAAAGCCAATGTTCTGGGAATGAGCAGTCTGTGACTTGCTCGCCCACAAGACCACCCACTGAAAAGAGTGTGAGGTTTAGTGAACGCGCAAACCTCACAGTCATTCGAAGTGACCAACCGGTCAAAGAGGTATTTAGTCGTAGACAGTCTGAAAGAACAACTAAAAAAACATCAAGACTAATTGAACAGTGCGGAGTCATGGTTAATTTTGGTTCTTAGACTTAGTCAGTAGTATGTCTGAGCATTAGACTTATTATGTTGTCAGTCACAACTTTTATATACATTCAAAGTTAATCACAGTATTAGTCAACTGCAAGAGAAACTATTATCAGAATTTGCGTATTGGAGGAAATATTCAAGATTATCTTTCAATGAAGTAACTGCAATGGTAATAGTGGTGCACATGTATAAACCTAAATATTCTCAGCATGATGAGAAATTGTATTGACATCCACATAGGTATATAACTTGTACACATCAACATGATTATTGTAACACAGGAAGATTGCTGCTTTTCATTTATAAGAAAAGGGATGTTGTATACCTATTCCATTATGTACTATCATGAATCCATACTTTGATGTACACTGGCAGGCATGGGCACCAGGAGGTACAAGATGGCTGAAGAATAAACACTACACAGTCTCCCTCACAATCCAACATAACTCATTTTGCTATGGCAGCTACTGAGGAAGTATGGATGCCCAGAGAAGTTCACAACTATGATCGAGGCTCTACATACGGGAATGATGGCGAATGTTAGTGTTGGAGGGGAAGTCTCAGAATCGTTTGGGGTTACCAATGGAGTCAAGCAAGGTTGTGTACTGGCCCCCACGCTCTTCATCATCTTCCTATCAGCAATGCTCGATGAGGCTTTCCGAGGCATGGGGGATGGCGTCTATATACAGTCCAGACAAAGCGCTGACCTTTTCAATGTCGCACACTTCAGAGCGAAGACCAAGACTACTCGGATACTGGTGAGAGAGCTGCTATTCGCAGCTGACAGTGCACTGGTTGCCCACTCTGCTGATGAGATCCAGAAAATAGTGGATGCTTTCTCCGATGCATCAAAGAAGTTCGGCCTGAAGATTAACATCAAGAAGATGGACATGCTGTACCAACCCAACTCTACAAGAACCCAAGAGGATGATGTCATGGTTGACGGAAACAAGCTGAACTCTGTTCCAGAACTCACCTACCTCGCAAGCACTATATCAAGTGATGGACGCATTGATGCTGAAATACAGAGGATGGTCCAAGGCTAGCGCATCTTTCGGTCGACTACGCCAAAGACTCTGGAACAACCACCATGTGTCAATGTGGGTCAAAGGCAAGATCTACCATGCAATCGTGCTATCCACCCTATTATATAGAGCCGAGGCCTGGACAGTGTACAGACGACAGGTGAAAAAGCTGCATGCCTTCATGATGCGACATCTGCGTTCGATCATGAGGCTAACCTGGAAGGACAAAGTGACAAATAAGGAAATACTCGAACGGACGCGGCTGCCCTCTATGGAAGATCTGCTGATCAAAAAGAATCTCCGGTGGACTGGACACCTCATGAGGATGTCATCAGACAGGCTACCAAAGCAGATCCTCTACTCTCAACTCTCTTCTGGTTACAGAAAGAGAGGGCGCCCTCTTCTCTGGTTCAAGGATACCATCAAGAGAAACCTGAAGCTGAGAGACATTAAGACTGACTCATGGACATCACTCTCACAGCAGAGAACTAAATGGAGAGCGGCAGTCAAGTAATGAAAGCAGTCTTTGTCGCATCGCGACCGACAGCATGATGATGATGATGATGATATTTATATAAATAATCGACATATATATGTTGTGAAAATGTGCAGTTGCATTATGTATGTATGCATTTCTACTGGGGGGCGGGGGGGGTAGATGCTTTTCAATTATGTCATCATTTAGGCGACTCATACAGCTGTGTTGTACAAATAGCCAGCTTAATTCCCAATAGGCCCTACGCATATTCTTAGTTCGTGACCACACTTTCCTGAGTGGATTGAAGCTCTGACCTGGTGTGTGTAGCCTACATGGGCGGAAGTGGGTCATTTTACCTTGTAGCCCTAATAGTTTTGAACCCATAAGTAGGCCTAAATGGTTTCGATAACCAAACTTGGGAGGTTATTGCCATAAATGTGTTTATAATGTCGATTGGGTAACAACATATATATTTCATTATGCACACCATATTAACGATGCAGCCATGGAAAATCCCTCTCCCGTGTTGCTAGATTGTGGGTTCGAATCCTGGTCGAGTCAAAGCAATGACTTAAAAATTCTTCCTAGCCAGACGCTCGGCATTACTAAGATAGGGCAAGGAGCAGTGGAATGAGGAAAACCAGTCATCTGCGACTGAAATTTCCCCTGCTTAAACAACTAATGTACCAAAAAAAGCAGTGCGTGTTAAAGTCCAAAACCATGGCAAGCTGTTTGGACCATTTTTATTGGTATATAAATATACACAATCAGATCAAATGTACAGTGTGCTCTGATCAACAATCTTCAAATTGCATATTTGCTTTTTCTTTATGGAAGCCAATTATTCGTACTAAAATGATATACAAATAATAGATATTGTGTATTAAAATACGTATATATCCCCCCCCCCCCCCCCTCACACAGTAGCAGGTCAGCAGTTATAAATAATTTGGCTAGTTAACTACACAGAGGATGCCTTTTTAGTTTTGCTACATTCATTGATATCAATAACAAATTCGTCACCCGGGCACCAAAGCCGCCTACACCATTCCATCTACTTAAAAAAATAAAATAAATACATATCACACATATTATAGTTCACAACTGCAGGATAGTACAACCAGGAAAAGAAAGCTGGGTGGAGGCCCATGATTAAAATAGGTATTAAAGTTACATAGTCCAATGAAGCATCAAATTTTCAAATTTTTTAATCTAGAATTGATTCTACATATCTAACTTTGATACTGATGCACTTATTAAGCATTTGTTGGCACATATAAGGGAATACTGAAGCAATTTAATAGAACCTGTTACTGCTAAAGCCTATGGTGTCAGTGTGCTTACCAAATTTGACATGTTTGCACTATAAATATCTCAACTTATCCATTTAAAATAAGTTATTTAAAACTAAAGTTAGGTAGATTATGATTTAATTTTTTTATCTCAGAAAAAACTAAATTTTCAAAACCAAAGCAATTATCTAGATTTGACTCTACATATCTAACTTAGATACAAGAGCACTTATCAAACATTTGTCGCCACATAGAAGGGAATACTGAGGCAATTTAATAGAACCTGTTACTGCAGAAGCCTATGGTCGCATGTATTGTAATGGTGTCAGAGTTTTGGCATGTTTGCCAAAATTAATTTGGCATATTTGCATTATCTCAAAACTTACCCATTTAAAATAAATTATCTCAAACTAAAGTTAAATAGATTATAACAATCAATTTAATATATTTATCTCAGAAAGGTGACAGAAGCTCAAAACCATCGGACTATGCAACTTTAAATAAGTTTAAGACGCCACCTTCCTGCTCTCACACCGAGGCTTGGGTCCCTCATTTCAACAAAAGGCACGTGGTATAGGCCCGTGGTATAGGTCAGCCTGTAAATGTCTATATCAGACCATACCAATATGAACATTTGCAATTCTTAGCTTTGAGTCATCGCTAGAAAACTTTAGCTATGCGTGTCTAACTAAAGTGGAGTAAACTGTAACTATACTAATTATATACATATACAGAATTCTCTCAATCAAGCAGCATTTTGATAGATATGTTTCTTTAAAAACATGGGGATTGGCATGGAGAATATTGATTGCAATTAAATTATATATATACAATATTAGGCATGATAATTGTCACAAAAACATTAATTGTATCCATCAATAGTTTCTTCGGTAAGATGTCTTGCTATAGTTGCACAAACACCATTTGGCGTACACTGATAAACATGGAACGGGGCATTAAACAAAAATATATATGTGTCGAAAGTGGTCTCATCTTCATTGTAAACAAAATGTATCGCCAGGTTGAGGCCTTTTCGCTGCAGATTTGCTAACAGCTACTTCAATGTGAACTAAATTTAAAGTTGAATAGTCCAATGGTTTTCAGATTCTGCCATTTTCTGAGATAATTACATTAGATTGTTCATTATAATCTACTGTAATATGTGGTTGATGCTAGATACCTGAAGTTGGCCAACTGTAAAACTAGAGGTCATCGATACAAGCTGAAGAAGGAAAGAGCAATAAAACCAGTAGACAGCTATTCTTCAGTAACAGGATAGTAGATGCCTGGAACGCACTGCCTGAACATGTCATAGAAGCACCTTCCGTCAACGCCTTCAAAGACAGACTGGATAAGCATTGGAGGGGGCTGCATTATTGCATACATCCGGTACTCGATGCGTTTAATCCTAGTAAATCAAATTTTGACATGCATCGACCTGATACAGGCGTATAAGCCTAACAAAATCAGAAGCGGATGAGTATGAGTGAGTACTGTTGTTTGAAGTATTTTAAATGGCGAACTTTGTGGAGATATTTGAAGTGAAAACATCCCAAATTAATTTTGGCAACCACGTTAAAATTCGGACACCACATGTTTCAGTAGAAACAGGGTCTATTAAATTGGCTTAGTATTGCCTTCTATACAGCAACAAATACTTAATAGCGAACTCATATCTAAGTTGGCTATGTATGATCAAATCTAGGTCAATGTTTTGGCTTTGAAAATATCATGCTTTCATCGGACTATGCAACTTTAATATTACATCCTGGCAGAAAATGCCTGCTTGCAGATTCAATCAAGTGAGGTTATATAGATACTAACTAGAGAATAGTATACTTCATCAACAGTCCTGATATGAATGTGGGAACAGCAAACAGCAAATAGTATGTCTGAAAAGTAACTATATTGGTGGGAACACATTGCAGCCCTGCTATACACTGCAGGCTGAATCAGCAGTTTCCACACCACCCACATGGCTCCTGGTTTAATCGCATACGTTGTTCCTGGCTAATCGCCCACGTGGTTCCTGGCTAATCACCCATGTGGTTCCTGGCTAATTGCTCATGTGGTTCTTGGCTAATTGTGCACATGGTTCCTGGCTAATTGCGCAGTGGTTCCTGGCTAATTGCCCATGTGGTTCCTGGCTAATTGCCCACGTGGTTCCTGGCTAATTGCCCATGTGGTTCCTGGCTACTTGACAACATGGTTCCTGGCTAATTGTCCACGCTCTTCCTGGCTAATTGCCCATGTGGTTCCTGGCTAATTGCCCACATGGTTCCTGGCTAATTTCCCACGTGGCTCCTGGGTAATTGCCCACTTTGTTCCTGGCTAATTGCCCATGAGGTTCCTGGCTAATTATACAACGCATCGGCTCTTCTGTTTAAATAATGCATAGCACCTTAAGCACTGACTCGGTCATCTCGGTTTCTGGTGGGCATCATGCAAACTTCATTGAATGTCATCGGCCATAGTCCTAAAGGCAAAACTAACTGAGGCTTAATACATACAAATCAGAATATACTTGAATAAAGCCAAACAATTAAAAGAAATCAAATATCCTACCAATCCATCAAGCCTCCCTAATGATGGCATAAAATATCCAGGCTTTTCAAATTAAAATGAAACCAATCCTGTTTATCAGCATCAATAAGCTAAACTCAAGTCAGGACAGGGTTTTCAAACCACAAGTGCCACGAGTGCAAGTAGGTTTGGAAACAACACCAGCAGTATTAGGCCATGTCGACTCAGAATATTCTGAACATGCTGATGCTTTAAAACTAATACATTCTCAAATCAAAATATCTTAAATTGAATAGGCAATATATCATAAATCAATATGAATACATGTATTACATATAGAATATGTAATCCATACTGAGAATGATAACGAGACTGGAGGACAATTGTCATTTTCAACATGAACTACAAGTATGGGTAATGATATATGGAGACTTTTTTACTCATATATGTTACACACATAAAAATATGCAAGATATGAAAACTAATCATAAAAAAACAATATTATAGCCACCATACTTTTGAATTTTTGCTTAGAAATTGTCAGAGGTAGAATTCGCTGTTTTGAATGCACACAGCAGTCCATAATACCCCAGTCACACTACTGCTTGCGACCACTTTGTGACAAAAAAAAAGGCGTGGTCACAAAGTGGTCCTCAGTAGTTACTAACCTCCCTGTAAAGAGGTTGCAGTTACTGCACTAAAAACCTCCTTGCGACCAAAATGGTTGCCCAGAGGTCAGAAACCATTGCTTTGGTCGCAAGGTCACAAGGAGGTGGGTTCTTTGGTTCAAAGTGGTCGCAAGAGGTCACAAGCCATAGTGTGACTGGGTCTTTATGGAAATGGGGGGGGGGGATTTAAAGCGATCTGCGTAAATAAATAAAACTCAATCTTAACACGGTTGATATGAAATTAACTAATGTCAATAACTGAAAACAGAATTGCTCTATGTACAGTAAATTTACAGTAACTGAAACGCGTGCCTCAAAATTTTCAAAACAAAATGCTCTCTGACTACCACCCATCTCAATATCAGCTCCTACTATTCTCGTTACTACAAATGCTGGATCTGGCATGACTAGATTAATCAGTCTAGCAAGCACCTTTTCTATAAATATATATATGCAGGAGGCCACCTCATCATATATTTTCTTCAGCCCTATTCATCCATCATTCATGAATATAAATTACACCTGATCGTGTATTGTGTGTGCTTCATTAGTTTATATAAAACATATCCAAATGTAAACCATCTATCTAAATGCAAAGCACCTAGGATGACAATGCCAAACATAAGAATTCTTGCATTATTTTGTACCTTATGAATTCGATAATAAATATATATATATATATATAATGATCACCACATATCACGTGCCATGATATGTGTTCATGCACGAGTGGCCTCTCATAGTTTCCATGATATAAGTTTCACCTGAATGGCTTATCATAGTGAGCACTGGGTCAATGTACATTTGAGAGGAAAGGTTCTCTGTCATCCAACACGGCAGCACACTCATTGTGCCCATTCATATTTCTAAGCGTCCCTCCACACACTGTGGCTGAATGCAGGCGTACAAATGTGTACTGTCATAACACCTATTATATATATGGAGGTAGTTTTCATTTGAACATAGCATTCATTGCCTAAAGAGATGTGTCTGACCATTACCTAACGTCTCTAGCAAAAATAGCCTCAGTCTATGCATCAATCAGTTTCACTCTCCGCACCTAGGTGGGTTGTGAACCAGAAATGCCACAGGGTGCAATGTATCATGCTGCATATCCTAATTTCAGGATAGTACACCACGCAACTAAGAATCAATTACATGCTCCGCTTGTGCATGTATCAACAATTTTGTTAAAAAATGCCTTGCTTTGGTTCAGGGCTCCATGGAAAGTTTCTACTTTGCGAGGCTTTTCCTCCTCGATGGCAGGACAAATGGACTTGGTTTTCGTGATCTCAATTCCCTTGAGGGCGCAAACAAATTGGACTCGCTCATTGCCACTTTGAGCTTGCGTTCCGATGGGTCAGTCTTCATTCTTGGCGACCGACTTCCTCCATGTTTCCACAAACGGTTGCCGCTGGACAGGCAATCCAGGCGGGATTCGCTCATGTTTGGTAATTCACTCTTCCTCCTACCACGTCGCCCCATGTCAGGCCGGCTTGGCATGTCACCCTTACCCCTCAGCGGTCGGCTAACAACGCTGTTGATGTTAGCAAGACTGGAAGCCCGGGACCGCATCTTGCCCAGTGGGATATCGATGGCAGGGTTATCAAGCGGGAAGATCTCAGTCACCTGTACGACACCAGGGTTATTCTCTTCGGTGTAGTAGAATGCAAGGATGGAGTCAGTGTTATCCGCCACCTCCAGGACATCCTCGAACTGCCCATATGAATCAGTGCTGATGTCATCCAGCAGATGCTGAGAATCCACAGAATTGGCCACGGAGGCCCTGTCGGTCACCGATTCCACATCAGCAACGTCTTCCTTCACGTCTTCTTCCAGTACCGCAGCTTCTTCCTCTTCTCTCACCTCCTCTTCTATCTCGCCCTCTTCCTCCTCTTCCTCCTCATCCTCAGTCTCCAGGCCGCCGAAGAGCATTGAGGGGTCCTCGATGCGTGGAAGGTTCAGCTTGAAGTGGCTGTGCGAGCGGTCCTTGAGCAGCTCGTGGCGGAGGTTCTCGGCGCAGTGTACCGGTCTGTTGTAGTCATTGGCCAGCCGGTGTGGCCGGGGCGGGGACACAGCGCGCACGTCGGCGTGGTGGTGGTGGTGGTGGTGGGTGCGCTCTCTGGCAGTCATCGTCGTGCGCCGCTGTACGAAGGGACTGGCCACTGGGGACCCGGTACCGTGCACGTCCACCGAGCCGGGCGCCACGTCCATCTCCGTGATGGCCAGCTGGCATGAGAATCTGGATGGAACACAGACAGAAAAGTGTTTATGATTGTAATGTTTGAAAGGGAAAAGGGTTGCAGATGACAGCTGTGATCATGTTTGATGGATAAAGCATGGAAGATGGTTACAATTATAATGTTTGAAGGTTGAGGAGGTGGGAAAAGAGGTCTATATTCATAATGCATTGCCCAATTCCGCTATGCACATCATGAAACTCTTTTCCTGATCAGTATTGATCAGCGTATACACTTGTTTTTGTCGGCAGCGAAGGCCATGTGAAATGACAGCAGAAATAACACTTTATATATTGTTTGTTTGTTGTTGTTTTACTTTATATATATTTATATATATATATATGTATATATATGTATATATACATATATATATACATATATATACATATATATTAGTTATACAAATCTTACCTGGGTACAGATGATGGATAACTGGTGTTTTCCCGAGGTACTAGCCTCGGATAGTCGTGGGTCAGGGAGAAGGAAGCATATCCAGGTCCAGAAATCTTTGACATACTTTATAGGATAAAAAATTATCTTAAGTTTATATGGATACTATTGTGTTTTCGTTTTCGTTCTAGCGAAACATGAGAGTTGTGGTAGGGTAGGGTGTACGGGCCCTGACCAACGACTATCCGAGGCTAGTACCTCGGGAAAACACCAGTTATCCATCATCTGTACCCATGTAAGATTCGTATAACTATACTATTTTACCTCGGTACTATGCATCTGGCTACTCGTAGTTCAGGGTGAATTTGACGTAAGCTCATTTTTTATCCTTTTATACTTTAATGTTGTAATCAAACTGTATTGTTTTAGTGCAAAATGGTAATTTTGTTTCTCATCCGTCTTCAGTTGGTGAGTAGGCGAGTCGCCAGGCTGCTTGGCTTTTCTAGTCGTTTGTTGTAATGTTTTGCAAACGATCTAGCCGTCTTCCACCCCGCGTGTGCAAGGGTTCTCTTTACTGTTTTGTTTGTTTGTTTGTTGCCCTGTCCTAATAATGCCGAGCACCTGGCCACACATAAGAATTCTTGCATTATTTTGTACCGTATGAATTCGATAATAAATATATATATATAACGATCACCAAGTATCAATTTTAAAGTCATTGGTTTGACTCGACATGGGTTCGAACCCACTACCCCACGATCTACCAGCACGGGAGACAGATGCTCTAACTCATTTGGCCATTCCGTCTGGTTTCTCTTTACTGAGATTCCTAATTGTCTTGCCTTGGAAACCATTGCTCCACGCATTGAGTGGGATGCATAGCGTCCAGTATTGACACCTGCCTGTTTAAGCACCTTGATGGTGCATCTTGCGAGTGTCTCTCAAGATAGCTTCATGCAGTTTAAGAAAGATGATTAGTAGTTGTCAGGAATTTCTAATTCCGCGTGATTTGAATATATGCACCCTAATGGCTGAAACTACACATATCCGTTTATCTTTCAGAAAACTATTTACATGTACTGTGGACAGTGGGTCCCCTGTGCGATTCGACTTTAGCAATGTCTATAAATTGAATGTTGCCTCATCCTTATCTATTTCTAGTCCATCCAGTGACAGTGCCACAATCGTTTGGCCTCTGTGTCCCGTCACTATAGTTGTTGTTGTTGTTTGTTGTTGTTTTACATCCTAACAACATCTAAGGTCATATCAGGACGGGTACCGACTTGTGACAGTGCGCACTCATGGCGACTTTATAGTGCTGTCCCACTGGGAAACCAGGCCGCCGGCACCATGGCCTGGTATCCCACTCAGTCACATTATCCTGACACTGAGCACACCAGTCCTTGCCCTATCCTAATAACGCCGAGCGCCTGGCTAGGAAGCGATAAGTATCAATTTTAAAGTCATTGGTTTGACTCGACCGGGACTCAAACCCATGACCCCACGATCTACCAGCACGGGAGACGGACGCTCTAACTCATTCGGCCATCCCGTCACTATAGCGATATAGCGATAAAGCGAATGGTAGACAGGAAGTGTGAACACTTATTTGTCTCTCAATTTTGCTTGAGTGCAAGTAAATAAGCAACACAAGGAGTAAATTAGTAGCATGTGGTGAATAAGGGGTCAAATTTCGCTGGATCATCAGCCCATGCTTTTTCTAATCTATTCTTGAATGAATTAATTGACTCAGCATCAATAACATTTTGTGGGAGACTGTTCCATATATTTATGATCCTGTTCGAGAAACTATGTTGCCTTAACTTTGAAATGGCGTTGGGTTTTAATAGTTTGAGAGCATGGCCCCGACTGCCTTCTCTTTTATTCAAGGTGAAAAATTTGTTCATATCTATTTGATCAAAACCCTTCATAATTTGATATACTTCAATTATGTCACTTCTTTTCCTTCTGTAGGAAAGGGTAGGAAGTTTCAATTCCCGAAGCCTTTGTTCATAGGGTAGGTCCTTCATAACTGCAACTAATTTTGTGGACAGTATTCCAAAATTGGCCTAACAAGAGACTTAAATAGAATGAGAAAATCGTTCTTGTTGAGGCGATGGAAAGTTCTTTTAATTATTCCTACTCTCTGGTTAGCATTTGAGATGATAGTCCTCATGTGTTTCTGAAAGGAGAGTTGGGAGTCGAAGGTTACACCCAAGTCCTTTTCATTGCTATCTTGTTGCAGGACAGCGTCCTTCATATTATAGGCATAATGAGGATTATTTTTCCAGTAATGAATAATTTTGCACTTCTTTTCATTAAAGGGCAATTGCCATTTCTCGGACCATTGTGCGAGTTTCAGAATATCCTCTTGCAAGAGATTCTTATCTGTTACATCTTTTATTGTCCGAAAGACCTTTGTGTCATGCGCAAATATTGTTAGGTTTGATGAGACACTGCCTGGCAGGTCATTTATAAATATTATAAATAATATTGGTCCCAGCACACTTCCCTGAGGTATTCCTGAGGTGACATTCTTAAAGGAAGATTTTTTATTACCTACGACTACCCTTTGCTTTCTCTCAGACAGGAAGTCCTGTATCCATTCAGAAATTGATCTGGATATTCCCAGAGCTTTGATTTTGCTTAATAGTCTTTTGTGGGGCACACTATCAAAGGCTTTGGGGAAGTCCAGATAGATGGTGTCCCATGCCAGGCCATGATCCCGCCAGTCAGTCCAAATTTCCATCACTTCTAGTAGTTGTGTCAGGCAAGATTTGCCTCCAGTGAATCCGTGTTGGTTTGGAGATACCAATCCTAGTTTTTCCAAATGTTCTACGACACAATCTCGGATTATTCTTTCTAGCAATTTACAGCATAGGGACATTAAACTCAGGGGTCTATAATTTGATGCCAAACTAGCAGTAATAGTACTGCTAACTTAAATCCTAGTTCCTTCATTGATAAATGTCTATTGCTAGGCCATGACTTGAATAACTTAAATACTATCAACACATCCCAAGACCTATTATATTTGGGTTTGGGTGGATTTCTTTCATACACCGATCTAATGAACCAGTGTACTAACTGATGTTTTCCATTCGTTTGTCCATCTATTCTTGGTAGAATAATTGAGAGCGCACATCTTGATGCATTAATTGCACCAAATCCTAATCCTTCATCTTCTAATAGTCATTTCTGTGGTGTTAATAAAGAATCCTAGAAACTTTAACTTCTTTGTTTGTGTTAGCATTTAGTTTTGTGTATGTAGAATCCTAATTTTGTAAATCTTTCACATAATTTGTCTACAGCTGTCTGGCAATGTTGTCGTGTTTGTGCAACAATATATGAATCATCAATAAGGAAACATAACATGTGCTTCCCTAGCCATCTGGGAAAAAATTGGTTTAAGTAACCTTGTGAAAATGCATGGACGGCAAGCTAGCCTATTTGGCATACACATGAACTCATACATTTAGTCGTTCCAACAAAACCTGAGATATTAACGATCAAGTTTATAGGTACTGTATAGTATGCATCTTTAAGATCCACACTGGCTAGCCAGGAGCCTTGCGTTACTAAGTCACTTGCTGTCTAATGAAAACATTTTGAAATGTTTGTATTCTACAAATTTGTTAAATAAGGTTAGATCTAGAATTAGACTTGTATCTCCATTTGGTTTTGGTCTCAAGAAAGTATTACATATGAATCCCGCAGCCACATGTAGTGCTGGTTCTATAATGCCTTTTTCACAGAATTTAAGGACCTGATTACCCAACGCCTCGCGTTCTGAACCGGGAAATCGGTAAGGAAAGGTATGCTATTTTGAAGGTTTCTCTATCAAGGGTATTCTTACTCCTTCCGCTAGACTAAGGATAACTAAATTATCCGTAGTGCTATTCCATTCCGGTAGACAATTATTGAGGTTACCAGCTTGAAATATGCATACTGGTGTTTGCGTTGCCACTTCTATTTGTTACCTGGGCGAGGCAACGACTCCTGGGCATTGAACTCCCTCTTGAAGGGTCTGTTCCTGTCGTTCCAGCCAAACGACTGCCTTCCCCTGGCCTGGAAGCTGAAGTTCATTCCGAACCGGTCTCCTTGTTGTCCGGTTCCTCGGTTTAGAAAATCCTGCCCCGTCTTCTTGAAGCGGGTAGGATTCGCATCTGCGGACTTCTTCTTACCCGTTTCCATATGTTTTCCATTCTTGGATCCAGTCTCCACTTGAACAAGTGCTGGAGTTGTCCACCAAACATCTTCGTCTTATCCAGTGGTTTTCTCTTAATGGGCTTGGGGGCAAGGAATAACGTATATTCCTTCCAGTCATTGTCAGTGACCTTCTTAGATCCAGCTACCTCCTTGCCTGCATCCGTGCAGACCGCCTTGAAGACATTCCCAAAACGTCTGTATGACAGGAAGTTGCTTGTCGCCGTCAGCAATGCAATCCCCCCATTCATATCATCGCACAGCGATGAGAATTTATTCTCAGCCATGATCCTATTGGCAATAGGTACGATGGCCGTGAGTGCCGAGAGTACCCCTGGTGTACTGTATGTAGGACCGCTTCAAACCTTTTCCGGTCCTCGCTGAGCCTGACATCCGAATCCATCTCCTTGATGGCAGATTCTGGGATCCCTTTGATCCCCGTGAATTTTTCGGCCAAGTTAATAATAACCTCGGCCGGCTTGAAGGTGTTGAAGTGCCCCTGTATTGGTTTCCTCATAAGCGTAGTTATGTGGATCTTCTTACTCCATAGCACCTTGCACTTTTTTGTTTCCTTGCCACAAAACTTCACATATTTCCCTGCGCGTTTAGGGTCTGAGTCAGAGTCTGTCAAAGATGAGTCTGATGAAGAGTCAGATGAAGAGTCAGAGGAAGAGGATTTGTGTTTCCTCCTCTTTTTGTTCTTTTTCTTGCTCTTCTTCACGTGCTCCTTCTTTTTATATGCCCTCGTGAACTTTCTTTTTGTGTTTGCGTTTGTGCGCAGACATAACTACCTCCTCTGACTCATCGTTAGACGAGGCCTGATCCTCCGAGAGTTTCTTCCACTCAGATTCCTCTGAATCCGGTGGCTTTGGTGTCCTTCCTTTCCTGGCCGCCAGTCTGGAGGGAAGCATCTCCTCCATCTTTTGTTGAACAAGTCGTGCTACCTGCTCATCTAGGTCAGCTGGGCCGGGGCCGGCCTCGGACCCCCCCCCCCTCGTCGGAATCTCTTTGTTCCAGCGACCTTTGCACCTGTGCCGCCGGTGAGGGTTCTTCATCTTCACTGAGCACAAAAGATGCCTCTGCCTTACTCCACTTCATAACCATGGCTTGGAGTAAAAACCAAAAAAAACAATGTTTAGGCATTATTTGGGCTGAATATCACACAGATAATTAGAGTATAATTATAGGAGGTGTATATTATGGCATTAAAACAGTTTTTAACACAGACGTGTGGTTAATAGACAGTCGTAGGATGATGGTATGGGAAACCAACTGATCCAAATGAGGGGTAGGGACCAGTGTAGCGGTACCCTCCCACACTCTCTGTCCTATAAACTTCTCCCACCTGTGGCTTTCTTCGCCAACAAGAAAATACTATAGGACTCGGAGGTACGCCTTATCAATAATAACAATTGGGGAATCTTAAAGAAACCCAGGAAAAAATTCTAGCGATATAAATGGCTTCTGCCAAACATCTCTCCGTTCGGCAATGGGCGGCTTAAAATAGAACCGAAGAATGTATACATAATACATTGTTCTAACGATCATTATCAAATACGATCATAATTAAGCTGTAGAAGTCATAACTTATGGAAAAGTAAAAGAAAACTTTGTATGTGAATTCTAACATGAACTGAACCAACGTATCGAGTTTGAAAGATACTAACCTGGTTGGTTTTGTAGTTAATGTAGAAAAACTGCCAGAGCTGCTCACAAACGTCCTCCTGTTGTGAGTTGATTATGCTAATTGCTGGACCCGGATATGCTTCCTTCTCCCTGGACTAGAGTAGCCAGAGGCGTAGTACCGAGGTAATATATATATATATATATATATAAAATGATATTTCTGCTGTCATTTCACATGGCCTTTGCTGCCGACAAAGCATTAAGCACCTACCACAAACTAACCATGGATCTCACCATTTTGGAATTTTGTGTAAATTTCAATGTAGGCATGGGAATGTAATTGCCAGTACTGACAGAATAGCTACAACTACCTTTTTTTTGCCTTGAATATAGGCCTTTGTTGCCGACACGATGTTAAATCACCAGTAATCAACCAATCACTCCACCCTTTAACCATCAAACATTGTGATTATAGCAATCTTCCACTCCATCAGCCTTCGGACATTATTACAATGCATTGTGAATAGCGGATATATTATACACATCACTGTGTAATCACTGGAGAAACATGCTATACATACTTATAGTTTCTATGGGGATAAAATACCAGTGATGATAGTGGCTTCAGGCAAAGAAAATTGGAAATCAAGCTGAGATTATTATCCTGACGGCAAATTTCTGTTTACACCCAATACCAACAATGCCCCCAGGCTGTGAAAAAAACAGTAATCTGCTTAAAAACGAAAAAATATCATCCCTGAATACTCACCTCGCACTGTACTGGTGCCGCCTGTGCTTCACAAAGTACAGGATTTCCCGGAGAACGGTCCCAAGCTCGTACACAAACCACTGCATGTCACTCGGCATGTAAGGAACCCATTCGTACAGCCTGCAAACAAAATGCACCAGACACAGTTAGACACACAGGCACGCCATTGGGGAGGCAGGGGCATCAAAAACCCTATAATACTAAGATGGCTCACTCCCTATCTCTCCCATGGTAATGTAAATTTCGCAGTGCCACCTTGTGGTGGGTTTGATCAGCCCAGCTGCTGGTTGGTGTTTCGCATGTAAACACATACAATTATATTATACATGAGATAGGTAAGTATGAATACACATCAATATGAAATTGCGATGAACAAATACACATCATCATCAGCATCATCATCAGCATCACCATCATCAAACATCTTTCACATTCATATTTACATTTATACATAAAATCTAGCACCTGTTTAACCAAGAGAACAGCCAGTGCACCAAGTGATGGGTTTGATCATTTTGATTACACAGTACAGGCTGAGTGAGCCGTCTTAGTATTATGGGGTTCCTGGGGGCATGTAGGAGCAAACTACTAATGATAGATGTACACTTTGTTTGTTTGTTTGGGTTTTACATCCTGACAACAACTAAGGTCATATCAGGACGGGTTCCGACTTGTGACATTGCGCACTCATGGCGACTTTAGAGTGCTTCCCCACTGGGAAATCAGGCCGCCAGCACTATGACCCGATATATCACTGATATATAATGCTACCTAGTCTGGCGTTCAGCATTACTAATGCTAGGTACACACCTACCGTTTACGACTCGTGCACTAAAACTCGCGACCCGACCCACTTAAAACTGAAAACGGGCCGATTCACAATCGTAAGGAAGCGCTTTTAGCCTTAAAACTGAGTTTTAAGTCGCGAATCGCAATCGGTAGGTGTGCTAGGGGAGTGCACACCTCAAGACTTTTGGGCAATTTTAGATCGAATACGGTTTGTGGGTGCGGAAAAACAGTAGGTGTGTACCTAGCATTAGATGGGCATGGACTGGTTAGCTCAGTATCAGGCTAATGTAACAGAGTCCGCACACATGTGAAGATATGGAATTCAAGGCTATTTCAAAGCTGTTCAAGGCTGTTTTTGATACGAAATTCAGACTATTTTTATTTGGATTTCGGGAAAAAAATAACAATGGCAAATGGTGATTTGGGACTAATTTAGATCAGTGGGGACAATTTAATGGAATTCAAGGCTTTTCAAGATTAATTACTCCCAACATAGGTTTTTATTTTTTATTTTTATTTTTATTTTTTTTAAATTGAGGCTGTATTTATACTGTCTATAGCATATAAGCCTGGGTATTCAGGCTTGTTTTCAATGCTGGCCAGCTGTAGTGTTGGTGTTGTCTTATCACACAGTAGCTGCTGATAAGGTATTTGATTGCCTGTATTTCAGTAGCAGATAGATAGTTGGTTGGTCTGGTTAGTACTATAGTAGTCTATGTTAATTTTTTTGGATTTTCTTGGCATATATGTGCTTTATTTTTTCTACTCTTATTTCTAGACTAGCCTACTCCTATTTACATATCATAGGCTTGTACGCAGCTGTGAGGTGTGTTATCTGGGTGCTTTTGGTATGGTTACCTTCCATTGGGTGTCTCGCTGGTGGGCCGTGACATGTATCACCTGCCCTTTTGCGGTGCAGCTTAGTTGGGGGTTCCTAGCCTTATTTTGCACAGATATTTTTTGTATGTTTTTAGGTCAGGAATTTGTCGTTCCTTTACTGTTTAATTCAAGGCTCTTCAAGGCCTTGAAATGCGGAAAATTAAGTTGACTTTTCAGGACTTTCCAGGCCTCGTACGGACCTTGCGATAATAGTACTGACGGTGATAATAACTGACGATAATAATAACAGTGACGAGAATAATCATTTTTTAAACCCAAAGAAACCACCCATCTAACAGGAGCTATTCAAAGGCGCTACCACCGGATTAAAAATGTTGATATAAAATAATAAATGATGTACATCTTTTATTTACCTCTGTGCGAGGACGACTGCCACATCTACAGGCAAGATGGCGGGGGCAGCCATGAGGGAGACGACACTGAAGGCCCGGGAGTTGTACATGGGGGCCAGCAAGCCTTTATTTACCGAGGCAATCGCTGTCTCAAGAGCTGCAAAGAAACACTGACAGATTAGAATAGGAAATTTTATAATTGATGGCAATCACAAATTTTAATTATTGAGAAACGCTGATTAATTAGAATCAGTAATTTTATAATTGAAGGCAATGACAAATATTTATTAAGAAACGGTGATTAGTTAGAATCAGCTATTTTATAATTAAAGACAATTCTTTTTTTAAAGCATTTTTAAAATTTCAAACGAGGCAACTAAATGAGACAATGAAATGTTGCTTAGATATTTCCAAAATGTTTAGAAATAATGAAATAGAGATGCACATTTCATTTTCAATGCAGCAGGACGCCACTTACATTAAATACCTCGAAAAGACCAGAACTTTACTCCTGCGAATGTTCTAGATCAGGTCGCCAGCACCATGACCCGATATCCCACAGTCATATTATTCTGATATTGTGCTATCCAGTCCTTAACCTATCCCAGTAATGCCTAGAGCCAAGCTAGGAAGCAACAAGTAAAAATTTGCTAAGTCATTGGTTTGACTCGGCTGGGATTCGAACTCCCAACCTTCCACCCGAAGAGTCAGCGCTCTTACCGATTTTGCCACCACATACAAGAGATCAGTGGAACTTGGAATACCTGTGTTGTCAGCCATGAAAATGCTTTAAAAGAGTGTGTGTGACAATGCCTACCTACGATGACCGGCGGTGGAAGGCTGGAAGGCTCGTCGAGACCAAACTCGTCAAAGTCCTCATTCTCAGAGTCGTCCGACTCGCTCGAGCTCTCCTCACTGTTGGACTCATCGTCGGACAGACTGACGGGGCAGGTGGGCGCTTTCTCGTCAGTCACCATCACCGACTTCATCGTCAGCAGCCGCGTCGTACTGATCAAAGCTGAAGCAAGCAAGCAGAATTTTGAGACGCAAAGAGAACCTTGAGACGTAAAGAGAATCTGGAGAAGTAAAGAGAATCTGGAGATGTAAAGAGAATCTGGAGATGTAAAGAGAATCTGGAGATGTAACGAGAATCTGGAGATGTAAAGAGAATCTGGAGATGTAAAGAGAATCTGGAGATGTAAAGAGAATCTGGAGACGTAAAAAGAATCTGGAGATGTAAAGAGAATCTGGAGATATAAAGAGAATCTGGACATGTAAAGACATTGTCGAAATTAAAACATTTGTCTTGAGCCTTAATTATCCTAAATTTATCTCTGCATGGATTTAATGGAACGAAGGAACAATAAGTCAATTTAATGGAACATGGCTCGAGGTGAGAGGAGGAGGACGGAAGAAGAGGGGGAGGAGGAAGGGGGGCATACAGGGAGAAGGAATAGAGGAAGTAGGGGGCATGAGAAGGAAGGGGAGAGGGAGAGGGAGTGAGGAGGATCAGGAGCAGGCCAGGAAGGAGGAGGAAGAGGAAAGGGAGGTAGGGGAGGAGGAAGGGGAAATAGAAGGAAAATGAGAAAGAGGAAGATGAAAACGGGGAACAGGAAAAAAGAAAAAAAAAGGAGGGGGGAGGAAAAAGTTTATTTGTTGGGGTTTTATGTCCCAGCAACATCTATGATCATATTAGGACGGGAATAGGAAGAAAAGAAAACAAAGAAAATGGGCGAAAAAGACAACAAAAAAGGAGAAAAAAAGAAAAGAAAAGACAAGACACACAGATAGAAAAAAAATACATACAGAAAAAGACCCCAAAAAGACCCCCAAAAAAGACAAAGAGCGAGACCAAGATAAATGAAAACAAGCCGACAAGACGGTGACGTACTGTTCTTCTGGAGAAACTTGAGCGTGTCATCAAAGCCCTGCTTGCAGGTGTCGGCGAGGATCTCGGGGTGAGGTGGGAAGAAGGCGTAGGACGCGCGGTACAGGTTGCTCGTCGTGCACTGGATGCTCGTGTTCACCAGGGTGATGTGCAGGTCGTTGGCCGAGATGTCCTGCGGGCAGATGTCCGACTCACCAGCGAACGGCGAGACGGTGATGGTGTTCTCGTTGAGAATCGGGATGTTGTCACTCAGGCCACCATCCACGTACCTCTGCCGGGGGGTGGGGGTGGGGGTGGAAAGAAAAGTGGTTTTATTTTACACTGTTTTCCCACTGACCAGACGGGATGGCCAAATGAGTTGAGAGTCCTGGGTTGGTTGATTGTGAGATACAAACCCTGGTCGAGTCAAATCAATGAATTAAAAATTGATACTTGTCGCTTCCTAGCCAGGCGCTGTACATTATTAGGATAGGGCAAGGACTGGTTGGCTCAGTGTCAGGATAATCTGACTGAGTGGGATATCAGGTCATGGTGCTGGCGGCCTGGTCTCCCAGTGGGGAAGCACTATTAAATTCCCATGAGTATGCACTGTTACAAGACGGTACCCGTTATGATATGACCTTAGATGTTGTCAGCACGTAAAACTCCAATAAAAAACAACAACAAAATGTTTTCTCACACTTTCACCCATTATTGGTTGGTTTGTTGTTGGAGTTTTACGTCCTGGCAACATCTATGATCATATCAGGATGGCTATCGACTTGTGACTTTATAGCACTGCCCCACTGAGAATGAGGCTGGCAGCTAGATTTGATTTCACACATCTAACTTAGATACTGGTTCACTTATTAAGCATTTGTTGCTGCATATAAGGGGATGGTATTATTAGTAAGCAAAATTAATAGAACCTCTTACTGCTGAAGCTTATACTGGTGTCAGAATTTTAATATGCTTGCCCAAATAAATTTGGGTATGTTTTCAATTCAAATATACGTTAGCCATTTAAAATAAAAGTTACTTAAAAATAATGTAAAGTGAATTATAACGATTAATCTAATGTACTTATCTAACAGATTTACATAAACTTAAAACCATCGTACTGTGCAGCTCTAAATGCTGATCACACGCACTAATTAATATACATCAGAATTTAATGAGAAATTGAATTTAATATATATCTCAATTAGCATAATATTACAAAAGAAAAGGTTTAAAAAAAAAAAACACTTAGAAAAACTTAAAAGACGGACAGTTGTGCCCAAACCGAAAGAGAACCCACACAGCACTTCTGGTCAAACAACACCAGCTAAGCCATTATGTAAACAACACTAAACAGCAGAGCCTGTGACCAGATCAGTTCACAATAGCTCATGGTCTTGCTGACATTCAATTACCCAACGGACTTGACTCCTCAAGTACTGCCATTACGTTAGATTACGTAACAGTCTGGCAGTTGAGACCCCCCTCCCCCTCCCCCTCCGGTACTTTGATACGCCGGTGTCCTTGAGAACATATCTATGTAATATGTGGTAATTGTGTCTTGTTAGTATCACCGCACCCCATCTCCAAACCCCTCCAACCCATCTCCCACCCCAGCTTGGCAAACCTGGATAAAATATTCATCGCCACCAGTGTCGGGGTGGGAGTAACTAGACAGGCCATACTTTAGTTTATTGGTGTAATCCCATTAGGTCTGTACAGAGCTCATATTATATTTTAATGGCGTTTTCTGTCAGTTGGTTGACCGGATGGAGAATGTATATATATCAGGATTTAATCAACTAAATAACAGATATATCGGTTTGATTTGAGAGACTTGATTAATGAATGGTGGACAGCAACTTGGAAAAAGAAATGATCTAGCAAGGTTTTGATGAAATAGATATGAACCAATTTTTCACCTTGAATAAAAGAGAAGGCAGTCGGAGCAATACTCTCAAACTAGTAAAACGCAGAGCCATTTCAAAGTTAAGGCAACACAGTTTCTCAAACAGGATCATAAATATATGGAACAGTCTCCCACAAAATGTTATTGATGCCGAGTCAATAAATTCATTCAAGAACAGATTAGAAAAAGGGTGGGCTGATGCTCCAGGGAAATTTTACCCCTTTTTTTAATTTTTTTTTATATTTTTGTTATTGAGGCTGTATTTATACTGTCCATAGCATATAAGCCTGGGTATTCAGGCTTGTTTTCAATGCTGGCCAGCTGTAGTGTTGGTGTTGTCTTATCACACAGTAGCTGCTGATAAGGTATTTGATTGCCTGTATTTCAGTAGCAGATAGATAGTTGGTTGGTCTGGTTAGTACTATAGTAGTCTATGTTAATTTTTTTGGATTTTCTTGGCATATATGTGCTTTATTTTTTCTACTCTTATTTCTAGACTAGCCTACTCCTATTTACATATCATAGGCTTGTACGTAGCTGTGAGGTGTGTTATCTGGGTGCTTTTGGTATGGTTACCTTCCATTGGGCGTCTCGCTGGTGGGCCGTGACATATCACCTGCCCCTTTGCGGTGCAGCTTAGTTGGGGGTTCCTAGCCTTATTTTGCACAGATATTTTTTGTATGTTTTTAGGTCAGGAATTTGTCGTTCCTTTACTGTTTGGGCATTCCACACCTTGGCAGCCATTTCTAGCGTGCTTCTCTCGTGAGCTTTTATTTGGCTTCTGGTCTGCTTTAGTAGTGGCGCATTATTTGCTCTAGTTGCCCTTTGTGGTTTTGTTAGGAGTTTATTGTCTTGACTATAGCTGTATGCTAATGTTTTCAGATGAATTATTCTCCTATTTTCTAGCAATTTTACTTTGGTTCTTTTGTGTATGTCATAGGTGGGGTGCAGCTTGTCTACTCTGAGGCAGATTTTCAGGGCTCTGTTCTGTAGTGTTTGCAGTTTTTTTAGAAGTTCTTTCTTTGCACCCATGTAGTTTACATCTCCATAGTCAAAATAGGGTAGCACCATGCCCTTGAAGATTTTTATTGACATTTCTTGTGTCATGTAGTCTCTTAGCTTTGCAAATAGCCACAGTTTGTGGTTTACCTTTTGGACAATTTTGTTTATACATAGGTTGTAGTTTAGTTGGCTGTCCAACTCAAGGCCTAGGTATTTGTAATGGTCTACATTTTCTAGTGTTTGGCTTCCTAGCTTGCAGTGTAGTTTTCTTTCTGGCATTTGTTTATGCGAGAAGAGGACTGTTTTTGACTTGCTTGTGTTGATGGTTATTTTGTTGGACTCACACCACTCATCCAGTTTTAGTAGGAGCTTGTTTAGTTTAGTTATTACCTCCTCTTCTGTGGTGCCGTTTGCATATATGACTGTGTCATCTGCATATAGTTGGAGGCATTCGGTTTGTAACCATTTTTCAAGATCGTTTATGTAGATTATAAAGAGCAGTGGCCCTAGCACTGACCCTTGGGGTACACCACATGTGACTGGTTGGTTGTCTGATAGAGTATTGTTTATTTTTGTTCTCTGTTGCCTGTCTGTCAGGTAGCATTTTATCCACCCCTTATTCACCACATGCTACTAATTATTCCTTGTGTTACTTATTTACTTGCACTGAAGCAAGAATGAGAGACGAATAAGTGTTCACACTTCCTGTCTACCATTCACTATTTCGCTATTACTATGTTGCTCATAAATTGCAAATACATGTATACATATATGGGCCGTTTCATGGTAAATGGGACCAATGTACTTTCCAGTATGTAATGGTCAAAAACAATTATGGAAAGAGTAGACGGGGTATTTTCTTTATAGAATTGGTATTCTTACACTTTGGAGGGATAGTTATGAAAAAAATTAAGGCCTAATGTGAATTAGTAAAAAAAAAAAGCAAACATTTTCATTCCAAAAATATAGTGTTTTAAAGGCATGACTTTGTTACATGGAGACTGTGGACTTTTTTACAGCCTACTGGACCTTTATTTTGCATAGAATATTAGCTATCAGTCAAGGAAATAATAAAAGAAGACTCTTACTTGAAATAAATATTGATTTTGCATGCATATAATGATCTATTACTATGTTGCTCATAAATTGCAAATGCATGTATACATGCATATATGGCCCCCCTCCCCCCTTTTCTCTGACCACTACCCATCGGAAGCCAACTCCCGACCACATGGGACCACTTTCAGCGGTGCCCATTCAGTGCTGCAGATTTGCAGCCTTCAGCGCACCAATGCGACTGAAAACTCCGAAAAAACAAACAGCAATGACACTGAATGAGCGAAATCGCTCATTCAAGATGTTTTTCTGACAAAATGGTAACCTCAACTATCTTTTCCTTAGCGAAAAAATTAGGAAAATTCACAATATTAATTTTTGACCTTCATGTAACACTTTGGCCCCATTTACCATGAAAAAAACCCATATACATACACACAAATCCATACAGTATTGCCGTGTACAAGACCGGCTTCCAGAATCACCATTTCAAATATTTTAGTTCTTAAATCATAGCTAGAAATAAAATTGTTACCACCAAACCACACTTGTAACATCTATACACACATCACACATACACCCCACCCACACAATGTTCTGAATATCAGTATTTAGTACGATTTTAAATATGCTTTGAAATAACCGATATTATTCTTAACTCAACGCGTTAATCCATTTCATATATGCAACGTTTATATATATGAAACCCTATGTCGAATTTTACAAAAAGAAGAAGTATATATATGCAAAAAAAAGAAGCAACTTAACAATATATATACGCAACTTATATATAAATATATATATATATAACTTATATATAAATGTTTATATATATGCAACTTGAATATATAAATGTTCATTTTAAATGTTTATATATATGCAACTTAAATATATAAATGTTCATTTTAAATGTTTATTATCTAACTTTTATCATCTATAAATAGTATAAGTTTATATTATATATAAGTTACCAAAAGTAAGGCACTATGCCATTGCTTTATCCTCTTCTGCCAGAGGTAGACTAAAGCCGTGTTCACACGGACAAAATCTAAAGCGATTTAGACAAGGCAGATAGCAGGAGTCGAATTAGCCGCCCGTTCACACGGGCACTACTTGGGCCGGAAGTCGATATCAGTGCATGAGCAAGTCCAGTCTGACCAGCGCCAGTTTTTGGTTAGGCGAAGTCACCACGAGAGAGTGCGTTCGACCTAGATATGTATGGACTGAATCTTATTGGTTTGGAACGATCAAAACTTCGGCTGGGCAGTGAAAACATTAAAATAAATGATGAAAAAAATATCTGTGCCCAGCTATAGGTTTCATAGACTAAATTATATAATATGCACTTTTGATCGACCGGAAAGTCAACAAACGAAGGTCTCGACTGCGCATGCGTGTAAACGTCCTTAAACCGCCTCAGTGCGTCCACACGGGCAAAATAAACCGCATCACAGAAATCGATTCACGTAAACTACCTCGCTAGGTGGTTTACAGTACCCGCATCACGCGAATCGATTCAGCCTTAATCCGCCTCAGACCCCCGTTCACACGCGAAATGTAACCCAAACTATACAAGTCGCTTTTTATGAATCGATTTACATTGCCCGTGTGAACATGGCTTAATTGCCTGTTAGTGTTAGCATTTTAGGCTGAGTCCTATTTTTAACTAACGCTGAGTCCGCTGTCTAATCTAAGCTTGGTCAAACAGGTGTCTGAATGGCTTGGCCTCGGTAAACCGGAGGCTGCCGGAGCGGAATGAGTGATGGGGAGGAGTGAAGGTGTGTGGTGTGTGTGGTGTGTGTGTGTGTGTGTGTTTGTGTGTGTTTGTGTGTGTGTGTGTGTGTGTGTGCGCGCGTGTGTGCGCAGTGTTGCCAACGTGGAGGTTCTGAGAATACTTGAGGGAGTGGTGGCGGCCACAAGATTGCTAGGCCTCCCCAGAATATTTTTCTTAAATAGCTTTAAACTGGGCAATTTGAGGGCACTTCCACGGAGTTATATGCTGATATTTTTAGCCTATGTATAACTAGATAAAAGATTCATCCGGTACTTGTAATACACGGGTGAACGACAACGTAGTCTAAATACAGGCGAAAATAGCTTTAGTAATAGTATGGAACATGAAGTAGAAACTGTGGTTCCATGATCAAATGGCTAAATATATTGGCACAGATTTGGTGAAATGGGAGAAAATGCAAAAAGACAAGATGGTGGCCAGAGAACGCTGTCGATTTCACTTTTAAATTGGATTAAAGTAAATGTTTTATTATATTTTCCAACTCAAAAGTAGCGGGTAAATATGAAGACATCTACAAAGAATAAATGTTGCTTCTTAGATTGTGAAATTAGGCTCTCATTTCATTAACCCGCTTTTTCGACTGTTTTTATATAGGGTTGGTATTCACCCGTGTACTCCGAGTACCGGGTGAATCCTTTAGCTAATGTATAACATGATATTTACTTGGTATTTAATCAAAATTACAGAAATTCATAGAAAATTACAGAAATTTGTGCGATTTTGTACAAAAGTACGGAAATCTGTGGGATTTTGGGGTCGATCTGTATGTAACTCATGAGGTGACTTCAATTACCGTGACCCTCACGGGAATTTCGTGACAGTTGGTAACTTTGTGGCGCGCACACGCGCGCGTGTGCGTGTATGTGTGCGTATGGGTATACGTATGCGTATGCGTATGTGTATGTGTATGTGTATGTTTGTTTGTTGTTGTTTTACGTCCTAGCAACATCTAAGGTCATATCAGGACGGGTACCGACTTGTGACAGTGCGCACTCATGGCGACTTTATAGTGCTGTCCCACTCGGAAACCAGGCCACCGGCACCATGACCTGGTATCCCACTCAGTCACATTATCCTGACACTGAGCACACCAATCCTTGCCCTATCCTAATAATGCCGAGCGCCTGGCTAGGAAGCGACAAGTATCAATTTTAAAGTCATTGGTTTGACTCGACCGGGACTCGAACCCACGACCCCACGATCTACCAGCCCGGGAGACGGACGCTCTAACTCATTCGGCCATCCCGTGTATGTGTATGTGTATGTGTATGTGTATGTGTATGTGTATGTGTATGTGTATGTGTATGTGTGTGTGTGTGCGCGCGCCACATTTGGAGATATTTGAAGTGAAAACATACAAAAGTAATATTTGCGGCCACGTCATTCGGACATCATAGGCATCAGTGGTAATACATTCCACACATATAGCATTCTCTTCTGCGCCATTAAATGTTTGCACAATCTGATAAACTATCAACTTTTCAAAAGCAAAACACTTATCTTCTAGATTTGAATCTACATATCAAACCTAGATACTGGTGCATTTATAAAGTATTTGTTGCTACATAGAAGGGCGTACTAAGTCAATTTAATAGTACTTTTTACTGTTGAAACCTATGGGGCTTTGATAAACACACCAAATTAAATTTTTCCATGTTTACACTTCAAACAGTACCTAAGTTAGTCATTTAAAATCAAAAGTACTTAACTAAAGTAAAGTAGATTATCTCAGAAAATGACAGA
Organism: Branchipolynoe longqiensis; assembly: GCA_030323885.1. Lineage (NCBI taxonomy): Eukaryota > Metazoa > Annelida > Polychaeta > Phyllodocida > Polynoidae > Branchipolynoe > Branchipolynoe longqiensis. The sequence goes on along the minus strand of CM059193.1, from coordinate 67,408,619 downwards.
AACTTAAAACTGTGCAACTTTAATAAGTGCTCCGGTATCTAAGCTGGATATCTTGCATCCAATTTAGTTAAAGTTGCATAGTCCGATGGTTTTGACTTTCTCTCATTTGTCTGATATAAATCTATTAAATTGATTGTTATTATTGTAGTGGTCTGCACTGACCTCTCAGGCAAGTAACTACATAGACAGGTAGGCGTGGGTAGTGTGGTGATATCAGGGAGCCTAGGTGGTGTAATGGTTAGCACACTGGCCCGGAATGCAAAGAGATGTGGGTTCGAGTCCCGCTCTAGGCGCAATATTTCCCATTTTCATCACCCCCATGACACTGGTTGCTGTGACCATGATCCTGTACAAGCTATGCGCTGTATGGTTGTTGAAACTACCCTGTGTATGTATCTGTTAGTGCATTGCCTGTATGTATGTAATTGTAAGCATCAATAGATTTACAATTCCAGGGGGACGAGTGTAGTGGTCTGCACTGACCTCTCAGGCAAGTAACTACATAGACAGGTAGGCGTGGGTAGTGTGGTGATATCAAGGAGCCTAGGTGGTGTAATGGTTAGCACACTGGCCCGAAATGCAAAGAAATTTGGGTTCGAGTCCCGCTCTAGGCGCAATATTTCCCATTTTCATCACCCCTATGACATTATCTACATTACTTTAGTTTGAAGTAATTTTTTAATTAAATGGGTAACCTTTGAGATATTTGAAGTGGAAACATGTGAAATTAGTTTTGGCAAGCACGCCAAAGCTCTGACACCATAGGCTTCAGCAGTAACATGTTCTATAAAATTGCCCTCCTATTTGGCAATAAATACTTACTAAGTGCATCAATATCTAAGTTAGATATGTTGAAGTTAAATCTATATAATTATTTTGATATTGAAAATTTTATACTTCATTGGACATTGCAGCTTTAATTGTGTCAGCTTTGAAAATCTGATGCTTTCAGCGAACAATGCTGATTTAACTAAAATTAATATTTAAAGCGTAAAACTCAAACAAAACAAATCATTTGTTCCACCGAGCATCTTTTGAACCCAACACTGCAACGCACCACCTACGACCCACTTGATACGAGATCTCCATGTCATTTCCAAGAATCAAGGGGCTGCTACTGAGTATGTGAGTGTGTATGTGTGTGAGAGTGAGAGAGAAATCGATATGTGTGGGCGGGTCTATATATGTGCGTACTTCTTTTTGCAAACTGTCTTTGCTTCCATTGATTGTGTTTTCGATGACAGCACACCTGCTATGTCAAGACAACACTGGTCTGCATGCAGCATTGTCCATTGGTTGTTTGTTTGTTTGTTGTTGTTTTATGTCCTAGCAACATCTAAGGTCATATCAGGACGGGTACCGACTTGTGACAGTGCGCACTCATGGCGACTTCATAGCTGTCCCATTGGGAAACCAGGCCACCTTGTATCCCACTCAGTCACATTATCCTGACACTCTGCACACCAGTCGCTGCCCTGTCCTAATAATGCCGAGCGCCTGGTGAGGAAGCGACGAGTATCAATTTTTAAGTCATTGGTTTGACTCGACCAGGGTTCGAACCCACGACCCATTGGTATTAGTTACATACTTGTGTGTGTACTTGCATACGTGTGTGCGTGTACATGTGCGTACACATTTATGTGTGTATATGCATATGTATGTGTGTGAGTGTGCATGTGTGTATGAATATGCATAGATGTGTGAGTGTGTGGGTGTATATGCGTGGCTATGAGCATGTGTGAATGTGTATGTATGTACTTATGTGTGTATGTGCACACATGTGTTAGTGTGCATGTCTAATCATATGTGCATGTGTGTATATATGTGAATGTGCATACTTATGTGCATGTGTGTATGTACATAGGCCTACTTATATATGTGAATGTGCATACTTATGTGCATTCACAAGTGCATTTGTGAAGATAGGCCTACATACACAAGTGTTTTTGTGAATGTGCATACGCACGTGTGTGAATGTGTGTATTTATGTGCATGTGTATACATGTGTAAATATCTGCATGTGTGAATGTGCATACATATGTGCATACGCATGTGTGTATGCATTATTTTATATGCGGTGTGTACATGTGCATACTTATGTGCGGTGTGTACATGTGCATACTTATGTGCATACTTATGTGCAGTATGTGCATAGGCCTATTTGTGTGCATGTGTGAATGTGCGTACATATGTGTGTGTATGTGCGTACTTATGTGCAGTATGCACATAGGCCTATTTATGTGCATGTGTGAATGTGCGTACATATGTGTGTGTACGCGCATACTTATGTGCATACTTATGTGCAGTATGCACATGTGCGTAGGCCTATTTATGTGCATGTGTGAATGTGCGTACATATGTGTGTGTATGCGCATACTTATGTGCATACTTATGTGCAGTATGCACATGTGCGTAGGCCTATTTATGTGCATGTGTGAATGTGCGTACATATGTGTGTTTGTATGTGCGTACTTATGCGCGGGCTTGTGTCAGGGTGAGCCAGGTGTTATGAACACTAGTCGCATATTGCGTCGTCTCAGGTTGTCAAGGTGTGGCTGCAGAGTTTCGCGTCTGCGACCCTGTGACGTGGGGGTCCGGGCCGAGAGTCAACAGCTCTCTTACCGGTGACGCTACCTGGCAGAGCGCCAACAGCGAATTGAGCAGAGCGAATACACGGGATCACGGTTCCGACTGCGCATGCGCTCAAAACGGCCTTGGCAGCAAAGTAAATGCGAATGGCCATTGAGTTTGTCGATACGCGTATGGAAAAATATCGATTTGATTCAAAATGAATAGAAATACATAACAATTTGGCATAAACATGTACCCACACATGCAATATAATAATCTGAAGAATATAGCTAACCATGACCTGGAATCCCACTCAGTCACATTATCCTGACACTGAGCACACCAGTCCTTGCCCTGTCCTAATAGGAAGCAACAAGTATCAATTTTTTAAGTAATTGGTTTGACTCGACCGGGGTTCGATCCCACGACCCCACGATCTACCAGCACGGGAGACGGACGCTCTCACTCATTCGGCCATCCCGTCTGGTCCGCGAAGGGGATGGTATCATAAAACTTATTACTGCCGAAGTCGCAGTTTTAGATTACATAATGGAAGTTGGTGATGGTCTGCCTCCCAGTCCTCTCCTTCACTATAGACCCTATAATATAAACTCACTTTAAACCGATAAGCCCATGCCTTCTGATAACCAAACTCGATCGGCTATTGCCATGCACTTGTTTCTAATGTACTTTACTTTGAAGTTGCCCTAGCACATATTTTATACACCAGACGGGATGGCCGAATGAGTTAAAGCATCTGTCTCCCATGTTGGTAGACCATGAGATCGTGGGTTCGTACCCTGGTCGAGTCAAACCAATGACTTAATAATTGATAGTTGTCACTTCCTAGCCAGGCGTTCGGCATTATTAGGATAGGGCAAGGACTGGTTGGCTCAGTGTCAGGATAATGTGGGATATCAGGTCATGGTGCTGGTGGCCTGGTATCCCAGTGGGGCAGCATTATAAAGTCGCCATGAGTGTGCACTGTCACAAGTCGGTACCCGTCCTCATATGACCTCAGATGTTGCTATGACGTAAAACAACAACAAACAAACAAAAACAAACATATTTTACATGTGATAAAATACCATGTCCTGTATCAGGGTGTATGTTAGATAAAAGATTCACCCGGTACTTGTAGTACCCGGGTGAAGATCAGCCTTATATAAAAACGATAGAAAAATCGAGCTAATGAAATGAGTCTTATGAGAGCCTAATTTCTCAATCTAAGAAGCAACATTTATTCTTTGTATATGTCTTCATGTTTACCCACTACTTTTGAGTTGGAAAATATAATAAAACATATACTTTAATGCAATTTAAAAGTGAAATCGATGGCGTTCTCTGGCCCCCATCTTGTCTTTTTGCATTCTCGCCCATTTCACCAACTCTGTGCCTATATGGGTAGCCATTTGATACTGGAGCCACAGTTTCTAGTTCATGTTCCATACTAGAACCTATTTTCGCCCGTCTTTACACTACGTTGTCTTTCACCCGTGTACTACAAGTACCGGGTGAATCTTTTATCTAGGTGTATGTGTATTCACCAACTGGCCCAGCTGTAGCTGAGACCCTGCGTGCTGGCTCACAGGTATACAGGCCATCCAGAGGGACAAGCGGAACTCAGAATACCCATATTACAAAGACATGTGTGTCTTTAAAGAGGCCATTGCCTTCAATCTCCATTGTGGCAATCCAAAGACGTCGCAAGTCATACTAAGGCAACAATAAAAAAGAAAAAAAAGGTTGGTCATCGTCCATTTAGTCACACAAATCAGGGTAGGTCGGACAGTTTATAAAATGTTATTTACATAATTTCAATGGAATTACATAAACATCAATTTCAGTGCATGCACATGGTGTTACAGTATTTACCACTGTCCATACATAGTTACGTATAATATCGGAAAGTTGAATTGCTGCTAGCACAACTCATTTTAACAGTTACATTAAAAATAATTTTTAATAAAAATCAGAGGGGGGGGGCCATTTTTCAAGCACCTGCGGATACGATAACCAATTTTAAAATGACTCCATTTGGCATAATTGACCGTAGTAGGGAATATTGAAAAGGCGGTGACAAATTATATCTAAATGCTATTCATAAGAAGGCGCATGGCCATATACACTCACAGCTAGAGGGGAGAGTAATCCTAGGTTAGATTGTCAAAGTGGTTCGTTTACAGACCTCACATTAAAAGTACATAATCCGATGAAAGCATGACATCTTCGAAACCATCATGGGATGACGTTATATGTTGCCAGGACGTCAAACCCCAAGAAACAAACACTTTCAAAACAAAAACACTTATTTAGATTTAATCCTCTATATCCAACTTAGATGCTGATACACTTATTAAACATTTCTTGAGGCACAGATGGGAATATAAAGTCAATATAAAGTCATCAAATTTTCAAAACCAAAACAATTATCTAGATTTGATTCTACATATGTAACTTAAATACTGATGCACTTATTAAACATTTGTCGCCACATAGAAGGGAACACTGAGGCAATTTAAAAGAACCTATTACTACAGAAGCCTATGGTGTCAGAATGTTGGCGTGTTTGCCTAAATTAATTTTGCATAGTTGTACTTCAAATACCTCAAAAGTTAGCCATTTGAAATAAAAGTTACTTCAAGTTAGAGTATGGTAGACTAAAGTAAAGTAGAACACAACGATCAACCTAATATATTTATATCTGAAAATGACAGAAATTCAAAACCACCGGACTATGCAACTTTAAAAGTTCAATAGAACCACTTTCTGCTGAATTTTGAAAGTTGCACAAGTTTTATGTGCACACACAAATTATTTTTGCATGATTTCACTTCAAATATCTTCAAAGTTAGCCATTTAAAATAAAGGTTACTTGAAACTAAAGTAAGGTAGATTATAACCATCAACCTGATAGATTTATCGAATTTATTTATATTTGTTTAATACAAAACCCTCTAACTGCAATTTTAAAATAAAGAAACTGGTTACCTTACCTCCACGTCGTGCTGCAACCAATACTTTGCACCGTCCTAATATGACCATATATGTTGCTAGGACGTAAAACCCCAACAAACAAACCAATACTTTGATAATAAGGGTGCCTATTAAATGACTAAAGAGTGGTAATGACACATTTTCTGATATCCTCAATAGGTTATAAATATATAACGGCATTTCCTCGCATTATGGATACAGGTGTTGATAGCGACACCAGGCGGGAGTTCACACCACTGTAAATAAAAACCAATCTAGGTCAAAGGTTAGGTCATATGTCAAGTGAGAGGTTACTGCATAAAGGCGAGGCGTCGATGGTGTTTGCCGAGGGAAATGGACCGAGAGTCAGCCATTAATCGACTAAGTTTCACCTTTTAATTTTGTTGTTGTTATACATTAGTTGTTTAAGCAGGGGAAATTTCAGACGCAGACGACTGGTATTCTTCATTCCACTGCTCCTTTCCCTATCCTAGTAATGAGATTGCTAACAAAAAACTTGGTATCAATCAGGATGTCCAGGTGACAAGTTAAAAATACATTAAAATTCCAGCTGCTACTGATCGAAATGGATACTGTTTAACAGCTAAGTACATTAATAAATTATCGCCAAAATATGGGGTTGAAGGCTCTGCCGCTTCTAGAATGCGTAGTAATCTACATTTGCCTCGGGTGACTGCTGATATACATCCCAGAGTGTCTCAGATCTCAAACCCCAATGCTGTTAATAAAATAAATGCCTTAATATTGTTGATAACACATCCACTATGGCGCTATCCATTACAATGCCTGGCAACCTGCCCATTCTGATAAAACTGATATCAGTACGATATCACGTTTTGGTATATTTGGGCATGTTGGCACATTTGTATGTTGGTATGTTGGTATGTTGCCATGGCGCGGGAACAAGTAGCAAGCGTTAAAGCTGCATAGTCCGATGAAGTATCAAATTTTCAATACCAAAATAATTATATAGATTTAACTCAACATATCTAACTTAGATATTGATACACTTATTAAGTATTTATTGCCATATAGAAGGGCACACGGAGTCAATTTAATAGAACATGTTACTGCTGAAACCTATGGTGTCAGAGTTTTGGCATGCTTGCCAAAACTAATTTTACATGTTTCCAAAAATATCTCAGAGGTTACCCATTTGAATTAAAAATTACTTCAAACTATAGTAATGTAGATAATAACAATCAAGTTAATAGATTTATCTCAGAAAAATGAGAGAAAGTCAAAACCATCGGACTATGCAACTTTAACTCAACCAGTGATACTCCAAAAGGGGAATACTATTCTTATAGATAATACGCATTAAAATAGTCCCCCCCCCCCCCCCCCACCACCACAGTGTAGAGCTTTAGAATAGGAATGCTTCACCCTCCTGCTGAATTCCTACCCCCTGGCGATACTTATTACACTGGAATAGAACTACCTTTGAATACAACAGTATACTGCTGTTATATTGGCCATGTCAGATTAAAACAGCAGCCCCTGCGTGTTGACCACTATGTAATGGTTGATGCAGAATTGTAATGTGTTGAAGTGTAATGTGTAAAGTGAGTTCAGTTGAATTAAAGTTGCATAGTCCAATGTAGATAAAAGATTCACCCTGTACTTGTAGTACACGGGTGAATGACAATGTATTCTAAATACTGGCGAAAATAGCTTTAGTATGGAACAGGAAGTAGAATGCCTGGTTCCAATATCAAATGGCTACTTATATCGGCACAGATTTGGTGAAATGGGAGAGAATGCAAAAAGACAATATGGCGGTGATAGAACACCATCGATGTCACTTTTAAATTCAATTAAACTAGATGTTTTATTATATTTTTCAACTCAAAGGTACAGGGTGAATCCTTTATCTAAGTCCAATGGCCTAAAGTTTCTGTAATTTCTTTTACAGATAAATAAATATATTCACTAGGTTGATCATTATAATCTCATTTTCTTTAGTTTGAAGTAACTTATATTGTAAATGGCTAACTTCGGAGATGAGGAGTGCAAACATGATAACAATTAAGTTTGGTGTGTATGTCAAAACGTTGACACCATCAGTTTAACTTTAAGCAGTACCTGGTTCTATTATTAAATTGAATTAGTATTTATAGAAGGGAATGAATACTTATTCAATTTAATAATAGAACCAGGCACTGCTTAAAGTTAAACTGATGGTGTCAACGTTTTACTGACAGCAACAAATGCTTACCACGTGCACTGCTAATAGTAATACCCAAGTTAGATATTGAGAATCGATTCTAGATAAATGCTTTGGTTTCGAAAATCGTATGCCTGCATCTGACTAATCTGGTTATGTTCAACCTTATGCTCAACAGACCCAACATTACATTTGCTTTTAAAATGCTTGCCTAACACTGCACTAGCTTACTTCTATACCCGGCACCACAGTCGGTTAATGCCAGCCCCAGCACTATTTGTGATTAACACCGGACGCGGTGGCCGAATCTGTAGAGCGCAGGCTTCCCGTACGGAAGATCTGGAGGTCCATTCCAGGTCGACTCAAACTAATGACTTACAAACTTTACATTTCATCACTTCCTAGCCTGGTGATCGGCATTAATAGGATAGGGCAAGGACTGGTTAGCTCAGTGTCCACATAATGTGACACTGCGTATGTATATGGGATATCGGGTCATGGTGCTGGTGACCTGATTTCCCAGTGGGGCAGCACTATAAAGTCACCCTGAGGGCAGGGTGCCCCGCCACAAGTTGGTGCCCATCCTGAAATGACCTAAATGTTGTCAGGACATAAACCTTCAACAACCAACCAACTTGTTAGTCCGGGTGCCAAGGGGTTGGGTTATACCCCACACCGAGAGTTAAAGTTTTTTTTATTGGTGATTATGGTAGACTGGGTGGTAGTTTTCAATTTCCAGGTGGATGATCAGTCTTGTTGCAGTTTTCCAAGAAAATACCATGCTTTGAAAATGACTATTTGGCCAAATCAGAATGATTTTCGTTTGTTATGAATTGCACTTTTTTGACATTGTCTTATTAAAAATCTGCTTGACTAATTGATTTAGCAATTAACAATTTAAATTCCTTTATATATGTAGAAAGGAAATTGGTTAGCAGAACTCCCCTCACATCCTTCCACTTTTTATTATATTTAGTCAAAGTTCCACATTTAATTCAAAATGAATACATTTGTATATATTTAATCTTAACAAATTATTGTCTCAAGAAAAGAAAATATATAACCGTACTGTTTTTGGATTTAGGCTTGTAATTTCAATGTCTACAGGATGGAATACAAATATTGCACCACATGCATATTTTTAAATTTCGCTGCCGGTACCTAGTTATAGTGATGTGTTATATGCAAATCACTTAACCGATTTTAAGCCTTGCCTAATTATCTTCGAAAACAATAGTTCTAGAGGACATTTTGTGTTCATTATCCCCATTTTTATGGCAATTTTAGATTTTGTGCTCCCAAGGCAAAAGGGTTAATCTTGAAAATTGCTCAAGGGTGATCCTCGGTCATCCACCTGGAAATTGAAGACTACCCACCCAGTCTACCAAAATCACCAATAAAAGAAACTTTAACTCTCAGTGTGTGCTATGTCATTAACACGATGGCTGGGTAAACACTATCGATAGGTCATTCTTATACTGTAGAGTCATCATCATACCCATATAAGACATCCCTGCCCATCCGAACCATGGGCTTGTTAAGAGTTCCTGGGGGCATGCCCCCTCAAAAGAATTGTAATAATTGGCTTTAAAATAGGCTATTTGAGGGAATTTCCAAGTGGTTATAGACTTTTTTTAAATTAGCATATGGATAACATGATATTTACCCAAAAGTACAGATATTCGTGGGATGTTGGGATCGATCCGTGACTCGTGAGGTGACTGATCAGAACCTTCAATTTCCGTGACTCTCATGGGAATTACCAGACGGGATGGTTGAATGAGTTGAGCATCCATCTCCTGTTTTGGTAGATCGTGGGATTCGGCATTATCAGGATAAGGCAAGGACTGGTTGGCTCAGTGTCAGGATAATGTGACCGAGTGGAATATCAGGTTATTGTGCTGGTGACAAGCTCTCCCTGTGGGGAAGGACAATAAAGTCATCTTGTGTGTGCACTGTCACAAGTTGGTACCCATCCTAATATCCCCATAGATGTTGCCAGGATGTAAAACTCCAACAACCAACCAACTAACCTCTTGGGAATTTCGTGAGAGTTGGCAACACATCGATATTACACCAGGGCAAGGGCAAGGGACGATGGGAATGGCAGAGCATGTTTTGCTTACCGGGCAAGACCAGTGTCTAATATCCAGATTATTGACATTAGCCGCTGTTCTATTCGGGTCGACACCATTCCTCACCCGGGGCGGGTGTGTGGGTGGGCGTCAGTGCCGAGGTCACACAGCCCACATCAATACTTTAGGGCGGTATTTTTAAAAAGCCGAAATACTTGAATCAGGTGTTGGCCATCCCGTGAGACGCAATGGCCAAATGAGTTAGAGCGTCCGTCTCCCGTGTGGTAGATCGTGGGTTCGAATCCTGGTAGAGTCAAACCAATGACTTAAAAATTGATACTTGTCACTTCCTAGCCAGGCGCTCGGCATTATTAGGATAGGGCAAGGAACAGTGGAATGAGGAAGACCAATCGCCTGAAACTGAAATTTCCCCTGCTTAAACAACTAATGTACCAAAAAAAACACCAAAAACCTGTTTACTGGGATCTCACGGTGACACAACGGCAAGGAACACCATACCAATATCGCAATAAGACGACACTCTATGCCGACTTTAGGAACATCAGTAATTGGCCCATAATTTAAAATAGAGGGGGTGTAATGACGTCACAAGACAACTTTCGGTGGCCATATTGGATGACATACAGAAGGCTTGCAACTGCCTAAACTGTGCTTATTTACTGACTTTTTGGTTTATTTGTCACCGTTTTGAGCAGTTTGGCCTCAGAAGTTGTTGCTAAAGTGCTGTAAGTAAACACATTGGATGTAAACCTCCCAGAACATCCCATAACACAAGAAAACTCTGTTTTACTGCATCTGCATGCATTCACAACATGTCTAGGGAGGGTGCTCGTAATCCAAGATGGCAGCCCGCTGACCGAAGATTGCTAAGTAATGACGTCACGTGCACTCTCTCTATTGTGGTTGATCCGGTGGAGTTGGCCCGAGACGCTCACATCACTAAGCGGCACATGTGCCCCCCCCCCCCCCCCCCCCCCCCCCCCCCCCCGACACCCGCTTAAGGGGCTGTCACAGGTGACGGCTTATGTGAAGCGTATGAGGCATACGCCACCATACGCTTTCATAAATCCGTCTGTCCAAATTTGTTTGTGCATGCTCCAAAAATCTCGACCTATGAGGGCGTATGGCCCATACGCTGCTCATACGCTACTCATACGCTGGCGTATGCTCCTCGTACGCTAGGGGTACGCCGGCATAGGTTTTTCATACGCTCAACTTGCGTCACCAACGTATCTCTAGCGTATGTAGCGTACGCATAACCTACGAGTTACGTATGGGAGCGTACTCCTAGCGTATGCACAACGTATTCAAAGCATATGCCATAGGTCTCGACATCGAGGTTCCACTTAGGTTACGCATACGCTACTCATACGCTCATCCGCTATGCATATGCTACGCATACGCTACGCATACGCTCCACATGCCAATCAAAGCCGTCAAAACATCTCACAGTACGCTCACATACGCTCCTGGTACGCTCCTCATACGTTCCTCGTACGCTCCTCATACGTTCCACATACGCTCAAACCCACCCGAAAGTTCACCGAAGGTCATCATAGGCCGGCACCCGCACGACTTACGTAGGTTTTCAATACACACCCGCCATACGCCGTAATGTGACAGGGCCTTTAACCCGCATTCGGGCTCCAATTTCAAAGACGGATCGTTTTATTCCGACAGGCCCGCTTCCACCCACGCACTCCCACATCACAAAGCAGCGAAAGCAAATTAAAAAAGGTTTTTACATTTAAAAAAAAAAAGGCCACCAGCACTATGACCTGATATCCCACCCAGTCACATTATCCTGACACTGAGCCAACTATAGCTGGCTAGAAAGCGACAAGCATACATTTTTAAGTCATTGGTTTGACTCGACCAGGGTTAGAACCATCGAGTTCGAATCCCATGATCTACCAAATCTGGAGACGGACGTGCAAATCATTCGGCCATCCCGTCTGGTCGAATGTTCAGGAGTTCTGTCATCAGTGACCATTAAATGATACAAAACAGCTCATACGTTGAAATACTACCCGCACACACCGCGGGGGGGGGGGGGGGGGGGGGGGGGCGCAGAGGCACTAACTACTGTAGTACCGATAGATTACATCGCCATTCGAGCGGCGCGGTGCATTGTGGGATGCGTGGAAGAAAAACAAACCCGTGAGAAGCACATGGCACATGCTAATAAACTGGCTGCAGCTATGAAATGTGCTCATCTCAGCTCTTGTTTGGTACATAGAATACCAACTAAAAAAATATATATAATAAATTAAGATATTAATATTTTATCCAGCATTGCATTTACATCAATATAATCAGCACATCTTATGCCATGTGCATTTAGATTTAGAAAAATTTGGGCACTCAGACTAGTGTTAGAGCCATAGCCAGAGTCAGTTATTATATTCATGTTTTTATTTATATCCTATGGTTAATGACATGTGTAAAACTAGAAAATTAGTAGGGTTAATCATATATTGGTTATATATTTCTCTGAAACAAGTGTCTGTTGACACATTTGGCATTTTAATATTTAGAACAAGAATTAATAATAGTGATGTGGATATCAGCCTTAAAGTGACTGATTGTTTTGTGTGGAATTGTATGTTTCTTAGCTCAGAATGCTTAACTATGGCTAGTTTTGTCTTAGTTATATTCATCAGATCATTATATTGCATGTGTGCATACATGTTTATGCCAAATTGTTATGTATTTCTATTAATTTGGAATAAAATGGAAGTTTTGCCCTACACATATCGGTAAACTCAATAGCTGTACTCCTTTGCTTTGCTGCCAGCGGCGTTTTCAGTGCATGGACAGTCAGAACGGTGATCTCGTCTATAGTACCATACAAAATCACCAGGATATAGATCCATAGCAAATAACAAAATAGTTATATGCACGCACAATAAAGCACAAAAGACATGATTGGACCTAATAATAGTACTCGTGGGTGAGAGTCATGATTTCAATTCAGCCTTTAGCTTCGACCCACCTCAAATCATCCCACCCCACCAAATATGACACTGCGTATGTATAATCATATCTTTCAATTGTATCATAGTTTGTTTTGTTTTTGGTTTTGTGTATGTCCTAGCAGGAGCAACATCTATGGTCATATCAGGACGGGTGCCGACTTGTGACTTAAAAATTGATACTTGTTGCTTCCTAGCCAGGTGCCCGGCATTATTAGCATAGGACAAAGACTGATTGGCTCAGTGTCAGGATAATGAGTGAGTGGGATATCATGTCATGGTACTGGTGGCCTGGTCTCCCAGTGGGACAGCACTAAAATGTCGCCATGAGTCCGCACTGTCACAAATCGTTACCCGTCCTGATATGACCTTAGATGGTGCCAGGTGATAAAACTCCAACAACCAACCAAGCTATTCACTGTGAGTGAGGGGGGAGAGAAACAAGGCCAGCGCCCTTCTAGCTGTCCGCTCACAGAAGACGTCAGTATAGTGCGTGCTGGATATGTTGGTGTACAAGTTGCACATACTTGTGTGACCTCGCGCGGTTTATACATACGCAGTAGGCATGAAGAGGACATGAAATACCAGCGGGACCCTGAATTGGCGAGCTGGTTTTGGGCACACGTTCAGTAAATCCCATTAACGCGGAAATGTATCATCTATCAACCTTAGTGAGGAGAACTGGGTACCAGCCTAGCGCGCCAACCACTGCACGGCTGGGGCCATATGTATGGAGTGGTGTTAGCGAGCCAAAACGCGGTTAGGGTGGGATTTCTGGTTTAGCGCTGAAAAATTGCCATGCATGGAGCAGTGTTAGGTCTAACACCATGAGTTTAAAGTGGGAGAGTCTAACACCAGCCCATAGCAGGTTTACAGCGGTGTTAGTGTTAGGTTAGTGTCAGGATGAAGCCCAAATCTATTCAACAGAATTACATACTCAATAAGTGAAATTTCAGCAAATTAACCCTAAATTTGAAGTGATATTAACACCGCCGCTGCATTGGCGGCGATATTCATACTGTCGAATCGCCGAATGTAAACAAAACAAATTGCCGCAGCCGCCGAATCGGCGGCTATATATTAGGCCCAAATCTATTCAATGCTATCATATTTAACAGAATTACATACTCAATAAGTGACATTTCATGAAATTAACCCTAAATTCAAAGCAATATTAACACCGCCGCTGCATAGGCGGCGATATTCATACTGTCGAATCGATGAATGTAAACAAAACAAATCACCGCCGCCGCCGAATCGGCCCAAATCTATTCAATGCTATCATATTTAACAGAATTACATATGCAATAAGTGACATTTCATGAAATTAACCCTAAATTCGAAGCAATATTAACGACGCCGCTAAATCGGCGGCGATATTAATATTATCGAATCGACGAATGCAAGCAACCCTCGCCACCGCCGTCACCGCCTCAGTAACAAGCGCGCCGGTTCCCGGTGGGTAGAGAAGGCAATATATTAGGCCCAACCAGGTGCTCGCCGGCAACAGGCTCAGAGAAATTTCCATAATGTATAAATTAATTCACATATAGCTAACACGCACTGTTTAGGCCACCATGCATACGGCTTGACATACTTCGCAATGCCCCTGATAACCGTTGATAGCTACTGTGTTAGACGGTTAACACCACACGCCGCTAACACTGCTCCATTCATATGGGCCCTGGTCACTTGTTCTACTTCTAAGTTCTGTGGTTATTTACTGTGTAACGCATGCCCTAGAATTGGTGGGGAGCTGAAGAAAGAAAGCAAGAAAGAAAGCAAGAAAGAAAGCAAGAAAGAAAGCAAGAAAGAAAGCAAGAAAGCAAGAAAGAAAGAAAGAAAGAGAAAGAGAAAGAAAGAGAGAAAGAAAGAATGAAAGAAAGAAAGAAAGAAAGAAAGAAAGAAAGAAAGAAAGAAAGAAAGAAAGAAAGAAAGAAAAAGAAGGAAAGATAGAAGCCAGCACCATGACCTAATTTCCCACTCAGTCACATTATCCTGGTCCTGAGCTAACCAATCCTTGCACTACTCTAGTAATGCAGAGTGCCAGACTAGGTAGCGACAAGCATTAATTTTGTAAGTCACTGGCTTAACTCGACTGGGATTTGAACTGGACAGGAAGCCCGCACGCTACTGATTCCCCCAACAAGTTCGAATGAAAGAAAGAAAAAAAGAACTGAATGACGGAAGGAAGGAAGGAAGGAAGGAAGGAAGGAAGGAAGGAAGGAAGGAAGGAAGGAAGGAAGGAAGGGTGAGACATAAAAATGAAGAAAGAGTGAGACAGGGAAACAGAAACAAATACGTGGATATATAATATATACAGAGAGAAGAGGGAGTAGGTGTGGGTAGAACGACGAAGCAATTCTAAGTACAACACGGGTAAGGTCACCCGGCCAGCAATACCCAATCCCCCCCCCCCCCCGCCCCCTACAGTGAGTTGGTTGGCTTCCGGTGTATGGACTAACTAGGCTAGCAATAAGTGCTTTACAGCTGAGGCTTTAGTCAAAGTACTGTGTCCTAACTAGCTTTGCCTTCTACTTACCAGATCCTCAATCTACGCCGTCCACTCCGCATACAAAACCATGTTCACCCGTACAGGTAGATCGTGGGATTCGAACCCATGGATTTGAACCCTGCTCAAGTCAAACCAATTTAAAAATTAATATTTGTCGCTACCTATCCATGTGCTCGGCATTATTACGATAGGGCAAGGACTGGTTGGTTTAGTGTCAGGATAATGTGACTGAGTGGGATCATCGTGCTGTGGCCTGCTCTCCCAGTTGGGCAGCACTATAAAAGTCGCCATGAGTGCGCACTGTCACAAGTCGGTACCCGTCCTGATATTACCTTAGGTGTTGCCTGGACGTAAAACTCCAACAACCAACCAATCACCTGTACAGTTGGGGCCGTATGCACCAGGTTGTGCTAGTCTTAACTGGACCTAGGCGCTAACTCCGGTCAGCTAGCTCCGGGTAGTGGGGGGTCCGCGAAAAAGGTAAAGTGGTATGCACCAATGTTTTAGCCAGAGCGGATAGCTGACCGTGAGTTTATTTATAGATTTGGGAATTCCCTCGAGTCGACAATATGAATAACGCCGCCAATAAGGTGGCGGCGTTAATATTGGTTCGAATTTAGGGTTAAATTGATAAGATTTCACTTATTGCGTATGTAATTCTGTTAAATAAGACAGCATTGAATAGATTTGGGCCTAATATATTGCCGCCGATTCGGCGGTGGCGGCCATGTTTATTTGACGTTGGACTGTATGGATATCGACGTCGCTGCGGCGGCGGTTTGTTTACTTTACACTCGTCGATTGGAAAATATTAATATCGCCGCCGTTACGGCATCAGCGTTAATCTCGCTTCGATTTTAGGGTTAATTTAATCAAATTTCACTATTTGACTATGTAACTCTGTTAAATATGATCGCATTGAATAGATTGACATCCATACACGCACACTAACCGCCCCGGCTAGCAGTTAAACCCGATTTGAAAGTGGGGTACCTTAGCCTAGGTTACTGTCCACGGCTAGCGCTGGCACCGGTTGGTGCATACAGATTTTCCACCGTTAGCCGTGTGGAGCTTCCCAAACCGCGGTTAAGGCCCTAACTCCGATTAGTGCATATGGCCCCAGGGCCCGTATGCACCAATCGGTGATAGGCTTAGCCGAGGCTAAGGCCCTAGCCGCGGATAGCTACCCCAGGGTAGCGGCGGGTTGGAGAGATGTGTGAATCCGTATGCACCAATGTTTTAGCCGCTGCAGATAGCTAACCGTGAGTTTATTTATAGATTTGGGAATTCCCTCTGCGTTTGTACTCATATATTAGGCTCAAATCTATTGAATGCGATCATATTTAACAGAATTACATACGCAATAAGTGAAATTTTATCAATTTAACCCTAAATTGGAAGTGTTATTAAGCCTACAGCCGCATTGGCGGCGATATTAATACATATATTTTCGAATCGACGAAAGTAAAGTAAACAAACCGTCGCCGCCGCCAGTCTGGAAAGTGACCTCGATGCGGCGGCGGCGGCGATTTGTTTACGTTATGGTCGTCGATTCGAAAATATAACCATTAATAAAGCCGCCAATGCAGCAGTAGCCTTATTAATGCTTCGAATTTAGGGTTAAATTGATAAAATTTCACTTATTGCGTATGTAATTCTGTTAAATATGATCGCATTCAATACATTGAGAGCCTCACACGCACACTAACCACCCCGGCTAGGCGTAAAACCTGATTTGAAACTGGGGTAGCTTAGCCGAGGCTATGGTCGGCGGTTAGCCCTAACTCCGATTGGTGCATACCGAATTTTCACTTTTAGCCCTGCGGGGATACCTTAGCCGCGGTTAAGGCCCTAACTCCGATTGGTGCATACGGCCCCTGCCTAATTTATTAGAGATGTGGACCCTGAATTTACAGCCGGGAGGGCGGACGGGACAATGCTGTCAAAGAGCACAGCGAGTTGGGCAAATTTCCTCACACACGATCTTTGATGTTATCAAACAAAGAAAATAAAACCAAACAATCCTCACCTAGAAGTAGTACAACCTCAGGGTTGCCAACATTGGAAAATGAAAAACCGGAAGATCTTAAAGGATGTTATATTGGTGGGTTTCTAATGCTCTGTGTTACATTTTGTACACAATAATCCTTAAGATTGATATAATTGTGGAAAATGAACAAACACAAGATAGGCGTAAGGTGATGATGGGGACATAACATATCACACACCTTATGGCAAAACCGTAAGGGTTGGTAACCCTACAACCTCTCTATCTATGTAGAACCAAATCTAAAGTCGCCATGAGTACGCACTGCCACAAGTCGGTAGCTGTCCTGATATGACCTTAGAACAACAACAACCAACAACAACAAATCTCCCAAGAATAAATAAATTCAAACCCACCCACACACACCCACCTACACACAACCCAATTAAACTATAAGCGACGCATTAGTCGGACAGATTAATCGCTTACAAGAAACCATCTGAAGTATTCAACAAATTACTGGAAACGTGATGTCAGCTGATTGTGTAAACAATCTGCGTGAACTCCGGAATAAACCTTGCACTATGAGTTGATCAAGATGCTAGGCCAATCAGAGGCATACCGAGAATATCTCACGGGTCTTTTAGCGAGAATCACACTGCGACTTTGGCGTCAATTAATAGTAGCACTACTACTAGCAGTGAATAACATAACACAACACCCCCACCCACCACTTCTTTAAAACAAAGCAGCTTTGAGACATGTTACCCTACTCTTTCCAATTAATTAATTAACATGTGCACAGTTTATCCTAGATAAAAGATTCACCCGGTATTTGTAGTACACGGGTGAAGACCAGCCTTATATAAATACGGGCGGAAATAGCGTTAGTATGGAACAAGAAGTAGAATACCTGGCACCAGTGTCAAGTGGTTACTTATATCAGAACAGAGTTGGTGAAATGGGAGAGAATGCAAAAAGACAAGATGGCGGCCAGAGAACGCCGTCGAGTTCACTTTTAAATTGCATTAAAGTATGTTTTATTATATTTATCAACTCAAAAGTAGTGGGTAAACATGAAGACATATAAAAGAATAAATGTTGCTTCTTAGATTGTGAAATTAGGCTCTCATAAAGAGTCATTTCATTAGCCCGATGTTTCAACCGTTTTTATGAGGCTTGTTTTCACCCCTGTACTGGAAGTACGGGGTGAATCTTTTGTCTAAGTTTATCCATACACTTGTCACTGGTCCTGTGGCCATATGTATGTACAGGGAACATTTTGTTCGGTACCGTGTCGCGAATAGTGATACAAGTTATGTACATCGCTAATAAATTTCCAAATTGATTAGCAATTGTTGCAAATCAAAATTATCAAAACAAAATGCTCCCTGTGTGCATACATTACACGGGGAACATTTTCTTTGATATCGTGTTCTGAATCGTGATACAAGTTATGTAGATTGCTAATCAATTTCCAAATTGATTAGCAATTGTTGCTGATCAAAATCTTCAAAACAAAATGCTCCCTGATGTATGTATGTATGTATGTATGTGTGTGTATGTATGCATGCATGCATGCATGTCTGTATGTCTGTATGTGTGTGTGTATGTATGTATGTATGATATGTATGTATGTATGTATGTACGTACGTACGTACGTATGTATGTATGTATGTATGTATGTATGTATGTATGTATGTATGTATGTATGTATGTATGTATGTATGTATGTATGTATGTATGTATGTGAAATGCATACAGGGACATATCTGATTGTAGGTAAAGATTTGAATTGCCGATTTGTTGTAATAATGTATTTTGCATATGCAGTATAACAATTTGAATTTAATGTAACATAGGTTACTCGGCTGGAAGATAACCCATTTAGGAAGCCATGCAGTAACCTCCTGTGGCCATATGTATATACAGGGAACATTTTGTTCGGTACCGTGTCGCGAATAGTGATACAAGTTATGTAGATCGCTAATAAATTTCCAAATTGATTAGCAATTGTTGCTAATCAAAATTATCAAAACAAAATGCTCCCTGTGTGCATACATTACAGGGGAACATTTTCTTTGATATCGTGTTCTGAATCGTGATACAAGTTATGTAGATCGCTAATCAATTTCCAAATTGATTAGCAATTGTTGCTAATCAAAATTATCAAAACAAAATGCTCCTTGGGTGCATACATTACACAGGGAACACTTTCTTTGATATCGTGTTCTGAATCGCGATACAAGTTATGTAGATTGCTAATCAATCTCCAAATTGATTAGCAATTGTTGCTAATCAAAATCTTCAAAACAAAATGCTCCCTGATGTGTGTGTGTATGTATGTATGTATGTATGTATGTATGTATGTATGTATGTATGTATGTATGTATGTATGTATGTATGTATGTATGTATGTATGTATGTATGTATGTATGTATGTATGTATGTATGTATGTATGTATGTATGTATGTATGTATGTATGTATGTATGTATGTCAAATGCATACTGGGACATATCTTATTGTAGGTAAAGATTTGAATTGCCGATTTGTTGTAATAATGTATTTTGCATATGCAGTATAACAATTTGAATTTAATGTAACATAGGTTACTCGGCTGGAAGATAACCCATTTAGGAAGCCATGCAGTAACCTCGCTACATGTTTGTGGTTAAAGCTGCATAGTCCGATGAAGCAACAAATTTTCAAAACAAAAACGCTCACCTAGATTTGGTTCTACATATCTAACTTATACGGATGCACTTATTAAGCAATTATTGCCACATATAAGGGCACATCGAGTCACTTTAATGGAACATGTTATTGCATAAGCCTATAATGTTAGTTTTGGTGTGCTCGCAAACATTAATTTCGCAGGTTTGCACTTCAAACATCTCCAATGTTAGCCATTTAACATAAAAGTGACTTCAAGCCAAAATAAGGTAGTTAATAATCAATTTGATATATTTATCTGAGAAAAAAATTATAGAAACACAAAACCATCGGACTATGCAATTTAAAATAAAACTCAACTCATGATTCAACAATAAAGGTACCCTCCCCAGAGAAATATGACACCAAAGCATTAGAACAGAGATGTTGAGCTGCACACTCGGAGCACTGATTCACAACTCACACAACCATGGATGTCTGGGGCCGTATGCATGATGCGGTGTTAGCGCTGCGTGGTATTAAAACCTAACACCGGGTAGCTATCACTGAGGTCCCGAAGTAGGTCACGCCGTTTGTAGAGGCGCCTAACTCCTTCATGTTAGTTAAACGTGCAGTTATTTATAGATTTGGGGAATGCCACTGAGCCTGTTCCCGGGGAGCACCGCTATTTCCCAATATCGCCACCAAATTTCGGCGGCGGCATTAATATCGCTTCGATTTGGGGGTTAATTTGACCAAATTTCACTTTTTGAGGATATTATTCTGTTAAATATGATAGCATTGAATAGATTTGGGCCTAGTCGGTACCTAACACCGCCCTTAAACCTGCTATGGAATGGTGTTACCGTACCCTAGTTTATGGTTGTGGTGTTAGCCCTACCACTGACTCTTGCATGCAACTTTTCGCTGCTAAACGGGAGATTCCCGCCAAACACCGTTTTGGCTCGCTAACACCGCGTCATGCATACAGCCCCAGGGCCTATATGTATGAGTCAATTTTTAACCCGACCTGGGTTAAAGCAGGGTGCCGGGTTATCTATCCCCGGGGTTCCAAATGTGTCACAGGGGATGTATGTGACCAAAGCGTGCCCGAGTTAGCTAACGTTTCAGTTATTTATAGATTTGGGGAACCCCTGTGTGGGTATTTACATTCGTCGATTCGAAAATATTAATATCGCTGCCGTTATGGCATCAGCGTTAATGTCGCTTCGAATTTAGGGTTAATTTAATGAAATTTCACGATTTGGGTATGTAATTCTGTTAAATATGGTCGCATTGAATAGATTTGGGTATAATATCGAATCGACGAACGTAAAGTAAACAAATCGCCACCACCGCCGCATCGACGTCGCTTTCCATACTGGCGGCGGCGGTGGTTTGCTTACTGTACGTTCATCAATTCGAAAATATAACTATCAATATCGCCGCCAATGCAGTGGTATCCTTAATAACGCTTCGAATTTAGGGTTAATTTGAATAAATTTCACTTATTGCGTATCTAATTCTGTTAAATATGATCGCATTCAATAGATTTGGCCATAATCGGCGCCTAACCCCACCTTTAACCCTCCTTTCGCATGGGGTTAGTGCAGGCGACTTTAAACTCGCCGAGTTAGTTTAACCCTGACACATACATACAGACTTTTCGCCACTAACCCGGAAAATCCGCACAACGCCGGGTTACGACCGCTAACCCGGGCTCATACATATGGGCCCAGCAATGCCAGTTTATTGCTGTACGGTTTACCACGTCACGTGCACCTGTGGCCCCTGCCGCTGGTACTGGCCTGCTCTTATATACATATAGTACAAAATAGATCACATTACCCTATGACTGTGCTAACTACTATCCAAGTAAATGCCGGGCACCAAGCGATGTAGCGACAAGTGTCAATTTGGTAAATCTTCGGTTTGACTCGAGGAAGTATCGAACCCACCACCTTCCACACGGGGATAGGGCGTCCTAAAAGGTAGAATAAAGCCAAGCTAAACTATTCCTATTCATATCGCCTCGGTCATACAACAGTATAAACTGACCTAAATCGCACACTCCTTCCATTCTAGTAATGTGTACCCTACTCACCCCTCCACACCCACACACAAAGTGCAGTGCATAGTATATCATCAAATATATCACAGACTGGTGTTTATCAGAGACACGTCGGCACTTGTGTCTAAATCAATATATAGAGATGAAAGTCACACATACCCTAAATTATATATAATGGGTTGGTTGTTAGGCTGTTGGGAGTTGTACATCCTGGCAACATCTAAGGTCATATGAGGACGGGTACCGACATGTGACAGTGCACACTCATGGCGACTTTATAGAGCTGCCCCACTGGGAAATCAGGCCATCAGCACCATGATCCGATATCCCAATCAGTCACATTATCCTGACACTGAGCTAACCAGTCCTTTCCCGATCATATTGATGCGCGAAAAGGAAGAAGGGAAGGCGGGGGTGGGAAAAAGGCGTTTTATTAACGCCTCAACAGAGCATACAGAGGAACAGATATACATGCAAGGAACAAGGAAGGGCTCATGAGGAGCAAGGAACAGGCTCGAGAGGAGCAATACAGTGATGGGCCCATGAGGAGCAGAGATAATGCAGGAGGGGCTCAGGAGGAGCAAAGTCAGAGTTCTGGTAGAGGGGGTGCAAGAGGTGAGGTCTGGAAGGCGGCAGGAGGGCGAGTGCCTGAGGGAGGCCGGCGGGCGGCCTTATAAGGGAGGGAAGGGGTGCGGGCGACAGCAGGTGAGTTGTGAAAGCTGCCGGCCCGGGGGAGGGCGAGGGAAGGTGAGGAGCGGGCGTCGGGTGAGGCGCGAATGCTGCGCGACAGGGGGGCGGGGGAGGAGGCGGCGCGGCGGGGTCTGGCGAGGTGTGAGCACAGCGCGACAGCCCGGGGCGGGGGAGGGTCTCTTCCTCTCCTCGCATCAAACGTAATGCTTCGCATTACGACCAATGCCGAACGCCAGGCTAGGAAGCGACAAACATCAATTTTACAAGTCATTGGTTTGACTTGACCGGGAACCGAACTCCCGATCTCCCACATGCAAGGCCCGCGCTACACCAATTCGGCCACCGCGTCTGGTTATATAATTGGTACATGTGGCATCCACTCAAGTGTCATGGGATGAACCAATTAATTTTCATATATTAAGATTTAGCTACTGTCGTGGGGCGTAATGGAAATTGGAAATATTGTGTCTAGAGAGGGACTTGAACCAGACGGGATGGCCAAATGAGTTAGAGCGTCCGTCTCCCGTGTGTTCGAATCCTGGTCGAGTCAAACCGATGACTTAAAAATTGATACTTGTCGCTTCCTAGCCAGGCGCTCGGCATTATTAGGATAGGGCAAGGAGCAGTGGAATGAGGAAGACCAATCGCCTGCGACTGAAATTTGCCCTGCTTAAACAACTAATGTACAAAAAAAACTAAAAACGACATCTCCTGCATTCCAGGCCAGTGTGTCAACCATTACACCACCTAGGCTCCCTGATGTAACCACCCTATACACACCCACCTACCTATGAGGCTCCTTGCCTGAGAGGTCAGTGCACACTACTACACTCATCCCCCTGGAACTGTAAGTCTTTTAATTGGTCATTTAATGCTTAAAATTACAAACACGTGGGCAATGAACTTATATAATATACATACACAGGGCAGGTTCAACAACCATACAGTCCATAGCGTGTACAGGATCCTGATGGCGACAACAGTGGCATGGGAGGGGAGGAGGGTGATGAAAATGGGAAATATTGTGACTAGAGCAGGAATCGAACCCACACATCTTGCGTTCCAGGCCATTGTGCTAAACATTACACCACCTAGGCTCCCTGATGTCACCACCATATCCACGCCTATCTATGTGGCTCCTTGCCTCAGAGGTCAGTGCAGACTTACACTACCTTTCTAATACACCGGACGGGATGGTCGAATCGGTACAGGCACTGGCTTCCGTTGTGGAAGGTGGTGGGTTCGAATCCCGACAGAGTTAAATCAAATGATATACAAAATTGATGTGTCGCTACATAGCCTCGCGCTCCGTGTTAGTAAATAAGCCAAGGATTGCTTTGCTTCGGAATAATGTGACTGAGTGTGGTATCGGGTCACTGTTCCGGCAGCCTGAACTCCCAGTGGGGCAGCAATAAAAAGTGATCACGAGTGCGAGCTGCCCCCCCCCCCCTACAAGTCGGTACCGGTTCTGAGTCGGTACCTTAGCTGTTGGTACGATGCAAAACCCCAAACAAACTTGTATAATACCTGATACCTCATGATTATCATCACAACTAAACAAATTGTATGTATTTTATTGTTAATATTACTATACACTAATAGTAATATTAACAATAATAAAAACCACTAAAATTATTACAAGATTGTGATTCTGGACGGCATTTATCTATATTATCAGCCCTGCTTGCAGAAAGGTGCATTACGTGCCAGCTATAGCTATCTCTACGGATGTAATGTCCTGCTATTCACAGTGCGCATGACGATATATGGCAACAGAGACACTAGTAAAGTAGTATCAGAAGCCCCCATTGTACAGATGCAACCAGCAGTAACATACCTTTCTCTGGGTATACACAATGTACCCAAACCATCATAATATCAGGTGGTTCCACTGACTAGAACAACTCGAACAGAAGTACATACAGTCGGAGCCTAGGCTCTATATAAACGCTTGAGATTACAAATAAATATGCATGTATATATGTAATCTCAAGGATATATATATATATGTATAGTATAGTATAGTATAGTATAGTATAGTATAGCATAGCATAGCATAGCATAGTATAGTATAGTATAGTATAGTATAGTATAGTATAGTATAGTTATACGAATCTTACTTGGATACAGATGATAGATAATTGGTGTTTTCCCGAGGTACTAGCCTCGGATAGTCGTGGGTCAGGGAGAAGGAAGCACATCTGGTCCAGCAATCTTTTATACACTTTTTAGGATAACAAATTATTTAAACTCTATATGGATACTTACTGTGTTTTCAATTTGGTTCTAGCGAAAATGATAGTTGTGGTAGGGTAGGGTGGGTAGGGTGGGTGGGCATGATCGAGCGTTGTCCATGATCTTTTTGGACCACGCCATCTCTTTCCCAGTGTCTGTGCAGACCACTTTGAAGACGTTTTCGAACCGTCTATAGGAGAGGAAGTTGCTGGTTGCCATTAGTAACACATATCACAGAGTGACGAGAACTTGTTCTGTGCCATCATCCTGTTGGCGATGGGCGCAGTGGCTGTAAGAGCCGAGAGTACCCCCTTGTGGACAGTGTAGAGAGCCGTCTCAAACTTTACACTTTTTCGTTTCTTTCCCACACGATTTACCGTATTTACTGGAGTGCTTAGTGTCGGAGTCTGAACTCGTAATCGATGAGTCTGACAACGATTCCAAAGAGGAGGATTTGTGTTTTCTCCTCTACTTTTTCTTTGTTCTCTTCACCCCCGTTAAACCAAACTTGAAGGGACCCTAGAAATTTGTTTGGATTAACCAATCATTGGTTTAACCGAGCTTTGGCTTCGACTTTGACAAAAACGTGGGTGCATTATGAATGTAATATACAATATATGTGCACAGTTTGATTGTTTTTTTTTATGTATATACAGTATCACCCCGTTAAACCAAGCTCAGTTAAACCAAACGATCGATTAATCCAAACCTTTTTTCGACAGCCTGGCAAAATACTATCATTTATCATATTAAAAAAATGGTGGGGTCTCAGATGACCTTATAACCACATGAAAGTTTGATTTAACATACCGGAAGTGGCCTGGGGCTCGACAATTTTGTTTGGATTCACTGATAATTTGGATTAACTGACTTTGGTTTAACCAATTTTTTATGGTAGTATTTTGCCGGGCCGCCGAAAAAAGTTTGGATTAACCGATCGTTTGGTTTAACCGAGCTTGGTTTAACGGGGTTGTACTGTATATATACATATATGTGATGTTTTATAGCATTTTATTCCGTGCGGGAGATCGGGAGTTCAATTCCCGGTTGAGTCAAATCAATGATTTACAAAATTGAAACTTATCCCTTCCTAGCTTAGGGCTCGGCATTATGAGGATAGGGCATGGACTGGTTAGCTCAGTGTAAGGATAATGCGACTAAGTGGGATATCAGATCATGGTGTTGGCGGCCTGATTTCCCAGTGGGGAGGCACTATAATGTCGGCACGACCGTGCACTGTCACAAGTCGGTACTCATCCTGATATGACCATAGATGTAGCCAGGGCGTAAAACTCCCAACAACCAACCAACCACCTGAAAAACCCAAGCTAGGTCTCTCTGCACAGCATATATTAGTGTCGACTCACCTCTGTTCCATAGACCCCACTATACCAGCTGCTTGTTATCCGAGTTTCAAAGTGTGCAATGCGTATAGAGGGGGTGTAATGACGTCATGAGGCAACTTTCGGGGGCCATATTGGATGACATACAGAAGTCTTGCAACTGCCTACACTATGGTTATTTACTGATTTGTTGGTTTATTTGTCACTGTTTTGAGCAGTTTGGCCTCAGAAGTTGTTGATAAAGTGATGTAAGTAAACACATTGGATGTAAACTGCCCAGAAGCTACCATAACACAGGAAAACTCTGTTTTACTGCATCTGCATGCATTCACAACATGGCTAGGGAGGGTGCTCGTAATCCAAGATGGCAGCCCACTGACTGCTAAGTAATGACGTACGTGCACTCCCTCTATATATCGCACTGACCGACATGCGATTGACTAGTACTAGTAGTCAGGCATTGTGATCACCAGAACTCATATATGTGGTCACGGTGCAGGTGCAGGTACGTGGCTTGATATCAGTACTCACATAGTGGTACTATTTGAAATAAAATATCACAATGAACCGAATAGACATAAAATCAAGAGAATAGACAAATAATAATAATAATAATGAGGAAAAAAACATCACATCATGTCACGATGTACGTTACCCACACCATAAAAGGTTAAGATAATCTTC
Organism: Branchipolynoe longqiensis; assembly: GCA_030323885.1. Lineage (NCBI taxonomy): Eukaryota > Metazoa > Annelida > Polychaeta > Phyllodocida > Polynoidae > Branchipolynoe > Branchipolynoe longqiensis. The sequence goes on along the minus strand of CM059193.1, from coordinate 67,381,634 downwards.
AAGTCCTCTCTTTCTGTAAATTGTATTTATATGTGTTATCAGTGAATGTATTCAGCCATGTTATCACTGTACGTGTGTGTGTGATGTGTATATATATATACACACACATCCCGTATATATAGCTCTAAATCTTTTTGAAGATTACACCTAAGTTTTTTTTCTCTCTTACAATCTAACTAAACACAATCTTATCTTGTATCGGCATCAATGTAACTCAGCACACACACACACACACGCACACACACACACACAACCACCACCCACTACCTTTCTCCTCGGATCTCACAATGGTTCTATTAGTGTAAGGATTATACACCTCTGCATGTGTAAATCATTGTGGATCCTCCACATATTAGTTGATTAAGCAGGGCAAATTTCAATCGCGAACAATTGGTCTTCCTTATTCCACTGCTCCTTGCCCTATCCTAATAATGCAGGGCGTCAGGCTAGGTAACGACAACCATCAATATGGCGGTTTGATTTCCCAGTGGGGCAACACTATGAAGTTGCCATTAGTGCGCACTGTCACAAGTAGGTTTCCGTCCTGATATGTTTGTTTGTTTGTTGTTGTTTTACGTCCTAGCAACATCTATGGTCATATCAGGACGGGTACCGACTTGTGACAGTGCGCACTCATGGCGACTCTATAGTGCTGTCCCACTGGGAAACCAGGCCGCTGACACCATGACCTGGTATCCTACTCAGTCACATTATCCTGACATTGAGCACACCAGCCCTTGCCCTCCTAATAATGCCAAGCGCCTGGCTAGGAAGCGACAAGCACCAGTTTTCAAGTCATTGGTTTGACTCGACCAAGATTCGAACCCACGACCCCAAGATCTACCAGCACGGGAGACGGACGCTCCAACTCATTCGGCCATCCCGTCTGGTCTCTCCGTCCTGATATGAGCTTAGATGTTGCCAGGATCTAAAACTCACCAACCAACCAAGTTGATTGGCCAGCTAATTGTCTCTTGATTTATTCCCCCAAACCAGTGGACCTCCCACGGCAGGCACTTTACAATTGCTGGGGCATTACACATATCTAGATAGCACCAGTTTGATGCTACAATCCACGGAATGTTCCAAATATGCGCGCCGAGATAATTTGTGATTGTGTAAACTTCCACAGAAATTTGATTACGAAAAACTGCCCCCACCCCCTCTCTCATACCCACCCACACACGCACATACATCTTAAGCAGTACCTGCTTCAAGGAAATGCCTTGTTTATTGAATGCGCGAATTAAATTATAAATGTCACTAATTTGAGTGCCAAAATAAAAGTCAATTGAATTGTTAGTACGCCGTAAAGAACCAGTTTTCAGACACTGATCCAAACACCGCGCAAGCTTGTTGTACTAACCGTTTCTCGATACTTTTCATAACGGTTTACTAGTATAGTAGTAGACATTACATGTGAATGCCTTCCTTATATGGAAATGAAGAAATTATATGACTTAATGTAAAAATGTCTTAACCTATTTATGAAATCCATCGTTCAAATTTCATCTTCGATATAAAAGTTGCACAGTCTGGTTGTTTTGAGCTTACATCATTTTTCAAAGGTTGATCCATTTTAATTTACATCACTTTAGTCTGAAGTAACTTATTTTAAATGGCTAACCTTGGAGATATTTGAAGTGCAATCAGGCACAACTAATTTTGACATGTATGTATATATATATAATAATCTGGTTGATTGCTCGATTTTTATATCCTGGCAACATATAAGGTAATATCAGGATGGGTACCAACTTGTGACAGTGCACACTCATGGCGACTTTATAGTGCTGTGCCAATGGGAGACCAGGTCACAGGCAGCATGACATTATATCCCACCCAGTCACATTATCCTGACACTGAGCCAACCAGTCCTTGTCCTGTCCTAATAATGCTGAGTGCCTGGCTAGGAAGTGTCAAGTATAATTTTTAAAGTAATTTGTTACACTGAACCAGGGTTCGAATCCTACGATCAATCAACACGGGAGACGAACGCTCAACTCATTCGGCCATCCCACGATCTACCAAAACGGGAGACGAACGCTCAACTCATTCGGCCATCCCATCTGATATATATAAAGTGATGTCAGGCATTCGTGACACACATAACCATGACGAACATCAGTTAGTGTGACTGCGTGTGTGTGTCTGTGTGCGTGGGTACCTGACAGTGATAGCATGAGATAACGCCTCCTCCCCCCCCACCCCACTTACCCCCCCCCCCCCTCACATCAGAAGATACCCGATCACATTACCACACTGACATACAGGAGTAAGAGGAATCTGATCTCGGGGTCAGCATTGGGCACTGACCGCTCAGCCCCCACCTGGGCCTGCATGGACCACTCCACAGGGGTGGTACCCCCCCCCCCCCTCACATCAGAAGATACCCGATCACATTACCACACTGACATACGGGAGTAGGAGGAATCTGATCTCGGGGTCAGCATTAGGCACCGACCGCTCAGCCCCCACCTGGGCCTGCATGGACCACTCCACAGGGGCAGTACCTCCCTCCCCCCAAACCCGCCCCCCACTACCAAGTGGTACCAAGTAGGACAGCCTGACGTCGACAAATCGCCACCCATTAACAAAGGGACGGTGGCAGAATGTGATAATTATAGTTGTCCCTAAACATTGAAATATGAGCCGAACATTTGTGTAAAATTGTTGATTCCACTTGGACTGTTACATTGTTAATATTTATATTCTGCTTTTCTCTTTAATCATCGCAAATAACATAAAACCATAGCAATGAGGTTTCAAATTATTATTACTACTGTTTATAAAGCAAGTGGCATGTGAAATGTCCTAAAATATGCCAAGCTTTGTGTGGAAAATATTTGAGTTTGTAGTCAGATTGGTTTCCATGCTATACTGCTATTTATTGGGTGTGAGCATCATTTGACATACACAAAAATGTCAGAATATGTTTATTTTCAATTATTCAGATGCAAAAGGACATACACAGTGGGGAAGCTTGTATATAGGACTTTGACAGCATTTTGATTTTGTGGTACTGATGTCACAGTATTGGTACACAACTTCTGCGAACGACCCATATATATTGCTGAGTAGTGAAGACAGCAGGTGAGTGGGGGCGCCACTAGTCACGAAGGAGAGAAAGCAATAATATTCGAACCATCTGATTATTTATATCTGCATGACTCTCTCTCTCTCTGTCTGTCTCTCTCTCTGTCTCGTATCTCTCTCTCTCTCTCTCTCTCTCTCTCTATATATATATATATATAATATATATATATATATATATATATATATATTGCTGTGAGTAGTGAAGACAACAGGTGTGTGAGGGCGCCACTAGTCACGAAGGGGAGAAAACAATAATATTCGAACTCTCTGATTATTTATATCTGCATCTGTCTATCTGTGTCTCTGTGTGTGTTTCTCTCTGTCTCTCTGCGTGTGTTTCTCTCTGTCTCTCTGCGTGTGTTTCTCTCTCTGTGTCTCTCTGTGTGTGTCTCTGTCTGTCTCTCTCTGTCTGTCTCTGTATGTCTCTAAAATATCAATTTATATAAATTAGTGGGTTGTTGAGTAAGCCCCCCATATCATGGCTGACAGAACTGAGCCTCCTCTACTTACACCTAGATGTTCATAACCAATATGTGCAGACCACCACTGCTCCATTTGTCACTGACGGTTCCAAAGACCAATGTCTGGTAGCTGTTTCTGCAGTCTCTCCCACAGTTAGAAACTAGGCGCTACCATTCCCCACCTGCTCCTGTCCAAATCGAAACAATAGCTACTAAGTACATGCGCACTGGAACTGGATCGCAACGTAGTAATAAGGAATTGCCAAACAAAAACAGAACAGCTACATAATAATCTTTACTGAGAGTGGGACCCTTGTGGCTATCTTATCACGATTTTCTTTTATTTCATTTAACTTTAATTTTTTTTTTTTTACCGTATCCTAATGTAAATCGCACCCCCCCCCCCCAATATATATAGATAAGAAAACCCATGAAAAAAAAAACAATGGTCATATTGTTTATATTCTCGGGACATTTGGTTGAATTGTTAGTAAAAACGAACCAGTAAGCACACTGGATGGCGTTATCGGTTCTTATCTGAGTAGAACAAGCGGTTCTCAGCGATAACCTTTCTACATTCTCCTCATGGTCCGTTCGCTTTGTGTAATATGACCTGACGCACACATTTTTGATTGGTTTTTAAATGCAAACAAAAGTCTGAGCAAAACCACAACAGACATTAATTATATCGACGAGAAGTTCGCTTCGCTGAATGCCAAAGAAAGATGGCAGTAATAGGTTTACCGTTAATTACCAGTAGGTTTACCGTAAATTAGCAGTAGGTCTACCGTAAATTAGCAGTAATTTTACCATTAATTAGAAGTAGATTTACAGTTAATTAGCAGTAGGTTTACCTAATTAGCAGCGGGTTTACAGTTAATTAGCGGTAGGTCTACCGTGAAATAGCAGTAGGTTTAGCATAGTGGTAGGGCAGCTGCAAATTAGCGGTAGGTTTATCTTAATTAGCAGTGGGGTTACAGTTAATTAGCAGTAGGTCTACGTTCATTAGAGGTAGGTTTAGCGTTCATTAGCAGTGTGTTTACAGTTAATTAGCAGTAGGTCTAACATGAATTAGCAGTAGGTTTAGCGTTCATTAGAAGTGGGCTTATCTTAATTAGTGGCAGGCTTACCATTAATTAGCAGTAGGTCTACTATAAATGAGCGGTAGGTTTATCGTTAATCATCAGTAGGTCTACAGTAAATTAGCAGTAATTTTACCGTTAATTAACAGTAGGTTTACCATTAATTAGCAGTAGGTTGACCTAATTAGCTGTGGGTTTACAGTTAATTAGCGGTAGGTCTACCGTGAATTAGCAGTAGGTTCAGCATTCATTAGCAGTGGTTTTACCATTAATTAGCGGTATGTCAGCCACAAATTAGCGGTAGGTCAGCCACAAATTAGCGGTAGGTCAGCCACAAATTAGCGGTAGGTTTATCTTAATTAGCAGCGGGCTTACCGTTAATCAATGGTAGGCCTACCATTAATTAGCAGTAGGTCTATCGTTAATTAGTAGTAGGCTTACCATTAATTAGCAGTAGGTTTACCTAAATTAGCAGTAGGTTTACCTAAATTAGCAGGTTTATCGTTAATTAGCAGTAGATTGACCTAAAGTAGGAGTAACCATATCATTAATTACCAGTAGGATTACCGTAAATACAACTCTCATGTGGTTTCGACTTAAAGCTGCATAGTCTGATGAAAACATCAAATTTTCAAAAACAAAACAATTATCTAGATTTCATTCTACGTATCTAATTTAGATACTAGTGCATTCATTATAGACATTTGTTGCCACATAGGCAGGAGTACTGAGGAAATTTAATAGAACCTGTTATTGCAGAAGCCTATGGAGTTTTGATGGGCTAGCCAACATTAATTTAGCATGTTTGCACTTCAAATATCTCAAAAGTTAGCCATTTAAAATCAAAATTACATCAAACTGAACTAAGGTAGATCATAGTGATCAACCTAATATATTTATCTCAGAAAATGACAGAAACACAAAACCATCGGACTATGCAACTGTAACCCGAGAGCAGACATTATTTCGTGATAATTTAAGCTGCATGTCCCAATGCAAGCAGACAATTTTCAAAACCAAAACACTCAACTAGATTCGATCCTACACATCCAACTTAGATATTGGTGAACTTGAGCATTTGCACTATATAGAAGGGGATATTATTTTTAAACCAATTTAATAGAACTTGTTACTACTGTTGAACTTGAAGCATATGGTGCAACGATGAAAGTGGTGTCCAGCAAAAATCGCGGAAATCAAACTGAGATTATTACACCGACAAGGAATTTCCGCGATAAAGCGGATTTCGCCCATTGACTTAGCACTGTCAGGGAATCGCGGAAAAATGCCGGAAGTGAGGTTTCAACTATCATTGTTGTGATCGTATTATCGCCCATACCGAACACTTTCTTGCTTGGGTTTTATGTTCTAGCAACATGTAAGGTCATATCAGAACGGGATTCGAACAAACCAATTGTTGACATAGACATCATGATTCTTGACATTTTGTTTAACATTAATCGGTAAATATTAAAAATCGCGGAAATCCGCGAAATCGCGGAGATCTTTCATCCCTGATGGTGTCAGAATTTTTATGGGCTTGCCAAAATTATTTTGGCATGTTCTCACTTCAAATATCTCCAAAGTTAGCCGTTTAAAATAAGTTACTTCAGAATAAAATTAAGTTGATTATAATGATCAATCTAATATACTTATCTCACAAAATGGCAGAAACTAAAAACCTTTGGACTATGCAACTTTAATACACTTACTCATTTAATGAACAGTGGCAACCTTTTAACGAGGGGGGGCGCAATAAAGGTCGGGGATTTCTTTGAATGCAACAAGTCAGTTTCAGTCAAAACATACGAAAAAATAGTCATTACAACGTCAGTTGTCACCAGGAATGGTGTTCAATAGCTAAATTGAGTACTTATATGTATATGTATATCAGCGTTCAAATTAAGAGCTTGACCGCGTGTCCGAGACAAGTAGAATAGTCTTGAGCTTGTCCGTTGGACAATAGTCTAGATTACCGTTCCGACTGCGCATGCACTGAAAACGGTGCTGGCAGCAAAGCAAAGGCGTACAGCCATTGAGTGTGCCAATACGTGTAGGGCAAAACTTCGATTTTATTCAAAATTAATTAAAAAATATATAACAATTTGGCAAAAACATGGATGGATGGATGGATGCAATATAATAATATAATGAATATGTTTAAGACACAACTGTCCATAAATAAGCATTTTGAGCTAAGAAACATCCAATTTCAGTCACTTTACAGGCTGATGTTTACATCACCATTGATTAGACATAAGCAATTCTTGTTCTAAATATTAAAATGTCAAAGGTATCAACAAAAACTTGTTTCAAAGAAATATATAACCAATATCTGATTAACCCTACTCGTTTTCTATTTCTACATATGTCATTAACCATAGGATATAAATAAAAACATGAATAAGATAAGTAACACTGACTCTGGCTATGGCTCTAACACTAGTCTGAGTGCCCGGATTTGTCTAAATCTAAATGCACATGGCATAAGATGTGCTGACTATATTGATGTAAATGCAATGCTGGATAATAGATTAATATCTTAATTTATTATATATATTTTTTTAGTTTGTCTTCTATGTTTCAAACAAGAGCTGAGATGAGCTGAAACTAACACATTTCATAACTGCACCCAGTGTATTAGCATGTGCCATGTACTTCTCGTGGTTTGTTTTGCTGTGACGCATCCCACAATGCACCGCGCCACTGTAATGGTGATGTAGTCTATTGACAATTTTGTGCTGAAAAGCCGGTATTTCGTGATTAGGTGCTGTTTGTGCTGCTGAACTGTGCTGGACAAGTGAAAATTCAGACGGACAAGTGAAAATCACACCATTGGGAGCCAAGGACGCAGATACATATTTCAAATACTCTTGACATTTTGTGATTCAGGGAAGTGCCCAACATTGTGGCGACCTGTCGTCGCAGCTGACTGGTAGTACCAGGTTAGGCCTACTTACCACTCCACGATACTTGGGAGGCAGAATGCCGCAGTAGAACGGGATGAACGAGCTGCAGATGAGAACCTGCAGAGACACAACCACACCCGCATTTAAACCAGCACCAGACTTCCTGCCAGAGAATTCACTTAGAGACGAAGAATGCAAAAGTTTTGGGTTTCTCCCATATTATCAGGTTTTAGATGAATATACCATGCTGCTCGACGTGATCTACCCTACCTGGGTTTAAAATATGTTATGCGTTAAAGTTGCATAGTCCGATGGTTTTGAGTTCCTGTCATTTTCATTTTCTGAGATAAACATATCAGATTGATTGTTGTCATCTACTGTGCATGAGTTCAAAGTAACTTTTATTTTAAATGGCTAACTTTTGAGATATTTGAAGTACAAACATGTCAAATCAGTTTGGACAAGCCTGCAAAAACATACACATCATAGACTTCTGCAGCAACAGATTCTAATATTAAATAAATTGATTCAGTACTCACTTCTATGCAGAAACTTTAATGTTTAATAAATGCATCAATATCTAAGTTAGATATGTAGAATCAAATCTAGATAATTGTTTTTCTTTTGAAATTTTGATACTTTATCAAACTATCCAGCTTTAAATGGTTAGCTTTGGAAATAGTTGAAGTGAAAACATGCAAAATGAATGCGAGTATTCATAGTTCCGCTGGTTCCCCCCCCCCCCACCTTTGCCTTTCAAAAGACGAATAATGGGAACAGGAGACATGGGTTGGTTTGAGGGTTGTTGTCCCCTTCCCCTAACCCACCTGTTGGGTTTTTAATTGACTAATCATGGGGAAGGGGGAATAAGCTTTAAATACAAAATTAAGCACCCCGTTCACCCATTAAAAGACTGAGTGTGGCACGCAGTGGGGGTGAGTACCCGGTTACATAACAGCAACACCTCTCTAGTGGGGCGGGCGCCACTCCACCAATGCAGCAGTCAGGAGGAAGTCAGAAACATTTATTCCCGTCTGAGCATCTGGGTTCTTCTTCAGTGCTGGTCCTAATTGGTTGGCCCCTCACAGTGTAACTGTTTTCTTCTAAATTTATTCTCCTTTTCATACCAAATGAAGAAAATTCCTTTCATTATACCCTAAAGAAGCAATGACAGCAATCCAGTGAGAAAAAAAGGTTTGGTTTATTTTTTATTGCAAAGATAGATTCATTTGTCACGCAAATATGACAGCTAAAAATGGGACTGGTGAAACTGGACTGCTTGTGTTGAAAACTACTTCATTGCAGACCAAAATATTCAAACATAGCTAGTTTATTTGCAAAGTTGTAACATGCAAAAATGTCAGAAAACTAATTTTAGGACTGTTGAGTGCCTGTGTGTAAAACAACGATGCTTGAAAGTGAGCATAACGCATGTTTCATGAGGTGTCATGTCATGAAACACGCGTTCACCTTCAATTTTCACAATATCCAACCATGCAAGCCAGGAAAAACTGTCCTGCTTTAAATAGCATAGCATCATAGATGCCTAGTTCTGAACACAAAAGTTATAATATTATTTCCTATAATGCATTAAAAACTTTGTGTCACAGATGAAACACACGTAATGGCAAAAATCTATTTTGCGATACAAAATCCAACAATGGATCAAATCTCTTCTCACCATGATTTTCAAATATACCGTGGGCATCTACACACCTACTGATGATGTGGTGTCAAGTCATAAACAGGATGTTGTGCTATGATGCTATTACTGTGGCATGTCACACATCGATGAAGAAGAAACATGCGTTCACCTGTTGTCATCTTCATCCTCTAAGTCATCACAATATCTTTTTCTACATAAGAAAACTTATAACACTCAAAAGAAATATTTGAATGTGTACAAATAATGCCCTGAACAAATACATTTTTTGCATGCTATTAGCAGTTTCTTACCTAAGTCATTATTGCGTGACACATGAAACATGCATAACATGTTACATGAAACATGTGTTACAATTCTAAGAACAGAAGTTAGGGAAATGTTCCAAGATTACTTTGAAATATGTCCACAGCATCAAAAACTAAGAAGCATATATACTTTTTCATCATCTGTGGTGCTTGTTTCATCATGAAGGAACAACTTTTCCTTTCCATGTAACGCATGTTTCAGTGCCACAATTTTATATGTTCTCTGTTCTACTCTCAAGTGGACGAACACTCATAAAATTGGACTTAGTTACTCCTAGTGACTGCTGTTCAAAACCTAACTAGGAAATAATAATGGTCTTGTTCTAAATATTACATAATGAGGGTTTTTGTGTCAGGCCAAAACATGCGTAACAGTATCCACTTGGTCATGTTCGAAGCCCCTTATTTGCAGTCGGGATCCAAGGTGCAAACTGCTTTTTTTTAAATTGTGTCTTAAAATTGGATGCATGTGGAACACAACAAGCCTAATTGGGATAGGCATAACATATTTCAGTTTTGACCTCCGATTTCCTCTTTTTAGGCCCAGCACTGAAGAAGAACCCATTTATACTTGCATAATGCGTTATACATCATATAATATTCACACACACATACACAGCCTTGTTTGTTCGTTTAATGACATTGGCTATTGGGGGGTGGGGGGTGGGGGGTTCACACACACTTTTTGTTTATCCCACTTTGAAAATGGCTGATTATAGATCTGCCTTTCCCACACACCCACACCCACACAAGATGACTTTTTGTGTGTTTTAAACCCGGTTCATCAGGCTGATCACGAAAACCAGCCACCCACATCCACACCCACAACCTGACCATTGGTGACAAGCTGCTGACCTGAATGAGCTCCTCCTTGCTCTCAAACTGGTTGACGATGACGTTCTGTCGGTCCGACACGCGGGTCAGCGAGATGTTGAGGCGGCCCGTGGCGATCTGGTGTGCATTGGGCGGCAGGAACTTCTCAAGCCCCTCCCGCAGGTGCTTCCCGATGTTGAAGCTCGGGTGCAGGGGGCCCAGAGCCCGTTGCCTCGCCTTGGACGCAATACGCAGCGTGTAGGTGGTGGCGTCACCTGCAGATCGATATTCATTTGATTTGAGTTTTATAAACAAAATTGAGTTTTATTTTTTTTTAAATAAAAAATGTTAAGTTATTTAAAGACGCCTCTAGAGCACAATGGCTTTTTGTTATTATTGGCTATTCGATGTCAAACATATGGTCATTCTGACATTTCTTTCAAGGAAACCCACTGCCGCCAGATAGGGTACCCTTTCCGATAAGCAGCAGGGGGTCTTTTATGTGCACTTTCCCACACACAGGACAGCATATACCACATCATTTAATGAACCACTTGTGGACCACTGGTTGAGTTTGATTTAAACACAAAGATGTGAGGTAACTGTATGGCTTTCCCAAGGAGTGCTCTTCCACTGGAAGTACAGCCAAGCAACCAATGTTACATTAAAGTTGCATAGTCCGAGGGTTTCGAGTTTCTGTCATTTTCTGAGATAGATATATCAGGTTGATCGTTCTAACCTATGCTACTTTAGCTTGAAGTAACTTTTATTTTAAATGGCTACCGTTTGATATATATCTGAAGTGTGAACATGCAAAATGGCCTTGAGTATTCTCTCCTATGTGGCGACAAATGTTTGATAAGTGCATCAATATCCAAATTCTAGATAATTGATTTGGTTTTCAAAATTTGATGTTTTCATCAGACTATGACGCTTTAACCAAAAGCACATCGTACGGCAAATGTATGACTTTCACAAGCAACCAATGTCACATAAAACTAAAGACATGGTTCATCCATTACTACAACAAATCGACAATTGAAATTTGTACAGGTTTAGAATTAGCTACTCCAAACAGGCTGTCATTAGTGACTCAGCCAGGCTGCATGAAACCTGGCAGGAGATGGCACTGAACCCCTATGTCTTTGGTGTGGCAGTGATTGGTGTGTTAAACAGTTACTAAAATGATCTAACAATGGCAGAACAGAAGACAGTTTGAGCCTCATTTTGAGACCAAACCTCTTGAGATACATGTGATAGAAGTGAGGAAAAATTCAAAAGGAGAAGTTGGAAGATAAGATTTCAAAGTGACCAAGACAAAAATTCCAGGTTCAACACCTATCAAATTGAAGAGCAAGCTTTTTGCTATTACATCAGCATAAAAAAAAAGTATATTCATTCATGGCATGCAAATCAACAAGCTGAAGAAGATAGCTTGAAGCAGGATAATCCAATAAAAGCATATAATATCTGAAATACTTACATATCCAACTTAAATAATAGTGTATTTAATCAACATTTATGTAATGAATAGAAACAATACTAATTCAATTTACTAGAACCTGTCACTGTTAAAGCATTTCAATGTTAATTTTGGCGCCAAAATTAATTTGGCATGTTATGTACTTATCACTTCAAATAACGTCAAAGTTAACCCTTTCAAATAAAAACATATTTCGAAAGAAAGCAAGGTAATGATCAACCCAATATATTTATGTTAAAAAACAACAAAAACGAGGCAAAACTCAAAATCATCAGACTATGCAGCTTTAATACAGGTCTTCTGAGTACCACTGGTCCCTCAGCAAGGACTGAAAGTGAGACTTGGCAAGGTTTCGGTATACTAATCGGTAAACTAGTCATACTTATACTAGCTATGGCATAGCGAAAGTTGGGGAAGGTCCCCACACCGAGTCCTAGCATTCATTGGAGACTATATACTTTAAACTCGCGTTGTATCTGCACTCATATGCCCCCACATCTTTGGATGTTGAACTTGCTTTGTGTGGTGGTGATAAGCTGTAAGCGCGCTGGCCACATGAACCATACTTTAATTAAAGGAGCAAACACACTGACTAACTTTACACCTCTTACTGACATTGTTCACACCCATGAGAAAATACTATAAATATATACCATACTATAAATAGAGGACATAGATGATATAGTCTGCTTAGCTACTTAGTGTGTATACAATAATACATACTCTGCAGTGACGTTTCATGTTTTAATTTGAAGTTCATCCTTAAGTTAAAGGCTGATCTCTTCACATATCCTGGTACCGTGGCCCTGGGTATTCAAACCGCTTGGTTGCATTCATAAATGTCCCACCACCCACGTCCTGTTCACAATTAAAATGTGTCATTAATTAGCCTAAAAAGATGTCCCAGGCCATGGACGTTGGACACCACATGTAACATGGCATAAGCACTCGGTCTATATTATTTATAAGCCAACGTACTATGTCAAATATTACATCATTTATTTATATATACATAGCCTTTAGAATCGTGTACTTTAAAATAATATGTAAATAACTTCATTTAAAATTAGTACTATTACGTACACTGATGGTGCTACAGGACATGTCAAAATTCTATGAGGAGATCTTCAATCTAATCTTGAGTCAGGTTATTCAATCACACACCATGTGTCACTTGGTCGAGTCACATAAACATTCATGATCATATCAACTTCATAAGTTTATGAAATTATAAATAATACACATTGAATGATATTCTGAATATGTAATTTACACACTATTTGCCATTAAGTAATGGTGATTAAGTTCAATTGAACCGTTACAGTTTACTAGGACTCGTAGTGTTAATAAAACTACTACTTACTACTAGTACTAGTCTAGGCTAGTACTACTACTAGTCAGTCTAGTGAGTAGTATTACTATTAGGAGGGTGGGTGTGTCAATGTGACTGTCTGAATGTCAATGTCCGAATCATGAATACATTGTGATTTGATAATTAGATATTAGTACACTAACGAAAATAGTCGCTTTGTCAAAGGATTAACGGAATTAGAGAATGACAAGCACACGCAATTATAAGTAATCGGTTTACCTACCAAGACAGGAATCGGTGATCATAGCAGACGCAACTAAAGCACCTGCACTGGCCCCGCAAACCTGGTCGGCAATCAGATGTGGCGCATATTGTTTTACACAGCTTGCAACTCCGACATGGTAAATCCCAAGGAAACCACAACCTGCGAACGACAGGTTGAAGTTCCCTCCGTTTTCTGATCCTCCACGCCATATTCTTTTCCTGCTGGCGTCAGCAACCATTGTCCGTTGTGGTGGTGTTGTGTATGTCCTTGAGAACAACACTATATAATTACGTTGGTGTGGTCCTCCTGGCTTAAGTTGGGTGTGTTTTGGTTTTGGAGAATGGACTGACCTGACCTCTGAAGAGTAGGAAGCAAAGACGTTGATTGGTTGCTGAAACCGTGCCTCCAAACTAAGCCAATCAGACGCCAGCTGTATCGCGTGAGACTGTGCTATCCACAGCGTAGGGATGCAATCAGAACATAGGTTCAAAGGAAAGTACTCTATACCGCTGCTTGAAGAATCTTATAGACTCTTACGTCACATGTAGCGCCCAGAGAATCATCGCAGTGTTGATTTCAGGAGTACCTTCCTGATTATTTACTGTCGATTCTCCACCCTCGTGGTACGGGTTTATTCCCGCCATTCATGGGCTACCCCTGGACAAATCTACATTTTCCTCGTCCCTGCCCGGGGGTACGGGAGTTGTTATTCCAAGAGTAATTCAGTAGGTCACACCAAAGACAAAAACATACTCTTAGTAAGAATAGACACTAATTGCGATGATATAAGTTCCGTCCTCTAGTCAAGGGTTGGATGCAATGCCAATGGTTCTCCACTTGTCCAGATGGTGTGGTGTTCTGACAGACTGAATAATTCAAGCCTGTCCACTGTGAAATATTTGTAAACCATGATGTTCTTGGTCTCCCTCTCCCTCTGCTGCCATTCACCTTCCCTTCCAACAATGTATGGTATATTGAACTCTGACAAATGATGTGGCCAAAATAAATAAGTTTCTTATTTTTAATTTTTCTGAGAACTTCTTTGTTGGTGATCTTCTTTGTCCATGATATTTTCATCATCCTTCAATAAGTCCACATCTCAAATACTGCTAAACGTTTGTACATTTTCTTAGAGATTGTCCATGTCTCAGCCCCATACATTAGAGTAGACCACACATAACACTGAAGAATACGCTTCCTTGTAGGTATTAATATCTTACTTGATGTTAGCACTCTATACATTTTGGAGAATGTTGTTCGGCTATTGTTATCCTTCTCTTAATTTCTTCCTCACATCTCCCATCATTTGTAATCTTTTGTCCGAGATATATGAATTCGGATACTTGTTCTATGTTTGTGCCATGTATGGTTATATTGATATATCTAAGATTGTTGACGTTCATGCCACCTATTGTCACTCCCTTATTGCAATCTTCAATGTGTCTGAAAATCATCTCTGTGTACAGGTTAAAAAGACATGGTGACAATACACAGCCCTGGCAAACTCCTCGTTTAATCATAACTTCATCTGATAGGCCCTGCTGCATTTTTATAAATGCACATTGTGTCCAGTATAAGTTAACAATTATTTTTAAGTCTTTGCCATTGACACCAATATCTTGTAAACATTTGATTAACATTTCATGATTGACTCGGTCGAAGGCCTTCTCATAGTCAATAAAGCAGGCATGAACATCCTGGTTCATTTCACAATAACGTTCATAAATCATTCTCATATTGAAAATCCCTTCATGTGTACCTCTTCCAGATATAAACCCCCTTTGTACGTTACTTCTCCCCCTGATGGCATACACATTTCAAAATAACATAAGTTACTGTTTGGTGTACATTGGTTAAACCAAAAGCCTAAAGCTAAGATTCCTTTTAGGTGGTATGCGAATGCGGTATATGCCTCATAGATATATGCCAACCCCCAATAGCCGATGTTTACACACCAAAAAAGTTACCCATAACATTTTTGGGGGGTTTTCCTCCAAATCTGTGAAGGAAGATCAAAGTTAGTATTGTTTTCTATGGCAAACGCAGCAGTATTCGCATTTGCACCGATCGGTCCAAGGGTCGATCCATTTGCCGCATTCGCATTCGCGTTCGTTTTCACATTCGGACTTATGGAAGCACCACTATTCTATTACATACTTTTCGATTTTATTACCGCATTCACATTCGCATATCGCATACGGCATACCGCGTATAAGGAATCTTAGCTTAAGGTGGCAATGCTAATAATAAATATGCTAATTAAAAACACTCAGCATTTGTTATGGTCAAACTTGTGAGGTAAAGTGTCTGGTTCGAGTGTCTGACTTTTTCTGGTTAGACTCCTAATCTGAAGGTCGGTGGTTCGATTCCCCATGCCCCCACCTCTGCCAATTTGGATTTCCACCGCTGTGGATAACTTACAGTGTCATCAAAGGCCAGTTCCTCTCATACCATGTCTATGACTATGTGGTGTGGGAGGTTAAAAATCCCTTGGGTCGGTAAAAGTGTAGGCTCGGGTTTTCTATCGCCAAACTGTCTATTGGTGAAAACAAGTCTATTCACACTTATCCATGATAGGCAGTATAAATTTTCAAGAAAGAAAAAAAGAAAGTGGCACAGCCACAGGTCATGTTTGGCAGGGTGGATCTTTTATCTAGGAGGGAGCCCGCCAGCATTTCACTTTCTACTCCTCTGTCCGTGTCTTTGGCTCGCCGGATGATCACCATAGAGCAAAGAGACACAGTTCTTTGACTCAACTCTCCTCATTTCTCTGTTCTATACTCTGCCCGTTTTTTTCCTCCTGGGCTTACTTCTCCCCCTGATAAAAGAGTTGTTTGCTTGGGAGGGGCCCTGTATCTTATTGTTTCTCTCACTATGTTCTTGTTGCTGGAACCTGCGGGACCCACCTTTACCTGTCCCTTCCTCCTGAACCCTTGCCGCTGTTGCTGGATATGAGTGCTCTAGCTGCTACCGCCGGACCGGAGTGATTCGGGACCGCCCCAAAGATTCATCGTTTTGAATGTTGTAAAGACATCCCCAGCTTCTACAACTGCCCCACCTAAAGATTAATCTTCAACCAAAGATTGGACTGATTTATCAGGGCCTTTCTATAATGCTGCAGTTTTGCAGCCAGTAAGATTCTCTGTGGCGGAGTGGTTAGAGTGTCTAACTTTTTTCTAGGTCAGACTCCTAATCTGAGGGTCGGCGGTTTGATTCCCCGTGCCCCCAGCTCTGCCAATTTGTATTTCCACCGCTGCGTATAAGTTACAGCGTCATCAAAGGCCAGTTGCTCTCATACCATGTCAATAGCCGTGTTTACACGGGGAATTGTGAAACGATCTAGACAAATCGATTTATATGAAGCGATGTAGTGGCGCGTTTACACGAGCGAGTTCGAAAGTGTGTCGGCGACCGGGAACCAGCAGCCTTAGTGTTGTGCCTGTAGCCGGCAAGCACTGCTATTTGTTTAGTTTACACAAGTCAATTCGAGGCCGATGTAGCTGCTACGTTAATATCGCTTGGAATTTAAGGTTAATTTAATTAAATTTCATTATTTGAGTATGTAATTCTGTTAAATATGATCGTATTCACTAGATTTCGGCCTAATCGAGCCCTAACACTGCCAGGCACCAGCGATTAGTTACAGCTGAGCCTGTTGCCGGCAAGCACTACTATTTTATACTATCGCCGCCCGGGAACCAGATGAATCGCTTCATCTATACTACCTCGCAAGGTGGTATACATGTACCGATTTATATGAATGGATTCAGCCCTAAAACGCCACAGCGTCGCTTCTCCATGGCAAATGTGAGTCGATCTCGCAAGTCGTTTTATATTAAGCGTTTTAAATCGCCTGTGTAAACAGGGCTTATGTGGTGTGGGAGGTTAAAAATCCATTGGGTCGGTAAAAGTGTAGGCTCGGGCTTTCTATCGACCAGCATTGGAATGAGGAAGACCAGTCGTCTATGACTGAAATTTCCCCTGCTTAAACAACTAATGGAGAAAAAAAAGAAGAAAAAAAAAACAACAACAAAAAACCGTCGTATGGTTATGTAGGAACCCCCCAAAAGCAAGCAAGCAAACGTGGACAGAGCCTGAGTGTCTATTCTTATGCGATGATAAGGTATAGGATATGGTATTTTGCCTAACCAGATACAAATAAGTATATATCCAGATCCATTTTTAGCCTAGAAGTTTCCAACCATGATAGTAAAATGATCAATCATATATTTGTATATAATGAACCATATCGCCACGTTAAAATTAATTTACGACACTATCATTGGCGCCACCTTTGGATTAGGCAGCTAACTATTCCCTATAACTTGTTTCCGGAAAAGCACGCAATTTGCATCTTACCAGCGAAACCACAACATGGCCACCCCCAGTAGGCTTATCTTCAACTTTAGAACCGTGTTTCATCGAATTTCTAATCACTCGTTTGCCATTACCAGGAACACATTAATAACGTTATCCAAAGCCCCGATTATCAGGAGGGGCGGGCTTTTATTTGCAGGAGGTGTAATCTTTTCACAAGCGGATGATCGCACAGCTACGGACAAGAAAAGTAATAAACTGAAGCTGAAGGTGGGTCAACAACAATGAGTTGAATGACACAACTTGAACCTTCAACCTCTGTTCTTAAATAGTTCGACACCCCTGCCCCTGGAACGGGAGAACTTAACAGCAACAACAAATAACAAAACAATGGGCTGTCAAAAGGCTAACAATAGTTATTTTGTTTGGCGTTATAGTGGCCCTCGAAACACAGACACCATGATAATCCTAGACCTACTACTAACTACTAGTGTTGATAAGACATAAGTTGTGATTAAAACAAAAAGTGGTTTTGCTACGTAGATCAGCTAAAATTTCAAAACACAACAAACAGTATAAATTTAAGCTCTTTCAATAGATCTTGCTGCGACAAACTCAAATCTGTTGTAATTTTGAAAATATCTTAAAAGGGGAGAAAGTTATGGCATTTCTAATGTCGGCTTAATAGAGGGTATTCCTATGACGTCATCAACCGGAAGAGCGGCCATTGTGGCGATATCAACCAGTAAACAACCTGCCAGTTGAAGTAACATAGTAGATCATTCTTTCAGTTTTATTCCAAATTAATAGAAATGCAGAACACTCATCATCATCACGCTGTCAGTCGCGATGCAACAAAGACTGCTTTATTTACTTGACTGCCGCTCTCCAATTAGCTCTCTTCTGTGAGAGTGATGTTCATGAGTCGGTCTTAATGTCTCTCAGCTTCAGGTTTCTCTTGATGGTATCCTTGAACCGGAGACGAGGGTGCCCTCTCTTTCTGTAACCAGAAGACAGTTGAGAATAGAGGATCTGCTTTGGTAGCCTGTTTGATGACATCCTCATGAGGTGTCCAGTCCACTGGAGATTCTTTTTGATCTTCCATAGAGGGCAGCCCCGTCTGTTCGAGTATTTCCTTATTTGTCCGTTCATGATTGAACGCAGATGTCGCATCATGAAGGCATGCAGCTTTTTCACCTATCGTCTGTACACTGTCCAAGCCTCGGCTCCGTATAGTAGGGTGGATAGCACAATTGCACGGTAGATCTTGCCTTTGACCCGCATGGACACAGGGTGGTTGTCCCAGAGTTTCTGGTGTAGTCAGCTGAAAGATGGGCTACCCTTGGCCATCCCCTCTGTATTTCAGCATCAATGCGTCCATCACTTGATATAGTGCTTCCAAGGTAGGTGAATTCCGGAACAGAGTTCAGCTTGTTTCCGTCAGCCATGATATCCTCCTCTCGGGTTCTTGTAGAGTTGGGTTGGTACAGCGCCTCCGTCTTCTTGATGTTAATCTTCTGGCCAAACTTCTTTGATGCATCGGAGAAAGCGTCCACTATTTTCTGGATCTCTTCAGTAGAGTGGGCAACCAGTGCACTGTCATCTGCGAATAGCAGCTCTCTCACCAGTATCCGAGTAGTCTTGGTCTTCGCTCTGAAGTGTGCGACATTGAATAGGTCAGCATCCTGTCTGGACTGTATATAGATGCCATCCCCCATGTCTCAGAAAGCCTCGTTGAGCATTGCTGATAGGAAGATGGAGAAGAGCGTGGGGGCCAGTACGCAACCTTGCTTGACCCCATTAGTAACCCCAAACGATTCCGAGACTTCCCCTCCAACACTAATGTTCGCCATCATTCCTGTATGTAGAGCCTCGATCGAGCAGAACCCTAACCTTATAAATTTAATATAATCTAGTCGTTGGATATGTTTTCTATCTGTGTTCCAAGCGGTTTGTGGCTAGGTGGTGTGGTTTTAGAAATATTTCACTTTTTCTGTATGAAGATTGCTCACGGCCATTGACAATGCATTGAGTTTGCCGGTACGCGCAGTGCAAAACGTCTATTTTATTCAAAATTAATAGAAATGCAGAAGCCTAACCATATAAATTTAATATAATCTATTTGTTGAATATGTTTTCTATATGTGTACCAAGCGATTTGTTTCTAGGTGGTGTGGTTTTAGAGATATTTCACTTTTTATGTATGAAGATTGCCCACAACCATTGACAATGCATTGAGTTTGCCGGTACGTGCAGTGCAAAACGTCTATTTTATTCAAAATTAATAGAAATGCAGAAGCCTAACCTTATAAATTTAATGTACTCTATTCGTTGAATATGTTTTCTATATGTGTACCAGGCAGTTTGTTTCTAGGTGGTGTGGTTTTAGAGATATTTCACTTTTTCTGTATGAACATTGCTCACTGCCATTGACAGTCACAATGCATTGAGTTGTTGGGTTTGTTATTGTGGGTTCTATCGCCACAATGGCCGCACTTCCGTTTACCGTGACTTCAGTGCATACCCTCTATTGTAATTTAGCCTGGATTCACCATTATAATAAACTGTGACCTTTGCCACATTGTCACAGCTTTCTATGCTCTAAGTAGTTTGATTTTGGTCGTTTAATGTATATTTTCGGTGATGTTAGTGCATGTTCTTTACAGTCATATGAAATTCATGAAAATATTCCTATGCGAAAGTACTTTAATCAATGCCGGAATGGTGAACATGCAGGAACATGTTACTATAGACATGGTGACCGACGCGCCCCTATCGGGATCTGACATACCTAGTTTTGCTGTAATTTCTTTTAGGCAGTGGCTATGCGTACGTGAGCCGTATTCATAGCCTGCAGGTGTGGAGACGTACAGCAGTGTTTGCGCATGCACTCTAGTTCCTTACATATCTTTAGCCTTCGTGGCTACCCTTATGTGAATTTTATGGGAAAACTTCGATTTTATTCAAAATTAATAGAAATACATAACAATTTGGCATAAACATGTATTCACACATGCAATATAATGGATCTGAGGAATATATTTAAGACAAAACTAGCCATAGTTAAACATTTTGAGCTAAGCAACATACAATTCCACACAAAACAATCAGCGTTGGCAGCAAAGCAAAGGCTGCAGCCATTGAGTTTGCCGATAGGCGTAGGGCAAAACTTCGATTTTATTCAAATTAATTTTTTTTAAATACATAACAATTTGGCACAAACATGGATGTATGGATGCAATATAATAATATAATGAATATGTTTAAGACACAACTCTCCATAATTAAGCATTTTGAGCTACATACAATTTCAGTCACTTTACAGGCTGATGTTTACATCATGATTGATTGGACATAAGTAATTCTTGTTCTAAATATTAAAATGTCAAATGTTTTAATATCTTAATTTATTATATATATTGTTTTAATTGGTATTCTACTATGTTTTAAACAAGAGCTGAGATGAGCTGAAAGTAGCACATTTCATAGAGCTGCACACCCGCATTTCTCAATGTCAACAGTGTAGTGGCAAATTTCAAACGGACGTGCGCCAGGGACTTAAATGGTTTGACAGTTACCTAAGCAATAGACTACATCACGGTTCCAGCGGCGCGGTGCATTGTGGGATGCATCAGAGCAAAACATACCCCCCAAAAGCACATGGCACTGGATGCAGCTATGAAATGTGCTAGTTTCAGATCATCTCAGCTCTTGTTTGGAACATAGAATACCAGCTAAAAAAATATATATAATAAATTAAGATATTAATCTTTTATCCAGCATTGCATTTACATCAATATAATCAGCACATCTTATGCCATGTGCATTTAGATTTAGAAAGATCTAGGCACTCAGACTAGTTTTAGAGCCATAGCCAGTGTACTCAATGCATTGTCAATGGCAGTGAGCAATCTCCATACAGAAAAAGTAAAATATTGATAAAACCACACCACCTAGAGACAAACCGCTTGGAACACATATAGAAAACATGTTTATCAAAAAGATTATATTAAATTGATATGGTTAGGGTTTTGGATTTCTATTAATTTTGAATAAAACTGATGTTTTTCACTGCGCGTACAGGCAAACTCAATGGCCGTACGCCTTTGCTTTGCTCCCATCGCCGTTTTCAGCGCATGCGCAGTCGGAACCATGATCTAGTTTATAGAAAGCAATTTACATACATAAACGGTAAATGATCCAAACTAAACTCAAGTCATCCATGGTGTTTCCCAAGGTTCTGTCCTCGGACCTCTCCTGTTTTTGATCTACACAAATGATGTAGTCAACTGTACAAAACAAGATGTCAAAACAAGGTTATTTGCAGATGATACCAATGGCTTCATAACCTCAAATTCACCCAAACAATTAAAACATTCAATTAATACATTCCTTTCAGATATATTTAACTGAAGCTACTTCATGGAGACAACTGCAATGGTAACAAATTAACAGTAAACCTATGCAAAACATGCTACACAATATTTAAAAGCAGAAGTACAACCATTCCTGATTACCTAAGCAACATAAAGAGAAACTAACACAATAAAAAGAGTCCTATCTGTGAAATACCTAAGTATAATTCTAGATGGAAACCTCAACTGGGAGAACTTAAGTAATTCAATCATTAAAACAGCTAACTCATTAAAAATAATCAGATGACTGGTACATGAGGAAAATAAAAAATTACTATGCATATGTTTACTCCAAAATTCAGTATGTTATAGAGGTGTATGGGAGAGCCAAGTTATCAACCCTAAAAAAGGTACAGACACAACAAAACAGAGCCTTGAAAATACTGTATAGCAAAGACTATCTCACCCCAACTAAATCACTTCATAAAGACCTGGACTTACTTATGGTAACTGACATTTAAAAAATATACATTGCAAAATTTGTTTACAAGCAAAAGAATGGCCTCCTCCCTGAAATATTTGATAATCTCTTCAAAGAAAACAATCAGGTCCATTCCCATAACACACAACATACATACATCACAAGCACACTAGAAACAAATATGGCAAAATAACAACTGGAAACCAAGGAACCAATATCTGGAACTCAATACCAGTAGAAATTAGAAACCTTAAAACTGAAAAACTTCTGTAAAAAAACTAAAGATAAGCTATCTAAAGATAAGCTATCTCAATGCATGCTAAATCAATTACCAGTAAAGGATATATATAATAGGACATAGTTGTCATTAACTAGTCACATAATTTAAAATATCAATGGCTATGGCAAAGAACATCAAATTTACCCCTATTAACATACATACAAAATATTTGATAATCTCTTCAAAGAAAACAATCAGGTCCATTCCCATAACACGCAACAGATAAATAACATACATCACAAACACACTAGAAACAAATATGGCAAAATAACAACTGGAAACCAAGGAACCAATATCTGGAACTCAATACCAGTACAAATTAGAAACCTTAAAACTGAAAAACTTCTGTAAAAAAAACTAAAGATAAGCTATCTCAATGCATGCTAAATCAATTACCAGTAAAGAATATATATAATAGGACATAGTTGTCATTAACTAGTTGCATAATTTAAAATATCAATGGCTATGGCAAATAACATCAAATTTACCCCTATTAACATACATGCAAAATAACTACTGATACTGCATGTAAGTACATGAATCTATGACACAATATACATATAATATTCCTATCATTACTTTGTTTTTTACTAACTGTGAAGACATGCATAAGTATCTCATCATAATCATTAGTTAAAAATGTAGCTTACGGTTAATCATCTGTTATTGTCATCACTTGTTCATTCACATCATGGAGACCAGCTAGATAAGCATCGCTTTTCTGGGATCCTTTCTGTCTGTAAGGAATTTGTATGCATTTATTGTATCACCTCAGTTTATTCTAAACATACCTTGCAGAGAGTTAAAATAATTGAATTGCCATGCACGCGCACCCTCATGTACGCCTAGAATGCCAGGCTACGTGTACGGCTGACGTATGCCTAGACACTACGTTTTTTAAATTAAAATTTCTTTTAGCCCACACGTTTAAGTTACAAGTATAAAATAATGTGTAACAGTGAAACATGTATAATACGGTATATCGATTCGATCATACATCTCAAACTTATTAAACTAAACTCGAAAGACAAGGTTAATTACTTAACTAAGCCTAAGACTCACAAATTCTCTAAGTAATGGTACATTTATTAATCCTTTGTTTCTGCATAGAAGGACATTCTGGGCCAAATTTAATATACATTCTTAGTATGGTACTGTCTATCACTGTCTGTAGTATCTGCTCTATTGGGTCCAACATTGCCGTCTGCATGCTGCAATTAATTATATTTAAAATTAGACATTTGTCTTAAAGGTTACTTCAAACTAAAGTACTGTAGATTTAACGACCTACATAATATATTTAGCTACAAATCTGTCGTAAATGGGAAACCATCAGACTGCAACTTTAACACGCAAGTAACATAATCCATACGTTTAAATTAACCATGATCAAAAGCATTACATCATGTATTACAAGTCCTTAAAACTTTTCTCTCCAAGTAGACGAAACTTTTTTTTTTTAAATCTACCTAATGTATATTTTGTATTCAGGCGGTGGACCCTGAGACACTTACATCAAGCTATCTGATAAGAAATGCAGCTTCAGTCAGTATTGACTCTGCCAGCATATTGTTAACACAGACGGCTACCACCCTGCTCCAACTACACAGGCAATATGTAGAGGTAGGTTTTTCATAGTATCTTACAAATGACAAAAGTTATGTGTAATTGACGGCATCATACAATAAATTCTATAGTATAAAAACAAAATTACCAAGCGATAAATCAATTCTTGAATTCTAGAAAGTGACATTACTAATTTATATATATATTATATGAAACCCAGTTATCAATATTAAACTACTTTTCTTTAAATATTAAAAAAAAAATTAGCACTCCTAGTTCACAAGTAAAGTTTTGTCATCTAGTAAATTGTTGGTAAATTTCAACATCGTTACTGGCAGAACTTGGTGCAGTTGGGCCGCCTTCAGGAAATGGGAGTAGCAGCGTACGGTGGTGGTGCAGAAGAAGACAGAATATGGGATGCAGTGGTTGTAATTAGGAAGAAAATCAGCGACATCAAAGCAGCAAAACATGTACGTTTAAATTTGCACTGGAAATTTAAAGGTTGTCGAAAAATAGCCATACAAAAAAAAAAAACCCAAAACTCCACAAAAGAACCATCAGGCCTTTCATACTTTGTGAGGGAGTCTATTACATCAGTTCATTTTAACTCTACGTCTATACGCACTAATAAATTCCTGTGATGGTATTGCACTTGCTCTTGCTTTTGAATTCTATCATAAAATTTATATGTAAAAGATCTGTAGGCTCCTCATAGGTCAACAATGCGCCAATGTTATATGTGTAAAATATTTTGTGAGAATATTCTGTTAATTGTATTAAATATAGTCCAACATGTAACTACATGGCCCAGACGGGTTGGCCGAATGAGTTGAGCGTCCGTCTCCCGTTCTGGTAGATCGTGGGATTCGAACCCAGGGGTTTGAACCTTGTTCAATTCAAACCTATAACTTAAAAATTGATACTTGTCGCTTCCTAGCCAGGCACGTGGCATTACTAGGATAGTGCATGGACTGGTTGGCTCCATGTCAGGATAATGTGACTGAGTGGGATATCAGGTCATGGTGCTGGCATCCTGGTCTCACAGTGGGGTAGCACTATTAAGTTGCCATGAGTGCGCCCTGTCCTAAGTCGGTACCCGTTCTGACCTTAGAGGTTTCCAGGACGTAAAACTCAAACAACCAACCAACCTGTCGCTACATGGCAATTTTAATATTGCATAAACTTTACGGCTAACCTATGTTATATTTTAGGAGCTTGAAATACTTTACGCCTCGGTGGAACGTCTGATGAATAATGCAGCCGAATCAGCATTTCTATGCGGTAAATTTAACATTCATTGCAACGCTTGTTTTTCATGTCCACTTGAAAGTAACTTTCTAATGTCTTGAAATGTAAACAGAACGGTCCATTTTCATTTGTGTTTCATGCGAAGGAGTTGGGTACCACTCCCTCTGTGGCAGTTTATGGGTTCTAAGCTCAGCCGAGTCAAACCAGTGATTAAAAAAAATTATTATTACTTGTCACGACATAGTCTGAGCAAGGAGCAGTGGAATGAGATGGATCAATTATTCACATTGAAATTTCCAATAAATGTGATTTTTAAAAAAACAAAAAAACCTAGCGGACCAGCGATCTTATTACTAAGGAATAAGCAACAAAACGTGAAAATAGCGCGAAGTTCAGATGTGCATTTGTGGTGTAGGTAGAATGAATCAAACTTTAGTAGGAACTATGCATCCATAGTCCTGTTCCCACATGGGCATTAAGTCGCCTCAACTAGTTCGCTTCATCGAAGTTGACTCAGATCGCGCGTGTGAACGCTCCTCTCAGGCGAATTAGGGTTGAGTCAACTCAACTAGTTCGCCTAGTAAACCGCTTCGCGAGGTAGATTAGATGCATTTCTTTTATCTCATGAGTGATCATGTTAGCCAGCACATTTTCTGCATAAGAAATCGTTTTTGCGCACTCAGGTTTTCATTAGAAGTCACTGGGATTCGCAGACTGATTTACCAATATATGGGCATTGTGGGTCCCATCTGACTTATGAGGTCCATTTTAGATTCAATATATGAGCAAAAATGGGCTCAAATTAATTTTGCATGTTTGCACTTCAAATATCGCCAAAGTTAGCCATTTAAAATGAAAGTTGCTTCAAACTAAAGGCCCTGTCACATTACGATGTATCTCGCATGCATGCGGCGAACATGTAAAATCACTTTTTTATATCGAAGCGTCCAACTTTTCCGTGCAGGGGGACAAAGTTGGCCGTATACATAGCGTATGGCACCGGGCATAGTGGCCGAATCGGTAGAGCACAGGCCTCGCGTGCGGAAGATCGGGCTGTATGGCTAACATGCTTCCAGGTGAAAAACTCTCGAATTACGCTCACGGTACGTTCACAGAACGCCGGTGAACATTATATATGTTATTCGATCGCCAGAACTACGCCACATACATCAAGATATGCTGGAGAAACACTAAACGTAGGTTATCCATATGTTGTCAGTTCGCGGACTGTACATTCCCACTGCCTTTAGCATAGGTCAACGTAGTGAACAACGGCTGACATAAAATCCACACGTTGTCGTACGTCAAAAGTTTTGTGCATGCACAAAACTTTGCCGACGCGTGACGCCGTACCTCAACTAAAGTTGACGTATAGCAACAAGCGCCTAATGCATGCGTAACACATAACGACGTATCCCGACGTAGCAGCCAAAAATCACATACATTGGCACGATGCGTCGTAATGTGACAGCCCCTTAAGGTAAGGTAGATTATAACTATCAATCTAATATATTTATCTCAGGAAATGACAGAAACTCAAAAATATCGGACTATGCAGCTTCAATCAAGTAATGTAGCAAACTTTTATATTTTTAATTTTTTTTACTAAATTACATCTTGGTTCACATTCCAATCAGGTGCGGACGATGCCTGCACTATCGCCAACGAAAGACTCTTCGCGGTTCAGGAGAAGCTAAATGCTGCCATCGAGCACTCGCGGAAGGAGGAGCAAGCACTCCACCAACGCGAGGCATGGGTAATCAGTGAGACAGCTCAGCGAGATGAGGATCTCAAGGCCAAGGCCATGTCTGAACCCAGCGTCCGGTTAGCGGACGCAGAGAAGGACCCCGCCGAGAGCTCGGTTGGTGACATCACGCAGATTCCTTGTGAGGACTCGACCACGTGGGGCGATACAGGAAGCGAAGCAGATGATTGGTTTACAACTCTCCTGGGTGGAGAGAATGCCGAACCCACACCACACGTGGACAATGCGCAGAATACAAACTTTACACAAGAAAAAGAAGAAGATGAGAGGAAATGGGCAAATGCCATGTGATTAGCACAGGGTCCGTATGGGGCATTTGCCCTATTTCAAGGCCTTGAAAAACCTTGAATTTAACCTTTGGGTAATTAGTATTGAAAAGCCTTGAATTCCATTAAACTATCCCACTGGTCTACCAGACGGGATGGCCGAATGAGTTGAGCGTCGTTCTCCCGTTTTGGCAGATCGGGGATCCGAACCCATGGGTGCGTAGGTTCGAACCCTGGTCGAGTCAAACCAATGACTTAAAAATTGATACTTGTCGCTTCCTAGCCAGGCACTCTGCATTATTAGGATAGGTCAAGGACTGATTGGCTCAGTGTCAGGATAATGTGACTGAGTGGGGTATCAGATTATGGTGCTGGTGGCTTGGTCTCCCAATGGGGCAGCACTATAAAATCACCACGAGTGCACAGTCACAAGTCGGTACCCGTCATGATATGACCGTAGATGTTGCTAGGACGTAAAACAACAAACAAAACCCCACTGATCTGAAATCGCTATTAAGAATAACGATTTCAGACTAAATCCAAATGAAAATAGTTTTGAATTCT
Organism: Branchipolynoe longqiensis; assembly: GCA_030323885.1. Lineage (NCBI taxonomy): Eukaryota > Metazoa > Annelida > Polychaeta > Phyllodocida > Polynoidae > Branchipolynoe > Branchipolynoe longqiensis. Next base: position 67,353,400 of record CM059193.1, on the reverse strand, counting down.
TAAAACAGCCTTGAAATCATTGAATTCCATATCCTCACATGTGCACGGACCATGTGAGCATTTTTTTTAGTATTCTGGAGGGAGAGAAAAAAGGTTCAAATTTGAATACTGGTGCTAGGCTCTGCTCTTAAGTAATATTATGCAGATCTAGATGAGTTTATAATGCAATACGGTGAGAATAGCTGTAGCTGTGCTACGGTTATAGGAGTAGGGATAGTAACATACAGCATTCAAGTGTGGCAGATATTGTGTGGCAGAATAGAAGAAATCTTATATAAAGCCATTTCACTGTAATAAAAAACAACAGAAAAGAAAGTACCGGATTATAACACTGAATAACTTAAAACAACCTTGGTTTGAGCATTACTCGCTATGCAAACTAACAATTTCACAAACTGGTAATTGTTTGAACAGTTTATTCATGATTTTGAATACAAGCACTACACCTTATATGTAGTAGTAGACAACAATGTCTTAAAATTGCATAGTCCGATGGTTTGTTTGTTTCTGTCATTCTCCGAGATAACTATATTAGGTTGATCGTTATAATCTACCTTACTTTAGTTTGAAGTAACGTTTATTTTAAATGGCCAACTTTACAGATATTTGAAGTGCAAACATGGAAAATTAACTTGTGCAAGCATGGACAAACTCTGATATGATAGGCTTCTGCAGGAACAGGTTCTATTAAAGATCAGATATGTAGAATCAAAGCAGATAATTGTTTTGGTTTTGAAAATTTGATGTTTTCATCCGAATATGCCACGTTAAATTTTTTTTTTTAAAGGAAAAAAAGACAGAGGTGGCCCGTTATGTGTGTCTCTCCGCTAGGAGGCCGCTATCTGGCGCGGCTTCCCAAATAAGTTTCTGGATTGATTTAAATTTGGGGTGTTTGGCGTCGCCCACTAATTGCAGCAGCATACTCTCGCCGGTAGTTAGGAATGTGCCCGAGTCCTTTATCCTCTGCAAGGCGAACATTCTGCAAATATCAACAATAAAGTAATGTCAGGGGTGCAAGTTGTGTCATTAAAAATAATTATATTTATATACTTATAATATATTATATATCGATGGTAGTTTGTGATGGAGCTTCCCTGATTTTATAATTCATTGGTTTTACTTGGTCGCAGTTCGAACTCACAACCTTCCACACAGGAAGCCAGTCTGCGTTCTTACCGATTTGGCCATCTCGTCCATTTAAAAAATTTGTTTAATATATTATTACACAACGCCTCTTCTGGCGGGGACAGAAGAGATCCTCACAGTAGGACTTTCGCTACATTCTTACCATCTCACAAATCGCACCCCAGTGGCGTATTTAGGGGTGAGGTGCTTGGAACCCCCCCCCCTCCCCCCTCTAAACAAAATACAAGAGAAAAAAAGTGAAATGTGTATCCAAATGGTACCAAATTGCACAATTTTGATGCACTAAAAGCAAAGATTGGGGGGGGGGGGAAGGTTGGAGAGGGGTATTTCTCCCCCCCCCCCCCCAAACCTTAAGTTTGTAGGTGCCACTCCAACATGACAACTCAAGCATCATTCATAACTCAATCCTGGCTACTCCACTATCCCCCCCCCCCCCCCCCCCCACGCAAACTTGCCAGAATGGGGTGGTTTTTTGTGGGGGGGGGGGGGGGGAGGGAAGCTAAGAATATATATTACATCACTTATTTTTTAATCACATGACCAGCGAAGTAAAATACCAAAGTCGCTTCAATATTTGGATGGGTGACCACCTACGAATACGAGGTGCCATAGGTATCCTGTACACCGGTGTAGAGATTTCAAATTCCCCCCTGATTGAAGTTCCCCCAGGAGAACTTGAAAACGTTTTCAAATTCATCCTATGGGAATTTGAAAACGTTATCGTTTTCCCTCCCCCAACCCCCATTTTTGGGTAAATTTCTTTATTTTTGTTATATTTTTCATGACAAATATAATAATACAGAGAATAGCATAATGGAAATTATTACTAGTACAGCAAAACATATTGATTGCACCCCAAATGACACAAAAAGTCTCCAAGATGGCTAAGAAAAAAATATTATGGGTCTGAATTTTTAAACGTTTTTTAAAGAATTTTAAATTCCCGGAGGGGAGAATTTGAAAATAAGGGGAGGAATCTGAAAACTGTTTTTAATTTCCCTCCCAGGAATCTGAAAACGTTTTCAATTTCACCAGAGGGAAATTTAAAACGTTTTCAGATTCCTGGGGGTAAATTGAAATCGTTACACCGGGATCCCATTTCTCAGCGAAATCGCTGATTTCAGCGAAAACTGAGTTCCCAAATCAAATGGGCAACAAATCCTGTCCGGGGAAAAACTTTTACTTTTAATTATTTGTTAGTCTTAAAACAGTTGGAATTTCAGGGCCAAAATATATCCAAGTAGGTGGCAGATTGCACCATTTTAATCGTTGATTTAAACCGAATTTCCAGGCGGGCATGCCCATAAACCCCTATTTTCTTTTACAGATTTTTAGTTTTTGTCACAGAGACCCCTGTGTACAGGATTATAGCCTGCCGAATCAGCAGGTTTTGTCCTCACCTATCGGTCATGCTGCGTGACGACACTGCGTCTGCGATTACGTGTACGTCATACCCTTGTTCCAGCAAGTCCAAGCAGGTCGCCTGGATACAAGCCTGTGTTTCTATCCCGCATAAAATCACCGACTTCACCTCTAAAAATAGAGCATGGACCACTTGTTTTAAAGTCTTCCACATATTCTGTCATAATAGTTTACATCCCCCCCCCCCCCCCCAATGTAATGTGATACTTGTCTATTGCAACATTCTCAGGGTCCGTACACATGTGAAGATATGGAATTTAAGGCCTTTTTTAAGGCTGGTTTTGATAGGAATTCGACTATTTTTATTTAGATTTCAGGAAGAAAAAAACAATGGCGAATGGCATTTCGGACTAATTTAGGTCAGTGGAGACAGTTTCATGGAATTCAAACTTTTCAAGAATAATTACCCCAAATAGGTTTAAATTCAAGGTTTTCAAGGCCTTGAAATGAGGAGAATGAAATTCAAGACTTTCCAGGCGCTGTACGGACCCTGCATTCTGAACAATGTATCATGATAGACCCAATGTCGAATGTAACATTTACAAGATATGAATGTTATTTTCTTGTTCCCCACCCATTATACAAAAAAAAGAAGAAGAGTATGGTCTGTAACTGGTTCGTTGAAGGCTATATTATATTGCACAATTAACTCATCAAATCAGTTATTACTTGTTCTCTTTCAACTGTATTTTCCCTACCGGTGAAGTAGTCGCTAAGCCCCATAATTGATTGTATACCAAGAATAAATCTAACACCATTAATGATAAATTACATGAATAAATCAGAAAAGGTAGCTTTTAGTTTTTGTAAATTAAGTTCATTTGCTTTTTAAAACAAATCCATTTGACACACATTACCTTTGTGCTTCCCCATATGTTCCAAAACCTCGGGGATAGCCATTGAGAACCTTGTCTTTGAAAACACGGGCAGTCCACTCACATCAAGTTCACTCACCGTCGGACCCAAACCTGTAAGTTAACAATGTCCCGTATGAGAATTATGGGATGCAATAACTAAAGTTTAGTGCACATGCACTTCATACGCGTAATTTAACAAAGTTTTCTGTTTTGTTAACCCACCCCAAAACAGGACTAGTGCCAATCTAATCTGACTCGTCGTCCTAGCCAGGTCACTACATCCTGAACCCAGACTAGTGGGTCTGACTCAAAATCTCCCCCTCAACACTCATCCTTATATATAATTTGTATGTGGACAATTAGTCAATAATTAATTAGGTAGCTGTTCATCCATACATTTGTGAACATTCAGTTAACCCAAACAGCCATTTCCTAATGACTATAAATCATGCTTGGATACTATTTCAAATGCAAATTATCAAAAAGCTGTCCGTTACCATTTATGATTCTCAAATAACCTATTTTGGAGAGGGGGCGCCTATTTCAGATGGTCGTAAGTGCAGCTCCGAGTCTTGGTATCGATAGACAATTTCCACTGATCAGCACACTTGGTTTAACTCGTGTGGTTAGGGATGAAAGTGGTATCTGCACAAAAATGCAGAAATCTATCAATACTGAAAACAAAATGTTGCTTCAATAATAGTATCTTATAATAATAAAGACTTATAAGATTATTACTGGAGTCTATGTCAGTGATGTCACAATGGGTTTGTTCAACCTCTGAAGAAACAGTAACACTAAAGGTCAGTGGTATGAGATCTTCAAGGAGAGGCCCAGACTTGAGCACATTGATTTTTATCATTGGCTATTGGATGTCAAACATACGGTCATTCTGACATTTCTTCAGAGGAAACCCGCTGTGGCCAATTAGGCTACTCTTTTCAATAAGCAGCAAGTGGTCTTTTATATATGCACTTTCCCTCAGGCAGCACAGCACACTCCACAGCCTTTGAGTAACCAGTTGTGGACCACTGGTTGGAACGGAAAATAGCCCAAACTGCAAATGGGCCCACTGAGCAGGATCGATAGGATGACCGACGCCTTCACAGGTGGACACTACCGCCTGAGCTATGTCCTGCTCCCGCCGATTGGAGGTAGAAATCATATATTGTCCTTTCCTGTGCCTGCTAATCAGGGTTCAGATTTGACTTCTGCTAACAGGCTAAGTGATACCATGCGACATCAATTTACATACACCGATGAGACAATTGCTATGGTAACTGCTTTGTCAATTCAATCACACAATTTAACAGTTGACGGAGTTGTGTTGCTTGGAAAATTTATACTGACCCCCCCCCGCCCCCCCAGGCGAGGCTAAGGACTACTAACATGTGTACACACATATATAAACAATACCAGTACTCATAGAGGTAGAAATGGAATCACCAAAATCCAGCAACCGAAAACGGAAACCGCCGTATGGGGCCTGCCATTTGTATACTTTTGTTCAATTGCATAATAACCAAAATCCAGCAAACGGAAACGGAAACGGAAATAGCTCGTCGAACTTTGCTGCACAGCAAGCAGGGTGGACAACAACGATTGGTTAATAATTCAAAACCAGACACAGAGATTCATTTTTGGGCTAATAAATTTGTAATCAGGCTTAATTAAAGATTTGTACAATAGCCTCCTACATGGCTACAAATAACTAACACTTATCACCAGTACAACTACAAGTGATCATTATGCTTGACTATTTAAAAAAAATTCTAATTTGGTTAGTACAAACCATATACAATTAAGCCGGACTATTGTATTACTTATTTGCAGGTTAATAATATATTATCTAAGTTTTTATGTAGAATAATTATTTTAATATTTTCTGTTTCTTGATGAAGGACGACATGAGACAGCATAGATCATGGCCATACACAAGACACATGCACCAGGCACACCATACTTCATATTGTCATACTTTTCACACATACAAAGGACATGGACCATCTAGTTCTCAGCCAAATTGGGACTGGAGAACAGATGGTCCTTCTCTAACCAGGTTTTTTTTATTCAGATAGGTAAAAATACTATTAGATTTCAGGGGAATATAGTTCAGAGAAAAAATGTGTCTCACTGAATGCTCCACCTGCAAGCAATGACGAGTAACACATTCATTATCCCATTTTTTCTTAGGATACGACGTCAATAACTCGGTTTCTGTCCGTTTCCCCCAATCCGGTATGGTGTGACTGGGGCTTTAGGCATGATAGAATATCACCACACCACCACAATAACCAATATATTTAAAACTGCAAATATTGAAATGCTCAGCGCATAGATGTGTACCGGACAGTATCACAGCTAGGAATGCCAGTTCGATCTCTTGTTACTCCGGAAGTTAACTATGGTTAGGGTTACCGAATGCAATACTGCATCCGGTATCTATGGTATGCATCACTATGGAGCCCATTGTCATGGCTTTGAATTATGCATGTTACCAGCAACATGTACAATATACTCGTATTGAATTGCATAATAACAAATAAATAATTCTCCGAGCATTCATATGCATGTCAATAGACTAGTTCGTAATTCCAAACTTCCATGTTTATGCCAAATTGTTATGTATTTCTATTAATTTTGAATAAAATCGAAGTTTTGTACTGCGCGTAGGCTACATCTTTGTTTTGCTGTCGACGCAGTTTCCAGTACGGAGTCTATAGACCTATTTCATATGACGTCAGCATAGGTATTTAGGTCAGTGCGCACGCTGCTTGGGTGCAGGACGACACACTGCAAACTCAATGACTATGAACAATCTTCATACAGAAAAAGTTAAATATCTCTAAAACCACACCACCTAGAAACAAACCGCTTGGAACACATATATAGAAAACATATTCAATAATGAGATTATATTAAATTTATATGGTTAGGGTTCTGCATTTCTATTAATGTTGAATAAAATTGACATTTTGAAATGTGAGTATCAGCAAACTCAATGCATTGTCAATGGTAGTGAGCAATCTTCATACAGAAAAGGTGAAATATCTCTAAAACCACACCACCTAGAAACAAACCCCTTGGAACACATATAGAAAACATTCAACAAACAGATTTGATTAAATTTATAAGGTTATGGTTCTGCAGTTCTATTAATTTGGAATAAAATAGACGTTTTGCACTGCGCGAACCGGCAAACTCAATGGCAGTGTGCATTCGTTCTGCAGCAAAGGTGCGCGCATACACAATGTTTATAATTATAAACATTGAAAGGGGTCTATAGACAGTTTCGTAATTCCGACTAATGTGGGTGTGGTCGGTCCTAAGCATTTCATATTCATATTCTACTATATAATTATGTGTACGTTCTGATAATGAATAAACAAACGATAATGTTCAATCTACACTAACATGATGTAGTTGTTTGCATGTTTTGGGAATAGTTCACCATGTCTACATGGTTACTTTCAGGGGACTAGGGAACTCAATCAGCTGGTGAATAGTAATTGCTTGGTTAGAGCTAGTGGACGAATAGGCATACGCCTACGGGCAATGGCAATGCGCTCGACCTCCTAGAGAACTTAGGCGTCAGTCTCTCTGATTTTTACTCGGCTGAGGATGGAACCCACAACCTCCATTAGGCCTACTGGAATTGGAAGTTGTCGTGCGGTCTAATTTTTTTGATAAAGTCTGGATCCTACCTTCGATTTAGTTAGTACCCATGTATGCTATGACTAATGGAAGCATTCGACTGGGACTTTTCTATCCGCAAGACTTATGGATGGAACTACAGGACACATTTAGTAAAAATATACGGATTTTCGGTTCGGAATTATATATTGGCAGAGCGCATTATTATTCTCGGGCAACGGAGTGGGACCAAGGTTATGTAATAGAAAAGCAATGGGTGCCCCACTCGCTGTCTGACATATTAGGCTATGAGAAATATATGTTAATAATAATACATAGTGCCCGAGATTATGACGAGATGTTCCTATATAATAAGAGACAGTTAATGTTTGGTGAAATGTTCCCTCTATGCACCAGTAAGGGTGCAAGTGGAGGAGAAGGAGATTTTTAATATATATATTTATTGTAACTGTCTGCAACTACCTGTTACCACAGGGCCGATGGGCAAGCACACCAGCCATTCTGCATACATTATGGACACCACCTACAGCTGGGGTTGAGTGACAGCTGCCCATATTGGGGTGTTGTCCCCCCAGGCTGCAGAGGGTGCCTGATTGGCTGGCTGTGGGAGGTCCAGTCACCTGCGCCCCTTTGCCCCATCTAACCACACTAGCCTCATTTTGATAATGATTATCCTATTGACCAATTTGATATGACGTTAGCACAGGTATTTAGGTCAGTGCGCGCGCGCTGCTTGGCTGCAGGACAACATCCGGTCACACTGCAAAGTCAATGGCAGTGAGCAATCTTCATACAGAAAAAGTTAAATATCTCTAAAACCACAACACGTAGAAACAAACTAATTGGAATACACATAGAAAACATGTTTACCAAAAATATCCTATTAAATTGATACGGTTAGGGTTCTGGATTTCTATTAATTTTGAATAAAACTGATGTTTTGCACTGCCCGTACGGCAAACTCAGTGCATTGTCAATGGCGGTGAGCAATCTTCACACAAAAAAAGTTAAATATCTCTAAAACCACACCACCTAGAAACAAACTGCTTGGAACACATATAGAAAACATATTCAACGAATAGATTATATTAATTTTATATGGTTAGGGTTCTGGATTTCTATTAGTTTTGAATAAAATAAACGTTTTGCACTGCGCGTACTGGCAAACTCCGTGGCAATGTGCATTCGTTCTGCAGCCAAGCTGCGCGCGCATACACGATGTTTACAAACATTGAAAGGGGTCTATACACACTGCTCCAGACACTCTGAGCAGAAAGAGTTCTGGATGGACTCTTGAAGGGAACACTCTACTCCTGACTCTTGAGTGAGACACACACTCTATTGGGCAGTGTGTTGTTCCCAGACACTCTTGTCTGATGCTCCACCTTTCATATACAAACTGAGCTGTGTGCAACAACCATGGGACTCCGGTTCAATGGGCTGTAGGCACTGATTCATATACATACTAAAGAGAGTAATGAGGCTCTGTGTGGACAGAAGGTAAGGGGTCAGGGTGATAGATCACTCGTGGGTGAACAGGAGTTGATGCCAATAAAGCACAACTTCTTCACTGTCAATCTTGCGTGACTTGTCAGTAGATATATTACAGATGAGTTTGTTGGAGAGGGGCATCAGGTGTGAACTGACAGACAGTTGTCAGAAGGCATCTGGGAAGAGTAAGTGGTATATCTGGGGCTCTGACGGCCGGGCTTCCAGTTATATTACAATTTGATTCGTACATATAGAAACCCACTTCCGGTCCCAGTCGAATAGGAATTTGTAAAGAAATATTTTGATATGCGAATATAGAGGCCCAGTCGAATACATCCAATGCTTCGGTCACAAATGTGTTACGGCGTGCTTACACCGACCTAGATAAAGGATTCACCCTGTACTCACAGTACATGGGCGAAAATAGCTTTAGTATGGAACAGGAAGTAGAATGCCTGTCTCCAGTATCAAATGGGTACTTATATCAGCACAGAGTTGGTGAAATGTGAGAGAATACAAAAAGACAAGATGGCGGCCATAAAACACCGTCAATTTCACCATTAAATTCTATTAAACTATATGTTTATGATATTTTTCAACTCAAAGGTAGCAGGGAAATATGAAGACATATAAAAAGAATAATTGTTGCTTCTTAGATTGTGAAATTAGGCTCTCATTTCATTTCCCCGCTTTTTCAACAGCTTTTATATGGGGTTGGTATTCACCCGTGTACTGCAAGTATGGGGTGAATCACTTATCTAATGGCGACCATAAGTCGCCGCATCGTCATGACAGTATGGTGGGTTATGGTCACCGTGCGGTTTTTTTTGCTCGCCGCAAGGGTTGCGTTTTTTAAAGTTGTAGTTATCTTAACTTTGAAAAATCACAACGCTGCAGGCCGCAATCCTGGCAATCCAGACTCCACAACACTGCACGATCACCTTTGTTAACATCAATAAAAAGGTTGTAAAATGAATAACAATATGGTACAAAATTCATTACTTTTTTTGTATATGAGCCTGTCTCAAAATGTGATAACTCTTCTTTTTTTTGTCCATTGTAATGATTGACACAAAACAGCACAGAAACGGTTACACTGAAAACACAAGGACATTTGGTTCAAATCAATATGTATTCTTTTGGGATTATGAAACACCATGTAAAAAACAAATCAGTTTATCCTGAGAAATGCATAAGAAAATAGTATGTTGATCATTACAATGGACAAAGTTTTGTCCCATATTGCTTAGCACCTTTTGAGACAGTCTCGTATTAAATACGTGTATATATATTCAACACAAACCGTACGATTTATGAAGAGATAAACTGCAGACCGTAACATTTGCATAAACTGCAAGACACACCGCAGAGCTTAGGCTTAGCACCGTACGGCGCCCGCAGCATTTGTGACCTAGGCTTAAGTTTAGACACACCATGTCCATAGCCGTGTTCACACGGGCAATGTAAATCGATTCGTAGAAATCGACTTGTATAGTTCGGGTTACATTTCACATGTGAACGGGTGTCTGAGTCGAATTAGGGCTGAATCGATTCCTGTGATGCGGATAATGTAAACCACTTGTGGAGGTCGATTACGTGAGTCGATTTCTGTGAACCGATTTATTTTGCCCGTGTGGACGCACTGAGGCGGATTAAGGACGTCGCACGCATGCGCAGTCGAGACCTTAGTTTGTTGACTTTCCGGTCGATCAAAAGCGCATATTATATAATTTAGTCTATGAAACCGCTAGCTGTGCACAGATATTTTTTTCATCATTTATTTTTAGGGTTTTACTGCCCAGCAGAAGTTTTGACCCTTCCAAACCAATACGATTCAGTCCATACATATCTAGGTCGAACCCACACTCTCTTGTGGCGACGTCGACTAACCAAAACTGGCGCTGGTTATTATCGACTTGCTCATGCGCTGATATCGATTTCAGGCCCAAGTACTGTCCGTTTGAACGGGCGTCTAAATCGATTTATATAAATCGCTTTGTCTAAATCGATTTAATGCCCTACCACCTACCTTTTGGATATTGCTCCGTGACAACAATAGGCATACCCAGTGCCTTTGCTCCTTCCAACATACGTCTAGATACCTCCAGAATCTGAGGATAATATTGAATTGTTTTACGAAACCCCTCCTGCATGTCACACAGGAATAGGGCCGATGTCTTTGCTGCAATCTTTCCAAGCTTTCGCCCTACCATTCTGATTAGTTTTTGGCTTCCACAAGAAGGGAAAATTTGCCCTTTTACGGTGGTGCCACCTGATTTGTAACTAGTGTAAATAAAACAAGTGATTTTAGCGCCGCCTTTCGCATTTGAAGAAAACGCACATTTGCACTTAATATATTATTCATATATATCTGAATCAATCATGCACAAGCTACCAGAGTTATAAGAATATAGTCATTTTATTGAAAACATATCCACTATTTACCACATCGTGTTTGTAGTGACTAATTTAGCAAATATAACAGTGGTTCTATTTACGAATCGCGCGCCTATATCAATTTCGTTTAAGGAAATCTCTAACTGCGAGTCTAACTCTAGAGTCTAATCTGTAATCTGCGCCTAGGTTCTGCAGTTGAAGAACAGGTGTGTTATAATGTAAGGGTACATAAGTGACGCGGTGAAAACACCACATGAGATAGAAATGGGAAAAAGTCATGTGACAAGTTTTATAGCATTTAAGTCTTGATCATTGTACAGTGTCGACTTCTAGCCTGCAGCGTTTGAGGGAAGCGACGTATGCAATGCGGCGGCAGTAAGAGTTTACGAAGGATAAACATCGAGTTCTCTCGGCGCGGGTTTCACTGTCGGTGGGTAATGTTGTTTTGCTTAATTATAAAATCCCCCGAACCACACATCGTCACTTCACATCAGCTTACTCGAAAATGTAGCAAGCATGCATCACTTCAACAAACGACTGTCAGCTATTGTTATCTTAGGTCTGTCACACTATGCCGCTGTGGCCGTCTCAGCTGCCACAAGGCTGATTTGCCAAATGTCGTTTCTGCGCATGCGCGGATTCGAGTGTACATTCAAACTGCGACACCACCCCAGCCCACCCTCTCCCCTTTCCAGTGTTGTCAGCACTGAAAGCAGTGCTGGTACCGTCCTGTAGCAATACAAGTCCTATGTGTTTTTTTAATGTTAAAAAAAAAGAAGTTTTGGATTAAACCACCATTTTTTCCACCCAGAGCATGGAGAAGCGTGTTCGTTTATTCAACCCGAGTCTGTAGGATGTGTGCATGCGCCAAAAGGTGGCTCGGGTGACCCGAGTTGACTGGCTCAGTTTTGACGCATGCGCAGACGACGCTGTTGGATTCTGACGCATGCGCAGAAGCGACATTTGGCAAATCAGCCTTGTGGCAGCTGAGACGGACACACCTGTGTCGCGGTTTCAGTTCTCCGCCAGTTTCAGTTCTCCCAAAGACCCTATTATACTAAGATGGCTCACTCCCTATCTCTCCCATGGTAATGTAAATTTCGCAGTGCCACCTTGTGGTGGGTTTGATCAGCCCAGCTGCTGGTTGGTGTTTCACATGTAAACCCATACAATTATATTACACATGAGATAGGTAAGTATGAATACACATCAATATGAAATTGCTATGAACAAATACACATCATCATCAGTATCACCACCATCATCATCATCATCATCATCACCATCATCACACATCTTTCACATTCATATATACATTTATACATATAATATAGCACCTGTTTAACCAAGAGAACAGCCAGGACACCAAGTGGTGGGTTTGATCATTTTGATTACACAGTACAGGCTGAGTGAGCCGTCTTAGTATTATAGGGTCTTTGGTTCTCCGCGAGGATTCGAGCGACGCTTTCAAACTGAAGAGTGTCTTGGTTTCAGTTCTCCGCTGTCGCTTCTGTGCATTTCCTACCTCCATTCACACAGCAGCTGGCTTGTTTTTTTGGGAAGGGGGTGCTTTTACATTATTTTAATTATTGTTTCAAATATCTCGGGGGTACTTCAGGGGGGGAGATTATTTTAATAATAATCTCTGAGAGGGGGGGTACTTTTATTTATCTATTCATGGCTTGGGTTTGGTGGGGGTTTGTATCTCGGGCTCTTTTTTTTCCTTTTTGTTTCTGAGAAAGGGGGGGGGGGCGTGATTCTTTTTGTATTGCTGAGGGTGGGGGGTACTTTATTGATCTATTCATGGGTTGGTTTTTGGGAGGGGTGGTACTTCATCTTTTTTTGTTTACTATCTCGCGAGGGGGAGGAGATTATTTTAATAATTATTTTTGTATCGCTGAGGTGGGGGGGGGGGGGGAGGGTACTTTTATTTATCTATTCATGGGTTGGTTTTGGGGGGTTATTTCCTACCTCCATTCACACAGCGGCTGGCTTGGTTTTTTGGGAGGTGGGGTGCTTTTACATTATTTTAATTATTAATTCAAATATCTCGGGTGTACTTTTTTTTATTTTTTTTACTATCTTGCGAGAGTGAGATTATTTCAATAATAGTTGGGGGGGACTTTTATTTATCTTTTCTTGGCTGGGGGGGGGGGTAACAAAATTAATAGAAATACATAACAATTTGCCATAAACATGTGATCGTGTCATTGTCAATGTCACTATACTCAATACTGTCAGTGTCACATCGGTATGAAACATCCTTACGTGCGAATCACCGTTCAAAATGAATAGAAATACATAACAATTTGAATTTGGCATAACTGTCTGCATCCCAGTAGTTAGATAAAAGATTCACTGCGAGTACCGGGTGAATCCTTTATCTACCCAGTAGTGTGTTGACAGTTGGTACTTTTAACTTTAGTTTTCTGATCTTGTTGCTTGCTCCTGTTGGCTTCGTCTGAGTACTCAGATACTTTATCAGGAGTTCTGCATTCTCAGCATGGGCCTGCAATCTTATCAGTTGGGGGGGTCATTGTTGATTGTAGTGAATATCCAAATATGTCTTAGTCAACTGTCTTAGGCCATGGTTGTAGTGAATATCCAAACGGCCATATCCAAATATGTTAGGCGACGATTTGACTGGTTCATTTTTGACGCATGCGCAGACGACGCTGTTGGATTTAGACGCATGCACAGAAGCGAACTCCCCCCAATGTGTTGCTACCTTGTCATGGTGGGGAGGCTTGTGTGCCTCCATGACCATGAGAGCTATACCGGTGGGGGCTAGCCCCCAAGCAGGTTTAACCAAGCCAGGCAGGACTCATGGTAGAGGTCAGACTAAGAGCAGCCACTGATCCTCCAGGTTTGGGGTTGGGCGTGGGGCCAACAATCCCACCCCGGAAAAAAGAACAACGTTACAGAATCACAAACAATGTTCGTGGCCTATGCCCAAAGTTTGGCGGTAGGCATAAGTAAGTAAGCAGAAGCGATGCAGAGATCTGAAACTGGTGGAGAACTGAACCCACAACATCGGTGTCGCAGTTTCAGCCGTGCGCGGTTTCAGCCGTGCGCATAGACTCAAACTCAAGGCATTGTCAATGGTCGTGAGCAATCTTCATACAGAAAATACAGAAAAAGTGAAATAGCTCTAAAACCACACCACCTATTTACAAATCGCTTGGTACACATATAGAAAACATCTTTACCAAAAAGATTATATTAAATTTATATGGTTAGGGTTCTTGATTTCTATTAATTTTGAATAAAGCCAATGCTTTGCACTGGGCGTACCCTCAAACTCAAGGCATTGTCAATGGTCGTGAACAATCTTCATACAGAAAATACAGGAAAAGTGAAATATCTCTAAAAGCACACCACCTACAAACAAATCGCTTGGTACACATATATAGAAAACATCTTTATCAAAAACATTATATTAAATTTATAAGGTTAGTGACGATGCTGTTAGATTTTGACGCATGCGCAGAAGCGATGCGCATGGCTGAAACTGACAGGCAGCTGAAACTGCGACACCGGTGTTGCAGTTTGGGGGTCTCCGTCGGTTTCAGCTCTACGCATTGCTTCTACGCATGCGTCAAAATCTAACAGCATCGTCTGCGCATGCGTCAAAATGGAGCCAGATTCAAACCGTCGCCGATCGCCGCAAATCGCTGAACTCATACTGTCACTTTAGTGTCAGTGTCATCTGCGTGAAATGTCCTTATGTGCGAATAAGACCACTACCGTAGTGCAGAAAACATATAGTATGCGTCAAAATCGAGCCAGATTCAAACCGTCGCCGATCGTCGCAAATCGCTGCACTCATACTGTCACTATAGTGTCAGTGTCATCTCGGGAAGGGGAGGGGATTATTTTAATAATTCTTTTTGTATCTGAGAAGGGGGGGTGGTTCTTTTTGTATTGCTGAGGTGGGCGGGGGGTACTTTTATTTATCTATTCATGGCTTGGTTTGGGGGGGGGGGGGTTATTTCCTACTTCTATTCACACAGCGGCTGGCTTGCTTGTTTTTTTTAGGGGGGGGGGGGGGGGGGGGCTTTTACATTCTTTTAATTATTGTTTCCTATATCTCGGGCAGGGTGAGATACTTTTTTTTTTTTTTACTATCTAGGGAGAGGGAGGAGATTATTTTAATAATTATTTTTGTATCTCTGAGTGGGGGGGAATTCTTGTTTATTTTTGTTCCTATCTCAGGAGGGGGAGGGGATTATTTGAGTAATTCTTTTTGTATGTGAGAGGGGGGGGTGATTCTTTTTGTATCGCTGATGGGGGGTACTTTTATTGATCTATTCATGGCTTGTTTTTTTTTGTGGGGGGGGGGGGGGGTTATTTCCTACCTCTATTCACACAGCGGCTGGCTTGGTTTTGGGGGCTTTTACATTCTTTTAATTGTTTCATATATCTCAGGGAGGGGGGGGGGACTTCTTTTTTCTTTTTTTTACTATTTCGGGAGGGGCAGATCATTTTAATAATTATTTTTGTTATCTCTGAGGGGCGAGGGACTTTTATTTAGCTTTTCTTGGCTGGGGGGGGGGGGGGGCGATTATTTTAATCATTCTTTTTGCATCTCTGCTATTTCCTACTGCAGGAGGGGGGGATTATTTAATTATCGGGGGTACTTCTTTTTTTATATTTCGACTATCTCGGGAACACAATTCACCACACTCGGACAAACAAGACACACAGGAGAATTTATGTTTCATATTTTTTAATAAGACTGAACAAATGCTAAATAGTTCACATATATTGAACTCCCAACAGCATCTTTAAGGACCCCCCCCCCCCCCCCCCCCCCCTCAGAGATACAAAAATAATTATTAAAATAATCCCCTCCCCCTCCCAAGATAGGAACAAAAATAAACAAGAATTACCCCCACCCCCTCTCAGAGATACAAAAATAATTATTAAAATAATCCCCACCCCCCTCCTGAGATAGGAACAAAAATAAACAAGATTAACCCCCCCCCCCCCTCTCAGAACGGATAGCCAACGGATGAAACGAAATCAAACCGTAGATGTCAGTCCGGCAGCATCCGTTCCTAGTTTTGTGCATGTTCAAAACTTGTACGGCACAAGCCGGACATTGTTCATTTTCTGTCCGTTTCCCCCAATCCGGTGAGGTGTAACAGGCACTTTAGGACTGGTTATACTATTTCTTGTCTCCCTCGTCCCGTACTGCCGATATGGGTAGCTATTTGATACTGGAGCCAGAGTTTCTACTTCCTGTTCCATACTAAAGCAGTTTTCACCATCTTTTAAGCGGCTGTCACACATCACCGGATTGGGGGGAAACGGACAGAAACAGAACAAAGTCCGGTTTGTGTCCGTTCAAGTTTTGAACATTCACAAAACTAGGAACGGATGCCGCCGGATTGACGTCTACTGTTCTTGTCTGGTTTGAGTTTGTTTCGTCCGTTGGCTGTCCGTTTCATTCCGTTCGTAGACCCGATGTCGCAACACTTTGACACATTTTAATACATTTTGATACTTATAACCACCGGACTAGACAATTCTGTCCGTTGCTCAATCCGGCATAGTGTGACAGGCACTTAAGTATGGGGTGAATCTTTTATCTACCCACCCCACCCCAAGCTCAAGTTTCTGCCTCAATAAGTATCTAAACCAAGTACAGTAGTTACTTCTGCAGCACTTTCCCTGAGTCTGAGACAAGGCTGTAAAACAACCCGTTAGAAAAAGTGTTAGGAAGCCTAGCTAAAGGGAAATGATCACATGCATTTTTAATCTAAGCTTTTTTTTGCATTCTCTCTCAATTTCTCAACTTTACACAATGTGGATCAACACTGTCCTAGAACCATCTCCACAGAACTTAATTCCCACTGAAGCAGATTTAGAAATGGTTGTTTCGCTCCTACTGTGGATAAGGGTGGATCTTTTATCTATGACTCCATGAGGCTAGTGGCCGTGTAAGTTACTCCGATTTGTTTGTTTGTTTAACGACCCCAATTTTTGTATGGAAAAATATAAGTATGGAAATGCAATAAATGCTTTAAAAAAAAAAAATTGTTGTCTAGCATTTAATATTGTAATGCTTTTAATATAATACCTTGAACGCCCATGTACGAGGCAATAACACCATCAGCTCAGAATAAATGCAAATGTATTCTTGATTTGAAAGCATGATTGGCTTCATCATCTGAGAGTATGAACTACAAGAATCGGTCAAATAAAATTTTAAAAAGAAAGGGGGAAAAAGACACACTTTCGGTTATGTGTTGATTATTTTATTTGATAACAATAACAAAATTATAATTTTCTGTCATTATAGATGCAGATTGCTTCAGTCAGGATGCCGTCAATAAGTATCCGAGTTGCTACTCTTCTAATAACCGCTAGCATAGTGTTGGCCAGCTCAGCTGCTCCTGACCAGCCATCATCAGTGCCACCTCCCAAGCACTACATCATCGTCCTATTCGGCGCGACCGGTGATCTAGCGCAGAAATACCTATGGAGGGGACTCTTTGCACTCTTCAAGCAGGAGTTCCAAAAGGGCAAAGTTCACTTCACCATCTACGGCGTGGGGCGGACTAGCCAGTCGGAAGGACGCAACATGGTCGGGGATGTTCTTCTGAAGGTCATCCAATGCTACGATGACAAGTGTCGCGGCATTAAGACCGAGTTTGTCCAGGCTGTTCAGTACCATGCGCTCAGGAATGAAGATGACTATAAAGCGCTCTCGGAAAAGATATCCGAGAATATCCTCTCGCAGTATGGCCTGCAGCAAAACCAGACATCCTATGAGACAGGCCGGCTGTTTTACATGTCGATTCCACCGTCGGCTGTTGTGAAAGCTGTTAAGAGGATTAAACAGCACCTGTTACCCAGAGCCGGCTACCCATGGGTCCGCGTTGTTTTGGAGAAGCCATTCGGTCGCGACAAGAAGAGTGCCCAGAAACTCGCCACCAAACTCTCGGAGCTCTTCAAGGATGAGCAGATATACCGCGTCGACCATTACCTGGGAAAGCCAGTCGCCAGGCTCATACTGCCCTTTAGGTAATTGTTGTAGTTGTTGTAAAATAGTTTATTCCTCAGAACATACATTTCGTTTACCGGTCGTTTACATTATATTGTAAACAGTATTTCAGCGGGTATTCAGGTAGGGCATTAGATAAAAGATTCACCCCATACTTGAGTTATAGTACAGAGGTGAACCCTAGCGTAGTCTAAATACGAGTGAAAATAGTTGTAGTATGGAACAGGAATTAGAAACTGTGGTTTCAGGATCAAATGTCAACATATATCAGCACAGAGTTGGTGAAATGGGACAGAATGTAAAAAAAAAGATGGCGGCGATAAAACACCGTAGGTTTTATTTAAAAAAAATCCTTAAACTACATGTTTTATTATATATTTCAAATAAAAAGTAGTGGGTAAATATGAAGATTTATGTGAAGAATATATTTTGCTTCTTAGATTAAGAATTTACCAGCTCAATTCATTTCCCTGTCATGTCAAAATTCTTCGCCCGTTTTTCTAATATGTTGGTTTTCACCCCTGTACTGGATGCACGGGGTGAATCCTTTCTCTAGTAGGGCATATACTCCCGATCTCTCCCGCTCTACCGAATCATCCACGGCGCCCTCTCCCCCGTCCTGATATGACCTTACACTTACAAGTTACAGTGAGGAGAATTTCCTGCCGATCGGCGGTTTTCAAACTTTTGTGCAATGGCTCACCCTTTTAGGTCTAACCTGGTCTCATCTCCGTGTTAAGCTCATAAGCGTGTGAAATGCATCCTGTTTGTTAACACCTTCTCACTGTGCTCTTGGCGCCGCCCAGTGTGTTGCATTTACACTAAACCTTCGCATGTGTGATCAGTGCGCCCTCTGGATTGTTACAATTAAACTAGCGCATGGTTCGCCCTCTAGTATATACAATAGACACTGACACTTCTAGTTAGCGCGTTCCAGATGCCCTCTTGCTTGTTTGTAGTTAAGTGTTTTCAAAGCACTTCCTGGTGGTTTGTAAGTGCATTGTCGTGTATTGATTATGCACTAACTGAACACTAGTACTAGTCTAAGTGCTAGTTAGTGTATTTAATGCATATCCCACCGATATAAACTCTTTAGTGTTTTTTTTTGGTAAAACATTTTATTCATCAGAATATACATTTTTCAGTGCCGAGGCACTGGTCTTCCAGCCGTTTACATTACATTGTATATATCAGTGGGTACTTGGGGCATTATTATTAAATTGTGAAAGGGGTTAGTGTGTTAGTGTTTTTTTTTGGGTGATGGGTGTATTTATGCTACCCATAACGGTTAAGTCTAATGACTTGTTTTCGCCGCTAGACAGTAATAGTCTTGTGACTGCCCTTCTTTTTTATCACTTTCAGTTGTTGTGTAACTAACTACTGAATGCATTCTTTCTCTGTTTGTAAGCATTCTCCCACATCCCATGGTTAGCCATAATAAGTTCAGTGTTATGGGCTAAGATGGTGGGTCGCTGTAAAAACTGTGCTGCTATTATGGTATAGCTGAGGTAAGTAATTCAGTAAGGGGGGAGAGGACAGGGGGGGGGGGGGAGAGCAAGGCAGGGCACAGGATCCATGCTATGGTGTTTCTTCAAGGGCCTGGCCAGTGAGATGCATTCTGACCGGTGACTTAAAGCCTTGGTAGGAAGGTGCACTTCTAATTGCTGATAGTAGTTTGTTCCACATCTTGCTCCCTTTAAATATTGATTCACGTCTTCAGTGTGTATCCCATATAAACATAGCCTACAAACTACCAATTGTTAGTCAGTGTGTTCAATGTTTTGTCCCATATATATACCAACTCCTAGTTAGTGTGTTTAATATGTATCCAATATATATGAACCAGTAGTCACTGTGTTCAGTGTATATCATGTTTAGCGTGTGCTCCTGTGTCTTGCAGGTATATTAACCGTGAGCTGTATGAACCATTGTGGAACCGGCATCACATTGAACGGGTCGAGGTGGTGATGAAGGAGAAGATCGGGTGTGCAGGTGAGCAGTGTGGCTTTAGTTATAATAAATAAGTCCTTTGAGTGAGAATGCTGACCGAGAGTTAATAATAGTGTAGGAAGCGTATTCTTCAGTGTTATGTGTGGTCTACTCTAATGTATGGGGCTGAGACATGGACAATCTCTAAGAAAATGTACAAACGTTTAGCAGCATTTGAGATGTGGACTTATCGAAGGATGATGAAAATATCATGGACAAAGAAGATCACCAACAAAGAAGTTCTCAGAAAAATAAAAAATAAGAAAAGCTTGTTTGCCACTATACAGACAAAGAAACTTATTTATTTTGGCCACATCATTCGTCAGAGTTCAATATACCGTACATTGTTGGAAGGGAAGGTGAATGGCAGCAGAGGGAGAGGGAGATCAAGAACATCATGGTTTACAAATATTTCACAGTGGACAGGCTTGAATTATTCACAGTCTATCAGAACAGTACACCATCGGGACAAGTGGAGAACCATTGCATCCAACCCTCGACTAGAGGACGGAACTTCTTGCCATTCCTGGGGATAGCATGCTAACCATTACACTACCTAGACTCATCGATGCAATCCCCCTATCCATGCAAACCTGACTATGTGGTCCTTGCCTGAGAGCTCAGTGCAGAGTACTATTCTTGTTCCCCTGGAATTGTAAGTCTTAAATGGTTTACGTCCAAAAGTCGTTTAATGCTTACAATTTTACATACCTCCAGGCAATGCACTTACATAGACATACATACACTGGGTAGGTTAAACAACCATACAGCACATCGCTTGAATGGGATCCAGGTCACAGCACCAGTGTTGGTGTGTGTGTGTGTGTGATTAAAATGGGAATATTGTGCCCAGAGCAGGATCCGAACCCATACTTCTTGCTATTCCGGGCTAGCATGCAAACCATTACACTATATAGTAGGTATCCCAAACACAGACTGATTACTTGTTGAATATGATTACTTGTTGAATATGCCAAATTCTGTCAAAAAATGCTCCACTTCAACACCCTGGCAAAACAAATCACAAAGGATTTTTACAAATGTATTACAGCAGAAACAACCTTTGTTCCCATACCTTTAACCTGGTCTTGGATTCATTTAGATAGGTGAGATTCCGAGGTTTCCATTCATATAAAACTGTATATGTTTTAATTTGAGAGAAAATGCAAAAAAAATGATTGAAATTTGAAGTTACAAAAATTTCCATTTTAAGTGCTATTTTCTACTGAAAATATAATTTTAAAACCATTAAAAGTTGGTATTGAATTAAAGAGAATTTAATTTCCTGTCCAATCATAATTACCAGCACTCATGTGAACCTATGGCGCTCATGCGCACGGCGATTTAATGACTAAAAATTGGGGGGTATAGGCTCCCCGATGCCATCACCCTATCCATCCTTACCTGTCTATGTGGCTCCTTGCCTGAGAGGTCAGTACAGATGACTACAATAGCATGTTGTCTCCCATCTGAATGCCACATCCTATTGAAATACAGTATAACCCCGTTAAACCAAACGATCGGTTAATCCAAACTTTTTTCGGCGGCCCGGCAAAATACTACCATTTATCATATTAAAACGTTGGTTAATCCAAATTATCGGTTAATCCAAACAAAATTGTCTGACTCCAGGTCACTCCGGTATGCTTAAACCAAACTTGCATGTGGTTATAAGGTCATCTGAGACCCCACTGACTTTTTTATATGATAAATGGTAGTATTTTGCTGGGCCGCCAAAAAAAGTTTGGATTAACCGATCGTTTGGTTTAACCGAGCACGGTTTAATGGGGTTATACTGTACACAAAAAACAATAATCAAAGTGACCACATACATTGGATATTACATGTGCAATACACACTTACTCAAAGTCAAAGCCAAAGCTCGGTTAAACCAATGATCGGTTATTCCATACAAATTTCTAGGGTCCCTTCAAGTTTGGTTTAACGGGGTTATACTGTATTGACTATTCACCCCTCACGCTATTATTAGGCCAGAATTACCTGAATTTAATCAATATTGTAGTAGTCTGTCATCCGCACCAGTACCACACAGTGGTCTTATCTACATTGCTTCTTGTTGATAAGGACTATCAACAGGTGGCATCACACTAACAGGAACAGTCCCTATGGTGGACTGTACCGGGCGCGGTGGCCTAATCGGTAAAGCGTGGGCCTCGCGTGTGGAAGGTCGGGAGTTCGGTTCCCGGTCGAGTCAGACCAATGACTTTAAACTTGGTACTTGTTGCTTCCTAGCCTGGCGCTCGGCATTAATAGGATAGGGCAAGGACTGGTTAGCTCAGTGTCAGGATAATGTGACTGAGTGGGACATTGGGTCATGGTGCCGGCAGCCTGATTTCCCAGTGGGGCAGCACTATAAAGTCTCCATGAGTGCGTACTGTCACAAGTCGGTACCCATCCTGATATGACCTTAGATGTTGCTAGGATGTAAAACAACAACAAACAAACAAACAAACTTGCACTCATGCCTAGTGGCCAACCCCTAGAAGAGGTTATGTTCTACCTGGTTGGGCAGTGATAGGTCATTTCTATTCTGACCGTGGTGGAATAAATCACCGAATGCTCTGGGGTTTGAAGCAACCTTGGCATTACTTATTATTCCTCAAGAGCATAGACTGTGGCTCAGCATAATATATCCATGTATCAACATGTTGGTTGGTTGTTGGAATTTCACGTCCTGGCAACATCTAAGGTCATATCAGGATGCATACCGACTTGTGACAATGCGCACTCATGGTGACTTTATAGTGCTGTCCCACTTGGAGACCCGATATCCCAGTAGGTTATGTTATCCCGACACTGAGCTAACCAGTCCTTTCCCTATCCTATTAATGCTGAGCACTAAACTAGGAAGCGACAAGTATCAATTTTGTAGTCATTGGTTTGACTCGATTGGGAATTGAACGCACAATCTTCCGTATGGGAGGCATGCGCTCTACTGATTCGGCAACCGTTTAATGAGTGCACAAGTATCTAAGTTGGATCTGTAGGATCAAATCTAGCAAAGTTAATTTTTTTAATTTATTTTAATTTTTTTTTAGAAAGTCTGATGCTTTCATCGGATTATGCAACTTTAAGATACAAGCTTAGTATTATATCTATAAAATTTCCGCGAATGTCGCAGTCACGACCAGTTTTTTTTTACACTATATGTGCAAAATCAATAAATCAATGGAAAATAACTATTTCTTAACATAATTATATGTTTTCTTTGGTTTGTTTGTTTAACGACCCCCCACCACAAAAAGTAAACATCGGCTATTGGGGGCTAATTATATATCCCTAAGCTATGTATAACACCTAATCGCATGGGTAGCCATAAGACTTATTATTAATATATCTCAGAGTTTTAAATAGGCCATGTCGCTATGATGTTAAGCTCCTGAAATAATGCAAATAATCATGGAGAGTTTCTTTTTGGCCTTCTGCCGATTGTTACAAGGATTTAATTATTTAAGAGAAATAATGAGCCTATTTGGTTAGAGCTCTGATTACTCTGCCAATCCAGAACCTTTTTCCCCCCTTCTTCCCTCGCAATTGAAACAATGCAATTAATTCCTATCGTGACGCAGTAGATTACTTGTGGTTGTCATTAATTAAGCCCTAGGGAGGGTTCTGCTGCTTTTGAGGGTCAAATATGACTGGGGAGCAGCCTGTGCTTTAAAAGGTTTAGTGACAGTAACACCAGGTTCGGAGCAGCGAACCCATTTACTCGGAACTCCTATTTTCCTTGTGCAGAATTGTTATATTTGTAGTGAAATAAAAGATTCACCCCATACTTTTCAGAAAAAGTGTCGAAAGGCTGGGTAAAAGTGTCGAAAGGCTGGGTAAATGAAATGAGCAGATAAATTCCTAATTTAAGAAGCAAAATATATTCTAAACCTATTTCTTTATATTTACCCACTACCTTTGGAGGAATAATTGATTAAACAATGTGGATTAATAGACTTTAATATTCGAATCCAGGGCACCGTGATTGTTTTGCATTCTCTCTCATCTAATCAACTCTGTGCCAAGATAGATAAATACTGGATGAGGGAACCAGGAACTCATCTACTCTGAATGGTTGTTTGATACCGAACAGTTTTCGCCACTTTTTCTAATGTATTGAACTTCAACCCTACTGCAGTACGCGGGTGAATCAGCAAGTGTTAGTGAATAGCCGACACACTATTCTATGCTAACTGTATAACATCACTTTTGACAACAACAACAAAAAAGGTGGAAATATGACTTTCGCCAAAAGTTTCGGTGAATTTTCATCTTTCTTTGGGGGGGGGGGGGGTGCTAAGCCTATGAGGACATGTCTGCAATTTTTGTCGTTGCGAAATCAACGAAAACACAGATCTTTCATCCCTGATTTATGGACAGATACCCAGCTAACAATAAAACGTCATAGTGATGTCAGAATAACGTTATATAATGTCAGAATAACATTATTAAAAAACGTCATATAAACGATATTTTGTATGGAGTAAAAAACGTTATATAAAGCCCTGTTTACACGGGCGATTTAAAACGCTTCATATGAAACCACTTGCCTAGATCGACTCACATTTGGCGTGTAAACGCGACTCTGAGGCGTTTTAGGGCTGAATCGATTCATATGAAACGGTTCATCTATACCACCTCGTGAGGTAGTATAGATGAAGCGATTCAGCTGGTTCCCGGCAGTGTTAGGGCCCGATTAGGCCGAAATCTAGTGAGTGCGATCATATTTAACAGACTCAAATAATGAAATTTAATTAAATTAACCTTAAATTCCAAGCAATATTAACGTAGCAGCTACATCTGAGTCGAATCGACGAGTGTAAACTAAACACATAGCAGTGCTCGCCGGCTACAGGCGCACCACAGGCTGCTGGTTCCCGGCGCCAAAACACTTTTTAAACTCTGTCCATGTAAACGCGCCTCAAAAACGCCTCATATAAATCGCTTTGTCTAGATCGTTTCACAATTCCCCGTGTAAACACGGCTTAACATGTCTAAGTTACAATCTGTTCCAAGATGGCTGCCCTCTGTCTCAGTCACAATAGACCCAAAAACATTACAATACATGTTATAACGTCAGTATAACGTTACTATGAGGTTATAACCTACCATAACCAAATAATAACGTTAGCCTGATGTTAGTTAATGTTATGTGTTAGCTGGGCATAACCCAGTGGCATGGCTTGATGTCGAGTAGAAGAGCGACTACCTTCTTGAAAAGCGGCACCTTTTCACGCACAAAAAGTGAACTCTTTTTTCAGTGGTGCCCCTCTTAAATGACCACCCCTACTGCAGAGAGAATGTTGGTCGCATAAAGGAGGTGGTCACTGGTGAGACGGTTAGAGTTAGGGTGAGAGGGAGTGACACATTTAAATATCATATAATCATACTTGTTGGTTTTTAAAATAATACATTAAATAATTAAAACATCACATTGTCACACTGGTTTTAAGATGTCCATTTAAATATCATATAATCATACTTGCTGGATTTAAAATAATGGTCGCATAAAGTAGGAAAAGGGTGGTCATCAGTCGCATTAGGCGGGTGGTCATTGGTGAGGGGTAATTTGTAGTTAAAATATGTTGCTGCATTGAAATTCTGGCCGTATATGGCAGGTGGTCGTTGTTCAGGGTGGTTTTAAGAGGGTGACCACTGTAATTCCATTCTGTGATAAAAGTTGTATCTTCCTTGCCTTTTGATTTTAAATGCAAAATTATAATTATGTATTTCTATTAAAACTGTATCTTCCTTGTGTTTCGATATTAAATACAAAATAGCAATGTATAATGAATTTTAAGTTATTTGGTATGCGTAGTGGCACCTTTTTACAAAATTTCTTAGTAACCCTGACCTTAGAACCTGGCTACACCCCTACACATACCCCTCACCACCTCACCCATATGCTCTCCCAGAACCCTAACCTTAGAACCTGGCTACACCCCTGCACACACCCTTCCCCACCTCACCCATATTCTCTCCCAGAACCCTAACTTTAGAACCTATCTATGCCCCTGCACACCCCCTTCCCACCTCTCCCATATGCTCTCCCAGAACCCTAACCTTAGAACCTGGCTACACCCCTGCACACCCCCTTCCCACCTCACCCATATACTCTCCCAGAACCCTAACCTTAGAACCTGTCTACACCCCTGCACAGCCCCTTCCCACCTTTCCCATATATACTCTCCCAGAACCCTAACCTTAGAACCTGTCTACACCCCTGCACACCCCCTTCCCACTCTCCCCACTCTCCCATATGCTCTCCCAGAACCCTAACCTTAGAACCTGGCTACCCCCCTGCGCACCCCCCTCCCCACCTCACCCATATGCTCTCCCAGAATCCTAACCTTAGAACCTGGCTACACCTCTGCACACACCCCTCCCCACCTCACCCATATGCTCTCCCAGAACCCTAACCTTAGAACCTGGCTACACCCCTGCACACCCCCCTTCCCACCAGACCCATATGCTCTCCCAGATCCCTAACCTTAGAACCTGCCTACACCCCTGCCTACCCCTGTCGCAGTTTAAAATCTCCGCTGGTTTAAAACCTACACTTTCACCCTGCGCATGCGTCAAAATCGAACGGCATTTCCGCCACATTAAGACCGTCGAGTAAGAGAGTTTATGTTAAGATTAAGACAGTTTATGTTGTCAAATATTCACTACAATGACAGCATTTCCACCAGATTAAGACCGTCGAGTAAGACAGTTTATGTTAAAATTAAGACAGTTTGTGTTGTCACTACAATGACGCCCAAACAGTCTCCTTGCCTGATAAGATTTCAGGCCCACACAGAGAATGTGGAACTCCTGATAAAGTATTGAGGACTCTGACGAAGCCAAAAGGCGCAAACAACGATGTCAGAAAATATATAAAACAATAATTAAAATATCCCCCCCCCCTCCCACTAAATGCTAAAAACTTGCAGGGAGAATGTGTAGGTTTTAAACCAGCGGATTTTTAAACTGTGACACGCTGCAGTTTGAAAGCGCCGTTTGATGTTGACACATGCGCAGAGCGAAGGTGTAGGTTTTAAACCAGCAGAGATTTAAAACTGCGACACCCCCCTTCCCACCTCACCCATATGCTCTCCCAGAACCCTAGCCTTAGAACCTGCACACACCCCTGCACACACCCCTTCCCACCTCACCCATCCACATGCTTATATATATTCTGAAGTCGTCCTATCTATTCGCGCACCCTCAGGGCTTGTGTAATCCCGACCCATTGAACCTTCAGCACAGTGTACTGTGACACTAACAGTACTGACTGCGAGTCAGATGTGGTGAAACCCCACCCAACACTTCACGCGAGCGGAGCGTACTAACAAACCATGCATACCTCAAACACACAGCTTCCAAAACCAAATTCCTCAGAATAGTACAATTATTTCATCAAAGTTGAATAATCCGATGAAAGCATCAAATTTCAAAATCACAGCACTTACCCAGATTCAAATCTAGATATCTAATTTAGAGATTGGTGTACTTTATTAACCATTTATTGCCGCATAGAAGGGAATACTAAGCCAATTTAATAGAAGTCTATGGTGTCTGAATTTTGACGTGCTTCCCAAAATTAATTTGGCATGTTTTCACTCCAAATATCGCTAAAGATAGCCATTTAAGTTCAAACTAAAGTAAAGTAGATGATTGTTGGAATTTTACATCCTGGCAACACCTAAGGTCATCAGGATTGGTATCGACGTGTGACAGTGCACACTCATGGCGAGTTTATAGTGCTGCCTGCAGGTGTTGGTGGGCGCGTATGTGTCGGGGGGCGTGTCCTATACGTGTCACGTCGGTTGACTGCATGCACCTCTGTGTCATGCCTATTATCAACGCCCCCTGCTAGTTGTTCGTCGCTATGTACCAGACGGGATGGCCGAATGAGTTAAAGCGTCCGTCTCCCGTGCTGGTAGATCGTGGGGTCGTGGGTTCGAACCCTGGTCGAGTCAAACCAATGACTTAAAAATTGATACTTGTTGCTTCCTAGCCAGGCACTCGACATTATTAGGACATGGCAAGGACTGGTGTGCTCAGTGTCAGGATAATGTGAATGAGTGGGATACCAGGTCATGGTGCCGGCGGCCTGGTTTCCCAGTGGGATGAGCACTATAAAGTCGCTATGAGTGCGCACTGTCACAATTCGGTACCCATCCTGATATGAACTTAGATGTTGCTAGGATGTAAAACAACAACAAACAAACTAACATAATCGTCGCTATGTTCACTGAGACTGCATATTTCCAAACATTTCTCTAATGTTAAATTTGACGTTCTTAGCAGTCTATTACGCAAACGGCGGTCTCTCACACCACATACTAGACGGTCACAAAGCATGGAATCTTCATTGCTGCCGGATTCGCACGACTCAACTATGTATCTTAATTCACGATTGTGCTCTTCTATGTCTTCTGAGCCTTGGTTATAACTTTTAAATTTATACCCCACAATTGTCCTGTTTGACTTACTTTCGCAGTAGTTCTTAAATGCTACTGTCAATATTCCTATCTTTTCACGTTCTCCGTTCGCAATGTTCATTGTGTGGAACAGCTTCTGTGCTGGCAACCCGGCAATGTGAAGAAAGGCACAACATTGCACCATCTCGTCTTTTGACGCTAAGCCGGTTGCACCTACGAATAGTTCCTATGAGCCATGCCATATTTGCCAGTTCAGTGCTAGATTTCCGTCCAGTTTTAGCGGTGCAGGTGGGTTCAGTCCTTGTAAGGCCATTGTGTTTGGCTTCGAACATCTGACACCCTGTAGGAATAGACAAAGTGATTGCTTGGATGTCTGTATGGCAAGTGCCAGTTTATTGGAATACGATTCACCATGTCACGTGTACCTGTGACCACTGCCGCTGGTACTGGCCTGCGCTTGTATACATATACTACATAAGTTAGACAACTAGAATCAAATTTAGATAATTGCTTTGGTTTTGAAAATTCGATGTTTTCATCGGAATATGCAGCTTTAATAACAAAGTGCCATTCATGACATAAAGCATTTGCAGTAAATGGGTCATTCTCTGAAGCTGGGCACTAAAGTGTGACGTGGACAGTGAAAGTGAAAACCATAAGACATTCCAAATAATAGCAGAATCCATGTTCATATGAAGGTTTACATGTTGTGCAAATGTCAGCATCGAAAAAAAGGTATTTAATTTGATTGTTTTGATCTTATGCAAATTGAACGATATGTTAATAGGAATCAAACACATCCAGAACATTATTTAGTCATACAGAACACATTCAAACCAGATTTGATTGATTACCGTTAAGCAAACAAGGTTATATATATATGTCTTACAAGAAAAAAGTAGAAAAAGTACACTTCGTGGGATAGATTAAATACAGTCATGTATGTAGTGTTGCAAACATACTTAACACACAGAATTATATGACTTGCTAGCAAAAAAAAAGAAAAAATTAGTTATCACCGCCGTACTTTGGAAACCAAATAAGTAGTCCCCAGTTTCAGAGAATGACCCAAATATATTAAATTTAAACGCTGTTCCTAGGCGAAACTAGTCAGTTAGATAAGATACTCAATTCCTGGGGTCTCTTACTTATGGGTTGCTGAAGTATTAAAAAGAATCAATTAAAAAAAGAAGAAAGGAAATTCGTTCACTGAGTTTGTTGTTTTACGTCCTAGCAACATTTAAGGTCATATCAGGGTGGGCACCGACTTGCGACAGTGCACACTCCTAGCGACTTTATAGTGCTGCCCCACTGGGAGACCAGGCCACTGGCACCATGACCCGATATCCCACTCAGTCACATTATCCTAATACTGAGCTAACCAGTCCTTGTCCTATCCTATTAATGCTGAGCACCAAGCTAGGAAGTGACAAGTTTCAATTTTATACGTCATTGGTTTGACTCGGCTGGGATTCCAACTCCCGACCATCCCCATGGGAAGCCTGTGCTCTACCGATTCGACCACCGCGTCCGGTAATTCTTTTGTTAAACTAGCCTCATGGCGGCACCCACTATTGGTGGTTTGGTACCAAGCTTGAGTGCACCAACCATCTGTCCAACTCGCGTTACCAGGGCAACCCGAGATGAGGGGATGGGGATGAGGAAGAGTCACTTGCTACGCAGAGTGCTGTGTCTATGACAGGGTGGGGCATAATCCAGTACCCATGTATTAGTAGTTGGCACTCGCTCAGCCGAAGGTTATGCGAGTAAGGTTAAAGCTACATAGGCCGATGAAGCATCAAATTTTCAAAACCAAAGCAATTATCTAGATTTGATCCTATAAATCTACCTTAGATACTGATGCAGCTATTAAGCATTTGTTGCCACATAGAAGGGAATACTGATGTATTTAATAGAAACTGTTACTGCTGAAACCTATGAGGTCAGAGTTTTGGCGTGCTTGCCAAAACTAATTTGACACGTTTATACTTCAAATATCTCAAAAGTTAGCCATTTAAAATAAAAATTACTTCAAACTAAAGTAAGGTGGATTATAACAATCAATTTAATATATTTATCTCAGAAAAATTGCCGAAACTCAGGGCCATCGGACTATGCAACTTTAAAGTTGCATAAACTGATTGATGGATTTGAGCTTCTGTCTTTTTGTTTGTTTCTGAGATAGATATATTAAATTTATTGTTATTATCTACTTTGTTTAATGTTTTAGCTTGAAGTAACTTTTGAGTTTCTGTACAAAAAAAAAAGAGATAAGTATATTAATTTTATTGTTATAATCTACCTTAATTTAGTTTCGAGTAACTTTTATTTTAAGTGACTAACTTTTGAGATATTTGACGTGCAAACATGTAAAATTAATTTTTGGCAAGCACACCAAAATGCTAACACCATACTCCATAGTGTTCTGAAGTAACAGGTTCTGTTAAATCGAATCAGTATTCCCTTTTATGTGGCAACAAATACCTAATAAAGTACATCGATGGTCAACTGAGATACCATGCCGCTTGGATAATGACCTTTTTTTTTCTTGAAGATTTATACTGCCTATCATAGATAAGTCAGAATAGACTTGTTTTCACCATTAGACAGTTTGGTGAGAGAAAGCCCGAGCCTACACTTTTACCGACCCATGGGATTTTTAACCTCCCACACCACATTGGCATGGTATGAGAGCAACTGGCCTTTGTTGACGTTGTAAGTTATACACAGCGGTGGAAATCCAAATTAGCAGAGGTAGGGGCACGGGGAATCGAACCACTGACCTTCAGATTAGGAGTCCGACCTAGAAAAAGGTCAGACACTCTAACCACTCTGCCACAGAGAACACCACTGATATCCCACTCAGTCACATTACCCTGACACTGAACCAACCAGTCCGTGTCCTATCCCAGTAATTAATAGCAGGCAGTGAGCAGTGACAAATGTGCGGTTTTGGCTTTACTCGACTATGGATTCAATTCAATTCAATTCTTTTATTTTAACTCTCTGCAAGGTATGTTTACAATAAACTGAGGTGATACAATAAATGCATACAAATTCCTTACAGACAGAAAGGATCCCAGAAAAGCGATGCTTATCTAGCTGGTCTCCATGAACCCACAACCTCCCCGCGTGGGGAGCGGACGCGCTAACCACTCGAACATCCCGCCCGGCTTAAAAACAAAGCCAAGGAAGAATGGGTGACACGGAAGTGCAAACACCGGGTAATGTTTGAGATACGCGTGGGCGAAACCCACTAAAACGCCACCTTGTGGCAAAAAGCAACATTACACGTAAAAGCTCTAATCTGATTTAAGAGTTAAAGAGAGAGTGTGCACAAAGAGATTAATCCAGGATTCTTTTCACCCACTCTGCCCCACGCGCGTAAGAACAAAGAAACAACAACAAATAAACAAAAATATTTTTAAAAACCCAACAAAACTACCCATTTCAAAATAGAACAACTGTCAAGCGCCAAGTATCTAGAAAGGTCCTGAACATGTTGAATAGCCAAAATGAATATAATTAAATGATCTAACATGACGACTATGTCCATTTATACACCCGCGACCGGACCAAACAAAATTGGTGTCTTTCCAGAAAAAAAAGTTGAAAAAAACCCTGTTGGGTAGATGCAGTGTCGATATGAAATTTCCATATTTTTACTTTAGCACAGAATTATATAAGCATATTTTGGATATATTTTATAGGATAGATTAAATATATGTAGTATTGCTAACATACTTAATACACAGAGTCAACAATAACTATTTGAATTACTTCCCCCTCTCCCCCCCCCCCACCCCACCCCCCAATGTAATAAAATAGGCAAAGTCATTTACAGTGTAATGTGGAAACCAAATATGTGGTACACAGTTCCTGAGAATGACCCATATCTAAACCAGAGCACCAGGCATTTGTATGGTCCGTTTAATTCAGCTGCCATAACTGTCACTACCTATCCTGGCACTCTGCATTAATAGAATAGGGCATTGGCTGGTTTGCTCAGTCTTTAAGTAGATAACAGATTCACCCTGTACTTGTAGTAGGGGTGAAAAACAACCCTATGTAAAAGCTGGCGAAAAGGTTTGACATGGTGGGTAAATGAAATGAGCAGATAAATTATTGTTAATCTAAGAAGCAACATATATTCTTCACATATATCTTAATATTTACCTGCTACTTTTGATTTGAAAAATATAATAAAACATATAGTTTAATAGACTTTAAAGGTGAAATCGACAGCGTTCTATCACCGCCATCTTGCAGTTTTGCATTCTCTCTCATTTCACCAACTCTGTGCCGATACAGGTAGCTGTTTGATACTGGAACCAGAGATTGTACTTCCTGTTCCATACTAAAGCTATTTTCGTCAGTATATGGACTATGTTGTCGTTCACCCCTCTACTGCAAGTACAGGGTGACTCTTTTATCTACCAGACAAGACCAGACAGGATGGCCGAATGAGTTGAGCGTCCATCTCCTGTTTTTGGAGATCGGGGGACCTGAACCCATGGGTTTGTGGGTTCGAACCCCGGTCGAGTCAAACCAATGACATAAAAATTGATACTTGTCACATCCTAGCTTGGTGCTTGACATTATTAGGATAGGGCAATGACTGGTTGGCAAGTGGTCATAGTGTTGGGGGCCTGGTCTCCCAGTGGGGTAGCACTATAAAGTCGCCATGAGTGCACACTGTCACAAGTCGGTACCCGTCCTGATATGACCTTAGATGTTGCTAGGATGTAAAACAACATCAAACAAACTTTTATCTAAGTATTAGGATAATATGGCATGTGGGATGTCAGGTCATGGTCTTCCACTAAAGGCAGTGCTATAAACTCACCATCAGAGCACACTGTCACAAGGCAAAGATAACATTGTAAATGATGGTGATGTAAATATAGTTTGCTTTTAAAATTGTGTTTGTGTGTGTGTGTGTGAGTGTGTGTCGGGGGGGGGAAACATTTGCTAATAATACGCGTATTCCATGTTGCTGTCCACTGGACAGGACTGAAGCTGCAACTCAGCATGTTTACACATCAGTGTGTGGGGTTGATTTCCTATCCTTTGTCCTTCTGTAATGGGTTTTGGAAGGTTTTGGAAGGTTACTGGAGGTAAAAGTAAGGCACTGCTTAAAGCTGCATAGTTCGATGAAAACATCAAATTTTCAAAACCAAGACAATTATCTACATTTGATTCTACCTATCTAACTTAAAAACTTGTTCACTTATTAAGCATTTGTCGCCACCACATAGAAGGGAATACACCTTGTCAAAGCTGCCTTTTGAACAATTGTAGACCTTCACTGCAGTTTGATAGCTTTCTTCTTATGTAAGCTGGCATTGCATTGAAGAGCTGAACTCTCCGGACAAAAAGACTGAATACATAGAATATTTATAATGTAAGGAATACATGGTAAAGTCATGATCTTTAAAGTATTGGTTCCATAGGCACCTCCTAGTGAGCAACTTTTATTTTTTTTATGGTTATATCAGATGCGCGTCACTTGGAAGAGGTTACATTGGGACTCATGTTTCGTTGACGATACAAATTGTGTCCTGATATACCTGTTCCAGCACTATAATAGTATAAGTATAACAGCCCATTTAAACGGTTGTTATTGTGTCACAGAGTCTGTCGCAACTGCTCCTACAATTAGAATTGATCCCGCTGTGGAGGCTGTTTCCCATGAAGCATGTCTGGTGAGCTATTATCCGTAACATTAGTTCTTGCCACTGAAATCAGAGGGCGGGTTGGTTGTGGAAGTCCTCTATAAGTAGGTACCAGCAGCCTGAATGGAATACACAATATTCACAACGCATGTGACATCTGACGGCGACGACAAACACTACGGTTGTGGGACCGTTGCCACAGTGCATACAAAAGCTATGGAAATTACTAACTTTCAAATGCACATATGTCAGTCAAATTTTGGGATATTTTGAAAATTCCAAAAGTATATTGCTTCATTGGAGCTTCCAAGAAAAGTAAAAATGTTCATCTTTGGACCCTTTTGAAAATTTTAGGCGGGTACCAAACTAGTCAGTCACTATTAATACACAATATTCACAACGCATGCGACATCTGACGGCGACGACGACGAACACTATGGTTGTGGGACCGTTGCCACAGCACATGCGTGTGAATATCATGTATTTGTCAATTTACCGAAAGGACACCTTACAGTTTACAACTAATTTCCTTCTTCCTTAACGTGGCCCGTTATAGGCTGCTGGATGGGAACTGCACGCTGACAAATACTCTCCAAGAACAGCTCCGCATAAGTTTTCTGATTATAAATGGGTCGGTCTCAGAAACTGTACCACATATTTGGTTTTTGCATTACATTGTTAATGATTTCGTCCTTTATTTGGGGGGGGGGGGTAGTAAATCAAATAGGTATTGTTGACTCCATGTATTAAATATTTTAACACTACTACATGTATTTAATCAATCCCACAAAATGTAGTCCAAATCTCCTTATATGATTTTGTTCTGATGTGAAAATTTGCATATATCGACACCATGCATCTACTCAAGCATTTTGTACAACTTTTTTCTTCTAAGACACAATCTTTTTTTAAAATTTAACTGTAATCAATAAAATCTTGTTTGAATTTGTTGTGTGTGTTAAAATGATGTTATGGATGGATGCTATGTGTTAATTTTAACGGCTTTCTCAATTTGTATAAGGTCAAGATCAAAAAGTAAAAAAGAAAAAGGTTAAAATCTGACATATGCACAACATATAAGCATGAAGTCTGTTATTATTTCGAATGGTTTCTGCTATTATTTCAAATGTTTTCACTTTTGGTTTCCATGTCACTGAAGTGGTTCACAGTTTCTGAGAACGACCCACATCCAAATATGTGCTTGGAGAGTGGTGAGGTCATAAACGGCCAGGTTACTCCCGTGTTGTAGATGGCTGGGAGGAGAAGGGGACGCGGACAGGAAGAGGGAGGAAGGTTGGTTACTATGGTTACTGGAAAGGTCTGGGTACAATGACCACTAGTTGTTGGGGTATGAGCAGCTGTGAGAGAGTGAGAGACTGGAACACTGGCATACAAGAAGTGATATTTGATCTAATGAAGACTATTTTCTAGACCAAATCCAATGCATAATCTCAGAAAATGACGGAAACTCAAAACCATCGGACTATGCAACTTTAAGGTTACCCCTCAAAATTGGTAGTATCTTCAGTTCCGGCAGGAGAAAGCCAGTGTGTCAGAAATGTCGAGAGGGATGGATGAATGGGAGGGGAGAGGCGGTGAGAAGAGAGAGAGAGAAAGAGAGGGAGGGACAGGGAGGGAGGCAGAGAGAGAGAGGGTGAGAGAGAAAGAAGGAGAGAGGGTGAGAGAGCAAGAAAGAGAACGAGAGGGAGGGACAGGGAGGGAGGCAGAGAGAGAGGGTGAGAGAGAAAGAAAGGGTGAGAGAGCAAGAAAGAAAGAGAGGGAGGGAGAGAGGGGGCAAGAAGGAGAGAGACAAGTTGACACATTCATTTCAGCACGGCTGTTTTGACTCTTTTGGGTTTATTTTTATGTTCACCGCATTCATTTAAATAGTCAAATGCTTTGGCCTGTTTTTCTTCTTCCTCTCTTCGTCTGTGACGTTGCACCGGGTTGCACGTGGTTACTTCTAACGGAAATGAACGCTGCTGGGGATTAGATTAAAGTTGCATAGTCCGATGGTTTTGAGTTTCTGAAATTTTCTGAGATAAATACATTAGGTTGATCGTTATTATGTACCTTACTGTAGCTTGAAGTAACTTTTATTTTAAGTGGCTAACTTTTGAGATATTTGAAGTGGAACCATGCAAAATTAATTTTGGCAAGCTTGTCAAAACTCTGACTCCATAGACTTCTGCAGTAACAGGTTCTATTCAATTGCTTCAGTAGTCACTTCTATGTGGCTACAAATGTTTAATAGGTGCACCAGTATCTAAGTTAGATATGTAGAATCAAATTTAGATAATTGTTTTGGTTTTGAAAATTTGATATTTCATCGGACCATGCAGCTTTAATTCATCGGCAAGGTTCTTTAGAGGCCACGTAAAACTCTGTGGTTTGCTCTCTATTAAAGCTGCATAGTCTGATGAAGCATCAAATTGTCAAAATCAAATCTAGATTTAATTCTACTTATCTAACTTAGATACTGATGCATTTATTAAAGTTGATGGTTTTGACTTTCAGTCATTTTTTGAGACAAATACATTATGTTGATCATTATAATATAACCTACCTTACTTTTGTTTGACATAACTTTGATTTAAAATGGCTAACTTTTGAGATATTTGAAGTGGAACAATGCAGAATTGATTTGTGCAAGCATGCCAAAACTCTGATACCATAGGCTTCTGCAGTAAGAGGCTATATTAAATCGCCTCATTATTCCCTTCTATGTGGTGACACATGTTTAATAAGTGGATCAGTATCTAAGGTAGGTATGTAGAACCAAATCTAGATAATAGTGTTGGTTTTGAAAATTTGATGTTTTCATCGGACTATGCAGCTTTAAGCCTTTGTCACCCCATAGAAGGGAATATTGAGTCAATTTAATAGAACCTGTTACTCCAGAATCCTATGAGTTTTGGCGTGCTTTCCAAAATTAATATCACATGTTTGCCCTTCAAAGCTTATCAAATAAATTCCCGGATTGTGTGTGGGTTTGAGTCCCAACTCCGAGTCCTACACCGATATAATAAACCTTTTCCACAGGGCATGTGCCGTGAGCTGCTACCCACGACATTAATTCTCGCCACTGCCATCTGGGTGAAGGTTAGCTGTGGAAATCCTCTATAAGACCCTTTTCACGTAGCATGCTGCACACTGAGCTGCCACCCAGAACATTAGTTCTTACCACTGCCACCAGAGTGCAGTTTGACAGTGGTTTAACTTTTTTCCACAGAGCATGCTACCCACTGAGCTGCTGCCCACACTAGTTCTTGCCACTGCCATCAAAGAGCAGGTTGGTGGAAATCCTCTGTTAGACCTTTTTCAGGTGTTCTGCTGCATACAGAGCCTCTACCCACATTAATTCTTCCACTGCCATCAGAGGGCTGGTTGGCAGTGGAAATCCTCTACGATACCCTTTTCACAGAGTGTACTGCATTCTGAGCTGCTACCCGCAACATTCATTCTTCCATTGCCACCAGAGGGCAGGTTGGCAGTGGAAATCCTCTATGATACCCTTATCACAGAGTGTACTGCAGACGAGCTACCACTGCCATGAGAAGAGGGATTGGTGGTGGAAATCGTCTATTCAGCATTTTAAGATTATGCAGTATTTACAAGTCTTATTATTATGACCTTCCGCACGGGAAGTCTCCGCTGTACCGATTCGGCCACGGCGTCTGGTCTATCACAAAAGCAGAGTAAAATTCGCACCTCTAAGATAGGTGGCTCCATGACTTTTCAGTTAAATCCTGTACACTATGCTTAATAATTTAAGCACTAGATCTTAAAAATAAACTCGGTGACGAAGCATAGCATTCTGGAGAATTGATTCCCCTACGCTCTATTAATCAAAGTAATGCCCCACCCCCACCCCCATCATCCCACAATGCAACTGCTGAGAAATCACCAACCAGTGGTCCACAACTGGTTCATCAAGGGCTGTGGTATGTGATGTCCGGTCTGTGGGAAAGTGCATATAAAAGTCCCCTTGCTGCTTATCGGAAAGAATAGCCCATGTGGCACAGCAGGTTTCCGCCAGAAATATGTCAGAATGACCATGTTTGACGTCTAATAGTCGATGATAAAAATCAGTGTGCTCTAGAGGCGTCGTTAAATAAAACAAGCTTTCCTTTCTGAGAAATCGCTTGGGTAAATAATGGAGTGCATACTTTTCCATACTTGTTTCATACCAAATTCATTTAAGAAATAACCACAAACAGATCTAGATTTCTTTGAGTTAAGAAATAAAAACAGGGAGCGATAGCCAGATGGGAATGGGCATCCGCTTTCTCTGTGGAAAGTCGTGGGTTCAGTCCCTGACCGAGTCAAACCAAAGACACATTGAAATTTCCCTTGCTTAGTCAATGAATATGAATCACTAAACCCATGAATATTCTTTCTATTGTTTAAAAGTGGAAAAGCCAGTCCAGTACTGGCAGTACAGAAATATATATTACTGAAAGATGCATGGGCTAATCAACTGGGATGCTCATTAACCCAGTTGTTTTAATAACTCAGATTGCTCTGCTTTCACTGCAATAAGTAAAGTTTCCTTTTGTAGGAATCGACTTGAAATTTCTTGCTGTTAGGCAACCAATCCAGTGACCTGTGAATTAAAATAGATTTGGGTTAGCTTTCGAAATAGACCAGATGCAGTGGCCCAATCGGTAGAGCACAGGCTTCCCATGCGGAAGGTCGGAAGTTTGAATCCCAGTTGAGTCAAACCAATGACTTATACAGTGGATACTTGTCGCTACCTAGCCTGGCACTCGGCATTAATAGGATATGGCAATCTTTAGTTAGCTCAATGTCCGGATAAAGTCACCATGAGTGCACACTGTCACAAGTCGGTACCCGTCCTGATATGATCTTAGATGTTGCCAGGACGCAAAACGTCAACAACCAACTAACCAACCAACCTACTTGTGGGTGTCCCCCGTCTTGATATGACCTTAGATGTTGCCAGGACGTAAAACTCCAACAACCAACAAACTTGTGTCTGTGTGTGTTGTGTTGATGGAGGGATGGTGATGGTGGTGGTTAGAGGTTACTTATCCATCTTCTTTGCCTTTACCTTAATTTCTCCGTATTAAGACACCATGTAGGCTAGTTACAAACCACTAAATGTTTTTAGCACTGGCCTAATGGGGGCCACCATTATGGTTCCACACCTCCCAAGTACTCCCAACGTCGTCTGCCTGTAGCCACTGTAGTGTCGTGAATATAGCGTCCTAGTGGATGGAGAACAAACAACATGGGAGCTCCTAGATAAAATATCGCACTGGCTATTTGCAGAGCTGCTCTGCGAATAACAGCCACCAATACTGTTATTCGCAGAGCTGCAACCAACCAATCAGCATGCATCATTTTACTGCGCATGTTCATAGAGTCGCCGTCGGGGGAGGGGGTAGCTTGGTTCCACCTACCCGACCCAACTTTACCCGACCCGACTTGACTTTACCCGAGCCGACTTTACCCGACTTGACTTTACCTGACCTGACTCTACTCGACCCGACTTTACCCAACTTTACCCAACTTGACTTTACCCGACCAGATTTTAACTGACCAGACTTTACCCGACCCGAATTTACCCGACCAGACCCAACCCAACTTGTCTTTACCCAACCTGGCTTTACCCGACCCGACTACCCGACCCGACTTTACCCGACCTGACTTTACCCGACTTGACTTTACCCGACCTGACTTTACCCGACCCGACTTTACCTGACCCGACTTTACCCGACCCGACTTTACCCGACTTGACTTTACCCGACTTGACTTCACCCGACTTGACTTCACCTGACTTGACTTTACCCGACTTGACTTTACCTGACATGACTTCACCCGACATACCATTACCCGACCCAACTTTACCTGACCCGACTTTACCCGACCTGACTTAAACCAACCTCAGCTCTGCGAGTAGTAATCATTCTTCTGCTAATTTGCAGAGCAAAGCAGCTCTGCGAATAGCCTCGTCCATAAAATATTCACCTGTGTGCCATAGGGCTTAATGACAACCTGGTCTAAATACTGGCAAAAATAGCTTTAGTATGGAACAGGAAGTGGAATTCCTGGTTCTAGTATCTAATGGTTACTTATATCGGCACAGAGTTGGTGAAATGGGAGAGAATGCACAAAGACAAGATGGTGACCACAGAATGCTGGCGATTTCAATTTTGAAGTCGATTAAACTACATGTTTTATTACATTTTTCAACTCAAAAGTAGCGGGTAAATGTAAAGATGTATATGTTTTGCTTCTTAAATTAATAATTTATGTGTTGATTTCATTTACCAAGCCTTTCGGGACTTTTCCCCATGAGTTCTTTTTCACCCCTACTGCAAGTATGTGGCAAATGTTTTATCTAGAGAGCTCCAGCCTTTGTGGTTCTCTTCGCCACTTACTGGCCCAGTGAGCTGTATTTACAATTTGCATAATCCGATGGCTTTTGCGTTTCTGTCATATTTGAAAAAGAAATGAGGTAGGCTAAAAGTATCAGGCTAATGCCTGATACTTTTAGCCTACCTCATTTTAGTAATTTTTAAAAAGAGAGAGAGAGAGGCTAACGATGAAAAGGTTTGAAGAGAAAACATGCAAATATAAATGATAAATTTGGCAATAATGGCAGAAACTCTACATCATTTGAATATGCGACTTTAAAGGAATTCCAACTTTCCAAGATGGCCAACATCACATATGTAGTCTATGTACGTAATCCCAGCCTAGGGGCCGTCCAAAGTTGTCAACCTTTTCACAGTCGTACAAAGCGTGCGGCAGGGGGAGGGGGTCTGCCCATAAAGTATATCGTTTAATTAAAATTTAATTTTTTTCGGCAATTTTGTTGTACATTAGTTGTGTAATAGTCTGCACTGACTTCTCGGGCAATGAGCCGCATACTATGACATAGACAGATAGTCTTGGACAGGGTGGTGGCATCAGGGAACCTAGGTGGTGTAATGGTTAGCACACTAACCCAGAATGCAAGAGGTGTGTGTTCTAATACTGCTCTAGGCACAATACTTCCCATTTTCACCCCCCCCCCCCCCCCCACCCATGATAAATGATTCACCCCGTACTTGCAGTACACGGGTGAACGACAACGTATCATAAATACAGGCGAAAATAGCTTTAGTATGGAACAGGAAGTAGAATGCGTGGCTCCAGTGTCAAATGGGTACTTATATCGGCACAGAGTTGGTGAAATGGGAGAGATTGCAAAAAGACAAGATGGCGGCCATAGAACGCTGTCGATGTCACTTTTAAAGTCTATTAAACTGCATGTTCTATTAAATTTTTCAATTCAAAGGTAGCGGGGAAATATGAAAACATATATAAAGAATAAATGTTGGTTCTTAGATTGTGAAATTAAGCTCTCATTTCATTTCCCCGCTTTTTCGGCAGCTTTTGTATAGGGTTGGTATTCACCCGTGTACTGCGAGTACATGGTGAAAGGGTGAATCCTTTACCATGAGAGTGGATTAAGCAGATGTATAATCAATCACAGACAATTGTCTTCCTCATTCCACTGCTCCATGCCATATCCTAGTGATGCCAAACACCAGCTTAGGTAGCGACAAGTATACATTTTAAAGTTATTGGTTTAACTTGACCATGGTTTCCACCCGGGGGTTTGAATCTAATGACCTACCAAAATGGGAGGTGGACACTGAACTCATTTGGCCACCCCATGTGGTTACGTACTAAAATGTTGATGTGTACTACTTTGGAGGGTGGGTGGGTCTGGTGAAGTACTATTATTTGTACTGGATACGCTGTCTGCATCGCGAAATCTGACATAATTTAACTATTCTAAAACCACTTCAAACTCCACTAATTCTGCTTTTGTGTTGGGGCCTTAAAAACCTAGATTTCCCTAATTTGGAAATGTGCACAAAAAAAGGGCAAAACAAAATGAATCTTTAAAACTTCATAATTTCAGAACTTTAAGATACATTTTATAATCCTGGAATCAGATTTAAAAGATCTATGCACCTATATAATTTTAAACACTGAAACATTAAAATAAAAAATCACTTTGGAGTACCCTAGTACTACGTTGAAAATGTTGACAACTTTAAGATGGCCCCCCCTTACCTCTGTACGAAACAACCTCCCCCCCCCTCCAAACACACAGACACACACACACGCACAGACAGACACGCGCACAGACACACACACACACACAACCACAGACACACACAGCCACACACACACAGCCACACACACACACACACAACCACAGACACACACACACAGCCACACACAACCACAGACACACACAGCCACACACAGACACACACACACACAGACACACACACACACACGCACGCACGCACACGCACGCACACACGCACACACACACACACACACACACACACACACACACACACACACAATATATGCCATTAGTGTATGACGTAAGTAATGGTGGATGCTGGTTTGTGGAAAGGTCGCCCTGTGTGTTAACTACGCTGGTTACCAGGGTTCCCTTTATATCTACATTACTTCATTAGCACCAGAGAGCCTTGTTCCAACTGTCTGTGGTACAGCCAAAATCAACACCAACCGGCGAGTTATCTACCTAGTTTAGCTCTCACGATCTTGCTTGCAGCTAATCGGTCCGGTAGCTACCGCCATATTGGAAAACATTGGATCGTGGTAAAATGTGATTTCCATTTTTTTTAAATATATACATTTTTTGTTTACACATTTGTTGTGTTGGTGGGATTCGGGCGCTTAACATTTAAATATATATATAAAGGCTGGCTATAGTACATAAGGAACAAGACAATAAAAGGTGTTGTTCTCTGTGGCGGAGTGGTTAGAGTGTCTGACTTTCTTCTAGGTCGGACTCCTAATCTGAAGGTTGGTGGTTCGATTCCCCGTGCCCACACCTCTGCCAATTTGGATTTCCACCACTGTGTATAACTTACAGCGACAGCAAAGGCCAGTTGCTCTCATACCATGTCTATGTGGTGTGGGAGGTTAAAAATCCCTTGGGTCGGTAAAAGTGTAGACTCAGGCTTTCTATCGACAAACTGTCTAATGGTGAAACAAGTCTATTCAGACTTATCCATGATAGGCAGTATAAATCTTCAAGGTGGGTTGAGATAATGTGTTCTCGGGCATATCTCAGGCACGAATGACAATGTGTGTGCCTGTAGTTAGGGTTTGGGCCGGTGGTGGTGCCACAAGTCCCAGGATGAAAGGAACGGCGCAAATACAATGCGAGTAGTAATAGGTAATACATGGATAATAATGGTTAATAATAATAAATTCCCTTCCACGCCTTTATACTTGCATAATGCCTATACATCACTGATTTAAATTGTATTTTCTATATCCAACTTAGATATTGGTGCACTTTTTTTTTTTATTACGCATCACTTCTGCACAAAATGGAATGTTAAAGTCAATTTAATAGAGCTCGTTATTAATGAAATGGTATCAGACTTTTGATGTGCACGCCAAATTACTTTGACATGTTTTCACTTTAAATATCTACAAAGTTATCTATTTAAAATAGAAGTCACTTATCTTTAAAAGGAAGAAAATAGGAACAATCGGACTGGACTACTTTAAATCTTTTAATAAAATCAAAAGAACCGAGTTCAGCAAAGATGTGATGGTTATCTGGTCAGTAGTTGGTATTTATTTGTATGTGCTACAAATGATACTAATCCAGCATTAAAAATACTAAATCTGTATTTAATTGTTCTGTTTATTACTGACAAACTGAATTTTCACAGGAAATATATATTTTTTAAACTTGATATAGTCCACTGCAGCCATGCTTAAACTATTGCAAAGTTCTGTTAAGAAATTATATTTGTATCAAGTTATTTTTATCCTGACTAAAATATTCAGGCCATGGGATTCGAACCTTTGGGCCGAGTCAATCCGATGACTTAAAAATTGATACCTAGCCTGGTGTTCAGAATGAGGAAGACCCAATTGTCTGCGATTGAAATTTCCCCTGCTTAATTAACTAATGTAATATATATATATGAGACTGTCTCAAAAGGTTCTAAGCAATATGGGACAAAACTTTGTCCATTGTAACCATCAACATACTATCTGCTTATGCATTTGCTCAGGATAAACTGATTTGTTTTTTACATGGTGTTTCAGAATCCCAATATAATATATATTGATTTGAAGCAAAAGTCCTTGTGTTTTCAGTGTAACCATTTCTGTGCTGTTTTGTGTCAATCGTTACAATGGACAAAAAAAAAGAAGAGTTATCACCTTTTGAGACAGGCTCTATATATGACAGTGAAGATTCTGCTTTTAAGAACCTAGTACTACTCTAGTGTGTTAATCGACATAGAACAAACACGTGCCTCACAGAGAATAGTTAATTTCAAAGGTTGCAAATTGTTAGTGTAATTTACTCAGCCTTTTAGTGTTTTCTGTAGCCCCCACGGGAGTAATGTGTCGTAAGTATGTTGGTAAGACCCCCATTAGTTAAGGTTTCCGATTGAAAATGCCATATATAGCACTATTACAAACTGCATTTCATATCGTAGATGTAAATGATCAATTATTACCCTGAGTACACCACAAATCAGAAATACTTAACCATGCCTTTGGTGCTAGGACGTAAAACCCCAATAAGAAAACACAATATATATATGTGATTTATAACACATTATGCAAGTATAAAGACGCAGAAGAGAATTATTTGTTATTATATATTTTATTATTATGCACTGT
The DNA here is from genome assembly GCA_030323885.1 of Branchipolynoe longqiensis. NCBI lineage: Eukaryota > Metazoa > Annelida > Polychaeta > Phyllodocida > Polynoidae > Branchipolynoe > Branchipolynoe longqiensis. Next base: position 67,308,600 of record CM059193.1, on the reverse strand, counting down.
TCTTGTACTCCACCCATGTGAACCGTAGCGCCACCACCGGGCTTACTCGTCACTAATAAGAAAATACAATATATATATATGTGTGATTTATAACACATTATGCAAGTATAAAGACACAGAAGGGAATTATTTGTTATTATATATTTTATTATTATGCACTATTCTTGTACTCCACCCATGTGAACGGTAGCGCCGCCAACGGGCTTACTCGTCACTAATGGACGCGCCACACGGTCAGTCGCATCAGAGAATTTTTCTTTATATACATGCTAAGGAAATACATGCTAAGGAAATACATCGTGATGAGTGGGTTCGTTACGACTTCCAGTTTTGTGCTGATTTATTCGACCAGGAAAAACTTGCAATATTCAAAGCCTCCACCCATGAGTGATTACTAACGAGTGGATAGGCAGGGATGAGCTATTGTCTCTAGTAATGCTCGTAAAGATAACCATAGCAGATTCACCCCATACTACAATAGCCTGAGTAGGGGTGAAGAACAACCCATGAGAAAAAGTGGCAAAATGCTAGGTAAATGAAATGAGCGCATAAATTCTTAATTTAAGATGCCAAATATGTTCTTCACGTGCATCTTCATATTTACCCGCTACTTTTGATTTGAAAAATATAATAAAAGATGTAGTTTAATACATTTTAAAAATGAAATTGACAGCATTCTGTGGTCGCCGTCTTGTCTTTTTGCTTTCTCTCCCATTTCATCAACTCTGTGTCGATATAAGTAGCCATTAGATACCGGAACCAGGAATTCCATTTCCTGTTCCATACTAAAGCAATTTTAGCGTGTATTTGGACTATGTTGTTATTCATCCCTACTCTGCATATCTGACCTGATATCCCACTCAGTCACATTATCCTGACGCTGAGCTAACCAGGTCCTTGCCCTATCCTATTAATGCAGAGCACTAGGCTAGGAAGTGGCACATATCAATTTTAAAGTCATTGGTTTGACTCGAGCAGGAACCAAACTCCCGACCTTCCGCACGCGAGGCCCGCGCTCTACCGATTAGGCCACGGTTAGGCCCTGTGTTGAAAATTTGATGCTTTCATCGGACTATGCAACCTTAATAAACCATTATGATACCACTCAATCACGTCTAGTCTCCGACGATCGTTGACGAAACAAACAAACAGGAATTTTCACATGGCCCGTGGGAGGATAGAAGAATCAATGAAATAAGAATTCGTCAACTGTATCCGTCACTCGCCAATGTGCAGCAGAGCCCCACCAGCACCAGGACGATGGATGTGTTTTGTTTTGTTTGTTTTTTGTTGTTTTACGTCCTAGCAACATCGAGGTCATATCAGGACGGGTACTGACTTGTGGCACTGCACACTCATGTCGACTTCATAGTGCTGCACCACTGGGAGACCAGGGTGTCAGCACCATGTCCTGATATCTGACTAAGTCACATTATCCTGACAATGAACCAACCAGTCCTTGCCCTATCCTATTAATACGAAGCACCTGGCTAGGAAGTGACAACTATAAATTTTGAAGTCATTGGTTTGACTCGACTAGGGTTCGAACCCACAAACCCATTTATTCGGATCCCCCGATTTCCCAAAACAGGAGACGGACGCTCAACTCATTTGGCCATCCCGTCTGGTCGGTGTGTGTGTTGGTGTATATAATGGGTCATTCTCAGAAACAACCATGTACCACATATTTGGTTTCCACGTTACATTGTTAATGATTTTGTCCTTTTTTTTTTGGTGGGTAGTAAGTCAAATAGTTATCGTTGACTCTGTATATTAAATATGTTAGCACATACTACATGTATTTAATCTTTCCCACATATTGTATTCAAAGTATGCATTTGTGATTTTTGGCTTGGCTTGGCTGGGCTGGGCTGGGCTTGGCTGGGTTGGGTTGGGTTGGGCTGGGCTGGGCTGGGTTGTGCTGGGCCTATGGTTGTGTTTGGACTGGGTTGGCCTCGGGTGGGTTGGTTTGGTTTGGGCTGGGCTGGACCTAGGGTTGTGCTGGGACTGGGTTGGTTTGGGCTGGGCTGGGCTGGGCTATGCTAAGCTTGCGTTGGGCTATGCTGGGGTTGGGTTGGGTTGGGCTGGGCTGGGCTGGGTTAGGCTGGGATGGACTAGGCTGGGCTGGGCTAGGTTAGGGTGAGCTGTGCTGAACTGGGCTGGGCTAAGCTAGGCTTGGGTTATGCTGAGCTGGGCTGGGCTAGGCTAGGCTTTGGTTATGCTGAGCTGTGCTGAACTAAGCTGGGCTGGGCTTGGCTGTGCTGTGCTGGCTGTGCTGGGCTGGGCTAGGCTAGCTATGCTATGCTAGGTTAGGCGTCGGTTATGCTGAGCTGTGCTGAACTAAGCTGGGCTGGGCTGGGCTGCGCTGTTTATTAACACTATAACAGGAGCCGATAACCTTTCCTGTGCCGAGGCCTGGTTGAGCCTGTCTGGTCTGCGTCCGTCCAGGGACGCGGCTTTCCCAAGGTCAACATCACGTGACAACGAAGAACAGATTCACAGCACGGACAGCAGAAAAAAACACAAAAAAAAAACAAATCGTGTGTGAGGATCTCTCTAATTGCGGTGTCGCGTTGGCGATTCGTCGTCGGTCTTTGTCCATTCATGAATCGTTGACGGTTTCCGATCATCAGTCGTGTAATGTGAGAGGATCCAACAAGTAAGATGGTGGGACCAGTGACAGTTTGGCACTTTCAAAATATCACCCTTGACATATACATATAAACGCTTGAAGAATTATTGATTTATTATTATGCGATTCAACACGAATATATAAATGGCGGCCGCCATAGGGCTATTTCCATGTTCGTTTGCTGGGTTTGGATGATTTCATCTCTGAGTATGAGTATGGGTATTGTATGTATATATATATATATATATATATATTTTACCTCGGTATGCCGCCTCTGGCTAGCCGTAGGCTAGGGAGAAGGAAGCACATCCGGGTCCAGCAATTAGCATAAGTGACTCACAACGGGAGGACGTTTTGTGAGTTGCTCCAACAGGATTTATCTACTACTACTGCTTTTGTTCAAAAGTAAGTACCTTTTATTAGCCTACTTTGTTTATGATGCTTTATAGCATCACCGTATGAAAGTTCAGAACTTTCTCACGTCCAATTTGGACTTTGTACGTGTTTTTTAACTTACGGATAGAACTTTGGGTGCCGCTGGCACTAACGAAACCGATACTGCAGTTCTATCGACACCTGTTTTTCAGACAGGGAGAAATGGCAACCCGAGTTGCTCATTTCCTAAGAAAAGTCTCCCGGATCCTAATAGAGGATGATGTTGGGGATGCTTCTGGGTGTTTTTTATAAACACCCCAGACCGGTTTAAGGCGAACCTCCGAGTTTCGTAATATTTTCTCCAACTTGTTGGCGCTGTAGCCACGGGTGGGAGAAGTGTACGGAACAGAGAGAGTGGGCGATCTCACGATCGATACCCCCCGTTTGGTTGGTTTCGTTACCACACACCTACGGCAAAATTTAGCTTCACGCCTGTACTGACACGTTGGAATACACGTTCTCTGTACCTTGTTCCTCAACCCAGTTTACTGGCTTACACTTGTGTAGTTGAGATGATTCCGGTTTAGTAACGCTTTATTTCGTTACAGGAACCGATGGCCACTCGCCGGAATAAGCCGCCCGCTGCAGCGGTCGGCGTCCCTCCTACGGATTACGATTCGTCACCACCGGCTACGGCTCCGCCGTCCCCACAGCCCGGGCCACATGCCTCTGATCAGGACAGTGATCAGCCCCCTCAACCTGTAGGTTGGGAGGCTAAGATGGCGGCTATGGTGGAGGAGAAAATGCGCCAATTCCAGGCTCATACCTTTGCAGACCCTTCCCAAATCCCTGATGAGGATTGGGAAGACTTCTCGGAAGACGAGGAAGACACGGTTTCGGCACCTGAGGTTCCGAAACCGAAAGCGCGCGGCAAGAAACGTCGCCCGGTTAGCAGCTCGGGAGACGAGTTCACCAAGAAGGCTAACACTAAGCGCTCCAAAAAGTCCAAGAAAAAGAAAAAGAAAGAAAGACTCGTCCTCGGACTCGTCAGACGACTCTTCTTCCACGGAGTCTGATTCTGATACGGAACGCGCAGGCGTTTACGCCAAAATAGGGGCTAAAGTAGGCAAGAAAATTGTCAAAAAGAAAGCTAACAAGGTGCGTACCACTACTATGATGCGCAAAACGGTGAATGGCCATTTCACCACCTTTAAGCCAGTGGAAGTCATCAACAAATTGACTGAACAGATCTCTGGAGTCAAGGGTATCCCCGCTACAGTGTCTAAGGAGATGGATGCGGGCATCCATTTGTCGGACGAGCGTCGCCGGTACGAAACTGCCCTCTGCGTTATCCATAAGGCAGTTTTGGGGGCCTTGACGTCCATTATCCCTGTCGCTAACAGAATGCAAACCGAGAACAAGTTCTCGTCTTTGGCTCGGGTTATGGACCGGGGCATTGCCCTACTCGCAGCGGCGAGTAACTACATGACTCATCGCAGATTTGAAAATGTTTTCAAATCGGTCACCACCGATGCGGGCAAAGAAGTCGCACGCTCAAAGAAAGTGACAGATCATGACGGCAAAGAATACACTGTGTATTCAGGACCTACCCCCATCAAAAGCAAACCTCTGGATAAATCCAAGATGTTTGGGGGTCAGCTGGCTTACCTTTACAAGCAGGTGGAGGTAGACTACAAGAGTGCTAAGAACACCGAAGCAAAGGGCCGTAAATTCCAAAACCCAGCCGGGTTCAGACGGGCTAGGACGGATTTTCGCTTCCGCAGAGGAGGAAGGCCGTTCAGGGGCGGACCGTCCTTCCCGTTCAGCCAGCGGGGAAGAGGTCGAGGCGACAGACAAGCCTCAAACTGGAACGACAACCGCGGCTACAAGAGAGACTTCGTTCCCAAACCACAGTTCCCCAAACCAGGGAACAAGTAGAGAACGCCACACAAACTTTCCAACCTCCTGACCCTGAAATGGTCACGGAGGAAACACAAACTGAAGTAAGCTTTTCTCAAGCAGGCAATATTGTTAATTATTTACATCAATGGCAACAGTTAACCACTAACCCAGAGGTTATTAGTATTGTTAAAGGCATTCACATTCCTTTCACACAATTGCCTGTCCAGAAAAGAGCTCCTTTTCCTTATCAATTTAATTCGCTAGAAAAGTTTCAGCTCGATCAACAAGTTTTACTTTTTGAAGCTAAAGGCATTGTCAACAGAGTTGAACATACTGAAGGTGAATTTATTTCAAATATCTTCTCCACTCCTAAACCAGATGGCACCATTCGATTGATTTTAGATTTAACCCAATTAAATGAAATCATTGAATACAAACATTTCAAAATGTTTTCCTTAGAAACAGCTCGTGATTTAATTACCCCAGATTGTTGGCTAGCGAGTGTGGATTTGAGAGATGCGTACTATACGGTTCCTATTCACCACATAGATCGAAAGTTTTTAAGGTTCCTCTGGAATGGCCAGCTTTTTGAATTTACCTGCCTACCAAATGGTTTGGCCTGTGCACCACGCCTTTTTACTAAGCTGTTGAAACCAATTTTTTCACACATGGCAAAACTGGGTCATTGTATGTTTCCATACATTGATGATTCTTTCATTATGGGCCAATCTTTCACACAATGTGATCTCGCCGTTCAAGATTTGTGTAAAATTTTTGCAAATTTAGGTTTCTTCATACATGACAAGAAATCCGTCTTTTCTCCTACAAAGGAGCTTAAGTGTCTAGGTTTCATTTTAAACACCACGGCTATGACCGTTTCGCTTACACGCCAAAAGAAAGATAAGCTTTACCACACAGCGATTCAGCTGTTAGACATTTCTAGGCCAAAGATTAGACAGGTCGCAGTCCTTATCGGTATCATGGTTTCATATAGCCCGGCTATTCTATACGGAGCGGCACACATTAAATCACTTGAAATTGATAAGAATCTAGCTCTGGCCCGAGCAAAGGGAAACTTTGAAAAGACCATGTTTATTTCTGCAAACGGCCTTGCCGACATTCATTGGTGGCTAAAGCACTTTGATCAATCTCCCAACCCCATTAGAATGGGGGAGCCCGATACTACTGTTACCACGGACGCTTCTCTCCAAGGGTGGGGGGCACATCGAAATGATGTAGCAACGGGCGGCAGATGGCTAGAATCGGAACTACCCGATCATATTAACGTTTTAGAATTAAGGGCCATTTATTTAGGTTTAACCAGCCTTGTTAAAGTCCCCAAAAATAATGTACGTATCCTCACGGATAACACCACAGCAATGGCTTATGTCAGGAATATGGGAGGTACAAAATCAATCAAGTGTAATGAAATCGCACTACTCATTTGGAACTGGGCTCAAACCTTTGACGTTTGGTTAACTGTGACACACATTCCAGGCACGCAGAATTGTCTTGCTGACAGAATGAGTCGCCAGTTCCATGATCACTTAGAGTGGTCACTAAATCCATCCATATTCAAACACATCTGTCACACTTGGGGCTCGCCTCATATCGATTTATTTGCTTCGCGTAATAACTTTAAACTCGAGAAATATGTTTCGTGGCACCCCGAACCAAATGCTTGGCACATCGATGCCTTCTCACTAAAGTGGCAACATCATTTCTTTTACATTTTCCCCCCCTTTACTATCATTAGCAAAGTCGCCAGAAAGATACAAATGGAGGGAACACACGCCATCCTCATCGTCCCCGAATGGCACACTCAACCGTGGCTACCGAGATTACTAGCCACAGCCAAAAGCAGCCTACGCTTCCCAAGATTCCGAGGAAACCTGAAGCATCAGGGACCACTAGAACGCCACGGAAACGTGTCGACAACTCCGTTGGTGGCATTCCTTTTCTAAATAAGTACTTGGAACAATTCGGTTTGGACAAAATTACACAACAGCGTTTGGTTGATGATGCGTGGAGGAAAGGAACGGTTAAAATGTATACTACCTATTTAAAGAAATGGGGTATTTATTGCTTGCTTAAGAAGGTGAAGCCAATGAATCCCACAGTATCCCAGGTAGGACGCTTCCTACGTTTCTTAGAGGACGAAGGTCTAGGATATGGCGCGATCAATGCTGCCAGATGTGCTCTGTCAATAATCCTACCTCGGGTTAATGGACAAACAATGGGTAAACACCATGTTATTTGTTGGATCGTACGATCAATTTATCAGAGGAATCCACCTAAACCCAAATATAATAGGTTTTGGGATGTTTCTCTTGTGTTCAACCTCTTCAAGAAATGGCCAGAAAATAAATTTCTGGACGTTAAGCTATTAGGTTTCAAAGTAGCAGTGTTGCTTCTCCTCGTCACAGGACACAGGGGCCAAACTATAGTCGCCCTGTCACTCAATGGTCTGGAAATTGATAACAAGGAAGCAACATTTGATTTAACGACTTTATTAAAATCAAATCGTTTAGGTGACCCCCTTTCCACAATCGGTGTCACGAGTTTCACACAGGATCGTAAATTATGTGTAGTCTCCGCGATACGGAATTATATATCCAAGACAAGGTTAATAAGAAACTCAAGACAACTTTTGGTGAGCTTTATTAAGCCACACAAGGCCATTTCCAGGGATACCCTCGCCAGATGGACCATGAATGTGTTAAAACTATCTGGAGTCAATACAGACAGATATTCATCGCACTCTACACGGGGTGCAATGGTTTCCAAGGCAAGATTACTAGGCATCTCCGTTAAACGGATCCTAGCTCACGCCGGATGGAAGACCGCTAGATCGTTTGCTAGACATTATCACAAGCGACTAGAGAAGCCTCAGCCGATAGCACAGAGGCTACTCGCCAACTAAAAAGAAAGAGGTAAGAAAAACCAAAACTTTTTTCTCTTTATTGGTCATACAAATCGTTTTTTCCATTTACATAAATAAGACTTGATCACAACATAATAATAACAAACAGGAATATCAGGATAAAAATGCTATTACGTAAAGGTCTCCCTAGCCTACGGCTAGCCAGAGGCGGCAATACCGAGGTAAAATAGATTAGTTAGACGAATCTTACCTGGGTATAGATGATGGATAACTATTGTTTTACCGAGGTAGGAGCCTCGGTTAGACGTGGGCGAGGGCCCACCCACCACGCCCTGCCACGTCTATTCAATCACTCATACTAGGATTGGGTCAGATGACCTTAGGTTTGTTTTTTAGAATCATTTTTATCCTGAATTAGTAGGTAAAGATTGCTGGACCCGGATGTGCTTCCTTCTCCCTCGCCCACGTCTAACCGAGGCTCCTACCTCGGTAAAACAATAGTTATCCATCATCTATACCCAGGTAAGATTCGTCTAACTAATCTATATATATGTACACGTGTTAGTCCTTAGCCTCCCCCAGATTACTTGTAGCTAGGTTCTGGTCTGGGTATTTTGTCACGGTCGAGTCAAATCAATGAAGTAACAAAATTGATACCTGTCGCTTCCGAGCCTGGTGCTCGGTACTATAAAGTGTGGCCATTCTGATATAACCTGAGATGATCCCAGGATGTAAAACTCCAACAACCAACCAATGAACCTTACATGATGTTTGGAAGTAAAACCCTCCAATGAACCAACCCTAACCACTGTCCTACCCATCGCAAGGGCTCTTGGAGCCGGGGAGGGGGGGGGGGCATCTGTGGTGTTGTCCCAAGACGCCCCTTTCACACCCACAACTTTAGGCCGAACTTGATAAGGCAAACTAGAGAAGGCAAACTAGGCGTCATGTCCACACATGCAGTATTTGGGGCGGTTTAAGGCGGAAATCGATATCTGCGCATGAGCGAGTCCATGCTAACCAGTGCCAGTTTCGGTTAGTCGATGTCGCCACAAGAGATTGTGGGTTCGACCTAGATATGTATGGACTGAATCGTATTGTTTTAGAACGATCAAAACTTCTGTTGGCCAGTGAAAACCTAAAATAAATCATGAAAAAAATATCTGTACACCTCTAGCCGGTTCATAGATCAAATTATATTATATAGTGTGACGTGCTTAATCCGCTTCAAGTAAACCGCTACCGTCCACACAAGCAAGGTGGGCCGACTTAAGCTAGTTCGCTTCATATATATACTACCTTGCGATGTGGTTTACTTGAAGCAAACTAGATGAGGCGACTTAGCCTTAAGTCGCCTCAGCGTAGTGTCCACACGACCAATTTGAGTCAAACTAAAGGAGGCGAATTAGTTAAGCCGACTTAACTCGCCAGTGTGAACGGGGCTTCAGTAATATTCCATCTCGTGATGCACTCCAACACACACACACACGCACCTCCGAATACCACGCCTCCGCACGCGGTGGACGAATCCGCAGAGCGCAGACTTCCCGTGCGGAAGGTCAGGTTTTTTTTGTTTGTTTGTTTGTTGTTTTACGTCCTACCAACATCTACAGTCATATCAGGACGGGGAAGGTCGGGAGTTCGAATCCGAGCCGAGTCAAACCAATGACTTATATTATTAACTTGTAAATCAAGTTGGTGCTTGTCGCTACCGAGCCTGGCGCTCGGCTTTAATAGTGGGGCAGCACTATAAAGTCGCCATGAGTGCGCACTGTCACAAGTCAGTACCCGTCCTGATATGACCTTAGATGTTGCTAGGATGTAAAACAATAAACAAACAAACTGAATAGAACATACTACCAAGAAGACAACCACTAAGAAAAAACACAACAAAACCACAGACGTAAATGTTCCGAAAAACTAATAGTATACACATCATGATTCATATCCAGTGTATTTACAGCGAAGTAACTATATTGTTACAATTCGCTAGTTTGTTTACCCCCCCCCCCCCCACACACATGCGCCTACCAAATGTACGTGTGAACTTGAATTCAGATTATAATTAGGTGGACAGATATGGACGGGGAATAAGTCTAGTTTCATGACGGCGGCATTCTCTGGGACACCCGGGAACCTTGTGAGGATTCTTTGAAACCTTAGCATCACCCCCCCCCCCCCCCCCCCCCCCGCCACACACATCTACACACAGCCTCACACACACCCACCCACTCATGTACACCCGCACCCGCACTTACGTGTTTATATAACATTCAGACACTCACATACACACGTACACACTTTCGTCTGCTCCTCCCCCCCCCTCCCTCCTCTTCCCCTCCTCCCCTCCTCCTCATCCCCCGTTTCCTCCTCCCCCTCCTCTCATCCTCCTCCCCCTTCTCCCTCTCTTCCTCCCCTCCTCCTCCCCCTCTCTTTCTCCCCCTCCTCCCCTCCTCCACCCTCCTCCTCCCCTCCCCCCCTCCCCTCCTCCTCCCCTGCTCCTCTCCCTCTTCCCCCACCTCCTCTCCCTCTTCCCCCTCCTCTCTTCCCTACCCCCCCCCTCTCCACTCCCTCTCCCCCTCCTCCTCCTCTCCCCCTGCCCTCCCTCTCCCCCCCCCCTCCTCCTCCTCCCCCCCTCCACTCAGACACTCACATACACACACTTACAAATAACACTTTCTTCTGCCCTTCCTTCCCACCTCCCCCCCTTCCCCCCTCCCCCCCTCCCCCTTCCCCGCACTCTCCCCCTTCCCCATGCCCTCCCCCACCCCCCCCCCCGCAGTGCTCCTTACAATGGAGGTTCCAATCATATTTCCCACGTAGGGATGGCACACTGTAACTGTAAGGAATCACGAAGGAAATGTGTCTGTGTCAACCCACCTGAACCACACTGACCCATTAGAGGAGACCTGCATTTCCCTGTAATTTTCCCCCTGTCATTTTCCCATTGATTTAATTAAATTAAGCTATAAATAATACATATATAAATATAAACTAAACTATAATTAGTATGAATAAATACTTGTTATGCATCATCAGATTTGAAAAAGAAGCTATTTCACTTTTTGATTTTGATGCTATACAAATTGAGCAATACGTTAATATCACTCGTGTAACATGGAAGTCAAACACACATCTAGAACACCATTTTAGCATACACAACAAATTCTAACAAGATTTGATTGATTACAGTTAACATAACACGGTTATGTCTTACAAGAATTCTTTTGTTAACATTTGGGTAAATGCATGATGTCGATGTGTAATGTTATGACATTTTCACTTTAGCACAAAAGCATACACGCATACTTTTGATGCATTTTGTGGGATAGATTAAATACATGCAGTATTGTTAACATCCTTAACACATAGAGACAACAATAATTATTTGACTTGTTGCCAACAATAGGAAATAATTAATTATCACCATCGTAACGTGGACACCAAATATGGGGTGCCCAGTTTGAGAGAATGACCCAAATATGAAATAAAATATAAATAAATATAATCTATTAATATACATATATAATACACACACTCACATATATGAGACTGTCTCAAAAGGTGCTAAGCAATATGGGACAAAACTTTGTCCATTGTAACGGTCAACACACTATCTGCTTATGCATTTTCTCAGGATAAACCGATTTGTTTTTTACATGGTGTTTCAGTAATCCCAATAGAATACATATTGATTTGAAGCAAATATCCTTGTGTTTTCAGTGTAACCGTTTCTGTGCTGTTTTGTGTCAATCGTTACAATGGACAAAAAACCGAAGAGTTATCACCTTTTGAGACAGGCTCATATATGGATAGTGATAAACCCTTTACCGCGTGTAATAATGCCTGTAGTCTCCTGCACTCCCACCACCTCCCCTATCCGGGTGCGGGGTGGGGTACCAGCATGCACCCCTCCACCTTCTGCGCGGGGCCAATCCTCCACGGCTGGTGTGCTCAGTGTCAGGATAATGTGACTGAGTGGGATCCCAGGTCATGGTGCCGGCGGTCTGGTTTCACAGTGGGACAGCACTATAAAGTCGCCATGAGTGCGCACTGTCGCAAGTCGGTACCCGTCCTGATATGACCTTAGATGTTGCTAGGACGTAAAACAACAACAAACAAACAAACAAACAAACAAACAAACCAATCCTCCACTCGCTTGGAGGAATATACAAACCAGACTTCTATGGATGACGATTTTGAAACATACATTCACATACACATGAACGCGCACGCATACACACACACACACACACACAAGCACACACACAAACATGCACACACAAACACACACACACACTACTTTCACTCAGCTTTTAATTGTTTCAACTAAAACTATTTAATAACCGGCATTTCGCTTCACTTTGCAAACTCTTTGCGCCATTGAAAAAAAAGGTGACGTTGTTTTGTGTATCCAGTTATTGCATTGCTGAATAAGCGGGGTGATTAAAGGATTCAAAACTCAGGAGACCCTGGTTTTTCTTTTCTTTTGTTCATGCCATCACAACTGTCAAATGGGGACCCTCATTTGAAGTGTCTTAAATCTCTTCAATTAGTTGAGCCGCCATTGACACCCATTAAACTGTGGTAAATAGAAATGTTTGCGGACGCGTAACTTAAGCTGCTTTCCCATTTTAAGTTGGTTGGTTATTGGAGTTTTATGTCCTGGCAACATCTATGTCATATCAGGACGGGTACCGACTTGTGACAGTGCGCTCTAATGGCGACTTTGTAGTGCTGCCCCACTGAGAGACCAGGCCGCCAGCACCATGACCTGATATCCCAATCAGTCACATTATCGTGACACTGAGCCAACCAGTCTTTGCCCTATCCTAATAATGCCGAGCGTCTGGCTAGGAAGCGATAAGTATACATTTTTAAGCCATTGGTTTGACCAGGGTTCGAACCCGTGATCACACGATCTACCAAAATAGGAGACAGACGCACAACTCATTCGGTCATCTCATCTGGTGACTATTTTAAGGGAATCACTTTAAACTTAAGATATGGTCACTTGGTTTTAACCTTTATTCTTAGCATGAATATTCGGCTGTATATCTGAACAAATTGTTTGATAGTCAAGAAAGAGACTGGACGCAGTGGCCCAATCTGTAGGGTGCAGTTTTCCCTTCCCGTGTGGAAGGTTGGGAGTTCGATTCCAGGCCTAGTCAAACCAATGACTGACAAAATTGATACTTCTTGCTACCTAACCGGACACTCGGCATTACTAGGATAGGGCATGGACTGGTTGGCTCAGTATCAGGATAATGTGACTGAGTGGAATATTGGGTCATGGTGCTGGCAGCCTGGTCTCCCAGTGGGGCAGCACTATAAATTCACCATGAGCGTGCACTGTCACAAGTCAGTACCTGTCCTGATATAACCTTAGATGTTGCCAGGATGTAAAAGCCCAACAAACAAACTTAAAAAAAGAGATTGACCAGACGGAATGGCCGAATGAGTTGAGTGCCCGCTTCTCGTGTGGCAGATCATATTATCATCGAACCTTGGGTTCAAACCCTGGCCGAGTCAAACCAATGATGTAAAAATCTATACTTGTCGCTATCTAACCCTGTTCAGGACAAGGAGCAGAAGAATAAGGAAGACCGGTTGTCTGTGATTGAAATTTCCGTTACTTCTAGTTGCGTAGTCTGATAGTTTTAAGTTTCTGCCATTTTCTGAGATAAATACATTAGGTTGATTGTTATTACGCACCTTACTTTAGCTTGAAGTGACTTTTATTTTAAATGGCTACCTTTGAGATATTTGAAGTGCAACCATGCAAAATTCATTTTTGGCAAGCATGCCAAGACTCTGATAGCATATCATTCTTCAGTACATGTTCTATTCAAGTGCCTCGGTATTCCATTTTGTGTGGTGACAAATTTTTAATAAGTGCACCAATATCTAAGTTAGATATGTAGAATCAAATTTAGATAATTGTTTTCGTTTTGAAATTTCTCATATTTTCATCGGACTATGCAGCTTTAATCAATGAATGTAATAAGCAGGAAAAAACTGCATTGCACTTAGAGCTGACAAGAACAAGTCTCGATCCATACTCCTGTGACCATACTCTTGTCTCCTACAATTTCTTATTGAATCAAATAATAATTCACCAGAAAACCAGTGGAGATTCCAATTCAGATCTGTCCATTACACCATTAAAAAGTAAATAAAATAATAATCGCGAAATTCCTTTCTTGCAGGGCGCCTCAGCTTCTACGATGACGTCGGCGTTGTGCGTGACGTCATGCAGAACCACCTGACGGAGATGATGCTCCTGGTTGCCATGGATATCCCGCAAAGCTCGGGGAACATCTCTGAGATTCTGGAGAAGAAACTAGAGGTGCTTCGATGCGTGAAGCCAATCCACAAGGATGGTGTCCTGTATGGGCAGTATGACGGCTACAAGGGAAGCGTTATCCAGGAACTCGAAAGACCTGACTATGAGAGCGTGACACCAACATTTGCAGCAGCTGTCCTGCAGATCGACAGCCCACGGTGGCAAGGCGTCCCCTTTGTATTGATGAGCGGAAAGGAGCTGGATGAGAAGTCCAGCTATATTCGTGTGGTGTTCAAGGATGATGTCTTTTGCGTCAAAGAGCCTTCCGGTGCAGGGGACTGTGGGGACAAGCACCTGAAGCAGGTTGTGTTCCACCTCGCGAGTGGTGTGCTTCATCAGCCTGAGTTGATTCTTGCGTCTCCGGAGTTGCCACGTCCTCGGGATGCTTGGTTATGGATGCATGAAAACCTGAAGATGGACGTGAATGTGTTTGGTGAGGCGATGGCCGACATGCACAAGCTGCTGCCAGTGGTGACTGAAGAAGCCTACTCATCTCTTCTTATCGCGGTCTTCCACAGCCAACGCAATCTGTTCACGAGCACTGACATCCTAATGGCCTCTTGGGATCTGTGGTCGCCAATTGTGAGAGCACCCATCGCTGACTCACACCTGCGCACCTATGATGCCAGTCGTTCTTTGTGGAAGCTCAACTTCAAGATCAACAATCGAAAGCTCGAGTTCATCACTGCAGACTCTAGGGACAGTGCCAGGCAAAAAGATACCAGATCTAGTGGTAACCTGATTACGGACCTGAGTTTACTGGGTCGTCAAATATTATGTGGCAGTGTCGATGATGTCATCGCAAAGCTTGCGAAGGACATTACCACAGCTGCCAATGCCGCAGTTGACGCTCGTGGTGCGTTCCACTTGGCAGTATCCGGTGGTGGCAGTCCGGTGTACCTCTTCAAGTACTTTACCGAGCTGGAAGATGATATGAACTTCCCTTGGCAAAAGACTCATGTATGGCAGGTGGATGAGCGGTGTGTGTCATCCGAAAGTGTTCATTCCAATTTTGCTGCGTTGAATGCCTATCTGCTTCATCGCCTGCCCATCCACTACCATCACATCCACCCCATTCCTGTGCACCTCCGTGAAGAACCCTGCCAGCCCGCAGATGAAGCAGCTTTACTTTACGAGACTGCTATGCGCCACCATCTTCCACAAGGGGAGTTTGATTACGTCCTCCTCGGCATTGGCACTGACGGTCATACCGCGTCGCTGTTCCCGCACCACCCATCCTTAAAAGTGACAAACAAAATGGCCGTCTTCTCTGATGGTGGACCAGCGGCTGCAATTTCTAAGCGCGTTAGCTTAACATTTGAGGCAATTAACCAAGCGCGACAGGTTGGGGTTCTGGTAACTGGCATCCGAAAGAAGGCCATAATTAAGGCATTGCAGGCAGCTGAGGCTACAAACGTGACTGAATTTCCCATCCTAGGTGTCAACCCTGTTAATGGCCACCTCATCTTCTATGTAGATGAAGCAGCTCTAAGCCAAAGCTAACAAGTTTATAGCAAAATGCTTAACAAGTAAAGCCAGAACAGAGGTGAGGAAAGCGAAATCTATGTACTACATTGATAAAGCCATGAAGATCAACCAGAATCCTAAGAAATTCTGGTATGAACTAAGTCAAATTCAACCAGAAGCCAAACCACAGATAAACAGCGTAATAGACGAAAGGACAGGTGAGAGAGTAATAAACAATTATTTTGTAGACATTGGGGCAAACCTCACCAACAAATTCAAGCAAAAAACCAAGTATCCAAAAAATTATCACCCAGTCACAAATCAACATGAATACAATCTTGAGAAAACAAGAAGAAAAGAAGTACTCACCAAGATTGAGGAACTTTCATCATATAAATCATCTGGTATGATGAATATAAATTCAGCCTCCATTAAGACTGCCATTAGCATCCTAATAAACAAATTTACACATCTCTACAACCTTGTCATTGAAACAGGTGTATTCCCAGATAAATGGAAAATAGCTAGTGTCACACCAATACCAAAGATAAGTAATCCTAAATCATGCAATGAACTGCGACCAATACCAATACTGCTCCTCCCTGGCAAAGTCATCGAACAAATAATCCATATAAATCAAATAAAAACCTTCCTAGAAGACACCAGCTACCTTGCCAAACAGCAAAATGACTTCAGAAAAGATAAATCAACCACAATAGCCCTAGCCACTCTATTAGATGAACTGCTGACTAAGATGGATAGAGGAGATCTGACAATAACCGTTTTTCTTGATTTCAAGAAAGCTTTTGACACAATAGACCATAACATTTTACTCTGGAAAATCGAAAGGGCAGGACTTGGTCCTAAATCTTGTGCATTTATAGCCAACTATCTATCAAATAGACCAACAAGTTACAAAAATAAATGGCCTAAGTCAACAGAGAGATCAATTACAACTCGAGTACCCCAGGGTTCCATGCTTGGACCACTACTCTTCCTCATATTCATTAATGACTTGCCCTTGGTAACAAATGAGGCCATGTTCACGCTGTTTGCTAATGATGTGGCCCTCACAGTCCATAGCCCAAACATTGAATCTGCAGCAGAAGTAGTTGAGGATGTACTAGCTAAGGTTAACATCTGGTGTAAGGAAAGTAAATTGACAATTAATGCAAAGAAATCTGAATACATAATTTTAGCAACCAAAGTAAAAAAATCCAGAGCACAACCTATCAATTTACATTTGGGTGATGCAGTATTGAATTAGGTAGACACATACAAATATTTAGGGACCACACTCGATTTTACACTAAATGGTAATCAACAACTCTCAAGACTTAACATTAATCAAATGATAGCCATAAAAATGACAACTTTCAGAAAAATTAGGTACTACATGAGCGAGAATACAGCCCTTTTACTATATAAAGCCACTGTTCTTCCAATAATTGACTACAATGATTTAATATATGGACTGCTGACCAAACAACAAGAAAACAAATTACAGAGGATTCAAAACAGGGCACTTAGAACTGTCTACAGAGGAAAAAAACCTGTCTGTAAAGGAAATGCATGCTAAAGCGCAAGTCAACTACCTTAGCCAAAGGAGGGACACACATCTCCTCACTCTCATGTATAAAAGATCCAATGATGAACAATATGTTGACCATACAAAAGTAACCAGACAGAGCGATGCTACATTTCTAAAAATACCCAAGCCACTAACAAAGAAGCTGATTAAAGCACCGATTTACAGAGGTGGCACATTATGGAAGAAACTTCCAGTGAGGACGACTGAGTCCACAAGTCTCCTTGCAAGCAAATCAAGAAGTGTTTAAAGATAATTCTAGAATCATGCAATACCATGTGACGCATACTCACCAAGTGTATAATACATATGTTGAACTGGAATTGTATGCAGTTACTATTACAACTAATAGTCAATTTATATTATGCTTCTATTATCGAACAGGATTTTCATGTGGTTATTATTGCCACTGATATTGTCATTTATGTACCAACAAATTGTAATGAACGGCCGGAAGACTGGTGCTCTGGCGCTGACAAAAGACATTATTCGCTGAATAAAAAACATTTAGTAACAAAAAAAAAAAAAGACATAAGTCTGAATAATTCACAAGTATTACTTTGTTGGGGTTTTGCATCCAGGCAACATCTAAATTCTAAGGCCATATCAGGATGGACACTCAAGTATTACTTGTTTAGTCTTGCTTGAATTCATAGGCATTTGTAGTTCAGTAGGTTTTTAATTTTGATAATGACATTGGAATTATAGATACACACATATATTATGTGTGCATTTATTTACAGTACAACCCCGTTAAATCAAGCTCGGTTAAATCAAGCTCGGTTAAACCAAACGATCGGTTAATCCAAACTTTTTTTCGGCAGCCTGGCAAAATACTACAATTTAGCAAATACAAAAGTCGGTTAATCCAAATTATCGGTTAATCCAAACAAAATTGTCGGGCCCCAGGCTACTTCCGGTGCAGTTAAACTGAACTTTCATGTGGTTATAAGGTCATCTGATACTTTTTTTATATGATAAATGGTAGTATTTTGCCGGGTCGCCGAAAAAAGTGTGGATTAACCGATCGTTGGGTTTAACCGAGCTTGGTCTAATGGGGTTATACTGTATATACATAAAAAACAATAATCAAAGTGTCCACATACATTTTATATTACATTCATAATACACCCAGGTTTTTGCCAAAGCCAAGTCAAAGTCGAAGCCAAAGCTCGGTTAAACCAATGATCAGTTAATCCAAACAAATTTCTATGGTCCCTTCAAGCTTGGTTTGACGGGGGTATTCTATATATCTATATCATATATATATATGATATATAATGAATTATGCGAGTATAAATGTATGGAAGATCTAATATTCTCCCCAATTATTCACTATGTATGAATTAACAATTGTTCAAGAACTTGTCTTTATATGTGTGTATATATATATAGCCACATATATATGTCAACATATATGCGGGTGTAGGAATCGCATTGTGCTTCCCCCCCGTGGCTAGCGGGGGGAAGCACAGTGCACTGGGTTCGCTGTATACCAGCGGTAGCTTGCCAGCCACGTCAATTCTCTCCAGCCCGGCACTGCAGCAGATACTTCCATTCGCAGATTTTTCTTTTTTCTTTTATTACCAGTAGGGCACTTTGGCCCGGCCGCTAGCCTCAGGCTAGGGAGAAGGAAGCACGTGAGGTACCAGCAATTAGCATATACAACTCACGACTGGATTACGTGTCGTTGGGTTGCTCCGGCAAATTTAGTCTACATACAAGCTAATACGCAGTAAGTATCATAAAAACTGTGGTTAGCTTAATCATGATGCATTAGAGCATCAATATGGAAAGTTTAGACTTTCTTTGGTCCATTTTGGACGAGTTATTTGGTTATAAAAAACCAAGGATAGAATTCCTTCTCGAAGGATTGAAACCGATCATTAGCGGTTCTGTCAACACCCGAGTCACCGTGTGATTATGGGTAGAGATGTGGGCTCTGCCTCGTCTCCTCTGGAAATTCTCTCGTACTCTAATAGAGAGTAATGTTGGAGATGCTCCTGGGTTTCTTTTATAGACTCCCCACAAATTTGTTCAGGCGTTTCTCTGAGTTTCGTAGCATTTTCTCCAACTTGTTGACGTTGTAGTCACAGGTGGGAGAAGTGTGCGGAACAGAGGGATGGGGGGGCCGATACACTGGTCCCGACCCCGCGTAAGGTTTGGGCTTGACCCACAACCCACGCACAAATTTAGCTTATTACGCCTGTGTTATAACGGTATAAACACGTTCTCTAACACCAATAGATGTCCAAATGAGTTTGAAACAACCATATTGTGACATATATATATATACCGGGACTGACCAAAAATTTTTTGTTTCAGCTCCCGATGGCCACGAAGCGGAGTAAGCGCGATGCAGCAGCAGTCGAGGGGCGTGTTCCGAGTGGAGGGGACGAGGAGTACGACTCCTCACCCGTGTTGTCGGCAGGGCCTTCAACACAGCCCGGGGCGCATATTCTCTCCGAGGAGGACATAGTGCCTGACGGCGCCGCGGCTCAAAATTGGGAGACGCGGTTTGCGGCGATGGAGAGTCATATAATGGCTCTCAAACCACCGGTGTCTCGTAAACGGCGAATGCCGAGTGTTCAAGAGGAGTCTTCTTTGGAGGATTTCTCGGACACAGACTCAGCGATGGAGCTTAGGGCTCCTCCTCCTTCTCCTAAACGGAGGAAGAAGAAGAAGAAACATATTGTTTCTTCTGGTGATGATTTCACCAAGGAAAGGGGGAAGACTGGACTTCGCAAAAAGCGCAAGACCAAGTCCAAGAAGAAGAAGAAGAAGAGGAAAGATTCTTCTTCTTCCGACTCGTCCACGGATTCCACTTCCACGGAATCGGACTCAGACACACGATATGAAGGTGTCTATGCTGCCATTGGGGGTAAAGTGGCTAAGAAAGTGGAGAAGCCAAGGGCTAAGCGTGTGAAAACCACTACGCTTATGCGTGAGAACATAAATGGCCATTTCCGCACGTTTAAGTCGGCGGAGATTATTTCCAAGTTATCAGATGAGTTAACAGGCATTAAAGGTGTTCCCAACTCCATCATTAAGGAGATGGATCGAGATGTCAATATGACGGAGGACCGTAAGAGATTTGAGGGTGTGTTGCACATAGTGCATAAGGCGGTGCTTGGTACCCTAACAGCTATTGCTCCTGTAGCAAACAGAATGCAACGAGAAAATAAGTTCTCGTCTTTGGCTAAGACGATGGACAAAGGAATTGCATTGTTGGCGGCGGCAGGTAATTACCTGTCGTATCGAAGATATGAAAATGTCTTCAAGTCGGTTTGCACAGATGCTGGCAAAGAAGTGGCTCGCTCAAAGAAGGTTACCGATAATGATGGGAAAGAGTTTACGCTCTTTCTTCCTGCAGAGCCGATTAAAGGGAAACCTTTAGATAACACGAAAATGTTTGGCGGTCAACTACAATACCTCTATAAAGAGGTAGAAACTGCAGCCAAGAGTGGCAAAAACATGGATGGTAAGAAGAAACAGGAAACTCCTCGTTTCAAAAGGTCACGAGGGGATTTTCGTCCACGGCGGTTCACCAGGGGAACCAGACCGGGCTCAAACTTTGGTCAAGCTTTTCGGGGCCGGGGCGCTCGCTCAGGCTGGACCGACAACACCGCACGGCCACTGGGCCGAGGTGTCAACTCGCCGAGACCCTTCCCCAGGGGCGGGTCCAAGTAGAGGTTGAAACACAAACGTTACAAGTTCTTCCAGCCTCTAAAACCACACAAACTGTAAGCAACTTTGTGGCTGGTAATATTAATAATCATATTTCTGAGTGGCACAAAATTACTAGTGACCAAGAAACTTTACAAATAGTTAGGGGTGTTCACATTCCCTTCACACAAATTCCGGTACAAGGCAGGATACCTTTTCCTTATAACATTGAACCGGTTGAACGAGAGGCACTAACTAAACAGGTACAAAAATTCTTTGAGAAAGGAATTATACAAAAAGTGACATACTGTTCAGGAGAGTTTATTTCAAACATCTTCTCGAGACCAAAGCCTAATGGCGAGGTTCGAATGATCCAGGATTTAACAATCCTTAATAAAATGGTTGAATATCGACATTTTAAAATGTTCTCGCTAGATACGGCACGAGATCTGATTACGCCAGATGCGTGGATGGCTAGTGTTGATTTACAAGATGCATATTATACGCTTCCCATAAGGGAAAAAGACCGGAAATTTCTTCGGTTTCTTTGGGATAACCAACTCTATGAGTTTACCTGCATGCCGAATGGTTTAGCTTGTGCCCCTCGTTTATTCACTAAACTGCTTAAACCTGTTTTCTCAGTAATGGCGCGGAAGGGTCATATAATGTTTCCATACATAGATGATTCCTTTATTATAGCATCAACACAAATTGATTGTGTGAATGCAGTTTTGGATTTATGTGCATTACTTACTAAATTGGGGTTTCATGTACATCCACAAAAGTCAGTGTTTAAACCAACAAAACAACTCAAATGTTTAGGGTTTATTCTGAATACACAGTCTCTTACAGTGTCGATAACAGAACAAAAACTAATTAAGTTTATGAATACAGTGACCCAGCTTATTAAGTTACCAAAACCTAAAATTAGACAGGTCGCAGTCCTTATTGGGATAATGATATCGTATGCACCCGCTATTCTATACGGGAAGGCCCATATTAAATCTCTAGAAATAGATAAAAATTTAGCGTTAACACGAACTAAAGGGAATTTTGAGCGAAAGATGTTTATTTCGCAAGAAGGGCTACAGGATATTGCATGGTGGATGCAACACATAGCAAGTTCACCAAATCCAATCCGCATGGCGGAACCTAATACGGTAATTACTACTGATGCTTCGCTAGAAGGTTGGGGAGCTCATCGAGATGGGGTCACAACAGGAGGTAGATGGCTTGATGATGAAAAATCAGACCATATTAATGCGCTAGAATTGCGTGCTATTTATCTGGGCTTATGTAGTTTAGTAAAGATACATAAATCACAAGTTAGGATACTAACTGATAATACTACTGCCATGGCATATATTCGTAACATTGGTGGAACCAAATCAAAGCCTTGCAATCAGTTGTCTAAACTGATTTGGAACTGGGCACAGGCTCAACAAGTCTGGCTGACTGTAGCGCATATTCCAGGGTCACAAAATACACTTGCAGACCATAAAAGTAGACATTTCCATGACCATTTAGAATGGTCTCTCTCTACACCTTTGTTTAACTTCATTTGTGAAAAATGGGGTACACCTAAAGTTGACTTGTTTGCATCACAAAATAATAACAAATTACCTTGTTATGTTTCTTGGCATCCTGAACCGGAGGCTTGGAAAGTAGATGCATTTGCTATTACCTGGGAAAATAATTATTTTTATATTTTCCCACCGTTTAGCATTATCAGCCGAGTTGTCAGGAAAATCGGTTTGGAAAGGACACATGCTATACTGGTGGTGCCCGATTGGGACACGCAACCTTGGCTGCCAGCAGTTTCACAACTGGCAAAAGAGCATATACGATTCCCAAGAAAACTCGGGAATCTGACACACCACGGACCGCTAGTGGTTCACGGCGACGTGTCAACGACGCCCCTATTGGCATTCCTTTTCTAAGGAAACAGCTGCAGCAATTTGGATTGGACAAAATTACTGAGAATAGGATAGTATCTGATGCCTGGAGGCCAGGAACTGTCAAAATGTACACATCCTATTTAAAGAAATGGGGTGTACATTGTTTGTTAATGAAAGTTAAGCCAACAAATCCAACAATTTCACAAGTAGCTCGTTTTCTTCGTTCTCTAGAGGATGAAGGACTATCCTTTGGGTCGATCAATGCGGCAAGATGTGCGTTATCAATCATATTACCGAGAATTGATGGCGAAACAGTTGGAAAACATTATGTTCTTTGTTATCTACTTCGTTCAATTTATCAAAGGAATCCTCCAAAACCAAAGTATAGTCGGTTTTTGGATGTGTTTATAGTATTTAAGTTGTTTCAGGCTTGGCCTCACAACTCGTGGTTAGATATAAAACAATTAGGTTTTAAGGTCGCGGTCCTGTTATTATTAGTAACCGGACACAGAGGACAGACGATTGTTGCTTTATCTTTAACTGGATTAGAAATAGACAAGAAACAAGCTACGTTTGATTTAGCACAATTGCTTAAATCGAACACGTTAGGTGACCCATTATCTACGGTTCACTTAGACTGCTTTCCGAGTTATCGGAAATTATGTGTTGTGTCAGCCATACGGGCTTATATATCTAAGACAAAGGATTTACGTGCATCACAACAACTATTAGTGAACTTTATAAAGCCACATAAGGCAATTTTACGAGACACCCTTGCCAGATGGACAATTACGGTGTTGAAATTGGCTGGAGTGGATACGGGCAAATACTCTTCCCACTCAACTAGAGGTGCCATGGTCTCCAAGGCACGGTTGCTAGGTATTTCTGTCAAAAGAATACTAGCGCATGCAGGCTGGAAGACGGCTAAGTCGTTTGCAAAACATTACAACAAGCGACTAGAAAAGCCTACCGGCATTGCAAAGCGCCTGCTCGCCAACTAACAAGAATAGGTGAGAACAAAAACGTTGAATATTATATAAGAATGGATGATATTAAGGATAAAAATGAATTATGTAAAGGTCTCCCTAGCCTGAGGCTAGCCTGAGGCTGTATACCGAGGTAAAATAGTATAGTTATACGAATCTTACCTGGGTATAGATGATGGATAACTGTTGTTTTCCCGAGGTAGAAGCCTCGGGTAGACGTGGGCTAGGGCCCGCCCACCACACCCTACCACGTCTATCCCGTTGGTGTACCGTTACGGGAAAATCATAGTATCCATTGTATTGAAAGATCATTTTTATCCTGAATAAGTAGGTTAAAATTGCTGGTACCTCACGTGCTTCCTTCTCCCTAGCCCACGTCTACCCGAGGCTTCTACCTCGGGAAAACAACAGTTATCCATCATCTATACCCAGGTAAAATTTGTATAACTATATATATATATATATATATATATATATATATATATATACATATATACATATATACATATATATATAATAATAATGTATTGCATGTACTCATCATCATCATCATGCTGTCAGTCGCGATGCGACAAAGACTGCTTTCATTACTTGACCGGTTGTACATTTCATGAAAGCTGCCTGCAAAAGTGTTGAAGTGCTGCTGGCTTTTGCAAGTTACCAGCGGCACTCTCTCGGGGAGCAAATAGAGGTTTCACACTGGCAAGAACATGTCCAGGCAGGCGCAAAACTATTTGTCCCTGCAGTGGCTGGTCGGGAGATGTTGGGAGTTCCATACATCAACTGCCCTTAATGCTGCCACAGTGACATGGTTTTCTGTTTAGGGTTTACTCCCTTAGCCTTCGGTTCTGTCAAGAACCTGTACCACAAGGCAGTGGTTTCCAACTCTGCAGGGCAGGGGCATCAAACTCCCTGAGGTATTGCAACACCTGCATACCTGACATGTACTATTGAATGCTAAAATAAAGATTATCTACCATTCAAGCGTTGCTTCATGCCTTTCTTGCATATGTATATATGTAGAAACATTCCATTAATTATGCATTCCAAATGGCTGTTACAAAATCTTTAAATGCTATTTAAAAAAAATATATATGATGTATAGCGTATTATGCACGAAGGGAATTCGATTATATATATTAATTTGATCCTGATTCTATGTACTGCTTCCTGCGCTCTGACCCGTGGCGCCGCCAGCGGCGCTTGCCGTCCCTACCGGACGTGTCAAACCTCATTCGCGCAGGAGGAATATTTTGATATAACATACATGAACATCTTAATTAGTCCTATCGACTAGTTGAATAAATATACAAATTATTCTTATGTTCATTCATTTTATGAACCTCCTTCACAGAGACCACAATCGATGCATGATACTGACAAGTGAAAGTTGTCATTTTTGTGGGTTTTTTTTTGTGTACATTAGTTGTTTAAGCAGGGGAAATTTCAATCGCAGACTATTGGTCTACCTAATTCCACTGCTCCTTGCCCTATTCTAATAATGGCGAGCGCCTGGCTAGGAAGCGACAACTACCAATTTTTAAGTCATTGGTTTGACTCGACCAGGGTTCGAACCCATGATCTACCAACACGGGAGACGGATGCTCTAACTCATTCGGCCATCCCGTCTGGTTACAGGCATGATGCTTCTGTTTGCTCACCTGATCCGCGGACACTCTCAATCATCCTTGCCACGGGAGGCACAATCGTTCCATTCCCTCTACCGGAAGTAGTTTAATGGGACTGCACTTATAGAACCGGATATGGCAAGGGGGGAGGGAGAGGGGAGGGACATACTATTAACAATAAAGGAAAGGAAAGGACAACATAGTTGTACATGAGTCGTTCTCTGAAGCTGGGTACCACATATTTGTTGCCCACGTTATGATGGACATAATTAATTCTTCAGGAGTTCAATTCCCGGGCTAGTCAAACCAATGACTTACAAAATGATACTTGTCACTACCTAGCTTGGCACTCGGCATTAATTAGGATCGGGCAAGGACTGGTTAGCACAGTGTCAGGATAATGTGACTGAGTGGGATATCGGATCATGGTGCTGGGGGGTTCATTTTCCAGTGGGGAAGCACTATAAAGTCACCATGAGTGCACATTGTCACAAGTCGGTACCTGTCCTGATAGGACCGTTGATGTTGCCAGGACATAAAACTCTCCAACTGACCAACATTCAATTAATTTTGACCAAAATCTTTATATTACTCGATTGGAGGTATTTATGGATCCCCCTGGTGCGATCTGGGTCTGCCTAGTGTGGTAAATGCACTCAATAGTCTGGATCTGGTTTGAGTGCCTGGTAGGGTGGGTTGGGGTGTGGGAGGCGCATCAATTAAAAGACTGATCAATTAAAATTGTTTTCTTTTTGTGTGGCGAGCAAATGTGGGCACATTAGTATATATATAGACCCATTTAGTGTTCATGTTTACATCATAGATTTCTCACGCGTGCGCGTCGCCTCATTGGCAGAAGTAACCAGTAAACACAGCCGATAACTTTATTTGTTTGAGTCTTACGTCCTGGCAACATTTAAGGTCATATCAGGATGGGTACCGACTTTTGACAGTGTACACTCATGGTGACTTTATAGTGCAACCCCACTAGGAGACTAGGCTGCTGGCACCAGGACCTAATATCCCACTCAGTCACATTATCCTGATACTGAGCTAACCAGTCCTTGCCATATCCTAGTAATGCAGAGCGCCAGGCTAGATAGCAACACATATTTTGTAAGTCATTGGTTTGATTCGACCAGGAATCAAACTTTTGACATTCCGCACGGGAAGCCTGCGCTCTACCGACTTAGCTGATAGTATTAGTAGTTGGGCTATGGCTAAGGTTGTGTTTTTCTATTGAGTCATTTAGGCATATATATTTATACATTGTTTAATTTGTTTTTTTCTTTATTCACAATCCTGGAAGCAGTCGACAGGCCCACCCAGTGATAAAACCACCACGACATGAGAGTCACTACATTCAAGGTTTTCTTTCTCTTGAAGATTTATACTGCCTATCATGGATAAGTCTGAATAGACTTGTTTTCACCATTAGACAGTTTGTCGATAGAAAGCCCGAGCCTACACTTTTACAGACCCAAGGGATTTTTAACCTCCCACACCACATAGACATGGTATGAGAGCAACTGGCCTTTGATGACACTGTAAGTCATACACAGGGGTGGAAATCCAAATTGGCAGAGGTGGGGGGCACAGGGAATTGAACCACTGACCTTCATATTAGGAGTCTGACCTAGAAAAAAGTCAGACACTCTAACCACTCCGCCACAGAGAACACCACCTTAAAAATGTATTTTCACAGATCTGGTGTTTTTCTGGATATCTCAGTAGTAAAATCAGCTACATAAAT
This sequence comes from Branchipolynoe longqiensis, assembly GCA_030323885.1. Lineage (NCBI taxonomy): Eukaryota > Metazoa > Annelida > Polychaeta > Phyllodocida > Polynoidae > Branchipolynoe > Branchipolynoe longqiensis. The sequence continues at coordinate 67,281,475 of CM059193.1, read as the reverse complement.
ATATAGAGACATGTTATTCTGAAATCCACCAGTATGCTTATTTAAAGTCTCAGTCACACTATGGCTTGCAACTGCTTGTGACCACTCTGCGACCACTTTGGACCAAAGAACCCACAGTTTCCAGCGACCTCCTTGCAACCAAAGCAATGGTCACTGACCTTGGAGCAACCATTTTGGTCGCAAGGCTTTTAGTGCAGTAGCTGAAACTTTGTGTGACCAAAATAGTCGAAAGACCAGTGACCACCGAGGACAACTTTGTGACAACTTGGCGACCAACCCTTTCTTGTGGTCACAAAGTGGTTACAATCGGTCACAAGCAGTAGTGTGACTGGTGTATTACGCTGCTTACAGTTATTTCCTGTATTTGTGGTGTACTGGCACAAGTCAGTACCCATCATGGCATTACCTTAGATGTTGCTAGGATTTAAATGAGTACCCGCCCTGATATGATCTTAGGTGTTGCTAGAATGTGAAAAGAACAACCCAATAACAAAACTAACCAAAACCAAGCCCCCGTCCCCCATCTCCAACCACTAGGTCCCAAGCCTCCGTCCCTCCCCGCCACACACAGCCCCGTCCCGCCCAACCTCGCCCCGCCTCGCCCCACACTGCCCCGGCCTACCCAGCTTCACCCCGCCCCAGCCTACCCCGGCCGATCCCGCTTCACCCCGCCCCACCCTGCCCCAGCCTACCCCGCTTCACCCTGCCCCACCCTGCCCCGGCCAACCCCGCTTCACCCCTCCCCACCCTGCCCCGGCCTACCCCACCCCACCCTGCCCCGGCCAACCCCGCTTCACCCCGCCCCACCCTGCCCCGGCCTACCCCGCCCTACCCGCCCCGGCCAACCCCGCTTCACCCCGCCCCACCCTGCCCCGGCCTACCCAGCTTCACCCCGCCCCGGCCTACCCTGCTTCACCCCGCCCCACCCTGCCCCGGCCTACCCAGCTTCACCCCGCCCCACCCCGCCCCGCTTCCCCGCCCACCCAGCCCCGCCCACCCTCCTGGTCGAATCAAACCAATGACTTAACAATTGATACTTGTCGCTTCCTAGCTAGGCGCTTGCTCTCGCCATTAGGGCAAGGACTGGTTGGCTCATTGTCAGGATAATGTGACTGAGTGGGATATCAGGTCATGGTGATGATGGCCTGGTCTCCCACTGGGGCAGCACTATAAAGTCGCCATGAGTGCGCACTGTCACAAGTCTGTACCCGTCCTGATATGGACTTAGAAGTTAGATGTTGCCAGGACATAAAACTCCAACGACCAACCAACCAACCACAGGCCAGTGCCACCGGACCCGCACCACTCTCTCTGCCCATAATGCATCAGTCAACAGACGCCGGCTGAGTGTTTCGTAACCGGCTGATATCTCGCATCACCTTTTGATCCTGGAACGCTGTCCTCATCACCCAGCGGAGCACACGGCGAGCATCCGGTCCCCTAGCGGTTCACCGAGTAACTAACACCCCACCTCCACCCCATTCCACCCCACACGCTGACGCAAATGTCATAGTATTACTATGATTTTTCGTAAAAGTAGCCAAGGAATTTAATAATACCCCAGTCACACCACTGCTTGCGACCACTTTGCTACCACACAAAAACGGAGGTTGTAAAGATGTCGTATGTGGTTGCAAATTGGTCACAAAGTGGTTGCAAAGTGGTCACAAAATGGTTGCAAAGTGGTCGCAAATGTGATCCTCTGTGGTCGCCGAATTCATTGTGACCAAAATGGTTGCAAGGACGTTGCAGCTACTGCATTAAAAACCTCCTTGTGATGAAGATGGTTGCCCAGAGGTTGGTGACCATCGGTTTGATCGCAAGGAGGTGGGTTCTTTGGTCCAAAATTGTCGCAAGGTGGTCACAAGTGGTCGCAAGCTGCTTAGTAGTGTGATTTGGGCTAAAGTGATTGAGTGTAGCCGATTATAACATGAGTATGTGTTATACCACATATAAGAGTAAGACTTCCCTACGAATGACAAGGAGACCAACAGTAGACTACAAGCGAAAGCAGTCGAATGCCAGTGAGACCCGTCGGCCGCAGCAAACCAGAAGGGCGGCAGTGATTGGTCAATAATCAGCACATGTATTTAGGTCAGTGCGCACGCTGCTTGGCTGCAGGACAACATCCGGTCACATTGCAAACTCAATGGCTATGAGCAATCTTCATAGAGAAAAGGTGAAATAACTCTAAAACCACACCACCTAGCCACAAACCGATTGGATTACATATAGAAAACACATTCAAAAAAGAGATTATATTAAATTTATCAGGTTAGGGTTCTGCATTTCTATTAATTTTGAATAAAATGGACGTGTTGCACTGTGCGTAACGGCAAACTCAATGCATTGTCAATGGCCGTGAGCAATCTTCATACAGTAAAAGTTAAATATCTCTAAAACCACACCACCTAGAAACAGGCTGTTTGGAATACACATAGAAAACATGTTTAACAACAAGATTATATTAAATTTATAAGGTTAGGGTTCTGGATTTCTATTAATTTTGACTAAAACTGACGTTTTGCACTGCACGTACCGGCAACCTCAACGCATTGTCAATGGCCTTGAGCAATCTTCTTATGGTGCTGTCACATTACGACGTTTCTTACCGGCGTGCCACCAACGCGCAAAATATTTTCAACGCGTTGAGACATGTCCAACTTTTCGGCGTTTTGGGAGAAAATTCGACGGAGCGCAGCGTGTTAGTAGCATGTTAGTAGTGCGCGGCCAACGGGTCTCGACGCACGGCGGAACAAAAAAACAAAAAAATGTCTGCTTGACAAAATAACTCCTGCGTCTGTCGGCGTGTCTCAACGTTCCGCCAGTGGGTTACCAGCGTGTCGACAGCGCGTTAATGAGCGTCGGTGACCGTTACTTGATATCTCGAAGTTCCGCCAGCAGACGTGTCAGCAGACGCGCCAGCAACACGTCCAATGCATCGAGAAACGCCAATAGTGCGCCCGCTACCCATTATGCAAACGTCTATGGAACATTACTGACACGTTGATGGAACGCTTGCAGTTTGGCAAAAAAATGCCAAAGTTAATCGACGTTGATCAATGTTCTACCAGCATTCCGCCAACGCACTGATAACAGGTATCGGCGTGCTGGTAACGCACCTGTAATGCGCCAATCAACACGTTGATGCGCGTTGAAAGTTTTGTGCAAGCACAAAACGATTGACGCGAGCCGACGCGCGCCAGCGTTCCGCCCAGAACGCCACTGTCACTCAAAGTGTACCGACGTGTACCGATGCACTGGTAACGCATTCGTAATGCGCTGGTAACACGTGCCGACGTTTCCACAAAAAGGGCGACACTCGGCACGCGTTGACGCGCGTTGGAGAGAAACGTTGTAGTGTGACAGGGCTATTACAGAAAAAATGTTATATCTCTAAAACCACACGACCTAGACACAACCCACTTGGAACCCATATAGAAAACATGTTTAACAAAAAGATTATATTAAATTATTCGGTTAGGGTTCTGGATTTCTATTAATTTGGACTAAAACTGATGTTTTGCACTGCGCGTACCGGCAAACTCAATGCATTGTCAATGGCCGTGAACAATCTTACCGAAAGAATTTAATATCTCTAAAACCACACGACCTAGACACAAACTGCTTGGAACCCATATAGAAAACATGTTTAACAAAAAGATTATATTAAATTTATAATGTTATGGTTCTGGATTTCTATTAATTTTGACTAAAACTGACGTTTTGCACTGCGCGTACCGGCAAGCTCAGTGGCATTTTGTGACGTTCCATAGCCCTAAACCTAACCACAACCCTAAACCTAACCGCTACCGTGTGAGTAGCTCAGTGTTGTGCTACTAACACGCTGCGCTCCGTCGTTCTGCAGCCGAGCTGCGCGCGCATACACGATGTTTGTAAACATTGAAATAGGTCTATAATATACCCGTGTTAAATTGTCTAAAAATTATCAAATAGTTCTCTGAGCGACACATTATCCTGACACTGAGCCAACCAGTCCTTGCCCTATCCTAATAATGCCGAGCACCAGGCTAGGAAGTGTCAAGTATACTTTTTTATTGGTTTGCCTCGACCAGGTTTCGAACCCACCATCTACCTATATGGGATGCAAAAGAGTGCAATGAGCTGCACTCAACTCCACAGGTGAAATGCCACATACACAGGTAGGTGAATTAGATCCGAGATGGACTGGAGAGGGATCGGCTCTGCCAGGATGGGCTCTGCCAGTATGCATGCAACGACAATGCACAACCAACAGCAAGATGCGACACATCTTATGCAAAGACCATGTTAGCAATGAGGAAGACTGCGTTACGATCCAGAAGGGAATTGGACCATACAAAGATATGATGATTTTAAAGAGACATGAACTGCAGTGGTGTGGCCATATTTCACGTTCATCCGGTCTGGCCGAAATCATTTTGCAAGGCACAGTGAAACGGAGAAGATGAGTTTTATGGTGCAAGAGGTAGGAAGACAACATCAGGGACTTTCTATAGCCCCAGTCACACCTACCCGGACGAGCCCCCGGATTTTTAGCCAGACCACCCCCGGACCAGTTGCCCGAACTGTCCCGGTCAGCCCGGATAAAATCGATATTTTGGTCGTTTTTGGCCTCGCAAACCCACCTATATGGTATAGCCCCCAGTCTAGCCGGACCACCCCCTGACTACCCGGTGTACCCACGGAGTAGTCCCGGATCAGTCCCGGACTGGAAGTGGACTTGCTCCTGCTATATATATACACAAACAGGGATCATCCTGGAATGATCCATGGTAAACCAGGCTATCCGTGGCTGACCCATGGTCATCCGGTGTGTCTGGGTCTTATCCGGGCAGTCTGATGGTGATGGTGATAGTGATACTAGTAGTAATAATAATAATAACAATCTCAAGAAATGAACGTGACTGGTTTGGCTTTATGATCTTTGATCCGTGGCGATCCGGGGTGACCCGTGGCTGGTCCTTGGTGATCCGTGGCTGGTCCGGCCTCATCCTGGGTCTGCCCCGGATGTTTTAAAATAATTAAAACATCCGGGGCGGTCCGGGGCATTTTGCGATCTGGGCTCGATTCGGCATGGTCCGGGGCGATCCAGGGGTGGTCCGGGTAGTCCGGGGGTGGACCGGGAGTAGTCCGTGCCCCTCCCCCTCTGTCCCGCCCTCCCCCAGCCTCAGCGCCCTTCCCCTCCCCTTCCCCCTCCCATCTCCCTCCTCATCCACCTTACCCAGCACTCTCACACCACACCTCCCTCCTCTCCACCTCCCTTCCTCTCTGCCTCCTCCCTTCCTCCCCCACACTCCCTCTACCCCCTCCCTCTCCTCACCCACCTCACTCGGCGCTCCCCCCTCCCTCTCCGCCTCCTTCTCGCCCACACCTCATGACCCCCTCCCCCTCCTTGATGTAAGCTGGGGGGGGGGGGGGAGGTCCCCACTGGTTGTGTGTTGCTACTCCAAAAGAACTCCCACCACCACCGCTACCCCCAACCTGCCCCTCCACCTCTCCACCCCAACCACCCCCACCACCATGCACACATTCTGTGTGGTGGGGGATGACGGTGTGTGTGGTTGGGGTGTAGGTGGTTTGTGGTGGAGTTGTAGAGTCTTGCAGAGTGGCACCTGACAATCTTTAGCATCCCTAAACCCCCACCACACACCTACACCCTCACCACCACACACACCTAAACCCCCCACCACACCTCCTATACCCCCACCACAAACCTACACTCCCACCACCACACACCTACACTCCCACCACACACACAGCACACCTACACCACTGCCACACACCTACACCCTCACCACACACACCTACACTTCAACCACACACACCTACACCCCCATGACACACACCACACACTTACACCCCCAGCACACACACCCACCACAGACCTACACCACAAACTCACACATACCTACACCCCAACCACACCTCTAAACCCCCACCACATACCTTCCAAGCGACAGCAGGGTTTCTTCTGACACACCAATGCTATCTGAATGATCAAACCCACCACCTGGTGCGCTGGCTGTTCTCTTCATTACACAGGACACAGAGCGACAGTCAAGTAATGAAAGCAGTCTTTGTCGCATCGCGACCGACAGCATGATGATGATGACATGCTGAGTGAGTCGTCTTAGTGTTATTGGATCTTTGGTTTAACTCGACTGGGAATCAACTCGTGGAGGTTCTATCCACTTGACCGTCTCACCCAGTACTTCAGCAAATGTTGATGCGCGAGAACTGGATATAACACGGTATAAAATATTCCAATATACGGCAGGGGGTGTGTGTGCTATTATGTGAGGTGTTATTCGTATACCTAGCCAAGTGAGCTTGTATGTATATGTATATATATGTATTGGTTGGGTTATAACTGAGTTCATGTGGATGACATAGTGAGTGCTGGCAGGTTGAGTGCAGTGGCACTTAGGACCTGGCCCTTCTCCCTGAGTAGGTGCCAACACAATCTAGTAGGGGTCAACACAATCAGGCTGTGAGGACTAGCCAGATCAATGTTGGTGGTGGCCAGGCAGCCACTGGTGGGGGGGGGGGGAGAATACCGGTTGCCATGGGGACTGGAAATGCTGTTCTCCTATTGGGTGATGGGTGGTGTGACACCCTATCAGGGAACTTATGTACTATAAAAATAAAGATAGAAGGCTTCCCTTCCCTTACTCTCCTCACTCTTACTTTCTCTTTCTTCTTGTCTGTATCATATTTCCCTACAGCCTACTTGCACAGCCACAGATCCGGGTACAAACTCTACAATGGTATATACTCTGCAGATGGATTGTTATTTGTGGTTGTTTTACGTCATAGAAACATCAGAGGTCATATCAGGATGGGTATCGACTTGTGATAGTGTGCACTCATGGCACCTTTATAGTGCTTCCCCACCGGGAGACCAAGCTGCTGACACCATGACCCGATATGCCACACAGTCACATTATCCTGATGCTGTACTAACCAGTCCTTGTCTTTTGACTCGGCTGGGATTCCAACTCCTGACCTTCCAAACGGGAAGCCGCCGCTCTACCGATTCGACCACCGCATCCGGTTCTATGCACATGGAAGTAAGCTGGTAAATGGTATCGCTTTATACTAACATTAGCTTTAACCCGTCTGTACCATTATGTGGTAAGCCATTTTCTATTCTATATTCTATTCTATATTCTATTCTATTTTCTATTCTATATTCTATTCTATTTTCTATTCTATATTCTATTCTATATTCTATTCTATATTCTATTCTATATTCTATTCAATATTCTATATTCTATTATATGTTCTATTCTATATTCTATTCTATATTCTATTCTATATTCTATTCTATATCCTATTCTATATTCTATTCTATATTCTATTCAATATTCTATTCTATATTCTATTCTATATTCTATTCTATATTTTATTCTATATTCTATTCTATATTCTATTCTATTCAATATTCTATTCTATATTCTATTCTATATTCTATTCTATATGCTGTTCTATATTCTATTCTATATTCTATTCTATTCTATATTCTATTCTATATTTTATTCTATTTTCTATTGTATTTTCTATTCTATATTCTATTCCATATTCTGTTCTATATTCTATTCTATATTCTATTCTATATTCTATTCTATATTCTATATTCTGTGTTATATTGTACGTATTTTCTGTTCCATCCAATATTCCATCCAATGTGACCACGTGACACATCATGATTGAGGGACCGTTAATAAAACCACATTATCCATTACCTTAATTCCCGTCGGCGTTATCGTCTCACGAGAGAAAACCACTTCCGGTTGCCGGTGAAAGTACTTCCGGTGGGTGCGAGCAGGTTTTAGCGAATGAGCGATTGTCCGATCGGAAAGTTAGTTCTTTCATGCCCTTTGTGATCCTTGGTGGTGTGAATGCTACTGTCAGGCGTGGAGGCTGGGTGATTTGGTGGTGTGACTGGTGTGAGCGGAGTGAAAGGGAACCAGGAGGAGTGAACAGGATGACCCCGCTTAGTCAACATTGCTCTGTAGTGATGGCGCCTATACCCCAATATGAGGGTGAGCGTACACTGGTTCCCTACCCCACCCAACACAAACTCTGCTGCAGGTTTTTTTTGTTCAATTGATGGTTTGTTTATTCTGCTCATAACAGTTAAGTGCACAAACTTGTTTTCACCGCTGTGCAGTAGCGGTCATAATCAATACGGATTGATTTCTTTTATCAATAATTTCTGTATACTTGTTTGTGGTGTAAAATCGACGAGTTCACAATTTTTTGTTCTTTGTTTTATATTTGTGTATATAGTTAACATGTGTAGTATGTTCTACCCATGCAACTAGTGCTTAAATCTAGTTATACTATTGTAAAATGGCTAAAGCTCGAATTTGTGGTTGTGTAGGCAGGCTATAGTGAAATCAATACAAACAAAGAGAATGGAAGAGTATACAGTGTAAAGGAAGAGAGAGAGAGAGAGTCAAGCCCTCTGGTTTATTATTTATATGGTTACAGGGGTTCATTGTAGAATATCACCCCACCCCTTTCCCCCAATGGGAAACAAGCACTCTTGGCCCTACCAATAGGGATCCAGCATTCCTGGTCCCCATGGTTACCAGGGATCTGCCCACCACCACCAAACTGTGTGGCCTCCCTGGCCACCACCAACCTTGACCCTGAGTGTGGTGATCCTACCCAGCAGAGGGGGAATGGGCAGGCCCTGAGTGCGGTTACACCCAGCCCTGCCAGCACCACTATGTCTATTTACATCCCACTCAGGCACCACCACCACTTACATATATACACATACATGCGCTTTGTCACGTACACCTGTTTAGTAATAGAAAATTTACATTCCCCCCAATGCCGTAAATCAGAATATTTACACTATGTTAGTTTTCTTTTTTTGGGTCACACCTTTGAAGGTCAGGTTTGAGTATAATTTGTAGGGGTTTCAGGCAGTCCATTTTCTTTGTTGTTGTTTTCAGCTCATTTTGCTTTAGAGACACCTATTATTTCAACTGCACGTCTTTCCTGGTACTTACACGGTCATTCGTTGCTTATAGTATGCTCTCTCCTATTGGTTTGTGATGTTTTATGGCGTACTTACTGTGTATCTCTGATTTATTACTTTGTACATATTTCTTTATCTATATCTCACTTCCAGACTTTATTGATTTTCTTTCTTGCATTATTTTAGTGTTTTGGTGTTTCGTAGATCACTCACTGCCATGGCTATTCCAAGCTTTTATGCTTATAGCTAATATGCTTGCGTTACTCTGCCCCTGCCACAACCTTTCAGCCTGCCTCAGCATATGGCCCATTGATAATGTATGGTAGGCATCATGCCCTGATATCCCATTCAGTCACATTATCCTGACACCGAACCAACCACTCCTTGCCCTATCGTAATAATGTTGAGTGCCTGGCTAGGAAGCGACAAGTATAAATTTGGTAAGTCATTGGATTGACTCGACCGGGAATTGAACTCCCGACCTTCCGCACTCGAGGCGTATGCTCTACCGATTCGGCCACCACGTCCGGTTGTGCAGCATGGTGTTTCAACAGGACAACACTATAGAGCATCTAACCATGTTATATGTCGGTGTTTGTGCTGGTATTACCGCAGATGTTAGTAGTTTGCTGGGATCTAAAACCCCATTAAATCAATATGACACACATGGGTTGTTATTCTAATTGCGTTTTGTAGAGCAGTTAATCCAGTTTGGCCAAAGACCCTATAATACTAAGATGGCTCACTCAGCCTGTACTGTGTAATCAAAATGATCAAACCCACCACTTGGTGCGCTGGCTGTTCTCTTGGTTAAACAGGTGCTATATTATATGTATAAATGTATATATGAATGTGAAAGATGTGTGATGATGGCAATGCTGATGATGATGCTGATGATGATGTGTATTTGTTCATAGCAATTTCATATTGATGTGTATTCATACTTACCTATCTCATGTATAATATAATTGTATGTGTTTACATGTGAAACACCAACCAGCAGCTGGGCTGATCAAACCCGCCACAAGGTGGCACTGCAAAATTTACATTGCCATGGGAGAGATAGGGAGTGAGCCATCTTAGTATTATAGGGTATTTGGTTTGGCTCAGAATGTACATATTTTCCATAATTAAAGATAGTGAGTTGAATATTCAAGTAGTGTGTATAATCTTATTAGAATAAGTGTAGTCTTAAAATGGTTGCATAGTATTCTTTAATTAAGTAACCTTGGCATACTCGCATAGCCTTGTTCAGTTAAATAATCTTTAAGCTACATAGTCTGATTGAAAGTATCAAAATTTCAAATCCAAACCAATGATCTAGATTTGATTCTACATATCTAACTTATATATATACTGGTGGACTTTGTTGCTGTATAGAAGGGAATACTGAGTCAATTTAAGAGAACCTGTAACTGCCGAAATGTATGGTGTCTTGGCATACTTTCCAAAAGTAACTTGGGAGAAAAGCAAAGTGATACACCCATTGTGTTTGCTGATACGCATAGGCCAAAACTGGCATTTTATTCAAAATAAATAGAAATACATAACAATTTGGCATAAACATGGACGGAAGGATGCAATATAATAATATAATGAATATGTTTAAGACACAACTCTCCATAATTAAGCATTATGAGCTCAGAAACATACAATTTCAGTCACTTTACAGGCTGATGTTTACATCACCATTGATTAGCGATAAGTAATTCTTGTTCTAAATATTAAATTGTCAAATGTGTCAACAAAAACTTGTTTCAAAGAAATATATAACCAATATCTGATTAACCCTACTCATTTTCTAGTTCTACATATGTCATTATCCATAGGATATAAATAAAAACATGAATAAAATAAGTAAAACTGACTCTGGCTATGGCTCTAACACTGTGAACTTGGTCCAACTATTTGTGAGTGATTAACATGAGTGAAACGTATACCTTTTATTAAAGTTGCATAGTCCGAAGGTTTTGAGTTTCTGTTATTTTATTAGATAAATATATTAAGTTGATGTTTATAATCCACCTTACTTTAGTTCGAAGCAACAGTTAATGATTAGTGAAATGTTCTCTCCATGCACCAGAAAGAGTGCAAGTGGAGGGGAAGGACATTTTTAATATATGTTTATTGTAACTGTCTGCAACCACCTGTTACCACAGGGCTGATGGGAAAGCATACCCAGCCATCCTGCACACATTGTGGACACCACCTGCAGCTGGGGGTTGAGTGACAGCTGCCCCCTATTAGGGTGTCGCCCCCCAGGCTGTAGAGGGTGTCTGATTGGCTGGCTGTGTCACCTACATTCCTTATACCTGACACACAGACCCCACTCTGGACACTCTTGTCCAGGACTCAGTCTTAGACTTCACTTTCTATACACAAACTAGAGGAGCTATTCAAAAGGCACAGAGCTGTGTGCAACAACCATGGGACTCAGGTTCAATGGGCTGTAGGCACTGATTCTTATACACACTAGCAAGATACATGAGGATCTGTGTGGGCAGTTGGTAAGGAGTGAGGGTGATAGGTCGCTAGTAGGTGAACATGAGTTGATGTCAATAAAACACAACTTCTTCACTGTCAATCTTCCGCGACTTGTCTTCCCTTTTCTTCCTTATGAGTTTGTTGAGAGGGACACCAGGTGGGAACTGACAGACAGTTGTCAGAACACACCTGGGGAGAGTAATGGTATATGGGGGCTCTGACGGCCGAGCACCCAACATATTACAGGGGGTTGAAAAACATACATGTAGGAAGTGGTATTTTATTTATTTACAATATTTGTTAGGACAATTTGGGGATGAATGATGGGGTGGGGTGCACATGCATGCATACACATGCTAACTTTGGTCACTCACACCATGTCCTAATTCGAGTAGAGGAAGCAGGAGACTGAGTGGGAGAAAAAGGTTAAGGTTTATTACAAAACGTGACAGTACAACGAGGGAAGTCAGTCTACGGCGTCGATGTCGAGGGGGGCCTCCCTGATCGCCGGGTGCTCTGAGGCCGCCGGAGCCGACACCTACAAAGAATCCTTAAAAAAGAGGGTGGGTGGGTGTGGTCAGTCGCGAGGTCAATGGCTAAGTGAAACCGAATGGCTAGGTGCAGGGGGAGGTTTCGGTTCCTGGTGTTCGTCCTTCTCGCTTGGGGCGTGATGGGTACCCGGCTCCCCCCACCAAATCAACCACAATTCGGAAATTATGCGCCGATTCGAGTAAGGGAAGCTGGAGACCGAGTGGGAGAAAAAGGTTAAGGTTTATTACAAAATGTAACGGTACAACTAACGCGTTCAGAGACGAAATTAACTGGTGGCTGGACTTCCCAGACAAGATTAATGGGTTCGGCAAAATCTTGGGTCGCCACGCACCTGTATTGGTAATTTTACCTCGGTATACCGCCTCTGGCTAGCCGCAGGCTAGGGAGAAGGAAGCACATCCGTCTCCAGCAATTAGCATAAGTGACTCACAACGGGAGGACGTTTGTGAGTTGCTCCAACAGGATTTATCTACTAACTCTACTTAATCACAAAGTAAGTAAGTAATATATTCGTATGAGTCTAGTTACAGCTTTGGCACCATCCATGCGGATGACTGGTTCGCCGGTGTGGCATGCTCAGCCGTGTCCCGTGCTCAGCCGTGTACCTATACTCAAACTCAAGGCATTGTCAATGGTCGTAAGTCACTAACCTTATAAATTTAATATAATGTTTTTGCTAAAGATGTTTTCTATATGTGTTCCAAGCGATTTGTTTATAGGTGGTGTGGTTTTAGAGATATTTCACTTTTCCTGGATTTTCTGTATGAAGATTGCTCACCACCATTGACAATGCCTTGAGTTTGACAGTACGCGGAGTGCAAAACATTAGTTTAAATCAAAATTAATAGAAATCAAGAACCCTAACCTTATAAATTTAATATAATCTTTTTGGTGAAGATGTTTTCTATATGTGTACCAAGCGATTTGTTTCTAGGTGGTGTGGTTTTAGAGCTATTTCATTTGTTCTGTATTTTCTGTATGAAAATTACTCACGACCATTGACAATGCCTTGAGTTTGAGTATAGGTACATGGCTGAGCGCGGGACACGGCTGAGCATGCCACACCGGTGTGTTCGACGCCGCCGACTCAGCCACACTGAGTGCTACTTTGGGTCATCATTTCACTTCTTCAGACCCAGCTTGCTCATCAGCTCATATTAATGTCAGGGAGATGTGGGCTGCCATTATGGCAGCCCGCCGCTGGGGTTGTCTCTGGAAGGGTAAATCGGTATCAGGGAGCCTAGGTGGTGTAATGGTTAGCACACTGGCCCGAAATGCAAAGAGATGTGGGTTCGAGTCCCGCTCTAGGCGCGATATTTCCCATTTTCATCACCCCCCCACAACACATGTTTTTACAAGTTGCCGGCGCGGAACCTCAGAAGGTATTCCCGACACTTCCAATCGAAGACTCGGAGCGTTAATTGCAGCATTTCGGGAGTACTGTGAAAGTAAGTCTAACGAGACGGTGGTTCATTATCAATTCAACACGCTTAACCAGAAGTCTCAGTCTATAGACACCTACATCCGTTTACACCACAAAATCGCTTTTTGTGAATACGGAGCCATTGAGGACTCCATATTGAGAATCGTTTAGTGAGTGGTGTAAAGGACAAGCAACTATGCGATAAACTACTTCAAATGCCAAAGCTGATGCTGGACAAGTGCTTGGAAATATGTCCGGTCAGCGAGTATAACGCGACGCAACTCAACACTCCGCAAGACGACTCCGTAGACACCATTAGCAAATACGGTAGCTGCCGGTTAAGCCCACCGACACCACCGACAATACCTTGGCACCGTGCACAGTCAAGTGGCCACAACACAAGGCGTGTGAATTGTTCACGTTGCAGTTACATGCATGGTCGAGCAAACTGCCCAGCCAAGGACAAGGAGTGTGAGGGGTGTGGGAAAGTGGGCCACTTTGTAAAGATGTGCAGAGGGAGACGACGAGGCAACTCCCCTGTAAATGCCATTGAACTGGACAGACGAGACACCAGAGAGGAATGGGAGTTAGCCGACTCCGAGGACGATGACAAGGATCCAGACCTGTTCATGGGGGCTATGGACGAAGACGATGATAGTGATTCGGAGGATCTGTGGTATAAGACCATGCCTATCGGTGAAACAAAAATAAGATTCAAACTTGATACGGGCTCCGAAGCCAACATCATACCGCTCAAGACGTTCCAGGCGATAGGAACCGGAAGACTACAGCCAGCACGAAGCAAGCTGATCATGTTCAGCGGCCAACAGCTCAACCCGGAGGGCGAAGTGGAGCTGCCTGTAAGAGGACAGACAATTCGTTTCCAGGTCATGAACACTGGGTGTGCGATCTTGGGGAAGAAGGCCTGTGTACGCCTCAGGTTAATCAACCGTGTGGACTCCGTCAGTCGATGCGTAAATGATGCAGCTGAAATGGTAAATAAATTCAATGATGTATTTGAAGGACTTGATGTTACCCGACTTGACTTTACCCAACCTGATTTCGCCCGACCTGACTTTGCCCGACCTGACTGGACCCGACCTGACTGGACCCGACCTGACTGGACCCGACCTGACTTTACCTGACCTGACTTTACCTGACTCTACTTTACCCGACTCTACTTTACCTGACTCTACTTTACCTGACTCTACTTTACCCGACTCTACTTTACCCGACTCTACTTTACCCGACTCTACATGACCGACTCTACTTGACTGACTCTACTTTACTCGACCTGACTTTACCTGACACGACTTTACCCGACTCTACTTTATCCGACACAACTTTATCCGTCACAACTTTACCCGACCTCAGGTAAGTTAAACTCAGCTTGGGTAAAGTGAGGTTTGATAAAGTCGAGTTGGGTGAAGTGAGGTCGGGTAAAGTGAAGTCAGGTAAATTGAGGTCGGGTAAAGTGAGGTCGGGTAGAGTGAGGTCGGGTAAAGTGAGGTCGGGTAAAGTCAAGTCGGGTCAAGTGAGGTTGGGTAAAGTCAAGTCGGGTCAAATCAAGGCAGGTCAAGTCACATTGTTAATCCCGAACTCCCTGAACCGGGCGTGGGTTCGAACCCTGGTCGAGTCAAACCAATGACTTTTAAAATGTTATACTTGTCGATTCCTAGCCTGGTGCTCGGCATGATTAGGATAGGACAACAACTGGTTGGCTCAGTGTCAGGATAATGTGACTGAGTGGGATATCAGGTCATGGTACTGGCAGGTTGGTAGGGCAGCACTATAAAGTCGCTATGAGTGCGCACTGTCACAAGTCGTTACCCATCCTGATATGACCTTAGATGTTGCTAGGATGTAAAACAACAACAAACAAACAAACAAAACTCTGAACCGGGACTCCCGGCGCCAGGCTTCCTAGCTTCCCGGCTCCGAGCCTCCCTCTACCACCACCCAAATATTTGAATAGAAATAAAAAGTAATAACCAAAAGTAAAATAAATCAAATTTAAATGCAATAATATTTTAGCTCGTATTTGTTGATGTTTCTGTATCAGCAAAAAAAGTGATATGCATGGTGCTTATGCATAAGATATATTTAATCACAGTGAATGATATATTATGTAAATATATATTTGTACACAAAAATATATCTAATTGATGAACAACAGTTCACACAGGAGGCAAGCGGAAGTATGATAGTGGGCCACAGACCAGCTTATACCCCCATGGTTGACTGGAAGTGCCCTATTGTTTGGGATTAATGGCTATACAAACACCGTACTATCATGGGCAGGTCTGGCCTGTAGCCATTTCTTGTAACTGAAGAATTATTTCCTAATATTCACTTTTAATTTACTCATTCTGGTCCCAACTAAATGTCCTCAGAATATTCAGGAAATTAGATATAATTTTTTGCTTTCACTAATGTATTCCAATATGAAAACATCCCTAAACTCAGTGTGTCACAGCCAAAACTGTAAAACTCCACACTAATCTTATATACAATTCAACCTTGGTATTTAACTCGGTGGTCAAATGACCACCATTGCGAAAACGAGGTAAGCTCTCCAACCTGCTAACCATATAACCAGTTAATAACTAATTTATTATATATACCCAACAGCAAGCTAACAACCAAGCAGATGCCTATGTTTATCATATACCTGTCTTACTATACTGTTATACATGCTATATTATTATGTCACATCGCCATATATTTCCTTTGCCCCATGCTTATCCTCATTTAATTTGGTTTGATTGATTGATTGATTGATTGGTGGTTGCTTTACACCGTGTCGGCAGCAAAGGCCATATTCACGGCGAGAAATGTTTCTTTTTTGTTCAAACCATCGCTTTTACATGTAAAAGCAGACAATCAATTATGTGCCAATAGACACTAATTAAATTAGAAAGCTCACAATCATATATTTGTGGTCAAGGGAAACAAATTCCCATAGAAAAAGAAAAGTTTCATTAATAATTGATAGAATCCATTTAGTAAACTATATAAGGTGGTACAGTCCAGCTGCCCTCAAAAAGGCTAAAATGTTTTCCTGTTTTACCTTAGTAAAACGGTCATGCATACTGTCTGCAGTGTAGAACTGTTGGCGCAGGGCCAAAAAATCAACGCAACTTAGTAAAATGTGTTTGAGTGTCAGTAGGGACTGACACCCAATACATTCAGGGGGAGGTTCCCCCTTGAGCAGAAAAGCATGTGTAAGCCACGAGTGGCCAACACGGCAGCGGCTATTTAATTTGGTGTGAGGTGCATGCTCATTACGGATATGTGTACTGAAGGGCCAGCCATAATAAACTCACACCCTCCGATAATACTATATGGTGGTGCTAATCTCTGCACGCACACAACTGCAAAAATTGACACTGCCAGGGCTGCGGGCAATGGTAGAAACAACACTGAATTGGATACCAAGCCATCGGATTGTATTACATCTATGACTGATGTTGTTGTTTTTGGGGAGTTTTCAGTCGCATTGGTCCGCTGAAGGCTGCAAATCTGCAGCATTGTATAGGCACCTCTGAAAGCGGTCCCATGTGGCCGGGAGTTGGCTTCTGATGGGCAGCCTAAGAGCCCAACCACAGTCCTCTGAGAGGGCCCAGGGGAGGCTGGGTGGTTGGTGTAGTTTTACACTCCAGTAAGACCCTAGGCCATACCAGGACGTGCACCGACTTGTGACAGCGCGCACTCATGGTGACTTTATAGTGCTGCCCCACTGTGAAATCAGACCGCTGGCACCATGACCTGATGTCCCACACAGTCACATTATCCTGACACTGTGTGCCCAGTCCCTGTCCTGACCTCATAACACCAAGCACCGAGCAGCAACAGGTACCTATTTTATGAGTCATTGGTTTGACTCAATCAGGATCCAAACTTCAGTCCCTCCAGATTCACCAGTATGCACAGTAAGTCCGGCCAAGGACAGAGGAAGAAGTGAAGTGAGGATAGAATTAGTTAGGCAGTGGGTGGGGTTACCTGTTAGTTGTTACTGAAAATTAGTGGTTAGTTGGTAATGGTGTCAAGTCAGGTATGGGGACGAGGTGGGGCCTGCTAGTCCTCGGTGTCAGTCAGGGTCTGGGTGACCGACAGCTTTGATGATATCTGCACTCTGGCGGTAGAAGCAAGCAAGTGCATTCCAGGATGACTTGGAAATCCTGGAGAGGATGGCCAGAGCGGCCGCCTATTGTCGCTGAGTTGCTGGTCAGAGTCCTCCATGAAGTCACTGATGGCAGATCTCTCGACGGCGCCACATGCGGTCAGTATGTGGGCCACATTGAAGATCTTAGTGCCACAGGGAGAGTGCTGGAGGTTGGGGACATCAATCCAATGCGTGTAGCCAGTCCTGAAGCAGTTGACAGCGACTTGGGTAGACGTGACTGATGGAAGTTCTTACCCACTCCCCCCCCCTTCACCCCACCCCCCACACATACTGACACTGAGACCAGCTTCTAGCCTCCCTACCATACACACACCCCACCACTGACCCACTCCCCACCCAGGGCGGCGGGTTCTTTCTGGGAGTGTGCCCACCGCATACATCCCCCCCCCCCCCCCCCACCTCCAGCGACACACACCCTCCCCCCTCACACACATCCATCTCACCAGCAACCCTGAACTCGGTCATCGGTCCCTCCTCCCCCTCCCTGACCCCCCCCCCCCCCCCCCCCCACCCCACCCCCTCGCCACCAGAAATGTCTTGTCGGCCTCTACACTCTCACAGCACTCCCCCATATAAACTGGATATATGTTTGGAGTCATATCATACTGAATTACATCAACGGAACACATTGTACCAACAGACTCTCATTTTAGGTGTTTCCGCAACCTGGTGGAGAGGCAATTGAGGCTCTGTTAACAGTGGCTTCATATTGAGCAACTGACACAGTCTTTTCAGCACAAATGTGGATTTATAGAGAAAACATTCTTACCATTTTTGAATCATTTTTTATAATTATAGCTGTATCCTACTGATTGATTGATTGAAAAGCTCAATCGTCAGTGTAAAGCAACACAGTGACACACTGTTGACCCACAACACGACTGTTGTCGCCTATCATCAGGTGTCGCACTAGTCGAGGAAATCATGTATTGCATAAGATTTGAAATGGAAATGGAGTTATTGCATTTGCGGTTCAGCCACACTTCAGTAAAACCTCTCTAAATCGACCGACCGTGGGACTGACTTTAAATGGTCCATTTAGGGAGGTGGTCAGTTTATGGCGTTTTTTTTTATCATTACTATGGTATTGTATGGGCACTCGTTTGGGACCCAAATAAAGCGATCGATATAGGGGAGTGTTCAATCTGTGGCGGTGGTCGGTTAGAGAGGTTTTACTGTATACAGTCATCATCATCATCATGCTGTCGGTCGCAATGTGACAAAGACTGCTTTTATTTCTTAAGCACCGCTATTTTGTGCGGTTGTGCATTTCATAAAAAGCTGCTTGCAAAGTGTTGAGTGCTGCTGGCTTTTGCAAGTTACTAGCAGCACTCTCTCAGGGAAGCAATTAGAGGTCTCACACTGGCAAGAACACGTCAAGACAGGCGCAAACTATTTGTCCCTGAGGTACCACCCCGTTAAACCAAGCTCGGTTAAACCAAACGATCAGTTCATCCAAACTTGTTTTGGCGGCCCGGCAAAATACTACCATTTATCATATAAAAAAGTCAGGTAAACCAAATTCGGTTAGTCCAAAGTATCGGTTAATCCAAACAAAATTGTCGTGCCCAGGCCACTTCTGGTACTGTTAAACCAAACTTTTATGTGGTTATAAGGCCATCTGAGATTTTTTTATATGATAAATGGTAGTATTTTTCTGTGCCGCTGAAAGAAGTTTGGATTACCCAATCGTTTGGTTTAACCGAGCTTGGTTTAATGGGGTTATACTGTATATACATAAAAAACAATAATCAAAGTCTCCACATACATTGTATATTACATTCATAATGCACCCACGTTTTTGCCAAAGCCAAGGCAAAGTCGAAGCCAAAGCTTGGTTAAACCAATGATCGGTTAATCCAAACAAATTTCTAGGGTTCCTTCAAGTTTGGTTTAACGGGGTTATACTGTATATAGATAGAGACAGACACTCTCGTAAATCCCACGATCTACCAAAACTGGAGACGGACGCTCAACTCATTCGGCCATCCCTTCTGGTGCAGTTTGGTAGATAAGACCTTTTCCATAGAGCGTGTCGCGCATTGAGCTGTTATCTGCAATATTCACATTACCCACATTCATTCATGCCACTGCCATCAGAAGAACTCTTGCTACTGCCTACCTATGACACTCACGTTCTTGTTACTGCCACCAGATCTCATCTTGGTGGTGGAAATCTTCTATAGACCTTTTCCTCAGAGCATGCTGCACAGTGAGCTGCTACCTGCAAAATTACTTCTTGTCGCTGCCACCAGATGGCAGGTTGGTTGTAGAAATCCTCTATAGACCTTTTTCACAGAGCATGTTGCACAGCGAGCTGCTACCTGCAAAATTGGTTCCACTGCTACCAGAGGGCGGGTTGGTGCGTAAAGTTGTGTTGGGTCATGCTCACACCCGGTCAGGCTCACACCTAGATACAAGATTCAGCACGTACTGCTGCAGTAGGGGTGCAAACCAACCCTATGTAAAAGCTGTCGAAAATGCGGGTCAAAGAATTGAGAGCCTAATTTCACAATCTAAGAAGCAACATTTATTCTTTACATCTGTCTTATTATTAGCCGGCTACCTTTGAGTTGAAAAATATAATATAATATCTAGTTTAATCAGATTTAAAAGTGAAATCGACGGCATTCTGCAGCCGCCATCTTGTCTTTTTGCATTCTCTCTCATTCATCAACTCTGTGTTGATATAAGTAACCATTTGACACTGGTGCCAGGCATTCTACTTGTTGTTCCATACTAACACTATTTTTGACCGTATTTATATAGGGTTGGTATTCACCCGTGTACTACAAGTACCGGGTGAATCTTTTATCTAGCTCACACCCGGCAGTCGACTTGCTTCCCGTTGATCGGGGTTCAGGACCTACATGTCCGGGCTTGATCTAAGCAATTAGTTGACGTCAGAAAAATCAGTTGTAGGTACAGCCAATGTCGACAATTGCGCATGGGCATCACAACCATAGGTGACTGATTTGATTGAACCTGAAAACGAGGCTTCGGATTCACAATTAAAAAAAGGAGTGGGGGTGGGGGTGGGGGGGGGTCAAGTGTGTAAATATTTTGGGAATATAATCGGCGAAATATTATAGGCCTTATTAGACTGGGCATACTTTCGATCGAAAGGCTGGTTGGTTGTTGTTTTACCCCCCAGGAACATCTAAGGACATATTAGGGCTTGACCAAAAGGTGCTGTGCTTGGAACTTTGGGGTGTTCCTCTCTTTTGAGAAATGGTGCGAAAGTATTGAAGGTCTTCGCAACAATAATAATAATAACAACAATAACAACAAAAAGAGCAGCAAAATAGTCAATGATCTGTTGGCAAAACAAGCATTGCTCTGCTGGTGTGTGGGTTAAAAGAGCCCCCTTATCAAACCCCCGCACGGCGTTCACCTTCACACGTTCTGCTGACGTCACAACGCGTCTGGTTCAGAAGGGCACCACACACACACACGCACACACACAGACACACACACACACCCACACACACACACTCAAAGCAACTGGATGTGATGTTTGCGCATGCGTGGTGTCCTCTAGTACAGGGCCGCGAGAGTGACCGCTCCACCAGAGGTGCCAAGTAGATAAGAGTGTGAGATTGAATATCTCCCTAATACACAACTTGTAAATTGGGGAGAAATAGCGTTGCTGAAGGGGGGAAGGTTTGGGAAGGAAGGTAACCCACTCCCTCATGGATGGGGCTGGGGCTCCGGGGGGGGCCCGGTGTCGCTATTTAAATTCTTAGTGGGTTTGGTTAGAGTCTACGCTCGGGGTTATGCACATGCATCAACATCGAACGGCATTTCAGTGTATTCGATTAATCAACTCGGGTGACCCAAGCAACTTTTTGATGCACAAATGTGACATCATCGCTCCTAGATAAAACATTCACCCGGGACTTGTAGTACCCAGGTGAACGACAATGTAATGTAAATACGGGCGAAAATAGCTTTAGTATGGAACATGAAGTAGAAACTGTGGTTCCATGATCAAATGGCTACATATATTGGCACAGATTTGGTGAAATGGGAGAGAATGCAAAAATCCAAGATGGCAGCCATAGAACGTGGTCGATTTCAATTTTAAATCGTATTAAACTAGCTATTTTATTATATTTTTCAGCTCAAAGGTAGTGGGTAAATATGAAGACATCTACAAAGAATAAATGTTGCTTCTTAGATTTTGAAATTAGGCTCTCATTTCATTAACCCTCTTTTTCGACCGTTTTTATATAGGGCTGGTATTCACCCGTGTACTGCAAGTACCGAGTGAATCCTTTATGTACATCACTCCTAGCCAACCCCAGCCAAGATGCACAAGGCACGTGTTTTTGTCAACTCCACTCGCGGTGTTCTATTTGAATTTATAGCAACTCGGGTGACCCTAGTCGCCCGGGTCGTGTTAATCGAATATGCGCATGCGCATAACCCCGAGCGTAGACTCTAAACCCACTGAGAATCTAAACCGCGACACCGGCCCTGGATAATTTAGAAAAATGTTATATGAAATTGTGCATTCGGTCATTTTGATGAAAAATATAGGTCATTTTTTTTTTTTTAAACACAAATTAAAACGATTCTTTGGCGGGAGATTCCAAATTAAAAGCCGGGAATCAGGAGAATAGGGTTATTTTGCTATATATTTAGGGGGAGATCTTCGGCCAAATCTAAACAAGCTAAAATGATTCTTTGGCGGTAGATTACAAATTAACATCGGGAAATCGGGGTTATTTTGCTATATTTTAGGGAGATCTCCCGTCAAATCGGGAGACTTGGCTCCTCTGCCGCTCTAATCCAACGTCTCCAAGCGGTCATGTCATACCAATGACCTTCAGGTGACCTTCAAGGGGTGATGACAACCGTGGGCCACCCAAGATCAACTTTACTGACACTGTGTGTCCACTCTGGCCACTCTGTGGGCATGACATTTCTCGACGGTCGAAGTTGTCAGGAGTTTGGCTCGTGTGTCAGATGTGACCTTTCTAATAAACAAGGATTAAAGATTAGCTTGAATATTTTACTTCTGAATCGTGCTGAAATTTACACAGTGTGAATTAGATTATGACAATTGACAATTCTGATGAACTTTGAGATGCATGGGGAGTTGGGGGGGGGGGGGGTGCAAAAGCCATGTTAACACACCTCATAGCTGAAAAATTCACCAAGGTATAGGTGCAGTGCAAAACGTCAGTTTTATTCAAAATTAATAGAAATGCAGAACCCTACCATATAAATTGTTTATAATCTGGTTGTTAAGCATGTTATCTGTTTGTCTGCCAAGCGGGTTGTTTCTAGGTGGTGTGGTTTTAGAGACATTTTACTTTTTCTGTGTGAATTGACAATGCATTGAGTTTGCCGATACACGCAGTGCAAAATGTCAATTTTATTCCAAATTAATAGAAATGAAGAACCCTAACCGTATATATTTAATATAATCTGCTTGTTAAACATGTTATCTGTTTGTGTGCGAAGCGGTTTGTGGCTAGGTGGTGTGGTTTTAGAGATATTTCCCTTTTTCTGTAGGAAGTTTGATTATGGCCATTGAAAATGCATTGAGTTTGCCGATACACGCAGTGCAAAATGTAAATTTTATTCAAAATTAATAGAAATGCAGAATCCAAACCTTATCACTTTAATATAATCTGTTCATTGAATATGTTTTCTATGTGTGTTCCAAGCGGTTTGTGTCTAGGTGGTGTGGTTTTAGAGATATTTCCCTTTTTTTGTATGAAGATTGCTCATAGCCATTGAGTTTGCTGTGTGACCGTGTGCCGTCCTGCAGCCAAGCAGCACGCGCACTGACCTTGCCCTAAATACCATGCTGATGTCATATGAAATAGGTCTATTGAACCATTGCCATGTTTTTTAGTTTTTTTTTAGATTAGTTGATTAAGCGGGGGAAATTTCAATCGCACACAATTTGCCTTCCCCATTCCACTGCTCCTTGCCCTATCCTAGTAATGCCGAGCACAAGCGACAGGATGGCTGAATGAATTAGAGCGTCCGTCTCCCGTGTTGGTAGATCGTGGGTTCGAATCCTGGTCGAGTCAAACCAATGACTTAAAAATTGATACTTGTTGCTTCCAAGCCAGGCGCTCGACATTACTAGGATAGGACAAGGAACAGTGGAATGAGGAAGACCAGTTGTCTGCGACTGAAATTTCCCCTTCTTAAAAAACTAATGTACCCCCCCCCCCCCCCGCCCCACACACACACACAAAAGGCTAGGTAGTGACGAGTATCAGTTTTTAGGTCATTGGTTTGACTCAGCCTGAATTTGCCGTAATGGTGTTGCAACAAAACAGGAACATCACACATAGAGCGGGATTAGAACCATATTCCTGCCATTTCGAGGAAGTGAGCATCCTAACCATTAAGCTAGCTAGTATCCCTGATCCAATCCTCCAACGCACGCCTACCTGTGTGTGTGTGAGTGTGTGGCATTTCACTTGGGGAGATGAATGCAACGCACCTTTGGAATCGTCAGTATTGTATTGTCAATAACAAATATCTATGACATATAAAGCTCCTCACCGTACATACAAGCGAATAGTATCTACGGACTGCTATATATATTCAGTCTAATGCCAGCATGCTATACGTATGGCCCGACGAGGTGGCCGAATCGGTAGAGCGCAGGTCGGGAATCTCGGGAGTTCAATTCCCGGTCACGTCAAACCACTGACTTACAAAATTGATATTTGTTGCTTCCTAGCCATATATATATATATATGTATATATATATATATATATATTATATATATATATATATATATATATATACATGTGTGTGTATATATATATATATATATATATGACCGTAGATATATATATAATATATATATGCACCCTATACCTGGATATATATATATCCATGCATAGGGTGCAAGCGAGTTCTCTCTGGCGGTTAATTGCGCTTGACCATTGATTAGCGCGGGTTCCATCTGCCAGTCGGCTTTCTCAAATTGGATAAGATCAAAATCAAAAAGTGAGAAGGAAAAAAAAGCCCAACTCTGACTTATATACAACATATAAACCCTTCATATGAACATGGATTTGGAATGTTTTCTATTATTTGGAATGGTTTCACTTTTGGTTTCCATTAAACAAAAGTGCTACACAGTTTCTGAGAATGATCCATATAATATATAGTACCAATCTCTCTATATGTATGTATATATATATATATATATATTTATATATATATATATATATATATATATATATATTGGACATGTTACCAGGTAACATGGGTAATTCCCGCATGTTAAGACGTTACTAACCCCCAGCACTCTCCATGCTTAATCCTACGAATCACGTAGATCGTGGGATTCGAACCCACGGGTTCGAACCCTGGTCGAGTTAAACTAATGACTTAAAAATTGATAGTTGTCGCAGCCTAGCCAGGCAATCGGCATTATTAGGATAGGGCAAGGACTGGTTGGTTTAGTGTCGGGATATTGTGATTGAGTGAGATATCATGTCATGGTGCTGGTGGCCTGGTCTCCCTGTGGGGCAGCACTATAAAGTCACTATGAGTGCACACTGTCACAAGTTGGTACCTCTCCTGATGGATAACGTAGATAAAGTAAAGCTCTCACATGCACATTACCACATTACTGCTTAAAATTGCATACTCCGATGAGAGCATTATATTTCCCAAAAAGAACAGATCTATCTAGACTTTGCTCATCTGCATCCAACTTAGATATTGTTGCACTGACTCATGATTGTGGCCTGGATTGAATGAATACTAAGTGAATCTACGGGAGCACCCTTTGACCCATCTACTTTGAAGAAGCCATACACCATTGTAGCTGCTCGTAAAGTAGGTTAATCTCGTGACCTCTCATTTGTCTTGACCCCATTCCATATTCCAGTCAGCCTGCATCACGTGACCACAGCGAGATGGGAATATGGGTCACAACTACAGGAGTTTTGGCAAGCTTGTCAACATTATTTTGTGTTCTTTTAGTTCGAATTGATCAAAAGTTAACCATTTTTTCATCAAGGTGGCTACTAAATTAATTAATGGTGGGCTATACTTTCAAGTTGATATATTTATCTAAAAAATAAGGTAACAATTCAAAAGCCATTTTACTATGCAACTTTAAAGCTGCGTAGTCCGGTGAAGCATCACATTTTCAAAACCAAAACAATTGTCTAGATTTGATTCTAAATATCTAACTTTTTTTAGTTTTTTTTGTGACAAGTTTTTTATTCTGCCCATAACGTATAAGCTCCCGTGAGGGTGCTTGTTTTCAACGCTGGACAGCTGTGATACTGGATTGGTCTGGTCCCGCACTCAAGAGTCTTTACCTGATCTTTCTCGGGCGGTTTTGGGTGTTAGTAGTTTCTATATTAGTTTTTTTTGTTAATTTTCAAGTTTTTTCCTAACCTGTATATGATAACTTAGTCTACTATGTACATCTACACAGATGACATACAGGCCTGTGGGAGAGGATCCCATCCCATTGTGATATATACTGCTGCACTTGTTAAGCATTTGCTGCAACATAGAAGGGAATGCTGAGCCAATAGAACCCTTTTATTGCAGAAGCCTATGGTGTCAGAGTTTTGGCGTGTTTGCCAAAACTAATTTTACATGTTTAAATTTCAAATATCTTAAAAGTTAGCCATTAAAAATAATAGTTACTTCAAACTAGAGTAAGGTAGATTATAACAATAAATTGAATATATTTAACTCAGAAAAATGACAGAAACTGTTGTGGTGTTCTCTGTTGCGGAGTGGCTAGAGTGTCTGACTTTTTTCTAGGTTGGACTCCTAATCTGAAGGTCAGTGGTTCGATTCCCTGTGCCCTCACCTCTGCCAATTTGGATTTCCACCGCTGTGTATAACTTACAGCGTCATCAAAGGCCAGTTGCTCTCATACCATATCTATGTGGTGTGGGAGGTTAAAAATCCCTTGGGTCGGTAAAGGTGTAGGCTCGGGCTTTCTATCGACAAACTGTCTCATGGTGAAAACAAGCCTATTCAGGCTTATCCATGATAGGCAGTATAAATCTTCAAGAAAAAAAAGCAAAACTCAAAACCATCGGACTATGCAACTTTTCTGCAAGCACTGACTTATCTCATGAGTAGGTGGGTTTGTAATGTAATTTTTGACTTCTTATGATGTGACTAAATGGAATCAATCTCAATCCATAGGTCACATTTATTAATAATCAGAAGCTCTTTGAAATTGTGGGCATTTAAATAAGGTAAAAAGAGCTTTCAGAAATGAATGGTACAAATTAACGCTGATAACTTGACATTGTAATTACCCAATTATCGGTTATTACTCCCACAGTTATGTCTGGAATGCTTCTGAGAAGTCATTTGTGAATATTACTTTAAATGTACCTACCTACGATTGTTTGTAATTTCTACAGACATTTTAATCTAATTTTAATCAATTCAAATCTGGTGGTTACTTATCTAGCTTTTCCAACCGGACGCGGTGGTCGAATTGGTAAATCGCAGGGTTCCCGTGTGGAAGGTCAGGAGTTCGAATTCCAGCCCAGTCAAACCAATGACTTATAGAGTTGATACTTGTCACTACGGAACCTGGCACTCGACATTACTAGGATAGGGCAAGGACTGGTTAGCTCAGTGTCATGATAATGTGACTGAGTGGGATATTAGGTTATGGTGCTGGTGGCGTGGTCTCCCGGAGGGGCAGCACTATACAATCCCCACGAGTGCACACTGTCACAAGTCGGTACCCATCCTGATATACCATATATGTCCCAATAGATCCGCACTGCGCAAATGCAGACACATGGATGCGCGTCTACTCAAAGTTCAAGAATTTCATGGATTTGTTTTTGTTATGCCTCTGAAATAAAGGGGGATTGTCTTATTTTATGTGCATTCAGTCTGAATATGATCGTAAATTTTGATTTGTTTTTGTCGTGCCTCTGAAATAAAGTGGGATTGTCTTTTTTTATGTGCATTCAGTCGGAATATGATCGTAAATTTGTGTGCGCTTTCAATCTTGAAATGGGGGATGTGCTTCTATTGGGTAGCATGCTTCTATTGGGACATATACGGTAACCTTAGATATTGCCAGGACATGAAACCCCAAACAAGCAAAGAAACTGATAATACAATACTGCCATAATATGATACTACCATAATCTGGTAATATAAAGCGAAGATTCTCTATATACGCTGTAGAAGCTAATGCTCGGATCTGTGGCTGTGTATGTAGGCTATGAGGAAAACAATACAGACAAAGAGAAAGGAACAGAGTAAAGTATAATAGAAGAGAGTCCAGCCCTCTGGTTTATTGCTTATATAGTTACATGGGTTCATTGTAGAGTATCATACCACCTCCTTCACCCAATGGGAATCGAGCATTCCTGGCCCTACCAATAGGGATCCAGCATTCCTGGTCTCCATGGATACCAGTGGTCTGCCCACCACCAGTAGCTGTATGGCCCCTTGGCCACCACCAACCTTGACCTTTTGAGTGTGGCGATCCCTATCCCAGCAGAAGGGCTAGGCCCTGAGTGCAATCACACCCAGACCTACCAGCACCACTATGTCTATTTACGTCCCACTCAGGCACCACCAACCCATATATATATGCACCTGGTCACAAACACTGATCAGTAATAGAACATTTGCATTCCCCCTTGCCGAATATCAGAATATTTTAGAACGCGAATATTTTAGAACTATGTGGTATGCGAATGTGGCACAAAATGGAAAAGCATGTAAACGCACGGTGGTGCTTCCATATGTCTAGATGTGAATGCGACTGTGAATGTGAATGTGGCAAGTGGATCGTTCCATGTACCAATCGGTGCGAATGCGAAAGCTCCTCCATTTGCCATAGAGCAAACACAAACTTTGACTTTCCTTCACAAAATTGTAGCAAGAAAGACCGACAATCGCATGGGTATTCATCCCGCAAGCCGCATTTGCATGCAGCGTATATGGAATCTTAGCTTAATATATAAAAAGAACATTACTGCTGTATATGTGAGCAAGCATAACCGGCTTAGAGGAGTTAACTGGCAGGAGGAATATTACGGAAATGCATTATGTATGTATCTCATATTCCGGATATGTTTAAACCAATGTATGACCTCCCCCCCGCCCCCAATAGCTGAGATCGCCATTCTAGCCGCGAGTTGCATTGTGGGATGCATGGAAGAAAAACAAACCCATGCGAAGCACATGGCTAATGCTAATACACTGGGTGCTGCTATGAAATGTGCTAGTTTCAGCTCATCTCAGCTCTTGTTTCAAATATAGAATACCAACTAAAAGAAATTATATAATAAATTAAGATGTTAATATTTTATTTAGCATTGCATTTACATCAATCTAATCAGCACATCTTAGACCATCTGCATTTAGATTTAGACAAATCTGCGCACTCAGACCTGTGTTTGAGCCATAGCCAGAGTCAGTTTTACTAATTTATCCATGTTTTTATTTATATCCTATGGTTAATAACATTTGTTGGGCTAGGAAATGGGTAGGGTTAATCAGACATTGGTTATATATTTCTTTGACACAAGGTTCTGTTGACACATTTAACATTTTAATATTTAGAACAAGAATGACTAATCAATGGTGATGTAAACATCAGGCACCAGCCTGCAAAGTGACTGAAATTGTATGTTTCTTAGCTCAAATTGCTTAATTATGGAAAGTTGTGTCTTAACCATATTCATTATATTATTATATTGCATGCAACCATACATGTTTGTGCCAAATTGTTCTGTATTCCTATTAATTTGGAATAAAATCTAAGTTTTGCCCTACGCATATCAGCAAACTCAATGGCCGGATGCTTTTACTTTGCTCTCGGCGCCGTTTTCAGCGCATGCACAGTCGGAAGAGCGATCTCGCCTATAGCCGATGTCTACATTTTGTGCTGGGGGGACGTTAAAAAAGAAAAAAGTATCTCATATTCATACACCCTGATTAGGGTCTAAGTACTACGTTGTGAGTTTCGATCTCAGTATTGGGTGGTGCTGATCATGTTCCATAGTTGAAAGAACAAAACAACATTTGGTATTTTCTGATTTTAATTCCTTCATCGTAGCAGTGCGCATACATGTATGGATTGGATTGTTTAAAGTCGCCGGCTATACCTCACCCAGATACAAACGAATCCAGCATCAAAAGCTCTCCAAACATACCTTTGCTTAGTTTGTTCAGTTCATGCCACTGAACATGTGGGAGGAGAGTTGAGGTCTGTGATGTATGAATGACATCATAGGTGGGATTTCCTCATCACATGACCTAGAGGGGTTCCCCACACACAGGGGAAGCCATGGCAACCACCAAGATGACAACCACAGAAAGCTCTCAATTCAACTTTTAAAGTCTATTAATCTACATGATTTAATCAATTATTCACACAAAAAGTAGCTGGTTATGATAAATAAACATTTGAACTTTATATTTATCATTTTAGATTGCAATTTCTAAAATGCTTTTCTCTATATGGTTGTCTAAAAGTGTCAGTGCTGCTGGACTAAATACAACACAACAGAAGCAACCAATGTTAGCACTCTCCCCCCACATATGTAGTTGCATAAACTGAAAACTGGCAAACATATGCTTGGAGAGCATTTGTCGGAGTATGGGTAGTGTCTAAGCGACCTATATCTGGTCCCTTTAGAACTAAAATTCTGCTTCACTCATATTGCCGCAGATACATTAAACAACAAGTTGTGTACTCGCTTTCAGTCATAAGGGCGAATCTCAGGTTAGTGAAAGCAGATACTTACAAAATGATGCCCCTTTTGGTAGATTGTGAGATTCGAACCCATGGGTTCGAAGCCTGGTCGAGTCAAACCAATGACTTGAAAATAGATACCACTAGTTACTATATGGCCCTTGCTGCTGACACAGCATTAACTCATCCGCAATCGATCAATCAATCAGTTGGACGGGGTTCTCTGTGGGATACTTTTTTTTCGGTCGGACTCCTAATCTGAAGGTCAGTGGTTCGATTCCCCATGCCATCACCTCTGGCAAATTGGATTTCTACCACTCTGTATAACTTACAGTTTCATCAAAGCCCAGTTGCTCTCATACCATGTCTATGTTGTGTGGCAGGTAAGCGTGTAGGCTCGGGCTTTCTATCGACCTACTGTCTAACGGTGAAAAGGAGACTATTCAGACTTATCCATGATAGACAGTATAATTCTTCAAGAATTCTTTTTAGTACAGTGGGTAAGGCACCCACTTCTCACTGTGTTGCCAGATCAATTTAAGGCGAAACAAGTCAAAACTATATGTTACAGTCATTTACATATATAATATAATCTAAGATATAAACATCAATTTGGTACAATGGGAAAAAGCGGTGCTAGAATTCCACAAAATTTACTAAATTGATATTTCTCATTACCTTGCCTGGCATTACCTTACATGGCATTACCTTTCCTGGCATTACCTTGCCTTGCCTTGGCATTTCTAACACTGGGCAGAGATACTGGTTGGTACATTGTCAGGATAATGTGACTGAGTAGCATATGAGGTCATGGTGCAGCACTATGAAACCACCACCCAACCAGTGCACGCTGTCGTCACAAGTTTGATGCCCGTCCGAATATACCCTTAAATGTTCCTACGACGTAAACCCCACTTAGCCGCACACAAGCTGAAGGTCGGTTATCACATGCTCGTGCTGTCTATTAACACTTGGTTGGTTGTTGGAGTTTTACGTTCTGGCAACATCTAAGGTCATATCAGGACGAGTACCGACTTGTAACAGCGTGCACTCATGATGACTTTATAGTGCTGCTCACTGGTAGACCAGGCCGCCATCACCATGACATGATATCCCACTCAGGCACATTATCATGACACTGAGTCTACCGGTCCTTGTCCTATCCTAATAATGCAGAGCGCCTGGCTAGGAAGTGACAACTATAACTGTGTAAGTTATTAGTTTAACTCGACCAGGGTTCGAACCAGTGGGTTCGAATCCCACAATCTACCAAAACGGGAAACGGACGCTCAACTCATTCGGCCATCCCGTCTGGCCCCTATTACTTAGTGAATAAATACTTTTCTTGTACACTGGAAAGAAAATCTAATTTTCAGTCCAATATAAATCAGCGTGAGCCAATTAATGCGTGACATCCCAACAACAAAAAGTGCGATGGTAACATCAAGATTTCTTTCGTAAGTACTGCTCCGAACCCCCTCCCCCACAACCCCTCCCCCACACCCCCACACATCCACACCCGCCCCCATTGCCGACCCCCGCATACCCAGCCCCCCACACCCACACCACATCTCCAAACCCCACACATCACCTCCACACCCGCCCCGCCCCGCCCCGCCCCCTCCACACCCGCCCACACCGCCGACCCCCACATACCCATCCCCACACCGCCGACCCCCACATACCCAGCCCCCCCACCCCCACAACACCTCCAAACCCCCACCAAACAAATCCCCCCACCTCCCACACCTCCACCCCCCACCCGCCCCCATCGCCGACCCCCACATACCCAGCCCACCACCCCCACCCACACACCACATCCATCCAACACCCCACACATCCCCACCCCACACCCATCCACCCTCCACCCCCACACCCTCCCACATCCACCACCACCCCCCCCCCACCCCCCACAACCCAACCACCTACACCCACCACCCCACACCCCCCACACACATCCACATCCCACACACACCCACCTCCACCCCCCACCCCCTCCACACCGCCCCCTCACCCCACCCGCCGACCCCCGCATACTCACCCCCCCCACCCCCCACCCCCCACACCCATCACCACCCACCCCCCACCACCCCCACCCCCCCACCACCCCCACGCCCCCCCCCCCCCCCCCTCCCCACCCTTCCCCACATATCCACCACCCCCACACACCCACACCCTCCCCTGTCCGTACATTAACACTATTAGTATGAATACATTTGATTATCATCTGAAGGAGCACACACAGACCTTTTCAACCGTCCATATTATGGTCTCGGCTTCCTTTCAGTTTCAGTCACCCCCCCCCCCCCCCCCCCCCCCCCCCCCCCCCCGTAAACCTTTCTCGGGTAACAACGCCGCTGTATCTATGGAAACAGCCAGTCACATTACCCGGGATGCTCCCAGTGATTCGATTACAACGCCGGGTAATTAATACACACATGGCGTCTGTAATATGCATGGCGTCAGAAGTCTGTCCCTAATGTAATCACACACACGTCACCTCATTACCGGGGCGTGGGTGGGGGTGGGGGTGGGGGTGGGGGTGGGCGGGCACCCCGTGGGCCGGTGTGTAATGCTATTTAAATGCACGTCAGGCATGCACCTTCCTATATGATGATGATGATGATGATGATGACTGCGTTGTTTAGACATATGCAATTTCACATCATTTCCCATGAGTTATTCCGCGCACTAAAACGCCACTAGGTGTAACAATCATAACAAAAATGACAATAATAACAAAAATAACAAAAATGACAGTAATGATAATAACTGCAATACTGACAATAATGACAATAATTCAAAACCTGACACAGAAATTCACTTTTTGGGTTAATACATTTATTAATCAGGCTTAATATATTTTTACAGTAGCCTCTGATATAATTATCAATAGCTAACAATTAAGACAAGCTAAGATCTCATCAGTACAGATGGTGCTAATTTGCTTGTCCTGATCTATTCTATCTGCCTGGATAGTACAACCCAGATGAGATATTAAGCCTGACTACCAAGATTACTTATTTGCAGATAATTCATGATAATAGTTATCTATTTAGAGATTATTAGTTTAAATGTTGAAGATTAATTTTCTTGAGAATTGAAGACAGGAAGCATCAGCTAGGGGTTGATCACGGTCATACTCTCGAAGCACACCAGGCACACATCAATTGCTTTTCATTTTTACACAGGCAAACAGAGGAAAGGACCATCTAGCTCTCAGCCAAATTGGGACAGGAGGTCAGATGGTCCATTACTAAAAAAGTTTTTATTCACATAGTTGAAAATACTGTTTGATTTCCAGTGACCCAATGTTTTTATGCAGTCCAGAGGCATTCCTACTCAGGCATACTCTTGGGCAGCTCCATGATGTAGACTATGTGATGTCACCATCGGCCACCAGGGTAGCTTGGCTTCTTTCAGCACCAATCGTAGGCATTTGATGAAATCCTGGCTAGTAAGCGGGTCCCTGTTTGAGAGTACGAATGCTGGGGCGCCCTTATGCACGTATGTATGGCGATAATAGTTTCTCCATGCACATACGGGACAGAACAGCGAATTCGGTACCCTTGGCAGCCTGATGTTGTAACTGTCCTCTGGTCTGCATGTAGTTTTGGTGCTCCATATGTGCACCATCAGGTGCATTGGATGTGCCTGGATGTCTCCGCACAGCAACATATGACCACCATCAACCAGCATCTCGAAAGAAAATAAATTTGATTGTCTTAACATACATGTATATCCAATAAGGACAGCAGCAATAAATACCAGACCATATTTATCCATTTTTTTAAATAAATTTTAATATAATTAACTTGACATGTTTAATTTTTAACAGATAAGCTCTATTTACAATGTTATTCTTTAATTTAAATATACCTCATTTAAGTACTAATAGCGCATAACAGTCAAACACATCCCACTTACCCCCTACTAACCTCAGCCATGACCTGGCCCAACTCAGATAATTTTTAATAGCCCCCTTCTGTTTTTAGCCTGTCATTTAAATATAAAGTGTATAAAATCACCGTCTTCAGTTTGGGTTTTTTAGGATTATCTTTTTGTTTCTTACAAAACTTCAAATATTCCTAGAAATGCATCCTTTTATTTCTCCAGGTTCCTTCCGCCAAATCCACCTTAAAACATATGCTTAGCTTATTAACTAATGCATTATTCTAAGCTGTGAGGGGAGAAAAGGCAAACAAATGAATTAGAATCGAGCAAGCTTGCAGGTATAAATCAAAAACATTATTGTCATGAGAAACATTCATTTTGGATCAAATATACTTCTGACATAAATCGTCAGCTATTAATTTAGATTTAGAGTAAAAAAACAGTATACTGAGAGCATCTGCTAGTACCAGGTCTTTTCCAGCCTTGTGAATTACCTGTGCCTCACAGCATTCCTGTGCTGCAAATCTCTAGATTTCCCTGGCACAGGCACACAAGACTGGGTCTTTACCAGCACCAGTAGATAACACATTTTGTGATGCTTCATTATCAGTGTTAATGATAATTATGAACTCTCCCGGGTGGTCACGGTACAGGTTTTTAAGTGCTGCTACTAAATTGATTGCCTCTAATTGTGCAATATTAAAATTATTATTTAAGAACTCTGGGGTGTATAATTGAGAAAAATAATGTGTTCCAGTGAATGCCCCTCCCGCTAGCAGTAATGAGTCACATTCAATCACCCACCTTTTCTTGGGATATGGTCTCAGTAAAATTAGCCCATTACTCCCTTCCGCGAAATGTAAAAACCAAGCTACATCCCTTATTAAACCCTCTGCCTTGCCTATAAACGGAGTATTCCTTAAGGAATCTAAAATCCTATTCATAAAACCCCTGGACTGAACTAAACATTTAGAAATAAATTGTAACCTTCCCACTAATCTTTGCATATTTTTTCTAGTTACGTTACTGCCTGTTTTCCATTTATTACACTCCGTTAACACATCTAAAAGCTTCTCTCTTGGAATCCTAACTATCATATTACTAGAGTCAATTTTGTATCCTAACCATACCACCCTTTTAGCCGGTGGAGTGCATTTTTTAATTGATAACTCCAGCCCTAACGCTTTTTTCAATCTATTAATGTGGTTATAAGCCACTTGTGCTTTTACAAAAGAACTTTCTACACCTACAAAATCATCTAGATAGCATAAAGCAAAAACCCTTTTTTAGTCATTAAATGCACAACAGCTGACGTTGTTCTAGCACATGCCATACCAGACGTCCTACAACCGAAAGGGGCTGCTGTATCAAAATAGTATTTACTGTCAACTTTAATTCAGAATAACGGTACGCTAAGAGGGCAGGTTCTTAATTGCCTGTACGCTCTATCCAGATCTATTGACCACATATAACATCCCTTCCCCAACCTGCTTACCTCCTTTGCTAATGACATTACAGTTGGCAAATTATATCTGAACCTACATCCTTGATAAAAACCTTTAATTATACCAGCATTAACTCCCTTCCCTTTAAGATAACTAAGATGTACAATAATTCTTCGTTCCTTGGTATTCCTTTTTGGGTGGGTCATAATTGGGCTAATTTGTTCCCAAGGATCAAAAGGTGGCTCAGAGAATGGTCCTAATAATGCCACATAAGATAGGTAAATCTTCTTCATCACAGGAATGATTAATTTCTGTCGGTGATGGTGAAATGTCTTTAGTATAGTTGGCAGGCCAACCAAATTCCAAGAAATCTATTAAGTTGGTATCTTTATAGGCAACCAAAAGTTTTCTCCACATCTTTATATTAAGGCCTAATTGTACAGGAACTCTTGCTTTTAAATAATTAGCAAAGACCCTATAACACTAAGATGGCCTGTACTGTGTAATCAAGAGAACAGGCAGTGCACCAGGTGGTGGGTTTGATCATTTTGATAACATTGGAGTGTAAGATGAAACCCTGCTGTCGCTTGGTAGGTATGTGGTGGGGGTTTAGGGATGTGGTGGGGGTGTGGTGAGGATTTAGGGATGTGGTGGGGGTGTGGTGAGGGTTTAGGGATGTGGTGGGGTTGTAGGTATGTGTGTGTTGGTGGTGTAGGTATATGGTGGGTATGTGTGCTGGGGGTGTAGTTGTAGGTGTAGGTGTGTATGGTTGAGGTGTATGTGTGTATGGTGAGGGTCTAGGTGTGTGGAGGTGGTGTAAGTGTGGGGAGTGTGTGGTGGGAGTGTAGGTGTGTGGTGAGGGGTTTTGGATGTGGTGGTGGGGTTTAGGTGTGTGTGGTGGAGGCTTAGGGCTGTGGTGAGGGTATAGGTGTGTGGTGGGGGTTTAGGGATGCTAAAGATTGTGAGGTGCCGCTCTGCAAGACGCCCACAAACCACCACCATACACACCCTACACCCCCACCATACCCACCTACACCCCAACCACACACACCGTCAACCCCCACCACACAGAATGTGTGTATGGTGGCATGGGTGGGTGGGGTGG
Organism: Branchipolynoe longqiensis; assembly: GCA_030323885.1. NCBI lineage: Eukaryota > Metazoa > Annelida > Polychaeta > Phyllodocida > Polynoidae > Branchipolynoe > Branchipolynoe longqiensis. The sequence continues at coordinate 67,244,684 of CM059193.1, read as the reverse complement.
AGAGTTGGAGGGGTTGGGTGGGGGTAGCGGTGGTGGTGGGAGTTCTATAGGAGTAGCAACACGCAACCAGTGTGGACCTCCCCCCCTCCAGCTTACATCAGGGAGGGGGAAGGGGTCGTGAGGTGTGGTGTGAGAGCGCCGACTGAGGTGGTGAGGAGAGGGAGGGGGAGAGGGAGTGTGGAAGAGGAAGGGGGTTGGGGAGGCAGAGAGGGAGGGGGAAGGGGGAAGAAGGAGGAGGAAGGGGGAGGGGAGGGAGGTGTGGTGTGAGAGTGCTGGGTAAGGTGAATGAGGAGGGAGATAGGGAGAAGGAAGGGTGGGGATGGGAGGGGGAAGGGGAGGGGAAGGGCGGTGAGGCCGGGGGAGGGTGGGACGGAGGGGGGAGGGGGATGGATGGGGAGTGAGAGAAGGGGAGGGCAGTGGAGGGACGGGGAAGGGCGGTGAAGCCAGGAGGAGGGAGCTTCAGAGGGAGCGGAGGGCAGAAGGGGGGAGGAAGGGGAGGAGAGCAGGGGAGGTCGGGGGAATGAGGGAGGGCAGGCCAGAGGGAGGTCGGGACCAGGCAGTAGGCACAACATCGGCCAAATTCAAATGACAGGCAATCTCTCTTTTTTTATTTTAAACTCACCCTCTTGCCTTGTAGGCCTATGTGTTTACATGTGAAACACCAGTCACCAGCCAGGCTGATCAAACCCACCACAAGATGGCACTGCAAAATTTACATTACCATGGGAGAGATAGGGAGTGAGCCGTCTTAGTGTTATAGGGTCTTTGTAATTAGGGAGGCCGGACTTCCTTACTATATTATATATTTTAAAATAATTACACAGTGTCTCTATTCCAACTCTCCATGTAGGCCACATAGTCAATAAAGTATTATTGTATTCAATCGGTGATTTCTCATAAAAATTGTGATTATTGTCAATATTATCTACACTTAGTTGTAGTTCAATCTCTATGTCGCTTACTCTAGTTACAGATGAAGTAGGGCCTTTTTTAATTAAATTTGGTAAAAGAACTACTTTTAGGTTCACGTCCAGCTGTTGTTAAACCCTTTATCACTGCCATATTCATATGGCAGTAATAAAGGGCTGTCTTCCACGATCACTATCAGAAATTTGTCTTTCCTAATGTATTAAGTTCATGTTATGTTCCGAAACAATGTTGCTATTGACATTTGTAATGTTCCTCGAGTTATTAACATTTGCTGACTTATTAATGGTTAAAGAATTTTTGTCTAAAGATGGTAACTGGTGAACAGTAACATTTTAAAGAGAATTGTATTTATTACAAGGATTAGTCAGTAACTTGTGCTGATTAGCACTAATGTTTGTGAGATCATGAACCGATCTATGCACAGAGTCGGTGGCTGGACCAACTAAAGTTTTGAATGATGAAGTTTGATTAAACTTTGGTGACATGTTATGAATTGTGCTATTAAACAATGAGTATTGTTTAACTCGGGGATGATTGCCCAGCCCCATATTGCTAGGGCAATGTTCATATGCATGTCCATGGCAACCATCTTTATGGAACCCAGTCACCACATTTATACTAGTAAGGGGTGTCATCTGTAAATTGCATGATATATCTACTTTAGCCTGAACAATCTTATCACCAACTTTACACATATTATAGAGAAGGGCTATAACGAAACAATTGAATGTCGCCAAGGTATTACAAAACATATACTGAGTAATAATGAATTTGAAGCCTTTGATTATGCCTAATACTCTAAAATATGTACAGTAAAACCTCTCTACGTGACCACTTCCACAGATCGACCACTCCCATATATTGATCGCTTTATTTGGGTCCCAACAATACCATTGCAACCATATTCTAACTCCCTAAACTGACCACCTCCCTAAATGGACCACTTAAATTCGGTCCCAAGGGCGGTCGATTTAGAGATGTTTTACTCTAGTTCCATATATCCCTTCTCTGCCTGACATCACACAATGTACAGAAGGTCGGGAGTTCGAATCCCAGTCGAGTCAAACTACTGACTTATAAAATTGAGAGTTGTTGCTACCTACCCTGGGGATCAGCATTAGTAGGATAGGACAACGAGTGGTTAGCACAGTGTCAGGATAATGTGACTGTGTGGGATATCGGGTCATGGTGCTGGTAGCTTGGTATCCCAGTGGGGCAGCACTGTAAAGTCGCCACGAGTGAGCACTGTCACAAGTCGGTACCCGTCCTGATATGACCTTAGATGATCCTACAACATAAATCAACAACCAGCACAAACACACACTTTACAGTTACTCTAAATTACTGACAACAAGTTGCAATTGTTTGTTGCTGCTTTACGTCCAAGCAACATCTAAGGTCATATCAGGACGGAAGGTACAATTAGCAGTCACAGACATACGCACCAGCAATCAGACTCATCTCCGTCCTGTTATAGACAGTTAGGTAAGACCTCCCGAGGACGGGAGGACCCGCCCTTCCCGAGGTTACCTAATTGGAGGAACTGTATCACACAATCGAGGACCATTCCTTAATTTTTAATTGGCCATCTGTATTCTACTGTCTAATGCGGGGTGCCTACTGCGCCGACATGCTCCGACATTTCATCTGCTGTCTAATGCGGGGTGCCGACTGCGCCGACATGCTCCGACATTTCATCTGCTGTCTAATGCAGGGCGCCGACTCCGCCGACATGCTCTGACATTTCATCTGCTGTCTAATGTGGGGCGCAGACGGCGCCAATATGCTCCGACATTTCATCTGGTGTCTAATGCGGGGCGCCGTCTGTGCCGACATGCTCCAACATTTCATCTGCTGTTTAATGAGGGGCGCAGAAGGCGCCGAAGGCACCAATATGCTCCACCGCCATTTCATCTGCTGTCTAATGCGTGGCACCGACATGCTCTGACATTTCATCTGCTGTCTAATGCGGGGCGCAGACGGTGCCGATATGCTCCACCGCCATTTCATCTGCTATCTAATGCATGGTGCCGACTTCTCCGACATGGTCCAACATTTCATCTGCTGTCTAATGTGGGGTGCAGACGGCGCCCATGTGCTCCACCACCATTTCATCTGCTGTCTAATGCATGGTGCCGACTGCGCCGACATGCTCCGACGTTTCATCTGCTGTCTAATGTGGGGCGCAGGCGGCGCCGATGTGCTCCACCACCATTTCATCTGCTGTCTAATGCATGGTGCCGACTGCACCGACATGCTCTGACATTTCATCTGCTGTCTAATGGTGGCCGCCGACGGAGCCGACACGCTCTGATGACATCCCAGACAGGACTCGATTATGTGTGTACACACCAGTTCATTTTGTTTCGTCTTATTAGGGTTTTACCTCCTAGCACAATTTAAGGCCTACTAAGACATATGTGGCAGTGCATATTGGATGATGTCTTATAGTGCTGCCTCACTGGGATACCGTGATACTGGTGCCGTGAGCTGCTATCTCACTCAGCGACATACTCCTGACACTGAGCCAACCAAACCTTGCAACTTATCCGAAGAGCTCGGCACAGGAGCATCAAGTTCCATTTTTGTTAGTCTTTGACCTTGACTTGGCTGAGGTTTGATCCCACAACCTCTTGCATGGGAAACGGATGGCTTAACAAATCAGCCATCGTGGTCCTTACACCTTCCCTCTTCCCTCCAACCCCGCCTCCACTTCCAACACCGATCACCATCTCTCTTCCGCCATTGGGCGAGATTCTAGCTGCCAATATTAGCCTAGCCTATAGTTCAATATCTGACTTTAGTCTTACAATAGACCCCTTTCAATGTTTATAAACATTGTGTATGTGAACACACTTTGGCTACAAAACAAATGCGCATGGCCATTGAGTTTGCCACTACACGCAGTGCAAAACTTCAATTTTATTCAAAATTAATAGAAACACAGGAAATAAACATATAGATTAATATAATCTGTTTGCTAAACATGTTATCTGTTTGTTTGCCAAGCGGTTTGTTTCTAGGTGGTGCGGTTTTAGAGATATTTCACTTTTTCTGTATGGAGATTGTACACGGCCATTGAGTTTGCAGTGCAACCGGGTGTTGTTTTGCAGCCAAGTTGCGCGCACACACCTAATTATCTATGCTGACGTCACGGGAAATACGTCTATTGTAACCAGTGTAAGTTTCCTCACAGCAATTGCAGATATAATTGTATGGGGGCCACAGGCACAACTTGAAAAAATTTCATTGGTCTTCTGTTTTCTTATTTTTCTGTTATCGAACATGTACCTAAGAGGTCTATATCTGCCACTTGCAAATGTACCTATGTATAATTATTACTGTTACTGTTATTGTTGTAGAGGTACTACTACCAGTACTAATATTACTACTACTATTACTACTACCGTTAAGATTACCGTTACCATTACTGCCACAGCCACTGCCACACCACCACCAGCAGCAGCAGCACCACCACCACCACCACCACCATCAGAACCACCACCACCAATAGCACCATCACCTCCACCACCACCATCATCATCCATCACCACCACCATCAACCACCATCATCATCCACAGTCATCACCACCACCACCACCACCACTCCCATCTTCATGCACGATCACCACCACCACAATCACCACTGCCAAACCATCACCACCACCACCACCACCACCATTACCACCAATACCATCACTATCACCATCACCGCCACCACCAGCACATCCCCTGCTCCCAACATTTGCTCAAACTTGTTCTCCATATTCCGATCGTTTTGAGTTTCTGACATTACTTTAGATAGTTATATTAGGTTGATCCCTGTAATCTAACTTAGCCTACTTGAATTTGAAGTAAATTTGATTTTAAGTGGATAACTCATAGCTGGCAAGTAGATAAGGGTGTGAGCAGGGAGATTGGACATTAGGTATTAGACATTTTTATTCACAATTTCTATACATTATTCTAAAAACATATGCTATTCTGTTAACAATAGAAATTGCAGGAACAGTTGAACCATACATTTTTGTCTTCCCACTGCCCCTTATAAACAAAATAATCTCCCTAAAATACACACTAATGATATACGCTAAACACGTGGGTGTTTGGTGTGAATAAAACAATTAAAAAAAATGTGTTGGTGGTGAGGTGAACAAGACAACTCCCCTCCCCCCGATGATAATCCTTTCTGGAACAGCTCGGTATACGGAGTGTAGCTACACACAACCTGCTAATCACCTTACCATGAACGACAGAAGGCTTTGTTTATTTTGTTTCCCCCCATCCCTATAAGACTATACAAACACGGATGGCGAAGGAGATGAATCATTCATTAGTAACTCCCCTATTATCGCCCGCGCCGAGCGCCATCACGACCTACTTGGACCTCATTCGGAGGACATGACGACCCGTTTACAGACCTGTTCCACGCTGTCTATGGGCACAGAGTCGACGTCAGTGATTTCCTTTAAGCCCTGGTCACACACAGGTTAGTGAACGTAGTTGAACGTAGTTGAACATAGGATAAATTAACGTGGATGAAACATGCTGTCACTACGTTAAACTATGTTAAACTACATTAAACTATGTTATGGGGCTGTCACACTACGAGGCTTCTCGCCGGCGACCCGTCAACGTGTGGTGTTTTTGGGCGATAATTAGTGAAATATCGAGACGCGCTGGGGGCGCGTTATGCGCGCGTCGGTACACGTCGGTACATTATCTTTGACGTTGATGGTCGGCGCGAAACGCCAGCGCGCGTTCCCTATCGCCCAAGGTTTTTAACATGTCAAAAACAACCCAACAACCGCCAGCGCGCGCAAATATATGGGTAAGGATGTTAGGCGCGCGTCGCTCTGCGTTGGACGCGCCGGAATAACATTATGGGAACGCTAGGAAGACGGCGCGCGCGCGGGAGGGTCGTTGCTCACGCGTTGCGCAAACTGGGCCGTTTTTGTTTTACGCCCTAGCAACATTTAAATGAAGACGTCGCGCCAAACTTCTTTTTTTTTTTTCCCCAGCGCGTCGACACACGTTGGCCGCGCGCGCATAACGCGCCGTGCTGACGCCGATCTTTTCCCCCAAACCGCCGAAAAGTTTGACGTTTCTCGACGCGCAAGATAGTACTTTCAACGCTGACGGGTCGCCGAGAGAAGCGTCGTAGTGTGACAGGCCCTTTAAGGTATGGCAGGTTTTGGTTGATGACCCACCTAATAGTACAGATAAATACGTTACGGTACGGTTCCCGGTACATTACCGGTACATACAATTACGTTGAACTATGTTGAACTACGGTGAACTACGTTGCCCTCCACTACGTTCAACTACATTCAACTTCGTCCACTAACAGCTATGTGACCACGGCAGAACAGCCAAGGTTTTGTGCAGGTCGATGTATGCTAGGGTACGCTAGGGTATACTAGGGTACGCTAGAGTACACTAGAATACATTAAGAAGTATGCTAGAGTATGCTAGAATATGCTAGTGTATTCTAGAGTACACTAGAGTAGGTTATCATCATGGAGCCTATGTTTGCCTCAAGCATACCTCTCTTTTGAACATGTCCAAAGCTTAAATCGGAACTCACGGCTCACACACGTTCTTATCAGTTCTCATCACGGAGAAGTATGGATTGCCGGTATGTTGTACTACATTCAACTACGTTCAACTACGTTCAATTATTTTCATCTAGGTTAGCCGCCACTACATTCAACTACGTCCACTAACGTGTATTTGACCGGGCCTTTATCGCCATTTACAACGGCGGGCAAAAAGGTTCGACGTCGATAAAGGCCCTGTCACACATTACCGGGTTGAGGATATGGACAGACCTGGACAAAAATATTCTAATCCGGTGTGATTCGGACTTGAAATGTATCGATTATGTAACAGACGGTAATGGATGGTAACAGATGGTAACGGACGGTAACAGTTGATAACGTATATAATGATCAACAGACAATTCAGTGTACAAAAAGAACTGTAGTGAATGGCAAAGGATGTGTAATGGATATATAATGGAGGGGAACGGAAGGTAACGGATGGAAACGGATGGTAACAGACTGGAATGGATGAGTAACAGACGCGAACAGACGGGTAATTGACAGGAAAGGATGGGGAAAGGACGGGAAACGGATGGGGAACGGATGTGGAATGGATGGAGAACGGATGGGGAACGGACGGGGAATGGATAATAAGCGCATACATCAGTCCTGCACAATCCGTTACAAGTTTTGTGCATGCTCAAGACTTGTAACGGATTGGGACGGATATCAACAGATATGCAATGGGCACAAACCGGAATTTGCCGGATATCAACAGACTTTGTTCCGTTTCAATAGGTTCCGACTGCGCATGCGCTGAAAACGGCCGTGGGAGCAAAGCAAAGGCGTACGGCCATTGAGTTTGCCTATACACGCATTGAAAAATGTCAGTTTTATTCAAAATTAATAGAAATCCAAAACCCTAACCTTATAAATTTAATATAATCTTTTTGTTAAACACGTTTTCTATATGTCTTCCAAGCGGTTTGTGCCTAGGTGGTGTCGTTTTATCAATATTTTACTTTTTCTGTATGGAGATTGCTCACTGCCATTGACAATGCATTGAGTACTCTGGCTATGGCTCTAACACTAGTCTGAGTGCCTAGATCTTTCTAAATCTAAATGCACATGGCATAAGATGTGCTGATTATATTGATGTAAATGCAATGCTGGATAAAAGATTAATATCTTAATTTATTATATATATTTTTTTAGTTGGTATTCTATGTCTCAAACAAGAGCTGAGATGAGCTGAAACTAGCACATTTCATAGCTGCACCCAGTGTATTACCATGTGCCATGTGCTTTTGGGGGGGTTGTTTTGCTCTGATGCATCCCACAATGCACCGCGCCGCTGGAACCGTGATGTAGTCTATCCGTTTCCTTGATCCGGTGAAGGGTGGCAGGGGCTTTAAATATTCACCGGCACAAACTGTTCTGTACAGTAGGTTGTTGGTTGGTTGTTGGAGTTTTACATCCTGGCAACATCTAAGGTCATATCAGAATGGGTACCGACTTGTGACAGGGCGCACTCATGGCGACTTTATAGCGCTGCCCCACTGGGAATTCAGGCCGCCGGCACTATAACCCAATGTCCCACTCAGTCACATTATCCTAACACTGAGGTAACTAGTCAAAGACCCTATAATACCAAGACGGCTCATTCAGCCTGTACTGTGTAATCAAAATGATCAAACCCACCACTTGGTGTGCTGGCTGTTCTCTTGGTTAAAAAGTTGCTATATTATATGTATAAATGTATATATGAATGTGAAAGATGTGTGATGATGGCGATGCTGATGATGATGCTGATGATGATGTATTTGTTCATAGCAATTTCATATTGATATGTATTCATACTTACCTATCCCATGTATAATATAATTGTATGTGTTTACATGTGAAACACCAACTAGCAGCCGGGCTGATCAAACCCACCACAAGGTGGCACTGCAAAATTTACATTACCATGGGAGAGATAGGGAGTGAGCTGTCTTAGTATTATAGGGTCTTTGAACTAGTCCTTGCCCTATCCTATTCATGCTGAGTGTTAGGCTCGGAAGTGACAAGAATACATTTTTATAAGTCATTGGTTTGACTTGACCAGGAACCAAACTCTCAATCCCACACACGCGAGATCAGATTCGGCCACCGCACCCGGTCTGTACAATAGGCCTGTAGGGGTGAAGAACAACCCATTAGAAAAAGTGGCGAAAGGCCGGGTAAATGAAATGAGCAGATACATTCTTAATTTAAGAAACAAAATATATTATTCAGATATATAGATTAGTTAGACGAATCTTACCTTGGTATAGATGATGGATAACTGTTGTTTTACCGAGGTATAAGCCTCGGATAGACGTGGGATAGGGAGAGGGAAGCATGTCCGGTCCAGCAATCTTTACCTACTTATTCAGGATAAATGATCCAAATAAAACAAAACAATATCTAAGAATGACAATGGTACTAAACTGTGAAGTTTCCTTGGTATAAGCAAACGAATAGACGTGGAAGGGTGTGGGGGGGGGGCCCTATCCCACGTCTATCCGAGGCTTATACCTCGGTAAAACAACAGTTATCCATCATCTATACCAAGGTAAGATTCGTCTAACTAATCTATTTTACCTCGGTATACAGCCTCAGGCTAGCCTCAGGCTAGGGAGACGTTTACGTAAAATCATTTATCCTGTATATCATGTTAACTATTCAATAACAATTTAAAGTACACTGGGAATCATTAATCGACAAGATTAGTGCCTTTGTTACCTCTGTAACGTTTTATAATGAACATTTTATGTTCTTTATATACAGTATCAATGAGAGTGAAAAAACTTTTGTTTCTCACCTATGTATTTTTGTCTTTGAGCAATCGCTGTGCGATTCCACTTGACTTTTCTAGTCGTTTGTTGTAATGTTTTGCAAACGATCTAGTGGTCTTCCAGCCTGCATGTGCTAGGATTCGTTTTACGTAAATCCCTAGCAATCACGCTTTCGAGACCATGGCGCCTCTCGTTGAATGGGACGCATATCGTTCCGTATTGACTCCTGCCTTGTGTAGTTTTAGTAAGCTACACTAACAGTTGTCTTGAATAGATATATACCCTTATGGCAGACACCCGACAAAGTTGTCAGTCATGCAGGAACTATTTAAACGCACTGTGGATAAGTGTTCCCCTGTGCGGTTTGATTTAAAAAATCTGTTTTATCAATCAAACATTGCTTTCTTGCGATCTATTCTTAAATCATTCAGGGACAATGCTATCAAAATTGACCCGTGTGTCCAGTAACTAACAGTATGATACTGCTAGTTTAAAACTAGCTGTTTTATCTAAAAGACTATTACCAGACCATTTCTTAAATAATCCGAATATCATTAACACAACCCAAAACCTATTAAATATTTGGTTTTGGGGAATTCATTTTGTAAACTGATTTCACAGCCAGTGAATAAGTTGGTGCCTACCAACTATCTGTCCATCTCCTCGTGGACGTATCACCGAAAACCACATCTTGCAGCGTTAATCGGTTCCAACCTAAAGCTTTATCAAGCATCCTTAGAAAATCTAATAAGATGTGCCATTGTAGGCCTCATAAGTTTTTCTTTCATAAGTAAACCATGGTAACCCCAGTTTTTCAAATAATTTGAATATAACTGAACTGTTCCTTTCCTCCAGGCATGCAAAGTTAATCTCAGCTGAGTAACTTTATGTAAATAAAACTGTCATAAACACGTGTTCCGAAAGGGAATGTCAGAAGGGGTGTTGTGAACACCTCTCCACGAAACATCAATGCTTAAAAAAAAAAATGTCCCCCTTCGTGTAGGAAAAATATATACAGTTTGTGTCTCCTAAGGGTAAAACTTCCAAGCATGGCTGCGTGTCACAACCGGGGACTATCAAAGCCCTCCTTGCTACTGTGCCAATTTTAGGCTGTATGTTATAAATTGTCTTTTCCTCAAATTAAAGAGAAAAAATCAACTTTCCAAAAGGTAGGCTCTGGATGCCCTAAGACCAATTCTATAATATGTTATTATTTCGGGATGCCAACAAATTTGTATGTGGCTTTCCCAATTCCAAATTAACTTCGTTCTTTAATTATATGGGCTGGACATTGTCCCTCCCATGTTGCGAATGGAAGCCATTGCTGTAGTACTATCTGTCAACATTCTGACATAGCATCTGTGCATGCAGACTAAACCACATAACCCTAAATACACTATTCTCAAGTCTAGACCATTAATATGATCTAAACTTCTTTATGAAGGCCTCGGCCTTCACAAACCCTTTAGTCCTATGTTATGCTAAATTCTTAACTATTTCCAGCAAATTTAGATTTGTAAATGTTGTAAATTAATCATTTACTTTAACTGCGCATCCAAACCAATTAATTATCAATAAACGGGAAACGAAAATGTCCTTCCCGCTCTATGAGCGAACACATTGTGTGTTCGGAGCTTAGTAGAAAATCATGAATTACAAGCTACACCAGTTGGTAAACATGTAAATTCATATAGTTGTTCATTCCAAACAAACCTTACCAAATTTTTGGTCTGTTTGATAAATTGGTTAGTAACTGCCTGTGAGCAGCTGAACTGTGACTGGGCCATAATAAATGACTCATCTATGTAAGGAAACATCACATTTATTTTTACTTTTTGGAAAAACCTGTTTCCGTGGCCATGTGAGTTTGCTGTGCAACCTCTTCTTGTTCCCTTTTGAGACTTTGCTGAGAGCATTTGCTCCAGCTTTCTGAGCCGCTTCTCTATCTCTGGATAGCCAGCATCTGGCCTGCTTTCCTCCCGTAAACTCAAGTGTGCCAGGGAGGCTTAAGCCATCACCTCTGGTGATGAGTAGTTATCATCATAAATGGGATCTTCAGGCTTACTCTCTGTCGTACCCAACAAACCCTTAATTCAAAGATCTGTAATGATCAATGAAAATTAGAGTTTTCACCCAACTGTTTGTTTGTTGTTGTTTTTCGTCTTGGAAAAAACCTATAATCATATCCAGACGGGTACCGTTTATAAGAGTATATACCCATGGCTAATAAATGCCAAAGTATCTCTCAGTTCCGTGCCGATCAATGAAAATCAGAGTGTTCAACCAACTGTTTGTTTGTTGTTGGTTTTGGTCCTGGAAGAATGTATAAACATATCCAGACGGGTACCGTTTGTAACAGAACATACTCATGGCTAATAAAAGCCAAAGTACCTCGCAGGTCCGAAAACCTGTAATCATCAACTGAACGTTTGAGTGTACCCAAAAAATGGGATGTGGCTTCAGCCACCATCGCTCTCCGTTTCTAACGGGGGTACCAAGCGTGATGTGGTTATAACCATAATCGCGCTCCGCTTGGTCACGGGCGGGTTACTGTAATGAGGCTTCAGCCTATCTCTCTCTTTGGTTTGGCCCGGGCGGTATCCCGGGCGAGTTATTGTGATGAGGCTTCAGCCAACATCGCTCTCCATTTTGCCACTAGCTCTAAAAGTAATACGGCCCCAGCAATCACCGCTCGCCGTTAGGCAAAGGCGGCTTAACGTGATGTGGCCTCTGGCAACCTCGCTCTCCGTTCGGTCACGGGCGGCAATACTGGTGTCGGAGAACGTATTCACCCCGTTCCCAAACCAGGCGTGTAGCCGAATGTAAAATCATAGGGTAACGGTATGGAAGCCAAACCCAAAACGATGTGTAGAGACCAGTATTTATATCAAGTAACTGAGGAAAAAATTATATACCTGATGTGGCTTTAGCCAACCTCGGTCTCCGCTCGGATACTTGCGGGTTAAACGTAATGTGGCTTTAACCCACCACGCTCTACGTAATGTGGCTACACCCAACATGTCTCTACGCTCGGCAACGGGCGGCTTAACGGTATGTGGCTTCAGCCATCACCGCCCTTCATTCGCGAATGGGTGACAAAATATAATGTGGCTTCAGCCAGCATCCCTCTCCGTTAGTAACGGTCTTCAGCCAACATCGCTCTTTGTGGTAACATTTGCCTAAACTGGATGTGGCTTTAGCCAACCTCACTCTCCGTTGTCGAATGGGTGGCCTAAACGGGATGCGGCATAAGCCAACATGTCTCTCCGTTTTAACGGGCTACCACATAACATGGTTTTTAACCATCAGCTCTATCCGCTTGGTGACAGGCAGGCTAGCGCGATGAGGCTTCAGCCAACATTGCGCACTGCAATGGCTTTCCCGTCCCGACGCAACCAAACCTAATGGTCGGTCTCCGCTTCCGGGTCGGAAGGGATTATGGCCTCGGGCTGAGGCGATGGCAAAGCTGTCACCCCTGAAAGGAGTGACAGTCCTCCTCCGGGTGATCCGCAGCAGCTGACACAGCAGGCAGGACCTTGTTCCACTTCGTGGCCATCGGTAGTCTGTAACGACTGTGTTACTATAAACCGGTATCAACTCAACGTGAACACAATTTGTGACGCCAGGTGGAACCTGGGTTGAGGATGTATTTGGTACTGAGTAACGTATTTACACCGTTCTCAGTACAGGCGTGGTAAGCTAAGTTTATGCCGTAGGTGTCTGGTAGCGAAACCAACCATACGGGGGGTCGGCCTTGGGACCGCCCACTCTCTCTGTTCTGTACACTTCTCCCTCCTGCGGCTTCTGCGCCAGCAAGTTGGAGAAAATGCTACAAAACTCGGAGGTACGCCTAAAAATTGTGGTGTGGGGAGTCTATAAAAGAAACCCAGGATAATCCCGTGACTCTTTATGAGAGTCCGAGAGAAAATCCACTGGAGATGCGGTTTCACCCTGCAGCTTTCGCTTTCATCTCTACCCGCATTCCACGGGTGCAACAACCAATCAGGATCGGTTTTGTTTTGTATACCAAGGCTCTTTGGCCGGTCACCATCATTTTATCCGTTTGTAAACATACCTATCTCAAACAGACTTACGAAGTTCTAAACTTCCAAAAAGATGCCATAATGCATAACATACTATCTTCATACAGTTTGTATTAATACTTACAGTGAATACAATACTCCAGGCTTATGTCAACTGTCAGTGACTGGTTTCCTCCTGAGTAACTTAGTAAGCTTTCAATTATTCGTTTCCTGCAGTGTTCTTGGGTTCAACCGAAATATAAATATAAATAAATAAATATACTATCATAAATAGCGAAATCCGGGTCGCAAGGCACACGGAACATTCAGTGTTGCAGAAGTGCAGCCATCAGTGCATCAATGCGGCTGAAAACTCCCCAAAACAACACACGGGCCACGTCGACTCGAAAAACGTACCGGAATTCGGAACGGTTACACGCTAATAAGTGGGGAAATACAGTCGCCACCTAGCTAAATCTCACACAGAGGATAGTAATGTCCTTAATAAAGGAACATGTGGAACGATTAAACTCTAATTTAAGTCGTTCCTTACCGAAGGACGAATAAACTCTGAGAAGTAATCGAGCGATAATGGAGGTTTTAAGCGAACGAAACGAAACCAACGAAAACGGCGACTCAAAAGCTAGCGAACCGGACTTTCGGAATGGTTAAACGCTAATAATTCCGTAAATACAGTCGCCACCTAGCTAAAACTCACACAAAGGACGGTAATGTCTTTAATAAAGAAACATGTGGAAAATAATCCGCAAATTCCAGGTATTTGTGGAGAAATTGTAGAAAAAAACGCTGAACAAACTCGCGTACATCCATCGCACGCGAGTTTCTTATGCTAATTGCTGGACCGGACATGCTTCCCTCTCCCTAGCCTGAGGCTAGCCTGAGGCTGTATACCGAGGTAAAATCTTAATATTTACCCGCTACTTTTGATTTGAAAAATACAATAAAACATGTAGCTTAATAGACTTTAAGAATCAAATCGACTGCATTCTATGATCGCCATCTTGTATTTTTGCATTCTCTCCCATTTCATCAGCTGTGTGTCAATATAGATAGTCATTGGTTACTGGAACCAGGAATTCCACTTCCTGTTCCATACTCAAGCAGTTTTCGCTTGTATTTAGACTACGTTGTCATTCACCCCTGCTCTGAGTAGGGGTGAATGGATATTTTATCTAGGCTCGATGCTGCACAGCGTGACCACGTTGAAACAGGCCGGAGAATATAAATGGTTCGGTGCATAGTCTTGGGATTTCACGGCAGCCATGCACATTTCTCTGGGGAGCGATATGTGTTGGCTAAATAAATGCTTGTGTGTATGTTTGTTGGTGTGTGGATGTGTGGGTAGGGGTGTGGGTGTGAATGTAGTGATGTGTGTGTGTGTGAGTTAGTTGGTTGTTGAAGTTTACCAGACGGGATGGCCGAATAAGTTAGAGCGTCCGTCTCCTGTGTTGGCAGATCGTGGGATGGTGGGTTCGAATCCTGGTCGAGTCATACCAATGACTTAAACACTGATACTTGTTGCTTCCTAGCCAGGTGCTCGGCATTATGGCCCTGTCACACTACGACGTAATGACGTCAGCATAGGGAGAACGTGAAGAACGTTGAACTTCTCGGCGTAGTATGCAAATTTGGGCACAAGTTGAACGTGGATGCAGCGTAGTGGACGAGAGAGTAACGGCGGTAAAGCGTAGTGATGGCATCATTCAACGAGAGAGGACAACGTAATTACGCTCAGGGAACGTTATGTACATTATTCCATCACCAGAACTACGTTGCTTTACGTTACCTTACGTTACTAACGTCATGCAACGGTGGCAAAACGCTAAACGTACGTTGGACGTACATTAGGCATACGTTATCCCGACGGTTTCACTATGTGGACTGCACTTTTCCACCGGCTTTAATGTGGGTCAACATAGTGCAACGTAGTGCAACGTAGTGCAACGTAGTGCAACGTAGTGCAACGTAGTGCAACGTAGTGCAACGTAGTGCAACGTAGTGCAACGTAGTGCAACGTAGTGCAACGTAGTGCAACGTAGTGCAACGTAGTGCAACGTAGTGCAATGTAGTGACCAGCGTTTGACTAACATCCGTTTAACATCATTGACGTTCGCCGAACGTGTACAGAACATACGGCGAACATAAACCCTTACGTTCTAGTTACGTCGAAAGTTTTGAACAGGTTCAAAACTTTGACGCGCGCTGACGTAACACGACGTAACATGACGTAGCTCAACATCAGTCTAACGTCATTCTGACGTCATCATAACGTAACCCAACGTACGTCAACGTAATGACGAAAAATGACCATGTTAGGCTCACGTTGGCTCGTTATGTCGTAGTGTGACAGGGGTATTACTAGGATAGGGCAAGGAGCAGTAGAATGAGGAAGACCAGTCGTCTGCGACTGAAATTTCCCCTACTAATGTACAAACAAAAAAGAAAAAGTTATACATCCTGGCAACATCTAATGTCATATCAGGGCGGGTACCGACTTGTGACAGTGCACACTCATGGTGACTTTCTAGTGCTGCCCCACTGGGAGACCAGGCCATCAACACCATGACCTGATATCCCACTCAGTCACATTATCCTGACACTTAGCTAACCAGTCCTTGCCCTATCATAATAATGTTGAGTGTCTGGCTAAGAAGCGACAAATATCAATTGTGTAAGTCATTTGTTTGACTCGACCGGGAATTGAACTCCTGATCTTCCACACAGAAATCCTGTGCTCTGTCGATTCGGCCACCGTGTCCGGTGTGTATATATGCGTATATGTGTGTGTGAATGTGTGGGTGTGGGTGTGGGTGTGGGTGTGGGTGTGGGTGTGGGTGTGGGTGTGGGTGGGTGTGGATGTGGGTGTGGGTGTGGGTGGGTGTGTGTGGGTGTGGGTGTGGGTGTGGGTGTGGGAGTGGGGGTGGGTGTGGGGGTGGGAGTGGGTGTGGGTGTGAGTGTGGGTTTCTCTTGTAACCAAATGAGACAGCACTATAAAGTCACTATGAGTGCACACTGTTACAAGTCGGTACCCGTCCTGATATGACCTTAGATGTTGCCAAGGCGTAAAAACAACCAACCACCCAACCATCTAACAGTGCACATGCGCAGAAGCTAACTGTTTTCATCGTGATATACTTTAAACAATTATTTTTGTCATACTAGATACAATTTTCCAATCTCGCACAACATTAAATCTCAGTGGGATATTCTATCTTTCATAAATAGCACACTGATTTTAACTGGGAAATAGCGGACTACATTTAATATCCACAGGTTATTCTTGAATAAATATCACATTAATTTCGCGATTTTCAGTCGGAAATAGCAGACATTAAATATCCATAAATTATTCTCTCATAAATAACACCTTGCTTTAATAATTTTCAATTGGAAATGGCAGACAACCTTTAATCTCCGTAGATAATTGATTCTCTCACAAACCCCCACCCCCACTAATTTAATAGTATTCACTGGGGAATAGCAGACGACATTTAATCTCCATAGATTATTCTCTCGTAAATAATAACACCGATTTAACAATTTTCAATGAGACATTTAATCACCGAGAGCCGTTCTATCGCTATTAAAAAAAACACGTCACACAGTAATTTAATAAATTTTAGTGGGGTCAATTAAACTATGGAATGTTGGTTTGCAAGCAGACGACATTTGGTAACACATCGCTGCAGATGACAACGCAGTTGTTTGTGAATGCGGAGCGTGTGCAGAAGTAGATAAGAAAACTTTGGACACACCGCCCAATTTCCTCCCTGTCATCTCTTGCTGGACCCCTGAGACTGCTCCTCCTGCTTCTTTGCAGGTGGATCAACTGACACACTTTAATAAATAAAATATATATAAAAGGATCAACTGACACACTTTCCTAAAAAAAAAAAAAAAAAAGAAAGAAAGAAAGAATATCCCCCCCCAAAATAAAAATGCTGTCATTCGGATTTTCAGTTCTAAATTTAGCATAATTTCCTGTTCTTTAAAAAGAAAAAGTGTTAAAGTGAATTTTATTTCATGACAAATGTGTTGCATGCTTTAAAGTTGGTTGGTTGTTGGAGTTTTACGTCCTGGCAATATCTAAGGTCTTATCAGGACAGTATACTTTAAAGTTGTAATGATTTTGAGTTTCTGGCATTTTGAGTTTCTGGCATTTTCTGCGATACATAATATTAGGGTGACGGTTATTATCTACCATACTTTCGTCTGACTACTGGATCTGACTAAATGGATCCTACTTTCGAGTGTTTCTTTGTTGGAGTTCAACTAATCTAAGGTCATATCAGGACGCTACTGACTTGTGACAATACGAACTCATAGAGACTTTATAGTGCTTCCCCACGAGGAGACCAGGCCACCAGTCACGTTATCCTGATACTGAGCTAAGCAGTCCTTGCGCTATCCTAGTGATGCAAAGTGCTAAGCTAGGTAACGATAAGTATAAATTTTGTAAGTCATTGGTCGGACTCGACTGAAAATTGAACCCTCGACCTTCAGCGCGGGAAGCCTGCGCTCTACCCTATTTTCGATGGCTGGGTAGAGCGCCCACAATCCTATACAATCCTTGACCGAGTCTAACTGAAGACTTGGCAACATTGATACTTGTCGCTACATAGCCTGTCATTTGGAGTTGCTAGGATAGGGAAATGATCACCTGGCGCAATGCCAGAATAATAGCACTGAATAGGATATTGGGCCATGCTGCTACCAGCAGCATGATATCCCAGTTGGGCAGCACTATAACTTTCCCAGGAGTTCGCACTGCCGCAAGTATGTGCCTATCTTGGTATAACTTTAGCTGTTGCTGGGACTTAAAACCCCCAATAACCCAACCAATCCTGCAATGAAATTCACTGGACAAAAAAAAGAACCATTTCTTGTCTCTCTTTGTTCAATGTTATTGACTTTTTCTTTTGTGTTCTTTTCTTTTGCACGTGTAGTAGTATGCACTGACCTCTCAGGCAAGGACCCACAGAGACAGGTAAGCATGGGTAGTGTGGTGATATCAGGGAGCCTAGATGGTGTAATGGTTAACACACTGGCCCAGAATGCAAAGAGGTGTGGGTTCGAGTCCCGCTCTAGGTGCAATATTTCCCATTTTCATCACCCCCATGCCACTGGTTGCCGTGACCAGGATCCTGTACAAGCTAGGCGCTGTATGGTTGTTGAACCTACCCTGTGTATGTATATGTAAGTGCATTGTTTGTATGTATGTAATTGTAAGCATCATAAGACTTGCAATTCCAGGGGATGAGTGTAGTAGTCAGCACTGACCTCTCAGGCAAGGAGCCGCATAGACAGGTAAACATGGGTAGTATGGTGATATCAGGGAACCTAGGTGGTGTAATGGTTAGCACACTGGCCCAGAATGCAAAGAGATGTGGGTTCGAGTCCCGCTCTAGGCGCAATATTTCCCATTTTCATCACCCCTATGATACACGTATAAAATAACTTCATATTGCAAAACAAACCAATAATATTCTTATAAATTACTAGGCAATAAACGCCAAATATCAGTGGTTATTACCTATCATAAACAGAGAATCCACGGCTGTAGAGCTAAAAGAAAGGTAGTCTAAATAAGCAGACCCTAATTCCAGTGATAATATCAGCTATTAACAGAACCAATTTGCATAAGGAAATAAAAGAGGGAAAAATACAAATGTAACCAAAGCACGAATAACAAGCACACAAGAGTAGACAAATCAATGTGGGACTTAAACAGGAAACAAGTATCGGCCATGCCTACGACAATTACACAGCAAATACAAGAATTAATTAAGCTTATCACTACACAAATGCTGCATCGTTCCATTAATCGTATTTAGTGTGTCTATTTCATACTTTTATTTCACATTGAAGAGATTTATTGTAATTACTGTAATAGTCTGCACTGACCTCTCAGCGAAGGAGCCACATGCGCAGGTAAGCATGGATAGGGTGAAGGCATTAGGGGGGGGGTGGTTGTTGTTAGTTTACATTCTAACAACATCTAAGGTCATATTAGGATGGGCACCGACTTGAAAGAGTGCACACTGATAGTGACTTTATAGTGCTGCTCCACTGGGAGACCAGCCCACCAGCACCATGACCTCTATCCCACACAGTCATATTATCATAATACTGTACTAACCAGTCCTTGCCCTATCCTAATTATGCCAAGCGTCAGGCTAGGTAGCGACACGTGTCAATTTGTTAAGTTATTTTTGTAATTTGTTAAATTAATTTTTTTATTGAGGCTGTATTTATACTGTCCATAGCATATAAGCCCGGGTACCCAGGCTTGTTTTCAATGCTGGCCAGTTGTAGTGTTGGTGTTATCTTACCACAAAGTAGCTGCTGATAAGGTATTTGATTGCCTGCATTTCAGTAGCAGATAGATAATTGGTTGGTATGGTTAGTAGCCTATGTTAGTTTTTAAAAATTTTCTTGGCATACATGTTTTTATTTTTTCTACTCTTATTACTAGACTAGCCTACTCCTATTTACATATCATAGGGTTGTACGTAGCTGTGTGGTGTGTTATCTGGCTACTTTTGGCATGGTTATCTTCCATTGGGCATCCCGCTGGTGGGCCGTGAAATATAACATGCCCCTTTGCAGTGCAGCTTAGTGGGGGTTTCCTAGCCTTATTTTGCACAGATATTTTTTGTAAGTTTTTAGGTCAGGAATTTGTCATTCCTTTACCATTCCACACCTTGGCAGCCATTTCCATCGTGCTCCTCTCATGAGGTTTTATTTGGCTTCTGGTCTGCTTTAGTAGTGGCGCATTATTTTTTCGCTTCACCTTCACCTCCCCCACCGTCATCAAATGGATAAATGCCCGCTTCCGGTTGACCACATAGCGACTTCCGGGAAACTGTGAACGCCTCACTCAGACGCCTGGTCACTATGGCAACTGAGGTCCAGGCTGAAGTGCCACCACAAATGGTGTTCTCGGAGGGTTTGTTGACAGGGGGTGTGGGTGGCGGAGGGTGAGTGGGTGGGTGGGTGGAGAGGTCGAGGAACAGGGACTAATAATGTGCCCATGTCAGGGCACGTCTACTAGTACGAGATAACAGTCTCCTGGTCATAAGCGATAACATGGAATCACCATAAGTGCCTCATAGGTCACGAGCGCTCCCATAGGTGCCTCCCGTATGTCTCCCGTACAGCTGCTGTATACCTTCTGAATGTGCGTCTTTTGAGTTAGGGGTCATGCAAAGTTTCCAACATTTTCACAGTTGTGTAAAGCGTATGTCGAGGACTTGACTTCTGGGGTGTTTGTAACCTTACGACGCAGAACTGCAGCATTATAGAGAGGCACCGATAAATCGGCCCAATCTTTGGTTGAAGAATAATCTTCTGGTGGGATGGTTGTAGAAGCTGGGGGATATACTTACAACAATTAGATGACGAGTCATTGGGGCAGTCCAGAATCACTCCAGTCCGGCGGTAGCATAGCACTTGTATCCAGCAGACAGCAGCAAGGGTTTCCGAGGAAGGGACGGGTAAAGATGGGCCCAGTGCATGAGAAATGTAAAGGTAAAGGGCCCCACCCAAGCAAACAACTCCCTTGGTCAGGGGGAGAAGTAAGCTTTGAGAAAAAGAAAGGGTAGGGTATATGAAAGAGAAATGAGGAGAGTTGAGCCAAAGGACTGTGTCTATTTGCTCTTTGGCGACCAGCCAGCGAGCCAAAGACATGGACAGAGTAAGAGTAGAAAGTGAAATGCTGGCAGGCTACCCCTCCTGGAACTCTTTTCAGACAATATCAAGGAGGAGCATGGCCAGCGGAGAGGAGATAGAAAGAGGTGTGGACAAAGTGCGGTCCGGATAGCAAGTGCGTATGACCGGGAGTGGAGGGTGTCAGTTAAGTATGACGTTTATCCTTGAATGAAATGTTGATATTTATCGGCAAACTTTTGTTGTTGATTAAGCAAGGGAATTTTCAATTGCAGACAATTAGTCTCCCTCAATCCGCTGCTCCTTGCCCTATCTTAGTAATACTGAACACCAGACTAGGCAGCAATAGTTATCAATATTTAAGTCATCGGTTTGATGCGACCGGGGTTGAAACCCATGGGTTTGAATGCTATGACCTACCAAAACGGGAGGTACATGCTCAACTCAATCGGCCAACCCGTCAGGGGCCATATGCATGAAGCAGTGTTAGCGAGCCAAAACGCGTTTAGACAGGATTTCTGGTTTAGCACTGAAAAGTCGGTATGCATGGAGCAGTGTTAGGCCTAACACCACAAGCTTAAACTAGGTTAAGCTAAACCAGAAAAATAGCTGGTTTACAGGCGGTGTTAGGTATCAAATCTATTGAATGCTGCCATATTTAACAGAGTTACATAGTCAAATAGTGAAATTTGATTAAATTAACCCTAAAATCGAAGCGAGATTAACGCTGCAGCCGCAAAGGCGGCGATATTAATATTGTTGAACCGATGAATGCAAGTAACCGCTGCTGCCGCCAGTATGGAAAGCGACGTCGATGCGGCGGCTGCGGCGATTTGTTTACTTTACGTTCGTCGATTCGAAAATAGAAATATTAATATCGCCCCCGTTACGGCGGCAGCGTTAATATTGCTTCGAATTTAGGGTTAATTTCATCAAATTTCACTTATTGCGTATCTAATTCTGTTAAATATGATAGCATTTAATATATTTAAGCCTACATATGGCCCCTGGGTATGTAATAACATGTTGATGTGTACTACTTTGGGTGGGTGGGGGTGGGGGTGGGGGTGGGGGTGGGGTGGGGTCGTGGTGTTGGTGGTATTGGAGGCGGGATGTCTGGATAAGTAGTACTCTTTGTACTATCTTGAAAATGTTGAAAGCGTTGGGCGACCCCTTACTGGTCTCTGATCTCTCGGCAGGAGGACCAGATGGGATGCGTGAATGAATTAGAGCATCCGTCTCCCGTGCTGGTAGATCTTGGGGTCGTGGGTGAACCCTGGTCTAGTCAAACCAATGACTTAAAAATTGATACTTGTCGCTTCCTAGCCAGGCGCTCGGCATTATTAGGACAGGGCAAGGACTGGTGTGCTCAGTGTCAGGATAATGTGACTGAGTGGGATGCCATGTCATGGTTCCGGCGGCCTGGTTTCCCAGTGGGACAGCACTATAAAGTCACTATGAGTGCGCACTGTCACAAGTCGGTAACCGTCCTGATATGACCTTAGATGTTGCTAGGATGTAAAACAACAACAAACAAACAAACAACTCGGAGGAGAAAACTGCGACCCGGTATGTGTACACACCCAGAGGTGGGTCCTGTCCTTCCCAGCTATATTCCTTACTGTGCACCCGCCATCTTAAAGCCGCATTGTCCGATGAAAACATGCAAATTTTCTAAACCAAAACAATTATCTAGATTTGATTCTACATATCTAACTTATACACTGGTGCACTTCTTAAACATTTGTCACCACATAGAAGTGAATACTGAGGCAATTTAATATAACCTGTTACTGCAGCAGCCTATGGTGTCAGAGTTTTGGTAAGCAAGGGTCGGGCGGGTGGTTTTATTTTTTATTCATTATGTTTCTGGCATATATCCAAAGCGTAATATGTATGTTTAACCAGACGTGATGGCTGAATGAGTTGAGCGTTCACCTCCCGTTCTGGTAGGGCGTGCGATTCAAACTCCTGGATTTGAACCCTGGCCGAGTCAAACCAATGACTTAAAAATAAATAATTGTCGCTACTTAGTGTGAGCCTAAAAAAACAACAACCCAGGGCGGACGATTTTTCAGGCACGGGCTGGAGCGATCACCAATTACTTTTGATTTTATTAGATAAAATAACGCTTCCTGTATACAAATGAAGTACTGAGCAGCGCTTGCTGCGCTGTGCTATATTTACCACAACCCTCAGCACCGTCATGGTCTAAGGTGTGGCTGTGTGTGCCAACATTGGTGTCCCCTGTAGCGACGCACACTCTAACCAGCGTTCCAATATAGCATCAGGCGCCGTGATACCCCAGTCACACTGCGACTGCTTGCGACCACTTACGACCACTTTGCGACCATGAAAATGGGCTGGTCGCAAAGAGGTAGAAAGTGGTCGCAATATGGTCGCAAGATGGTCGCAAGACGGTCGCAAAGTGGTCCTCAATCGTTGCTGACCTCCTTGCGACCAAATTGGTGGGAAGGAGGTCGGCGACCATTGCATTTGTCGCAAGGAAGTCGCCGGAGATTGTGGCTTCTTTGGTCTAAGGTGGTCGCAAACTGGTCGCAAAGTGATCGCAAGTGGTCACAAGCCATAGTATGACTGGGGCTTTTTAACCCAAAAGCAAACATCATTTTGTTCTTTTCCTCCTTTTCTTTTTGTTTTGTTTTTACCGAGGTGCGAATAGTTGGGGGGTGCGGGGGGGGGGGGTTGAGGATAAATATTTATTCAATCGAAATACCCCCGGGTTTCAGTGTCGATGTATTTGTTTTTCTGCTCTTGAAGTAGTGACACTGCTTCTCTGGTCCCGACGTGTGCGCACGTTCCTTTGTGTGGCTTTCAAATGGGTACACTGTATGGAGTTGAAACAATGATGGGATGGGGATTATGATCGTTGACATAATTCCTGAGAATACACCTGTTCTGAGATAGTTTTAAAGATTTGGTCACCTTATATTAATTAATACAACCTGTTGTGAGATAGCTTTAAAGTTGGTCACCGTATATGCCTGTTCTGAGATAGCTTTAAAGTTGGTCACCTTATATTAATATGCCTGTTCTGAGATAGATTTAAAGACTTCATCACCTTATATTAATGTGCCTGTTCTGAGATAGCTTTAAAGTTGGCCACCTTATATTAATAAGCCTGTTCTGAGATAGATTTAAAGTTGGTCAGCTTATATCAATACGCCTGTTCTGAAATAGCTCTACATATATGGTCACCTTGCATTAATTAATATTCCTGTTCTGAGATAGCTTCAAAGTTGGTCAGCTTATATTAATACGCCTGTTCTGAGATAGCTTTACAGATATGATCACCTTGTATTAATTAATATGCCTGTTCTGAGATAGCTTTAAAGTTGGTCAGCTTATATCAATACGCCTGTTCTGAGATAGCTTTACAGATATGGTCACCTTGTATTAATTAATATGCCTCTTCTGAGATAGCTATAAAGTTGGTCAGCTTATATTAATAGGCCTGTTCTGAGATAGCTTTACAGATATGGTCACCTTGTATTAATTAATATTCCTGTTCTTTAATTTTGGTCAGCTTATATCAATACACCTGTTCTGAGATAGCTTTAAAGACTTGGCCACCTTATATTAATATGCCTGTTCTGAGATAGCTTTAACGATTTGGAAACCTTGCAATAAAGTTGCATAGTTCGATAAAACCATTCAAATTTTCAAAAGCAAAACACTTATCTAGATTTGAACCTACATATCCAACTTGAATACTGGTGTATTTATTACATATTTGATGCTACATAAAAGGGCTTGCTAAATCAAGTTAATAGAACCTGGACCTGCTGGATCCTAAGGCTAGCTAAATCAAGTTAATAGAACCTGTACCCGCTGAATCCTAAGGCTTGCTATATCAAGTTAATAGAACCTGTACATGCTGAATCCTAATGCTTGCTAAATCAAGTTAATAGAACCTCTACCTGCTGAATCCTAAGGCTTGCTAAATCAAGTTAATAGAACCTGGACCTGCTGAACCCTAAGGCTAGCTAAATCAAGTTAATAGAACCTGTACATACTGAATCCTAAGGCTTGCTAAATCAAGTTAATAGAACCTGGACCTGCTGAATCCTAAGGCTTGCTAAATCAAGTTAATAGAACCTGGACCTGCTGAACCCTAAAGCTAGCTAAATCAAGTTAATAGAACCTGTACATGCTGAATCCTAAGGCTTGCTAAATCAAGTTAATAGAACCTGTACCTGCTGAATCCTAAGGCTTGCTAAATCAAGTTAATAGAACCTGTACCTGCTGAATCCTAAGGCTTGCTAAATCAAGTTAATAGAACCTGTACCTGCTGAACCCTAAGGCTTGCTAAATCAAGTTAATAGAACCTGGACCTGCTGAACCCTAAGGCTAGCTAAATCAAGTTAATAGAACCTGTACCTGCTGAATCCTAAGGCTTGCTAAATCAAGTTAATAGAACCTGGACCTGCTGAATCCTAAGGCTAGCTAAATCAAGTTAATAGAACCTGTACCTGCTGAACCCTAAGGCTTGCTAACTCAAGTTAATAGAACCTGTACATGCTGAACCCTAAGGCTAGCTAAATCAAGTTAATAGAACCTGGACCTGCTGAACCCTAAGGCTTGCTAACTGAAGTTAATAGAACCTGTACATGCTGAACCCTAAGGCTTCCTAAATCAAGTTAATAGAACCTGGACCTGCTGAACCCTAAGGCTTGCTAACTCAAGTTAATAGAACCTGTACATGCTGAACCCTAAGGCTTGCTAAATCAAGTTAATAGAACCTGGACCTGCTGAACCCTAAGGCTAGCTAAATCAAGTTAATAGAACCTGTACCAGCTGAATCCTAAGGCTTGCTAAATCAAGTTAATAGAACCTGGACCTGCTGAATCCTAAGGCTTGCTAAATCAAGTTAATATAACCTGGACCTGCTGAATCCTAAGGAGTCATAGTTCTGGCAATCACACCAAAATTAATTTGGCATATTTACACTTGAAATATCTCTTAAGTTACTTTTAAAGCAAAATTACTTCAAACAAAAGGAAGGTAGATTATAAAGATCAGCCTAATATAATATCTCAGGAAATGACAGAAACTAAAAAGCATCGGATTATGCAACTTATCATGTGTTCTTTACATGAATATTTGCTATATCTGAACAAATATTAAAATTCTAGAAATAGTAGCGACGCTGCACTTAGACGTACTGAGAATAGTCTATTCAATGCGGACTTTATAAATATTTGTTCGGTCACCTAGCAGTAGGGCCGGGCACCTAGGAGGACAACTATAAAACACGCATTTGCTAAATATTCATTCGCTCAGCGACCCAGTAGAATTAGGACTGAGGAAAACATCTATGCAATGCACTTTTTCTAAATATTTATTGACTCCCCTCACCAGTAGAATCAGGACCTAGGACGACAACAATAAAATGTACATTTTCTAAATAGTTATTCACTCACCTAACCAGTAAAATTAGGACTGAGCAAAAGAACTATGCAATGCGCTTTTTCTAAATATTTATTCACTCACCTGACCATTAGAATGGGGAGCTAGGAGTAGGACGACAACTATAAAACATGCTTTTTCTAAATATTCCACCAGTGGTCCAGAACTGGTTCATCAAAGGCTGTGCTATGTGCTGTGCTGTCTGTGGGAAAGTGCATATTAAAGACCCCTTGCTGCTTATCGGAAAGAGTAACCTATGTGGCAGCTGCAGGTTTCCTCCAAAGAAATATGTCAGAATGACCATATGTTTGAAGTCCAATAGTTAGTGATACGAAAATTGATGTATTCTAGAGGCATCGTTAAATCAAATAAGCTTTACTTCTTTTTTTCTCTTCTAAATATTCACTCGCCTACCCAACCAGTAAACAACCGACGAAGAATGATAACAATAAAATGAACATTTTCAACGGCGTCTGCAAAAAGTACTAAAAATTCGCCGTTTCTTTGTGATGGCACGTTTACCCAATTATAGTTAATGTTGCGGCATAATGACTCAGGTACCAGTGCGCAACGCCGGCGAAGTGGGAGACGTCGGGATGGGCGGGGTGGGGGCGGGGTGGGGCGGTGTGGGGGCGGTGTGGGGGCGGGAGCCTGTTAATTTGATTAGTCTACGTAATGATGACGAAACAGCAGTAGTGGCAAAGGAAAGGTCACGTAGGAATATTACCCCAGTGAATCTCATTAAATGTAAATGTGTTTACCCTGTGTTTGTGCGCGACAGAGTAACTCAGTTAGACTTAGAGTGCCGTCCTGATATGACCGTAGATGTTGCCAGGACGTAAAACTCCAACAACCAACCAACTCAGTTAGAGTGTCGTCTCACCGGCGCCATGAACTTTGCGTAACGATTTGGAATGTATGCAAAAGGAGAAGCTGGCACTTCCGGTCTAAAGCCTCACCAGGCGTACTATACATGTGTATATAGCACGATTACATATATGCACGTGTGTATTACTGTATATAGCTCTGGAACATATACAGTTGCTTGTTTGTTGTTGTTTTACGTCCTAGCAGCATCTAAGGTCATATCAGAACAGGTACCGACTTGTGACAGTGCGCACTCATGGCGACTTTATAGTGCTGCCCCTCTGGGAAACCAGGCCGCCAGTACCATGACCCGATATCCCACTCAGTCACATTATCCTGACACTGAGCCAACCAGTCCTTGCCTTATCCTAATAATGCCGAGCGCCAGGCTCGGAAGCAACAAGTATCAATTTTAAAGACATTGGTTTGACTCGACCAGGATTTGAATCCCACAAACTCATGGGTTCGGATCTCCCGATCTCCCAAAACCGGAGACGGCTGCTCTACAAATTCGGCCACCCCGTCTGATAATATATACACGTGTATTTAACACGGACCCATATGCATGTTATAATTTAAAACTTTTTTTATTGATACAATATTTATTCTGACCATAGCATGTCAGCTCCCGCGAGGGTGCTTGTTTTCAATGCTGGACAGCTGTGAGGAATGTTATGGTGTATGCCCGGGTTCCGGGTTGGTATCTGGGACATCCACCAGCATTTATTTAAGTAGTTAGTATCTATGTTAGTTTTTTGTGGCTTTTTTTGGGGGGGGGGTATAACTTCCTATCATATAACTAATATCGTAGCCTAGTATGTACATCTAATGAGATGGTAATAGGCTTGTGGATGAGGACGTGTTCCCAGAATTTGTTTGTTTTGTTTGCAGGTTTCCTTTCACTTGTGCCCTGTCCCTAGTTAGTGCCTAGATGTGCCAGAACACATCCATACTCTTCGGGACTGTGACTAGGTGGGTTGGCTGCGGTGTTAAATTGTTAACCATAGTTCTAAAGGCATTGTCCCCAACTTTTGGTTTTACCATCTTCCTTTCACCTGTGCCTTCATTGGTACCCGGGTGCGCCAGAACGCACCCGTACCCTTCGGGACTGCGACCTGGCAGTGGGTTGTGGTATTTTCCCATGCCATAGTGTATTATAGGTTGGGTTCGGTGAGCATGGTTGGTCTGTCCGTACCTTTCGTGATTTGTGCCAGAACACATACCAAGTGTATATAGGACAGGTACATACATATACACGTTTATATATCACAGGATCATACACACGTGTATATAGCACAGGGACATATATACACGTAACATGGGTACATATATATGTGCATATATATAGCACGGGTACCTATACATGTGTAAATATAGCACGGGTACGTAACCAATGTAGGTATTCCAGGTATTGCAATACCTCAGGGAGTTTGACGCCCCTGCCCTGCAGAGGTGTAAACCACTGCCTTGTGGTACAGGTTCTTGACAGAACCGAAGGCTAAGGGAGCAAACCCTGAACAGAAAACCATGTCACTGTGGCAGCATCAAGGGCGGTTGATGTATGGAACTCCCAACATCTCCCGACCAGCCACTGCAGGGACAAATAGTTTTGTGCCTGTCTGGACATGTTCTTGCCGGTGTGAGACCTCTATTTGCTCCCCGAGAGAGTGCTGCTGGTAACTTGCAAAAGCCAGCAGCACTTCAACACTTTTGCAGGCAGCTTTCATGAAATGTACAACCGCAAAATAAATGGAGAGCGACAGTCAAGTAATGAAAGCAGTCTTTGTCGCATCGCGACCGACAGCATGATGATAATGATGATGATGACATATCCACGTATATACCATGGTTGCATACATGTATACATAGCACTGATATATACACGTGTACGAATGCGCCTATGTATCTATGTATGTGTGTATACTTATATCTGCATATATCTATATGTGCATCTACGTATCTATGAGTCAATGTATGTACTTAAGTATGTGTGGATATATCTATGTACGCATATTTGTATGTGTGTATCTATGTGTGCATTTATGTGTGTAATACACATGTATCTATGTGTACATCTATGTATATATGCATCTATGAATTTATGTGTGTAATACACATGTATATATGTGTACATCTATATATATATATATCCATCTATGGATTTATATATGTATCTATCTATGTGTGTATCTATTCCTGTATGCATCTGTATGTCTATTTATGTATGTATATGGGTATGCATCTGTGTATCTATGCGTCGATGTATTTATCTATGTGTGAATCTATGCATGTATGCATCTATTTGTGTATTTATGTGTGTAGTTATGTATGTATATATGTATGCATCTATGTGTCTAAGCATCTATGTATGTATGTATGCATGTATCTATGAGTGTATCTATGTATATAGCTATGTACCTATGTGTCCATCTATGTATCTATGTGTCCATCTATGTATGCATGTGTCTATTTGTGTGTCTATGTGTATATTTATGTATGTGTATATATATGCATCTATGTGTCTATGCATCTATCCATGTATGTATGGATGTATCTATGTGTGGCCAGTTGTATGTATCCATATGTATGTATTTATGTATGTATCTATGTGACCATCTATGTGTCTATGTGCCTATGTATTTATGTATGCATGTATGCATCTATCTATCTATGTATGCATGTATGCGTCTATGTATGTATTTATATATGTATGTCTCTATGTATACCTCTATGTATCTATGTGTCTACACACCTATTCCCCTATTCCCCTGTGAATTGTAAGTTCCACACTTACAAGTACAAATAGGTAACACACGTCCATTACTTACACCGCCCAGGTTCAACACCACACAGAGTGTGCTCAGCATGTACACCAACATCTTGTTCCCGACATTCATGCCTTGAAGGTATTGCAAACAAACAGGAACATCATGTCCACACAGAGCACCACTTGAAGCCACATGTTTGCCAATCTGGGGAGGGCGTCCTAACCATTAGACTATCTAGGCTCCCTGCCGCAGGCAGTCTTCCCAAACATACCTGTGTATATGGTATTTCACCTCATGAGATAAGTGCAACTCACAAACGATTGCCTGCCCTATCATTACCATTATTATTATTATTTTTAAAATATTTTATTATTGTTATTATTATTGTTATCACTGTTATCATTGTTATTATTGTTGTGATTGTTATTATTGTTGTTATTGCTATTGTTGTTGTTATTGTTGTTATTGTTATTATTGTTATTATTATTACTGTTGTTATTGTTATTAGGGTTGTTATTGTTATTATTGTTATTGTTATTGTTGTTATTGTTATTAGTGTTGTTATTGTTATTATTGTTGTTATTGTTGTTATTGTTATTATTGTTATTATTGTTATTATTATTATTGTTATTATTGTTATTATTGTTATTATTGTTAGTATTGTTATTATTGTTATTATTGTTGTTATTGTTGTTATTGTTGTTATTGTTGTTATTGTTGTTGTTGGTGATGTTATTGTTGTTATTGTTGTTATTGTTGTTGTTATTGTTGTTATTGTTGTTATTGTAGTTATTGTAGTTATTGTAGTTATTGTAGTTATTGTAGTTATTGTAGTTATTGTAGTTATTGTAGTTATTGTAGTTATTGTGGTTATTGTAGTTATTGTAGTTATTGTTGTTATTGTTGTTATTGTTGTTATTGTTGTTATTGTTGTTATTGGTGGTATTTTTGTTATTGTTGTTATTGTTGTTATTATTCCTTTGTGCGCTGTAATAACATTGTTCACTCTCTGTGTCACAAAGTCAGGTAATCTTCAATCCTCCCCATTTAATTAGATAGAGGTTGGTTATGCCATTGACAAGTACTATGATGCACCATGGGAGTTAAGATGGCAGTCACACTTGAGCTATCATTCATTGCACATGTGTTACTTTGATACAGTGGTGTGTTATGCTCAGCTGAATGCCACTAGTACCCTATGACTTTGACATGGTATAGTACCGTTGTGAATCGCAATATAGCCCTGCGTTAAGTTCAATTAAAGAAATAAAAGCCATGATTATACATACTTGGAGGCATCATAATACACCTCACGGAAGGACAGTGTGATTTCAAATGGGCCTCTGACGTCGGCTTTGACCCACTTGAAATCGTCCGCCCACCTGTCAGAATATATATGTGATGATGGTCAACTTGTAGTTGTACGCAATTATAGTGTGGGTGATGAAAATAGGAAATGTTGCACCGAGAGCTGGAATCGAACACACATCTCTTGCATTCCGGGCTAGTGGGCTAACCATTACACCACATTGGTTGGTTGTTGGAGCATTGCATCCTGGCAACGTCTAAGCTAAGGTCAAATCAGGATGGGTACTGACTTGTGACAGTACGCACTCATGGCAACTTTATAGTGCTGCCCCAATGGGATTTCCCACTCAGTCACATTATGCAAACACTGAACTAACCAGTCCTTGCCCTATCCTAATAATGCATGGTCCTTGAGCTCAATGGCTATTCTTAGTGTTATTCAGTGCATAATTAGCATTGATAATGTGATGCATAAACCCACATATTATTAAAGTTGCATAGTCCGATGGTCTTGAGTTTCTATCATTTTCTAAGATAAATATATTAGATTAATCTTTTGAATCCACCTTACTTTAGATTGAACTAATTTTTATTTTGAATGGGTATCTTTTGAGATATTTGAAGTGCAACCATGCAAAATTAATTTAGGCAAGCACGTCAAAACTCTGACACCATAGGCTCCTGTAGTAAAAGGTTTTATTAAATTGCCTCAGTATTCCCTTCTATGTGGTGATAAATGTTTAATAAGTGTACCAGTTATCTAAGTAAGTTAGATATGTAGAATCAAATCTAGACAATTGTTTTGGTTTTGAAAATTTGCTCTGTTCATCAGACTATGTAACTTTAAATATGCAATACTGCTGCTGGTTGCATAAGCTTGCTGTGATACTATTCACCATTGATTCCTATGCCTGCCACTCTGGGTAGTACGAGCAGCCTGGATCACAGGCTAGTCTACTGTGAAGAAGGCAAAGATCAGCATCTGCTCTAGCGTCTGACAACCCGCTCGGCCCAGTCCGTGTCGAAATATTGCTTTGGGAAACTTGTAAGTGATAGGTCCTTCTGAGAAGCCAGAATTAGTAGAGTGTAGGCCTCCCCTACGGGAGATCGGGAGTTTGATTCCCAGTCGACTCAAGCCAATGACTTACCAATTTGATACTTGCCGCTTCCTAGCTTTGTTAGCTCAATTTCAGGATAATGTGACTGAGTGGGATATCGGGTCATGGTGCTGCAGACTGATTTCCCAGTGGGACAGCACTATAAAGTCAATATGAGTGTGCACTGTCACAAGTCAATACAAGTCCTGATATGGAGCCTAGGTGGTGTAATGGTTAGCATACTGGTCCGGAGTGCAAGAGATGTGGGTGCGATTCCCGCTCTAGGTGCAATATTTTCCATTTTTATCAACCCCCCTAACACTGGTGCCATAACCAGGATCCTGTAGAAGCGATGCGCTGCATGGTTGTTGAACCTGCCCTGTGTATGTATAAGTATATGGAAGTGCATTATCTGTATGCATACACTTGTAAGCATTAAATTACCATTTAAAAGACTTAATTCCAGGGGGACAAGTGTAGTAGTCTGCACTTACCTCTGAGGCAAGGAGCCACATAGACAGGTAGGCGTTGATAGGGTGGTGATATCATTGAACCTAGGTGGCATAATGGTTATCACCCTGGCCTGGAATGCAAGAGATGTGGGTTCGATTCCCACTCTAGGTGCTCTAGGCACTCTAGGCACTCTAGGCGCTCTAGGCGCTCTAGGAGCAATATTTGTCACGTTGATCATCCCCCCCCCCCCCACATGACACTCTAGAGCCTAGCTAAAGGGGCCCAGGGCTCCAGGCATCTGTCAATCATCCACTCAGCTGCACGCTGATTGGCCCCTGCGCCCACCCTGCTGTGCCTCCAGCCAATCACAGTGCACCCGCTGGTCCCTGCTCCCTTCCTCCCTCTTTGCCCTTTTCCCTGCAGCTTGGGGACACTCTCCTCCGGGAAGCCGTCCGAGCAGCAGCCCTCATTTCAACCCACCCATAACCCTTCATGTTACACAAAATCACAACAGTGACAGACAACTGCTGTTGACCGTTCAACCAACAACAAAAAAACCAAGAAACTTAACATCCCTTCCCCCTAGGCGCGTCAGTCTACGAGCCTCGGCAGACATTATATTTAGGCGACTTGGGAGAATCAACCATATAATTCCTGTTACCAGACGGGATGGCCGAATGAGTTGAGCGTCCGTCTCCTGTTTTGGGAGATCAGGGGATCCGAACCCATCATGTCCCATGGGTTTGTGGGTTTGAACCCTGGTCGAGTCAAACCCATGACTTAAAATTTGATACTTGTCGCTTCCTAGCCTGACGCTCGGCATTATTAGGGTAGGGAATGGACTGGTTGGCTCAGTGTCAGGATAATGTGCCTGAGTGGGATATCAGGTCATGTTGCTGGTGGCCTGGTCTCCCAGTGTGGCAGCACTATAAAGTCGCCATAAGTGCGCACTGTCACAAGTTGGTACCTGTCCTGATATGACCATAGATGTTGCTAGTGCGTAAAGCAACCAACAACAACTATTCAGCCGTCTTGGGGGAATCAACAATCTAATTCATGTGGTCATTTATGCTATTTTGTTTGTATTTGATTTGTGTCATCAGTTGCTTGCATAGTCTTATCAATTATGTTGTTCCGTAACATAGCTAATTTGGGAACGGGCCTTCCGGTCTACTTGTTGTGATCACGTGATCAACACGCCTCGCACAGTCACTTCTGGCCTCGCAGCGCACTGAGCAACATCGCTTTCACCCGACCGTCACCATACACCCACTTCCCGGGGTTGAGTGCTGATGTCCTTCATTACACGAGTGGGATTAATTTGATGTCACGATACTGAAGTTATTTGCTGTTACCTGTTCTTACTTATTATTACTTGTTTCTCTTCTTGTTGTTCTTGATTAATTGATGCTTACCTTGCCACGCTGTGTTCGGCATGTTTACTACTTGATTTATCTCCTGGTCGATGTTACCTGAGACGAAGCCTGACCTCACAGGGTTAGCTTCATGAACACATGTGTTACTAGAAGGTCTTGCTACATACGCTGACCGACCTGCTCCAGGTTACCAATAAGTGAATTAACTGCGCAATGACTAACTGCATCTGGACACCTGTCCACATACAACCGCATTGTACTAATTGTAGCCGATTGATATTGACATAAAGCTGTGTAATTGGGAGGTAGTCTACTTGAAATGCATATTTCAAAGAAACCCATTATTGGAGTGTCAATATTTAGATTTCATCATTTAGCCCAATAATGTGGGAGATATTTTAGATCAAAAGTAAATGTTAATATTGTGTATTATGTATCTTATTGGGATGGATGTAGCTAAATACATAGAAAATTACATCACTAATTTGTGACATTGTCAACAGCATTGAAAATAAAGTGTCACAAACTTAATGAAAACCCCTGAACAACAGCTCATTTCACTTCAAATGGTCATATACAATGTCTTCATTAAGTTGAAGACATTTATTTCAATTTTTTTGTGTTAAATTATGAAATAGTTAACCTTTTCTGGAGTCATTAACATCGTAACATTTCGTTTCCACTTGCAAGTACTATGAAACTCTGTATCAAACACTGAGTACAGATACAATACAGGAACTATTTTCACCATTTGACACTCTATGCATGGACCCAGTTATGGTGTAGTAAAAGATAAATCCTGAAATTGCCCCTAAACTTTGAAATTTGAGCCGAACATTTGTGTAAAATTGTTGTTTCCACTTTGACTGTTACCTTGCTAATATATTTTTGCTTTTCTCTTTAATATTCACAAATAAGACAAAACCATAGCAATGAGGTTTCAAATTATTATTACTAATGTTTATAAAGCAAGTGGCATGTGAAATGTCCTAAAAATGTCAAGTTTTGTGTGGAAAATAATTGATTTTGGAGTCAGATTGGTTTCCATGCTATACTGCTATTTAATGGGTGTGAGCATCATTTGACCTACTTAAAAATGCCAGAATATGTTTATTTTCAATTATTCAGATGCAAAAGGACATACACATTGAGGAAACTTGTTTATAGGACTTTGGCAGCGTTTTGATTTTGTGGTACTGATGTCACACTATTGGTACACACCTTCTGAGAACAACCCAATTCCCAACTCCGCACTGCATGCGCTAGCCGAATTAGTAGAGCGCAGGCCTCCGGTGTGGAAGGGTGGGAGTTCGAATCCTGGTCGAGTCAAACCAATGCCTTGCAAAATTGATACTTGTTGCTTCCTGGCTTGGCGTTCAATATTAATAGGATAGGGCCAGGACTGGTTTAGCTCAGTGTCAGGATAATGTGACTGAGTGGGATATCGGGTAATGGTGCTGGTGGTCTGGTCTACCAGTTCGGCAGCACTATAAGAGTGCACACTATCACAAGTCGGTACTTGTCCTGATATGACCTTAGATGTTGCCAGGACGTAACATTCCAACAACCAACCAACCAAACTCCACGGTCTCATTCTTTCTCACCAATGCGTTCGCCGTGAATATGGTCTATGCTGCCGACACGGCGTAAAGCAACCACCAATCAATCAATCAGTTCTCGTCAATGGTGAAGGACCCCTTAAGCTAAGATTCCATAGATGCAGTATGCGGTATATGTGATGCGAATGCGAATGCGGCATAGATATCGATGCAATTTCCGGTCTTTCTTTCTACAATTTTGTGAAGGAAAGTCAAAGTTCCTGTTTGTTCCATGCAGCGATCCACTTGCCACATTTGCATTTGCATTCGCGTTCGCGTTCATATTCGCATTCAGACATATGCAAGCGCCACTGTGTATTTATATGCTTTGTCAATTTTTGCCGCATTCTCATTGACATTCGCATACCGTGTATATGGAATCTTAGCTTTAGTCAATGTGTCTCCAAGGAGTCTTGAAGCCTGATGCTGCAGTCACACTACGTCGCTTCTCGCCGGCGCGCCGCCAACGCGCAAAATAAGTTGTACGCGTCGAGACACGTCCAACTTTTCGGCGTTTTGGGAAAAAGCTAGACGTCAGGGCAGCGTGTTAATAGCGCGCGGCCAATGTGTGTCGACTCATGGCGAAAAAAAACAAAAAGGAGGTTGGTGCAGCGTCCTTATATGACCTTAGATGTAGCTAGGTCATAAAACAACAAAGCAACTGTTTGGCGCAATGTGTGGAGATGACCCTCACGTGTGCGCGGCATCTGCCTAGCGTTCACATAACATTATTCCAGCGCGTTTAACATATTTCGACCTACGCCTAACGTCCCCATAACGTTAGACCCACACGTTGGCACACGTCAAAAAGTTTTGTGCAAGCACAAAACTTTCGACGCGGGCCGACGATCCTCGCCGACCGTCAACGTCTCCAATGTGTACAGATGTGTACCGACGCCGTACCGATGCACACCTAACGCGCGTGTAACGCGTCCTGACACGTGCCGATGTCCCGCCCGAAAATCACACACGTCGACGCGCGTTGGAGAGAAGCATCGTAGTGTGACTGCAGCATGAAGCCTTTTCAAATTGAAGCCAAGCTTGGATGTGGCGGAACCCTCGCTGGTCCTCCGGCAGGTGTAGTGTATGTGTCGCCCTGGTCCCCGATGAAGTGCCTGAACATCGTCTGTGTTCTAATGATACAGTAGTAGCCAGGGGCGTAGCCATAACTCAAAAAAATTATAAACAAAATATTTTTTAAATGTGCTAACAGGAAATTAAAAAAATTGTAAGCGCGCAATTAAAAAGAAAGTGCATATTATAAAAGATTTTAAATCGAAAATATATGACCCTGAGAGAAATTGTTCGCACGTGCTTACACTGCGACAATGTAGCTACGACCCCTGGTGCCGCCCGTCTTCAGTGACCCTAGTGATCGGTGAACCCTTGCCCAGTGCGGATATTTTGTTTTCTTTCAATGTACAAACTGTCTTTGTTTCATTCGATAAATATAATACCTCATATAACTGAGTCATGTGATCAGGCGCAGGTGTTCACTACATGACATTTTGAGTCAAGATATAGGAACATAATAACATGCACACACATGCATTCGCACAAAGAATATCACCAGATTACATCTGTATATTTTGTTGTTAAATTATTTATTTTCCAAAATCGTCATTGTTTTATTTCGTTTTCTGTTTTTTCTTTTCTTTTTAAAACGACAATCTAGAGGAATTGATTAGAACGACGAGCTAGATTTTCTCCCCTTTTTCCCCTTCAAGTTTTCAATTCGAGGATGATGGCGAAGTAAGGTAATATAAAGGAAATTCTGCAAGCAATTACAAATAAAACTTTATTCCATCTTGCTCGCTACATGGCCACACAAAATATTGACTTTAAAATAGGATTTAACATGGTTCATTTTGTGTCTCGCAGAATAAAGACTTTGTATTCGCTGGTCTAAACGTCCCAGGATGCAGTTGATTACAACAACTTAAATATTTAACGACATTCCTCGAAATATAACAATGCTACAATTTGAAGGGGTGGGGGTGAGAGGGTGGGGGAGTGGGGGAGTGGAGGGCGTTAGGGGCGTAGCATGTAAGACCACAACCACACCACGTGGTGCTTCTGTGCATTGTGATTGGTCCAGTCATTGGTACATTGCCATTGGTTAACAAAGGAAACAGACTCAATCCACCCGGATCGGATATAGATATATATCTATATTTAGATATATATATATCTAAATATAAATTGTAGAAATGTCACATGACAGCGAACAAAGTTGACAATAATATATAATTCACTGATGCATACAATATTGGATTATTCATCATCATCATCATCATCATCATCATCATCATCATCATAACTTTTATAGCATGTCCTGCAATGCACCCACAAATAGCCGTGTGAAAGAGTCATCTCAGTTCGCTGCTGGATGGAACGGGTAACTTTTATTATATTGTTTAGAGAAGTTTCATTTCACATTTTCGATAGAGACAACACCGCCTTACAGATTGTGTGTATATTTATTGTTTGAGTGTCATCAGATTGTTTCGACATTTATTTCCCTGTGTCACATTATTGTGTGTCTATTTGTCTTTTCCCCATGCCACCTGAATTGATGTATTTCTATTTTCGCGTGTCTCTTTATTTTGTGTACATTTATTTTCCCCATGTCACCTGATTTTATATATATTTATTTTCCTGTGTCACAAGATTGTGTGTATATCTATTTTCCCATGTCACATGATTTCATGTATATTTATTTTCCTGTGTCACAAGATTGTGTTTATATCTATTTCCCATGTTACCTGATTTTATGTATATTTATTTTCCTGTGTCACAAGATTGTGTCTATATCTATTTTCCCATGTCACCTGATTTTATGTGTACTTATTTTCCTGTGTCACAAGATTGTGTTTATATATATTTTCCCATGTCACCTGATTTTATGTATTTTTATTTTCCTGTGTCACAAGATTGTGTGTATATCCATTTTCCCATGTCATCTGATTTAGTGTATATTCATTCTCCTGTATCACCTGATTTTGTGTATATAACTTTTCCAGTGTCAATGTTTAGTTTTCCCTGTCACTTGAATTTGTGTGCTTTTAATTCCAGTATCACCTATTTGAGTGTATTTATTTTCTCACATCGCCTTAATCTGTATGTATTAAACTATATTGTTGTGTAGGCCTATATCTATTTTCCTCTTTCACTTGCTTGTGTATATTTATTTCCCTTTGACACTCGATTGTGTGTATATACATTAAAAAAACACACAGGATTTTCCCCCCTTGTTTCACCTGGTTGTGTGTATATATGTGGGTTTTATTTTGTTTGTGTATGCTTATTTGTCGACGTCATTCATGTGAGCTCTTCAAACATTGGAGGCGGCGGCAGTAATAAGCGATGCACGTGTTGTTATTGTTGTTGCTGCTGCTAAAGTGGCGACACTAACGCGTGGACAATTTAATCGTTGAGGCACATTTGTTTGTTGTTGTTTATTTCCCTATACACATCTGTTGTTGATTGCACATGCGACATGTTTGCGGTGAGGACTGGTGAGAGGTGGTGGGAGTGAGTTCTTGGTTCCTAGTCACTCACACAACAACGCCGCCGCCATAGCAACAACGCGAGCTGGGGAGGCGTGGCCTGTCCAGGCCGCGAGCTGTCAATTAATCACACAGCACAGTCACATGACAATCAGACTTCCGCCCGCAGTGGCGTTCATTTCCAGCCCTTCTCGTTGACGTAGTCGTCGAACTCGATCTTGTAAGCCATTATGCATTCCCTCCGGCGATTGCCGATGTTCTTCCTGCACTCGAAATCGTAGTTAGGCGAAATGTAGGAGCAGAAGTGGCACGACTTGGCGATCATGTCACTCTCCCACGAGGTGCGTTTTTGCGGGACCAAGTCGCCTCTCCTATAAAAGCAAGGGTTTGGTTATATACTGCAAATATAATACATGAGAGTTATGTGAATGGTTGAACCCAACGATATTAAAGTTGCATGGTCCGATGAAATTTGGTCAAAATTAAAACAACTACTTACATTTGATCCTATATATCCAACTTAGATACTGGTGCATTAGCTAATGATTTGGAACAGCATATACAGAATAACCAGTGAATTTATAAGCTCACCCCTTTAGACACTCACTTTGAAACACTCAT
Source organism: Branchipolynoe longqiensis (assembly GCA_030323885.1). Lineage (NCBI taxonomy): Eukaryota > Metazoa > Annelida > Polychaeta > Phyllodocida > Polynoidae > Branchipolynoe > Branchipolynoe longqiensis. Next base: position 67,204,657 of record CM059193.1, on the reverse strand, counting down.
TATGCAGGGAGGCCATTAACCAACTAGTCCAATCTCGTGACCTCATTAGCCTCCCCCAAGCAAGTAGGCCTACTGTGCAGGGTCATCTCACATCACGTGGTCACCACGAGATGACCATCTGGGTCATAGCCACAGGACTTTTGACAAGCTTGTCAAAAATATTGTTGGTTCTTTCAGCTCAAATTACTTCAAAACTAATCATCTTTAATCAAAATCACTCCGGGCTAATGATTAGTAGCTCATAACGATCAATTTGATATATTTATCTAAAAAATAAGACAAAAATTGAAATGCCATCGGACCATGCAACTTTAATTTACACACACACAATCACGCACACACACACGCACACATACACAATCATGCACATGCACTCACACAATCACACACACAATCATGCATGCATGCAAACACATACATGCACATGCACACACACATGCACCTGCACACATGCACAATCACACACACAATCACACACAATCATGCATGCATGCAAACACATACACGCACATGCACATGCACCTGCACACATGCACAATCACACACACACAATCACACACACATACACAATCACACACACACAATCACACATGCACACACACGTGCACACATACACAATCATGCACACAATCACGCACACACACAATCATGCACGCATGCACACACATAAACAATCACGCACACGCACACACAATCATGCACACACACATAAACCGCCACCACCACCAACAAAATGCATAACAATCAGAAGTAGATTTAATACAGTTTGGGGAAATTATTGGTTTTTTTAAAAGTTGCATAGTCCGATGGTTTTGAGTTTCTGACATTTTCTGAGATAAATATATTAGGTTGATCGCTATCATCTACCATACTTTAATTTGAAGTAACTTTTATTATAAATGCCCAACTTTGGAGATATTTGAAGTGTAAGCATTAAGTTTGGTAAGCATGCCAAAACTCAGATATCATAGCCTTCTGCAGTAATAGGTTCTATTAAATTGACTCAGTATTCCCTTCTATGTGGCAACAAGTGTTTAATTACGTGCACCAATATCTAAGTTAAATATGTAGAATCAAATCTAGATAATTATTTTCGTTTTGAAAATTTCATATTTTCATCGGACTATGCAGCTTTAATATAGTACAAATGATTTGTTATGTATGCATGAGAATCCATAAGATACTTGATTAATCTCTTCAACCAAAATAAATAACTTTAAAACATTTTTTGACACATGGAATTCCCCATGCTTAAAGTTACATAGTCCGATGGCATTAGGTTTCTCCTATATTAAAAAAAAAGATATATAAATTAGGTTAATCATTATATTTTACTGTACTTTAATTTGAAGTAACATTTATTTTAGAGCATTAACATTAGACATATTTGAAGTGAAAACATGCAAAACTAATTTAGGCGTGCACGTCAACATACTGGACCACATGGACTTCAACAGTGACAGTCTATTAAATTGATTCTATTCCCTCTAACCACCAACACATGTTTAATAAATGCGGAAATACCTAAGTTGGATATGTAGGATAAAATCTAAGGTTTCGGAAATATCCTGTTTTCAGCGGTTATTGCATCGCAAATAACGATGTTCCTAGTTTCCTAGAACTTAGAAGCAGGAGTCACTTTATTTTTGGTTCTTGATACATAGTTTTATTTTGTCTGGGGACCGTCCACTTCAGTGTGAACACTGCTAGTGTATACTGACAGTGTGTCACATATCGGTGAGATATCACCTATGGCCGGCTGGTGAGAGATGATGTGTTTGGAAATGAGGGTGCGAGGGAGTCGTTCCAATTCCATCCGCAGCTCATTATTAATTTCTTTAGGGAAACTGATTTTTACCAAAAAATCATTTTCCATTTCTAACTTAGAACAACTTTTTATTGTTGGTTTTATTTGTCATATACCATTTTCGATTTTACCACCGTTGAATTCTCTTTTGACATACATTTCTGTGCTCTATTTTACTTCTTTGAAATGTAATATTTTAGTCTGTTATGTTTAATAACTGTATGATCTCCACAAGCCAATCTTTACTCTTTGTGTGTGTGCTGGAGGGTTGTTAAACAAACAAACAAACAACAAATTTACTTTTGGAGGGGGATATACTTATTCCTCGGAACAAAATCTGTTCTTTTTTTTCAGCGTCTAGGCTCTGGTCGTCCAGCTATTGTTGGTACGGTTATTAACATGGTTACTAAACATTAAAAAAGAGGAGCTAAGGTTATTAGTGGAGTTTTGTTAAACTTTAAGACCCCCAATAGCCGATGTTTACTTTTTAAGCTGGGGGGGGGGGGGGGGGGGAGGGTTGCTAAACTAAATAAAACAAAATACAAAAATTCTGAAACTTTACAAGATTGCAAAATGAAAAAGACAGTATTTCAACTACAAGTAGAATGACCAAAGTTTTTTTTTTTTATCAAAAATAAACTGACCAACTGCTATTCTTCAATTAAACCAATTGCTCTTGTAGAGAATACACATATTTGAATTGTACAAGGAAGCTGTATGTTCAGAATATGATGTCATAAGTGACATAACCATACCATAGCCACGTGACCACTTCTACCAACTGACAGGCAGGCAGACCTTTAGAGTTGCATAATCCGATGGTTTTGATTTTCTAGCATTTTTTAAATAGATAAATATATTAAGTTGATCGTCATAATCTACCTTTCTTTAGTTTGAAGTAAATCTGATCATAAATGGCTAACTTTGGAGATGTGTGAAGGGTTCATGCGGGAAAACACTGACAAACGTCATCCTGCCAAAAATAAAACTATGACTCCTATGTTTGAAGCGATGGTTTGAATAAAAAACAAACATTTCTCGCCGTGAATATGGCCTATGCTGCCGACACGGCGTAAAGCAACCACCAATCAATCAATCAATCAACCTATGTTTGAACTGAAGTTGTCAACACCCTGATAATGAAATCCATTTTTGTCATAGAAGCTACCACATCTAAGTAATGCCCTACTCAATATGAAATTAATAGGCATTAACTGGAAAGCACAATCAATTCTATTTGACAGAAAACAACAAACATAGATTTGTCGGTTTTTGCCCCTGAATCCTTAATTTGAAGTTCTAACATTCTACTTCAACTTTGACATGTTCATCAACGTTAAGACCCCATATAATAATAATAAAACATTTATATAGCGCCCGATCCAGCAAACCATTCTCAGGCGCTTTATATAACAAACAAATATACAGGAAAATAAATTTCACCTAGTTAAAAGCAGATTTAAACAAATGTGTCTTAAGACTTCCATTACATTGACTTAGTATTCGCTTATAAAAGGAAAGCTTGTTTTATTTAATGACGCCTCTAGAGCACATTGCTTTTTATCATCGGCTATTGGACATCAAACATATGGTCATTCTGACATATTTCTTTGGAGGAAACCTGCTGCCACCACATAGGCTACTCTTTCCGATAAGGGGTCTTTTATATTGCACTTTCCACAGACAGGACAGCACACACCAGTTGTAGACCACTGGTTTAGTATTCCCTTCTATGCAGCAACAACTGCTTAATAAGTGCACCCACATCTAAGTTAGCTGTCTCGGATCACACCTAGATAAGAGTTTTAGTTTCGGATTTTGATGTTTTTAAATTCTGACAATGCAGTTTTTAACCAAGCATAGACAACTGCTGACTGCGACTGTGCTGTCTGGCACCGACCAACTGTGATCAGTGTCAGGATCAGACAATTTGTGTAAGTTGTAAACAGCAACCAGACTGTCTTTTCTTTCAAAATTCATTGGGTACTCAGCGATGGAGACGTGGGATTATGGGGAGGGGGGGGGGGGGGGGGTTAGGTATGTGTGTATGGGTGTGTGGATGTGGATGTGGGTGTGTGTAGGTGTGGCAATCTGCCAGTAGGGGATGGGCGGATAGGGTGAAAGGGGGACGGGATGTCGGGGTTCGGATATGTTGGAATGTGGGGTGTGGTGGGATTGTGGGGGTGAGGGAATGCTGGGTACGGGTGGGTGTGGGGGTGTCATAGATGAGAATGTCATTGTAAGGTGTGGGTGTGGAGATGTGGGTGTGAAGGTGGATGTGGGGGTATGAGAGGAGAATGGGATTGTAATGTGGGGGTGTGGAGATGTGTGCGTGAAGGTGGATGTGGGGGTATGAGAGGAGAATGGGATTGTAATGTGGGGGTGTGGAGATGTGGGCGTGAAGGTGGATGTGGGGGTATGAGAGGAGAATGGGATTGTAATGTGGGGGTGTGGAGATGTGGGTGTGAAGGTGGATGCGGGGTTATGAGAGGAGAATGGCCTTGTAATGTTGGAGTGTGGAGATGTGGGTGTGAAGGTGGATGTGGGGTTATGACAGGAGAATGGCCTTGTAATGTTGGAGTGTGGAGATGTGGGTGTGAAGGTAGATGCGGGGTTATGAGAGGGGAATGGCCTTGTAACGTTGGAGTGTGGAGATGTGGGTGTGAAGGTGGATGTGGGGGTATGAGAGGAGAATGGCCTTGTAACATTGGAGTGTGGAGATGTGGATGTGAAGGTGGATGTGGGGTTATGACAGGAGAATGGCCTTGTAACGTTGGAGTGTGGAGATGTGGATGTGAAGGTGGATGTGGGGGTATGAGAGGAGAATGGCCTTGTAATGTTGGAGTGTGGAGATGTGGGTGTGAAGGTGGATGTGGGGTTATGACAGGAGAATGGCCTTGTAACGTTGGAGTGTGGAGATGTGGATGTGAAGGTGGATGTGGGGGTATGACAGGAGAATGGCCTTGTAACGTTGGAGTGTGGAGATGTGGATGTGAAGGTGGATGTGGGGGTATGAGAGGAGAATGGCCTTGTAACGTTGGAGTGTGGAGATGTGGATGTGAAGGTGGATGTGGGGGTATGACAGGAGAATGGCCTTGTAACGTTGGAGTGTGGAGATGTGGATGTGAAGGTGGATGCGGGGGTATGAGAGGAGAATGGCCTTGTAACGTTGGAGTGTGGAGATGTGGGTGTGAAGGTAGATGTGGGGTTATGAGAGGAGAATGGCCTTGTAACGTTGGAGTGTGGAGATGTGGATGTGAAGGTGGATGTGGGGTTATGAGAGGAGAATGGCCTTGTAACGTTGGAGTGTGGAGATGTGGGTGTGAAGGTAGATGCGGGGTTATGAGAGGAGAATGGCCTTGTAACGTTGGAGTGTGGAGATGTGGGTGTGAAGGTAGATGTGGGGTTATGAGAGGAGAATGGCCTTGTAACGTTGGAGTGTGGAGATGTGGATGTGAAGGTGGATGTGGGGTTATGAGAGGAGAATGGCCTTGTAACGTTGGAGTGTGGAGATGTGGATGTGAAGGTGGATGCGGGGGTATGAGAGGAGAATTGCCTTGTAACATTGGAGTGTGGAGATGTGGGTGTGAAGGTGGATGCGGGGTTATGAGAGGAGAATTGCCTTGTAACGTTGGAGTGTGGAGATGTGGGTGTGAAGGTGGATGTGGGGGTATGAGAGGAGAATGGCCTTGTAACGTTGGAGTGTGGAGATGTGGATGTGAAGGTGGATGTGGGGTTATGAGAGGAGAATGGCCTTGTAACGTTGGAGTGTGGAGATGTGGGTGTGAAGGTGGATGTGGGGTTATGAGAGGAGAATGGCCTTGTAACGTTGGAGTGTGGAGATGTGGGTGTGAAGGTGGATGCGGGGGTATGAGAGGAGAATGGCCTTGTAACGTTGGAGTGTGGAGATGTGGATGTGAAGGTGGATGCGGGGGTATGAGAGGAGAATGGCCTTGTAACGTTGGAGTGTGGAGATGTGGATGTGAAGGTGGATGTGGTGTTATGAGAGGAGAATGGCCTTGTAACGTTGGAGTGTGGAGATGTGGGTGTGAAGGTGGATGTGGGGGTATGAGAGGAGAATGGCCTTGTAACGTTGGAGTGTGGAGATGTGGGTGTGAAGGTGGATGCGGGGGTATGAGAGGAGAATGGCCTTGTAACGTTGGAGTGTGGAGATGTGGGTGTGAAGGTGGATGCGGGGGTATGAGAGGAGAATGGCCTTGTAACATTGGAGTGTGGAGATGTGGATGTGAAGGTGGATGCGGGGGTATGAGAGGAGAATGGCCTTGTAACGTTGGAGTGTGGAGATGTGGATGTGAAGGTGGATGCGGGGGTATGAGAGGAGAATGGCCTTGTAACGTTGGAGTGTGGAGATGTGGATGTGAAGGTGGATGTGGTGTTATGAGAGGAGAATGGCCTTGTAACGTTGGAGTGTGGAGATGTGGGTGTGAAGGTGGATGTGGGGGTATGAGAGGAGAATGGCCTTGTAATGTTGGAGTGTGGAGATGTGGGTGTGAAGGTGGATGCGGGGGTATGAGAGGAGAATGGCCTTGTAACGTTGGAGTGTGGAGATGTGGGTGTGAAGGTGGATGCGGGGGTATGAGAGGAGAATGGCCTTGTAACGTTGGAGTGTGGAGATGTGGGTGTGAAGGTGGATGTGGGGGTATGAGAGGAGAATGGCCTTGTAACGTTGGAGTGTGGAGATGTGGGTGTGAAGGTGGATGTGGTGTTATGAGAGGAGAATGGCCTTGTAACGTTGGAGTGTGGAGATGTGGGTGTGAAGGTGGATGTGGGGTTATGAGAGGAGAATGGCCTTGTAACATTGGAGTGTGGAGATGTGGGTGTGAAGGTGGATGTGGGGGTATGAGAGGAGAATGGCCTTGTAACGTTGGAGTGTGGAGATGTGGGTGTGAAGGTGGATGTGGGGGTATGAGAGGAGAATTGCCTTGTAACGTTGGAGTGTGGAGATGTGGGTGTGAAGGTGGATGTGGGGTTATGAGAGGAGAATGGCCTTGTAACGTTGGAGTGTGGAGATGTGGATGTGAAGGTGGATGTGGGGGTATGAGAGGAGAATGGCCTTGTAATGTTGGAGTGTGGAGATGTGGGTGTGAAGGTGGATGTGGGGGTATGAGAGGAGAATGGCCTTGTAACGTTGGAGTGTGGAGATGTGGGTGTGAAGGTGGATGTGGGGTTATGAGAGGAGAATGGCCTTGTAACGTTGGAGTGTGGAGATGTGGGTGTGAAGGTGGATGTGGGGGTATGAGAGGAGAATGGCCTTGTAACGTTGGAGTGTGGAGATGTGGGTGTGAAGGTGGATGTGGGGGTATGAGAGGAGAATGGCCTTGTAACGTTGGAGTGTGGAGATGTGGGTGTGAAGGTGGATGCGGGGGTATGAGAGGAGAATGGCCTTGTAACGTTGGAGTGTGGAGATGTGGGTGTGAAGGTGGATGTGGGGGTATGAGAGGAGAATGGCCTTGTAACGTTGGAGTGTGGAGATGTGGGTTTGAAGGTGGATGCGGGGTATGAGAGGAGAATTGCCTTGTAACATTGGAGTGTGGAGATGTGGGTGTGAAGGTGGATGCGGGGTTATGAGAGGAGAATGGCCTTGTAACGTTGGAGTGTGGAGATGTGGGTGTGAAGGTGGATGTGGGGGTATGAGAGGAGAATGGCCTTGTAACGTTGGAGTGTGGAGATGTGGATGTGAAGGTGGATGTGGGGGTATGAGAGGAGAATGGCCTTGTAACGTTGGAGTGTGGAGATGTGGGTGTGAAGGTGGATGTGGGGGTATGAGAGGAGAATGGCCTTGTAACATTGGAGTGTGGAGATGTGGGTGTGAAGGTGGATGTGGGGGTATGAGAGGAGAATGGCCTTGTAACGTTGGAGTGTGGAGATGTGGGTGTGAAGGTGGATGTGGGGTTATGAGAGGGGAATGGCCTTGTAACGTTGGAGTGTGGAGATGTGGATGTGAAGGTGGATGCGGGGGTATGAGAGGAGAATTGCCTTGTAACGTTGGAGTGTGGAGATGTGGATGTGAAGGTGGATGCGGGGTTATGAGAGGAGAATGGCCTTGTAACGTTGGAGTGTGGAGATGTGGATGTGAAGGTGGATGTGGGGCTATGAGAGGAGAATGGCCTTGTAACGTTGAAGTGTGGAGATGTGGGTGTGAAGGTGGATGTGGGGGTATGAGAGGAGAATGGCCTTGTAACGTTGGAGTGTGGAGATGTGGGTGTGAAGGTGGATGTGGGGGTATGAGAGGAGAATGGCCTTGTAACGTTGGAGTGTGGAGATGTGGGTGTGAAGGTGGATGTGGGGTTATGAGAGGAGAATGGCCTTGTAACGTTGGAGTGTGGAGATGTGGGTGTGAAGGTGGATGTGGTGTTATGAGAGGAGAATGGCCTTGTAACATTGGAGTGTGGAGATGTGGATGTGAAGGTGGATGTGGGGTTATGAGAGGAGAATGGCCTTGTAATGTTGGAGTGTGGAGATGTGGGTGTGAAGGTGGATGTGGGGGTATGAGAGGAGAATGGCCTTGTAACGTTGGAGTGTGGAGATGTGGATGTGAAGGTGGATGTGGTGTTATGAGAGGAGAATGGCCTTGTAACGTTGGAGTGTGGAGATGTGGGTGTGAAGGTGGATGCGGGGGTATGAGAGGAGAATGGCCTTGTAACGTTGGAGTGTGGAGATGTGGGTGTGAAGGTGGATGTGGGGGTATGAGAGGAGAATGGCCTTGTAACGTTGGAATGTGGAGATGTGGGTTTGAAGGTGGATGCGGGGGTATGAGAGGAGAATTGCCTTGTAACATTGGAGTGTGGAGATGTGGGTGTGAAGGTGGATGCGGGGTTATGAGAGGAGAATGGCCTTGTAATGTTGGAGTGTGGAGATGTGGGTGTGAAGGTGGATGTGGGGGTATGAGAGGAGAATGGCCTTGTAACGTTGGAGTGTGGAGATGTGGGTGTGAAGGTGGATGCGGGGTTATGAGAGGAGAATGGCCTTGTAACGTTGGAGTGTGGAGATGTGGGTGTGAAGGTGGATGTGGGGGTATGAGAGGAGAATGGCCTTGTAACGTTGGAGTGTGGAGATGTGGATGTGAAGGTGGATGTGGGGTTATGAGAGGGGAATGGCCTTGTAACGTTGGAGTGTGGAGATGTGGGTGTGAAGGTGGATGTGGGGGTATGAGAGGAGAATGGCCTTGTAACGTTGGAGTGTGGAGATGTGGATGTGAAGGTGGATGTGGGGGTATGAGAGGAGAATGGCCTTGTAACGTTGGAGTGTGGAGATGTGGGTGTGAAGGTGGATGTGGGGTTATGAGAGGGGAATGGCCTTATAACGTTGGAGTGTGGAGATGTGGGTGTGAAGGTGGATGTGGGGTTATGAGAGGAGAATTGCCTTGTACCGTTGGAGTGTGGAGATGTGGGTGTGAAGGTGGATGTGGGGGTATGAGAGGAGAATGGCCTTGTAACATTGGAGTGTGGAGATGTGGGTGTGAAGGTGGATGTGGGGTTATGAGAGGAGAATGGCCTTGTAACGTTGGAGTGTGGAGATGTGGATGTGAAGGTAGATGCGGGGTTATGAGAGGAGAATTGCCTTGTAACGTTGGAGTGTGGAGATGTGGGTGTGAAGGTGGATGTGGGGTTATGAGAGGAGAATGGCCTTGTAACGTTGGAGTGTGGAGATGTGGGCGTGAAGGTAGATGCGGGGTTATGAGAGGAGAATGGGATTGTAATGTGGGGATGTGGAGATGTGGGTGTGAAGGTAGATGCGGGGTTATGAGAGGAGAATGGCCTTGTAACGTTGGAGTGTGGAGATGTGGATGTGAAGGTAGATGCGGGGGTATGAGAGGAGAATGGCCTTGTAACGTTGGAGTGTGGAGATGTGGGTGTGAAGGTGGATGTGGGGTTATGAGAGGAGAATGGCCTTGTAACGTTGGAGTGTGGAGATGTGGATGTGAAGGTAGATGCGGGGGTTATGAGAGGAGAATTGCCTTGTAACGTTGGAGTGTGGAGATGTGGGTGTGAAGGTGGATGTGGGGTTATGAGAGGAGAATGGCCTTGTAACGTTGGAGTGTGGAGATGTGGGCGTGAAGGTAGATGCGGGGTTATGAGAGGAGAATGGGATTGTAATGTGGGGATGTGGAGATGTGGGTGTGAAGGTGGATGTGGGGTTATGAGAGGAGAATGGCCTTGTAACGTTGGAGTGTGGAGATGTGGATGTGAAGGTAGATGCGGGGGTATGAGAGGAGAATGGCCTTGTAACGTTGGAGTGTGGAGATGTGGGTGTGAAGGTGGATGTGGGGTTATGAGAGGGGAATGGCCTTGTAACGTTGGAGTGTGGAGATGTGGGCGTGAAGGTAGATGCGGGGTTATGAGAGGAGAATGGGATTGTAATGTGGGAGTGTGGAGATGTGGGTGTGAAGGTGGATGTGGGGTTATGAGAGGGGAATGGCTTTGTAACGTTGGAGTGTGGAGATGTGGGTGTGAATGTGGATGTGGGGTGTGGGTGTGAAGGTGTGGTTAGTTCAGTGTCAGTTAATGGATATTAATATAACCTCCATTATATCCAAAGATATATGGATATAATGGAGATTCCATCATAAAGAGGATATAGAAAATGTCTACTTTATATCCATAGATTACATTATAAAGAGGATAATATAGAGAATATCTACTTCATATCCACAGATTACATTATAACGAGGATATGGAGAATGTCTACTTCATATCCACAGATTACATTATACAGAGGATATAGAGAATGTCTACTTCATATCCACAGATTACATTATAACGAGGATATAGAGAGTGTCTACTTCAAACAGGTTGCATTATAAAGAGAATATAGAAAATGTCTACTTTATATCCACAGATTACATTATAAAGAGGATATAGAGATTGTCTACTATATATCCAGAGATTACATCATAAAGAGGATATAGAAAATGTCTACTTTATGTCCACATATTACATTATAAATAGGATATAGAGAATGTCTACTTTATGTCCACAGATTACATTATAAAGAGAACATAGAACATGTCTACTTTATATCCACAGATTACAGTATAAAGAGGATATTGAGGTTGTCTACTTCAAATCCACAGATTGCATTGTAAAGAGGATATAGAGATTGTCTACTTTATATCAAGAGATTACATTATAAAGAGGATATAGAGATTGTCTACTTTATATCCACAGATTACATTATAGAGAGAATATAGAGATTGTCTACTTTTTATCCACAGATTACATTATAAAGAGGTTATAGAGAATATCTACTTCATATCCACATATTACATTATAAAGAGGATATCGATAATGTCTACTCTATATCCACAGATTACATTATAAAGAGGATATAGAGATTGTCTACTTTCTATCCACAGATTACATTATTATCATCATATACTACTACTAATACATGCTTCGAACGGCACAGCACTATCAGCATATACTACTAATACATGCTTCAAACGGCGCAGCACTATCAGCGTATACTATTAATACATGCTTCAATCGGCGAAGCGCCATCAGCGTTTCCAAATACATATGAAACTCGACTTCCAGGAATTTTCCGCGATTCCCTGACGATGCTAAACATATGGGAGAAAATCAGCATTTCTGCTTTTTTTCCCGGAGACCACTTTCATCCCTGGCATATACAGGTGGGATAATGTTCTGTTCAGGTGTGTAGTTGTACTATACAGGTGGGTGGGTTAGATATACAGGTTGGTGGGTTTGTTATACCGGTGGGTGGGTTAGACATACAGGTGGGTTTGTTATACAGGTGGTGGGTTTGTTATACAGGTGTGTGGGTTTGCTATACAGGTGGGAGAATGTACTCTTCAGGTATGTAGGAGTACTACACAGGTGGGTGGGTTTGTTATACAGGTGTGTGCATTTGCTATACAGGTGTGTGGGTTTGCTATACAGCTGGGAGAATGCACTGTTCAGGTATGTAGGTGTCTATACAGGTGGGTGGGTTAGACATACAGGTGGGTGGGTTTGTTATACAGGTGGGTGGGTTAGACATACAGGTGGGTGGGTTTGTTATACAGGTAGGTGGGTTAGACACACACATGCTTCATGTGGGTGGGTTTGTTATACAGGATGGTGGGTTAGAAATTCAGATGTGTGGGTTTGTTATACAGATGGGTGGGTTAGACATACATGTAGCTGGGTTTGTTATACAGAAGGGTGGGTTAGACATACATGTGGCTGGGTTTGTTATACATATGGGTGGGTTAGACATACATGTCGGTGGGATTGTTACACAGATGGGTGGGTTAGACATACATGTGGATGGGTTTGTTATACAGATTGGTGGGTTAGACATACATGTGGGTGGGTTTGTTATACAGATGGGTGGATTAGACATACAGGTAGGTGGGTTGGTTATATAGATGGGTGGATTAGACATACAGGTGGGTGGGTTTGTTATACAGATGGGTGGGTTAGACGTACATGTATGTGGGTTTGTTATACAGACGTGTGGGTTAGACAATACAGGTGGGTGGGTTTGTTATACAGATGGGTGGGTTAGACATACGGGTGGGTTTGTTATACAGATGGGTGGGTTAGACATACAGGTGGGTGGGTTTGTTATACAGATTGGTGGGTTATATATACATGTGGGAGGGTTTGTGATACAGATGGGTGGGTTTGGCATAAAGGTGGGTGGGTTTGTTATACAGATGGGTGGGTTATACATACATGTGGGTGGGTTTGTTATTCAGATGGGTGGGTTATATATACATGTGGGTGGGTTTGTTATACAGATGGGTGGGTTAGGCATACAGGTGGGTGGGTTTGTTATACAGATGGGTGGGTTAGACATACAGGTGGGTGGGTTTGTTATACAGATGGTTTGGTTAGACATACATGTGGGTGGGTTTGTTATACAAATGGGTTGGTTAGACATACAGGTGGGTTGGTTTGTTATACATATGAGTGGGTTATATCTAGCGACATGTATCAATTTGGTAAGTCATTGGTTTGACTCGGCCGGGATTCAAACTCCCGACCTTCCGAACCGGGAGCTTGCACTCTATTAATATATAATATATAATGTATTATGTAATGTATGATGTATAATGTGTAATGTATAATATGTAATGTATAATATATCATACATCATATATAAACGTATAATATATAAAATATAAACATAATCCATAATATATAAAAATATAATATATAATTCATAATATATATTATATGCACAACTAAGATAGTATATATTATATATTATGTATATTATATATCATACATATTATATTTAACACATATTGCATATATTACATAAGTAGATCTATTTGATATAAAAGAAAATATGTATATTATGTATAATATATAATGCATAGATAATATATTTATTATAAATAGTATATATAATGTATATGTAATATATAGGCTATGATACATATTATATACTATATAAGAATACAAACTATATATAATATATAAATATAAAATCCACTACATATTGCATCACATGTGTCATTATATATGTGTGTGCTTATTATGCGCAGTGTGGTGTCGACCCAGACGTACTTTAGGTTTCTATGTGGAAGCCTGCGGGGTGTTGCCCGGCTCCACCACCACCCCTGGGGGCTGGGCCGGGAGGACCGCCGGGAACCAGCTACTAACCCATTTCTGAAGAAGTCCGGGGGCAGCGCAGATGCAGTACCGAACAGTGCCACGAGCAGGGCGAGCATGGCGCTCACGAGCAGCCCACGGTGCATCTGTAGGGGAAACAAGATGGCGGAGCGTGAGTCAGCAAAACTGACAGGTCGAGGCATTGAGCAGCTGCAATTAGGTTTAGATTCAGACGTGTTTGTAGAAAGAACAACAACAAACAAGATAGCGCAGCGTGAGTCAGCAAAACTGACAGGTCGAGGCATTGAGCAGCTGCAATTAGGTTTAGATTCAGACGTGTTTGAAGCTCAACGCGGATTGTCCTCACTAGCCAGCGATGTTGTATCTGTAGAAAGAACAACAACAAATAAGATAGCGCAGCGTGAGTCAGCAAAACTGACAGGCTGAGGCACTGAGCAGCTGTAATTACCTGCAGAATGACATCATCAACGCCAGGTGGCAGGGTTGTGACTGCATTGTATTCCTGGCGGGCGTATGAGAGAGGGTGGAGTGTGTCAGCATAATCGGCACACGAATTAAGTATCAGAATAAGTCACTTCCGGTGTACCAGTAGTCAGGCTGTGCAAGGGTGGCGGTGGACAGAGCACGCCGTAGCACCACATCCAAACAAGACCAGACAGGATGGCCAAATGAGTTAGAGCGTCCGTCTCCCGTGTTGGTAGATCGTGGGGTCGTGGGTTCGAACCCTGGTCGAGTAAACCAATGACTTAGAATTGATACTTGTCGCTTCCTAGCCTGGTACTCGGCATTATTAGGATGGGGCAAGGACTGGTTGGCTCAGTGTCAGGATAATGTGACTAAGTGGGATATCAGGTCATGGTGCTGGTGGCCTGGTCTTCCAGTAGGGCAGCACTATAAAGTCACCATGACTGCGCACTGTCACAAGTCGGTACCTGTCCTGATATGACTTTAGATGTTGCTAGGATGTAAAACAACAACAAACAAACAAACATCCAAACAGCCATTGGTCATTCTCTGAAACTGGACACTAAAATGTGACATGGTTGGTTTGTTGTTGCTTTGTATTCTAGCAACATCTAAGGTCACATCAGGATGGGTACCGACTTGTGACAGTGTGCATTCATGGTGACATTATGGTGCTGCTCCACTGGGAGACCAGTCCGCTGGGTCATGGGGCCGTTGGCCCCATTTCCCAGTGGGGCACACTATAAAGTCATCATGAGTGCACACTGTCGCAAGTCGGCACCCATCCTGATATGAACTTAGATGTTGCCAGGACATACAACTCCAACAACCAACCATCTATCCATATTTTGTTCCACTTTTTAGACGGGGTTGTTCTTCACCCTTACTCAGGATACTGTAGTACGGGGTGAATTTTTTTTTTATCTACAGTAGCCTGAACAGTTAGAGCTGAATCTTTTATCTCTCCGTATACGTGAAAAACTTCCTCTGCGCGCGCATCCCAAAGTAACGGCCAAGACCAGCCCTTTCGACGCGCTAATTGGGGCGGCGTGGCTGGCGGCTGCGCACGCGCACCTGAAAAGACCCCGGATCCGCTACACGCCGCTAGTTCACGCAATTAGAGACGACACCAAAGGAACCAATTCTCCTCCCCGCCCAGACAGGCATTCGGCAAAGGTGCTGCGGTGCCGGCCTAAGCCACTAGGTGGCGCCCCGGGCAAGGCTCCGCGCGACGGAAGTCATAACCCGCTTGCCGAGGGCTCCTAATTTCCGGCATGGCTGACTGCAATGGATTAAAGGTATTGACTGCCTGAAAGAAAATTATAACTTCACCGTTGTTGTTGCTGTTGGATGGAGTTTTACATCCTGGCAACACATAAGGTCATATCAGGATCAGGACATGAACACCGAAAAGCGAAGCATCATAAGCTTTAACTATCTTCAAAGACCATGTAATACTAAGACGGCTCACTCCCTATCTCTCCCATGGTAATGTAAATTTCGCAGTGCCACCTTATGGTTGGTTTGATCAGCCCAGCTGCTGGTTGGTGTTTCACATGTAAACACATACAATTATATTATACATGAGATAGGTAAGTATGAATACACATAAATATGAAATTACTATGATGAAATACACATCATCATCAGCATCATCATCATCATCATCGCCATCATCACACATCTTTCACATTCATATATACATTAATACATATAATATAGCACATACCTTGAAGATTTATACTGCATATCATGGATAAGTCTGAATAGACTTGTTTTCACCATTAGACAGTTTGTCGATAGAAAGCCAGAGCCTACACTTTTACCGACCCAAGGGATTTCCTTGCCCTATCCTCGTAATACTGGTTTCCAGACTAGGTAGCGACAAGTATCAATTTTGTAAGTCATTGGTTTGACTCGACCGGGAATTGAACTCCCGGAAGGCCTGCGGCTACCGATTAGGCCACAGCGTCCAGTGCTCGCAAATAGAGACAGGTGCCTGTCCCGGGCTAACCCAAATGAAACACTTGGAAAGTTGTATGCTTTATTCAGACTATGTAACTTTCATTATTATTTGGAAAACAATGACCACTACCCACCTCTACCACGCACAATGACCTTCCTACCGTTGTCCCACACAAAGCATTCAGCCTAGTCGCCTCTCAGAAATAAGCAAAAACAACCACCAAGTCACTCATCCTTAACACAACACTGTAGGCTTCCTGTGCGAAAGGTCCGGAGCTTCAATCTCAACCGAGTCAAACCAATGACTTACAAAATTGATACCTGTCGCTACCTAGCCTGGCACTCGGCATTAATAGGATAGGACAATGACTGGTCAGCTCAGTATCAAGACAGAGTGACTGTATGGGATATCGGGTCTTAGCGCCGGTGGCCTGGTCTCCCAGTGGGGAAGCACTATAAAGTCACCATATGTGTGTACTGTCACAACATCCTGATATGGCCTTAGATGTTTCTAGGATATAAAACAACAAACAAGCATACTGCGTAGGCCTACATAGACTTAGACCATAGTTGAACTGATTTGCACCCGCCCACCTCCTAACGCCAGCAATTCTCGAATCTATTTGCACAAATTTTACTCATGGCTGAATTCGCATGCATAACATTTACTGCGTAGCTGGGTTTCTGGGCGCAAGGCTCATGCATAAGGTACGATACATTATGTCAAGGAAGGGGAAGCTTAAAGAGAAACGTCACCAATAGTAATAGGTCAATTCCACCACCAACCCGAGCTCAAGTAATATTCCCGTCCGTATCTTTATACTACATAATACTTGCATTATCAAACTGGAATGGTATGCAGGTACTATGGCAACTGATAGTTTCATTTATGACATATAGCGATATATAGTAATTGGTAGACAGGAAGTGTGAACACTTATTTGTCTCTCATTATTTGGAAATCCCAGTCACAGACAGCTGGTCTTCCTCACTCCACTGCTGGTCGATAGAAAGCCCGAGCCTACACTTTTACCGACCCAAGGGATTTTTAACCTCCCACACCACATAGACATGGTATGAGAGCAACCGGCCTTTGATGACGCTGTAAGTTATACACAGCGGTGGAAATCCAAATTGGCAGAGCTTGGGGCACGGGGAATCGAACCACCGACCCTCAGATTAGGAGTCTGACCTAGAAAAAAGTCAGACACTCTAACCACTCCGCCACAGAGAACAACACCACATGACATGTATAATACTTCTTTTTTTCGAACGGAAATTACATGCTATGTAGTAACTAGTATTACAAGTGATAACTACATTTATGTATGAAGCAATCATATTCTACAGCTGGAAGACCGGTACCCTGGCGCTGATAAAAGACATTATTCAATGAATGAACTAAATTTGGTTTTAAAAAAACCCAACAACACTCACAAAAAAAACCGTCCTCTGGCTGCAGCGGCAAGAACTATTCCGTCTATTCCTTCTTGTTGTGATCCACATCCAAATATCCATTTTGAAAATAATTAAATAAGGAAAAGTGCTTTTTAAGAGATCAGTATTGCAGTAGCTATCATGAGCACCATTACCACGCAGTGGTGGGCTGGACTATGCTGACCACTGCCGGTAAGTATCGACAGGTGGCAGCACACTGGTAGGCGGAACAGTCACAATAGTGGACTGTTCCACCCATGTCCAGCTGCCACAGCAGTAACAGGTCACTTCTATTCTGACTTTGGCGGAATAACCCGGGTTGTGTTGACCTAGGGTTTGAAGCAACTTTAGAATTACTTGATAATTTCTCAGGCGGGGTAGAATGAGGTTAATTTCAATATTGCATAAAGATGGTTTAAAAATATTATATTTGGTCCAACTGGCTAGTAACATTATCAGTAGCCCCGAGTTAATCTCATTGGCTGTTGCCATGGTGATTGATATAAGACAGTACTTTCTGGGAAAGCTGCGCCATCTCAATGAAAAGAGCGGCATTTCCTTGACACCAGCCGATATTTTAGTTACAGATGACCTGTTGCTATGCGACAAGGTTGATCATACCACGATGCCTGATGTGTCTTCTAAGTGTCTGCCTCGAGGGGGGGGGGGGAGCTATGATTGAGGGCAGTTGACAGTTACAGAGGTCAAGGTCAATTTACATGTCAGCCTCCATTAAGACAATATGGCCGCCAGAAGACCATCAGTAAATAACCCTTTACAAGGATTGGTTCGTTGTTGGAGTTTTCCATCCTTGCAACATCTTGAGCCGTGTTCACACGGGCAAAATGTGAGGCGAATCAGACAAATCGAATCAGGTGAGTCAAACTAGCGGCCCGTTCACACGGGCAGTACTTGGGCCGGAAATCGAAATCTGCGCATGAGCAAGTCGACGTCACCACGAGAGAGTGGATTCGACCTAGATATGTATTTACTGCATCGTATTGGTTTGGAATGGTCAAAACTTCTGCTGGGTAGTGAAACCCTAAAAATAAATGATGAAAAAAATATCTGTGCACCTCTAGCAGGTTCATAGACCAAATTATATAATATGTGCTTTTGATCGACCGGAAAGTCACCAAACTAAGGTATCGACTGCGCATGCGTGTGAGGTGCTTAATCCGCCTCAGTGTGTCCACACGGACAAAATAAATCGATTCACAGAAATTGCCTCACGTAAACTACCTCGAGAGGTGGTTTACAGAATGCGCATCACGTGAATCGATTCAGCCCTAATCCGCCTCAGACGTCCGTTCACATGAGAAATGTGAGGCGAACTAGGCAAGTCGCTTTCTACGAATCGATTTACATTCCCCGTGTGAACACGGCTTTTGTTCATATCAAGGACAGGTACTGACTTATGACAGGGTGCACTCATGGCAACTTTATAGTGCTGACCCTCTGGGAGACCAGGACCATGACCTGATATCCCATTCAGTCACATTATTCCGGCACTAAGCCAACCAGTCCTTGCCCTATCCTAAAAATCCGAGCGCCTGGCTAGGAAGCATCAAGTATAAATGTTTAAGTCATCGGTTTGACTCGACCAGGGTTCAAACTGGTGGGTCCGAATTTCACGATCTACCAAAATGGGAGATGGACGCTCAAACCCATTCGGCCATCACGTCAAGGGAGCCACATTCCTCTCAGCAATGTCTACTTTGGTGAAACTAAAACGGGAATTGCACAATTCTCGCCAGGTGGTGCGAGTTTTCATTGGAACAGATGGCGTGATAAATAAAGAGCTTATTTTCATCACTGGATGAACCCATTATAATAATTCTCACCCACGTCTCAGGATGCCTACCTCACCTCGTATTCCCAGATTGTCATCCGACCACGTTAAGCTAAATTTTGCATAAAGCTGCATAGTCCGATGAAAGCATAACATTTTCAAAACCAACAAAATTATCTAGATTTAATTCTACATATCTATCTCAGATACTGATGCAGTTATTAAGCATTTGTTGCCACATAGACAGGAATACTGAGTCAAATTCATAGAACCTGTTACTGCATAAGCCTATGATGTCAAACTTTTGGCGTGCTTGCCGAAACTAATTTTGCATGTTTGCAATTCAAATATCTCAAAATTTATCCATTTAAAATAAAAGTTACTTCAAACTAAAATAAGATAGATTATGACTATCAACCTAATACATGTATATTGATCTCAGAAAATTACAGAAATTCAGGGAACCTAGGTGGTGTAGTGGTTAGCACACTGGCCCAGAATGCAAAGAGATGTTGGTTCGAGTCCCGCTCTAGGCGCAATATTTCCCATTTTCATCACCCCCACGACATATACTATATATATAATATAGATATAATATAGATATGTAATAGATATGTAATAGATATATAGTATAGTTAATATATTATATGTACAATATACTCCAACTATCCCAGATGTATTAGATGTATTTGATGTATTAGATCTATTTGATGTAGTATATAATATAATATATATATATTAATTTATATATATATTATATAATATAAATCATATATATCTATACATAAATTTGCTCTGGGTGAGTCAGCGTCAGCAGTCTTGTTATATCGTACCGCATCACCAAATTCAGCAAAATCAGCAAAACAGAAGACAGAGAAGGACATATATATGGTGCCCTAATATGGGCAGGTCGGTATTAAGGGAGGATAAATATGTCAAGCAGACAACAATCCTGTGAGGTTAGATAACAAATGCACAAGGCAACCTTTCGCTAAGACAAACATGTGGTTCACTATAATACCGAATTGCCCCTTACACTTCCCAAATAGTTTTCAAACTGAAATACACGACTCAGGACACTGACTAGATTCAATGATGTTATTATTATTATTATTATTATTATTATTATTATTTAGCAGACGACAAACTGCTAGTGATCAGTGCCCATCGATGGCATTCACACAATACAAAAGCAAGGCTTAGTTTCCGAAGCACAAACATGTGTTGCGCCCTCTGCCAGGTAAAACCAGAAAACTAATCAGCACCAATGAGGATTGGTTCAGTTCCCATTGCATTGGGTTAAGAAACAGCGTTTTAAAAATAAAATAAAAAGATTAGGTATTCGAATATGAATAGTACGCAACTCAGCATTAGGGTTTTGAAATTAAAGCTGCATAGTCCAATGAAGCATCAAATTGTTAAAACCAAAGCAATTATCTAGATTTGATTCTAGATATGTACCGTAGATACTGATGCACTTGTTAAGCATTTCTTGCCACACAGAAGGGAATGCTGAGTCACTTTAATAGAACATGTTACTGCAGACGGCTGTGGTGTCAGACTTTGTATGTGCTTGCCAGAATTAATCTTACATGTTTGCACTTCAAATATCTCAAATTTTACCCATTTAAAATAAAAGTTACTTCAAATTAAAGTAAGGTGGACTACACCAATCAGTTTAATATTTTTATCTCAGTAAAAACTATAAAGCAATCAAAGCATATCAGTGTTTAAGGAACTACTAACAAATAATGTAACCTAGAAAAACAGATGATGTTTAAATGGATTAACACAAACTGTACTGAAAGCTGGATTTTGGAATGTTTGAAATCTACAAACAGTTGTAAGCCATAAACAAGAAGGAAGACAAACTAAGTTATTACGAAAACAAAATCTAAAAGATTTTAATCGAATTGGACTAGTGCTGCCCAGCGGTGAAAACAAGTATTAACATACTTATCCATTATAAGCAGGGTAACTAAATTCATCACAAACAACAACAACAAAAACACCCAAAAATCCACCGGCCTATGCAACTCTAGGTTCAATTATGCTGCACATCATCAAGAACTCACATTTCTCTGCACTACTAGTACAAGTAAGCAACAAACACATTTCTCTACACTATTACTGCAAATCAGTCCTTGCCCTATCCTACTAAAAAAAAAAAAAAACTTGTTTTATTTAACGCCACCTCTATAGCACATTGATTTTTATCATTGGCTATTGGACGTCAAACATATGGTCCTTCTGAAATATTTATTTGGAGGAAACATGTTTCTGCCACATAGGTTACTCTTTCCAATAAGCAGCAAGGGGTCTTTTATATGCACTTTCCCACAGACAGGACTGCACATACCACATCCTTTGATGAACCAGTTGTGGACCACTGGTTTGCCCTATCATTTTAATACTGCGCATCAAGCCAGGTAGCGACAAGCATCAATTTTATGCGTAATTCATTGATCTTACTCATCTGAGGTTTAGACGCACAAGGAGCCAGCCAGCCGTCTTATTTTATACCGATTCAGTCGCCAGGGACTAATTAGGTTCTGCCCCAGCAGTCTCAAGGGTCCCAAACACACCGCTAAAAGCTAACAAGTGCTGAAACACCTCCTTTGTGGATCTACACAAAGACATTAAACAGGCAGCTCTGATTTGACAACGAGCCACTGAAATATCCACCAGACTTGAGTACAACTGAAATATCAACCGAAGAGGTCAGAATAACTGACGGATATGCAATGACATTGGGGGATGTTTTGACTAAAATCTGCCAATGATTTTCTCATTCATGGATGAGATGAAGTTCAGGTCCTATTATACCTCAGTCACACGCGTGCATACATAAATACATATGGATGCCACTAGGGCATCCGCTACGGCTGTATAGGCTATAACCATTTAGCCGATCTCAAGTAATTGCTAGGACTAGTAAAAACTTTAGAGTCTGTACCATTTTATGAGTTCTCAACATTTATAAAATGTCCAAAACCGTGAGTCCTAGGCACTACTTACTGCTTGCGATTGCTTGCGACCACTTTATGAGCCCAAAAAAGGGGCGGTCGCAAATTGGTCGCAAGTTGCCGCAAAGTGGTCGCAAGGTGGTCCTCAGTGGTTGCTGACCTCATTGCGACCATTTTGGACCATAAAGGGACAGCGATACCACCAACCTAACTTGACTTAATTCTTCCTTATTCACAATTATCATGCTTAAAATGTGTTTGTTTGTTGTTGTTTTACATCCGACCACCATCCAAGGTCATAGCAGGATGGGTACCGACTTGTGACAGTGCATAATCATGGCGACTTTATAGTGCTGCCCCTCTGGGAAACCAGGCCACCAGCACCATGACCTGATATCCCACTCCATCACATTATCCTGACAATGACTGGCTGAGCCAACCAGTCCTTGCCCTATCTTATTAATGCCGAGCGCCTGGCTATGAACCGACAAGTATACACTTGTAAGTCATTGGTTTGACTCAACCAGGGTTCACTTGCATATAGATACACAGGGTATGTTAAAAAACCATGCAGTGTGTCTCTTGTACAGGATCATGGTCAAGTGTTGTGGGGTGATGAAAATGGGAAATATTGCATATAGAGCGGGGATCGAACCCACATCTCTTGACTCAAAAACAACGGATTATGCAACTTTAAGATATAACGAATAGTAATGCAAAGAATATAACTTAAAATGAGCTGACCAGATCTTTAACTTGTTAGCTTTAAGGACCGTCAAAGTCCTCTAATGTACATCTGCCTTTACCATGGTGTACAAATATGAAATATTTTGAGGTGTCGTGTATAAATTAATAGTTCTAATAATGAGTGTAAAATGATAAAATATGTCCGAATGGTTATAATATAAAATAGGCAAGAGACCTAGAGTAAGGAAAAATGTAGAATAGGTTTAAGAGACCCGTAGTTAGTTAAAATATGGAATAGGCTTAAGAGACATATAGTAAGCTAAAATGCGGAATAGGCTTAAGAGACATATAATTAGTTAAAATGTGGAATATGCTTAAGAGACATATAATAAGCTAAAATGTGGATTAGGCTTAAGAGATATAATAAGCTAAAATGTGGAATAGGCTTAAGAGACCTATAGTTAGTTAAAATGTGGAATAATCTTGTTGGCTTAAGAGACATGTAATAAGTTAAAATGTGGAATAGGCTTCAGAGACCTGTCATAAGGTAAAATGTGGAATAGGCTTAAGAGACCGAATGTAAGGTCAAATGTGGAATAGGCTTAAGAGACCTGTAGTAAATTATTACTCTATGAGGCCATCCACAATACTTCGCTCGAGACGGGGTGGCCGAATGAGTAGAGCATCCGCCTCCTGTTTTGGGTGATCGGGAGATCCAAACCCATGAGTTTGTGGGTTTGAATCCTGGTCGAGTCAAACCAAACACTTAACAATTGATACTTGTCGCTCCCTAGCCTTGCGCTCAGCATTATTAATATAGGGCAAGGACTGGTTGGCTCAGTGTCAGGATAATGTGACTGAGTGGGATATCAGGTCATGGTGCTGCTGGCCTGGTTTCCTAATGGGGCTGCACTATAAAGTCGCCATGAGTGCCCACTGTCACAAATCGGTACCCATCCTGATATGACCGTAGATGTTGCTAAGACGTAAAACAACAATAAACAAAGAAACATCCAGCACTGTTTTAGCTATCACTAGGGGTGGGGCCTGTGTATTTGTTCGGGTAGCCAGCCTAGGCCAGACTGGATATAGAGTAAGAGTGTCCAAGAGTGAAACACACTGTAGTTGGAAGCCAAGCTGTGAAGTGAAGACCATGATGGGAGCCAGCAGAACTAGATACTGGAGATGCTATTGTAAAAGGTGAGGTACTGGAATTATTGTTAAATTTTGTGTGTGTGGGTAGATTAGTTGATTAAGCAGGGGGAAATTTCAATCGCGGACGATTAGTCTTCCTCATTCCACTGCTCCTTGCCCCATCCTAATAATGCCGAGCGCCTGGGTAGGAAGCGACAAGTATCAATTTTTAAGTTATTGGTTTGACTCAACCAGGGTTTGAACCGACGATCCCACGATCTACCAGAATGGGACATGGACGCTCAACTAATTGGCCATCCCGTCTGTTGACATAAGAGAAGTAAATGAGAGTAGGGTGTGAATTGCATATTGTTGTTATTGTGTTCTGAGATAAAAGAAAGAATCAACTTCCTGACCAACAAGTAAATTCATGTGCTAAGAGTTCAGTCAGTTCGTTCAATGGGGACACAGCATGTGATTTACACACAGAACTTGGCAGCGCTGACTGCTGGCATTGTGATGGAGTTATCCATAGATCTTGCCTCTACTAGCACTCCTAAACCAGACACACGGACAAGGACGAAGGGTCAAGGTCACTGAGAAGTCCCCGATTTAGCAGTGTAGAAGTTTGCACTAAACTCTTAGGCAAGGTGTCACATAGACAGGTAGGTGTAGTAGTCTGCACTGACCTCTCAGACAAGGGGTCACATAGACAGGCAGGCATAGTAGTCTGCACTGACCTCTCAGGCAAGGGGTCACATAGACAGGCAGGCATAGTAGTCTGCACTGACCTCTCAGACAAGGGTTCACATAGACAGGTAGGCCTACTCATCTGCACTGACCTCTCAGACAAGGGTCACATAGACAGGTATGTGTAGTAGTCTGCACTGACCTCCCAGACAAGGAGTCACATAGACAGGTAGGCGCAGTAGTCTGCACTGACCTCTCAGACAAGGAGTCAGATAGACAGGTAGGCGTAGTAGTCTGCACTGACCTCTCAGACAAGGAGTCAGATAGACAGGTAGGCATAGTAGTCTGCACTGACCTCTCAGACAAGGGTTTACATAGACAGGTAGGCATACTAGTCTGCACTGACCTCTCAGACAAGGGTTCACATAGATAGGTAGGCATAGTAGTCTGCACTGACCTCTCAGGCAACGGGTCACATAGACAGGTAGGCATAGTAGTCTGCACTGACCTCTCAGACAAGGGTTCACATAGACAGGTAGGCAGAGTAGTCTGCACTGACCTCTCAGACAAGGAGTCACATAAACAGTTAGGCGTAGTAGTCTGCACTGACCTCTCAGACAAGGAGTCACATACACAGGTAGGCGTAGTAGTCTGCACTGACCTCTCAGACAAGGAGTCACATAAACAGGTTGGTGTAGTAGTCTGTACTGTCCTCTCAGACAAGGAGTCACATAGACAGGTAGGCGTAGTAGTCTGCACTGACCTCTCAGACAAGGAGTCACATACACAGGTAGGCATAGTAGTCTGCACTGACCTCTCAGACAAGGAGTCACATACACAGGTAGGCGTAGTAGTCTGCACTGACCTCTCAGACAAGGAGTCACATAAACAGGTTGGTGTAGTAGTCTGTACTGTCCTCTCAGACAAGGAGTCACATAGACAGGTAGGCGTAGTAGTCTGCACTGACCTCTCAGACAAGGAGTCACATACACAGGTTGGTGTAGTAGTCTGTACTGTCCTCTCAGACAAGGAGTCACATAGACAGGTAGGCGTAGTAGTCTGCACTGACCTCTCAGACAAGGAGTCACATACACAGGTTGGTGTAGTAGTCTGTACTGTCCTCTCAGACAAGGAGTCACATAGACAGGTAGGCGTAGTAGTCTGCACTGACCTCTCAGACAAGGAGTCACATAGACACGTAGGCATAGCAGTCTGCACTGACCTCTCAGACAAGAAGTCACATAGACAGGTAGGCATGGATATGGTGGTGACATCAAGTGGCCTAGGTGATGCAATGGTTAGCACACTGGCCTGGAATGCAAAAACTGTGGGTTCGATTCCCACTCTAGGGGCAATATTTCCCATTTTCATCACCCCCACGACACTGATTCCATGACCAGGATCCTGTACAAGATATGCGCTGTATAGTTGTTGAACTTACCCTTGAAAATAAAAATAGTGTAACACTAACAGGTAGTGGGTTCGAAAACGGGCCGAGACAAAGGAATGATTAATTCCCCAGTCACACTACTGCTTGCGACCGCTTGCGACCATTTCATGACCACAAAAAAGGCTAGGTAGCGAAAAGTATACATTTTGTAAGTACAGTATAACCCCTTTAAACCAAACTTGAAGGGACCCTAGAAATGTGCTTGGATTAACCGATCATTGGTTTAACCAAGCTTTGACTTTGACTTTGATTTGGCTTTGGCAAAATTGCAGGGGCATCATGAATGTAATATATAATGTATGTGGACACGTTGATTATTGCTTTTTATGTATGTACAGTATACCACCATTAAACCAAGCTCGGCTAAACCAAACGATCGGTTAATCCAAACCTTTTTCGGCGCCCGGCAAAATACTACCATCTATCATACAAAAAATTCTCAGATGACCTTATAACCACATGAAAGTTTGGTTTAACCGTTCCAGAAGTGGCCTGGGGCCCTACAATTTGGCTTGGTTTAACTGATAATTTGGATTAACCAACTTTGGTTTAACTAACTTTTTTATATGATAAATGGTAGTATTTTGCTGGGCCGCCGAAAAAGTTTGGATTAACCGATCGTTTGGTTTAACCGAGATTGGTTTAACGGGATTGTACTGTAATTGGTTTGACTCTGTCGGAATTCGAGCCCACGACCTTCTGCATGGGAAGCCAGCTAGTGCTCTTCGTCTTACCGATTCGGCCATCCCGCCCGGTAGCCCCTTCTCTCTCTCTCTCTCTATATATATATATATATATATATTTAACCGTCGGGCTATTCCACCCCCGCTTAAGGCGACCCTACGTGTTAATATAAATAATTGTTTCCATGTGAATGACTTGTGCCTCCTGCAGCCGGTTGTCTGTCACCCTGCCAGCCTGACCCTTGACTAGCATTACCCGAGGTGGAGAGTTCGAGTCCTGACAGACCATTGGCAGAAGGCCCTTAATTAAATAAGATTATAGAGCAATCCAAATAGCAATCTGAAGTTGACCATAGCGGTTAATAATATAAGTCTGGAGGACAGTAAGGAATGCAAGGAACGTTCATGTCACTTCTTAGGAGCTCACCATTTTATTCTTACCTCTTACTAACAGAATGAATTGATCAATAACACCTATGTTCTTAGTTAAATATAGTTCAACAGTGGAATGTATGTTATAAGCCAAATCCCCTCCCATATAATTAAGTTAAATAAGTTTGGAATTTCGACAATAAAAGCCTAAATATCGGCTAAAACATCGGAGCGTGCAAAAACACGTCTGATGGGTCTGGGTCCGAACGCCCGACCTTCTATCGTTGCTAGGATAGTCACAATCGACGTATCCAAGCAACGCTTTACAGCAGGGAACCCTGCCTCGCAAAATGCGCGCCCGCGCAAAATGTGCGCCCGCGCAAAATGTCCCGCGCAAAATGTCCCGCGCAAAATGTGCGCCCGCGCAAAATGTGAGCCCGCGCAAAATGGGGTCGAGCAGTCTCGCCCACTTCACAGCCTCCCCAGACGAACAACAGGAACTGATGTTCGTCTAAGAAAGGAAAAGTGGGAGAGACTACCAGGGTTCGCGGCTGTAGCAACAAATAATAAGCATAATCGCGACCCCGCTTGATCCACGACTAAATGGCGTGGAATGCGAGGCACCGCATACTTCCTTCTCGTTGTGTAATTTTTTCGATTTGAGACAAGCAGTCTCGCCCACTTCATATATATAGATATATGACCGGTGGCGCCGCCACCGCGTACTCCCCTCACTATAATCACTCCTGACTGCCTGTCATGCATGGTCTTAGTGGAAAATGATATACAGTAAAACCTCTCTAAATCGACGGACCATGGGACCGACTGTAAGTGGTCCATTTAGGGAGGTGGTCGGTTTAGGGAGGTTTTCATTTCATTACAATAGTATTGTATGGACGATCATTTGGAACCCAAATAAAGCAATCGATATAGGGGAGTGGGCGATCTGTGGAGGTTGTCAGTCAGATAGGTTTTACTGTATATGTATACATATATATACGTATGTATGCAGGTATTGCAATACCTCAGGGAGTTTGATGCCCCTGCCCTGCAGAGTTGTATACCACTGCCTTGTGGTACAGGTTCTTGACAGAACCGAAGGCTAAGGGAGCAAACCCTGAACAGAAAACCATGTCACTGAGGCAGCATCAAGGGCAGTTCATGTATGGAACTCCCAACATCTCCCGACCAGCCACTGCAGGGACAAATAGTTTTGCGCCTGTCTGGACATGTTCTTGCCAGTGTGAAACCTCTATTTGCTCCCTGAGAGAGTGCCGCTGGTAACTTGCAAAAGCCAGCAGCACTTCAACACTTTTGCAGGCAGCTTTCATGAAATGTAGACATTAAGACCGACTCATGGACATCACTCTCACAGCAGAGAGCTAAATGGGGAGCGGCAGTCAAGTAATGAAAGCAGTCTTTGTCGCATCACGACTGACAGCATGATGATGATGATATATATATGTACATTTACAAAACAGCTGTGGCAGTGCGTATTAGTGGGAAACCATTGAAAATGTTTGCAACACAAGTCCTGAAGTTAGCTAGAAACGCAGCTAAATCTGATTAGATTTCATTGGATTCACCGCGACCAATTAACCTGCATGACATTTGGCAGGCGTCAGTGTGAAAGTGAAAGTGAATGACAAGAAGTTGCCTAGCGATAGTGAGTTTTGTCGGATCTCACTTAGTTTAAAGTTAAGAATACACTCTGTGACTCCGACGGGAAGAAGAAAGTAAAGTTTGTTTTATTTAACGATGCCTCTAGAGCGCATTGACTTTTAGCATCGGCTATTGGACGTCAAACATATGGTCATTCTGACATATTTCTTTGGAGGAAACTCACTGCCGCCACATATGCTACTCTTTCTGATAAGCAGCAAGGAATCTTTTATATGCACTTTCCCACAGACAGGACAGGACAGGACATACCACAGCCTTTGATGAACCACTTGTGGACCACTGGTTGGAACGGGAAATAGAAAATAACTCAAAGTGCAAATGGGCCCACTGAGCAGGATCGATAGGATGACTGACATCTCCACAGGTGGACACTCTAGCGCCTGAGCAACATTTAATACATTTAATGATTGGCGTGTCAAACAAAATATTATTTCTATTTCCAAATAGTTTAATAAATTCGTACACTAGATGTGATCATCGCTTTGCTCTCTCTTTCGCGCTCTCTCTCTCTATATATATATCTGTATAGCGTCTTATATATATATATTCAATATCTATGTGCAATATATATATGTGCAATATATATATATTGCAAGGCGATATACATATATATATATATATATATATATATGTGTCAGCCTCACGAAAACGGGCCAATCGGTGGTCAAGTGAAGATGTCAGCGTCGCAATTCTTAAAAGTGTAGTGCATTTCTTTGTTTCATATTAAATTATCCTAGAAACAAATAAGGTTGTTTTATTTTCTCGACCTATACATTCAGTATAAATTTAAGGGCTTTCCAGCATCTCTGTCAATGCTAAACTATAACTATACCGATCGACGCCGACATCCAATGATCGACGCTGACAACTTTAATAGATGTCGGTGTCGCAATTCTTAAAGTCTTGTTCATTTCTTTGTTTTATATTAAATTATCCTAGAAACAAATAAGGTTGTTGTATTTTCTCGACCTATACATTCAGTATAAATTTAAGGACTTTCCAACATCTCTGTCAATCCTAAACTATAATTATACCGATCGATGCTGACATCCATGCTCGACGCCGACAACTTCCACCAATTGGCCCGTTTTTGTGAGGCTGACCCATATATATATATATATATATATAGCAAAGTGTATATAGCAAAGTGATGATCATATCGAGTGTACCAATCTATTAAACAATTGGGAATGCACAATCTGTACTCTGAAATCAATATCTTGCTTGTCACGCCCAGCATTAAATGCCCAGAGGGTAAGCTGTATTATTAGTGCGTTTATTGCCAATGCAGGAATAAGCGACGATGGGCACAACTAACACATGAATACAGTAAAACCTCTCTAAACCAACCGACCATGGGACCGACTTTAAATGGTCCATTTAGGGAGGTGGTCGGTTTAGGGAGTTTTTCATTTCGTTACAATGGTATTAATATGGGGGATCGTTTGGGACTCAAATAAAGCGATTGATACAGTGGAGTGATCAATCTGTGGAGGTGGTCGGTTAGAGAGGTTTTACTGCATATAAATGGCAAGGATATATATATATATATTGCAAGAATATATATATATATATACATTTATATATATACATATATTCAGTAAAACCTCTAACCGACCACCGTCACATATCGACCACTCCCCTATCTCGATCGCTTTATTTGGGTCCCAGCAATACTATTGTAACCATATTCTAACTCCCTAAACCGACCACCTACCTAAATGGACCACTCGGTCGATTTAAAGATGTTTACTGTATATGTATTCTTTGTAAATAGACTAAGGCCTGCTTTACCTAGCAATGTCTTTTTGACAACTGACTGCTTTATTGGCCGTGCTCAGGGAGATAATTGGGGTCGTATGTGGGACATTATATGCACTAACATGAGTAATTTGCCACACGAGGCAATGGTCAGCTTATCGTGCATCTCAATATACGAGGTAAAAGTGACACATATTCGACGTGGTCATTGGCACGGTGATTTAGATCAGCTGTTGATAGTTACTGCTCCCGCAGAAAATTTGTCTTCAAGTGCACAATTCTACTCAAATCGTCTCATACGTCACTCTGGAACATGCCTGCTGGAAGGAAGAAGCGTGGCCGTCCAGCCCTTTCATGTGAAACAACTCAAACGCATGTCACGATTGTTAAAGTTGGTCCATGTCGACCATTCGATATATGCATTGATAGGTTTCCTTGAAGCCCTGACTTATTTTTATTAATTAAAAATATCAAATATAAATTTACATCTTGTGTCTTGTTTGTCCGAGTGTGGTGAATTATTGAGGTCATGATTATCTTATGCCTGTAACAGTAGCTCGTCCGGGTCCTGTATCCTCTGTCGACTAAGGCAGTTGATAGAGGAGTAGACAAAAAAAGAGCAATATTGCCAATAGTAATAAGGCAGGCAATGAATAATCATATCAAAAGAACCTACATTTTCCATATACAGTAAAACCTCTCTAACTGACCACCTCCACATATCGACCACTCCCCTATGTCGATCGCTTTATTTGGGTCCCAAATGATCGCCCCTACAATCGCATTGTAATTTAAAAAAACTCCCTAAACTGACCACCTCCCGAAATAGACCATTTACAGTCTGTCCCATGGTCAGTCGATTTAGAGAGGTTTTACTGTAGATAAATAACTTTCCTTTTAATAAAAATCTTTTTTGTTAAATGTAGAATTTCGCCTACATCAGCATCACCATATAAAAGCTGTGTAAGCCATTGAAACCATCAAACTTGTCGAAACTCCACTTTAAATATATATGTAATTTTTATAATAATTTGAAAGCTAGATGTGACTGACCATTGGGGTCACTTGGTTAAGGGTCAAAGTCGGGGGGATGCAGAGAATGACCGATTATCAGTATTTCGAGTTAGTTTGGTATTGGTATGTGAGGATCGGTGCCAGAAGGACATCGACCAGAAACTATTGGAGGCATTCTTAATTTATATGACACATAATAAATTTTATATATATATATATATATATATATATATATATAAAGGGGGCGCTACAGTACAAACAAGACACAATATAATAATACTGGCTTTGGGGGCGAGTTGCGGTTTAGCGCGCTCGGTAGTAACAATGGGGACCGGTGGTGGCGCCACCGTTGAGCGGAGAAGGTAGGATAGAATAGGCGGTCCCGAAGCTCCTGTGCTACTCCCCCGCGATTCAAACTCACATGTCGTCCACTGCCTTGCAGGTGCCAGTGTAGCAGAAGTGCTGATGTGTTATGTTGCTATTAAAAAACAAACAAAAATCCCACCCAAACTCGGGTCTACGTCTAGCAATCCAATGTCCATAACAACATTAATTGAATTATAATTGCATGAATTTTCTGTGGCTTATGTGTATTCATGGTGGGTTTCATTTGATGACGTCATTGGGGTGTATTCTTTTTTTTATTTGATGACGTCTTTGGGCTGTATTCTTTTTAAATATTTGATGACGTCATTGGGATGTATTCTTTTTTTAAATTTGATGACGTCATTGAAATGTATTCTTTTTTTATTGATGACGTCATTTGTTGTCTTTTTTCTCTCTCTTTTTGTCTACGTTTTACGTTTTGTTCTTTAACCCATTCTTTATTCATCTACATAACAAATTATCAGCGACAAGCGACAAGTCAGTGCAGTATTACACAATTGAAAACTAATCAGGGAGGAAGGGCTGAGGGACATGCACAACTATTGTCATGGGGGGTGATGAAAATGGGAAATATTGCGCCTAGAGCGGGACTCGAACCCACATCTCTTTGCAGTCCGGGCCAGTGTGTTAACCATTACACCACCTAGGTCCCCTGATATCACCAGACTCCCCACGCCTACCTGTCTATGTGGTTACTTGCCTGAGAGGTCAGTGCACACTACTACACTGTCTACGTGAGTTTTGTTTTCACTTCAGATATCTCGAATGTTAAACCTTTAATGTATAAACTAGGGTGACTTTAGGCTAAAGTAAAGTAGCTTATAAACACTATCAACCTGATATATTTATCTAAATCAATGTGGCAGGAACTCCAAACCATCGAATTTATGCCACTCCTAACAGGCATTATGACCTTTTAAGGGGTGGGAATTGACGAGAACTGAACAGCACGTTAACAGCTGTTACTGTGTGAGAAACAACCAATCTTATCACCTCCTACTGTGTGATAAGATTAAAACACTACTACAACTTGAAAAAAACTCCGAGCACTCGAGCTTTACATGCTATGGACAGTCTAAGCACAGCATAAAAAAAAAACACCAAAAAAACCCAGCAATAAGAGGCCCAGCAATGAGCTCAACGGGAACTAAGAGTATCAGGACACTTGGGGTGTGATCGATTAATCAACTCGGGTCACCCGAGCCACTTTTTGGCGCATGCACACATCCTACATTCTCGGGTTGAATAAACGAATACGCTCAGGGTGGACAAAATGGTGGCTTAATCTAAAACTTAATATTTTTTTTCAATAAACGATATACGTACAGCAAAATAGGATTTAAAGTATGTTATGATTGTAGAAGCTGACAATCTGGGTTATTAAAAAAAAAAGCATTAAAACAACACGTAGGACTTGTACTGGTAGCTGTTATCCTACAGGTACTAGCACAGATGTGATGTCATCGCTCCTAGCAAACCCCAGCCAAGAGGTGGGTTACTGGGGTCAGGTCATTTTGCACACGGCACATGTATTTCTCGACTCCACTCGCGGTGTTCGATTTGAAATTCTGACGACTCGGGTGACCCGAGTGGCCCGGTCGTGTTAATCGATTACGCCCTGGTTGTTTGTTTGAGTTTTTAACTCTTGGCAACAAACACCTAATGTCATATCAGGACGGGTACCGACTTGTGACAGTGCACACTCATGGTGGCTTTACAGCGCTGCCCCACTGGGAAATCAGGCCACTGCCAGGACCCGCAACCGACATGCCACTCAGTCACATTATCCCGATACTGAGCAAACCAGTCCTTGCCCTATTCTAGTAATGTTGAGTAGCAGGCTAGGTGGCGACAAGTACAAATTTGGTAAGTCGTCAATATA